>OY293305.1:68921733-70178007 GCA_958502075.1 Orchestes rusci
AAATAATGAGAACATTGACCAGATAAGACTGTGGGAATGAGGGGTGGCTACTCTTGCATGAGATAATGAAAAGGGATTTAGGCTTAGACAGTGAATAAATAAAATTATCATAAGTAATTAGTATTAGGAAAGTAAAAAACTCAAAATCAGTAACCGTGAACTAATAAAGCTGCCAAGGTTTTGTAATATAATTTCGCACGTACTAAATTAATAAATATGATAGAGTTCATGACAAAACCAAAATTCATTGCCCTGAAATGTTAATGAAATATTACAAAATACTATTGTTTAGGTTAAGATAATTTAATAGGTACATCTACAATATTATCTGTTGGATCACAAACTCAAGACGGAATGGCGGACAACCTGTTGTAATCATATTTAATTTGTACTTATAAACGTGGTTCAAATTTTGATCATTATGGATGGAAATGCTTTGATCCATTTCATATATTTTCTAACAAATTGTAAGCAACAAAAGTAGCATTTCATCAAGTTTATTTTCTATAGTTATTTTGCGATTTGTCAAAAAAAATATCGGTGATATATCCTGACCTACTCAATTTGCATAGACAAATTCATCCAAAAACCAATTAGGTAATTCAGTTTTCGAAATCACTAAAATCATCCAGATTTTCTAGATAATATAGCAGTAATCAAAAAAATCCCATAATTGCCCAACTTCATGGCGAACACTGTATTCTAATTCTGAGCCATATGACACGTTTTTTTAGGTCGTGTTGACTAACCAGATTTGTGAATTAATACATTTAGTGCAAACTATTTAGAGAGATTATTAGCACGTCAGTATCAGTTACTTTCATAAACAATGTCGACGCTTGGTGCTTCGTCCCATAAACTGAAAATCAATTTAATCAGAGCTAACCAAAGTCACTCTAACGATACCCAATAATTTAACAGAGTAGTAACGGCAGTTCCTTTGTTGCCAAGATGTTTCGGTCAACTTAGAAATAGCAACATTTCAACTTATTCAAATTTCTCTCATAAAATTATTATAATTTATATTAGAAAGGAAATTATCTCATTAAATTTTAATTGAAAATACTTCCGCAGATATTTTGAATGAAATGAATAGAGGAACGAACGGTGGTTATTCACATGTTTCGTCACATCCAGCTCCATTCTATCCGTATTCGGTGTCATTTTGGGTAAGTCGCTAATGATGAACAGAAAGTAGAGCCGCCTTTTTACTTCAACTGAAAAATGTGATCCACTTTCTTTATTTCAGTATCACTGACTGAGAACAAAAAAACAAATATTCACAACTTTTAGTATGCACGCAAACAAAAAAATGCTTGAAAAGCCCCAACTAAAACCATTTGAAGTAGCGTGAACGATGCAGTTTGCTGGAGAGCACTTGAGGTAGGTCGATACAGTGCAGTAACAATGAGAATAGAGGCGTTAATAAAAAAAACCAAATCAAATTACTGCCTTGGATTCTATAGAGCTGCTTATAATATTTCAATAAAAAAATAATGATGGGTTGAATTTGCAGAATATTATTTATCAACAAGGATCTCTTTCTTCTCGGCCTTTCGAATACAGATATTATGGCCAACGATAACTTGAAGTGATCGCGTTGCTCGTATGAGTGATTGGAATATACTTTGTTGCACTACATTTAATTAGCTGGTACACGCGAACAATCGCAGACGCAGGATTTATAGTAAATGTGCCTCCATTTGAGAATGTGTATATGTACTTCTTTGCGCGATAACTATTAGGCGGCTTTCACAAGAAAGAAGCATGGGACGTGATATTTGTTGAACACACTCTACTTACATTAAAACCAGGGTTGCCATGGTTGTATAGGTTTTAGGACCGGTTTATCAATTGAGAGATAACCAATGGGTTATGTATAGCCCGGGGTTAATTTCTAAAGAGCGTTTTTTTTACCGCGGGTCAACTGTATATTTTTTTAAGTAAAAGTTGCCTCACAAACAAGATATTTTGAACTTTTTACAAACCACAGGCTAAATAAAAAAAAACATGGAATAGAAAAATATGCCGATATGCGTATACAGTGTGTCCCCGGATCTTCGCATGGATAGGTGAAAAAGATTAAGATATTTTGCTTTTTTCCATTCCAAGTTTCCAGAGAAGCATGGAAATACATTCAATTTTGATATTTTGAAAGTTTATTTGTGTTCTATTTATTTTTAAATACTTTTATTCTTTGCACAATTGCGTAATTCATCATTGAAAAGAATTTGCTGATGAACTTTTCTGATTTCTTCAAAATATCAAAGGAGGCGGAGGGTTTTGAAATTTTGCATATTCAATCAGTTTTTCATTCTGAACAACTTTCTTCAATAACATTCTGTCGTATCTCTTATAATAGAGGCTCTTTACTGGTGGGCGAAAATGTGGCTTCAAGGTTAATTTCCAAGACATACTTGATTTTTCAAAACCAAAATTATCATGACACAGATTAGTTTCCATCCAAGCATGCCCCAGAATATGAAATATTGATTCAAAAAAGTTTCACTTATTAAAGCGTCGATCCAGGGACATACTGTATACAGAGAAGTTTTACAAATCCGGACACAATGGCACCAAGTAATGTCGGATTTCATTTTCTCCCTTCTTAATAGAGATAAAGAACAAATTTGTTAACAAAAGTCAGCGGGTTCCAGCAGGCTCACAATCTTGTAGGTTATTTACTAACAAGTGGTTTTTTCCTAAATGTTAGAAAATCCTCAATAGTTTGGCAGCATCGCACTGGGTGGCAAAAAAAATCACTGTACCATGAGCAGAATTTTACGTTGGATTCAATTGTCTACTTGAAAATTAGGATTGCTACAGGGTGTCCACCCTAGTGTTCTCCCCCCTGTAAAATATTTGTTTATCAACCTATTTTGAATTTTTTTTTCCAACAGGTCTCGACAAACACTTTTTGAGCATATGCGAAAGTGGTTCCAGGGGCGTGCTTATGGGTGATTGTGTGAGCTTAAAGGGGGTCAAATTTCAGAAAATGATAATAGGGCATTTTTTTGGAAAAAAAATGACAACGGAATCTCAATCAGCATCACCAAAAACCCCCCCTAATTTTCAACTCTCTAACCCATAAGGTGCTCGAATAAACTAGTCCTAGGTTTGATAAAAATCGTTAATTGAACCAATGATTAAACCCCATTGTCGCACCACCCTGAATTAGATACCGATAATTTTTTGTTTGAAACACTCATCCAGGGATTTCATTATCATCTTTATTGTGAATTAAAACGTACGTAGGGGGACTCAATACTCAGTGTAAGTATCAAATTAACAGATTTAAAAAAAAAAACAACACAGGAACATAATTGAAAATTTGTACAGGGGGGTTTTTGGTGATGCTGATTGAGATCCCCTTGTCAATTTTTTGCTAGAAAATGCCCTAATATCATTTTCTGGAGTTTGACCCCCTTTCAACACCCACAATTATCATAAGTTCGCCCCTAGAACGAATTTGGCATAATATGCTCAAAAAGTGTTTGACACCCTGTATATGATTAAATAATTGTATTTTTTAACGCCACGGTTTTCTAGAACCAACACTCCGTATACACAATAATATTTTTTAATTATGAGCCTGTTGAAACTCTATGATTTTTGTCGTGAAACTTTTCTTCTATATCTATTGACACGGGAGAAAATGAACTTAGCAGCTCCTCGATAGTCTTAAAATGTCTGATTAGAAAGGATATGCCTCACTGGCTCACTGCCCCATGTTAAATATTAAGGAGAAATGATCATACGGGAAGACTGATATACGTGAACAAACTGAGGAAACTCACGAAAGTAATGCTACAAAGGTGGTTGCAATGTATCCTTTATTAAAAACTACGGAAAGTATATTATTTTTATCAATCACCAAAAGAAGCCGATTTTACCGCTCGTGTTGATTATATTTAAAATTCAATTTTTTCGAATATTTTACCATGTGATGAAAGTATGGAATATTCATTCAATCTCGTCGGCGTTGCTATATTATTCACAACCTCCCGACCACGCTTGAATGGGAAAATTATGTTCTGAGAAATATTTCCCGGCATTCAAGGCTGTTTCCTTTATTTGGGTCTGTTCACCCAATTTATTCCTTCCATTCTACAAGCGCCTATTAACAATAATTATAATAGTAGCTTTGTGGGAAAGTCCATTTGTTTTTGAATATAACCGGCAAATCATTCTTGATTTGATGATTCTCTTTTGGATGCTTATTTGAGACGATAACTTAAAAAAAATCCATTTTTTTTTCCCGAACTCTCAAAATGAAATTAATTTCTTGATAACATTAGTTTTTTCCTTTTATAATTTACTCTTTATACCGTGGTCCAGGCTATGAAAAATGTTATCTGATCTTTTATGAGTTGTAACATTGAAAACATTTGATATCTCTCTCTTTACCTTCTTATTCCTCATTCGTTACGACTCAGAAGCCTGTGTTTTTCTTCAACTGCTTAGTCCTGCGACTTTCGTGCCATCGATTTGGTGGTTTTCCTGGGAGTCTGGAGCTTTTGAGTTTTTGATCTTTGGCAATTTTTGCCAGTCGGTCGTCGGCCATCATCTCTTCATGGTCTCTCCAAACTCTTCTTCTACAACATCCGGGATCTCACAGGTACCTCTTATTTCTTCAAATAGTGTATGTCCTGTAATAGATCCTTGTTACCCCGGCATACGTCATTATGAGTCTTTCACATGTTTACTAGACAGTTTGCTCCCTGTAATCATGTGATTGTTTCTCCAGATGATGTCTCGTGAGTACCCCGATATCAAGGCGCCTTTTGATGTTCAAGTTCTTACTTCTTCATTAGATTCCTGTTACTCGTGACGTTTTGATTGTAGACGGCGAGTTTGCATCTTCGGATATAGTGGGTGATTTGTTTTCTGGGTAGAGATTTCCATTTTAAATTTATTTGTGATTTGTTCAAACTTGTATAGGACTCTTTATAGATTGTCTTCATCTTCGGAGACCACAACCGCATCATCAGCGTAGCACAATATTTTTATTTCTGCATCTCTCATTAGGTATCTATTCCTTTCCACTTTGTTTTATTTCGGTAATGATTTCGTCAATGATTATATTAAACAAGTAGCTGATTTACCCGCTCTCCGAGCAGCCCAGGCAAAACCCAGTTTTGATTTATATCCATCTCAAAATTGAAATCCAACTTGTAAGAAGAAAAGAACTGACGTGCATCTTGTGCACAAAATGTAGATATCCTCATTCAAAAGAAAAAATACTAAATCCTTAACCAAAGTGAAAAATCCTAATCCTAATCGAAACGAGACAAATCTACCTATTAATTATTATAAACGCTGGGACTCTAAAATAACACAACACAATCGGAAAACCATCCAACAGATCACCGTCGGCGTCGTCTGCTTTGACGTTGCACAATAATGTAAAATATCCTCAACCAGAAAAAAAAAACACGAAATCGAAAACAAAAGTGGAACATTCTAATCCTATCTAATCGAAACCAAACAAATCTACCTACTATTTATTATTATTAATGATGGGACTCCAAAATAACACAACACAATCGAAAAATCATCCAACAAATCACCGTCACCCGCCGTCGATCTGCACCTATCGGAAATCGCCCATTAAGAATGATTAATGTCGATTATTATTGCAATGTACTTTTTCTTTCCTTCAATTCTCAAAGACGATCTATTATTATTATTATAAATTCAAAGTCGAATGAGATGAGATTCGATGGTCAGATTGATTGACGTGGCGTTGCTATCTTTTTAACGGACAAACATACCTTCCCTTTTATAAATATATAGATAGAAGAAGATAAAGGGCTTAGGCTGTCTCCTTGTCTAGTTCCTGTTGTGACGGGTATCCTCTAGGGTTTCCAATCCCGGGATTCGGGATCCCGGGATCCCGAAATCCCGAATATTTTTCCATCCCGAAATCCCGAACATTTTTCCATCCCGAAATCACGAAAGAAATCCCGAAATGTTATGTCATGTATTATACAGGGTTAGTTTTTTGAAGTGTTACAATGCGATGTGTCAAAAACGGCTTCAATTTTTTTTACATTTTGGTGACGTGAAACACTTCAAGGATGAGTTTTTGTGTTACAAAGTGATACGAGAAACGGCTTCATTTTTTTATTCTTTGGTGACGTGATAATTTCACGGAGGGACACATTTCACGATTAAATTGGGGTTTCCATGGTAAAAGATGTAGGATAACTGTAATATACAGAGATAATTTAATTGAACAATTTTAATCATCATAATTTCGTAACCAGAAGAGCATTTTCAAAAAAAAAAATTAAACAGACTACATATTTTATGCAGATTCGAATTTTAAAATAAAAAATACATCATTCCATTTGAAATTCGATAGTTGAGGGGGTGAAGGAACAAAAATGTGAAAAATATCGTAAAATGTGTCATCCCGCGAATTTATCACGTTACCAAAACGTTAAAAAAAAATTAAGCCGTTTTAAACATATCGCATTGTAACACTTGTATTGGTTACGATACAATACACATTAGGTGTGTTTGTTATGCTCCACCAGTGCACACTTTTCTACACTACAACACTCAGTGTGGCTTTGTTTGTGAAATGTTTGTCTGTTTTTTAGGATAGAATATCTTTACTAGTTTGGTAAAGATATACTCACTCGATATAAAGGGTCGGAACAACGAGCTCATTTTTATGCTCAATAAAATACTATTATAAAATTCAACCCATCATGCCGTATGTCAGTGTATCGTGCTACAAACACATTACAATTTTTTAAATAAAAGTGCGTATTATATCATGAGATTACAATGAAAATAGATTACTATTACATAAACCGACTTACCTTGTAAGTTGTCCAGCATGAAAGTGAGCAGCTTCTGAGTTCCATTAGGTTCACTATAGATCGTCATGATATCTTTGCTCAATGGGTTACCAGCGAGCCCCAAAATTACGAGATTGAAAAGCTTGCCCAGCTCGTAAGGCAGGATTCGTAGAAGATTATGTCCTAGTTGTAATTCCCTACAAAAAAAATACATATTTGAAACGCAAAGAAACAACAGTCAAAGTTTAATCATTTCCACATATAAACGTGATCTGATGTTAGTTTAAAAAGTTTTTGCAAAGAAACTGCAGAGTTTGCAGCCGAACTTAGTGTATCAAACATTTCTGTGTCCTCATTACACTCTAAAGGGCCCCATAGATCATGAGATCGGTATCGCCACTTGTTGCATGGTACGGCATCACACATCCCATCGTGTCTGTCGTTGAATCAGTTTCCCTCATTGCAGTATCAGCATCACAATCGGCTTGTATCGCTGTCTTGCAACCAGTTTGTTTGTTTTAAACACTCAGATTAATAAACTGCATCGTCTGTTGGCCGTTTTGTCGAGTGTATCATTTTCAAAACATCTATTTTCTAATTATTTAACTGATGTTTCACGCTTCGGTCTTACCTTTGTTATTCATACTATTTCTTTTTTGCTTTTCATTGAAAAATAACTTTCACTTTTTGTTCTTTTGTTATTCATGTCAACCTTCTCATTATACAGTGAGGATATAAAGTCCATGGCGCCCTCTCTAACTTTTGAACCGCTAGGTATATTACAACGAAATTTGGAATGACAATAGCCTAGCAAATGTTCCATTTTTTGATAAATAAATCACAGCAACATTTGGTTCAACGGTTTTCACATGATGACAAGAAAACATAGGTTCGTATTGGTCACAAAATTTTGTTTCGTTATTTATATTTTGTTTTTTATAACTTGCGAATGTGATTAAATCATTAAGAAGCACCAATCCAAATTTAATTCTGGTTTATTAAACGGTTAAAAGTTAGGGAAGGGACATCAAAGAATTGATGTTGAGATGTGACCGCCAATCATGAACACTTTCTGCAATTCTCAGCAGATGGGGACAGATGGGGATATCAAACGGCAATTGGGCGCCATTTTGAAAAAAATACTGCCTTGATATTGAAAACTTAGAAAGAGACAGCGACTTCAAACTCTCAGGGTGTAATGAGGATGAAAATACCTTCAAAATGGGTGATTACTCGACCCCCCTTTCCATTTGATTTTTTCGTTCACAGTGGCGCCCAGCTGTTATTTTGATAATTCCAGCCGTCACTAATATGTCAAAAAATTCAGAATGTCCTCACATATCGATGGTCTAGCGCACACATGTTGTTAGTGCATTTTCCAGCAAAAGTTAGTTAATCACACTAACATATTATTATAATTTGAGTTTGAGACATAATATATTTTCTTATGTTCACAAAATGCTAAGTGAAATATTCAAATTGGTAGGTGCCAGTGCCATCTTCCAGTCGTGTTAAGACTGTTAGGACTTCTAGGCCTTGTTCTTAGGAAAATAACCATATCCCACATGTGGTAATCGCGAACTTGTCAGATATTATGTTCTACATCAAACTGCGTTAACTGTATTTAACACACTTAGAACATAGAACCCACTAGAACTAGCGTACACCCTAGATTCCGGGCAAATTGTTTGTCACTATAATAAACATGTAATTTTTTACATCTCATCCGTTGAATTCGTTCAACGTTGCCTTGTTGCAAATAAAAAGCACTCAGAATTTCCCCTTTTTATCAAAAGGGATTCACCAGTGTATTAACGAGGATATGTTTTAATTTTGTATTTGTTTCAATATCGTTGGTGTCATAGGACAGTTATAATTTACTGATTATTGATAAGTTTTGTTCACATAAATCAGCTGTTCGGCCTTCAAAAATATTGAATTTTGAACAAGCCGACAACAGTGTTCCAAGGGAGCTACAGGCTATGATTGGTTAAAATGACTATCAGCTGTGATTGGTTGATTTCAAATAGGCATTTGTGTCGTGTTGCCAGATATATTTCGTTGCATCGTGTCTACATAAGTAACGGTTCATGGAAAAATATGGGTCTCATTGAAAATGTTTTAGTATCACTAGTGATCTAAAAATGTACATATTATAAAATTGTTAACTACCGGAGATGCACTCATAGAGTTTAGAGTATTTTTAATTAGAATAAAAATACCAAGAAAAATACCTTGAATACAAGGTATAGCTACTTGTTAAATTTGCAGTTTGGCAAACTCGCAAGAATTCTCGAGAGATTTCCTCTCTCCCTTCAATGTATAAACATGTGACACACAAAGAGACGTCGGGCTATATCTAGTTGTTGGAAAATCTGTGTTAACACATTTGTGTCTAGTGAAAAGTGAGGTTACAACACAAAATTATTTGTTCAAATATCGGCGCAAATTTGTCAAATGAGTTCAAAATAATTCAAGTTGTTCTTTTCTTCAAACAAACCAAAATTATATCGCAAAATGTGGTACAATTATTTATGTCAAACAAAAAATTGTATAGCGGTAAATGTGGCATTTCAGATCATTTTTCGAAATGCTTCGCACATTGATCAAATATCACAAATGAGCATTTTCACGCTCAAGGCAATACCACAGCGTAATTCAATAAAGCATATTCGATCTTCAAAAAGAAGCGTGTGCATCATGACGAACTTTTAAATATTAAAGTTCGTATAACTCAAAACTAACTTTTTGTCACGTTACATCGTTGGTTTAGGAACACAAGAGACTCTTAAAATCCGTAATAAAAAATCCAGGACCGTATTTAAAAAAACAAAGTTGATGATGGCTGCTCATAGACGAAACGCTAACATAATAACGCTATCTTGTAAAGGGCAAAAAGTGGCAATGAAAAAGTTCCATTAATTTTAAAATAAATATCTCTTCAAATGTGGTCAGAAAAAATGAAAACAATTTTGAAAAATTTTGGTTTTTTCCAGATAAATTCGGACGTAGTCGGAATTTCTTTGCTTTCAAAACGGCATTTTGTTAAGCATCAAGATACGCAACTCTGCCTCAATTTTACCGACCTTGTATCTCTTACGGTTTACGAGTTCCCCATGCATACACTCGAATTTGTAACACCCTGTATATGCATGTTCCACAACACAACAGAAGCACTACTCTATTTTGTCCATTTCAATCAGTGATGACGTTATGGCATTTTATTTTTTGGCTAACTTCAACCTAAAATTCTCAAATATGTCACAATGATTTTAATCTGTCACTTTTCGGGAATCAGCTGAGATTCTTGGAATCGATATATGGCCTATGCTTTTACTTAGTCGTAACTACTAGCTCTGTGAAATGATTATCTTATAAATTAAAACCTGTATCCTATTAGACAATAGAACTGAATTTGAGATTCACCCACAGAATGTTGAATGGAAAGAGGAGTCGACTCCAGCGGAAAGGATTAAGTGATAGCTTATTTTGGAGACCTTATGTCCCTCATGACATCCTCTTATTTGAAAGAAGCAAGGTTATTTTTGTGGTTAATTTAGCAATGTTAAAAAAACTCAAGTCTCAAGAGTTACACATCACAATTGACAATTGAATGTTTTTGGAGTTATACAGGTTCGCTGATATGTATGTAGAGGGTCGTTTATTTGGACAAACTATACGAGCTACTGGAAAAAGTTAAATACAAAAGTTAAAGGGTTCTCGAATATCTATTAGTTGGTGAAAACTAGAATAATACAGGGTCATAGAGTCGTGGGACAACAAAGTTGCATTTTTTTAAATCGAACCCCCTGTATATTATTGAATATTTCAATTCCTCCTAAAATTTTGAGCAAAAATTTTGATACACATCATGTTCTTAAATTTAGCCGTTTTCGTGTTTCGCGTTTTATAAATGACTTTTAGGATTTTTGACAAGCTATAAAACTCAATCGGTTCAAGATGGAGAAAAACGGTCTGGACTTCCTAGTCTTAACTTTTCAAGAGCTATCAAACGGCATTAAATTAATTCTTTTCAAACAATGTTAAAATCGAAAAAATTGTCAGTTGATTCAAATGACTGAATAGCTCTTGAAAGTTGAGGTAAGGAAATGCAGACCGTTTTTCTCTATCTTAAACCGTCTAAGTTTTATAGCTTGTCAAAGATACAAAAATGTCATTTTCTGCCGACACGACATTAAAACTGAATTTTACTGACGCCAAAGAGACGAGAAAGTGGGACTTTTTAAGGCAAGGCCGACAAAGTAGTGGAAGTTACAAGATTATTTCCTGAATTCATGTGATTGTAGCATAAAAGTTATACCTACAAATTAATATTCAATGAATTACCATCTTATTCAGATATTTCTTATATATTCTGAGTTGATTGAATCCTATACATTCAGGATACGAACTAAAGTTCACACTTTAATATCGTTTGTTTTGACTTCTGCCATCTTGATTCTTGATTTTGGCTTGGCTCTAAAAGCTGACTGAAGCAGTGTTGCCAAGTTGAAAATATTGGATGGATGGCTTTGATTGTCGCCTTGGCTAACAGGTAAATTGTCAAATTACGGCTCAAAGCTATATCGTTGATTAAGATTATTTATGAATAAACTCCAATGAGTTTGAATATTTTCTGGGACATAAAAATGATGTGAGAGAGTTTCAATGTTTTTAATGATCAGCTATTTCGTGTTTTTTGAAGTAAGTAGTAGGAAATACTATTATCCACAGTAGGTAGAATATGTTGTCAGCAGAAAAATAATGTGTAGACCACGGCGATAAAGTGATTTTTCCAGGCTTCAAGAAGTGTCCTGGAAAAATGTCACGGCCAAATCTAGGAACATTCTGTGTATCACAATTTTTGCCCAAAATTGAAAGAGAAATTGAAATATTCAATAATATACAGGGGGTTCCATTAATAAAAAAGCAACTTTATTATCCCACGACTTTATGACCTACCGTGTATAATTCTAGTTTTTAACAATTAATAGATATTCAAAAACCCTTCATTTTTAGTAATTAACTTTTTCCAGTAGCTCGTATAGTTTAACCAATAATCGACCGTTTCCATACATAACAGCTACTATGTGCTATATCAACAAAAAATTGTGGTGGGACTTGGTGGCATCAGATTTCCACCTAATGAGATCGACTAAAATCATCCAGTGATTTAAAAACGCGGAGTGGTGGGCCATCATGTCCACCACGAATAAAAGAACGATTTGGTGACATCACATTTTCACCTGGTGAATATCTTGTAGAAAAAAAAACCAAACCTTCCAAATATAGATAAATCAGAAGTTTTTAATGATATCTGCACAAGGGTATGAACAAAGTGGGTTGGAGATCTCAACAAAAATCACGACATATTGAGTTTAGAACCAACGAGACAAAGATTTAGAGCTAAAATATCAATCAAAGATACCGGCGTCAAAATGCGCACCAGTAATAAAAGAACCCGTAGCATTGAAGACATTTCACTTTGCCTATAGCATGAACTTTGAGAATAAATACAAAAAGATCAAAGTTATCTTTCCAATTAGAGCCATAACTGAGAACACTGGAATAAAATGTGTTGAAATTGCTCTTAACGAGTGGAACGTCCAGAACTTGGCGGATCGTAAGAAGCACACAAAATAGAATACCAAACTTCAAACAGCTCGACCAACATATCTGTGCGGGTAGTTTATCGTATTTTATTTGTGTGTTTTGTCAATAATGGGCGGAGCCAGCCAAAGTCAGTTAGTTAGTTCTTCTCTTTTTTATGCCGCGCATCTTCGAACGAGTCGATGATGACTGATCACGGACATTTAGACGTAAGGAGCTTCCGAGGTATTGTTCCTGACACCGCAGCCTCTGATGGTCTTATTGTGTTTTCTCTTTCAGTCGCTGTTTTGCCTGTATGAGGTTCATGACTTTTTCTACTGTTTTTCTGTTCGATCTTTGGAGAATGGGTGTTAACTCTATCATCTCTTATTCAGATCGTCAGTGTTTAAAACACAGTGACGACGTTTGGTTTTTTCGTTACAGAGCGTACATATGGTTGACGAGGCCTATGGTATGCATATGCAGTCTCCAGTTAGTGTCCCAAGCTGATTTCTTCTGAGTTCCAGTTGATGATGGTTTGATTTCGTCTGCTACCATTGATTTACTATGTCTCAGTCCTGGTAATTGACAACATTTTGCGTCTAAGTTGGATGTAAACGACAAAAAAGCTTTGAGTGTGAAGAATAAAAAAGAATGAAGATGAACGATATTGACATTATAAGGAGAGGACATAGAGTTCTTTGCCCCCCTCCTCCAACTTTTAAATTGTTCAATATATTAAAACGAAATTTGGACACACCATTTGCGAGGACGTTTTGAATTTTTTGACATAGTAAATTGACAAAATAACAGCTGGGCGCCACTTTGATAGAAAAAATCAAATGGAAAGGGAGAGTTTGATGTCGCTGTCTCTTTCTAATTTTTCAATATCAAAGCAGTATTTTTTTTTCAAAATGGAGCACGTTCTGCATTTCTCAGAACAGTGGTGACAAATGAGGATGTCAAAACAACAATTCGGCGCCATTTTGAAAAAAAATACTGCCTTGATATTAGATAAAAAGATCTTCAAAATGAGGGATCACTCGACCCCCTTTTCCATTTGATTTTTTCGTTCAAAGCTGCGCCCAGCTGTTATTTTGACATTTTCAGCTGTCACTACTGTGTCAAAAAGATCAGAACGACCTCCCATATGGTGTGTCGAAATTTCGTTCTAATATATTAAACGTTTCAAAAGTTAGAGGGGGAAAGACGGACTCTATGTCCTCACTGTATGTGAGTGTGATCAATCTCTGGATACCCAATGAGCGTTTCAAAGTATTCACAGGTGGTGACTTTTGTATTAAAAGTGTGATAAATATGGGTGAAAAAAGTATTTTGTCATTTCAGTATTAATGTGATTTAAATTTTGACACTTAAATTTCAATTATGGTTTGTTATATTACGTTATAACTCGCTAAAATGTTATTTAATTCGTTTAAACTAATTAATGTTATGTTATTGAATGAGTGTCCAAGATCATTATTTATAATTATACTTGCTATCTCGACTTTTGTGTTTACACAAGACAAACCAAAAACAATCATGTTTACAGAACTTTTCAACCTTATCGCTTTCGGTAATTTATTCAGCGTCGAGTACAATAATTAAAACAATAGTTGTGATAAGTCAATGCCATCCAAATGATAAACTATTCATAACTTACCTCAACTGTATGAGTTCCCCTAGTTCCGCTGGCAATGATCTTAACTTATTGTTACTTATGTCTAGACTGCGTAAATTAACCAAGTGACATATATCGGGAGGTATGCGCTGTAAGTTGTTATTTTTCAGTACCAAACCTAAAAAGTAAATTTAAAACACCGTAAATTAACATATCATGTACAATTTTTTGATAGGAAAATTACTTGGGATACCATCATTGAATAAAATATCATAACACATAAGTTCCTGCAAAGTATTGGACAGAAAAAATGCTTCATCTTATTCTATGTCCTTCTCCAAGTGTTGATTTGATAGATATGGATGTGGAAAACAGGTATGAATAAAAAGTAACATTTACCTGTCAGATGAGTCATCTGAAATAAACTAGGAGCAAGGTTTCTAATAGTCCCTGTTATCTCCAGCTCACTCCAGGTTGATTTTTTTTCAGCAGGCTCTTCTTCTGGTGAAACATTGCCAGCGTTTTTTCGAAGTAGTCCTGGATTATAAGACGATGTGGATTGGTCATACTTCTCCTTCGAATTGTTGCGAGGCATAATTTATGCTGTAATATAAAAGCATATTTTCATTCTCAATATCGAAATGCGGTGAAAACCTAGCCCACTGCCAGAAGAGGGGTTTTGATAGAAATATGGTAAAACATTGAGTAAACAAGGCTTTGTTGAGATATTTCAGGCGTATAATTGGAGCTAAAATTAACTGGCCAAGGGAAAAGAATATTAGTAGGTAGATTCTAAATGTCACTCGGATTTTAATTCTCGTGCTGATGTTAAGGATTGGGTATACTACTCAAGATATCATGATTGGTACAAGAAATAATTAATATTATTATGATGTTTTTTCAACTTTGAAGCTCTATTTATACACTGATGCAATAAAAATCATACTTAACACTTCTTGATAAATGTGCCCAAGATAAATTTGAGTTAAGAATAATAAAATATTGGACGACAATCAACAATTTTATTTTCACGCTACTGACTTGCAACATCAAGGATTTTAGAAAACCAAAATAGTCATATAACTGTCTAAAATGGTTCGAGAAAAGATATTGGACCTCATGTCTTAGCTATTCCAACCACAGTTGGCAGTGTTCTGTACGAAAAAGATTAAAAATCTGGACATTTCTACGGGATGCAACAGTATCATGAACATGGTTCTGAAAAAAACTTGAGAAAAGGTCAAGTGGCCAGACAGATACTCCAACCATGAAAGAGAAATTTTGTAGTCTGTCCAACTTTCCACGAACACTATGGTTAGTTTAGGTTAAGACCGCGATCATACAAGCAACCATTATTCGGAAGGAGTTGGAAGACCTGAGCTGGAATGACCTGGTCCGCTACACAATGGAGACGGAACGGTTCGAGGACTACTTAGACGCTTAGCCTACTCCGTGTGCTTCTGCCCTCCCACCCTTATTAATACCAATCTCAGATTAATAAACAAGTATTAATCTGAGATACCAATACCAATTCTATGGCAAGCGCTCAGTTACATTCAGTGTACGCTGCACTGACTGTCTTCTGATGCTTATTGGGTGTTTGTTGTTACTAAATCCAAATCTAGTGAGCAATACAGTTTTTTTTCTTCACAGAATTGGGATGGTTCTTCTCGGAACCTTTTGTTTCGTCAGAACCGTTCAGCCAACCAGAGTACATACAACTTCAACTTGACCGCTTCTGAAGATCTAAGCGATCGTTTGTATTTCTCTTGTAGTAGATTCGTCTCGAGAGTGCGGATATTTACTTTTAGTATAATTTTAGCTCTCAAGATTTCTATAATCGTCACTTCATCTTTCGTTTTGGTTTCAAACTCTTTTTTGGACGAGGTTCTAATGATTCATCAACAGGCGTCTAACGTTTTTTGGTTATAAAATGATGTTCCGTAAAGAGTATAAGGCTACAGAGGACAATGGAACACCTAGGATACTTATGAATTCCCTTGATTTGTCTGAATCGATTGTTATTTATAATGTTGGAAAGATTTTACATTTCTGATCCGACTTTTCTATATGAATCTGTAGATATTACATATCCGAATCATCCTCAAGAATTTGTAATCAACAAACTCTCATGGATATAGTCGGTACCTAATTCTTTCTTACGTACTTTATCATGGCTAAAGATCAGAAACATACCTCACACACACGTCGGTTCGCAATGCAATGCAGATCAGCAAGTGATGATTCTGGTAGGAAATTTAGCGAGGATGCATTCCGGTCACACTCGATTTCCTCTGGGGGTCAATTTCTGACCCTCGCAAACTTGAAGCGTATACGCAAAAGAGCCGATCGCAAGTTTGCGAATACGTTTCTAATTTGCGAAAGCTCAAAAATAGACCCCCTGAAGTTGAAAATGTTTCGAATATCCAGAGAGAGTAGTACAAGGTCATAGTGATTTTTGAGTCATTATCAAGTAGATTCAAATTAAGCTTTTTTATGAAAACCAGCATAATATGTAGAGGGTGATTCATTTTTAGCGACAGGGTGCTAGTATTCGTAAACTATTCATCATAGAGACCCAGTAAAAAAAATCTTTAGAGTAATGTGCCCAAGAGAAAATGCTGGAAATATATTTCAAGTTTCTATAATCGCTGAAAGAGGGTGTAACGGTACTGTGAAACAGAAAATCGACAAATTTTCCAAATTTTACCAATTGAACTACTTAAAAAGAATATGGAAACAGATTTGAGACAATATTTTCTACAAACAAAATACTTCTCAGATGAGACAGCAACCCGTCAAACTTGATGTTACTAAATTGCCTATAGCTTCGGAATCCCTAGACCGATTTGAATCTGGTCTTCTTGGTGCATGTGCTTGGGACTAATTTTATTCGCTCAAGCCGACCACACAACATAAATAATTATTGTCAAAGTTAAAACTATTTTTGAGGTTTTTTCGAAATTTTCAAATGCAAACCCACTAAATAGATGCATGTATGGTGTTATTTTGAACATTTTCTACCACTAAAGATCATTTTCCTTTATCTCTTGAAATAGAAGAGTAGAAGGCGGCATCACGAATCGCTCGAGAAATACTTTTGAATCTGCCCCTGTAAATTTGAAAATGACAAAAAGATAGACTTCAGATTTGTTCTGATTCGCGCAAGATAACGGGTTCTTGAGTTATTGTTAAAAAAAAATCTATGAGTGAGAATGTCTACTGGTTTTCATCTTCTTTTCCACGAGCAGCTGTCAAGTAGAATAAAGAGCGTTACAAGCCACAGCCACAAATAGATACTTAAAAAATAATAACCAAAAAAAAACAGAGCAAATACCTCGAAAAATACTCAAAATGCCCACCCGTCAGGTCGTTGGCAAGGCACTACTATCTTTTAGACACTTTCAACTTTAATCAAAAGTATTCCTCGATGGATCCCTGAAGTCGCCATCTCTTCATATCTGTACGAAAGTATTAGGAAACTTTCCAAATGACACGATAGAGCGAGCGATAGAGGCATCTGTTTAGTGGGTTTGCATTTCAAATTTCCGAAAAAACTTCAAAAACAGTTATGAATTTCATAATGTATGTGTGATTGATCCCAGGACATGCAAAAGAAAAAGCAGATTTTCTTCTTTAGAACGAGCCAAAGAACATTCAAATCGGTCAAAGGATACCAAATTTATAGGCAATTCAGTAACATCATGTTTGACCTGTCTTATTTGACAATTTGGAGAGAAATTCGTCGCAAATCTGTTTCCATATTCTTTTTTGGTAGTTCAACGGGGAAAATTTCGAAAATATTTCAATTTTCTGTTTCTTCTGAACCATCACGCCCCATTCCGGCGATCCTAGACAGTAAAAAATGTATGTCCAGCATTTTCTTTTGACACATTACCATACCTATACATTTTTTGTCGGGTCTCGCAGAAAAATAAATTGTTGCTTTTGAATTAAATATAAGTTTAGGCAAATATACCAGAAAAAATATAACAAACATCGTGAATATCAATATTTGAATACAAACTTCTGTTGTGGGAATTAGTGGGATATACCTATCTATTTTCAAATTAATGAACTTTATACAAAATAATTGGTTTTTATCTATTTTCGAGTCCGTTTATGGCGAGGTTTGCGGATTACTACGAATATGAGACGTAGTTAATTTTTTTCTGTGTTAGTGGAAATTGTCGTTTCTCGTGTTGTTGTTCATGGAAAGATTAATGATGATTGCATGACAGTTCCATGGTATCATGGATAAATGGAATGCACCCTAATCAGTAACAAGTCAACTACTATGGATTAACGAGAAAATGAGAAATGTTGCATCCTACCACTTTTGATTCAAAAAACAATGCAAAATTGTCATTTGAAAAAAAATAATTTTTGAAAATACTAGCTTCCATAGCTAAATAAAAATTGTTTTTGTTGGATTACGGTCCAGAAAGTAACACTGAAAACTAAAAATCCATCTTTGATAATAAACTTATGTCAAGTTTGGAATGAGACTAATGAACAAATCGAATTTTCATTATTATCAGTGAAATCATAAAAGTATCAAAGTTTACTAATATACAATAAGTTAGTTCACTTAGTAGTCGGCTCTTTGAAAAACCCGTATCACAAGCGGCCGCGGCGTCAAAGCATGCCGCTCAAAGAAACCCGCCCAGCGAAAATGGTTCAAAGCGACCGACAGACGTTCCGAACTAATGAGAACTGGGCTCTCCAAGAGAAACGAAGTAGAAGGGCGGAGCCGGTTTCGCGCGTTTTCGAAAGTGACCCAACTTATTGTATATTAGTAAACTTTGAAAGTATGCACTATACACTGCCAAGTAGTGATGAAAAAGCATGCGAGTTTTATAAGTACAAGTGATCATGTTCGGCCTCCATCCGAAATTATTCAACGTTTTTCAGTTGGCAAAAAAATTAATTAGTCAGATGCGTACTACGTCATTCTGTAAGTGAAACGAAGTTTTTTCAAAACAAAAAGTCAAATTAATCATGTCCATACGCAGCTTAAATCCAACCATGCACCAGATACATTGTTGAAATTAGCAGCTGAATCGATGAACCATCTGAGTACATAAATGTTATCAATCCTAAAGCAAATGAATCGTAGATCAACACAAAAATGTTTACCAAACCCCATTCAAATACCTTATTCACGTATTTTGCTCTCCTTCTCACCTTTGATAGATTGTTGTCATGTTACGCGTATGAGAAAAAGTCTCTCTCAATATGATATTGTGATTCATCGTATGATAACAATTATTTCATTGAATTACTTAAGTCTATTGAGGTTCCCATGTCAAAAGAATCAAAGCAGAAAACAGTAAATATCTTTTGAAAAGGTTTGAGACAATCAGGTATTTCAAGAAAATGCATTTTTTACAGGTCCAGTGAGTATAATGATGAGAGTATCACTTTAGGCCGGATCCACACATTGGGGCCAACGTTTGGACCAACTTGACTGGTTCGTGGATGGTTTTGAATGTGACGTCCACACATTGGTTGAGGATGATACTACATGCTATATAGATGCAGAATTTTGGACTTCAATTTTACCTTTGTTATAGGACGCTTCGATCAACAGTATCCTTGATCGTCATAAGGTGTGAACAATTGACAGTAATATGCCAAAATACTAGCTGTGGGTAGACCCAACCGTGAAGTTCACTCAAGTGTGAAAAAACAAGGTGATCACCCGACATTCAGATGGAGGATGTGACCAAATAAAGGATTGAAATTTTCGAGATTTACCAACTGGTCTAGCTAAATATCTTTTCATTTTGATAGCTTCAATTTCTTTCACTTTCTCTCATTGTGCAGAATTTGATTCTTTGATCACTTCGATTTGACCAAACATCATGGTCGATTCACAATTTTTTTACGGTTAAAAGTATTATGTATTTATACTAAAGCACTTGAGTACTTGACTAGGTTAAAGTCAGAACTCCAACTATACCGTAAAACCGGGCCTAGAGGGTAACTTTGTCACCTACTTTTTTTTTTTCTCATTTTTGAAGCTATGCTTACATATTTATCTTTGTGACAGGTTTATTACAGTCAGATGTCATGCGCATCAGCGCCATGAGCATACCGTTAGTATGGTGACTAGCGAGGTGAGTAGGGTTTCCACATGGCCGGGAAATCCGGGAAACTACCGGAATTTACGGTATAGTCAGTGAAAAAAATAACAATGAGAAGCGACGAAACTCTTCCCGCCAAAAAATTCTGTGGTCGGAATCAGTCATAGGCTTCGTCAGCTGTTTAAAGATAAGTTCGAGTAGTCAATGAATTGACAGTGACATCCGAGGATGTTGGGTCAATATGACAGACGATTTGCAAATAAAATTGTCTGTCACATGACCTTGTTATCTCGATTGATATTATTGTTGAATGTTTTTGAGCACCTAGTTTGAAAAAACATATCCGATACTTTTTTCACGATTGGGGTCAAATGCTTGTTGAACAGCATCAAAAATCAAATCTGAGTAGTCCCGTGTCGAGTAATTACACGTTGAAGTCTCGGTTACGAATAGTTGAATAGTACGTAGTAGTACAACATTAGTTTTATGACAAAATACCGCACCACTTTGCCTGCGTACCGTGTTTTCACGAATTGTGGTATCATCATACCTAGTATGAGTTTGGTATCAACTGCAGCCTGCAGCTCGCCGATTGACTGCAAGTGACGTTAATGACAGACCAAACTGGAATGGTCTCATGTCTCCACATAACACCTAGTTATGCGTGCATGCATACTCAAAATATGGATTATGAAATTTGATAAAAACCGGTTCTTATTAGACAGACTGAACGGATATGCACGAATTTCACGACGGAAAATTTCGGTCTGATTCGCCGGAAATTTTCGCAACGAACTTTAATAAAAACCGGGCCTTAACGGTAACTGTTCCGTCCAAGGTTCCGTCTTATGAACACGACTTGGAACACGGTTATGGAGGACTCCATAAACACGATCAATGTTGATTGTTGTGTTGCGATTGACAATCATTGAGAGTTTGAAATGTTGAAAAGTTGTGGTTTGTGAAAATTGATTATTTTCTGATCAAAAACATTTTTTACAAAAGTTCCTTTGTGATTTGATCATCTGCTCATAAGGTACTTACTTATTGATCATACTATTTACTTATTCTCATTTTTCAAAAATTGCTACGTTCGTGAACGCGCCCCAGCGTTCACCTGAGCATGGCGGAGTCTATCAGGCTGAATGGCGTCAGTACTGTCAGTAGCCTAGTTTACACCGATAACTCGTTTAGTTCGGTCCGACAGGACCAAGTGGGTGGGGATAGTACGGTAGGACCAATGCTTGCTTCTCGCCCGTTTACACCGTCTTGCAACGCGTGAACTAAATGAGTACACGCGCGATTCGTCAAACGTCAAAAACAAGTCGAAATTATTTATCAACACAATTCTCGAGGGGCCAACCACCTACCAGAAATGTGTATGTTACGCATAATACCCGAATTCGGGCAATGTCCGAAAAAAATGCACAAAACTAGTTTTGAGCAACAAAAGTCTCCCAAACCCGAAATTCTACTTTTAAAAGGGGTTTGAGCATAATTAAGTATTCAGAACTAGTATTGTACATTTTGAATTGCGCAAAACTAGTTTTGTTCATCTGGGAATTACCAATACTAGGTCTGCTTGTTTTTCCAATGAATTAAAAGTAGGGTTATTTTTCATTTTCCTGTTTACGTTCAGTTTTTCGTTTGTGCTCGTGAATCTTGTGAGTGATTGTTTATGAAAGACTGTTATAATTATTGCCAGGTGGTAGACAATTATTAAAACATGCAAGCTGAATTCGAACGTCATTTATTTCGAATGATGGAGACTTCTAAAACTCAAAAACATAGAATTATGTCGAAAAGTCAGTATAATAACATACTGAGTGAAGTTAAGGAGGCAATTCTTCTGAAAGTTAGGTCCAAACCTTTATGTACTAAACAGTACAGAAGAATAAAGCGTTTTGACATTATAACTGTGAATGGTGTGGAGAAGTTCATCAAAAAGCGCAAAGAAGATTCGGATGCTATATTGTATTTTGTTCCGACTGATGAAGTGTTTCCTATGATTCATCAGGCACATCTATCTACAGGTCATAAACGACATAAAGGTTTGTTCAGATTATATCGATAAACAATTTTTTTTATTATTTGTGGATGTATTTTATTTCAGGATTGGAAGAAGAGTTGAAGAAAAAATATGCAAATATCACTAGGGAGGTTATCAATATATACCTAAAACTGTGTGAAACCTGCCAATTGAAGAAAACTGCCTTTTAAAAAAGGAATCGTTGTTAAGCCTATATTAAGCAAAGTTATGAATTCCCGATGTCAAGTGGATCTTATTGATATGCAGACTGAACCCGACGGAGACTATAAATTCATCCTGAATACAAGATCATTTGACGAAATTTTGTGTATTACGGCCAATGAAAAGTAAGACTGCAGTAGAAACTTCAAAGAACCTTATTGACATTTTCTGTCTATTTGGGGCACCATCTATTCTGCACTCTGATAATGGCCGTGAGTTTGCTAACCAAGTAGTAAATAATTTGAGAACCCAGTGGTCTAATTTAAAAATAGTACATGGAAAGCCGCGTCACTCCCAGAGTCAAGGTTCTGTGGAACGTTGTAACCGAGATGTACGAGATGCTCTGATATGTTGGATGTCCGATGAAAATACAAGACACTGGGCTGATGGATAGTGTTTTGTCCAGTCAAAAAAAAATAGGAGCTACCACAGTGCAATTAAACGATCACCGTATGAGGCCATGTTCGGGTGTGCTCAGAGAAATGGTTTGAAAGAAATCGACTTACCACAGGATCTAGTTGAATCTTTGGAGACCGAAGACGACCTTGAAAAATTGTTGAGCGAAGTTACTGAACCTACAGAACATGTAGCGAGCGCTGATGAAACGTATGTCGAAGAGGTGCAGATGTCTATTGTCGATGGCGAAATTGAAAATGCGGATAATAGTTTAGTGCATTCTTTTGATGAAAATGGAGAAGAAATTGTGCATTATATGACAAGTGAAGAAGTACCAGCATCTACTGAAGATCTAAGAACCGGAGGCTCAATAAATGATGATTCTTTATGCGTTGTGTGTCAGAAATCTATCACAGTGGTAGAAAACTGCTCAAAATGTGGCGGAAAAAATATTTTGAAAGTAAGCAGCGAATTCCAGACGGAGCTATTTCAATGTTTTCTATGTCAACGTTCCTGTGACATAACTGCAAATCGAGAACACGCTAAAAGAGGTTTGGAAGTACAAGCCAATTTAATGCTTGCGCAGTCCAATAAAAAATTCAAACCAGCCCAGGTTGAGGACAATGTTCTAGTTCGAATACCAGATGTGGATCGAGGAAGGTTAGCACCACGAAACGTGATGGCCATTGTACAAGCGGCTGATGATGGATTCTACAAATTAGCAACAAAGACTGGGATTTTGCAAAAACTCTATTGTAGAAATGAGTTCCAATTGGCCGATAATAATGATTTTTGAAACAACAATACTGTTGACGATGAGAAGGAAATATCACTGAGAACTGCTTCTTCCGATATATCCGGATCGACACAAGGATTTATTTCGTGTATGTGCAATAAAAAATGTATTAATAGAGCTTGTTCTTGTCGAAAGAATGATGTGATCTGCAATTCAAAATGCCATCGCTCAAGTTCTTGTTCAAATAAATAATTTTTACATAGGTATGTAATAATTATTGCTAGTTAGGAATAAAGCTTTTATTTTGTCATGTATTTATTTTTTGGTATTTAAATAAAACACATTCAAATAATATTTTAAGCCTTATTTCACGCTTTATGTTGCGTTTTACTGGTCTAAAAATGTGGTTCTGAGTTAGTTTGGGGGAAAGTCAAATGAAGGGTTCGATCCACTAGTATTATAGGTAACTCAGAAATGTACAAAACTAGTTCGGTGCAATTCAAAGTGCACAGTACTAGTTCTGACTATTTTGTCATGCTCAATACCCGTTTAGAAGTACAATTTCGGGTTTGGGAAATATTTTTTAGCCAAAACCAGTTTTGAGCATTTTTTTCGGGCATTGCCCGAATTCAAGTATTGTGCGTAACATGTGCCTTTTTGATTGTTTTTGTAAAATTTTGTTTTGTTAATTTTTCTCTTCTTTCTTGAGCCAAAATTACTAATTTCTGATTGTTGTCATTGCTGTCTCGCTTTCCTGTTAACTACCCATATTTCCAAGGATTACAAAATAATACCATGGGTATTGAATTTGATTCCACGTAAGAGGTCTAGAAGAAATGCTCGAAGAAATGACAAATTTTGGATGTTTATTGGTGAAGTTCAGATAAAGGGTACTCTATAGCGTATGCCCAAATTTAGTTATCAAATGCAAAACTTTTTTATTATCACAAAATCCTCATAAAAAGTTTCGCTTTGAAAAAAACATGATTCATCCAGAAATTAAGTAATTTGTATACACGAGGTAGCCAGAAATTGCAAAAACGGTAATTTTACCTAGGACTACATTTTATTCCAATTTTTAAGGGAAATTTAATGTGAAGAAAAGTTGTTAAGAATGACATACTCAAATGATATACGAAAATTCATGTTAAAATTTCACTTTTTTTCCATTCAGAAAACATTTTACTTTCTCCATAGATAACAAAAAAACATAATTTCTCTGGATGAATCATGTTTTTCTTTTGAAGCAAAACTTTTTATGGAGAATATTTTTTCGGTAATATCGATAATGAAAAAGATTTCCATTTGTTAACTTAATTTGGTCACACGGTCTGTATAAAAAGTGTTGAGAATTTTCAGGAGAATGATAAAATCTTGACTAAAATGTAATAAAAAAAATCAAAAAATATGCTTGTAATTTAAAATAAGAAATTGGGACCACGTTCTGAAACACGGAATGTAGGTACATACGTGAAAACATTTTTTTTAGAAAATTTATTTTGAACCATTACCGAAATTTTGATTTCGAACACTTTTTTCCCAAACGTCAAATTGAAAAGTTTTAATCGGGGTTTTAATGATTTCTTATGAACTCTCCGTTCGTATCTGAAGCGAAAAGTGAAATTAAAAGCAAGAATTTGAGCGGCTTTTGATACGCTAAAGTATCCTCAAAAAACTTGGATATACATGCACCACACACAACATCGAAAATTTTCAAGTGAAAAAGACCCTTAAAATCAATCTTATTCCAGCGAAGCGCATACTGGCGCATATTCAAATTTCAAATATTCAGTAGGTATTTCTTATTTCTTGGCATTCAGTAAACGACATTGAGCGACTTAACTCGCTAGTCGCCGACGTTTTGAATCGCCCGCTACCGAGCGAGTTTGAACCTCTTTCTCAGGTTTGAAGTCGCGAGTTTGTTATTACACTGAGCGAGTTTCGTCCTAGTTTTCGTCGCGGTTAATACATTCGCAGCGACTAGCGAGTAAAAACGCCCAATGTATTTGAACCTTTTAACGCCAAATAATGCTGATAATGCCAATTATTGGCCATCAATGCCAAAAAATGACAGGTAATGCCGATTAATCCCAATAATGCGATCAATAATGCTAATTAATGCCAATATTGCCACTTAATGCTAATAATGCTCATGTAATGCCGTGATTTTGTACACCGAATGCCAGAGGTGGTTGGCGCCTCGACAATTCGTAACCAGAAAAAACATAAATGTAAGTACGCTCAGATTGCCTTGAGAAACTCAGAACCAACACAATTCACAATAATAACAACACATGCATTCAATCCGTGGACTAAAAGTTTTAAAAATATTATAAAATCATTATTTTTTTTTATCTGTTTACCTAGATCGAGACTTAGATATTTTGAGAAATTCCTCACACATTGATTTGGACCGATGACAAAGCACATAATTTTAGTGAGAGCAAAATTATCAAAACAGTGTTTAAAGCAGAGATATAAAAAAACGATACCTACATAAAAATAGAATCCAATAATTCAATCTATAGAAAATAATAGGTAGGTATATATAGTAACTGGCAACATAGGTACATGGTAGGTACATAGATCTTATCTTGAAAATTAATTCGGAACAATAGGGCTTCATATCTTTGGAATTGGAAAAAAGGATACAAGACTGATATTTGGAGGAGATAATTCAAAAAACCATCACCTATGGAAAAGGCACAACACCAAATGCAGAGTTCAAAGAACCTGAAGTTGACCCTGTAAACAATAGCCGAATCACCTGCACTTTTTGACGCGTATTTTCGAAACTCGATGCAAAACAAGCGGTTCATATCAGCCCACATAATTTCAGTACATTTCTATATTACGGTATCCAGGTTTTTGTTTACCGTGACGTATATTTTCCATACATCTCAAAAGCCAAATATACAATCATAACAAAATCGTTCAAACTTTAGGAATGGTATTAATAAGGCGGATCGATGGCTGGCAAAGTTTGGTATGTGTTCTTCTTACCTTCATCTACTCCTGAAATGTCTAAGATCCAATATATAATAATAAATTCACAAGGAATAAAGCACAAAACAGTCAAAACACAGGCCACTCTCGCAACAAAAAGGATCCACTAAAATTTGGCAATTTCGCTGCGAAATGACAGGCGGCGTTGTCACATTGCCACTGATGGCGGGTGATTTGAATTTGGATTCCGATATGAACTTGACGTTTTGATCAATATTAGTTGCTTTTTATTTGCATACTGGATCAGTTCACTTTTGAATGAACTGACCTAAAATGATCTTATCCAAAAACGATCAAATAAAACTTGTTATATTTATAGCCAGAAAAAAGTTCTTTTCTTCAAAATTTTGGATTAAGGGCAAATATTTTATATTTTTACGTGGTTTGAGTGTTAGGCTGTTTCGAAATTCATGCCTTATATCCGTAAAAACAACCACCACCTTTTACTTCTGACTAGTTCACTCAAGTGAACAAAATTCGCGGGTGGTACAGTTAGGGGCAAAGGGGGAAGTGAACCGAACTTACAAATCAGATCAGTTTGTGGATAAAACGTCCTAGATGTCAAATTTAGTGATCTGGGTAAAAAGCAGCTATTATTACGGTTTTGAAAATATTTTGCAATGATATGACCCATTAATTCATTTTCAGCTCTGATGACCAGATCTATAGAGGCAGACTGAAATTTAGATTTTGTATAACTACTGGGGCCCCATATTTGTATGAGGACTTACTTTATTTTTTCATCAAAAATGGAATTCTCAATACGATTATCCGTTAACTGGAATTTATCAAAAAAAATATATACAGGGTGTCCAAGAAATCATGGATCAAACGGCTTTGGGTGATAGAGGACGCTATTTGCAATAAAAAAAAAACACATATATTGTTATCCAATTGTTTCCAGATACAGGGTGTTGAAATTTTCATGAAAAAAATGATTTTTTTATTTTTTGGCCAAACCAAAGATCATATATTTCAACCTAACTTGATATACGACATGATAACATGAAAAGCTAAAATATCTACCAATTTCAAGCTCTTCAGTCATCAACTTTAATACAAAAAAAAAAGAAAAAAAAAGGTGTTCTTCTTTTACGTTAGTTTGAAAGAGCGTGAAAAAAATATAGAGAATGGCGCAAACGGCAAGTTGATAACTTATTTTTTTCTTTGTTTTTTTTTCACGTTAAATAAATAATATACGCATTCACCATAGCGACGACTTTTTCATTAGGTATTTGTTTTCTAAGCCTACTCTGCACAGATCGAGTTCCGTGACGCCAGCGTGACAACATTCACACTTTAATTACATTTTCAATGCTAATTTAGGTTCAAAATAAGTTATTAACTTGCCGTTTGCGCCATTTTTTATATATTTTTTTTTCTTGCAAACTAAAACGTAAAAGAAGAACACCTTTGTATTTGATATTTTTAAAAAATCGATGAAATAATTCATTCTAGCAGAATGCGCCCTCTGCCGTTCAGCAATAAAATAATTCGTAAAGTGATATTACACCATAAAAAAGAATAACAATAAACCTTTGAAACGACGCTAAGCTTATTGGAATCGGTTAAGCCAATCAAAAGTTATCAACAATTTTTAAAATTAACATTCGACCCTTCCCCCACCCTTTATTTGACAGATTACAAAAAAAAAGTTTAATATGAAAAATGTTCATAATCTCTCCTTCTTTAATATAAAATTATTTATCTGGTGGGTCACCGTTCAATATTTTTAATTAAACCTATATTTTCCATTTCACTATTTTAGTACGCCCCCTAGCGGACATCGCTCGAACTTGGAAATAATTTCCAGCAATTTCTCTTGGCAACTTTTATAATAATTTTTTTTCCAAAAATGTGGGACGAATACTTACGAAGAGATTGCCGGCGACCTCTCTTAGTTGTACACCCTGTACAATTCTCCACTGATCCCGCACGTGGGCTCTGGTCCCACTAGCGCGGTCTCGACATTTCCATTTCCAGTAGCGAAGTGTGGTTTCCTCCTCGCTGCTCTGCCACTTTTTTCTCCTTTTACCTGGACCAATCAGGAACAACAGAACCAGAAGTCAACAGACGAATAGAGACCTTAATCAAACTTTACTATGCAATAAAAAGAAACAAAATAGTAAATAGGAAAGAAATATCCAAAAACACAAAGATGAAAGTATTCAAAACTATTTACAGACCAGTATTAACATATGGATGTGAATCATGGATACTATCTCAGAGACAAGAAAGCAAACTACAGGCCATGGAAATGAAATACTTGTGAAGATTAATGGGGGTAACAAAGATGGACAAGATCAATAACATCGACATCAGGGAGAAAATGAATACAGAAAAACAAACACCTCTTAAAAAAAGGGGTTTGTTTTTGTTCCTATTAAAAATACGTTTGTTGTCTCTCTCTTACAAATGAGTTCCTATGGAAAAATCCATTAATATAATTTTTTTGAACAATTGCAATACATCGTTGGTTTGGGAACATGAGAGGCTCTTAAAATCCGTAATAAAAAATCCAGGACCGTATTTAAAAAAACAAAGTTGATGATGGCTGCTCATGCACGAAACGTCGGATCATAAATTTGATGAAGTCATCTTCATTCAGCGCATATCTGTATATTATTTAATTATTATTGTCCATTGTATAGCTTTGCTAAATAAATAAATTATTATTATTTTGTAGAGGATAAAAAGTGGCAATGAAGATGTGACATTTATTTTGAAATATCTTTTCAAATACACATAGGAAAACATAAAAACGATTTCACAAAATTTCGGTTTTTTCCGGATATCTCCGAAAGTATTCGGAACTTCTTGAATTTCAAAATGGCATTTTAATGAGCACCAAAATGCGAAACTTTGCCCCCATTTAAACTCCGCTGTATCTCCTATTGTTTCCAAGATACCAATGGTGAGCATCGAATTTGTAAAACCCTGTATAATATATACCAGGACAAGATTTATTTTCTTTTGTGCTTCGACTAGAGTCTCATTTCTCAGACATTCCAGTACTGTCTTTGAATTGATCTCAAAAGCCTCTATATAGTGTGGGTAATGATTATTGAGTCGAGGGTCTTCCTCGTACGATTGGTTTTCCTCATGTTCACAATCCCGATTTGTACGGCAACGATGCCAGCTTGAAGGTCGAGAATGTCTTTGTCCAGGTTTAGAACTTCTTGCCTTTTCTGTCCAGAGATCCCCCTTACATATACACGCCAAACTTTGAGTGTTTGTAATCTATATAATTAATAGATTTGACCTTCGTCTTATTGTTTGAGCCTGTCTATCTGGTTATTCAATTCTTCAACTTTTATTCTTTTCGAGGTAAAGGCTTTGTTGAGATTTCTCTTCTTGGCTTTCTCCGTCCTAACAGACAGACATCCAGTGTTTTCTGATTCTTCCAATATTGTATTGTGTCTACTTTTCGAATTGACGTCAGCCCAATTTGAGACATCTCTGGGCATCCGCTATAAAGACTCTGCTTTTATCTTGATGTGTAGAGCGGGTAAAACCAGTATGTTTTTCATGCATGGCTGCTGTTGGTGTGTTTGTGAAAACAGAAGCAATAAACATAAATGGTATTTTTGAAATCATAAGAAGATGTATCGTTTTAGGCAAAAATTCACGAGACATTCCATTAAAAAAGGATTTTCATATCTCCAATATTCATATGTATTTTTTTTGAGACCGGATTATAAAAACTCCACTCTCAAAATAACGACTATAGGGTGGATGTGAGAATCACGCGAACGCCTATAGTTACATTCACCAATTATTTTTCAAAATCAGTGTGAGTAGGTATAAATGAAGTAGGAAATTCAGTTGATTGGGAGATTTGTGCATTCAATAATTCAACGTGATTTTTTTTTGACGGAGAAGAATTGCCAAAATAGAATTATCTTGTAGAGTTGAATCACAAATAAGTTTATGTGAAAAATGAAATACAATTATCAAAATAAATAAAATAGTTCGATAAATATTTCAAGAAAAGCAGCGAAAAATGTAAAACGTAATAATATTATACAGAGTGTTTCCTAATTGCGTACATTAAATCCAGGGACGTATTCCTGAACCAATTTCATGGATAAAAGTTAATATAAAGTTGAGTACGGATATAAGTGCTGTTGGTGAACTTAAAAAAAGTCTAATGTACGCCATGCACTGACTTTAATTTTTTTTTTCCTGGATATGAAGAGATCAAAATACAACTCTTTTGCTTCACAGGTTTTTACGTACCTATCTGGCCTCGTTTTACTTGCTTTTAAAATACTTCACCCGTTTAAAACAAAATAAAATTATTTAGCGGTGTTTGAATCATTCTTTTTTCGAAAACGAGGCTAAAAAGGACGTAATAAATCTAGGAATCAAAATAGTTTTATTTTTGGTTGTTTGATTTAAGAAAAAAATTAAAATGACATCACATTTATTTAACAAAATTATTCGGTATGATATCGATGCCTCTCAGGACGGCACTGGTCTTTGTAATTTTCACCTGGCTAGGGCTAAAGTGGGCTTCTATTACTCAAAATGAATCTGCCAAATTTCAAAAAGTTCGGCACAGGAAACCGATCATTTAAAAAAAAATGTATGTACCATGCACTTCCGAGTTAACATGGACATTTCTTCATTAAATTAGCTCAGGAATGCGCCCTTAAATTTTGATGTACGCAATCAGGAAACACCCTGTATAATAGAAACTAATTCCAGACGACTCCAATAACCGTTATTGGAACACAACTTATTTATCGATATCGATTCTGTAGGGATGTACAGTTCATTTTTTTAAAGTTACAGTGACAGATCAACTTGGAGGTTAAATGTTGGCAAAAAAAAATTATATGTCATGAAGTGCTCGCTAATTGAAATGAAATGATATAATATTTGATTATAAACTTCATTTTCTCGATCAAAGAAGGGTTTTGATCATCAATTTCAAAATTATCATTACTGTCGATGCTCGACAAATACATTTTGAACATAGCTAAATAAAGCGAATCCAGTTCAATCTATGACTATCGTGAAAGAACATGTTTGCCAGCCTTCAACCTAGAATTTTGATCTGTCACTGTTACTTTGAATAAAAAATGAACTGTATATGCTTGCTTTGCCTGGTAATCATGGACATTTTGTCATCAGGCGTGCCGTCTTTCGCTAATTGGTTCACGATTGTATAGAAAGTGCTTTTCAACATTAGTGACACTCAAATGATCCCTTGATCTGTAACACTTTCTAGATCAAAGAAGATGAATTTTAATCATCAATTCCAAAATCTTCATCACTGTTTACTCGCAGACATTTTTTTTTATCAAAGCAGATGTATTTTGAACATTAGGTGAGTTGGGGTTGTTTCTCCTACTTTAAATGTATTTCATTACCGCAAACCGCAGCTATACCCACACAACACAAGATCGTTCAGAAATATTTATGAAATATGTCAAACCTTTCATATGAGTTACACTACAAAAGGTAGATGTCTGAAACATTTCCCTTACATATCATCTGCAATATTTTAAAAACGATATTTCAGTAACATTACTAAAGTTATATTTCAAATAGGTTGATGCGTAATATTTCAGAACTCTTTCTGAAACGTTGGATTTTTTTTATGTACAATGAATATTATTATACAAAAGGCAAGCAAATCAATACGTTCTTCAATTTTTTTGAACTTCAAGAGTACACATAACCGTTGTATCAGTAAAGGTTACTATACTCAAACAACGACATAACTCAAAAACTCCATGGTGTCGAGTATCGGGCAGATCGAGGTTGCATGCTATTTCCTATTCCTATTTCAATTCCAAATAAAGCATTATGGCTGCCCTTGCATCAAAATCAAGTCTCAAGACTCTCTACCTCTCAAGTGTCAAAAGAGTCTTTCCTTTCCAAGATTCCAAGCAGACTTCAGCAAATATAACAAATATCACGTGATACATATATAAACAACGTCGATCCGTATCACGTGATTTTATACTTTCTGAAGGGATCAGGTGAATCGATCGAAGCCTCTACTATAACCACAAAATTATTTTGCTTGCTGTTTCCAGAGATAAACAGCTCTGCTGTTTCTATCATTTGTCTTTTGTCATCATTCCGTCACTGTCTGTGTTTGAAGTTTGAGTTGTTTGAGGTTTGAGTCGTTTGAGTGTTTGGTAAGAAAAGGACACTTTAGTGAGAAAGGACGCCATTGCCCTGTGATTGTGCCTCAAAATCAAATATATACTGTAGAAAGCGATACCATGATGGGCAATAAAGAGGTGAGCCTTTTCTATAGCATGAGATGAAATCCCCTATTATCTATCATTTGTGTGCTAACAAATTATCCGCTTTTGAAAGGAAAAATGAGGTTATAAAAGGTTTGGGTCAGTGTCAGTGCACCCTTGGAGCTCAAGAGAACGAGAACAGTAAGTTATTGTTTAAAATGTCAGGACAACCAATTTAGCTGTTATATATTTTGATTTCCAGAAAACGATGGAGACATGACATTTTTTAGTATGTATCCAAAACGTTTTTATGAAGGAAATTTCTATTATTTTATATTATATACATGATTTTATTGTTCAGTTGAGATGTTTTTTTACGTTTTCCATAAGTGATGATTTATTCTGTATTTTATTCAGAATACTGAGTTTTTTCATGACTTGAAATGTTTATCTCTCGGTTTATCTATATTAAAGGTATTGGGTGTTTGGCGAAGGGTTAGACAAACTTGATGACCGTATAAATAGATCTCGGTATAGATAGATATTTTATTAATGGACCTGTGCCCTAATTGGGCCTTTCAATACGCCCAACTTGGTGGGAGTCTGCCCCTCCACCAAACACCCGGTTTATTTTTATTCAATGCTGTTTATATTTATATTATTCATTAATAAATTACTCATAATATGTATTACGGAGTTTCATTATCCGGAAATCTTTCATTGGTCGAAATTTACTTGGAATTTTAATCAATTCAAACTGTTTTCAAAGGATAACAGAACCATAAGAATCCGACCTATAATTGGTATTAGCAATATATGGATGAAATATTGCCAGAAAATCCTACTGAAACATTACACAGAAATGTCCATGAAACATTACACAGAAATGTCTGTGAAACATTTCAAAATGCGACATTTTCACATATATATATGTTTCAGCAATATTACAAATATGTTTCAAAATATAAAGGAAATATTGTTATCTTACAAAGTAGTATTTCTGAAATATTTCCGAAACTTTACTGTGCTGTGTGGGTAGCTAGCACCCCTAATCGCTATAATACCAGTTCCATAAATAAGAATAAGGTATCTACCAAACTATTGATTTATACACTATTTCATTGGATTGTGGAAAATTTAGTCGTGTTAAAGTGATACAAACAGACCCTTAACGTCATCTAATAATAATTTACGGGGTACTCGTGTGACGTATTTGTCGACCTAAAGCGATCTGCTGGACCTTGATTCCTGTCAAATCGATGACTGCAACACTGCAACCACCAAAACAGAACATCTGTCTCTTGTCACTTTGACGTTTACCTTTATTCTAACCTCGAAAAATATCAGATTTTTCTGACATAAGTTTGACGAAAATCTATTTTATTTTTTACACAGTGCGTGAAAGCCAGATAACGTCACATGTTCAGTTACGTATACAGGATTGTACGCTGTTGAGGTTGTTCCGCTGATTGGCGATCACTTCAATCCACAGACGACCTTACATCACCTTGAAATAACCAAAAAGTTATCGGGATTTTGACTTTTGAGTGTATTTTTTTAAATCAAAGCACCATGGCTGCTAAAGGAACACTTACAGCAATGAACTTCAATAAAATATTGGGCAGAAGGGCTTTTTCCACTAGTAAAACAGTAGGAGCTAAACAAATGACTGTACGGTGAGTACTTTTGTTTTCTGACCTTTATGAGCGGTACCCGGTACCTGAGTACTTGGTGCTTGATCTACCCATCTCAGTGAAGTTTTGAAATGTTACTTCTGTTTTGTTGTGAAAAAAATATTGCTTTCTGCCTCCAATTCCAACCTCACACAGTCAATTACATAATAAATGTATACAAGGCAGGAAGATTAGCAAGATTTGTATTAAACTCCATGTATTTTTGATAATATCTTGAAGTGATTATGTTGTAAACAGAATGCGATGGTTAGTTTGATTGATCCCAATCAAGAGATGATAATGATTGAAAAGGCTACTTTGATAAACTGCGAATTTTTCTGTACTTTAAAAAATTACAAAGCGGAGTATTTAAAAAAAGGGGAAACGGTCAGGTACTTACTCCAAAATTCGATCATCATTTCAGATATCTATCTTTTTCATTCAAATTTAGCAATATAGGTACTTAAACTTGTTAAGTACATACATACAAAATATCCCTAAACAAAGTCGCACGTACAAGAGAACACTTCTTTATCTTTTCGATAACAACACCAATCCAACCATACCCTAATATGAGTCAACGATAACCCAACCATAACCTAACATCTAACGCCCAATATACCTATCACGCAATTTTCATCACCTAACTACCTAACGCCTACCACCTAGGTTACCTGAATCCAATCATAACGTAAAATCTGATACTCACTCAATACCTTCACCCTCTAATATAACCCTACACCTATCACTCAATTCAACAACAGACATCACAATAAAAAATGATGGGAGGATGTAGAAATGAATTAAAAAGAAAAATAATAACGCGAGTCAAGCTACCGACCAATGTAAACTTGTTCATGTTTACATCCAATTCTACATATTATTATACCTAAATAATATCCACGGTCACATATCGGCTACGGTGTTGGACTCACAAAACATCCCTTATAGAACTTTTTCTTAAATGGGAGCTGTCAAACCCATATACTTATTATTAAATACGTATATGGTCAAACCACTGTTTGAAGTTGTGCCTCCTGTCACCGGCGGCGCTGAAGTCACTACCTTTGATTTGTATCACCTGTGTACTTGTCAGCTGGTTTGTCACTGTCATTCGTGGTTTAAATTCGAAATTTCAATTCAATTATTATTGATTCAGTTTGCATTGTGCATGTCTTTCTTCTTACAATGAACATTGTAACTTTATTAAATCTATATTCCGGCGAGCAGAAGTCTGCAGAAAATAAATGCTGTGTTCCCGACTGTGAAGAAAAATATCAGCAGCAACCGTTCTCGGTTTCCAAATTCTGAAGACAATGGAGATATCTGTCCTGAGTGGATTAAAAAGATCGCAAAATAATGCTTATCTGACAAAAATGCCAATATAATTCTGTTCCTGAATAAACGATTCGACAATCTCGATTCAAGAGGTTCAGCCTGCCTGGAAAAACTCTGCAGGCCGCGCAGTAAGGTCGGAGTCAGGACATGTGGCTTTCAGATGGTATGAAGCTATAAAAGTGCCTTTTTTTGTTTTGTAATAGTTTTCGGTTTGTAATAGTGTTCAATTCCTAAATTGATAATATATTTTTACATTAATACAGAATGATTTTTCTATATTTCCATGAATGTAATTTCTCAAAAGTGAGTTTCAATCACCTACTGTAAAAACGGTAGGTTGATATCGATTTTTATAATTTTTGGTATGTTATGTTTGGTGATGATAAGTCACGTTTTGATATGGTTTTGTTCATGATCACAAGGTCATAAGTGTATACGCAATCATGTCGCAGACAAACTACTTGGTAAAGTTTTGTAATCAGATAAGAATTTATTTAATCATTGGTAACTCTTGTTAATTGTTAAAAAAAAAAAAAATATTTATAAGGAAGAAGAATAAGTAATGCCAATCAGTCAGATTTGATTTTATCATTGGTAACTCTTGTTAATTATCAAAAAAGAAAAAGATACAAAAAAAATATTTATTAGGAAGATATCTTTTCATATTAAGAACTTGAAAGTTTTCAGATCCGCCTCAAGAAAGTTGATTTCAACTTTGTATTTAACGTTCTTTATTCATAATATACACTGTGGGCCAAATTGAATTAGAACCTAATTTGACGCTTGATAACTTTTTTGTTTGTTCATGGATTTTGATGATTTTTAGATATGATAATGGTCAATATGTTCTGATTATCACCCTGAAATTCAGCTTCCGAATTTTAGCCAGGACCGGACTTAGAACGTTTCTATGAAGTGGGTGATTTAAGCTCGTTGCAAAAACAAACTGCGCTACTCACAGACCCACTGATATATTTTTTAAGAAGGGCATATGGGAAAAGGTATCCTGGAAATATCAATATTTTAGAACTATAACCTAAGAAACGATGTTTTCTTCTGTTTGATGGTGCTTGTCGGTATAAAAACTGTTTCACTTTATTTTGATCTAAGTTTCTTGAAATTCCATAGCAACTTTGATTGTTGTTAAATATTTTTATAATTTTTGAGATTCTAGAGTTTGCCTGTTTGATTTTGAATATTGTAGACATGGTTCTATATTTGAAAGATAAAATCTCGACTAAACAATTAATGGAAAAGAATATGGATGCACGGAACTGCCGCGGTCCCTTTCAAATTATCGAGTAAAATTTAACAAAGTTTATTCAACGAAAAAAAATAAATTTTTCAATTATTAATAAAAAAAAATTCCAAATTAAAAATTCTAAAATGTGAAAAAATCGACAAATCTCTAACAAACAATCCACGTTGCTATGAAATTTCAAGAAACTGATCAAAATGAAGTGAAATAGTTTTTATGCCGACAAGCACCATCATACAGAAAAAAACATCGTTTCTTAGGTTATGGTTCTAGAATATTCATATTTTCAGGATACCTTTTCCTACTTATGCCCTTCTCAAAAAATATATCAGTGGGTCTGTGAGTAGCGCAGTTTGTTTTTGCAACGAGCTTGAATGCACCCACTTCATAGAAACGTTCTAAGTCCGGTCCTGGCTAAAATTCTGAAGCTCAATTTTAGGGTAATAATCAGAACATATTGACCAATATCATATCCAAAAATCATCAAAATCCATAAACAAACAAAAAAGTTATCAAGCGTCAAATTAGGTTCTAATTTAATTTGGCCCACACTGTAGGGTGATTCATTTAGACCTTTTTTTTTAATTGTTAATAAAATACATAAAATGGAACTGCATAGCGGAATCTTTATCATTACCTAAAAGAACAATCATTGACATATAATTTTTGACAATAATTTTACTTAAATGATGGTCGAGACTACGCCGAAGGTCTAGAAAGGACCAATTTTGAATCACTTTTTTTCAGCATTGTGACCGGTACCCATTTGCCCAATACGCGAGTGATGTTGGCCTCGATGTCCTGAACCGAAACTAGCTTGGACTTTTCTTTTTGGGGCTATGTGATGTCAAAAGTCTTACTTTCCGTCCGTCCAGCTACGACTCGAAAATTGCAAGCCATAATTACTCGCCTAATGGGGCAGATACCGTTCGCAATACTTGAAAGAGTGATCCAAAAATTGACCTTCCGATTAAACCACTTGGGGCATAGACACGGCCAGCATTCAATCGAATCATTTTCAGAAATTAAATGCCAAAGATTTTTCTTCCAGGTCATGATAAACATTCCGCATACAATTCCATTTTATGTATTTTATTAACAATTTAAAACAAAAGGTCTAGATGAATCACCCTTTACTTATAAATTTCTGATGACGAGCAAAACCAACTCAAAACAAGATTTATAATGAGACCGAACATACCCTACCTTAAACTATAAAAATCGATCACAGATGATGAACGTCAAGTCCCTGACGCATCCACCATTTACACCTAAATAGTTTGTCTTCCTATCACGAGCGGCGCACTAATTTGGGACCGTTCAGTAGCATTACAGATGATGTTCTAAGGGGGAATGTTTTGTGGTTGGTTTTTCAATCCGGCGGGGATCGTTCGAATCTTACACATATTGGAGAAAAAAAACGTTACAAAAATATCGTTAAGCGGCTTCAAAAAATCGCGAAAATCACCAAAAAGTCCAGGAAACAGAGACTTTGCAGGCGGAGAAATTTGGCAAATGTTTATCTTTTTGACCACCTTTTCACATGTTATTGCGAATATGCCAAGTTATATTGCGAATATATCAGATGGTTTTGGGAATAATCAAATGATATTGCGAATTAATCGAATTAAATTTAGAATAGTCAATTTATTTGGCGAATTTATGAAATGTTATTGAGAATAGACAATTTATATCGCGAATATATCATATGTTATTGAGAATAGTCAAATGGAATTGAGAATATACCAAATTGAGTTGCGAATTAGTTAGATGTAGTTAAGATTTGAACAAATTCTTATTCTATAGATAAAATACTTAATTTTCAACATTTCAAGATTTTTATATTTTTTTGTATGTGGGTTGGTTTTCACTGAACTCTGTAGGTTTTGTGTACATTTCCACGTTCTAGCATGTAGCCGTAAATAAAAGCAATTTTCAACAGCAAATATGGGATACAAGAAGGTATAGGACAAAGGGCAAAATTGACATTTTCTGTTTTTTTGTTCTCAAATAAAAATATCAGGTGATGAAGTAAAAAAAAACTGTTTGTTGTATTAAAATGGTGGGTAAAATCAACGACCTATATTGGCATATTCACTGCGGTAACCTGGTGGAATGTTGAATGTTGCGATGCACGCATCTACATAATGGAGATACTTTTGAATAATGGAGCTTCCATTGAGAACGTGATAAAATAACCTGAGAAGCACAATTCCTCATATTAAATATGAGGATGACAGATTTTCTTGTTTTTGTACCATAAATCCAGGAGAGACACCCTTTACATAGAAAATACATTTTGGTAATCACATAATGACTACATTACATACAATACATGCTCAATTACATTTGATAAAGTCGCAATTATATTTAACTATTCTCAATTTCATATGATTTATTCGCAATACCATTCAATTTTACTCAATTACATTTGATATATTCGCAATGTCAATTTGCAATTCTCAAAAACATTTGATTTATTCCCAATGTAATTTCACTATTCTCAAAATCAAGTGATAATATTCGCAATTACTTGTGGAAAAGGTTAGTTGTGCACCGAATACTTTCTTGAAACTTCAAGCAAATTTATTTGAATTATCTATATTCAAGTACAAGTACTAATTTTGACAAGTTTAAGTAATTACTTGAATTTGCGTATGACATTTGAGTACTTAATAATACTGAAAAATATTAATTCAAGTACAGGGTGATCAGTGTAGGATAGCGAACGGCCATATCCCGGAAAATATTTATCGTACAGATTTGGGAAAAAAGACTTCAAACTTTCCTTAAAATTTATTTGAAAAAAAAAAACAACGGAGTATGCTGTATTTTGTTTTCGTGCAATCACTGTTTAATTACGAAATTACTGGTTGGGGTAGTGTGAGGGCATGTATTGTTATCTAAGGACTCAAGATGTGATTCAAAAATTCATTCTTGAAAATTACTTTCAAGAAAAAGTACGCATTAAAATTATTCCAGTGAAGTTTTATTCAGAGAATCACACATTTTTGACATAAGAAAATTATATTTTTCAAAAGTGTTGTCACTGATTAATATACGGAAGATCTTCATCCGATAAGTAAAACTCATGAAAAAAATACAAGATTCCAAATAGATTGCCAAAGGTCTAAAAATTATAGCTTATTGTGAAGATTTTGAACCAAAACTGACACAATGGATGTTACAAACAAGTAGAAGAGAAATACTTTTTCCAAAAGTTTATCTCAATGAGCGCATAATATACAGGGTTTTTCAAACTCCGCACGTCAATATCTCGGAAACGAATAGGAATATTTGATTTCTGTAAAAAGTAGTCAATGTATGGGGTCGAGTAGTTATTTTTCACACGCCTACCAAGAGTAAAGCGTCGCGACGCATCGAAAATATTAATCGATTGCAGGGACTTTGAAATTACGCGCATGCAAAAGTACGAGTTATTTATTAACTTTTTTGTTATGCAGTCGAACTCATTTATTCTACTCAGTTTTGAGATATACAGTGTGTCCAACATAAGGATGTCTATCATGGGGATCTTGAAAACCGTGAGAGATACAAGGTCGGTTAAATGGAGGCAAAGTTGCGTATTTTGATGCTTAACAAAATGCCGTTTTGAAAGCCAAGAAATTCCGACTAAGTCTCTTGAAGAGATATTTTGAAATGAATGGAACTTCTTCATTGCCCCTTTTTGCCCTTCACAAGATAGCGTTTTTAAATTGAAGAACCGACGTTTCGTCTATGAGCAGCCATCATCAACTCTGTTTTTTAAAATACGGTCCTGGATTTTTTATTACGGATTTTAAGAGCCTCTTATGTTCCTAAACCAACGAGGTATCGCACTGATTAAAAAAGAGGTGGTTGTTTTTAATCCTATTAAAAATGTATTTTTTGTCTCTCTCTAACACATGAGTTCTTATGGAAAAATCCATCAACATAATTGGCAACACTGCAAGTAAAGGGTCAGGCTATAGAGCATCCACTTCTGCGTTCCGTGAACGCTTGTTTTCATTAAACTTTTAATAGTTATTTTTCTTACAAAAGTGCTTCATCCGCAATTTTTTTTCTCTTAAACTGTTCTACACCAATAGAGCTTTATACAAAAAAAAAATTTATGCGAAATTTCCTGGGTCGTCAACGTTACCAGACCCAACACTGTTTGTCAATTTTTTTCTGCTACAGGACAACAATTTGTCTGTTTTCTGGGCTAAAAGAAGTATTTAATGAGTGATAACATGCATTTAACTTTAATGATTTCAGTAATATCCATTTGATTAAATGCTTTTTTGACCAATAACTTTTTATAGTATTAGCACTCGAATGAATCTTGAAACATTCACCCTGGAATTAACAGTAGTCGATTTTTAAAAATATTTTGTATTATCGTAGTCAAAATGTGCTCATTTTATTTTTTGTGATTTGTTAGGGCCGTTACATTATTACGAGCAGTAGGTATTATAAATTAACACTATGAATGCTTCAACGATGATACTCACCAAACTTGTATTTTGTCAGTGATGCCTTAAATTCTGCCCTGGACGAAGAAATGACCCGAGACGAAAGGGTCTTCATCCTAGGAGAAGAAGTAGCTCAATACGATGGTGCGTACAAGGTGACGAGGGGACTGTGGAAGAAATATGGAGATAAAAGGGTCATAGATACACCTATCACAGAAATGGGTTTTGGAGGTAAGAAAGTGCTATGCTCATCAGATACAGGGTTGTCTACAAAAATTAAATACACATTTTAATTAAATCCTTGTTTAATGTGTTCTATTCTGAGTATATTTCTTTCATCAATCGTTGTCGTACGTTATGGACTTGAATATTCTAATACATAATCTATTTTTCCACATAGGTATTGCTGTCGGAGCAGCCATGGCTGGTCTTCGTCCTGTATGTGAATTCATGACATTCAACTTCGCCATGCAGGCAATTGATCATATTATCAATTCGGCTGCCAAGACTTACTACATGTCTGCTGGTCGCGTCAATGTTCCTATTGTTTTTAGGTAAGCGAACTTTTGGAAAGTTATTTCAAGACCTTTCAGAGGATTTAGGATTTTTTCCAAGTCGAAAAAATACGGTTACATAAGAAACATTCGGCTTTTTTTAGGATGTAATTTTTGATAGAAGTCCTAGTCGGTTGGAAGTATGTACTAATTAAGGAGACTATAAAATTGACAGTCCATTGGTGTACATAGTCCCCATAGTCAACATGTTCTAATTTATTTTTCAGAGGTCCTAATGGAGCCAGTGCTGGAGTGGCCGCACAACATTCCCAGTGTTTTGCTGCATGGTACGCACACGTTCCTGGTTTGAAGGTAAATATTGTTTTATTTAATGTTTTCGCTTTTTATTGATCATTATAAATACATAGTGTGTAGTATTCGAGATAATTACACTCCTGTATTTTTGCTATTTGAGGAAGTTGGGGTTCGAAACTTTGTACAGTCATACAGACGAATCAGCCACACTTTTGAAGTGAAAACTTCCTTAAGTGCGCTGAGCACTTTATTTCGTGGATATTGAGTATTGAATAAGACTGAGCCATCACGCTGGGTTATGTAACGCTCCTTCGGGTAAAGTCGGCTCGAGTCGGGTAGGTCATGGCCGCATTCAAAACATTTTTGAAGACACGAGAAAATATTGTTCATTATAAATCATTATACACAATGAATGAATTACTTCAAAAATATATAAAGAAAAAACAAAATGTATCAGAAAATGCAAGCATCAACAACAACAAACTCGACACGACATGACATACGACAATCATGGGTGAAAGGATCAAAGCTTTAATCCTCGACAATCGACAATAATGACATTAAAATAAAGTAGAATTGACAGATCAATTTCAAGATGTCTGCGCTCATGCCGTTCCACAAAAATTGGATGCGCATTGGTCGAATAATTGTATTTCGTGTTAATAATCTCGACACGTGGTCATAATAGTCTAGTAACCACATACATACATCAGACTTTGCCTCAGATCGGTAGTTCTGATTTTTTGCTGACATGTTTATGATTGTAGCCCGATGAATAGTCCAAATTATCGATCTCGATCGCCGAACGCAACAATTTCAAATTTCAATTTTTTTTTTGTTTTTGGCAATTTTAATCCTGAAGGACTAAGTTTCCGATTATAACTTTAAAACTCTTTTCTAAAGTAGTCTAAATTCTCAACAATTCGAATGGTTTCTGTAGACCTTATAGTTTACAAGATACAGATTTTTCAAAATTTAGCGTTATTTTTTCACACTAGGAAAAGTTTACATAATAGAACAACATTATATTATCATGTTGCCTACCTGGAAGGTGTCTCAAGGCTAGTTACCACATACATTTTTATTGATCTGTGGAAATTTCGACCCTTCAGACTTATTTTCGTCTGAAAATTCAAGCCTTGCTAATTCCGAAAGAAAAGAAAAATTATGCATCATTATTTCAATTAAAAAAAAGTAAATTAAATACATATTTAAAATCAACTGAAAGAAGATTCAAAGAGGGCAACTTGGTTCAGTCTCGTCGGTCTCCCCACTCATATCATTTGCAGTAGCAGGGCTTAACTTGTGACGCTCCCCGAGATTTTCCGGGTTCGATTTCCGACGGGGATGAGGGAAATCGTTGATGTTAAATAAACTCGGGCGCCACCCCCTGTATTTACGTGGTAAAGGGCCCACAGTGCCTCTCGGGTAGCTTTTATACAGTGAAGAAATGTCCACGCGTTCGTTATTCCCAAAATACCGCAAAATCCGCTCTGGAATGGATTACTGAACTTTCTTTAAATAAAAACTCGGTGTGAGTGAAAATAAAACAATCAGTCTATCGGTCCCGAAAATCACAATATTGACTGGTTTCCAACCAGTCGATAAAATCAATAAAAGAAAACTTAACAATAATGCTGGTTTTCCAATCAGTCAAAATAAAAAAAAAAGATCGAAAAGTAATAGTAGCGAAAATAAAACAGTTAAAACTCTCCCGGCGGAGATTCAAAATTTACAGCTAAATAAACGTATTAAAATATTATAATGTGAAGAAAGCGGCGTGTGAACGAAGTTTGAAGCGACGGGTTTTTCACGGCGAATTCTGAGCAGAAAAACAGCGGTTATAAGAATTAGATTTTTCCGACGACGCCGACGTAGAGAAAATGTATCGGGAAAACTGACGCGATCGGGTTATTTGCACGAGGATAAAAACGGGTCAGAAACACAGAAATGATCCAGACGTCGGCTGTCTGTTTTTCGGTGACGAAAGAAAGATGAATATTTAACGTAAGAAAAAAAATGTTTTTCTAGCTCGTGCGGTAACTCCAGGAGCCTCTCTGTATTTTGTCTGTAATATCCCACCCGGCAAGATTCGTTCCCCTGAAAGCACAAGAAATCCCCATGAGATTTCCCAGAAACTGACCTGCTTCCAAAGTATAATTTAATGCAGTGAAACTAAAGTCTGTTCCAAGAAAACTCAACTGATATCCCACCCAGCAAAATGCGTTCTCCTGAGATCCCATTATTTTAGCAAACAAAAAAAATCCCCATGAGTTTTTCCAGAAACAGACCTACTTTCAAAGTATAATTTGATGCAGTGAAACTAGAGTCTGTTCCAAGAAAACTCACCTGATATCCCACCCGGCAAAATTCGTTCCCCTGAAATCACATCACAGAAAGTCTTACCTCGTGGTAATCGAAATGGAAGTTTACAAGAAAAAGTCGCGGGTTTCGTAGATCTCGTAACGAGTCGGGTCGAGCACTTGTTGCGGGTTCCACTGGTCACGAAGCAGTGCTCAATTTTAATCCTGCCCGTTTCTCAACAGGAGCCGACTAAACCAATTGCTTTGAATTACCCCGAAAGAAATGGTCGAGCGGGTTTAAATCAGGCGAACGAGGTGGCCACGAAATGGTCCACTCCGCACGATCCATAGGTCTGGATAAGTTGTATTTAAATAATCACGAACTATTACACTTAAATACACATCATGCATGAAAGACAATAATTCTGCTTTTAATTCGATGGGTACAAGTAAATCCGGCAAAGTATGGCTCAAAAATTGAAATATGCCGGCCCGTTTGGACGCGGGGGCAAAACATACGGTCCAATTAGTATCCTCCCAAAATACCTGCCCAAACGTTGATGGAAAACCTATCTTGAAATCGATTTTCAAAAATCCCATGGGGATTTACGTCGGCCCATACATGATTGTCATGGAAATTGATAACACCTTCGCGCGTAAAACCAGCTTCGTCTGTGAACCACACTAAATCCAAAAAGAAACGGTCATGATGATGTTTTGTATGCATTCATTGACAAAATTCTACTCTAGGTTGTAAGTCTTGATCTTTCAATGCTTGAACTCAAAGTAGATGATATGGATTAAGAAGTTGTTCATACAAAATCTCCAAAACACTGCTTTTAGGAATATTTTCTTGTAAAGATATTCTTCTTGTACTGATATGATGATTCATTTCAACCGCTTGAAGAACCCTTTCCTCCATGTCTACAGTCCGTGTGGTACGGTTTCTTACACAATCAGTCTTATTTGGTGGGAAAGTACCATTTTCTCTCAACCTTCGATGTTTTGTACTAAATAATTCATCACAAGTAGTCGACGATTTGGGAAGGCTACGTGATATAATATATATATAATATATCATATAATTATTTGACACGACTTTTGCTCACTATGTAAACACGATCCTGTGATGTATCAGAATTTGTTGCCAAGGATATTTAAGATACTTATCAAAAACCCTTTTTTTTAATAAATGAAAACTATGCATTTCCGTGCCATTGTTTATATGAAAGAAAAAAACTCATTTTCTCATATAGAATCCTCAAATTATACGAATGTTATTTCCGGACACCCTGTTTAACTGAAATTGGATCTTTGAAGTACCAATAATTGTTAATTTCGGAAAGTAACTAAAAAAAAAATAATTCTGAATAGAATTGTATTCCAACCCAAGTTTCATTTTTTTGAACACGTCAAATATTTCCCAGGTCATTTCTCCATACAACTCAGAAGACTGCAAAGGTCTATTGAAGTCCGCCATCAGAGATCCTGACCCAGTTGTTTTCTTGGAAAACGAAATTATGTATGGTATTCAGTATCCTATGTCCGATCAAGCGCTGGCTCCTGAATTTGTACTGCCCATTGGTAAAGCTCAAGTTCAAAGACCTGGTAAGTTAATCACTCAATTACATTATTTAATAGGTGAACCAACAGTAAACAGCTTAGTTTAAAAAAAAAAAATTTACTGTGCACCACTTTGAACGAAAAAATCAAACGGAAAGGGGGTCAATGATAACTCATTTTAAAGGTCTTTTCCTCCTTATTACACCCTGAATGTTTGAAGTTGCTGTCTCTTTCTAATTTTCAATATCCGGGCAGTATTTTTTTCAAATACCCAATTGCCGTTTCGACTTCCTCAGCTGTCACCACTGTGCTGAAAAATGCAGAACATGTTGGTGATCACATCTCAAAATCCATTCTTTGAAGTCCCTTCCCTAACTTCAAATAGTGTTATAATCCAGAACAAAATTTGGATCCTCAGTATATGAGCATGTTCAGTATTTCTCAGCACAGTGATGACAGCTGAGTATGTCAAAACGGCAATTTGGCGCCATTTTGAGAAAAAATCTGCCTTGATATTGAAAAATAAGAAAGAGACAGCGACTTCGAACTTTCATGGTGTACTAGGGATGAAAGCACATATCACTCAAAATATATAGGAAACTTGAATGGGTGCCGATGTAAATAAAGTTTTAGGCAACCAGTTAATCAAGTCGGATTTGTTTAGAGGACTACCCGTTGGATGACGCTAGAGACGAAGGTTTTCCTTAACAACGGTTGCCAGAAATAACCCAATCCCTAACCCTAGACGTCATTGTCATTTCACGTGTAATTTGAATTTTGTGCCGGAAGTTTCTAATTTTCAGTACCTAGATCATCTGGAAATTTGTGTTTGAACCTTGGATTGGACAATTATGTAAGCTTATTGTGAGTTTTTTGAGAAATGTATCGTTCCGTGTATGTGTATGTGGATATTTTCAACAAGACACATCCTTTCCAAAAAAAAGTTCTTCCACTGTTTTAGACAAATTGGTTCAGCATGTTAAAAATCCGATTTTGAACTAGAAAACTGAAGCACAACTGGGTATACAAGTCCTAAATGTTGTGGTTTGCATTTCATGGACTCAACATTCGAAATTTAATTTAAATATTGATTCACATGGCTGATCAAAACTTATAAACTGAAAATATGCATAGGTTGTATTTGTCCAGGACATAGTTTTTAGACATTATAAAATGTACGTTTTTGAAAAATAGTTATGCATTTTTTCAGGATAACTTTTGATAATAATAATAATAATAATAATAAAGCTCTTTATTTCTTATTATGAAAGTACATTCCAGATTCTAGACAGAAAACAGAAACATACTGCATGAAAAGAAATAGCGTGCAACATGTGGTGCCAAGTTGGTCTTTGACAAAATCTGATAAGGAATACGGCTCTATATTAATTAATAATTGTTTCACTCGGCACTTGAAAAGTCTTGAGGATTGCAAGTCTCTGATGTCACTGGGTAATGTGTTGTACATTTTCATGCACATGTAGTAGGCACTTTTTTCTGTGAGCGTCAACCTATGTCGTGGGTAATTGACCGTTGTGTGTCTTGTATTGTAGCTGTGGTATGTCTCAAGATTGAAGAGTGTTCGGTTTTTGTAGAAAAACACTAGGCATTCAAGTATATAGAGTCCGTAGACTGTTAGGATGCCATTTGATCTGAAGGTCCCTCTGCAACTTTCTCTATATCCCTTTTGGTAGATAAGCCTCATTATTCGTTTTTGAGTGACAAATACTCGGTCGGTCCAACTGCTTTTGCCCCAGAAGATGATCCCGTATCTCAGAATGGATTCGAAATTAGCATAGTAGATGGTTTTTATGCTCTTCTTATTCAGGTAATTTCTTATCACCCTAATTCCATAGCACACTGAATTAAGTCGCTGCAGCAAGCTCTTTATATGTGCTGACCAGTCCAAAAACTCGTCTAGATGAACTCCCAGGAACTTGGTTTCTTCTTTGACATCGATAGTGGTGCTGTCCAGGTTAATTTTAGCTGGAGTCAAGGCGTTTGAGAGTTTAGTTCTGAAGAACATCACATTGGTTTTGTTCTGGTTAAGGATGAGTTTATTCCGGGAGAACCAGTCGGCGGTGTTCCGGAAGAGGGAGTTCCCCCGTTCAATCAGATCTGATATTGTTTTCTCACCAGTTAATAGATTGGTGTCATCGGCATAGCACGTCAGTTCATGATTTCTTCCTGCTTCTTCATAGCATAGGTCGTTTAGGAAAATTACGAATAACAATGGACCAACGATGCTTCCCTGAGCTACTCCCTGTGTTACCGTTCTGGCTTGGGAAACATAGGATTTTCCATCTTTGACGACCTTCACCATTTGTTGTCTCTCGGAGAGGTAAGATGAGAATAGTTCAAGAACATTTCCCCTGATACCATAGCGTTCTAGTTTTTCCAGTAGTACGGTGTGGTCGATGGAGTCATAAGCTTTACTCAGATCAAGGAATATTCCCATAGCTATGTGGCCCTTTTCAAGAAGTTCCATGATTCTTCTTGTGAATTGGAATATAGCGGTGCTTGTAGAAGATCCTGGTACATAAGCATGTTGATGTCTTTCAATTAGGTTGCACTTGATCATGAAGTTGAGGAGCCTCTTGCATATTGCTAATTCCAACAGCTTTGAAAAAGAGCACAGTAAACTTATTGGTCTGTAATTTTCTAGGAGGTCTGGATCTCCTTTTTTGTAGATCATCTTTATCAAAGCAATTTTTAGCTTATTTGGGAATATCCCTTGCTTGAATACGTTGTTGATAAGATAACAGAGGATGTCTTGTATGGCGGAGATTACTGTTTTCACAAAGCTTATCGGAATTTCATCAACTCCACTGCTGTGTTTATTTTTTAGTTCACTAGCGAGGTCATTGATTTCTGAGAGAGTTACTGGTATCAGGAACATGGATTGATCATTGGCCGGGAATGAAAGATTCAATGAACTTATTGGAAGATCCTTGTGCAATTCCGGAATTACTGTCATCAGATAGTCATTACATTGGTCTGGTAGAGTTTCGGGGTCTCCTGGTATCAGCATTTCAGTGTTTCCTGTCTTTCCAGAGATCTCTTTGTATATCGCCCACATGCATTTGGACTTGTTGTCTGAACGGCTTATTCTTCGATCGTAATGATCGGCTCTATTAGCACGCAGTAAACTATCATATTCTTTTTTTGTTCGTTTATAGTGGACCTTGAAATTAGCATCGATTCGGGATAGAGTCAGTAGGATGTCTAGTCGGTGTTTGCATTCCGTTACTGTAGGATTTGGGGGGGTTTTGTGATGTTTATTCGGATGCACTAATGTTGGAACAAAGCAGTAGTTGAAGAATTTCAGAAAAATGTCGATAAACGTATTCCACTGCTTGTTGACGTCAGCACTGTCTATGTCATACACTCGTTGCCAGTTTTCTTCTTTTAGGTAATCATAGAAGCGCGCTTTGTTTTCGGTTGAAAATAGCCTCCTATAATCAAGTGGAGTGTTCCTGTTTGCGTTGTCGGTATCCAGGGTCATCTTTTGGGCAGTGTGATCAGAAATATGACTGTCCAGTACTTCACTGGTCTTATACTTTATATTGGCAAATATACAGGGTGTCCCAGCAAGGGTGGCCACCGGCCATATCTCAGAAACTACTGGACCTAAAAGTTCAGGAAAAAAAAAATTATCACCAAAGTGGCCACGAGAAAATGCTGGGAAATATTTATAACTTCGAAATTTTTCCGCTAGGGGGCGCAATCAAAGCTTAAATATTAAAATTCGAAATTTCTCCGGAAATTCTCAGATTGAGGTATATCTTTATCAACATGGTTAGAAAACCTAGACAATTTCACGTCTTTTTGGTACAGGGCTCATTGGCGTACCGATCTTCGTGTGAGTAGGGGAAGGTAGTGAAAGTGTAATTGTTCAAGTAGCTGTAACCTATTAACGACTTGTCCGATTTTGTTGCGTATAGGCTTGTTTAGAAGATAAATGTGAGTACTTTCGAACATCGTATCCAGTAGTGCGTGATTGTCTCCAGCAAAATTGCTAGAAGGGGTAACTTGAATTAAAAACAGTGTTTTTCATTTTACCGCAAAAATTTAAATGGTATGGTATAATTCTGATAAGAGCATCGAAAGGTACATCAAATTCACAAGAAAAAAACCTTTGAAACGCAGGTGGATATCTTTTTTCGTTTTCGAGTTATTGCCGAGAAAAGAGTTTTTGACACTCGAAAAGTTGTTTGTTGTGTAGTTCTATTGCAACCTGCTTTTTTTTTGGCTTCAATAATAATAACTAGTCCAAATTATGTAAAATTTAATGTTTTCATTTGTTATTTCAATAGAACAAAACTCATAATAAATGAAAAATATTTTGATGAGCATAAATCCCAATCTAATTATGTATTGCAATGATGGGTTGAAAAAAAATCTAGGTAGCTGTGGAAAAACATCGGCGGGTTTTCATGGAGATGATTGAAACAGATATTGCAATCATAACAATCTCTTAATTATCATTTTAACATTCTCTGTTAAAATGTCTTACACCAATGCCGAGGCTTTTGATATGCTCGCCGTATATTTTCAATGTTTTGGAAATGCTCCGATTGCGGCACGTGAATACGCTGCAAGGTATCCTGAACGAAGGCACTACAGCAGAAAGGTATTTCGGCGAATGGCAATACGTTTAAGAACAACGGGAAGTGTACAGCTCAATCCAGTTCCAATCAGAAGACGTCCGGTAAGAAACCATGAAGACAATATTATAAACGTTCTCGCTTACGTGGAAGCTTCACCGCATTTGAGCACAAGAGAAATTTGCCACCATCTAGGATTAAGTCGTTCTTCAGTGCTCCGAATTTTAAGAGACTTCAAACTTCGTCCATACCATCTTTCCTTACACCAAGCTCTATCAGAAGATGATTTCAACAGGCGACTAGACCATTGCTATTGGCTTCGAGAAATGTGCAACGAACATCCTCAATTCCTCTCCCAAATTTTATGAATCAAGGACATCGTTTACAAAACTCGTCCCACCACAAGAGAAAATATGATTGGGCGGATTGAGAATGCTATACATTCCATTGCACCAATTGAAATAGAAACAGCTGTTTCTATTTGTAGGCACAGAATTGAGAAATGTATTTTACAAGATGGAGGACAATTCGAACATTTATAAAGTTGAATAAAACTACACAACAAACAACTTTTCGAGTGTCAAAAATTATTTTCTCGGCCATAACTCGAAAACGAGAAAAGATATCAACCTGCGGTCTGGAGGTTTTTTTTTGTAAATTTAATCTTCATTTCGATTCTGTTATCAGAATTATACCATACCATTTAAATTTTTGAGGTGAAACGAAAATAACAGTTTTTAATTCAAATTACGCCTTCTAGCAACTTTTCTGGAGACAATCACGCATCACTGGATACGATATACGAAAGTACTCACATTTATCTTCCAAACAAGCCTATACGCAACAAAATCGGACAAGTCGTTTATAAGTTACAGCCACTTGAACAATTACACTTTCACTACCTTCCCCTACTCACACGAAGATCGGTACGCCAATGAGCCCTGTACCAAAAAGACGTGAAATTGTCTAGGTTTTCTAACCATGTTGATAAAGATATACCTCAATCTGAGAATTTCCGGAGAAATTTCGAATTTTAATATTTAAGCTTTGATTGCGCCCCCTAGCGGAAAATTTTCGGAGTTATAAATATTTCCCAGCATTTTCTCGTGGCCACTTTAGTGATAATTTTTTTTTCCTGAACTTTTAGGTCCAGTAGTTTCTGAGATATGGCCGGTGGCCACCCTTGCTGGGACACCCTGTATTGTCAATGGAGGAAGCTGTGGCATTAGTGATTTTAGTATTTTCATAGATTGACTGATACATACCATATGACTGGAGCATTGAAACAAGGTCTGTTTGGTGTCTGTTTTGTTTCACCATTTCGATGTTGAAATCGCCTGCAACTATTACTGATTTGTTTTTCCCGCACGTCCTGCTCAGGAGTCCTTCTAAGCTGTTAATAAAGTCTACTATATTGCCAATTGGAGGTCTATAAACACAAATCACTACAAATTCATGCGTGTTCAGGTTGCACTCAACTGCTGCATATTCATATTCGCCTTTCACCGACAGTTTATTAAGGTCTGTTCTTGGTTTGAACTTCACTGATTTATGTACGTACACTGCACATCCTCCATGTTGGCCACTTTGTCTGCAGAATGCTGAGGCAATTTTGAAATTCTTCAAGCTTAAAAATAGCAATTCTTCCTTTGACTTCCAGTGCTCAGTTATGCATAAGAGTTTACAGTTTTCATGCTCAAGCAAAAAATTGTTCAACAGTTCTACTGCATTTCCTAATGACTGTACATTTTGATGGATGATCGCACCTGTTTTCGAGTGTGTTCGTTCTTTTTGATTTAAAGAAAATTTTCGTAGTTGATATTGTTTCTGACTCTATTCGTCTAAGTCGATTTTTGTAGACTGGACAGTGTGGATCTCTAGCAGAGTGATTAACATCCTCATGTTTCATTTTCGTGCAGTTTGGACACTTCAGAGACTCTGATAAACACTCAGCAGCCAGTGTTATACCATGTGATAAATATTTGAACGAGTATTTGAATTATAATTTCGAACGTGGTATAAATCCTATTTTATCCGATAGATGGCTCCACCGTATGCAATAAAAACAGATTTCTCTACGTTTTTGAGAAAAAAAAGTCAAAAGTACGAGGACTACCCGTTGTAGGGCGCTGGCGAATTTCATTTCAAACTATAGTATGGGAGTTTCCTATATATTTTGAGTGATATGTGGATGAGAGGGCCTCGACCCCTCTACATAAGCAATAGTCTATCATCTACGTTATGAATGAAAAAATTGAAAATAAAACCGTTTTACTTTTAATTTTGACAGTCGTTTACTCTAGGCGCTTTCGGTTCAGAGAGATTCGATAAACCAGTATCATCAGCTACCACGTTAATAAAAAAAAGAGGATGATCGAGTTGAGCGAATTACCGTTTCCTTAAACGCCTATTTTAAGGGGAGTTTCATGTGTCATACACGAGGCCGTTTGAGCGACGTTGCCGAATGTAATTAATTGTAAATACTAATTTTGAGTTTTTTATGTAAAATTTGAATCTACAGGGTGGACCAGAAGTAATGGGTCATACGGTAACAGTAGATTCCTCACAGAAAATTATTGCGATAGACCTCAACTTGTCACATCCGAAAGTTGGTATCAACAGAGATACAGGGTGTCAAAGTTGAATTTTATTATTTGATTTTTTCAAATAACTTTTGAAATAATCAAGTTATATTGATGAAATTTGATATATGGGGATTGTTTGACATGCAAAATCCAAATCTGAGCACGGAATTGCTCCTACTTGTAGGGGGCGCCACTTACACATCTTTCCACTCATTCAAATAGTCAGAACTTTTTTGTACGCATTCGTACATTTTTCTAACATCGAAAAAATGATTTTTCGATCATGTTTACATGAAAAAGGTATACTTTGTAAAAGTGCCTAGGAGCAACCTTTATCAAGATATTTGAACTTGAAGTAGTCCATGCAATGCTGTTTTAAATGGAAAAATTTGAAAATGAACAAAGTAGTCATCAAAAACGTCGTTATCATGGTAATTTTGACATTAGCTTGAATGCTCAATGTTTCTTGATTTAAAAAAATTAATCTAATTTTACATTTAAAAAAAAAAAAACAATGAAATTATCATGGTAATTTTGACATTAGCTTGAATGCTCAATGTTTCTAAACATTTTTAACTTTTTTTTTGATTTTTTTTAAATAAAAAACAATGAACATCGAGACACTTATCATAATTACCGTGACAACAGCGTTTTCGATGCCCCCTATGTTAATTTCCAAAATTTTCCATTTAAATCACCATTGCATGGACTACTTCAAGTTCAAATATCTTGTTAAAGGTTGCTCCTAGGCACTTCTACAAAGTATACCTTTTTCATGTAAACATGATCAAGAAATCATTTTTTCGATGTTAAAAAAATGTACGAGTGCGTACAAAAAAAGTTCTGACTATTTGAATGAGTGGAAAGATGTGTAAGTGGCGCCCCCTACAAGTAGGAGCAATTCCGTGCTCAGATTTGGATTTTGCATGTCAAACAATCACCATATATCAAATTTCATCGATATAACTTGATTATTTCAAAAGTTATTTGAAAAAATCAAATATTAAAACTCAACTTTGACACCCTGTATCTCTGTTAATATCACCTTTCGGATTTGACAAGTTGAGGTCTATCGCAATTTTCTTGTGTGAGGAATCTACTTTTACGGTTTGACCCATCACTTCTGGTCCACCCTGTATATTTTTTAGAACTCGAAATGATCAAAAGCGACTGACATGAATGCCTTTAACGGTTTCTGCCATATTCAAAAAAATAATGAACATTTGCAACCTGAATTTCACGAATTTTTTAAGCATGCAATTGAGGAGAGATTCCTTGTGTCTGCCATTACAGGGAAATTTGGCAATTACCGCAAGTTGCTTAGAATGTGATTTGACGTCTTTGCTCTATCAAATAATACAAACAAATTTGTCTATTTTATTTATAGTCTTAGGGGGGGATATTAAAGAATCACACTGTTTATCATCCTTCACTTTTCCCTTTTAATTCATCTTGCTTTAAAACCAAGACAGTCGGGATTTTATCCAATGAAGCTCATCAGCAATTTTTGTAAAATTATGACTGTACCTGGTGAAGCCCTGGTTCCATTGACCAACGGTTTAACCCGAAGTTCCAACACGTCTATGTTCACAATTTTCACATAAAACGAGTATCCACATGCTTACAAAGGCTTTTATTTTAAACAATGCTCATCTTATAGCAACGCTTATCTTACTGCTGTCAGCCGTGACTGTCATCGATTAAAATAATTGATATGATAACGACGTCACATCTTATCATTTGGGGCACGCCCCGTTTCTGGTCATGTAGCGAAGTTTTCATTTTCTTTTATTCAAAATACTTTGGGGAATTTTAAAAAGCATTTTTTTGATGATGACTTTCAAATATTGGATTACGTATATGGAATTTCTTGTAATACGTAATACGAAAAGGTATGCAAATTGTCTATTCGGGAAGCAAGAAGTGGCACCGCTGCAAGGTACATAAACCCTGCCATCATATAACGAGATGAGTGCTGTTTGCAGATTCCTATGGACAACTCCTGTCAAACTAAGCTTTTTTGGTTCTAGGTGGGCGCCAATTTGCCATAACTTCTACATTCGATTCAATCGATAGCGAATGGTAATAAGCACAACACGTGTTTGCGCTATAATTTTCTTGAAATATTAGTTTCTTTCCAATTTTCGGACATTAATTAGAATTTCTAGTTGTATTGTACTCTGTACGCATTATCATTTTTATTTCGAGATAAGGTGGTGTGTTTTGAGTTGTATTTTATTTATATTTATCCATTGCAGGAAAGCATTTGACTTTGGTTTCGCATTCAAAAGGTGTAGAAACCTGCCTAGAGGCTGCCAAGGAATTGGCAGGAAAAGGTATCGAGGCTGAAGTAATCAACCTTAGGTAAAACTAGTCTTTCAATTAGAAACAAATAATCACCTAACTTATTTAATTTGCTGAGATCAAATTACAAATAAAATACACGTTTTCAGATCACTAAGACCTCTAGACTCCGAAACCATAGTGAAATCAGTGGTAAAAACGAATCATTTAATATGTGTGGAGCAGGGATGGCCCGTGTGTGGTATTGGAGCGGAAATCTTGGCTAGAATGATGGAAAGCGACGTTTTCTATCATTTGGATCAACCTGCTGTCAGGATCACAGGTGAGAACACTTTCAACCCTTGGACTTCACGGATTGATAAAAATAAGATTGTTCACCAAATTACACAAATACTTGCGATACAGCCAGTGGGAAAATACCGCTTTTGGTGGTTTTTAGGTTTTGATTTTTGACTCGGCAATTTCTAATAAAAGATATAGTTTTGATGTGAGTATCAGATGATTTATGACGCCGCAGTTTCACAAAATTCATGATTATGCGTCTTACCTTTTATCGGCCTAGTTTAGGTTGGGTTGGGTTAGTTAAACAAAAATACAGAACACGATAGTTCTGAGTAAATCGGCATAAAAAAATCGGACAATTACATATACCAATACGAATATATTGGTTTTTTGAATGACGTTGTGTTCTTGTTCTATTATTTTCCATACATTTATATTTTAATCGTAGTCTATTAGTCAAGGAGTTTCAGTCAGAAAAGCTAGCGCAAGAGCTAGCGCGAATCATGATACACTAAACAGAAGTAATATGATATCGCGTTTCTCGTGACGTCATCGCGCGAGTTTTTTGTCAGGCGGCATGTGCTTTGCATTTGGATTCACTGGCCCTAAGATTGATATGTAAGGAGATATGGATAAATGAAAAACTTTACAGGGTGTTTCCTAGACATTGGTAAAAAATGCGTGGATGAAAAAAGCCCCCTTTAAATGGGGCAACCCAAAGAAGTTTGTTTCTCAATATTTTCGAAATTGTTCATACACAAATCATGAAATTTCATATATCGCATAACTTTTAAAGCAGGACCAGACTTTGAGGTCAAAATCTCGAAATTTTAATCAGTGGCGCACCAAACTGGAAGGGTTGAGTTGAGTGTATAGCTTCGACCTCGATAAATGGAATAGTATGAAAATTGAATTTTTCAAAATTAATCCATTTTCTCCCGTCCACTTCTTCCTTCTAGCAAAAAAATACACAAGATCTTGTTTGTAGGAAATGTTGCATAGAATAATTTAGTACTCCAGTATTTTTTCGCTGGGTGGTCTAGTTTTCAAGTTATTCAAGGAAAACGTGAAAAGTGACCCACAGACACCCCTCCACTTTAGCTCGCTTCCCTCCCAATCGGGACTTTTAGTATGTTGTTCAGTACACTTCACCCTCCTCTATACCGAAATCCACAAATCCACGTTTTTTTCCTTTCTGGCATTTTTTGGTCTTCGTTATAGGGCTGGTTAAAAAAAACAAAATCGTAATTCTGTGTAAGAGAAAAAACATTCTACTCTTCTATATTTTTGACGATCCCTGCAAATCCTTATAAAAATGTCTTATGGAAAATTGAATAATAAGTGAAAACTTGTCCAGAAATTACATTTTTGATTTTGGTATCTCAAGATACTTTTCTCTTACTTATCTTTCTTCTCCATCGTTTTCCGTTCAAAATTGAAAAAAATATATATGTATCAACTGTTTCAACTGTTTCTTCTTGGTAATTTTCACATTTTGTTTTTTTGTCTTCCTGTATATTCAAAGATTTTTTTTGGGCAGTAGCTAGCAACTAAATAGTTAAGCTACTAGCTTCACTACTTTTTTGGTAGCTAATAGCCAGAGCTGGGCAAGCTACTTAAAAAAAGTAACTAGCTACTAGCTACTAGCTACTTCAAATTATAAGTAGTTGAGCTATTAAGTAGCTTAACTACCCCTTTAAAAAAGTAGCTAAGTTCTTGGTAGCTTAACTTTATATTAAAGTAACTTCAAGCTACTTTTAAGCTACATTTGAATTATTTATTTATTAAATGAAACTAAAGATTCAAGAAACAAGAAACAGATTTTATTTTAAACAAAACCATATAAAAAAAAACAGGTCACAATTATAGTTAAATTATACGTTAGTTCTACCATTCACTACAGAAAAGGCAAATAATAAAGAGTATTCAATAAGAAAAAGGGATCAAGTCACCTATGGATTGCAATTGTTTCAAAAAACGTCACAGATACCATAGCCATGATGCCAAACCATACAAACTAGCCACGACCTCGTTCATGACAGAAAAAGAGATCCAGAGGTGACTTGATCCCTTTTTTTATTTAACACTCGTTAGTTATTAAATGAAAAAACAAAACGTACTGTATTTTTTTTTTAACTTGAAACTTTCAACACATGTAATAGTTATTTACCTAACAAGTGCAGAAAGTGGAACTTCTCCGCACGCGACGGCAGTTGCACGATAAGGACGGAAAAGACATTTTCCGCAAGAGTTAGTCACAATGTTTTTCCTATATATGAGTGGTTTTTTCCATCTCATTTATATAAATAGTATACTATTTTATATGGAGGAAAAGTGAGGCTGATAATAGAGAGCAAGTCATGAAAAGTAACTTTTCCTCCAAATAAAATATGCTATTTTCTCTTCAAATGTCGACAAATTTATAATTTATGCAAAAACATAATGTCTTCAATTTGCCATGAATATAGCTTCGGGCGGCGGCGCCAGGCTCACGTCTTCGTTGTCATGGTCACTTTCCCCTCCAGCGGAGGAAAAGTAACTTCCTCCGGCGGAGGAAAAGTGAAACTTTGCGGCCGATACTCAGTCGAACAATGTCCGTTTTTCTGACGTTTGAAAAAAAAAGAAGTTTTTGATACGCAAAGATTTTCTAATAATACCTCCAAATGCCACGCAGGGTAGAATAGTAACATAAATCATTCAATTAGGCCTGAACATGTTTTTTTTTATTATAGACGGAAAAATAATGAAACAAAATGTTTTCATCATGATATATTCATCTGAAACATGATATTAATTTATATTGAAAAAACATTCACTTAAATAACAATAACGAAGAAATTAACGATTATAAAAGTAGAGAAACAACCTAAAATTTGATAAAATTTCTATTCTTGAATCCTGCATCAATAATCAAAGAAGTAGGAAATGCTCCAGGTTATCGCTGCATTTTAAAACTTCGATCCATTTCTCAGTTATCCTGCTCTGGCGATTTTTTCTAAAAAATTAAGAGCTTTTTTTCACATTCGAGTATTTTGTCCATCTTATTTGAAGTAGCAAAAATCATTTAATTAGTCATAAATATCTTCATTTTTAACAATACAAAAATCGTAACTTTTCCGCACGGTCGTATAGGAAAATACTGTTTCCTGTCAACATAACCAGTTTTTCAATCAATTTATCCGATTACCCATGTCGTCTGATGGGAGCATCGATGTTTGTTGCAAACGAAAATAATCTCTCTACAGATGACGGAGAAGCTATAGAGAAGTATTATTGAACTCCTAAAGTAGCTCAAGTAACTTAGGTAGCTAGCTTCTTTTCCAAGGTAGCTTGGGAATACATGAAACAAAATACTGAAAGCTACAGCTACAAGCTACTTCACAAAAAAAGTAGCTTGAATAAGTTATTAGCTACTAAAAAAGTAGTTGGGCTAGTAGCTTAACTACTTAGTAGCTAGCTACTGCCCAGCTCTGCTAATAGCTTATTCAAGCTTTTTTTTTCATAAAGAACCTTGTAGCTGTAGCTTCTAGTATTTTGTTTCATGTATTCATGAGCTACTTTGGAAAAGTAGCTAGCTACCTAAGTAGTTCAAGCTTTCTGTAGCTTGAGCTACTTATGTGAGCTACTTAGGAAAATCGAAGGTAAGCTTATTCCGCCATCTTGGAAATATTATGATATTTTATCGTTAGTCTGATAGTAACGGAGAAAACACAGACACCCTTATTTTCAAGATGGCGGGGTAAGCTCACCTTCGATTTTCCCGAAAACTCAGAGTTCAGCTATTGAGGACCCCTTACATAAGTTAAAAAAATGCGTATTCCCCAAAATTCTCAGGAAAAGCAACGGATTTACTGTACTAGATTACAGTCAATAGTGGACAAAACATAAAACCCAGTTGTCCCAGACGACATGGATTATCGGATAAATTCCAGGATAAATTGTTTATATTGAAAAAAAAACAGTATTTACATGTGTTAAAGTGTTAAGTTAAAAAAATACAGTACGTTTTGTTCTTTCATTTAATAACTGTTATTTGTCTTTTCAGTTTTCTGTAGTAAATGATAGAACTTACGTAATTGAACTACATTGTGAGCTGTTTTTTTTATACGATTTTGTTCAAAATAAAATCTGTTTCTTGTTTCTTGAATCTTTAGTTCCATTCATTTAATAAATAAATAAATAATTCAAATGTAGCTTACAGTTACTTCAATATATAGTTAAGCTACTTAATAGCTCAACTACTTATATTTCGAAGTAGCTAGTAGCTAGTTACTTTTTTTAAGTAGCTTGCCCAGCTCTGGCCTTAAGGTTATGGCAGATAAAAGTTGCATTTTTTTAAATTGATGAATTTTTCAATTTATCCTTCAATTTTAAGAAAAAAAAATTATTATACATAATGCTCCTGAATCTGGTCGTTTTCGAGTTATCGCGTTTTATAAATGACATTTTTGCATCTTTGACATGCTTTAAAACCCAAACGGTTTGAGAAAGAGAAAAACGGTCTGCACTTTCAAGTCTTAACTTTTGAAGAGCTTTTCAAGGGCATTCAATTAATTCTTGTCAAAGAATTCGAAAATGTGTAAAAAAAATTGACAGTTGACAGTACCTTCTTTTCAAATAACAGAATAGTTCTTGAAAAGTTACGGTGAAAAAGTGTGTACCATTTTTCTCTATCTTGAACCGTTTGAGTTTTATAGCATTGCAAAAGTTCAAAAATGTAATTTTCAAATCGCGATATCTTTATAACAGTTTAATCTAGGAACAAAATGTGTATTACAATTTTTGCTCAAAATTGAAGGGAGAATCAAAATATTCATCAATATACAGGGGGTTGCATTTGAAAAAACGCAACTTTGATCTGCAATGACTTTATGTCAGACCCTGTATATTCCAAATCATGACAGATATGTAGACTTTTGAAACTTTTATATGAGACAGTTTTTTCTAACTCATGTATCTTGTGAAATAATCGACCGTTCTGGTAATTTCTCCTAACCCTGTATAATATCCCCGTGTGCCGAGCTGGAGTATGGTACATTTCAATATTTGAAGTCGATCAATGCAATAATAATTTACCTCCCCCGTGTACCAACACCAACATCAAAAATTAAAATTGTATTAAAAAAATTGAGAAAACGATCAATGTCCATCTGCGGTAATTTTATCATTATGCACTAAAAAACATCCAACGGCAGTTATCGGTAGATAGTTTCGAGTGATAGGTTCTGGAGGAACCTACTATAAAATTGTTGTGAAAAATGATGACGGTCTGACGAATCAAAGATAGGTTTAAAAGCTCAAAGAAAGCCTTAAAAATCCATCGGCAGACATATAGGAGATATACTTGATGATTATTGCGAATTTGTAATTTGTTATATTTTCATAACAAAAAAATGACCATTTAATACATGTCATACATTGTCATGAAAATATTACAATTAAAAATTCGAAACTATCTGCCGATTATTGCCAATGGATTTTTTTCAGTGCAGGATAAGATCACAACAAATTGGTCTTGGAGTTGGTACACGGGGAAGGAAAAATTTTGTTGTATTGATCAACTTCAAATATATTGAAATATTATATCATACCCCAGCTTGGCCGACGGGCATTGAACACTACCCAAAAAAAGTTATCTCCCGGTCCATAAACAGTAGTATCAACTAGTAGTGCAACTCTCCTTAATTTCTCCGCCTAGCGACAAATCGACATTCTGTCGGCAGGGTGCCAATAGTCTCATTTGAATCTGTTATTCGAGTTGCCAGGGTTGGGCTTACCAAAATCGGGATAAAGAAAATGGGTTCGAAGTTGTTCTTTGAGTCTGTTTAGATTTCCATCGGATGCAGATCGGTAAGAAAATATTTGCTCAATGAAACGTTTTTTGAAAGGTGAAATATTGTTTTAACACAAAATAAATAAAATACATCTCTGGCGCAACCAAGGTAACTATGCTAAGGAGGCAATCGGAAACTTGCAACAATTCGGACCAACAGAAAATGGCTGAAGATCAAAGGATTTTCGGCGAGTGCACCCACTGGTTTATTTTTACGATGCCATAAGTCACCATTATTGTTTTCCCTAGACTCATATTGCCTTCTACGTACTGATATGTTTTTCTACATCCTTATTTACCTTGTAGGTGCTGATATTCCCATGCCATATGCAAAAACTCTCGAAGATGCTGCTATTCCCCGTCCAGTTGACGTAGTGGAAGCTGCCAAAAAACTACTCAAAGTAAAGTGATTCTAAAGAAAACCTTGTCATCAACGAACCAACTTCAATGTCGTACAGATTAAGAACAGATATTGAGCCACCACAATAATTTTAGGCTTTTTCACGCGCCATACGAAGCAACTCCGGCAACGTCTGGAAAAGAGACAATGTTTTTTAGGTATTGGTCCAGAGTGGGCGTTGCCATTTTACTTTTTACTGACACTTTTTGTTGAACACTTTTTTTTTATATACATACATTGTTGTTGAATATATTATGATGTTGAAATATTGTTACTGGCTGTATACCTCTTCTTGATTTATCATGAAACGCATTTTTTAGGTACCAATTTAAGTTGAAACGTTTTGAAATTTATTTTGTAAGACACAATTTTAACATTCTGCAAGTGGTGATGTGTCGTTATCATGTCCAGCAGAATTCCGAAATGATCTTTTGTTAATTATTTATTTAATAAATTGTACAGAATTATTGGAGTCATACATCATTATACTGTTAGGTTGTTGTTCATACTGACCTAGACATTCAGAAAGAGAAGTCCTTTGAAAGGTCGCCTTTTTTTTCACAACGAAGCCAGGAAGGAAGGTGGTTTTTAGATTTTAGATTGTGTGTGAAATGGCTTGACAGAGATCATTCTACCAGAATATGTTGAATCTTATCTTACCTCCTCTGAGAATAAGAGATATTATTGGTAATAAAATATGAACATGCTTTGATGGGCCTCCATTTTCTTCAATACATCGTGCAAGTGTTCTTTGAAGTTTCTCAAGCCTGGTTTTCCTCCACGGTTACAGCGACCAATTCTCCATGAACTTTCTGTTTTTCTCCAATTGGTAACACATCGAATTTGCTTTGTCGTCATCCCTGCTTGGCCAACTCAACTTCTCAAACCGGCCCGTTCTTGTCGTAAATAGGTGCAGACTATCCCAGCTCAGGTACCCCAACTCTTCCCTGGTGGCTGTTCCTAGGACCTTCCTTCTCAAGCGACCCCACCTGTCGCAAACTCCCAGCAGGTGGTAGGAGGTTTCCTCCGCCCTTCTGCAGTGGGGGCATAGGGGTGATTCGCTTATTCCTAATAAATTCAGGTGTCTGTTGAGCCTGCAATGACCTGTCAGAATGCCAACGATGGTGCTCAGTGCCGTCCTGCTCGTGTTCAGCAATTGGGCCGTCCTTGGCATGTGAGGTTCTGATGTCGTTTCTTTGGCCTGCAGGTTTGGTGATTGCTTTGAGTGCCGCTTGACTGTTGGAGTAGATAACAATACTATTCTCCATTCCTCTTTTCACCTCATCTCTAGAGGCAACCTCTAGGGTAGCGAATATTTCCGCCTGGAAGACTGTTTCAAGTCTTCCAAGGGGAGAAGCTTCGCCTGTGTTCCTGTCAGCCCTGAAAACTCCGGCTCCAGTCGAACCCGTGCGTTCAGCTTTGGAACCATCTGTGAACCGGACTTGAGTGTTGACAGGCGCCTCCATCGGTTTGGTCAGCCACTCTTCCCACGTCGGTACGCGCACCTCAAAGCTCCTTCGGAGTCTGAGGTCTGTCAACGAGGCCTATAGAAGCGGTAACTCGCACCGCAACCGCTGGGCAACCATCCTACTATAGGAAGCCATCGCTTTCCTCTGGACCCAGAGTCCTAGCTCTGGCAGTCCGAGGAGGATGTTCAGTGCTGCTCCAGGAGTTGTCCTCATTGCACCTGTTGTACCCATCAGTTGCCGGCCACCAGATCACGGATCCGTATGAGATCCTCGGCCTGATGACAGCCTGGTGGAGCCAATGCATGGCCTGGGGTTTTAGGCCCCACTCATTCAACGCAGTAGCACAGTGTTGCTGTTTTTTTTATTGTCCTTTCAACGTGGGGTTTCCACGTTAGCCTGCTGTACAACACCACCCCGAGGTACTTGACCTCCTGCCTGATTGCCAGTGTGGTCCCGTACATCGTGGGTGGCTTGAATTCTCGAATATTCCTTCTGTTGGTGAAGAGAATGAGCTCTGTTTTGGAGGGGTTCACTGACAGCCCCATCTCTCCACACCATGTTTCCAATATTTTACAGGCTAGGCTTCATCCGCTCACAGACGATCCCTAGGTTTTTGCCCCTCACTAGCACCAGTCCATCATCCGCGTACGCCTGAGTGTAAAATCCTTCTGCATCCAACCTTGTGAGGAGGCTGTCCATTATCACCATAGTCTGGGGGAGAGGCGGCTGCCTTGGAGGCAGCCTCCTTGGACTTCTGCCTCAACCTGGTAGCCTCCTTACTTGGCGGTCACGAAGGGAGGACCTCACCCACTTCACGATGGAAGAGGGAGGCTGGTGAGCGCCTCCCAAATAGCGTCTGTTTTGACCGTATCAAATGCTCCTTCGACGTCAAAGAATAGGGTAAGAGCCACTTCTTTGTCGTTTATGGCCTTTTCAGCTAGTTGCACTACCGCATAGAGAGCTGACTCCGTGCTTTTGCCTTTGCAGTAGGCATGCGGGTTTAATTCTGTTGTTACTAAATTATCGCGATAAGAAAATAATACAACTACTGTATCATACATGAAAAAAGAAGATACATTTTACAGATATTTACGAAGTACGTACAAAGATTGATGGAGTCTGGAGATATTCCTTCAGAAATTTATAGAATTTGTCTACGATGAAAAATTCGTTGATAATTGAATTTGAATCTATAATTTGTTCATCTCCAGCATTTTAAAGTGACCATTTTTCGCCATGATGGCAGACTGCTTCCAAATGCTCTCAATGGTAACTTTTTCAGTTTCCAGCTATTAAACTGAAAAAAAAGTTGATTAAATCTCCTTTCGGACGATTTATCCATCTTTGTAGTTACGTGTTGAAGTTTTTGAAATATGACCCCTTGAAAAAGAAAAACTCAAAAACATTGTTAGCGATTCAGGTATCTTGTCAATCTATCTTTGAATGGACATTTTGCATGCATTTTCAAATGACTTGAAATTTTATACAGTGAGGACGTAAATAGTCCCCCCCCCCTCTAACTTTTGAACGCATTAATATTTTTGGCTCAAATTTGGAAGTGTGTTTCAGGGTAGGCTTTACTAAGTTTTGACTACCAAAAAAAATTTTCATCTGTCAAACTGACAGCTGGGTACCATTTTGAAACAAAAATTTAAATGGAAAAATGGGTCATGTGATACTTTATTTGAAAGGTCCTTCCATTCTCTTTTCACCCCCAAAGTTTGAAGTCCTCATTATTTTTCATAAGGAATTAATAATTAAATAATTTTGCATGATTTCGTTCTTGATATTATCTTTAGTATTAGGTTTTTTTGAAATTTTTTATTAAATACTGTTGTAGAAACAATCACTTATGTTATAGGTTAGTTTTTTCATTGTTAATAAAGTTCTTTTAAGAATTAGAGATAGTATTTTGACCCAAATAATTTATTTTCGATATGGCGCCATTTCCTTAAGAAAAATGCTAACGACTTCAAACTTTGGGGGTGAAAAGAGAATGGAAGGACCTTTCAAATAAGGTATCACATGACCCCCTTTTCCATTTAATAATTTGTTTCAAAATGGTGCCCAGCTGTCAGTTTGACAGTTGACATTTTTTTTTGGAGGTCAAAACTTAGTAATGCCTACCCTGAACAACACCTCCAAATTTGAGCCAAAAATATTAATGCGTTCAAAAGTTAGAGGGGGGGGGACTATTTACGTCCTCACTGTATACGTATTCTAGACAATATTAGAAAGTCATCAGCGAAAACATTTTTCCAAAATACCCAAAAAATATACTCAATAAATGAAAAAGAAACCGCAAATTTCACTGTATGATCGAAAACGGCGCGGCGCTATATTAACCCCTCGAGAGAGAGAGAGAGAGAGAGAGAGAGAGAGAGAGAGAGTTAATATAAACAATAAGCCAGACGGCGAGAGAGATAATGCATTATGTGACGTAGTGGATGTTGATTGGTGCACTTTAATCAGTGATTACTAGATTAATAGAGGTCGTAGTTTCATTTTATAAACATCAATGGCATCAGTACTTACTAAACCTTATATTTTTCATATTTCCAAAAAATGTTCTAATTGTCCATTGTTTTCCCTTTAATTTCACACAAAAGTTGTATGAAAGAAAGTTGTAGAGCAAGAAATGTTCTTCAAAAGTTTGTACGCTTATGCTAATTAGCATAAGCGTACTTGACAGGGTAAATTGTGGGTGAGTACTTTTCCATATTTTGCTTGAATTACACGTTTCTAAGTACAGTTTGTCTTTCTTTTATCGCGGACACCGGATAAAAAGGCAGTTTCGCACGCTAGATGAGACGAATTTGGCTTAGATACCATTTTTTAAACGTCTGGACGGCTTTTCTCGAAAGTTGCCATAGCTATACTTTTTGAATTCAACACTATACAGGGTCCTTCATTAGTGCGTCGGGCAATCCTAGCGTGGTTATTTACAAAAGTAGAAAAAAAAGTTTTATACAAAAGTTGTAGAATGTGACTTTATGCATATTTTAAAAATATTTTCAAACATACAGGGTGCGTCACAAAAGTATGGCACGAAAAAGTATGATTTTTTTAAATGGAACCCCCTGTATATTAATTGATATTTCAATTATTTCTTCAATTTGGAACAAAAATTGTGCTACAACTAATGTTCCTAAATTCAACCGTTATCGAGATATCGCGTTTTAAAAATGGCATTTTTGCAACTTTGGCATGCTATAAAACTCAAACTATTCAAGTTAGAGGAAAATGGTTTGCACATTCCTATCTTAACTTTTCAAGAGCTATTCAAGGAGATTAAATCCATTATTGTGAAAAAATGTCAAAATGTGCCGAAAAAAATTGACAGTTGACGTTACCTTCTATCCAAATGACAGAAGAGCTCTTGAAAAGTTAAGATAGGAAAGTGCAAACCATTTTCCTCTAACTTGAATAGTTTGAGTTTTATAGCATGCCAAAGTTGCAAAAATGCCATTTTTAAAACGCGATATCTCGATAACGGTTGAATTTAGGAACATTAGTTGTAGCACAATTTTTGTTCCAAATTGAAGAAAGAATTGAAATATCAATTAATATACAGGGGGTTCCATTTAAAAAAATCATACTTTTTCGTGCCATACTTTTGTGACGCACCCTGTATGTTTGAAAATATTTTTAAAATATGCATAAAGTCACATTCTACAACTTTTGTATAAAACTTTTTATTCTACTTTTGTAAATAACCACGCTAGGATTGCCCGACGCACTAATGAAGGACCCTGTATATAGATAATGACACATTTTGCTGACTGGTTTTCTCATCACTGGGATTTTGACTACTGAAAATAATATGATTGTTGAGCTCAAAAAATGAAAATTTAGCTACCGGACGTGTGCTAGGCATACTGAAAGTCAACTCCACTTTTCTTCTGCAGAAAAAAATTGGTTATCTTTATTTTTTTCAAATCTCGTGAATTGATTTCAACACTTCAAAATAATATAACAATATAAGAGTAAAAAAACAGTGCCAACACATCTGCATGAACTTAGATTGTTGAAATAAAGGCGCCGCCATCTTGTGAAAGAACAGTGCAACTACCTGTATTGTATCTCACGCTTTTGATAGAAGTAGAGATTAATGTCTGAGTTACACTCAATTTCACTTCGAAGTGGAAGTGACAAATTTCCGCTTGCCAAACGGGAATCCTGAATCATATGGTGCCATCCACATTGAATTTGGCGTTGGCGGGACTTCGAACGCGAATTCAATGTAGATGGTAGCATATGATTCCCGTTTGCCAAGCCAAAATCTGTTACTTCCACTTCGAAGTGAAATTGAATGTAAACCCTACATTAACCATTTCTCACAATGTCAACCAACGTTTATACAGGATGCGGCATAATGGACTCTAACATTTCCAAAGTAAGTTGTAAAAACAGTACAACTCAAAAAAAGCACATAGGTATGATAGTGTTTTGTTTTTGTTAATTTTTATAAATGATATCGGGTAAATGTTGGCCTTGACGGGCAATGCACACCTGGAGCCATTCCCTGAACTTTGCTTCTACTCTTACTTCTCCAGATGTTTCTCACTGATCTAGGACGTCCAGCTATTTTTTAAGGGGTTTGCAAGTCTCGTTCTCTTTCAATTCTCGATCCATTTCAAAATAGTTTCCCAAAATGACCTCTCACAGACAGACGCAAAAAGTCTCCAGGTCAAAGCCTCGGTATTCACCCGACCACGGCATGTTAACAACCAAAATGTATAAGTAATATGTCATTTATCAATGCAACTAAAAACTAACACTTCACGAAACTAGAGTATGCGCGCAGTTCTACGCGCAGTATTCAGTGTATGTTTGATATGTGGGAGTGTGAGTGCTTTTCTTACTCGAAGAGATGGGAGGCATGATTTGTTCCGAAGACTGAACAGTAGTTTCGTACATGTCGAGTTCAGAAAAGAGTACATCAGGCCTAGCGAAGCATCCATGGTGAGATGTTTCCAACGGTTATATAATAAAATATTAAAATAATATGTCAAGACAAAATCTAGTTCTGTCCACAGCTGACGCCCGAAGATATTTGTTTTTATAGCCTTCGGACGAGCAGTGAGATATTCATATTCAATTAGAAACTGCAGTAGGTATTACTAACTTCTCGTCCAATTAAAAGTAAGCGTTTCACTTTTTAAACCCACTTTTCACTTGAAGAACACATTATTTAATAAAATAATATGTATTTTGTTTCACGACACAGCACATAACTAAACTCAGGTGCTTCAGGTAAAACAAATGCCTCCAGCGAAATTCGCAATAACTATGTTTACACGATAAAACTTCTTCACGAGAAAAATTTCACGACACATTTCACGAGAATAGACACTTTAAGCACGTCCTAAATTTCAAACGTATCCGTATGCGCATCGATTTGCGCATGCTCAGAATAGATGCGGGGGTTCCGATTCGTTTCGTTGCACGTATCGTTGCGGGCCTTTCATCGTATCCGTATCTGAGAACGCATCTTAACTAATCGAAGAATTATAACAAGAGCTCTTCAAAAACGATAAACGAAAAACACACAAACATCCAAACCAAACCAAAAATATAAACAAAAATCAATATCTGAGTTACAAAACGCGAAGTTTGACAACTTTGACGTACCACCAATCCGTTTCGTATACGTAGAACCGATCGCTGCTTGAGCGGGTTTTTAATGATTTACGTATGTCGATTCGTTTACGGATCCGGATGCGGATACATAAAAAAATGTTGGGTTTGCTTAAAGTGTCTATTATCTCTAGTATATCACGTACGTATCTCAGACCTGTTTGTACAATAAATTTTTTTGGAGATTTTCATTTCTTGAGTTGAAAATCTCGAGGAATATTCTCATTGTGGATTCGTACCTCAAGGTTTCGAATGCGAATATTTCAGAAACGGTTTTATTAAGGTATACACTATGTCCCAAATTCGTTCTCTATACAGGGATCTTGGCTCCTATTATACCTACATCAAAGGTTAAATGGGGAAAGTTTCAGAAGAAACTTATATCGATTTCGACTGGCCCGAATCTTCTCAGTTCGCACGCTCTGTAATCATGCATTTTTTTCGCTCCAGAGTATGAAAATCTAGCACTATATACGGAGTCGGTGCAAAACTATCAAGGAGCAGTAACAAAGTAGAACCGCTCGAGAGTGGATTGACTCTTTTGTTAAATTCGGCTGGGTTATAAACTCAGCTACAATATATCACTAGTAAGTCTACACACATACAAGATTTAACTATCTTCGGAATATCACATTTCGTAGTTAGGACTCAATCTTTTCCAAGGAGACCATGATTTATTTGACAGAAAACTGGTTTATAAGCAAAATCCTAGGAGGCTCTGATATGTCGTTCAATAATTCTGCCGAAAGATGGCGTTGTGGACTATAACACACCGCAAATAATAATCCAGTATGAAAGTTGTGTTCACGTAAATAGTAGTACGCTTCTCTGTTATTAAAATAATAAATCTGATGAACAAATTGTCGAAACCTATTAAAAATGCCCGGTGTTCCCTATTCGAATGAAGAAAAGTTGGATATATTAGCGCTGTACTTGCAGTCACAGAGAAATGCCGACATTACCTCAGCAAGGTATTTGAAGATGTACCCCGAACGACGGCAGCCTCATAAAACCCAATTCAGATAAATGGTTGTTAATTTGATCAACTTTGGGGCCTTCGAACAACCTAGAAGCGGATACAACAGTGAAAATGGAAATCGCAACAGAAACATTTTACAAGCGGTCAACGAAGACCCTAGTAAATCGGTAAGAACTGTAGAACGGGAAATTGGTGTGTCAAAATCAACAGTACAGAGAGTGCCAAAAAAGAATAAGAACCATCCATACCGACCCAGAGTAGTTCAAGGACTTGAAGAAACTGATTTTCCAAGACGAATGCGCTTCTGTGAGTGGTATACAAGGAAGTGAAATGACAATCCCGATTTTGTAAATCATGTCTGGTGGTCCGATGAAAGTGGGTTTACGAATTGTGGAGTTTTTAATAAGCACACTCATCATTGGACTGTGGAAAACCCTCACGAAGTGGCAGCGAGACGTCTACAGACCAGATTTGGGTTTAACGTTTGGTTTGGGTCATTGGTAATTTAATCCAAGTTACCTTTCTCAGTTGGGCAACTATCAATCAATCATTTCATGAAATCGACTTATAGGACCATTTTCATTTGACTACAGCCTACACGGACAGAGATACCTAGAGCTTTTGCGAAATCAGGGTGTGCCGGCATTACGAGCTACTCAAACCGAAGATGAGTTCAGAATAACCTGGTTTCAACAGGATGGATATCCGACTCACAGCATCATTCAAGTCAGGAACTTCTTTATAGAGCAGTTTGAGGAAAGGATCATTTTATTAAATGGTACAATACCCTGGCCTCCTAGATCCCCCGACCTTTCGCCCTTGGATTTGTATCTCTGGGGTCATACAAAGAATGAGGTCTATGAATTTGATCCTCCTGCGACTATAAAAATCCTGAGACAAAGAGTTTTTGACACATTTACAAATATCAACAGAAACATACTTGCGAGGGTTGTACAAAAAACAGTTACTAATTGTCAAAAATGCCTCGATGCAAATGGACGTCATTTTGCAAACTTGCGTAAATCAATACCGAGACAGTCGAGAACACATTTCAGTATTTTCATTTTCAATATTTTGTATCTACCTGTAAGTTATTCAAAAGCTTAAGTGTTGATTGAATAAACAATGATTTTTCTGACTTTTTATTCAATACACTCATAGACTCGTTGAGAAGCATAGACGTATAACTTGGTTATACGTCTATGTTGAGTTATTATTTACGTCTATGTTCTATTGAAAATTTAATGAGTTTAACACGTTCGCTGCACACCAAATAAGGTGACCTTGGGTTGATACAGTACCTATTAATGATGTTTTGCGACAAATAAATCATGGCCTCCTTAGAAAAGATTGAGTTTCCTCTAAAACTTTCTCCATTTAACCTTTGATGTAGGTATAATAGGAGCCAAGATCCCTGTATAGAGAATTTGGGACACACTGTATAATATATGATATAATTATGTTATATGGAATACTATGCCTAGAATTTCATGAGGATGATTATCGAACAATAAATTGAAATATCGGGTGATCCATTAAATGTTTTTCCCTGCATCCTCGGGGTTTTTCAAAATTGGTGTTGGTATGTCCATGGGGTCATGGGGAGAGCAACGAAGTCTGGCGGTTTGATGTTGTTTTCTCATCCGGCTACTTACTTAATTACAACGCGGCTCTACTTGAGAGAATTACATCAAAAATAAGAAATGAAAACGAGGGTGAAAAAGTACTACCTCGTGGTTTTAAAAGTAAAAGGAGTTTAAAGCAGAAAAAAACGGGATTTGATGTTCCGCTGAACGGGTCGGATCTAACTGCGAGTGTCACGTCCAATAATGGTTGTACGAAGCAACAAAGAATCCCCCTTGTGCTTGTGTACGAATCATAGATGACACAGACTTCACCTATGGTACCAATGCTACCTACTTATGGTTCGGAGCCACCAGCTTGTTTCATGCGCCTTGATAAAGCTTTTGTTGAAGCGCGCTCGAATCTAGGTAAAGTGCGGCTGGTAAAATTAAATAATGGTCGATCGAGTTAGTGGAAAACCAAGAAAGGCCGTTTCGGACAGTAATTGCTCAGTTGATTATTAATTCTTATACGGCAGAAATTGGTTTAATAAGAGAGTTACGGGAAAAAGTGAATTGCTTCATTGAAGTAGGGTAGTGGCTAGAGTTGCATCGGTGTGAGTGGTGCCAGCTGCCTTACTGATGAGTCCAATTTCGGGACGAAACCGGTATAAGGAGGGCACTACTCACATGGATGTAACTCTAGACATTTATTACGGTTCTGTACCAACCTTTCCGTTTAACATCGGATAACCGTAAAACAATGTCTCTATATTCCATGATCGAGAGGTACAGCTCGAACATACTTCACATCTATTTGCGTTCGCAGACTTGCGAACCAATAGATGGCAGTGGTTGTCTAAAAACAACCACTGCACATTTACCCAGATTAGGGTAGTGGCTAGAGTTGCATCGGTGTGAGTGGTGCCAGCTGCCTTACTGATGAGTCCAATTTCGGGACGAAACCGGTATAAGGAGGGCACTACTCATCACATAGATGTAACTCTAGACATTTATTACGGTTCTGTACCAACTTTTCCGTTTAACCCTTTGCTAAGATTTTTGAATTATCCCAATTTATTCTATGATTTTTATCAAATGCATGTTGACTTTATTACATTCACAAGGAATTTTATAAATTACATTTTTAGTGGACTCATTAATATTATTAGGTCGAGTATTTGTTAAATTATAGCGAAGTGTGTTATTAGTTTTGAAAATGGTCCGTATATTATATGTCTGACCCTAAACGTTTCAGTTTATGAGAAATTCCAGGTATGTATGGAATAATTAAATTAGCTATGGAATGTATTCTGTTCTTGTTGTCTGGTTTGTTCAAAACTATCAAAACACTTTTCAATAAAATTCATGCGATAATTATTTTTTGATAAAACGTCTCTTATGAAATCTTTTTCGGATTCAAGATTATCATTATCACAAATTATTTTTGCTCTATCATATAGACTTTTTACCACACCTTTTTTAATGTTCAATGGATGATTGGAATTGAAATTAAGATATCTATTTGTGTGGGTTGGTTTTCTATAAATTTTTGTTTTGGAATTTTGAAAATCTTTCTTTATTAGTATATCTAAAAAGGGAATTTCATTATTTTGTTCTTTTTGAATTGTAAATTTGATCGTGGGTTCTTTATCATTTATGTGAATTAAAAAATCATTAAGTTTTGGTTCATCATATTCATATATAGAAAAAATATCATCTACATATCTCCACCAAATCATTGGTTTGTATCTATATGTTTCTACATAAATTGTTTCAAAATATTCCATGAAATATTACTTAAAAGTGGAGATAAAGGAGAACCCATTGCCATGCCAAAATCTTGTTGATAAAATTCATCATTATATTGAAAATATGTTGTTTTAACACAAATTGTTAAAAGTTCCAGAAGAGCATCGATATCCAAGTCTGTTCTTTCTTTTAAATGTGTATCATTTTCAAGTTTATCTCTTATGATCATCAATGTTTTATGAACAGGTACATTAGTGAAAAGACATACTACATCAAAACTTACAAGAAGATTATTGGGATTATAATTGATATTTGATAATTTCTCTAAGAAATGTTGTGAATTTTTTATGTATGATTGTGTGTTACCTGTTGAAGGAGTGAGTATGTTTATTAAAAATCTTGCTAATGCATGAGTTGGTGAGTTAATACTACTGACTATTGGTCTTAATGGTATATTTTGTTTATGTATGAAAGCCTACTTTTTTTCGTCTATCATCTACTAAAATTAATAACGTTCAACATGGACCACCCTGTATAATACATTCCATCAAGTGAAGTGAATATGCTGTACAAAACCAATGTAGTTTTCACGTGATGTGAGCGATCTAAACAACCAGGCCCCTGTGCAGTAACCGATAGGAATATCGATCCAGACATTTTTCTATCACAATGTTTTTATATTATGGACAGCCGACTGTATAAAATGGTGATGGCAAAATAGACATAGGAATTCCATATAAACAATAGAGTTAAACCAAAGCAACTGTTTTCCAATTTGAACATTGTTATGCCATTCTTGGTTACATACTGATAAACGAATAAATACCTAGTAAGTTTTTTGCCAAAATCTTCTGAACGATAAATCCTGCTGTAAATGGATCATGAGGTTATCCACTCAAGATTGTACGTTGATTGAACGGTTCTCGTTATCGAGATAAACCCTTGAAAATTATATTCTAGTCGGTAAAAGTGCACCGGATGAAATTCGCGGATCCTATTGAATTCAATAAGAAAAACAAAAGTGGACTTCTGCCGGATGACGCGTTTTTAGCATCATCGTATCACCATACTCATATCCTGAAACATCATTTTATTTTGGAAACTCTGTATGTTCTTTTCAAGCGAAGCAGATACTTCCTTCCAGGTTGAAGCAAATGCTATGAAGAAGATACTTTTTGGTGAAGCCTCTACTACTTTTTATGCATTCCCCTAAAAAATTGGTTGAGCAGACGCACAACCCTCTGGTATTTTGAATGTTTGATTAAGGATCCGCATAAATTTTTCAAATAACATTCAGACTGGAAGAGATAGTGGGAGTTTTATTGGTGGAAACATTTTTTTTAACAATTTCACGTCCGGCCTAACTGAAAGTCAAAAACCAATTGACTCGAGCTGCAGTTGGTTTAATTGATTCACTTGTAAGTAGCGTCGTGAGGGTCAGGACCAGCAATAACTTACTGGCGAATCAATTAACAATAAGCACGGTAGAACAGTAAAAGCAATCTTTCTAAAAAATGAAAGTTTCAAAATTTGTCACCTCACCGAGTCGTCCAACATCTAAAATATTAGCAAATGGATGTGATTAATACGGCTGGTTGTGTGAGCCACCTGCTAACCCACTTCTGTTATTTACTTTTTATCGATGATTACCAACCGGAACAATTATAACGACAGTTAATTTTCGTATCTTCTTCTGTTCAAGTCAAAGAACTTGAGCGTCCATGCGATCTGTGATATTGAGAATGTTTTGAGAAGATAAAATGGTTTTAAAAAGTGATATTTTTCTGTGTTATGTGTCAAGTTTCTTGATTACTTTGTATCTATTTATTGGTATTTGCAATGCTGATTTTGAACATATAAATAATCGTCCTACAAGGACGATTAATGACAATGGAAACGGGAACAAGGGAAGCATATACAAAACTGTCGGGAATTTGTTAGTGTTGGATGGTGATAGGAGAAATAATAACGGCAGGTAAGTTAACTACTTTTGAATTGATTGCATTCGCCTACATATCAATACTTTTCTAATTTATCATATAATTCATCTAGGTAAGTATAAATCAGTAGCATTTCTATGCACCATAATACAGAGGGATGTTGAACCCAAATGATTCAACTAACTGCTACTGCCATGATACTGAAACACACAAGATAATCTCACTAGCTGGACGAAATTGAAACCGATTCGCGCATGGTGACCATTTGGGTCACCTTGCATAGGAAAGATATGGGAAAATAGCTGTTAACCTAGCAATGGGCACCGAACACCCTATGCATTTCAAATGGGCGGTCACCGGGAAAGATGCGCGTGAGCTTATCTTGTTTGTATCATAGGAACTGCTAGCCAATCCAATCAATGATATTTTGTAGCAGCAACTCCTTACTTTAATCTCTTGGAAAAAAATGCACCTACTTTTTTTCCAAAAACTCTATAATCTATTCCCCATATTCGCCAATTTCTGTATTTGATTTTGTCCTTCTACTCTTCTAATGAAAACGAGGAAAATAAAAGAAAACGATTTTTTTTGAGAAACCATCACCAGAATTCTGATAAAAATATGTAACAAGTCGAAAAAACGATTTTTTTGAGAAATTTGCTATTTTCCAAGGTTGATTTTATAAGATTTTTTTTCCAAATTTTCGACTTTTTTTATTTTGGAATGCATCAAAACAAATAAAAATTCCCAATTTATTGCAAATGCTTCGTTAACTGGAGTTTTCTACTGTCTTTTTTAAGAAGAATGATTGATGAATATTCAATTTTAATTTTTGACAAAAGTCGCTTAAATCGACAAAATCCATTGTAGGATATTTTTTAAATTCAAAAATGTTCACTCGGCGACTCATTCATCCATTTATGATATAAAGGTTGCTTTGTGTATTAGTACATGTTTCATATTAACATCTCATTCCGTGCGATCTCTCAACTCAAAGCAACAATTTCTGCTATTGATGTAAAATAATTTAATCGTATATAGGAAGCAAGAAAAGAAAAAAATTAGAAAGCACCCAATAGTCAATTTCGAAAAATGGTTGAGGAAAATTTTCAACTATGAATCGTCAATCATTACTTTCACTCACACATCATATGAGATGTGAAAGTAACAAAACATTGAGTAACGACAGACGAAATATCAATGTGCCGACGTTCTACGCATACATTATGTTACTAAACATTTTTATTTGATTAAAAATCACAAGGTACTCATGCATCATAGTATTGTGTGTGATGCATTGATAATGCTTTATTCTTCGATGGTGGTTAAGAAATCATTGCTACCTATTTGATGTTATCCTGAACAGCAAATTTAGTATCACAATTAAAGAGAGTTGTTGGGACTTTTGACAAAAATCAAGTTTCACTCTCTAGACTTGGTTGTAGCAACTATTTTGTAGACTGAGAGTTTCCAGAACGATGAACCTTCCAGACTACTTGCAGTTGGCCTATAATACATACAGGGTTAGGAGAAATAACCAGAACGGTCGATTATTTCAAAAGATACATGCGTTAGAATTTTTTTTTTTTTTATAAAAGTTGTGAGGTTTTTAGAAATCCATATATCTGGTATAAACTGGAATATATAGGGTCGGGCATAAGGTTATGGGAGATCAAAGTTGCATTTTTTCAAATGGAACCCCCTGTATATTAATGGATATTTCAATTCCTCCCTAATTTCTGAGCAAAAATTGTGATGAACAGAATGTTCCTTAATTCAGCCGTTTTCAAGTTATCGCGTTTTATAAATGACATTTTTACATCTTTGACATGCTATAAAACCCAAACGGTTGAAGATAGAGAAAAACTATGTGCACTTTCTAGTCTGAACTTTTCAAGGGCTATCCATGGATATTAAGGGGATTCATCCGCTCCAAAAAGCACTGCTAGCAAACTAAGTAAACATTACGCCTCAAAAAAGATGGGTATAGATTTTGTTCGAAGACGGTGGCAATTTATTGTGAACCACATGAGATTTTGTGGAAGGTATTACTGATTTCTGTTCAATTATATCAAACGGAGATTGTCAGAAATGATCACAGAAAGGTTCAATTTAGTTAATACACTATCGATTTTTTTGATTTAACGGATTATACGTCTCTCACTTGATTTTTCGTATTTTTTGATCATTGAGATACCGTTTCTGATACCGTTTTTTTTTCAAAAATAGATATTGGGTTGTCAAGTTTGATATCTTACCTACCTAATAAAACTTGAATGGTTCCAAAAGGTGATGTAATGAAAAAATGGCGCATTCCAGAAAAAATGCTTGCATTGAGTAAAATTTCAGACCGGATGAATCCCCTTACATACATTCTTGTCAAAAATTGTGAAAATATGTCGGAAAAATTGACAGTTGACAGTACCTTCTATCCAAATGATTGGAATAGCTCTTGAAAAGATGAGATGAGAAAGTGCAGACCCTTTTTCTCTATCTTGTACCATTTGAGTTTTATAGCATGCCAAAGGTGCAAAAATTACATTTTTTAATCGAGATATCTCGATAACGGTTGAATTTAGGAACAAAACGCGTATTACAATTTTTGCTCAAAATTAAAGGAAGAATTCAAATATCCATTAATATATAGGGGGTTACGTTTAAGAAAATGCAACTTTGGTCTGCCACAATTTTATGCCATACCTTGTATTTACCAATTTATGACAGATATGTAGATTTTCAAAAACCCAACAACTTATAGGATAGTTTTTTCTAACTCGTGTACCTTTTGAATAATTCGACCGTTCTGGTAATTTTTCCCAACCCTGTATGATATAATCTCGAAGATTCTCAGCATATATTTTAATCTAGTATTGCGCTGATGTTTCATTTTATCTAAGAAATAATCTCTCATAAAAGAGAAATCGACGTCTCCTAACATGACTGCAATGAAAGATATTTCTGGTGAACCTGAGCAGTCTAATGAATGCACAAGAAAGTTAATTATTTGAATTTTGTTTAATTGCATATCACGTTGAGCTGCTTTGAATAAACTCCGCACAACTGTGCACTAATCTAATCATTGAACAAATCTAGAAATGATAGTTAGTACATTATCACTCGTTGATAGCATCCCAGTCAAAGTTGTAATGGATACTGAAGTAACCAGTCCACCTCTTTATATGAAAGATCCAACCTCTAACAGCACTAACAAAAACATCATTGACTGGTTTTTGGGAGTTACTGGATTAAAGCCACAAGATCCAAATCCACCTGCCAACGGTGGGAATACTCAAGAGCCTTCACGGAAATGTCCCTGTAGTAAGTTCAGCAATTCACTAAGGTGTTTTGGGTACAATTACCTATATTTTCTAGCTTGTGGATTAGCTCTTAAACACAAGAGAATAGTCGGAGGTGTAGAAACTCTTGTCAATGAATACCCATGGATGGTGGCTTTGCACTATAACAATCGATTTTATTGTGGAGCATCTTTGATCAATAATAAATATGTGCTGACTGCTGCTCATTGTGTTAATGGGTGAGTAACAAAATAAACTGAAACGATTTAAGAGCTGCAGAACCGTTCTATAAATAAATACATATTATACACCAAACAGTTTCCGATGCACGTCATAGCATTTGAGTACGTGGAATGGGGGCAGCCATGTCAGACATTTATTTTGAGTCAAGTTAATAGCACAGGTTGATAATCATCGCAACCTTCATCACAATCTGGCATAACGCCTTCCCTTTTTTCTACCTCACTCAAAGGCTATGACATGCATCGGAAATTGTTTGTCGTTTACTAACAATCCCATGTTCTGATTCTTCTGAATATTTGACGCCTTTAATTCGTTGGAGAATGATATTCTTTTTGATCTCCTGATTATGCAACACAAACGTTCTCTTTTTCAGCTTTAGCAGAGAAAGAATATCTGCCACTTTCCTGGACCACGATAGATCAAATTCATACGAAACCACCACATTCACTAGAAAAATAAGAACAATAATCCGACATAGTGCATATAATCAAGGTGGCAGCTTCAATAATGATATTGCTCTATTGCAACTGGATCAAGATGTAGATCTTTCTAAAATGACTAGACCAGTTTGTTTGCCGCAAACTGGAAAAAGTTTCACTGGAATGAATGGTAAGGTTTTTAGTAAAGGGTGCATGCATCGGTATTTTTCAAGTACACCTACATGAAAAACGAAAAAGTTGGCAATTGTTCCATCATTTCTTAGAAAAACTATATTGTAGGAGTGGCAGTTGGTTGGGGTGCAACAGCCCAACATGGTTCAGTTTCTACAACACTCAGAGAAGTGACGGTCCCCATAATGTCTAATATGGATTGCCGGAAAACTGGCTATGCAAGTCGAATTACTGACAATATGTTGTGTGCAGGATATTCTCAAGGGCAGAAAGATTCGTGTCAGGTAAAACTTTAGAAGATGAAAAAGTGATTGAAACTGTGATCTTGTTTTCTTCATAAAGGGCGACAGTGGAGGCCCCCTGCACGTTGTTGGTGAAGATTCTATTCATAGGATTGTTGGTAAGAGATCATTTGGAATACTAGATAACATTATTTTTTGAATTTTTTTTACAGGTGTTGTATCTTGGGGAGAAGGATGTGCGCAGCCTAATTTTCCAGGAGTTTATTCACGAGTTAATCGATATATTACTTGGATCATGTCAAATACAAAAGATGCCTGCTATTGTTAGTAGCTCATCGACATTAAATTATTCAAACAAACCTGATGAATAGCTTTAGTATTATCGATCTCATTAACATCACTGGGACAACTTTTGGAAAGAAAAGGTTTGGTCGTAAACAGAACTGATTTCAATCTGATTGGCAATTTCTCCCACTCCAACAGGCAGTTTGTGATTCATTAGAAACCGGTTGGCACTCAAAGTTTTGAAATTTTATTTATTCCAAACTAAGCCGATGATGGTCGTTTCGTTTATCTATTAAAGTTCTGGTAATAGGGTTTGAAAGGCTACGTATATAGTCTATTTTGTTCCACGAGACCGCCGAACTTGGAACTAATCAATTTCAATTCGGAACTAGTCAACTTTGATTGGGTAATAAACAGATTCAAATTGGGAATAGACCAATTCAATATAAGTCCCTAACATCAATGAAAGACTGCTAGTTGCTAGTGAACAAGGGGACATAAACAGTAATAAAATTAGATCTCAAAATGTTTTTAGTCCAGATTAATATCAGTTTATAATATTTTATATCATGATAATGACAATAATTGAATTTTTTAACCCGACAATATTATTAACGTAAATGTAGCTCATATTCATCGCTTAACCCTTTTTTTTGTTTGCCCGAGAGGAAAAATCCCTTCAGATACTCATGATCCCCTTGCACAGTACCGTCATACTGCAAGGATCAAGCGAGGAGATGTGGGGATTCCACTGAATAGTAGGTACTCTCGACGTGACAATAGGTCTTGTGGGACAATGAGTGTTCTGCACGAATGTTAGTTGGGTTGTCGTTGATCCTGATTTACCTCTCACAGCTATACAAGCATAACAAGCATTTTACTATCATCACAAATGCTTGATGCCCGGAACATGACATCCCTTGTAGCCCAGTTAAGTTGTCGTCGGCTTTTTATAAGAGTAGGAATCGGCAAAAAAATCGAAATCTGGAATGCTTGAGGACTGCATCCTGAGCATTTAGCCAAAAGATCAGACTCGAACTCCTGGTACGTTTTGCACTGAAGAAGTGGTTTCTTCAAAAGCAAAATGACCTCAATCAATGTTATAGAGGATCATCTGAACAACTTTGCCTTATAACATTTTTTGACCGCTTTGACACTTAATTACAGCGCATAAAACGACAAAATCCCGCTGGCATCAGAGGTGGTTTCAAAAACATTTTAAAATAACCTAATCAAAGTTTTAGAGATTCAAAAGCTTATCAACTTTTACTTATAAAATTTTTCATGATCTCTAGATATCAATCAAAAATGTTATAGGACAAAGTTGTTCAGTTACTGATCCTCTATAACTTTTACCGAGGTCATATTTTGCTTTAAAAACATGTTTAGGAAACCACCTCTTCAGCGCAAAACGTACCAGTAGTTTGAGTCAGATGATTTGATTGGTTGCTCAGCAGGCTGTCCTCAAGTATCCCTGAAAATATAATTTTCTAGGGAATTTTTTTTTCGAACCGACATCTTTACTCTTTACTGGGCTACGAGTGAATAAAAGAAAATCTCGCCTAATGTAAACTATAGGCGAGGCTCAACGAACCCTTTCAGGGTTTCCTTGGAGGTTCATTATATCCTAAGTTTACTGTAAATATATCTCCATATTGTCTTCAAACATCTGAAATTATTGTCCCCGAATACACTGAAAACTTCAAAGCGTCTGCGAATATGAATGTTGGGTTGTTTTGACGCAGTTAATCCTTGTTTGTTTGGATATTTCACCTACTTTAACTTTGTTGTGTTTGTATTGACCCTATAAGAGTTGAAAAAGGTTAGATTACAGGGCGTCGCAGAAAACAGGCGATTCAAGCCGTCTTTTTCACAAAGTAAGCAGTCATTGTTTTTATGACCTAACAAATCGGTGTCAAAGCAATCAACAAACTCAAACGAAGCCGTTGAGGTTGCCATATTGTGTCAACTTTTTTTTAAAGGTATACGTTCTCTACTTATAGTACAGGGTGTCTATGTAAGAATGGCAAGGTGCCAGATCTCAGAAACTAGGCATCCCAGAGACTTGGGGAAAAAAAAATAATGGGTAATATGGATTAGAGAAAATGCTGGAAATATATCAGAAATTCCCAAGATACCTACAAGATGGCGTAACGGTGCTATCAAAACACAAAATTGCTGTTTTTTTGTGATTTTTAAATAGAAACAAATATAAATGAGTACCGCTATGGATTCCTTAAGAAATTTTCTTCAAATTTCTTTTAAAATCTCAAAATTGTGGGAGGGGAGACCCTCCTCTTCAAAATGAGACCAAGATCGCTTCAATCGGTTGTGTTGTTTTTAAGTTATGAGCATTCTTGCGTTATGAGGTTTGACAGCTGATACCTGTTTTATTTGACATGCTAGAAAAAAAATTCAAAAAAAAACAAATTTGAAGAAAATTTCTCAAGGAATCCATAGCGGTACTCATTTATATTTGTTTCTATTTAAAAATCATGAAAAAACAGCAATTTTGTGTTTTGATAGCACCGTTTTACGCCATCTTGGGAACTTCTGATATATTTCCATCGTTTTCTCTATTCCATATTACCCAGTAATTTTTTTCCCCAAGTCTCTGGGACTCTGGGATGCCTAGTTTCTGAGTTTATGAGATCTGGCACCATGCCATTATTAAATAGACCCCTTGTACAGTAAATCCGTGCTTAAAATAGGGTCATCTGAGAATTTCGGTGAATACGATTTTTTTTTTAAACATGTGAGCTCTCCAGTAGCTTGACTCTGAATTTTCGTAAAAATCGAAGGTGAGCTGATTCCGCCATCTTGGGCATAAGGGCGCCACTTCTTCTCCCCGTTCCCATTCTAGACCTGCGATAATAAATCAAAGAACCAAAATTGTTCGAATTCTCAATAACTTGTCTATGAAACATTTTTCTAAAATCAGTTTTAAACAATCTACAGGGTGATTTCTTGGTGAAATAAAATCGAACAGGACGAAGGTTGTGCAGAATTGAATTTTAAGCAACCATTAAAAAAAATGAGAAAAAGTTGCTGGGAATGTTATTCTGTACTACTTTCGTCATGTACGATTTTTTCTCACATGCCATATTAAGAAATCACCCTGTAGATTTTTTATTGAGTTTAGAGAAAAAAGCTTCATAAAAAAGTTTTTGGTGATGTAATTCTGGATAGCGTTAGTCATATGATATTTTATCATCAGTCTTATAGTGGTGGAGAAAGCACACTCGCCCTTATTTTTAAGATGTCGGGGTAAGCTCACCTTCGATTTTCCCGAAAACTCAGAGCTACTAGTGGTACTCAATATGTGGTGCTACATAGATTTATATAGGAGTAATTTTACGAAAAGTGCACATTTTGTCCTACTCCTCTCAAGAAATATGCTTTTTTAGACATTTTCGAGCATATAGTACATATAATCCGCATGTGCATTAAAAGTCAATTGTTCGTCTAATAATACACCCAAGTACTTGATTGTCTCTTCCCTGTGTATTTGTTGTCGATTTATGGTAATCTTGATATCAACATGGTCCAATTTTTTGATTGTTTGTGCCATACCAAAAACCACGAACTTACACTTTTGTATATTCAGCGCCATATTGTTGTCCCCCAACCATAACTGGATTTCTCTCAGGTCCTTTTCAATATTTTCAAACATGGTATCGATATTTGAGCCATATGTGTATATCATTGTGTCGTCCGCGAAGAGTTTGATGTTTGAGTATTTCACATGCTTGAAAATATCATTGATGTGAATTGTGAATAATAGGTAATGGTCCAAGCACTGTGCCTTGAGGAACCCCATAAGTAGTGTTCAACACATCAGAGTAGTTATAAATATATTTGACACTTTGTGTCCTATTTCCAAGATACGATTTAAACCACTGCTGTTTGGTACTTTTTGGACAGGAGTAATGACGGATGACGATAATTCTTGTGAAAAGTTGATGCCATAAATCAATGATGCATTTATGACATCCAGAAAATGAATTCCTATAACATCAAAAGCTTCTTTCAAAATCACAGTGGAAATTGTATTGCCGCACCCTGATGTGTTTTTCAACCCATGTTTAAAGTCTCAAATTTGGTGAATGAGTCTATGGTGTCCACAAAACTTAAAACATAAGTAAAATGAGCCGGTCTCATGGACGACACTATTTGGACGATACTATTTATAAAATATTCATTAAAACAATTCGAAATATCCCAGTCCTTTTCGATACAGATCTATTCCATATTATTATCTCTTCTTTATTATCACTGATTTTATTCGGCATTGTTTGTTTTAAATTCTTCCAAAGCTGTTGTGAGTTACTTCTGTTGTGGTCAAGAATTTCAAGAAAAAAATTATTTTTGGCTTCTTTAATCATGTTGGTCACCTCGTTGCGTAACATTTTAAACTCAGCCCAAATATGATTGGCCCTCAATAATACCTACTACCGCTTTATATTTCTCATCCCTCGTCTTTATTTTTTGCAGAATTTCCGGTGTTATCCAGCTGTTGTTTTCATGTTTTGTTGATATATTCCTAACCTTTATCACGGCCATCTCTTCAAGCGGCTGTGATATCGTAGAAATCAAAGATTGTGCCAAAACATCCACACTGATTACAGAATTATTCCATTCTGAAGCTCGCAGAGCATTTTCAAACTTGTCCTTTTGGAATTCCAAACGCTTATAAGTTACTAGCTTTGCTACAGAGCATATCTAATCTCAATTATGTTATGATCACCTATCTTAGGACATAACAGAACATTGCACAATATAGAATTGTCATTGGTAATTACATAGTCTATGAGGGATTAGGTATTTTCTGTAATTCTAGTAAAATCTTTGACTACTTGGTTGAGGCAGAGCCGTCTATATTGTAATACAAGCCATGAAGTAAGGGTTTTGGCAACACCGCGTGTGGTCTCGATTGAGGTTATGACTTCTGGTTCCAACTATGAAACTCTAGACGGCTCTGCAACTATTTTCAACCTGCTTTCATTCAACTTCAAATTGTATTTTGAAAAACTGAGAAACACGGTGAAAAATGAAGTGATTTTTGCGTTAAGATTGAGGTAAGTGGATAGATAATGGTTGGTACCAGAGATATCGCAATCCAACAGTCAATATTCTCATGATAGACTGGTAGATAGTTTCATATTATGGTATGTGTGTGTCTATGCCTTTCGGGGAATACTGGATGAGAAAAATGCATGTTCAAATAGGAAAACTTGATTAAATAATATGCCTCATCCTGGATTTCTCACATATATAAGCACCAGCTTCTATGTCATGCAGAAAAACCAGAATAAACGAGTTTTGTTTCGTTTACTTTGGAAAATCAATATGGCGACGTAGATAGTGCTTTCTGCTTAATCCGATTTAAAACTTTTAAACATTATTATCAACTCCAGTCCTTCACAAACTGCTTCAATCACATCCCAAAATCTGTAACCATCTACCTATCTTCCAGTTTTAATGTTTTATTGTTTAGAATTAATATTTTTTCCAAACAAATCATAAAACTCTTGTTAGGTTTGGATATTTTTTATGTAGATACGTCATGAGGTGATGAACATCATACCTGTTGCGATAATATATGTTATTCTTTCAAATTACAGTTACATTGAACAGTTTTCGTAAGTCGTAATCGTAATATACCTTAATTTTCAAAGAAAGCCCCTTCAATCAATGCAAAATTTTGACCATCGTTGACGTTAGATGCGACGTTGCAATTGTTACTTCATGGCTTGTATTACAATTTAGACGGCTCTTCTGGTTGAGGTTACGGGATTTGTTTGATTTTTCTGGTGAAGTAGGTATCTTTGAGGTAGTTATAGTTGAAATCGCCTTATATCATTTGATCTGCATCCAGTTCACCCAGGTCTTCAAGAAGCTGCTCCAATGCGCCCAAATGCGGCCACACAAAAAAAACTGCGCAAATTGTCGCGTTATTGAGAAACAGATCTGAATAAACATTATCAAGAGTTGGAGATTGTAAATAATGGGATCTCAAGAAGAATCACCCAACGGACGAGTTATTTTGATGGTTATGTCGAGGGCACATTCCACAGCCGATTTAAAATGTCCAAAACTAGAAGCTTTCCGTCATGAATTTTTCCATAAGTAACAAAGAAACGCATCAATTAGAATTCAAATGAAAAAACAAGCTTTAATGTCCTCAATATATAATATTTCCAATTATCTAATACTGATATACGATTTCAATTTGTCAAAAAAATTGTGAAGTTATAACACTATACAAAAAATAAATTAGAAACCTATGAAGGTATATTCAAGGTACAGTATCACTAAAAGTCCAAGTGCTTGTTGCTTCCACCACATCCTATGCTATAGTGTTGATTTTGATTGTCTGGTTCTCCTATATCTGCAAAAATAATAAACTATGATAATCGAAATCATTTGCGATATTGCTAATGTATGATTTGGTAAATCTTCATGAATGACTTACCAGGAGGTAAATGTAGAACTTCTATATTGAACTTCTTTCGCCTCATTTTGAATACATATTCTATAGATCCGGGATGTTTCGAAGATAAACTATTTATCGCAGCCAATTTGGTTAAATAAAAAAATCCATTATAGTCTTTTAGACTTTGATTATGTTCTAGCTCAGTTCCACTAAAGGACTGAAGTTTGATTGATATATCACTTGAATGTATGCATCTTTCTATTGAGACCTGAAACGAACAAGTTCATTGTGCGTTTTACTAATAACTGAATAATTATAAATAAAATATTACTAAGAATTAGTTGCCCGCTTTTTAGTGTGAAATACAAAGTAGATCAATCATGATTAAACAATCCAATGAAATTATTGGATATTTTGATAACCGTGTACACAATACATTATTTATTAAAACGATAAATTAAGATGTTTAGTACTTGAAACATAGATCATTTTAATGCAAATTCCAGCTGATATGAGTTTTTATGTGGTTCGTTATCATTTATTCTAAACTACTACAAAATGAAAGTAGTCCGATAACTCATAGTTTGTTCATAAACATCACATATTCTTCATTATTTGTTATACTTCGACCACAGAATTGATTGCTATCACCTTGAAGCGTGATAAAGTATGACAACCAAATCAATTACCGGAGACATACAATTACATATTTATCTACATGCACTATATTCAACATATTCGATGTTGCAAACATTTCCGTAATTATGGCTCGATAAATAGATTCAAAAATATCGCTTACCTCATCATATAAGTACGATGGAACTGTAATAACAGCCACAGCTCGCGCAGATCTAACAAGGGCTCTTAAACAAAATATAAACATATGCAAATCGTGGCTATTTCCTTCCATTGAATAAATAGATTTTCTTTGCGGTAGCCACATTGGAGATCCTGAAAAAGCGCGTTGATAAAACATATCTTGTGACATCAGTTTGGTAGTACACAAACCTAGGGAATGTATTCCTATTCGAAGTACTGACTTCTTGGAAGGGTCGTCCTTCAAAAAGAACTTTCCTTCTTTGATTTTGTCTTTAATTGACTTGAGTAGATCACCATAGGCTGGATTGGTGAACGAATTAATTCCCGATTCTATTCGTTTTCCATTCCAATAATAAATATCAGAATTTTCGATGTCATTAAAAGATATGTTTTTGGACAGATCAAAATAGTGACCGATATGTTTGTGTTTTACACTATTATTATTAATCACTCCTAAGTTTTGGTAACGGAAGGCTATTTTCATTTTATCACTAGCAGCTTGTTCTTTGATTGGATCATCTGGCTCGGGATCATTTTCAATCACAGCTGGCAGCTCTCTCACCTGAAAATAGTAAGGTTTTTATTTTCCATATTCACATATTACACATATCTGTGATATGGACTTGACATTCAAGAATTTTACAAAAAAGTTTTTCATTGGATACTTGAACTCATTCTTGATACATAAAATTTAATTGTGAAAAAATAGGATTCACGAAGAGAAAATTTCAATTTTTTATACAAAGTTCGTGAAAACTTCAAGACCCTGAATTTTTTCCAAAGGTTAACTACCTCTATTTTTATTTTTCAGCAAAATTCCTATTCAATTTGTAGTCCAGGCGAAGCGTATAATAATATTGACTTTGCGTTGAGATGCCATGTTTGATTTTTTTTTCAATCGAAATACCATCATTTGAAAAGCTTATCCACATTTGCAACCCCGTGCGATTTTTTTTTCGCGAAGATATTCGCGAAAATGCGTTTTGATGCGTATTTTGGCTTCTCATTGTCAAAAAGCCAAAAAAGACATATCCATGTATTCGTTATGAAATAATGTATAACTTTTTCCCATAACTTTTTTCGTTTAAATGAATAGAAAAAAAAGTAATTACGCGTCAAAGTCAAAAAAATTGGAAAAATCATTTTGATAATTTCTATTTTGCAAAAATGAACAATCAACTTGCACGTGAGGGCAAATGTTGCCGAGTACTTTATTGTAGGTGACGTAATTTCCAACAATTTAAAATAGCCCGATACGACTGTGATGTGATGAAGTAGTGATGGTGCATTCAAAAACTTCAATCCATTTGTCGGTTTATGTGTCCTGGCGATTTTTTTCAAAAAATTGTTCACTGCCCTCTTTTCACGATTAAAAAAGGACACTTTTAAAAGTTTGTGCCTGTGTAGTTTTTGATAAAAATGGCCAGCACCGTTGGAAAGAGGAGCAAAAATTATGTGAATATGAGCAAACTCAAAAATATAGAGAATCGCGTAGTTACCTTTTTTTGTATATACAGGGTGTCCGGAAAGTCAACGATAATACTGAAAGGGGTGATAGACCAACTCATAAGCTTCCTGAACAACATTTTTTTTTTTTTTGACTGCTCCCCACCACCTTTTCCTTCGCAATTACAAGCCAGTCACGAGAATATCCACGTACTTAGTAAAAAAGAAAATAAAAATAAATTATTTCTCTGTAAAATAAGATTTCTTATTGAATATTTTGAACTTTTAGTGGCAATTCTTGCAAACCATAGAGTTTTTACTAAGATCATATTATGTTTTTCTGGATGCTTATTAGTTGGTCCATCACCCTTTTCAGTATTATCGTTGACTTTCCGGACACCCTGTATGATGAATCATACCCAATATTCAACTATTTGTAAGAAACTAGAAAGGAAAGACACGCATGAAAGAGACATTCTGAAGTTTTCTTATTGTCCGCCCGATTTTTTACTGAAAGCATTTATTTTTATTTTCATGTGTTTATTTGCTTTTTAATACGAAAATAAGACAATAAATAAGTATTTTGAGTCATTTTACATTGCTTATAAAAGGCAAAGTCCTCGGCAAAGTGTGTTCTGAACAAACAAAATTGTTTACATATTTTTGTGGTTGTATTGAACAAATATTTTAATAATATGTCAAAATATCATAAAATTGTTTGTAAACGCAGTAAGTAAGTAATCAAATAAAGTATATTATGGAAAATGTGTTGAACAAAAAAAGGATAGAAATTACAATAGTACAAATGGATAAAAAATTTCAATTTTCGGGAAAAACTCATCTTATACAGGGTGTCCCTCCGGGAACAAGCTCGATCTATATATGGAAAACTATACGTATGAAAATTTTGAAAATTTTACAGTAAGTATAGCAAAGTCTATGGGGGCACTCAAGCTAAAATATTTTCAAAATGGTGGCACTTCCGGTGTAACAACTTGCGTGTCAACTTGCTTATTTTAAATAGAGCACCCTATATTTTATAACATTTTTGGAACCTACGAAAAATTTTAGGCCGATTTGTTGTACCACTCCCTATATCTAAGTATAAGGGTTTTTGAAATATTTAAGATTTTATGTCAAAACTGACGTTCTTAGGACCTGATTTGAATATAAATTTTTCGTATCAGAAAGCGTTTTTATCAAGTTTGTGTTGGATTCCTTATTGAAATGGACATCCTTCAATAGATTTTTTAGAACATTTCAATCATAACTGAACTTGAAATCCATAGAAACATAAAAAAATATTATTAAAACTGGCAATATTTCCAAAAATACAAATTTTTGGAAAGGACAACCTCGCGCAAACTAACCTTTATTTTCGATGCCCGATAACATGAAATCACAAAATTTGGGGGTTTCTATTTGAAAAAAATTATTTTTGGCAGATTTCTCAATTTAATTTTTGAACTTATTTTTCGACCACCCTATATTAATAGTTATTGGAATGTTCTAAAAAATCTATTGAAGGATGTCCATTTCAATAAGGAATCCAACACAAATACAATGAAAACGCTTTCTGATACGAAAAATTAACATTTAAATTAGATCCTAAACACGTCAGTTTTTTCTTGAATACTTCAAAAACCCTTATACTTAGGTAAAGGGTGTGGTGTGTGGTACATCAAATCTGCCTAGAATTTTACGTAGAATCAAAAAATGCAATAATATATAGGGTGTTCTATTTAAAATAAGCAACTTGACACCAACTTCCGGTATAACCGGAAGGGACAATTTGCACATTTTTTGGAAATATGAAAAATATAAGGATTAGTAAGTACTGATGCCATTGATGTTTGAAAAATCAACCTACGACCTCGAACAATGTAGTAATCACCGATCAAAGAGCGCCAATCAACATCCAATACGTCACAGAATACACTATCTTTCTCCATCTGACGTATTGACTGAGATGACTCTCTTTCTCTCGGGAGGGTAATATGGCCCCACCCCTTTTGCGATCATGCAGTGAAATTCGCGTCTTCTTTTTCATTTATTTAGTATATTTTTGGGTATTTCGGAAAAATTTTTTCGCTGGTGACTTTCAAATAATGTCTAGAATACGTATATAAAATTTCAAGTCATTTGAAAATGTATGCAAATTGTCCAGTGCCACTATCTTGAAGATAGACTTTGGTATAACTGTCAAATTTTCAAAATTTTCCTACGTATAGTTTTCCATATATAGATTGAACTTGTTCCCGGAGGGACACCCTGTATATAAATGTGAAAGTCTGTGTGTTTTTATCCCTAAGACTTTTGAACCTTAGCACAGGAAATTTGCATAGTTCTTAGCCCCTACCCAAAGATCGTTAGGAAAAAAAAAATAAAAAATGAAAAAATGGAAAAATTTAAAAAAATAAAAAACTGTGTTGTTAATATGTAGGTTCTATGGGGTATACAGCGGGAAAAAAAAATATATAAAAAAAATGAAAAAATAAATTAATTAAAAACATACATAAATTAAAAAAAGTGTGTACAGGGTGTTTCCGTATTAGTACGAGATCCGGCATTAGAAATATCTACCCTCATCTGTTATTTGATTATGATAAAGATTATATGTTAGATAATTTGTTCATCGATAAATCTCGAAGGGTTGCCTAGCAAAATCACGGGCCTTCACCGTTGAATAATATTTACTTGGATTGATTTTTTTTTATCAACTTCCCTCATTGGTTATTTATGAAAATCGATCATTAGTCGAAAGAAAATTGCACAAGGAATTGGAAAAATATAGGTTGCCTACTTTCCTTTGGGTATAACTATAAGGTTGCCTGGTACAAACAGGTGGACAGGCGTCGTTAATATACCCTCTTCTGTTATTTGATCGTTTTTTTTTAAAAGAAAGCATATTTAATTCTCTATCCAACAGTATAGGGTTGCCTGATCAAAAGTGTGTCCCATCCACGGTTGCCTAATGTCAAAGTTAAATTTTAACTTTTGATTTCTTCAAATAACTTTTGAAATAATAAAGCTAATTTGTTGAAATTCGGTATATAAGGGTGGTTTGACACGCAAAATTCAAATCTGGTCTTGATATGATTCTTACTAGTAGGGGGCGCCACTTACAAACCTTTTCAGTCATTCAAATATTCATAACTTTTTGGTACACACTCGTACATTCTTTTTGAATTGAAAAAGTGTTTTCTCCGTCCTTTTTACACAAAAAATGTATACTTTATAGAAGTGGCTGGGAGTAGCCCTTTTCGAGATATTTGCTCTTAAAGTAAACCATGCAATGTGGTTTTAAATGGAAAATTTTGAAAATACAAATAGAAACATGACTCGGTACATGAGGGGCTTTGAAAATGACGTTATCGTGGTAATTTTGACAGTTTGATTTAATTAATTTATTAATTAATTTAATTTAAATTCCTTATAAATACTTATAAATTTGATATACTTACATCATGCTTCTTACAAAACTGTGTGAATTCTTCATTATATTTCTTGCTCAATACTGTAATCTTTTTATAGCAAGAAGAATGATAACCAAAATTATCCATCGAATCCAAACATAATGTCCGTATATCACTGTATGCAATTTTTTTTTCTCGCCGAAACAACAACTTCAAAAAACATTTCCTGAATGATTTATTATCAAAATCAATAACGGATTCCTCCGAACCACATACAAAACACTTCTTCATTTTTGATTATGTTATTTTTTCGTCAAAAACATTACAGTAAGATCAAGTAATATAAAATAGACCGGGTAATATGGAATAGCAAATAGCAGGTGTCATCTATGTTTCGATTACAACACTAGCATTAGAAGAGGCAATGAGATGGCAAAAAAACCCAATTTAAAAAAATATTTACCGGTTTTTTTTGATCAGCATATTTATCAATCGCGAGCCTTTTCCAAATTTACTCGAGTATTGAACGACTCAGATTACAACTGGAAACGGTATACATTTCTATATAATGCCAATAGGGGGCTATGAATGAACGTTTACGTTAACTTAACATGTCTATTTCACCATGGTAACGCTGGAGCAAATGGAGCACTGGCTCTATTGTACCGTGGTTAGACCCACTCTTGCTTAAAGCTCTGTTGTCTGGTGGCCGAAAATCGAGCAGCGACAGGCAGCCACGGAACTTGCAAAAGTTCAAAGGCTAGCATGTCTCTGTATAGCGGGAGCCATGAAAACTACTCCAACACTTGCCATGGAGGCCATGCTTAACCTCCCTCCTTTAGATATCAAAATGGAAGCAAGAATGGGAGCATATAGACTTGTCAACACCGGGAACTGGAGCACCTCAAACTTTCAAGGACACACTTATATAACCAGCACAATCACGAACCACCTAGTAACAATGAGGAGTGATATCATGCTGAAAAATATTTACTTTAGCACGTCTCCCAAGACCAAGCTAATATGGGAAGAGGAAACGGTGAAACAACTTCGGATGGCAAATGGGGCAATATGGCACACAGAGGGCTCCAAAACATGCCGGGAGACTGGTGCCGGAATCGTAGGAGAAAACCCAAAGTGGAAAATATATGTACCACTTGGGATGTACGCTACAGTTTTCCAGGTACATGCAATAAATGTATGCGTGCAAGAGAATCTCAGGAGAGGCTACAGAGGAAGGAAGATCCTTATCCTTAGTGACAGCCAAGCTGCAATCAAAACAATCTCCTGTCGGGAAACCAAATCCAAACAAGTCATGGACTGTCAGCAGCACTTGTCAAACTGAGAGTAGCTAATGATGTTACTTTTGGATGGATACCAGGAAACACAGGGATAGCTGGGAACGAGCGGGCGGATTTACTAGCACGCAAAGCTGCAAACACACCACTTCTGAGTCCAGAACCAGCCATTGGTATTACAAAATCCTCTGTAAGAGGTTGGCTGAACTGTTGGTCCAAAAAACAAAAGAAAGCTAGATGGTGCCAATCACCAGGACTGAAACACAGTAAATTAATGATGGCAGACGAGATCGAACCATCATTTTCCGGAAGCCTACTGAAACTCAGCAGGAATAAGCTTAGGAAAGCAACAGGTATATTAACTGGACACTGCACTCTAAGGAAACACATGCATATCATGGGCCTTTTCAACGAGGAACCCATATGTAGGCTGTGCAACGAGGAGGAGGAAACAGCCTCCCACATTGAATTTGAATGTGAAGCGCTGGCGTACTGGAGAAGAGATAACGTGGAATTCACAACTACTCCTCAAAGGACGGACAGGGAAACAGTAGAACGAGTTATAAACCTTATTCGGGCAATGGAGCTCTTCGACTGAGAGACAGGCACCGAGAAGATACAATAAGCCCAACTAGAGGCTGCGATGTCGGGGCCAACAGCCCGAAACTCGTAGCACCTGTACTTCAGTAATCAGTAGCAAATGGAACATTTGCATTAGTAAACAATACTAACAGACACGTTAAGTTAACGTAAACGTTCAATCATAACCCCCAATTTTGATACCATGTTCTATCATTTACGTTGAGATAACGTATACGTTATGATTGTTTACTAAAGGAAATGTTCCATTTGATAACAACGTAACCATGGCGACACGTACACGTTAAGTTAACGTGTGGGATACAGCCACACCCTGCCAATACTAATGGCTAACCTTCAGATTTTGTACAACATCATGGGGGCGGCCATATTGGATTTCCGTGGAGGTATTTTTATGTTGGCAATAGTTATATGCCAAATTCAATGTGGATGGTAGCATATGATTCTCGTTTGGCAAGCGAAAATCTGTCACTTGCACTTAGAACTGAAATTCAATGTATCTTCTGTGGGATTTGGATTTGGTTTTTGAATTTGGATCCCACATTTGATTTAACAAACAGTGCAACTACCTATACGGGAGAGTGATATTAAGTAGTTTTAAAATAATTGTGACTTGTATTATAGTTCTTTGTTTTATTTCACATTTATTATGGTTTTGTTAAGAGCTGCAACAATTCCCATAACACAGCAAGTATTTTGTTATCTTATCGCAGGTAATGGGTATTTTATTTTTTAGTTAGTTTGTTATCATTAATAGATATTCGCATGTTTAACGGACGATAATAATTGCTGTAATGCAAAAAATAGGTATACCCAGGTATAAATCTATAAGAAATAAAGATCCTATTAAAAAGTTGGTTGGTTTGAAGGTAGTCAACCCAACTGTTGAAGCATTCTACCGACCCGAACTAAAATCGCACGACGTGATCAGGGAACACGTCCAACACCAGCTATCATTGTCAGTCGTCGTCGCTGGAAGACGATAAAATAATATAAATAAAATAAGTTTTGATTGATTGAATTCGATACGTCTGTGAACCATTCTTGAATAAAAATCATTCAAAAACGAATCAAGTTACAATCCGTTACATAACACCAACTAATAGCGATATGACCATGTTATGCAAAGGAACGATAATTACTAGGTTTAAACATTTTAATGAACTTGTATGAGCGGGTCCTAACTAATTTCTATCAATATATCAATGTTTTATAATGCTTATTTTGTTTAAAATGAAAGTTATTTCTAAACAAACATGATTAAATTTGCCGCTTTTTCAATGCTACCAACAATATAAAAATATACCTCCAAGAAAAAAGCAATATGGCAGCCCCCAGTGTATTGTACATGGTACCATTGGTACCTACTAACATGGTATTAGCAGTCCATTTTATATTTAAGTCCGTGGATACAGCATAAGGGGGAATGGAAATGATTGAACGTTTACGTTAACTTAACAAGTCCATTTCACCATGGTAACGCTGTTAGCAAATGTAACATTTTTGCATTAGTAAACAATCTCAACGTATACGATGACTTAAGACTTAACGTGAATGTTCAATCATAGGGCCCAATGACTAGGCATTTACTATTTCAAGGAAACATAATCACATAGCGATTGCAAACGTTATCAAAATAATCAATGCATATTTTTTAAATGAATCACCCCATGGAAAAAACAAGTTGAAACCTATTTGCCTGTGACTCATACAGACTAAAATTAAAAAATAATAATTTGTGAATATGTACTTACAATATTCGAAGGATTGACGTCTTGACTAGCAACAACAACAGATTGTTTCGAAACAAGGCCTTCAGCCAGGAAGTATTTCAGGATAACCTTAGAATAAAGTCCTCGAACATCTTCCTCTGGAAAACGAATGAAGGTTATTGACAATAAATATTTTTCGATAATAAATCTTACCTATCAAGATCAATGTCCCCAAGGGCAATCCATCTCCTAAAATAAAAATCAATTAAATTAGATCATGTTTTGCAAGACAAAAGAAGTTAACCTAACTAACCAAATTTAATAAATACTCACCTAAAACTTGATCTAAAGAAGCTATTCCTGAAGAGATTAACAGGTTCCCGGTATGAGTGCTCACAACAGTACCCGGGATTAGTTCACTTTTTCGTTTTTCCATTAAATGTGTTTTTCGTACTGGCTTTAAAAGTTCTTTTTTTTACTGTTTCACGATCGTTTGTCTCCGAACCTCATTCAGTGATTTCTCTTTTCTCTTTATAAATGGTTGTCGAAAAAAAAGTTAACGATTTCACTTTTTTGACACCGTGACAGCTGACGGTAATAGTGGGGTGAAAACAATCGATATATCTGTAATGAACGATATCGATATGAACAAATTAACTGTTTTGGAAAAGCTAAGCCAGAGACTAACTCTGTAGAAAAGTAGAAGGGCTTTTTTTTCAAATAATGCGCTTAAATCCACCGATCTAAAACCAATGGATAAGCATAATGCATGTGTCATCTGAAGCAAATGTGGCGAGGCATGGGCGAAAAAATTAGTTTGTTGTTTAGATCAGTGACCAGTGTTTAAATAAATCATCCAAACTATAGATGAAACATTTCATTCATAACCTGTGAAAAATTGTGTCCAACATCGAACATAGAAGAGACGTGAGGAGGAGTTGAGCGGGGCACTAAGTGGGGATACGTTTGCACCTCACTGTTAAGTGCTTCGGTTACTACACGCGAAGCTGCCAGTGGCGTAACTATTTTACAGAATCCTTAAATTCTTATTTACCCCAAGCTCGACACTTGCGAGTCATTTCAATATACCATATAAGTAAATAATGAAGCACTACAAACTAAACCAGAATAATAACACAATAAACATTCACAAAATCAACACCAAACCCCACTTAAAAAACAAGAGACGCCAATAAGACGAAATATGAATGAAACGTTTATGCAAAATCTGATAGATAGGGGCGGACCCAATTTTGGTGCGTTGCCGTACTTCAGCTCTATCAATTTTCAGAAGAAAATACTGGTTTTTCTAAATCCTAAATATCCAAACAAATCATGAAGAGATGTTTCAATTCAAACAAAAAGGTTACCATCAACTTATTTGATCAAATTCATACATAAAATGGTTTGAAAAATGATTCCAAGCAATGTTTTAATCTATTTGCTGCGTAGAAATACTTTGAATAGAGTAAGTTTGGCAAACAATGTGGTGGGAGAAACTCTGCACCCTAGTGCGCCCAAATAAACAGTTCGATGTTGTCCTCATGTTTATTTCGCTATGTTTCATTTAAAGTTATAAGATCATTGGTTTAAATCATCATCTGTTGAAAAATCTCTCAATATTTCAAGGCATCTTTTTACACAATTGAGAATATGACGTTCGTGTGTATTCAAATCTTAATACAGTCAATGCCAAGCAACTTTCGATTCACGTCATCAATGCCATCAAGCGTGTTGTTATGTGATTTTCTGGTGGCCAAATTCGCCAAATGTCGATACCAGCAAACTACATAAGAACGCGCTTGGTGGCATCGATGACGTGAATCAAAAATGGTTTGGCGTTTACTGTAGCTATTTATGGTATAGTGTTGAGAATAAGTCACGCGAGGAAGATTTATATACACACACCTCCAAAAGTCTTGTACACCCCATGTTTTTTTCCCATTTCTGAAGATAATAGCTTTATTCGAAAGAGGGGCAAAAATTATACCGATCCTGTAAATAACACGACGTTTGACAATTCTACAGCCTATAGATATCGGTTTTGAAGTTGTTAAAAGCGATACATTTCAAATGGGGCAAAATCATGGGGGTCCAATGTCATGTCAGAATGACTTGACAGTGACATTTTGGTCAAAACAGGTTGTTTTTTTTGGTTGCCACGGGAACGTGAGTCATAATCCATTATCATGCCATAACTCACTATCACAAGCCAAAGACACCAAAAGTAAACAAACTAAACGTGATTCGACATAGCGAAACGATTGAACAAATCATTATCATTAGAATTGTGAAAATGCGACAATACAGAACAGTGTGACGCAGAACGAATTCAAGCAGACCATTGAACACACATCAACAACGGTATCTCAAATACGATAAGCTGTTGTTAAAAATATCTCAGACGAAAACATTTCTATTGTAGGAGCTGGTGCGTCTTGGCGAGCCCCGATTTCATATTGTCTTGAGTAGCGTTGTACAATCCGTGAATCCGTTCAGGAACTTGTATATGAACATTTTCATAGAATCTTCTCTTCAGTCTTCGAGAGTCCTCAGCCCACACAACTGCAATCTAGTCTCATATGTCAAATCATTTTCGGTTGTTCTTATCCAGCAAAAACCTGGTGAATGTGCGCCGTACACGCTCAAGTCTTGACGGATGAATGTTGAAAAGAGGTGACCTAATAGCGGGGCATACACGGACGTAGATGTGTTAACACTTTCTGTATGCACACACATGTACGTGATCAAAAAAATGACCATAAAAGAACGTTTTTGGATGCACGCTGATGAATGCACGTACTTTTATCAAGTCATCTGCGTCCGTGTATGCCCCCCTTATGATTGAGCAGTATTCCGGAAGTGTCGATCAGACAAGGGATTTGTACACAGTATAGCCTTTTGATTCCGTGAAAGTGCCTGGTGATTCTTTGAATGAATCCCAGCATCCTAGAAGCCTTCAATATAATGTTGTGGATGTGAATGTTGAAGGTTATGGAAGTTGCTGTCGAAAGTCACACTAAGGCCATTCACGGAGTGTACGCTCTCCAAAACTCTCGTCCGTCCAATACGTAAGTATGAATGATTGGATTTTTATTCCTGCAAAACCTCATTACCTTGCACTTGGAGATAGGTATTAAGGTTAAAAAACTTATTCTGGTACCATTCCCACAAACTGTCCAAGTCCGATTGAAGCAAGTGTGGCCGCCGTCCGGTGAGAAATAGGATTGGATCCATTCAAGATAGCTTTCGCAAACGCCAATCTCGTCCAGATTTTTAAGGAGGAGGCCGTGACAGACACTGTAAGCCTTTGACATATCGGTGTGAATCACTTCAACCTAACTTCCTTCTTTCATGGAAGTGACAAGGAAGTTATGGTAGACACCAGGTTTGCGGCAGTCGAGCGATCGATCAAGAAGATAAGAAGAAAACGTTCAAATATAAGAAGTGAAGAAGAAAACAGTGATAAATAATTCTAGTCAAACCCCTTCCAACACAAGAAAAAAAAAGATAGTTTGTGTCCAGGTTGCCATCCAATGTGGAGGATGCGAGGAGGGTGGGACACATGAGGCGTGCACTCCGTATGAGAGGGGGACTTTCATCTGTGATCTCCGCACTTAATCGTCATCTTGCTCACATAGGGTTCGTCAACTTACCCTACTAGTGGGGCAAGTTGATGAAAATGTCTTTTGTTTGTTTTTTTTTTAATGATTTCAAAGATTAAAATTTCGTTTGGTTTCCTCAATTTGTTAGTTAGCCAAAATGTTGATCCATTCAATAAGTGGATTTGTCTAGTTCAAATTGCGTATCCGTATTTTCTATCAATTTTTTTCCTTGGCCATCAGGATGTTGCCCCACACTCTACTATTTAATTTTTATTTTAACTTCAGAAAAACATTTCCAAAGAGAATTTGACTAGAGTTGTTCCAGAATATCATACTTCGACAATGACGCACCGCCGGACAAGTCAAACAGACATGAAAGAAGGATGCCTTGTTTCGGTTGATGTCGCGGTTGATCCTTGTTTATTTGGATATTTCACTCAGTGAAAGTTTCTTTTGTTTGTAGTGACCCTATACCCATGTTTTTCTGGAGTTATTTAAAGAAAATATTTTCAAATGATGCTAAACACGCTCAACTTTTCAGATAAATAGAGGAGCGATATTTTGAGCGACTTGGTATGTCGCAGACGTTGTCTTCCAATTTTGCATACTGGATTAATAATACGTTTATTATGGGTCCACTTAGACATGTAGTTTACCGTGAAGCATCTTTACCACTGACCATTTCACCAGTTGAATTTAAAAGTAGGCGTTTTATAGCCTAGGTTAGAACAAGGTGAACGTTCGGGACGTTAAGAAACTGCAATGATTGATGGTCGAAAAGTGAGAGATATAGCGAGTTCGTTACATATCGAAACAAGATTCATGCTAAAAAAAGCTTCTTGCACATTGGGCGCCGCTCAAGTTGGACCAAAAACGTGTTCTAATCGATATGTCCAACGCTCTGTTGTTGGTGCTCTCCTTGATTAGTGAGGCTTCGCTTTTATACACCATTTTACGCCCGAAACAAAAAAAAACAGTCGAAATAGTGCACTGTGAAGAAGAAATACACTCCAAAAACTTTTTTTTTAGCTGGGAGAGTGATGCCGACTGTATTTTGGAATATCTCGATCGATCATCGTCGAATACAGGGTGTCCAGGCATTCGACCGACGACGCTTGACAGGTGATAGACGTCGCACTTTAAAGATGCTTGATTTTCAAGATACAGAGGGTAGCACTTTTACTTTTGATTTCGATTTTTGTTAAATATTCCTCATTGAAACGATAGCGTTACGAAATTACGTATAGGGTTTTTCTAAAGCGACAAATCGAAATTCACTCACGTTTCTGTTATCACTAGTAGGGGGCGCCATCTGCGGCACATCGAACTTATTCGAATGTTTAAAGCCCGCCATTCGCTCAGCGGATGGGCTCGCCGGATCGGTCAGCCACGACACGTTCGCCGACCCATCCTCCAATGTGTTGTAAAAAGAGTCGGGTACGGGTCGCGTCGCGGGCGCGTCGGTCTTGACAGCAACCCCCGACCCGACAGATCCGGGCAAATTTGTGTGTGTACGGCGACAGCCAGATTTTTGCGGCGACCCCAACCAAACTCAGTTGCTTTGAAGTTAATCAAAAAGACTTTTGAAAACAACAAGACATTTCGGCATGATTTTATCGTTCTTTTTCAAGAAAATGCCTATGGGTTTACAGGGTTCGAGTAATGTGTGTGCGAGCAAGGATGTGTCGCTAGTCGGGGTTGGAAGTCGGGTCCGGGCTCGTAGATGCCCCCATTCATCTTTAGTGCTTCGAAGTGAATATCGAAAAAAACGTTTCTCCAACATGTTTAACGCAAAAGTCAAGTCCCTAGAGATCAGAGGTAACCGTTTTCGAGATAACCTTTATTGATATTTCCACACTAACAATAGTATCTTACAAAGATGCAATAATGTCCAGATCTTTAACTTAGTTTTTAGAAAGAAAATTTGAAATAATCCTGAACTAGTTGTTCCCAATAAGTTTGCCGTCACTGTATATTTGGCGTTATTCCTCAGGTACCTTGATTAATAATTTGAAGCCTTACCTGTCCTGTCATACTTCAGGACAAGTATAGGAGTATCGATACCCCGCCAACGTTATCGATTAGAAAATTGTTTACATCCATACACACGCGAAGGTTGCAATAGAACGTAATTATTGTTAGATTTGCGATAATAGCAGTTGATCAATAATCTCAAACAATGAAAATATAAACCTTTTTATAGAAAAGTGCAAACTTTAAAACCAATTCATGATAGAGTACATGAACATGAAGATCAAAATAAGTCCTCCAAAAGTAAGTATCACTGAAAAAATTAAAAAATAAGATTTAAGAGCAGAACGTATCAAGGTTTATTATTATTTAGCATTGTTACAAGCTTGACCTCCAAGGATTATTTAAAGCTTTATTGAACCACAAGTCGGTTGTTCTATATGGGACGGCTTATTATTAGGCGACGCGTTACATTCAAAAAATGTTAACATAGTGCACAATTCAATTTTTTCTAAATGATAACCTTACATTTTAATATCACATTATGTCTAATTTTAAATTTTGCATGCCAGAAAATCCAGGAATATTTTTCTCATATTCAACGAGAGAGTAACGGCACATTATCTGGAATATCTGGGGTCCAGTTTATGCTGTATTCGAATAATAATACATAGGTATATTTTCCCACGAGCGTGGGGAAAAGTAAGTATATTATTATTATATTAAACCATATTAAATTGTATCCTCATATTTAATAGAGAATTTTATCACAATTCTAAAGATATATCATGATATGATAGGGTTATTTTTAAAAATAAAGTTTTCGTGGGCGTTTTTTCATTCACGTTTTAATTTAACGTAGTGAATCCAGTTAGTTACCTATGATGGTAAAAGATTAAAACATGAAATAAAGCATTGATGGTACGGTAACCATGGTTATTTATTTAGTTTTTACAAAATATTTTTGAAAATTCCACCGTTATTAGGTGTTAATGCAAACGTTGCATCTTTTCAAAACTGAATTAGTTGCATTTCTTAGAGATTGGCCATTAATATTATTGAAAGCTTTAGTTACAGCAGCTCGGAGTTCATTCATTGTAGAATAAGTTCTTTTGTAAACTTTGTTTTGTACAGCACAGCGGCGCCCCACAAACAAAATCTAAAACCAAAAGATCGAGGGATCGGTGGTGGCCATAGACAAGAGTAATTCTCAGCAGATCTTACAGCATTTTAATCGCATTTTATGCAGCATTCTATAATATCGCGTTTTTCAAAATGGGAAAACTCCATTCTAGCAAATAACTTTAACGTGTAGGATAGTGTAATGCAGATTGATTTTTGTAACTAATGGCTACCAGTGGAAAGGAAATTCACCAAACGCGTTAATACGTTTAGTAAAGATATTCTATCCTACAAAACCGACATTAAATTCCACAAACAAAGCCACACTGAGTGTTGCGGTGTAGAAAAGTCTGAAAAAGTGTGCACTAGTGGAGGATAACAGACACACCTATAATTACTAATTCTTCATTTCATTTAGGGCCGACTGTAAAATCCAAGTCCAATATCCTTGAAATAAGTAATATTCCGTATAACGAATGAGTATTGCTTATTCCAAGGATATACATGGATTGTAGAATCGGCCCTTAAATGGTATTTTTCATAGATAACAAGATTAAGTAAAACATTAATCACAAAAAAAAAACAAAAAACGCCTATTCAAAAATAACCCTATCATATGATATATCGTTAGAATCGTCATTCTATTCTCGATTAAGTAAGGATAAAATTCAATATGGTTTTCATTAAAAAAAAAAAAAACATTAGTTAATGTCATAATATCTCAAATATGACGGGTGTGACGAACATTGTTTTGATGTCATTTTAGAGTAGTATTTTCTGATACTTTGGTATTCAAAATTTTCCCCTGCAATCAGTATTCGCGAAGCTAGGGGTGTTTTAAAAAATCGCTGAAAATCTTTTTTTTAATTATGGTCTAGAGTGGAGCTTACAAAATCCGCCCATTTGAATTTTCTCGTATCTGCTATAGTTTCCGAAATCTCTATGCTAGACATAAAAAAACTCACCCTGTATAGTTATCCAATGTCATTGACACAAATGGGTTTTCTTTTTCTTTTTGATTTGCGTTCACCTTCCCATCAAGTCAAGAAGGTGATATATTTTTTTAAATGATAATTTCATGAGTCGTGTTAGTTAATTTGATGCATCTCGAATGAAAACTCGCAATAATGATAAATATAGTTCCTATTTTTATGACAATGTGTTTGTATTTAGCAGGAAATTTACGGTCCTAGTTTTTTTTGGGCACGATGGTACCTCGAAAATTTTGTTTTATACAGAATGTCCCCAATATCTTCAAAGTATAATATATATATATACACCGTGAGTGCGTGGTTTCCAAAATACAGAAAGTGTTTTCGTGGATCATAGTACCATGAGACCATACTCCATGAAAACGCCAAGGGTGTTGACGAGGACGTTGAAGTTTCACAAGAAAAGATCCACCCAAATTTCCATCAAAATCGGTGTAACCATTTTCAAAACAAAAAAAGTTCGAATTCTTTGGAAAACTTCAACACCCTGTATTATGCAAACGACGCACTTCTGGCCATCGGTGTCACATCTCAAATTCATTCTCTTGGGTTCCCCAATATACTCCAGAAGTTTTAATCGTTCGAGGCGATACAAGTGACGACGCACTTCTACCAAGGCACTTACAATATTTATTAATTGATGTGTTATTATTATTGAGCTTACAATGCAGTTCTCGAAATTTTTTGAATGGTTCAAATTTTGAATTTCTGTATGGTTATGGTTATTGGTCAAGCTGTTACCGATGCTCTTACACAACTAATATTTTTGATTCAAAATTTCCAAATTATTTCAAATACCAAGTCTTGAGAACTGGAACTGGCAGATCGCATTAAATTGACATTGAAAATTATTCAAGCAAGGTTCATCCCGCGCAATAGTACGTTTTCGTGCGGTGTTTATTAACTGCCGATACGAAGGATGATTTCAACGTCGAAAAAATCTTATCAGCTTAGGTTTGCAGCCTTCTAGTTTTTGAAACAGATGCTAAGTGTAAGCAACATTAAAAAAAAACCATCTTGTATTATGACAACCACACACGACAACAGAAGTGAAAAACTTCACCAGGGCGGGATTAATAACACGAAATAATTTTTTTTTATGTTGTTCGACAACTTGTGGAACGTCATGGGCGCAGACTTTTTGAACTTGATCGTCAATTCCACTTCATTCTAATAGTCGATTTCGGCTCGTTTGGTACATGGTTTGGTACATGCTTTGGTCTGTCAAACACCTACCAACCAATTTCGGATCCTGAAATGATGACGTCACATCAAGTTTGGTATGTGTTTTGGTCTGTCAAAATGACTACCGCGGTTTGCAGCACGGTTCTTTGTTTGGTATAGTGGTATCTTTGTCTATTTTTCTTTTGTCTCGCTCGGGAGTAGTAAGTTCATCGAGAATGATCAAGTGAATGACGAAAATAAACAAATCGGCCAGTTTTATAAAAATTCAAGTCTGTGCTTCAGTGGTTGTATGTTCTATCTGATCTAAAAGTTGGTTTGCTGGTAATAATTGGAGTTTAGTTTTTTGTCAGTGTGTTCTACGACTATATTTACGTCAATCATTTTTTTCTCCAATTGATAGTTGGGAAATGGGAGAAGAAAATGAGTGAATTCGGGGACGTTTATATAATTCCAAAACAGCCAAAACGATATAACTGCTTTTCTTTTAGGCATTTTGATTAATGCGGCCAATACGGCCACAATCTGCTTTTTACCAAATCACTGGACAAAGCTTCAAGTTTTAACTTTATGACGAATAAGACAGATGAACTAAGTTGATTGAATATTTATTCAATCAACGGTAGTGATAAACTATAACCTGTGACATATATTTTTTTTTATCTATGCCTGTGAATGAACATAAACAAAAAAGATGGGTTATATAAACACTCTGCCTTTGACAGTTTTGACCAAACACCTACCAAACGATTTCGGTGAAATGTTGGTCGTGACGTCATCACCATGACGTTGCAGTTACCGTTTGGTTAACCAAAATGTAAACCAACCAAACGAGCCGAAATCGGCTAATGTCTTGATCAAAGCATAGATCCTTTCACTCATGAATGTCGTTTGTCATGTCATGTGTCATGTCGTCTCGAGTTTTTTCGTGCTGATGGTTGCATTTTCTGATACATGTTTTTTCTTTATATGGATACGATTTATATATTTATATACAAAATGTTTCCACCCCCTTGTTTCAAGAGTCCTTTATTGATATTTCTTTCAATTAAAAATTGGAGTAGAAATCATTGAAAAAAATTGAATACCCTGTATGCGACAAGCTTTACCAATCATAATCAGTTCGAAGGGCTCTGAATCAACCCGATATCGCTTAAATAGGATATTATTGACAATGTCTCATTAGATGACTCTGCTTTATGTGAAATGTCTTTAATCCATCCCAGAGAAGTTGATGCATATATGCTGAGAACGATCCCTAATCCAATCTACTGATCTACCTCTGCGTGCTTAATTTGAATCAACGATCAACCATCAAACTGAATGATTATAATTTCCTCATTTTAGGTGCCCCAAAAAATTCCTATATCTATAACTCATACAGAGCGGGAGCTCTGGGACCATACGTATGAACTGGATCAACATGGCCATGATAAGTAAGCACAATCCCCACCATTATCCAAACTGTGTTTTAATCATTGATTAATGTATAGAAACAAAATATGCCGACCATCATGCGTTCCAGTAACCATCATATGCATCCTGGTGTGTGTAGGTGTATTATTGCCAGTCTTGGATTATGCCACTGAGAGTGCCTTGCAAGAGCTTAATTCACCTAGATTATGTACAACATGCAAGTAAGATTTCTTCAACATAAATTAATCAACTGCCTACTTATTACACCAATCACTTTCCTAGATTTACATTGGTAGAAAGTATCCCTGAAGATCTAATGTACAACTCATCTCAAATAACCAATCCTTCCACTTTTGAAACGTGGCTTGACATGATCAATTCAGCTGAGCAATCTATCGATATTGCTTCTTTATATTGGACTTTAAGGGGCAATGATGTGTATCCTGATCCTTCTGCTGTAGAGGTATAAAGTATATATTTATTAGTAGATGTTTCGAAATATCTTTTCAGGGTGAAAAAATCTTCCAAAGTCTTCTAACAGCAGGAACAACAGGCGGTATTAAGATAAGAATAGCTCAAAATGCCCCATCCAAAGACTATCTAAATCTGGATTCTGAATTGTTGCAAAAACGTAATGCTGCTAAGGTTAAGAGTCTTAATTTTGCGAAGCTTATGGGTGGTGGAGTGTTGCATACCAAACTATGGATTATCGATAGACAGCATATTTACATTGGTAGTGCCAATATGGATTGGAGATCACTTACTCAAGTATGACTATTATTTAATTTGTGTTACTGTAATCAATAATTACATTTTGTTTCTTATTTCTAATAGATTAAAGAAATGGGTATTGCTATTTACAACTGTTCAGCTCTGGCACAAGATGCTACAAAGATTTTCGAGGTAACCATTTATCATTTCATAGATATTGCATATTTAACTAAATTATGTATTTCCAGGTATACTGGTCGTTGGGAGACAACAACTCTGTTATTCCAAATCAGTGGCCTGATAATCTCTCCACCAGATATAATGTCGACAATCCGTTAAACGTTCTAATTCAAAACGACACATTCCAGACATATTTATCGGTGAGTTTTAGATTTTAGGGATTTTTTATGTGTTATATGGTCACATATCGGACGATCCAACTGTTGAAAAATATCTTACAACAGTCAACCAAAAGTCATTATTGCTTCATTATCTTGACGATCAGGATTATTCTTTTTTTAGCCCCTCAGATTTCTCGCTTTTTTCAGCAGCTATCTATACTGCTGAAATTCCTGTAAATATCTTTTCTGTCTCTATTAACTTCGCTGATCTCTTTGTTTTTAGTCCGGCTCTGTGACATAGGACTCACTAGGTGTGTTCGTTGTCCTCCACTGGTTGAAACGAATTTACACTTTTCTACACTGCTACCCTCAGTGTATTCTGATTGTAAAATATTTGTCAGTTTTTTAGGTTAGAATATCTAAATGCACTAACGCGTTTGGTGAATTTCCTTTACACTGGTAGCCATAAGTTACACCAGCAATCTGCATTACACTATGCTACACCGAAATAATAAACACACCTGATACAGGGAGCCACAGATTCGAGTGTATGCATGGGGATCTGTTATTAAAAGAGATACAGGGTCGGTTGAATGGTTGCAAAGTTCCGCATTTTTATGGTCAAGAAATTGCCATTTTGAAATTTGAAAAATTCCGACTACTTCCGAAGATATTTGAAAAAAAACGAAATTTCGCAAAAACGTTTTTATTATTTCCTGCGTTTGTTTGAAAAGACATTTCAAAATAAATTACACTTTGTCATTGCCACTTTTTCTCCTCTACAAGATGGTTTTTTTTTTTTTTTTTTTTTTTAAAAAGGAAGACTCAAGACACTGTCCGTTATTCCCGTAATCCTCGACATTTTGTTATGTTTATTTCAATTTTTACGAATTTTTATTAGAGATTTTTTTATTACATAAATGAATACGCCATTGGATTTGGAGTGCTTCCAAATAGCTGAGGCCAAAATTTCGAAAAAATGGTTGAAATCGGTTAATAACCTGAAATTTTACAGGGGCGTTTTCATTCTAAATGGGTCACACTGTATGTGATTTTTTTATTTTCCATGTCATTTGTAGATTCAATTTAATCTCATTAGATTCATCGTTATTGGATATTATTTCGATCTTGGTTCAGCCAATTAGGTTTGTTCAGTTGTGCAGGTCTCCTCATAAGAAGCCTGTCGAATAAAGATGGATTTATGAACCAAACTATGTCTTGGGGAGACAAGGGTTGCCTGACTAATTTTCTCTAGTATTATTTTTTAGATGAGTATATTTTTCGACGGTAGGGATACGTCAATGCCCTAAAGACGTCAAAAGAAAACTAAAAATAAAGAAAAAAACAGGTCCGTATAAAAAAAAAAAAAGTTGATGGTGGCAGCTCGAAGACGAAACGTCAGATTTTAAATTTGATACCACCATCTTTTAGAGGAGAAAAAGTGGCGACGACAATGTGTAATTTATTTTCAAATGTCTTTTCAAACTAACGCTGAAAATAATAAATACGTTTTTGCGAAATTTCGTTTTTTTTCGAATATCTTCGGAAGTAGTCGGAATTTTTCAAATTTCAAAATGGCATTTTCTTGAGCATAAAAATGCGGAACTTTGCAACCATTTAACCGACCCTGTATCTCTTATAATAACTGAGATCCCCATGCATGCACTCGAATCTGTGGCACCCTGTATATGTAGGTATGGCGTTTTGCTAATATTGTTGATTTATAACTAAATATGGTGAATGGTAAACATCGAATTTGTAAAGAGTGTGTATAAAGTCAAAAAGGAGTTCTTCAAAAAGTACGACCCAATGTCCATTTCAAAAAGAAGGCATGTTGATGGTTTCAACGAATCAATTTTGGCTAGTCATATTAATTTCCAGTTTTATTGATTTTCTTGCATGTTAAATATCTTGCTTTAGTTAACATTTTTTTTCTCAGAGTTCCCCGCTTCCGTTCAACCCCAAAGGTAGAACCAACGACATTGATGGTCTAGTGCACGTAATCAAAAAAGCAGAGAAATTCGTTTACGTCGCAGTAATGGATTACTTTCCTTTGATGATATATTCTCCAAAACGAATTTATTGGCCAGTTATTGATGACGCTTTAAAAACTGTTGCTCTGGAGCATAAAGTGAAAGTTAAATTACTGATAAGTAAATGGAATCATTCACGGACTTCTGAGGATGAGTTTCTGAAGAGTATCGCCAGTCTTGACAATGCATATCCTGGAGTGTCTATTGAGGTGGTAAGTTGATATCATGATAATATGTATTATGTATATTATCAATTGATTTATTTGATATTTTGTTCTGTTAAGGTTATACCCAAAACTCTGTAAAAAGAATCTAAAATTTTCACTCGAAATTCTGTTCAAATTGGGTGATGGGGATTTACCATCGAATTGAAGATTAAAAAATATGATCGTTTTTTTCGAGGGTTTTTTAAACCGGTTAGAGCTTATATTGAAACGTAAATTTGGTTCCCAAACGAAAAAAAGTATTGAATCCTCAGTCCATGCTTTGGAGAAATTCTACTTGTGAACAAACTACTACTAAATTTGACTCTAGTAACAGATATTATCATTGGACGGTGTTATAGAGGAAATTTCAATTTTGCCCCTCGTATCTTTGCCGCTCGCGCCGCATGCTACCTGGAAGCAGTTTTTTAACAATATCTCTTTTCCGGTTCATTTCACGATGAAAACATTTACTATAAACAAAATGAAATTTCCTACAATTTATGTTCTAACTTTTTTTTCGTAGAATGAATAGTTTTGACGTACAAGCGCCGCAGTGTTTAGTTCAACATGCGTTTTGGCCAAAATAATTATTTACCTAACAAGTGCGGAAAGTGGTACGCGACGGCAGTTGCACGGCAAGCCGTTAAGGGCGGAAAAGACATTTTCCGCAAGAGCTAGGTACAATGTTTTTCCTACGAGTGATTTTGGCCATCTTATTTATATAAAAAAAAGTTTTTGATACGCGAAGATTGTCTAATAATAACTCAAAATGCCACATAAGGTATAATAGTAACATAAATCATTCAATTAGTACTTAACATGTTCATTTTTCTATGGACGGAAAAATAATGAAAATTTGATAAACTTTGCATTCTTGGATCCTGCATCAGTTATCAGAGAAGTACGTAATTTTAAAACTTTGATCCATTTCTCAGTTTACCTGTTCTGGCGATTATTTTTAAAAAAATTGTTAAGTATGCTTTTTTTCACATTCGAGTGTTTTTGTCCATCTTATTTGAAGTTACAAAAATCATTTAATTAGTCATAAATATTTTCATTTTTAACAATACAGAAATGGTGCGCACTAGTGCGGAAAAGTACAACTTTCAAAACGAAAAATCGTGCGGAAAAGTACTTTTCCGCACGCTCGTAGGAAAAAAATATTTCCACAACACCTTGAGGTAGAGTGTGCAACGCGTTTTTTTTTAATCGTGGTATCCCCAGTGGACCTCACAATTTCAAAATCTATAGAATTCTCCTTCGTTTCGATGTTCTTCATTGACCAGTTGTCTACGAGTTACGAGTTGTCTTGAATACCGATCGAAACTTCACAGACCGAAATATTTTCCACATCATCCACTAAGTCTCATCGCAATCCTCTTCGTTTTTGATTTCATCATAGGTTTGCTCCCCTTCATCGTTATCTTGCAATGGAAAACAGACTATTGTCCCAAATTAAAAATCAACAGTCGACTGGTTTCCAACCAGCAAATAAATAAAGTTAAATCAAAAGGAAAACAGTGGAAAAAATCAGTCATACTCTCCCGGTGGCATATAGGCAAAACCCACAACGGATTAGCAATAGGCGCTTAAAGTCGGGCGCCCATTGGCTGTTGCAAATACGATGTAGCTTTTGCCCGCACGGTCAAGGCAAAACGTACAACTGATTACTGATTAGCAATTGGCGTTCTGTACAGACGTTTTCAATCGAATCCATTATGCAAACGCACATTATAATATGTTATTTCGAATTTTCCTACCTATGGATATAATTTTATTATTCCTTTTGAGCAAAATTAAACACCCTTTGAACAGCGAGATTTATGTCATTGTTATCAATATAACGTAATAAACGTGTTTTATATTATATTTATTAGGTAAAACAATACTTGAAAAAAAATGTGTCTTTATAGAAAACCTCTAAATAAAATATTTATGCCTACAGAAGTTTAGATTTTAGAAAGAAAAAATTAGACTTTGGTGGCCGTTTAAAGTAGAGCGCTGATTTCTAAGTAATTTTTGTACTGACGCTGTTGATCGCGTGTATTTTGTTACTGGGAGCGGAGCTACACAGGGGCACAGAGCGATCTATTTTTTTCTCTGAATAATTAAATAAAACGTGTTTTTTTTTTTCATATGAACATAGGTTCGATTATTTTATTTTCGATTTTTTCCAATATGTTTTCCACACAATCTGCTACGGGGGCGGGGTTTTTTATTGGGGTGAAAGGTTATGATTTGATGCTAACTTCACGAAGCGGTTAGAGAGCGCTACGTATACACTATTATTATTTCATTTAATTAGCCTTAACTTTGACTGCAAACCTCTAAGATTTTTTATGAATAAATCTTATTTCCACATCTTTTTTGTGGAGAGAGTTCTCAACAACGCTAGAGGCAACCGTTTTCGAGAAATCTACAAATGTCTGCATCGAGGACGCGCAGCCCTGTACTTGAATAATAAAAAATAAAAAAAGCATTTTCGGACCTATGTTCATACGAAAAAAAATAATAATTTTTTCATGAAGAATCAACACTGTCATTGTCATTGTTTTACGATTGATGAGGTGGGTAGTCTTATAGAAAATATTTCTTTGACGTATATATATCTCATTCAGCGACTTAAAACTCCACACATCGCCAACGTTTGCCTAGTTGGCCACATGGTGTGGAGCCGGTTTAATATACATTTGATAGTCCGCATACGGAGCACACAGCATCAACATCAAGCGCCCCTTTACAGAAAAAAATTACTTCACAGAGTTTCTATGATAGGTACACCTGATTACATGCATCAAATAACAAGGAGGGATGTACACAACTTAACGTAAATCAGTGAGATTAAAATTGGCGCGTAGAGCTGTGGTTGTTATTTTTTATTAATTGAGTTGTACTGAAATTTGAATAACAGATTTCATTATTTTGATTGTATGTTTGATTAGTATAACTTCTATGCCCATACTTCCCCGCTTGTCAATTTGCACAATGGGAGACCAAAACGGAAAAGAAATTTGGAGAAAAATCAAATTTTTATTGTACCTGCAGTCTGCAGTACCTGCTTGAGACTTAAGCATCGCTTTTGGACCTGTTTCGTGCTTTCGAAGCTTACGGTGTACGGTAGCACAAAAAATCTCATATACACCTTGACTTGTAGCATATACTTTTTTGTCCTCGAATTCTTGCAAACTTCAGCCCTACTTATTGTCTGGCATCTGCATCCTTGGCCAAAAAAGTAACACTCACAAGCCTTGGTGCAAAAATAAATAAAATAAATTGTATCTCTAGTGTAGTCGATTTTTTACGCCCTTTGTATAAAGATTAATATTAAACTTAGCTTTAAAAAAACTCATTTTTTCTATATTCTAACTAATTAAAAATAATCAAAAACGTTATTAGGTTTTACTGACAACAAAGACATACAAAACTTGCTTTTCAAAAGGTGTTTGTTTTGTTGCTCAACAGGAATAATGAAGTTTTATCGAGATGTGGGAAAATTCAAAATAACATATGTGTTTAATGGATTCGATTAGAAACGTCCGTACAGAATGCCCATTGCTAATCAGATGTACGTTTTGCCTTGATCGTGCGGGCAAAACCTACATCGTATTGTCAACAGCCAATTGGCGCCCGACTTAAAGCGCCTGTTGCTAATCCGTTGTTTTGCCTGTATGCCTCCCGGTGGATACTCAGAAATAGCAGCAGTTAAATAACGCAAAAGAACAACAATGATTATCAGAAAATAATTTATGAAGGAGTGGCGTGTGAACAAAGTTCTGTCTAAAACGACGAGTTTCACAGCAGAAAATGAACAGAACAACAGCATTTAAGGAGAATGAATTTTTGGACGGCGCACAGGGCTTTTTCCACTAAAAACCTAGCCAAAATTATTTTCCAATCTATATTATGTGAATATGTATAAATGAGTGAGCAGAGTAGCTTTCAAAATAATGTTCATTACAAAAAACAATAGAAAATGTGCTAACGACAAGACAACGACTTCATCGGCATCTTCGTGATCTTCATCACCGTCACTGTCGCGTTCTATATCTGTTCAAGGTCTATTTCAGGGAGCAAAGGATTTAAAGTTTCAGAAGAGGTCAGACGTTAGCAACAGCCTGTTATTATGTTTTTCCTATTGCATTTAACTCTGACAAATTTTCTTAGTGATAAATAAGTATTCCAAGCTCTACAAGCAAAACTTTCTTGCGGGCCTCGGTATTTTCTTGAGAAAACTGCCCAATCGGCAGCATAAAGTTGGGAATCACTGCTGTACCATGAATTAAGATCTTTTGTAATCTTCAATATTTTCTTTTCCTCCTGTCGGTCCTTTCACTCGATTTCCCAAATGCTTTTGATGGTCGACCTGGTTTCTCCATAGTCTCCGTAGAACAAGTTGCAAATCATAGTGTATTCAAGCCACTGGCCATTATTTTTCGGAAAACCATCATATTGCTGCTATACATTTTTTCTTGAAATCGGATATAAAATGACCTCAACTTTGTTTTATTTTGTCAACTTCATCATCAGGACAATTGGGTATCTCTAACCCTTTTTTCTCTAGAATTTTTTTCATCAAACTTTTTATCCGGCAATGTTGCATGATATCGAATAACTGTTTTCCAGTTTAATTCTTTAATCTTTCTAAAAATGAGAAGACGTTTACTCCAGAACATGGAAATATCAGATTCAGTCAGGCATTAATTCATATGTTCAAACGTGTCTTGAACAAAATGGCGGAAAAAAAGCGTAACTTTTTATTTCGCAGTTATTTCAAGGAAGTGCTTATTTGGAAAAGCCAACTTGTAGAAACCAAAACCACATCTGTTTATTGTCTCAACAATAACAGTATCGAAAAATCAATAAAGGGTACTACCTAGACGAACACTGAATTTCTACGCGCTCTGTGGCGATTCTGGTGAAGCCATTGAACTCCATACTACGTACCTGGAAAGGACCCGGTCGTTGTTGACAACGATTCGAAAAGTGTGTCATTCCTGTTATGAGTTAGAAAGAGATAGGTATCCGTAACTATCGCTATCTCTCTCTACTCCATGAGTATAGTTCAATGAGTTAGAAAGAGATAGGTACCCGTAACTAACGCTATCTCTACCTGCTTCACTCTCAATAATAAGGGGGTCCGTTCCAGGTAGTATGGACAAAGTTTACTTAATAGGTAAACTTTGGTATGGAGTTCAATGGGTGAAGCAGATGACTTGAAAGGGTTGGGAGATCAACGACCGGTTATTTAGCCGTTAGAACGACATAGTTTTATGGTGATTCATCACACTTTGAAAATCGACTTTTGGCCAGGTTTTTAGTGCAGATTCCCCTATGTGCGGCGTAGAGACAAAAAAAAAAGTTGATTAATGGATTGCTGGAAAACCAAGTTTGACTGACATTTGTCTTCCGACAAATAAAGAAGCGAGTTACGAGGAAAAGTGAATTATCCGATTAAAGACGGGAAAATGAATCATAAAATTAGGAAATACGACAAAATGAATCCGAAAACTCTGTAACTTCGTTACACCAGGTAACAAATGATGTTATAGCAAGGATCCTGTGTTTTGGTACTACTGTTCTCACTATTTTCGTCCCTAAAACCGCTTATATGTCTAACGCGGCTCCTACAAAGAGAACCGTTGCTACATAACGAATATAGAAAACTCGATGCCCTCAATGATTAAATCGATACAGTAATCGTAAAATAGTTGAGTTCTTTAAAACAAGCTCAATGTGCCCTGGATAACTTTTATTAGTTACGTTAATAAATGAATGACCCCCTCTAATGTGCCATTATTCATATTTATTCAGAATTTATTGAAAAAAAATATTTAAATTCAACATCCTGTGGAAGTTGGAAGTTCAATTCAACAAAGAGTAAATTGTTACTCAATTATTAGAACACCAAAAAATTCAAAAGATAATCTAATCATAAATGTAATTTTGTTTTATTTCAGCGGCGATTCATAGTACCCTCCAACAAACACCAAAAACAAATTCCATATGCGCGAGTAAATCACAATAAGTACATGGTGACAGACAACATGGCATTTATAGGAACGTCCAATTGGTCAGGAGATTATTTCACTGACACTGCTGGGGTGTCTTTTGTTATACACGATCCTGTTTTTGACAGAAATTCTAGTCACGTCAATATAAGGAGTCAATTGCAGGCTGTATTCGAGAGGGATTGGAATTCACCTTATTCACATCCGCTATGAGAAATGAGAATAAGAAAAAAAAATGAATGAGTGATTTCTTTGACAAGAAATTATGAACTGGCGATTTTTAACAATCATGTAAATCTATTCTATTTATAATAACCTTCTATAAGATAGGCGTGTTTGATAATTTATACTTTATCTAATATACAAAAGTGGGAGGAACGGACCAGCTTTGTTTTTTATACACAGCGGTGGCCTCCAAGATCTCCAGACCTCAAAAACTAGATTTTACTTCTGTGGTAGGTTCATAGTATATTATTCAACGAACGAGAAATGGAGGCTATTACTCACGAGGCTGAGGTTTGCGCTACGAGCCGTAGGCGAGTAGCGTGATCATCCTCGTGTGTAATAGCCTTTTCCGCGAGTAGAATACTATACTTTTTCTATGATTATTCAACAATTGAAGCGAACTTAGCAATATTTAATTTCATTTTGACGGCACTTCTTGACAACTATATACATAAAGTGAGGTTAGGTTGTTATCACAATTACTATAAAACAAGTATGGATGGTCAAATGGGCTGTTTCAAAATGATGGATTTGAAGGATGACATTTTGTCGAATTTTCTGATTGGCTCAACAACAGTGGAGTAATGACATTAGATCACTTCATTGGTTGGAAACAATTAATAAAAAAAAATCACTGGTATGAGTAACGAGTCACATTAACCAATAGAAAGTGGATGTATAATTATTGAATAGTCATAGAAAAAAAATTAAGTGTAACAAGTGAGACTGAACACTCGGGTTGACTTATTCAAAGATATGGATTATTTAAGAGAGATGGAAGCCATCGTAGACGTGGTAAAGAATTTCTATATAGATGTAAATGATGATATTTTTGAAAATCTTTTTTTTTTCATTTATAACGCTATTACTTGAAAATGAACAAAGATTGAATAAGAACATACATGTCTTTTGACGTTATTTTCATTTATTTAATAAACTCCTGGTATTTGGAGCGTTCGTCCCATCTTACCCTTTATAATCTAGTATATTTACAAATAATACAGTATTAGAGTAAATTAATAATAATTATTGGGAACACTTTAGTGAGTAGAAAATTTCACACTATATTTCGAAAAATGTTATGAAAGGAGTTTATTAGAACTCTGTTTTTCAACTAGTTAACACCACTTACCACTACTAATAGTCAATTATTTTCCAACTCATTTCGCGAATTTTTCCTGGGCTACATACCTCTTAACTTCGATTTAATTTTATTCGTTAGAGCAACTTATTCGACAAACCATGGATCGTTTCCTAACCACCCGAAAGTTGGAGATTGGTTTAAGCCCATGATACTATAACAAACAAGTTATGATCACGCATATCTCTGCTGACGTCACTTGGAGACTGAGATTGTCACTTCTGTTTGTTTACATCAGTTTAACTCATCAATTCGGATATTTTAAATAGTTTTGTGACTTTATAATCTCGTTATTAGCAAACTCTGAACAATGGTTCACTGTGCAGTGGTGGGTTGTTGTAACCACATCAATAATAACGAGAGTGAAAACTATCCGTCCACAGTTGATTGAAAACCAAAAGTCATAGAAATAATCAAACTACACGTGATTAGACACAGCGAATCAATTGAGCTGATCACAATGTGTTGGTTTGTTTCACGTGACCATTAAATCGTTCCCCTTTGTCTGATCGCGTGTAGTTTGTTAAGATCGATGACTCTAGGTTTCGAACAATGTGTGGCTTAAGTGTTATCAAAAGCCAGTTTCAATGTTGAAAATGCTTGAATATGTTCGAAACATTTTTCTGACGCTGACTTTTATCTGCCAAATAAAAACTTTTGCGATTGCCCAAAATTAAGTAGGATGTGAAAGAGAATGATGTTCCTTGATTGAACCTGGCACAAACACAAAGACTCACTTCTTTGAAATATTGTATACAAACATGATTAGACAAATATTTATTCTATCTTTAGCAAAACACCAAATGCTGACTTCATCAAAGATATAAGATAAATTTCTTGAATTAGAATCAAAAATATTCAAAAGGCTATAACAACGGTAAACCATTATCTATAATCTCAAAACCAAAACAAATAGAACAAGCTCGGGAAATCTCAAACGTCAAAAGTCAAAAGAATGATGTTCGCTGATTGATTACGAATTGACTGAAATTGACGTAAGATGTCATGCTTTCATCAATTTCTGGCTCCATATGACGTCATGCACGGTTCTGCTCGAAATTCTTTCGGCAAGTGCTCATATCTTGTTTGTTTAGTATCATGGTTTACGCTCGTATGCTCCAAATCATTTAGGGTGTTCCGGAACAACGTCAGGAAACTTGGAGGGGTGATTATGTGACAAAATATTGGTGGTGAGTCTTACGAAATTTCGAAATCTCAATATTCACCGGCACTCAAAGATCTTTTTTTTATCCAGTTATTGATATATTCCGGATATGTCTTACCAAATCAAAATGAAATTTGGTACAATGTTCCAACTTGTTATCTGTAAAGTTCTCTGGAGAAAATGTTTCTCTTCTCTGCCTCTAGAGCAGGGCGCTTTACCTGTAATCCAAATTTCATATTTCCCATTTTTTTTACTTCGACAGATTCCTCAAAAACAAATACGTCGTTTTAAATATTGGGAGAGATTAGAAAAAAATGTACTCTTTGTTCATTTCTTCATGTTAAATTTGAACTTCAACTTTCCAAAGACCGGTGGGAGTCTAATTTTCTGTCCAAAAATGCAGTATCGTGACTGGAATGAAAGCATAGTGTTCAAGTGCTCGTGGGAGTCAAATAATAGCCTTTCTGGTATTATTTGACTGCCACTCACGAGCACTTGACCACAAAAATATCAAAACAGAAAATAAAAAATGATGCAAATGTTAAACGGGAAGAGTTGTGACTGGATAAACACGATTCCTCGTAATAATTATAAATGTAAAATAAATTTATAATTATTTTACATTTAGATTTTTTTTCTTTTCTCTCCCTGTTCATACCCAATATTTTTTTGAAACTGTAAAAACATAGTATACCTATTAGTGTTAATTTTCAATGCTATCTTATTTAGGTCATATTGTCTTTATTAATGGAAAACTGTTAGACAATAAAGATTATTATTATAAGTCTCATCGTTCGGCCACAAATCGACATTAAAATAACTCAAGTCAAAAATAATTGCTTTCTGTGGAATGATAACAAGGAAAATAAAACACAAAAACAACATAGAACACCGAAAAACAAACCAAAAAGGCAAAAAAACGAGCAAACATCCACAAAATCAATAACAAAAACAATGCAGAAACAACCCAAAAACAACATCAAAATCTTGTATTAACGAATTCTGGTTTCTGGTATTTTTGTGTTGTTTTTGTGCTGTTTTTTGATGCTTCTGTTGTTTTTGTTATTGTTGTGTTATTTAATGTTGTTTTTGTTTTTTATTTTCTTTGTTATCATATCATTCGGATCCCAATCTTTAAAATGGCGTTTTTGATTTTGAGAAAACTATCGAAACAATAAAAATATGCGGAATATGAAATTTGGATTTCAGGTAAAGCGCTCTCTAGGAGCAGAGTCGAGAAACATTTTTTCCACAGAACGTTAAAGATTAACAATGCAATTGAAAATATTAATAAAATAATTTGGGATAATTTAAAAAATCTTCCATTTCCTATTCCCTATGATTTTATGCCTTTGGGAGGTGTAGTTACTTATCTGTATCATCATTACTTCTTTGAAAACTTCCGAATACTTGAAACATAACGTGTGTTTGTTATGCTCCACTAGTGCACACTCCTCTACACTGCAACACTCAGTGTGGCTTTGTTTGTGGAAGGTTTGTCTGTTTTTTAGGATAGATAATCTTTACTTAACGTACTAAGGCGTTTGGTGAATTTCCTTTACACTGGTATCCATTAGTTACAAAAATCAATCTGCATTACACTATCCTACACCGCAATAGGAAACACACCTTTTGACACAAAGTAACTGCACTAACCGCTATCAGTCATCTCATCTCTACACAAAATTTCACTTGGGACAACCTCCCTCATACCACTTGGAGAAATAACGCAGAACCGGAGATTAAAAAATATCTTCAATATTTTCTCAAAATATACTTTTTAATAAGTTTATAAAAACATATTTTTTTATTTAATTTTTTTTTTCTACAGTAAGTAGTAAGATACTAACCGCTCGTCGAATTAAAGAACATATAGTCCAAACAAAACAACTTTCGATTCACGTCATAATTGCCACCAAGCGAGTTTGAATGTGATTTGCAGGTGACCAAATCTGGCCACCAGTAAACTTCATAACAAACGATGACGTAGATCGAGAGTTGTTTGGTTTGGACTATAGCAATTTTTTGCCCCTCTTCAATAAGCTTTGACTTTTGAAACGAATAAACGGATTTGACCGTTGTTTCAGCTTTTTGAGATCGACTTTCGTACAATGGACTGACTCTTGTTGTATATGTTGTGTGAGATGAGGTTTTCTATGATATACAGGGTGCGGAAGAAAGTGATGCAATTTTTAAAAAGGTGAATTGCATATTTTTCATTGTGAGCCTAAAGTTGGAATTTTGTGAAATAGATTTAGATCATTTAGCTTGCACTAGACTAAGAGTGTTGTACTTTTTCTTTTTCCACTATTGATCTCAGAGTCTCAGACACGCTTTTGTTTCATTTGTTTGATGTTGTATAAAAATTATTCTAATAATGTGAGATAAGGCTGGTGATATCTGTAAGACGATCAACGCTCATTATACTGAGTAGAGTGTGATATTTTATGTGTACTGGACATGAAAGTGCCTTTTTCGATCAATAACACGCGTCATAGCATGCAATACTTAGAAATAGTTTACATATTTTACTCTTGGTGTTGTGACAGCCTAAATAAGGGATGGTATACCTATTATTAATAATTAGAAATAAAGTATTCCAAGCCACGATGTTGGGTTTCATTTCTTCATGCTAAATTTGAACTTCAACTTTCCAAAGACCGGTGGGAGTCTAATTTTCTGTCCAAAAATGTCAGGTGATAGTAGCAGTACCGTGACTGGAATGAAAGCATAGTGTTCAAGTGCTCATGGAAGTCAAATAATAGCCTTTCTCGTATTATTTGACTGCCACTCACGAGAACTTGACCACAAAGATATCAAAACAGAAAATAAAAAATGATGCAAAGGTTAAACGGGAAGACTGGAAAAACACGATTCCTTCAATTTCTGAAAATAAGGATTGGACATGAAAACCATGATTGTGCAGTATGTGCGCATAAATGGAATGAAACTTCAAAGGTACGACGTACGACAAAAAACTACCTATCCTCTGACACCACTACTCCAGAATCAACCTCGCAATACAATTTATTTTTTGAAAAAATCTAAATAACTACCCCGTAAACCTCGCCGTAAACAAATAAGTACTTTACTCGTGTGTCATGGAAACGGTCCCGTATCTATTTTAAATCTTATATGTCCAGATCATTCTCCATAATCTGAATGCTTGGATGTATAGGGTAGGCTTGTACGGTATACCGATCTACCGGGATATATACGGTATTTTTTCCATATCGTCATCTTGGTATGAAATATGTTAAATAGAAAGTTCTCGTGTCTTTCACGCTTCGATAATACGGTAACTTTGTGGACACGGTATTTTAAATGTAACTTGAGAGTTCTCGTGGCCAAACCACCCAATCCACATCCGCTATTTTGTTTACTTTTGAGTGCTATAGAGTTATTTTTCTCGGACCGCGCATGCGCTTGGATCAGGGCAACTGGTGGCTGGGTGATGTCACATGTGACAATGTTTATAACCTCCAAATTGCTGTCAGTGTCAGTGCCAAGTTTGAATGAGTTTTTATTGAGTTTCATGAAGAGTAACATACCTATTTATTGATTCAACAATACATCATTAAAACCTGGGTAAGTGAATTTTAACTATAGGCCAAGGAGCGCCATTCCTGTTCAAGCAAATGTCATATTTTTGTTTTGACATCACTTTCGCGTTCAGACTTTATGCTCTATCCTTGTCACTTGCCCTGGACCCGTATTCCGTGTACCTGTGGAATTCTAGCAACATGTCGCTTTCCCATCATTTTACACAGAGAGCGACGTGTTGCTATGGAATTCCACAGTACACGGAATCCCGCCCCTGGACCCGTATTCCGTGTACTTGTGGAATTCTAGCAACATGTCGCTTTCCCATCATTTTACACAGAGAGCGACGTGTTGCTATAGAATTCCACAGTACACGGAATACGGGTCCTGTCAATACCCCCTGATATTTCAGGGGGTATTGGTCCTGTGGAATGCGCTTTACGCTATCGGCGAGAAAAACAGCCCTATTACCTGAGTTTTTTCTGATCAAATTTCCTTGTCCAACTTTGTTTTTTTTTTGTTAGTGAATGATTTTTAATTGAGGCAGAATTAGAATAAATAATAAGGTCTATTTCACAGTATTATATCAATCACCTACTATGAATTTAATATACCTAATATCATAGTATAGTATAATTATATTATATTATTTAATAATTGACACAACTTCTAGCAAACGTGAGATTTCGTCGTTTTGAGAAAACCCAAACCTCTTCTTGTTATTCTTATCACCTACTCATATTTCTTGACTTTAGACAATACAAACTCAGAAACCTTGTGTCATTAATCAATGCTCAGAAATACGGAGCCATTTTGACAACTTTTTGACTTTGACTTCAAATAAGGTTACGGCGGAGAAAACGGCTTATTCTGCAATAATTAAAAAAACATCATAACAGTTATTTCTACGAGGGGTTGACAACTATGCAATTTTGGTGTACACAAAGCAAATGTCTATAATTTTTGCAATTGTCCGTAATTTTTGCAATTATCTACATATATAGAGCAATTATTGTTTCCAAAAAATCACTATTTTTTCTAGAGTTTAAGGTTGTATTGTCATTGAAGGTCGTCGTGCAATTTGTAGAAGTTTTCTTTTGAGGATTTCTACGCAAAAAACATTCAAATGCATGGGTAAATTTGACAAGATATCAAGAAATTCTATTGATAAAGTTTTTTAGAATCCGTAAAGGCTTCTACATGCCGATTTTGGAGCAAACCAGATAAAAACAGTTTAAGCTCACATTTTACCCTTTCTATTATGAAACTCGAAAACGATGATTTTATTTTAAAATTAACTTTATCCAACTGAACTACATCGGTTAAATATTGATTCAGTCGATTTTTTTTCATGGAACAAAACATTCAAGGGATATAAATTAAAAAAACACAGTCTGGTCGGGTCCCTTACTGTACCCATGTCCTTATTTCCACCGTAGATACGATTTTATAAAATCATTATTCTCAAGATTCAACTGTAGGCGAACTATAGTGAATATTCGTTAATTAGTTATTTTCCTGATCGCCAGAAGATGTGAGAAAACGGACATGGGTATAGTTAGAGACACGACCTGACGGTATTTTTTCAATTACAGTACAACTTCAGTAATCCGGACACATATCGTTTCGCTCGATATCGGATTATCGAGGTATCCGGACTACTGGGGATTATTTCTTGATTAAAAGTTGCAGAATTTCCTTCAATCAACCAACATATAACTTTAAAATCGGGTTCAAAATAATTTCTTTAGTCCTCTGGAGGATGAGAGTTTGCATTATCGATTAGCGTTGAAGCTTTTTTTGGCCAGCATTTTGAAAAACTCCGGAAGTTTTTGTTTTGCCGAGAACCTGATGGTAACTTATGTGTGCGTTCCGCGTTTCAACCGGGCATGAAGGTTCCACGGTCTTTGGAGATTTTTCTGCCTGCAGCTGATGCTTCTTGACTATGAACACAAGTTCTATCGGGCAACGTTCTCAAAAATGCCGCGGATTCATCAGAATATTATAAATATGTTCCTTTGTTAGGCCCATCTCCTGCATCACAGCAAAGAAACTCTTCTTGAGATGGAGTGATGGCGTCCTCATCACTCGAAAGTTTCTCACCACAAACCTTGAAAGATAGAATAACGTGTCGACTCTTGAATAATTTATCAAGCCAACCAGAGCTCTTCAGAAAATCAAATTTTTGTCCTTAAAATATCTGAAGAAAGAGGCACGTGCATGGGTAGGCCGTTGTTGTAGAGACGCAGCCTCAATTTCAGGAAACTTGTGAAGACCAAGACAGGAAAATTGTTTTCATTTTATTACGAAAAGTTTAATCGTCCGGCTTAAAGAGGTAAAATTTTGAAAATGCCCGTCTTTTAGAGCAATGCGGATTACTGGAGTGTCCGTTTTAGCGAGTGTCCGAACGACTGAAGTAGCACTGTATATCCCTTCACTGTTTTATTTCATACGAAATTTGACTGATTTAACATCAAACCTATGAAGTTGAGTTGAATAAAATCAATTTTAGAATAAAATCCTTATTTTCGATTTTCATATTGATGGAAAGGGTAAGATTTGAGTTTAAAATGTTTCTATCTAACGTTGATAGTTATAGGTGTCATTATTGATGTCATTTTGGACAAGTGAAGAGTTAAATAACACAATAGTGTGCTATAATCCATAACTCACCAGTCACTAGTGAGTTATGATTCCTCACGTTTCCGTGGCAAACAAACAAACAACCTATCAAGTTCCCAACCAAACAAACAACAACCTATTTTGACCAAAATGCTCGCCAAAATGTGATGTCACTGACTAATCATTTTGACACTGAAACTTATATTCAATAATTATCTCATAAAAGAACGATTTCCTCCATTTGTTGGATAAAACATTGCATGGCACTCGTGCGTTATATTTCACTTGAGAATTTATACAAATTTTTCTCGCGTGACTTATTTTCAACACAACGCACTAGTACCATAAATAAATATTAATCCGATAAAAACTCCTAAATCGAATCCTTTGTGGATTCTAAACAACTTTTTCTTATACAGTTTTCCGATATCAAATTAACCCACTGTTTGACACAAGAATGAACTTTTTTTTGAAAATTCTCGCTAAACCGATGAACTCAAGACATATGTCAAAATTGATTTTTTGGCTATCGGACAAGCACAAATTATCCCCGAACAAAGTTTCTCAAATAGTTAAAGATCGTCCATTTTCTCTAAGATGGCCTCTTATAAATTGGAGTAAAAAAACAATGTCTTTAGGCCTCAAATGTAATAACAATGGTAACACGTGTTTCGCCAATCTATGGCATCATCAGACCTTGGATATGTCAAATGTACAATAAAACACACATTCACATTGCACTTTCGGAAATAAATTACAAAAAAAACCATATGTACCCAACTCAAGACCCAACTGTAGAGAGGAAGATGGTTTCGAAAAACTTCAGGTTTTGTATTATAGACGTATCACGTTAACTTTGTTGAATAATATTATCAGATCATCATTTTTCATCTTTTTTTTTTCCACAAATTACAAACACTTGAGGTATTTTAAGGTCGTACTTATTGGTTTTTACCGATAGGACCGAGGATAGGACGCACCATTTTCGATCATTGCTTTCCATGTTATTCACAATATCATACTACAGGGTGTTTCCTGAAAATTGGTCAGAATTCGTGGGGTGATTCCTGAGGTATTTTCATAAAAAGAGTTCTCAAAAACATTAGTCAAAAAATGCTTTCTAAGGAAGCTACGCTGACCCCGAGGCTGACCCTTTAAAAAGGGCAGCCTGAAAACGCCGGTTTTACCCATTGATTTAAATAACTATTAAATCAATGGTTTTACCTCAATATTTCCGAAAAAATAGATCTCTTAGAAAGCATTTTTCGACAAATGTTTATAAGAACTTTTTTTCATGAAAATATCTCAAGAATCACCCCACAAGTGTTTTTCCAATTTTAAGAAAAGACTCTGTATTATGATTATTGTGACTACTATGCAGCGTAATTTTCAAATTCCTTTTTCTCGAAAATGGTGCGTCCTAACGATACACACCAGAACGACATTTTTTGCGTGGAAAACCTGAAGTTTTTGTAATTTGTAGAAAAAAAGACGGAATGATGATTGTTTCAGTTAATTTTCCATACTATTGTGTTACCTCATTTCAATTATTGCTGTTCTCTTCTTATATCCTGTACCCAAGAAGACATACAAAGACTCCCAGGTACAACCAAATAAGGCCATGCTTATAATTCTCAATTGCGATAGATATTCATCTGTTAAAGATATGTTGCGGACATTAAATTAGCTGCCAATTGATCAGAGTATAAAGAAGGCGAATCTCACATTAATTTATAAAATAGAAAATAATAAACTGCCTGTTTACTTGAAAATCTTCCTAGATAGGAGATCTCACTTGCACGATTATAATGTTCGTTCTAGGCAAAACTCTTATAACCCTTCTGTTAAGACAACGGCATTACAAAAGACATTATTTTTGAGCGGGTTCGTCTTTTTAATGCCTTGCCTGAAAATATCAGAAATGCGCCAAGTATAGACATATGTTTGTTCACTGTGTTTACATCGAGGTTTACATATATCTGATGCAAATGTATGTAGCAAGTAACTGATATGGACTTGACATATATGATTTATTTAGTGTATTTTTGTAATAACTAGCCAAGTGCTAAATAAACATGTTTATTATTATTATACTCACACTGTCCCCCTCGCTCTTCCCTTATGATACGCCTCTGACTCAGTAACGAAATTTCTTAATTCATATTTGAATTCAGCATATGCTAATAAGTAGGATTTAAAAGTTTCAATGCTTACTTCATGTTAAACCCTTTCGGAAATATAATAGGAAAAATCCATCCTCAGGTGTTCCCCTTTTAAGGAGGCATAAAATGGCTTATTAGGATGGGTTATTTTCAACCGATAAAGACAGGGCTGAAGTTTCGTCCATCAATTATGGGACACCCTGTAGATCTGTGCGGTATAATGATAAACCGGCATTTATTTGCTATTTTTTATACCGTCACGCAAGCCGTCACGCGTCGCCTTGGAATAACATTTTTCCAATGTTAACCGATTTCCGGTACGATTAGGGTCAATACGGTAATTATAGTTTCAGACTTTGTTGACTTTGACTCAACTTATCTCCAAAATCTCCCACATCCTGTATATTTTCTTGATGATTTATATAAATAATGTGATGAGGGATCCACCTGTGCAAAAATCAAGTCGATATCTCTTATGGTTAAGGATATAATAATTTCTTTCTCGAGCTCTGCATAAATTATAGTTTTAGACTTTGTTGACTTTGAACCAACATATCTCCAAAATTCTCCACAGCACCTTGTATATGGATCGCCAATCAACATCCACGACGTCACAGAATACATCATCTATCTCCGTCTGGCGTTATGACTGTATGACTCTGTCTCTCTCGAGCTCGAGACGGTAATATGGCTCCGCCCCATTTTCGATCATACACTAAAATTTGTGTTTTCTTTTTTATTTAGGTAGGTATTTAGTATATTTTTGGGTATTTTGTAAAAAATTTTTTGCTGAGACTTTTCAAAATTGTCTAGTAGGTAGGTATCCTATAAAATTTCAAGTCATTTGAAAATGTATGCAAATTGTCCATTATATAGGTCTCAGATCAAGAGAACGGATTTGTTTTAAGACTTTTAAGTTCCTTTTTCGGTTCATTATTCTCATTTACTTAATACTTAATGCATTACCTAAGTAATAACAAAATTACACACAAGAAAAAGAATATATTACCTTCCTACTTACTTAAGAATTCACCAGAGAATTCATTTTTTTAAGGAAATATTACTTAATAGTATGATAATATGAAGGATCATCAAAAACCAGGTCAAAAACAGAACGCATGAAGCAAAATTTCTGTTAATTGTTAATTAATTATATTGTGTTTTGCATAAAGCCTTATTGTTTGAGATATCACGGATAAGATAATGCTTATGTCGAGGCTGAAGTACTGTATAGAAACCACAAAGAAGAGAAGGGGGATTCTTTGTGATAGAAACTAGAAACTTACGTTCTTCTCATGAATCAAATGCAGTCTATTTCACAAACACTAGACCGAGAACTAGAACTAGACACAATGAACACGTCTGTAGACACAGATAAAAAATACTGCTGAAACAGAAATCGTAGGACAGAAATATCATTTATCTATGCCAGAAGACTTAATGGCGTTGATCATGATTATGATTACTCAACAACTCTTCGTTCAAATTTCAAATACAAATAAAAAATAAAATGAATCAATTATTTTGAGGATTTTGACTTCGACAACCCGGGCCGGGATTCACCCAAAAGCATTGAACTCCATACTACGTACCTGGAACGGACCCGCTCATTATTGAGAGTGAATCTACGTATCCCTATCTCTTTCTAGCTCATTGGCCTATACGCATGGAAAATAGAGAGAGATAGCGATAGTTACGGATACCTGTCTCTTTCTAACCCATTGGCCTATACATGGAGATAACTGACACACTTTACGAGTCGTTAAATACAATGACCGGGTCCTTTCCAGGTACGTAGTAGGGAGTTCAATGCCCAAAAAAAACACGATACCCTGAAGCCGTATTCTCGTGCATATGCCCCAACCACGGACGTCCGTGGCCCCAACTAGTGATGAGAGTGATGAATACTTTTTTCCACGACTGTCAAGGGATGTCACTATTGTGCAATCGATATCGATCAGGAAACGTAGCACATTTTTCAACCGTAGGAAATGAAACCATTCCCTACCATTGACTTAAATAAATTAAGTCAAGTTCCCTACTCGTTGCCTAGCAATCCGTGGGAAATGGTTTCATTTTCTACGGTGTGCTACGTTTACACCCCATATCGATTTATCGATTATACGAAAGTGATATTAATTGACAATCGTAGAAAAAGTATAGTGTAAAACTCGCATGGAATTACCATTTCCTGCTCGTATGGATCGCTGCACCCGCCTTTTGCTCGTGCTACAAACCTCTTCATACTCGTAGGAAATGAGTAGCATTCCATGCTTGTTGTACAATATACTAGTATAGTCTGTTTTTGACCATACGATCCTGGTTTTTCCATAGAATTATTTTCCAAGGACGTAACCAGGCGGGGTATGAAGAACAAAAAATATGACAACTGAAGTGGTGACAAAAACAGAACAAATGAAACAAAAACCTTTAGGATACTGCTATGAGAAGAAAGATAATTTATCTTTATGGAAAATGTTGAACTCAATACAAAAAATATATAAAATTCATGGTGCCTTTTCCAGCCGGACCTCCCTTTGCCCTAGTTCAGACCCTAGATACGCCCTTATTGCATATTTCAATATGGTTTGAGGTTGATGGAATAATTTAATAGTCAAAAATACCAAAGCTTCAGGTTTTGATAAATGTTCTAACCCGACAAGTTTAATGGATTGAGCGTATGTTAATGGAAATTTTCTGACCAAAACTTGTTTTTTTCAATTTAAATTAGGCCTTCGACTGGTCATGCGGAAAGGATGAATCATGGGTCAGCCATTATGGCTGATTCTTGCACCCAAAGATGTGCAGACCTATTGTTCTTTATAATACAAAGTGCGGGATAGCTGAGTACAGTGAGTACACGTAGTATATCCAAAGTAGGAAGAAGTATGATGTACTAATCGTGTATTAATAAACGATTAGTACTCCATTGACTTCTTCCTACTTTGTTCTATATAAGTTTTCTATGAGTATGGGTCTTTTATGGACTTTTTGCACCGAGCCAATTATTTTTAATGTTGCCACTCTCTTTTTACCTTTTTTGTAATCATGTTTTTGTAGATCAGGCAACTAAAAATTCAAATTTCTTTCTGTTGACGTTGACTTCTTTTCGTATATCTAACCCACCTATACTTCGATTTTGAGAAAAAACAACAAAAATGTAGATACGCGAGATACAAAAGATGCCAAGAGACAAAAGAGCTTTATTTGATTACCGAAAATGTATAGATGTGAATTTTATATTTGAATGCTATAACAAAAACGGTTTACAATTTACAGCAAAGAAACCTTATAGCTCCTCTTCTGTAGAACAAAAACTGACTGGAACAGGGCACGACTGCAAAAACCCCAAAAGGGAATTCCTTACCTCATACGGCTTTCAACAAGGGCAAAGTAGGTTGAGGTGCCTAGCACCACACCAAGTTGGCTGGCGACGATTCTAACAGCAAAACATCCGGCTGCCAACTTCCTGTTCAAGGTTTCAATGTGCGAAGAGAACCTTAGTTTATCATCAATTTGAAGTCCCAGATATTTTACAACTGTCTTTCGCTCGAGATTGTGGCCATGCAGGGGAATTGGATTTGACTGGTATTTGAAACTGAGCACATTTGTCTTCGTAACATTGAGGCGTAATTTATTCGAGTCACACCACTCCTCAATCAGTTGCATCTCATGCGCAACCATGTGCAAATAGTGTGAATTGTCCTTGTATACGAAGAGATGGCAACTCATCAATATAAAGTAAAAACAGGATTGGCCCAAGTACGGATCCCTGCGGTACGCCATGTCTATTTAATAATGGAGTCGATGCGCCCTCACTAGTTCTAACTATCTGGTGACTTCCAGTTAGATATGAACGGAACCAAGATTGTGCGGCTCCTCTGATTCCATACTTGTACAGTTTATCCAAAAGAATGTTATGACCAACGCGATCAAAAGCCTTAAAAAAATCACAAATCACTGCATCAGTAGCTAACTCGCCATCATTCAGTGATAGAAACAAGGTCTCAAAGAGATCAAACATTGCATCTGTTGTTCCCTGGAATTCCTGAGATGCACGCTGACATGAGCTCAAAATATTATTCTTAGAGAAGAATGACATCATTCTCCGCTTCACGAGCTCCTCCATTATTTTAGAAATAGTGGAAAGAAGGGATATATAGGACGGAAGTTTCCAGGATCCTGATCATCTCCTCCCTTGTATATGGGTATAATTACAGCCAATTTCAAGCATTCCGGAAACTCTCCACTATCAAACGAGTTGTTGATAACTTCCACCAGGGCATCTAAAGCTTCATTACGCAAAGACATTCAACAACTCTCATTGATATTTCATCGAACCCACTAAAACGTTTATTTTTAATGGTCTTGAAAAAAAAAACAGTTATTGAAGAAAGTTGTTTAGGATAAGAGTTATGGACGAATCTCAATTGTTACACAAATTACCCATTTTGTTTTTTTTCTGAGGACTTGATTTTTGTAAGTGCTCAAAAAAATCAAAATAAACCAATTTGTGTCAAAATTGGTATTCAGCCATTACTTTTTATTCTAAAAAACTTTCTTTTATAACTGTTTTCGATATCTCTTTAAACAAAGGTACCTACTTTACTCTTGGTATTTTTTTATAAAATCGCCGCACAACCACCCTGTATATTGATTGATTTGATCAATTCTTTTCACATCTTAGTTTTTGGAACATGCAGGAGCGATTCCCAGAAAATCGAAAAATAACTCGGAAATGTTTTGTCATTTACACCTTGCGGTAGTGGATATTACCGAAGTTATAATAGTTTAGTTCGCGGGTCAGTTACGAACCAGTTCAGAACTGCAAACGCAGTTGATAAAATATCACGAACTGCGCATGAAAAACAGTAGCCTAGTTTACACCGAAAGCTCGTTGAGTTCGGCCCGATAGGACCAAGTGGGTGGGGATAGTACGGCAGGACCAATGCTTGCTTCTCGTCCGTTTACACCGCCCTGCAACGCGTGAACTAAATGAGTACGCGCGCAATTCGTCAAACGTGTATCAACACGATTCGTAATCAAAAAAACATAAGTGAGTACGCTCAGATTGCCTTGAGAAACTCAGAACCAACACAATTCACAATAATAACAATCAACACAACCTCATAATTTTGATCCAGATCGAACCAAATTTAGTTCGGTACACCTGCTGGCAAGTACCGAACCAAGAGCGGACCATCTTAGTTTGCAACTGTTCACACCATTCGAATCAAATATTTGGTTTTGATATAGTTCGAATTTAGTACTTGGTCCGCGGACCAAGTTGTCGGTGTAAACTAGGCTAGATCTGAATTGGTTCGGAATTGGTTCGTAATAACCGATCTGCGAACAAAGCTAATAATTGAGTTGTTTGCAGAGAGTTCAGGCATGCATAAAAGGTTCAGGACCTGTTCAAAAAAAACCTTTTTTTAAGTATACATACAATTCTCATCGAGATCAACATAAAATTTATCTCGAAAATATAATAGAATTAGAAGAATAATTCATCGCATAGAATCAATAGAAGATGTTGACCTGTCTAGAAATTGCTACATGGATAACACAGAGCAAAGCAAGAAATGGAGCACAACATTGAAATGTTATATTATGTAATACTTATACTTACCTATTGATTTCTTTTATTTTTGTTTGTTATATTATCTTCAACAAACAATAGAGTCTTTGAAAAACATGTAAATGACTTGGATTTTCTCAATTATAATTAAATATTGTCGTCTATCTCTGCTTTTTTTTGAAAAAAGTAAGGTTTAAAAATTAGCTGGCTCATTGGTGTGTACTGAGCCTTATATCGATATCGATTCAAAGCCACTTTCCGTCTTGTGCTCACCTTCCTTACCCTTGTCAGTCTGGTATGTCAGTACTGTCAGTGTCACTGTCAATAGCTAGTGTCAAGGCTGGTACTCTTCTTACCTTACGATTACGAAACAATTCCTGCTCATTTTACTGCTTTGCAAAGAATTCTAAAACTGATTGAACATGCAGGGACTCTCCATTCAATCTCTCAAGAGGCATAAGGCTGTGAGTATAAGAATATTTGATTTTTTCTAGCATGATCTTGATACATCAAAGAAAGATTTTCATAAGGGATTTTTAATCACGTAATCACATCGCAATCATTGAATAAGGTTATTTTTGGCAAATAAACTTTTGGATTTGGAACAGTGTCAATGTATATTTTGGGTGATGGTGATGGTAATGTTCATCTACAAAATAGAAATAGATGATCACAATGTCAGTCACTGACACCAACACCGATAATGGGTTTCACAAGCCCCAAATGTGATTCGTTTTAAATAACCTCGTTTATTTAATATTTTTTGGGGCTCTGGTAAACTTAACGACCCACAGAATTCCACAGTTTTTCTTAACTTTATACAAAACTTTCATCAAATAGAGGAGAAAGGAACATAAAAATCGGTGGATCATTTAGTTTTTCTTCTTAAATCCCAAAATAAACCTAAAACATGTTGAACTGTTTTCGGCAATTTATGAACAACAAAAAAATGCCATTATCCCCTGATAATTATACATGATTCCACTTGAAACACACACATACAGACTCGAGTACAGACCCATTAAGGTACCTTGGGTTTGGGCGTTGTTTGATTTGATATACTTGAACAACGGTTTGGGTAACCGCAACCAGTAATTTTTGTTAAATGAATAAATAAATATTTCACGCAAAATAAATCATAGATATACATACAGGGTGTCCGGAAAGTCAAAGATAATATTGTGATGGACCAACTCATAACCATCCAGAAAAACATGATATGACCCGAGATATGACCTTAGTAAAAACTCAATGGTTCTCGAGATATTGCCTCTAAAAGTTCAAAATATTCAATAAGAAATCTTATTTTACAGAGAAATAATTTTCTTTTTTACTAAGTAGGTACGTGAAAATTTTCGTGACTGGCTTGTAATTGCGAAGGAAAAGGTGGTGGGGAGCAGTAAAAAAAAAATAAAATATTATGTTTTTCTGGAAGCTTATGAGTTGGTCTATCACCCCTTTCAGTATTATCGTTGACTTTCCGGAAACCATGGACGTACTAAGAGAGAATTGGACCGGCCGCTTCCAATAAGCGCTTGCTAGTTTCGTGACGCCAATCTTGAACTAATTAATGAAATAAATTACAAAACAATGACAAAACAAAACTTTAACATTCGTTTTTTGTTGCCCGCTCTAGCTCCATCATTCTATATCACTTGATATTCTCCCTCCATCTCTCTCGCACTGCGACACCGTCAATGTATATGCAAGTTGCCTGGTCTATTTATCTTCGTCATTGCCGGAAACTCTGTATAAATCTATGGTCTAAACACGAACGCATTGATTTCATATGTCTTATTCTTATGCTGGATTATGGAATTATGGATTGAATGACAATCGGTCAGCGCTTCATCGATTGGTCAAAATAATCAGAAATAGTTTGCAAACTGGAAATGCAGTATGCTGATTGGCTCTGACTGGTTTGTGATGGTTCTACGAACAGACCTAATGTGACAATGCGATGACAGCTAACGATAGCTATAGACCGTGGAAGTGTTGACGTCACTGACAGATGACATTTCAAAATTGGGTGAAAACAAACATCAGCTCTGATCTCTGATCCAATCTGTATTGATTTTCCCATTTGAAAAGAGACTCCTCAATCCAAATTGCTTTTACGAAGTGGAAACGTGCTTTTAAGCTTCCAAAATGCCAATACTTCTTCTCTCAGGATTCCTAAGGTACCATCAAAATCCATTTTGAAAACATGCTCTCTTTCAAATCTTTTTTCAATATTTTGAAGACATATAATTCGTCTTTGAATTTTTCAAAAATATCACTTAATCGGACGTTAAACCACATTCGCAAATATGAACAATTGCAGAATATACTTCTATACTCTTCAACTTGAGCTTTAAGATGCTTATTGAGGCTCGGAAAATTATTTAAGATAGAACAAGCTAGTGAACCACGATAAGGGTTTATTATTTTGTGGATAAACCAAATGGCCAAAAAGTTTGTTTTTACCCGAAGTAGCTGTCAGTGACGTCACACTTCCACGGTCTGTTATTGTGCGAAAAAATTACGCTACGCAACGTTGCCAAGTAGATTCGCTATTAACGTATGTGAAGTTTTGACGACTACTACTACGGAACACGACATGATGACAACAAGTGTTGTACTAGTTGTTGTATGAAGTCTAGGGATAATTATTATTATACTGACATGTTGGTTTGCTCTGCTGATAGGCAAAGATTTGATGTAAATTGACATCATCACTCTATGGTACATTCCACTCTTGGGTTAGTTTGGTTTAGTATCTGTTTCTCTTACCGCGCGGTTTCCTAATATCCGTACGATTTCCCCTTGATTGAATCATGCCAAACGTTTTTTTGTCTGCTTTTTCCTAGGCTTTTTCTATTACTGTATTTGCAATTTTCAAAAATGTGTGAACATAATGTCAGTAAAAATGAAGCTTGGCAAAACTGCAAGTAAAGGGTCAGGTTATAGAGCATCCTCCACTACTGCGTTTCGTGAACGCTTGATTTCATCAAAGTTTTAATAGATTTTTTTCTTACAAAAGTGTTTCATCGGCAAATTTATTTCTCTTAAATTATTCTATACCAATAGAGCTATTAACTACCACTAATTTTGCGAAATTCCGTTGGTCGTCATGTCGTCAACTTTACCAGACCCATTTTTGGTTTTACTGGAAAAAAGGTCGATCCACTTGAAAGTTGGAGTTTCAAGCCATCTCTACAGTCTCTACTGGAGGCAAAGATACCGTCCCTTTAGTTCTGAAGGTTTTTCATATACACAGTGATTCGATATATTATTTGATAAGGATTTTGATTGCCTTTCAGAATATCTGAACGAGGCTCGTTTATTTATTCTTAAAACTTTTTTGTGTAAAAAAGGTTTTTTTTTTATTTAATACCCAAGTCAGACATAGTTTTGCTTTTGTTGTAATAGAATTATTTTTTAAGTCTCTACTCTTTTATTTTGTTCTTTTTGACAATACTCCACGCCCTTACCGGGTTTTTCTTTGTAACTCTGTAAGTTATAAACATTGGAATCTATCTATCTATCTATATTGTTATGAGCAAATTCGTCTTTCATACCTAGACATTTTATAGGGTTTATAGCGAGTACCACATCCTATGCGCCGTGGAAAATAGTATATTATTCAGCGAGTGAGTAATGGTGGCTATTAGTCACGCTGATGAAGTTTGCGCCACGAGTAGCGTAATCATCTGAGTGAGTAATAACAATAACCATTACCCGCGAGTAGAATACTATTCTTTTTCTATGATTATATTTAATAATCAAAGCGAACTACGCGATATTTAATTTTATTTGCAGGGCACTTTTCGACAACTGTATTGTAGGATAAAGTGAGGTTAGGTTAAAACACAATGACTATAAAACATTAAACAAGTTTGGACGGTCAAATGGGCTGTTTCAAAATGATAGATTTGATGGTTCACGTATGTTGCCAACTTGTAGAATTTTCTGATTGACTCTTGGACAGTGCAGTTATGACATTAGATCTTTTTCATTGGTTGAGAACAATGAATAATGAGAAAAAGTCACTGGTATGACTAACCAGTCACATGAACCAATAGAAAGTGGTTTATAGTACATTTATTGTTGAATAGTCGTAGAGAAAGTTGGCTAGTCAAGTTAAGCTGGAAAAAGAAAATACAAAAATATATTAACTTTCCTAAATTGTTCCCATTATTAGATCGATCAAAAGGTAGATGTCGAGGTAGATGTCAACCAAAATAGGCCATTTCAGAAACATGTAAAATTTGACAGTTTGTACCGTAAACAATACATATATTACAAAAAAATCAATTGAATTGTTATGAAGACATCAAACAAAAGGGCTAATAATGTGAATATAATTTGCTTTAGCTCTGATAATATGGTCTGCAACTTTGCAACTTCCACAGTGACTACAAAACTCGGCCTTTAAATTTTTGAGAGCATCATTCAAACTTTTATAAGCTTTTAACTGCCTATGCAGTATAATAACTTATGGTAAGCAAAAAATAACTAATTAGGTATGTCCATGTGAGTTATTTTTGGAAAGCCCTGAGGGCTAGCATCAAAGTCTGAATCACTTTAACTAAAAGGGTGTAGGTATGTTATTTACAATCTAAATTTTGTGTTTGTATTAAATAAAAATTCCTGGGCTTCAAACTTCGCGACATAATCACTCATTCCACAGCTTTTCAGGATCAGAATCTCATCAAAACCATTTTGCAAACTTGGCATTTCACTTTCACTTTCTGAGAAATTTTTCGAAATGCCAAGTCTGCAATATGGTTTTTGTACAACCTACACGTAAAGTTCACATTTTAATGCATGGAAAGCAGGCGGAAAGTCGCTAATTTTGGCAGCCGGGCCTAAAAGTACTTTCGCGCCCGCGGGCGCAAAAGTAGGTCGCTTAGCAACGGTTCCTTGGATCCCAACGCCTCTGAAAATAATAACCACGTGACAGTCTAGCATACTAGAAGGAACTTATCACGTGACAATCTCGGTGGCAATGAATCCGCACCACAAAAGAATGCGGGAACACACCTATATTGTAACCATGATTGACAGTTGCCACTTGTCAGTTGTCTGACTTGTCAGCAGTGTAGTGCAGGGGCGAGTTCAGAAACGTCACACCCAGTGTGAGTGTGATCCACTTGTCAAACACTAACCCTTCAGATACGGCAAGTCGTTTTACTTTTTATTCATCTGTGCTTATAAAGTGTCATACAAACAGTTTTTATGATACTTTATGAGCAGGGTTGGATAAAAAGCAAAACGGCTTGCCATATCTGAACGGTTAGGGTTTGACATTTGGATCACACTCGCACCGGGTGTGACGTTTCTGAACTCGCCCCAGTGTATCGATTATTTATTTTTGATTTTCATAATTATTATTCTATTTTAAATGATTACAAACTGGTTGTACAAAAAGAACTGTTTGCATCACGGACGAAAGTTGATTTTGACTCGGCTAATATCTGCCCTCGCTTCGCTCGTGCTGCTACTTATACCCTCGTCAAAATCATCTACTTTCCGCCCTTAATACAAAATGTACTATTTGTTGAGATTCTGATCCTGAAAAGCTGTGAAATGAGTGATTATCTCGCAAAGTTAGAAGCTAGAAGCCCAGGAATTTGATTTAATACCAACAGAAAATTTCGATTGTAAACAACATATTACACCCTTTTAGTTAAATTGATTCAGACTTGGATGCAAGCCCTCGGGGCTTTCCAAAAATAACTAATGGACATACTTAGTTATTTGGTGCTTACCACAAGTTATAATACTGCAGTGGGCAAGCTTATAACAGCTTGAATGATGCTTTCAACAATTCAGAGGCCGGGTTTTGTAGTCACTGTGGAAGTTGCAAATTTGAAGACCATAATATTATTATCAGAGCTAAAGAAAGTTATATTCACATTATTAGCCCTTTTTTCTTGATGTCTTGATAACAATTTAATTGTTTTTTTTTGTATTGTTTACGGTATAAGCTGTCAGTTTTGACGTTATGTTGACAGGTTTCTGAAATGGCCTAAGACGACAGTAAAACACAACAGGGTACGTGTCATGTCTGTCTATCATCAAACAATAAGGATGTCGCTCACGCGATATCCATTTGTTTACCAAACCCAATCTAACCCAAACTAACCTAAACTCATGTCTAATTCAACATTAAACACAAATGTCAACCAATCTGACCAATCACTGTGACGTAGCCTGTTGTGTTTTACTGTAGTCTAATGGCCTATATTATTCATCAATAAAAAAAAGGGTTGTAATAAACTGAACAGTATTTAATTCATTATGTACAGTATAATATCACGAGCAGTCAGTATAATATTGTAAAAGACTCAGTATTTCTGTTAAAAATGATAAGTGAAAATGGAATTTTTGAGCAGTAAAAGTACTATTTGGCCTGTATTTCTATGTTCACTATTGTGATTCTAATGGTCAGTAAAAAATTATGAAATGTCAGTATGACTTAGCTGGTAATAATTCCACAAATGTACAGTAAGAAATAATAAATGGCCAGTATGCAATAGTCAGTAATAATTTTAACTAACTCAAACTAACCCAATCTTGATACACATAATACCAATACAGAACACGTAAATTATGATATACTATAGTAATAATTGTAATGTTAACCTAGTGCTAACCAACGAGCCGCTGCATATTTTTCATCAATTTCTGTTACCAACACAAACTAACCCAAACTAAATCCGCCTCTCAAAAGAACCTATCTGACTACTTTATCATGTCATAAAGGCAGAGTGTTTTCTCTTTATCAAGTTGTGTTTCGTTCCGTTGTAAATTTTTTTGTATCTATACGAAATAAAATACATGGCCAATCATTCATTATTTTACTGTCGCTTTATTTATTTTATGGACTGTCCATTATTTTAACCATGCGTTTACTAATTTATCTGATCGTTTTTCATGATACTGACTCTTGATTATTTATATCTACCGTTTATTGTTTTTACTGACCACTTCTTTATGTTACTGACCCTTCATTATTTTTACTGACCATTTCTTTATATTACTTACCGTTAATTATTTCAACCGACCATTTATTATTATACTGACCATTTATTATTTTTACTGACCACTTCTTTATGTTACTGACCCTTCATTATTTCAACCGACCATTTATTATCATACTGACCAAGGGAAATAGAATAATGGCAAAGAGTACTGTCCATAAAATTGAAATACTGACCATTTAATTTGTTGCCAAAAAAAAAACTCACCTGTATAGTCGTTGTTCAAAATGAAATTATTTTTTTATTTCACCACTTTTTAGCTCATTCCATTGTACGTGTGTGTGGGAGCAGGAGCATTCGGAGCCCTGTTCTACACCTTGAGGTTGGCTTCCCGCAACCCCGATGTCCAATGGAACAGAACTGGAGAAATTTCTAATGAAGAGTGGAGAGACAAACAATACAAGGTACAAACGTATATTCGTTTATTATGATCGTAGAATAACCTTAATTTCTTTCAGTTCTACTCTCCCAACGTGGACTATTCCAAAATGCAGAACCCAGCTCCCAAATATTAAACAATATAGTCATGTGATTGAAGTTAATTAAATTTGTTAGTGATAATAGAGGTTTGATCGGTAGAATAAATAGATCGATCTTGTAAAACTTTGTTGATTCAGTTTCATCCAAATCAAGTGAAGCTCTACTAATTCACTGAATCAAGAATATCTTCTTCGGTGCCCTCTATACAGGATGATTCACGTAGACATGTCAGACCATACCCCTGCCCAAGGTGTACCAGATCGATTGATAGCGAAATATCCTTTTTCTGCACGCTCCTTGTACGTTTGTGGATATCTATTTTTCAATGATGACATGTCTTTAACGTAGAGGTGGGCACATCTCGCATACTGCAAGTGCCCACTTGCATGGAAGAATGGGATCATCGGCTGCACACACGCCAAGTATCCACGCCAATCACCACGACGCTCCGAATCAATGAACTTCTTCATCAGCGTGACCATATCAAAATACTGAACCCATGAAGCAGCGGTAGGCCCATTCCCCTTAAATGTTTCCAGCTGGCTCTTGAATTTGTTCAAAGTTGATAACAAACAAGCATTGTTCTCAACTCTGTTCAAACCAAGAGCTTCCATCGTGCTCAACAAGTTCATGATCTCTTTCCTTTCTTCTTTTGAAATATTGGCTTCCTCCAGAATGATTCCAGCTAAAACAGCTTGAACGAGTAAATGTCCTCGAAAAGCTCGGCTGTTAGCATGACCGGTCAACATTTTGTCAACTGAATTCGCTACAAATACTTGGCAAAGTACTTACTTCTTTCAATCCAAATCCAGCCATTGTGTGGTATACTGTATTCGCTCGGTGGTGAGTTATAATGAATGGAAGAAACATTACTTTAGTCTTTTCTGTATTAATGACTTTAGTAACCATTTGCATAAAACCCTTCAATTCTGGAATAGCTGGCATGTCTGGAGTGGGTTCCGAAACCTGGAGCCATTTACCACACATCCACAGTACATCTGCAAGGTTGGGTGTGAGTATGTCCGATGGAATAGGATTCAGCACGCTCATGTCTTCGATAGTAGTTTTTCGAAGTGCGCCAGTTGCCTATGCTCAAATGGTTGAAGTTCTAAGTTCCAAAACTCCCAGCTGGCTCACGTCAGCCTGGGAGGGTGCAGATTTCAGTCTTTCGATATTTGCGGATGGATGGAGAGCCGGAGCTGGTGTAACACATTTGGTACTCCCCATGCTGTGGAAGGTATTCCAGCCGTCGAGAGTGGATATGACAAAACATTTCATTCGGTATTGACTGTTCAGGGTGGTAGATGGTGGAAAGCTCAAGTTGATGGGTGTCATGATAAGAGACACTGAATCCAAAACCCGAAAAAAGGGACACCATATTCTTTCACCCAAACTTTCTATATATATATTAACAAAGCAATACTGTTTAGAATTGGCGATATAAAACCTCGAGGGCGAACAGCAGCAATGAGAGCATGAGGTATGCTTGTCAATTTTTTGTCCACTTTCTGTTTGGACCGTTTTTTTTTCGAAAGACAGTTCATAAAGACGCGAAGAGACTGAGGTATCAATTCTTCAGCCCCACTGTAGAAACTTTCTGGAGGTGTATAGGCACTATTGTCATAAGCCATATATCAATATCTTCCAAGACGATTTCAGCAGCTTTTCTTATTATTCTTTCAAGCTCTGCTTGTTTATCTTGACACCTTGAAGTATACCACATGTCATTTAAAATTTTATCACCCAGTACCACGAAGGCAGACAACAGTTTCTTTGGTGCGAATCGAACTAAAAACAATGCGATCCCCATATTTTTCTCTCATTCTCTCTTTGATAGTCTTCACGTGAGGTTTTTCTCCAGTAATTTTTCCCAATAACTCTTCCATAGAGAATTGACAATCATCATTTCCCTCTATGTAATTATAATAGATCTCTTTCATTGCTCCTGAAATTTCTTCATCCTGAGGGCGTCCTCTTTTTCTCTTTGAAGGTGGCTGCTCTTCCATTTTATGCAACATGAACTTTTTATTGCAATCCCCATGATATCTTGCATCTGCTGCATATAAATTTCCGGCAGAGCAAATACGTCTTATTATACATCTTCCCCCCAATGATCCTTCCTTTCAAGCCCTCGAACAAAAATGAGATTGTGAAACGTAATAGAACGAACCTTATAAACTGCTCGACGCAAATGATAAGGTTTTTTTCATTTCTTTGTCCTCATCGTACGTGTCTGTGCAGAAGAAACACTTAGATTTGAAATCGATTTTTTCCTGTGCTGAACGCAAAAACGGGACACCACGTGATGGTCTGAAAGAGTGTCTCTCAAAACTTTACTTATTGTATCACTTCTTATATATTCTTTTCTACAAGAAGCGTGAGCAACTCCACTTGTCTTACTTCTAAAAGCTTCATCTTTTCCATCTTTTCTTAACACGCTTATTGCCTTCAGTAATCCAATAAACCCTTTTTTTCTTACGTTACATAAACCATTGACAACTTCATCTTCACAAATTAAACACTTTTCAGCCATAGTCACAAATCAAAAAACCGGCAATAGGTACCTTTTATAAACCCACACGACAGTAACTCATGGAAATTTTAATTAACAAACTGCGAATTGAAGCAGGCGACCGCTGACAGCTACCTGGTGACCAGGGTTGTTAAGTAGTTTTTGACACAAAAAACTACATCCAGTAGTCTTTATATCAACTTACCTACGTCTAGAAACTTTCAAAACGACACAAAAACTACATACAGAGACGGACGTATGAACGATATGCGACCACGGACCATGCATGCACCTGACGCAGAAAGTAGCGAAGACCCATGACTTTTCTCCTATTTTCGTTTTAAATCAACAGAGAGTCGACGATTCGTCAGAGAAAGCAATTAAAACTCAATTCATATTTGCATAACATAAACATTTCATTTTTTTTTTAATTAATCCATTTTCGTTCTTCCATCTTCTTTTTAGAGAAAAAATATGTAGAATCTTTTTTGTACGAAATTTTACGGAGAACAATTTAGTGCTCGAGAATTTTTTCGCTGAGTGCTTAAGTTTTCAAGTTATTCAAGAAAAACGTAAAAAAAAGGCCTAGAGGAAACGTCCTCCACTTCCATCGCCTCCCACAGATCAGGACTTTTAGTATGTTGTACAGGACACCTCACCCTACACCTATACCAAAATCCGAGACTACACGAATGTTTTCTCCTATCCGGCATTTTTTGGTTTTTGTTGCCTGAACTAATTCATTTTCAAATTCGGCGGTAGTTAACACGCCAGTTTGTTCTCCCTTCTGATTTCTCTGGTTTCGACCCGCTGATTGGTTGCTATCCAAATTCGGACTAGGAAAAGGAATCACGGCCCACGCCCAAAGACACCCTGTAAAAAACAAAACTCGAGATTCGAGAAACGAAACGAAGCGAGATTCCACACTCCGTGTTGCACCCGATTGGTCTTAATTAATGTATTGCTAATTGCGGAGTAAAGTTTAAATGAAAAAAAAAAATGATCTACCAAGATCACAGAAAACTGTCTGAAAAACCAGAAACCTGCAAATGAGGAATCCTTCAACCGATTATCTTCGCTAGATGCCGACACAGTTAGAAATTCGATAACCGTCAACCCACAATACACGTTCTCCTTGACCTAACCTAAATTTTGTGTTGTTACCAGTCGTTTTCCAAGACAAGAAGCAAAATGGCATCGCACTGGGAACAATTTTATGCCTCTCATTTACCACCGACCGATTTTGAGGACAATCGAAAATTGTTGCAGGAATTTTGCGATCGGCATAATCGGGAAAAAGAACGCATTGTTCTAGTTACGGTAAGCCTGAATTCTGTCAATTTAGATTAAAAACATAAAAAGTTATTTTTTATAGGTGGTTTCAAAGTTCTAATAGCGGTTTTTTGTTTATTGATTGGATGATTCGAGGGTATTTTTGTTACGAATGATGAGGGGTTGAAAGGGGATTGCTATTTTTTGTCGAGCTTCATATTGGGCAGTAGCAGAGATAGTCGGTTAATGAATATCTGATCAAACTTACATTAATTTCTTTTTTCTGTAATAGGTTTGGAGTTTGGAGTTACACATTTAGTTATTCAAAATTCTCCCTTTCCAAAGCCAAAGTCAGGGGGCTCTTGAAAGGCCCCATTTTTCAGTTTTTCGCTTATATTTCGAAAAAGATGCATCGCACAAAAAAGTTCTTGGATACAGAAAAAAAGCTGATGAAATTATTTACAACTTTTGTATTTAACACTTTTTTGCATGAATTCGCAACCGGTCTTAACCCTTTTTAATAGCCCCCGTATAGGCTAGAGTAACAAAACTATACGAATCTGTAGGTACTCATTCTTTCTACTCTTAAATCGAGTCTTTATTTAGTTCACGCATCAAAATTTTTGTTTAATCATATCGATATTACAATTAACAATAATATTTCTTGATAGATAATTTTTGACTTCACGCAAATCATGCGGGAAGCAGTCAAATTGATTAATTTCTCTGATTTTTGACATAATTTCAACACTTAAAATAAAAAACATTTATGAGCACGTAGCTCACAAATGGTGGCGGATTCAAAAAAGTGTTGAATACAATAGTTTTAGATAATTTTATAGGTTGTCTTTTTGTACCTGAGAACTTGTTTGTGCGATGCATCGTTCTGGAGATATGCGCAAAAAAAATGTAAAATAGGTATCAAGAGCCCCCCTGACTTTGGCTCTTCTCCTAGACGTCAGAACTTTTAGTATGTTCAATAACTAAGTATTCAGAACAACTTTATGAAGAAACCTCTCACCTACCTGCCCACGCACTCTACACTTTATTTATTAATTGGACTATTATTGTACCTACATTTATCTCAAATTTATCTGTAAACAAACAAACTACGTAGGCTATTAATAAACTTAACTCAGGGATTTTCCTAGGAGTTTTCTCAGCTTTAAAAAGAGGGGTTGGTAAAACGTAATTTGTTCTTTTACATTTTGATCCTGCCCCCAAAATGTAGGTATTGATATCAGTGATTTCTCAACAGATCTATACCCGGATTCATAGTACAATCATTGTATAAAAAAAATTATACAATGGTACAATGAATCTTTCCTCAATGCAGTTGTATCCTTATATTTATTTTTAAACCCACAGAATTTGTGAAACGAGTTAAACGTTTTTATTGGTTGAAACCAGTGGGTTGATAATGGAAATAACATAGATACCAAGATAGGTACCTATATTTCCACCAAAAAAACTCGTTTTCGAAGGACCGATAATTTGTATTTTTCTATATTATGGTCAACGTGGGTAATTGGAAAACAACCGGGAGTAATTGAAAACGCCATGATTTACCGCGAAAAAATGAGATATGGGACAGCGTTTTCATAATAAATTTTTAAGTTATGAATGTTTTTAATTTGTGAGGTATGCTTTTACACCAGTCTGAATAGCGGTACGTACAGGATGTTCGTTTATAATGTGGCCCCCTTTAACTTTCTTGTGCCACCCTGTAGAGAAACATGTTATATACAAAAGTCGTAAGGTTCAATTTAAACTCTTTGCCTGGATATAGGGTGTTGCATGAAAGCATAGCAAATGAAAGATATTTTTTTTTTTAATGGAACAGCTTTTTTTTTTCATTATTGTATTCTACAAATAATTCTGAAAATAATGTACCACCATATGTCTAAGTTGAACCGTTTTCGACTTATTGATGTTTAAACATTTTATATGAAAAATAAGGTCATGCAGGTCAACATGTATAACAGTGTTGTTTATTTGGTAATTTGTTGTACTTCTGACAGTGATGGATCAAATAAATTTTAAATAGCATAATCTAAGCAATATTTTATGAAAGAAGTTAAGTAAATATGCATTATTAAGAAAAATAAATAAAATTTATTTTGGAGGCATTTATCAAAGCAAATACTTGATAGTGTTGAATTAGCCCAAAGAGAATTCCACAAGACTATTCCCCAAATGCATATTTCACTCAAAATAAGTATCCGTCGAATTTATCAAAAATGTCGAGTCTGAGAAGAAAAATAAGAACAGTGCACAGATACTATTAAAAGTTGAAGAAAACCCAAATATTTCTATAAAAAGAATATCAAAAAGTGAGAAAGAAGGGATTGAGGATCCAAGAAATACCTGTTTGAGAAAGATTCAAAGCACTCTTAGACAGAATCTGTCTAAAAAAAATCTGATCTGATACAAGGCTTTCAAAACCAAATAAATAAATAGCCCGGATTTGACGCCGCTTGACTTTTTTTTGTGGGGTTTTCTGAAGAACAAGGTCTTTGAAACACCGGTCGAAGATGTAGAAGACTTGAGAAACCGAATTATCGAGACCATTCAAGAGACTAATCAGAATTATCCTCCCTTTATTATCAATAGCATAAATAAAATCGAGCGAGATTATACACAGTGCTTAGAAAAGCATGGTGGGCATATCGAGCAGTTATAGTGTTGTGTTTGGTATGGTGAAATAATAATATAAGATTGTTTTTATATGTTTGTATGCTTTTTTTATCTCCAATTTCTTGAAAAAAATGTGTGAAAAGGCAACATTCAAAGGTCAATATCTTTTTATACGTCAATTTGAAGTATAGGGTATGCTACATAGTAAATATTCAGAATTTTTAGGAGAATATAAAAATCGAATAAAAAAGTAGGGTTCTCATTTGAAATAAGAAAGTTGGACCACACCCAGACTTTCTGAGGCACCCTGTATATGCGAAATAGAGTTTTTCAAAAAATCTACTCAAAACCATTAAAGTTTTATCTGAGACACTTTTTTCAGAAACGTCAAATAAAAAAGATAAGGGTGGTGTCAATATATAAAGAGGAACCCTGTACATATAGAACAACATAACGTGGTTTGACTAAATGAGAAATTTTTAAAACAATTGCTGAAAATTACTTTCTCCTGCAGCGATACAACCCTCAATTCTTCGCCTCATAGACAGTCGAACTCGCTCTAAAATCCCAGGAGTGTTTCGCACTCTTACTGGGAAGGTATCAATCACTGATCTCTAATATGAATGAATGAATAGAACGCTTGTCGATTCGGGCAAATTTACGATGCCGAAACATATACACCGACGAACAGTTCTGAGCATGCCTAGTGGACAGACGACATAAAAATGAACAGGCCGCTTTCGTGAAGGTCGCGAAGTGGGTCATTTTAAAAATTTAAAGCTATGGGCAGGAGCGTTACTTTTTGAACGATATTTAACAGAACATCCACCGGCTACGCTGGGCAGGAGCCCGGCAGGAGCGTACCTTTTAACTCGGGCAGGAGCCATATGGGCAGGAGCGAAACACCGAAATGACCAAAATATCATTTATGCGCATGCCTAAAGGGAAGCGGCCTGTTCATTTTTGTGTCGTCTCTAGTGGACCGTTCTATTTTCTGTTATGGGGAATGCTGAACAGAGCCGTATTTTTTATATTTCAACATGTAAATAGCAAGCAATCGAATGGAAATCATCATCAGTGGTATCAATTAGGCATGCGTTGCCGTAGAATTTGTATTTAGGGCACTGGCCCTGCATCATAAACCAGGCTTTTAAGATGATCCGATAAATAGACCGTGGAGGCCAAGTATTGGACCTGCTTTAAATTCCGGTGCAATTATGAAGTAATGACAAAGCCGACACCTTTCTCATTAGTAATTATTTGAGAACATGACAAAATTACAACAATGGTCAAAGTTCCCCTATGTGTTTCAATAGCTTTAATAATGTTCAGGGGCACCGTGTCAAGGTACTTGCAAGAAAATGGTTTTTAATTTTTATTTTGAATATGAAGCTATACATCAAAAAGCAAGATAAAACAGCAGCATTTTTGATTGCTAAGAATAAAAATTGTTCATTTTAATTAGTAGAATCTAAATTTTAAGTATTTCCGGATAAAACTGGGTCACTCTGTATGAATAATGAGAATATTTGAAAAAAAATCCTCTTCGCAATATGACATGTTCAAATCATTCTTGAGAAGTTAGAAGTTAGTTAGAATCCATATTATGTTGACATCTATTAACAGTTACTTCGTTTCCAAGGTTTCCAAATAATATCATACATTTTAAAACATGCTCGAAAAAATAGCAAATTTCTGAAGTTATCATCTTCTTATTGGTTGAGCATACCCTATACCCAGGGTATGCTATATAAAAAATGTTTAGAATTTTTAGAATGCAAAAATCAAATAAAAAAATTGGGTTGTAATTTGAAATAAGAAAGTTGGACCACGCCCAGAAGTTCTAGAACACCCTGTATAGTTGAAAACATTGTTTTCACAAAACTTATTTTGAACCATTAAACTTTCATTTGAAACATTTCTTTCTCAAACATCAAATTAAAAAGTTAATGGAGGGGTCCATTTATCTGTGAACATCTTGTACCATGTATAAACGAATATATACAGGGTGTTCTAAATATCGTGAACCCCATTGCTATCTCCGATACAAGGTCAGTTAATTGGGAGAAAATTTGCATTTGATGTTCATCCAAGATCCACCCATTTTCGGGTCGAAACTACTTAACGTAACCATCCTCAAGTTAATTTTTTTTATTACAAAACAAATTTTTCTATGATCATTTTCAAAAGTTTTCTTCGTACCCTTTCTGATGATGTACCTACTACACGAATAAAATTCAAGACGTTTTCATCCTGTAAAATGACCTCGTCAGGAATTATTGCAGGTGCGGCTTTGATTTCGTCATACCTAATTCAAAATTTATTAAGTGTCCAGGGACATACTCTCAAATCATCTCGCTAGTCTAAATTATGTAAAATATGCATGGACAAAGGACATTTTTTCAAGTTTCTTGATGGATTTTTGGGATGGAAATGTAGGGAACCATACTCGAGTTGAACCTGGTTATGTAGTATTTGAAAAAAATCAATTTGATGATGGTACCGAGAACAAAATGTCTTGCATAATGTCAGTACATCATATAGAACGAAAAAAAAATTAAAAGTTTCAAATTTCCATAGATCATCAGTTTATAAGGCCATTGAAATGAAACAAAACTTTGGTCTTTCAATTCACTTCTATTCATGTTTTGATTATAAAATAGAATGCAATGAAATGTTTGTGAGCTCTTTGGATCTTGAAATATAAAATCAGAACAGAAGACAAGCCATCCACTCTCAAACGCAACCAGACTGATTCAAGACTAGAATTTGATTAATATCACAGAGATGTGCATGGTTTGACAGAAACTTCAATAAGTTTCTCGTAGACAGAACATTATTGTGCTGTCTGAATTCCGAGTATAACTTTGTGTTTGAATTTTCGGTAAAGCAATAACGGTGGAAGTTTTGCAGGTTTCAGGAAAATGTCGGTGGTGACAGATGTATCCGGGTGCAAATTAAAGTTTCACACTTGTACACTTGATTACACAGATATAAATCTAATCACTTTTTTTATCTGTGAATTGTATCGATATAATACAGAGTAAGTAGGAAATGGTGAGTTGTTTTAGAACACATTCAGTTACGTATTGAACAAGTAGAAGTCAGTGCGTTAAAATTAATCAATATTTATGAAAATCAAAGTACTGTTGTTGAAGAAGACGGCAAAAGGATCTACATTTTCATCAAGAATTCGGCAATGACTGAATCGGCCATAAGAAGTTCAGTGAATGTGTGAAATGTCGTCATTTTATCACAAAGGGTTCTAGATTTATCCTGAAAATACCATCATCAGTGGCTCGTTTTGGAATATCCCCAGCATTAATTTTTGATCATAGAATGTAGAATGTGCTGTTGAAATCAGTTTATGAAATTTTGTTTCCCTGTTTGATAAAGTGTACACCCCGAAAGGCAAAATAAAAGTTTCTAGAAAAAAACACGAAAACTCCTGTAGGCATATCTTGAACAAAAAAAAACTGGGTAGGGAATTAGATTGAGTCGTCAGATCGGAACAAGCTAACTAACCGCGAATGACGCTTGGCAAATTTTTAAAACGTCATAAAATGTAGGTAAGTATTGATGAAACTTTTCCTAAATCCCTTTTCTTCAATAATCGTTCTTATCATCGATCGTGTTTTTTGTTTTTTTTTTTTTAACTTTAATTTCTCTACAAGTTCTGTGATTGTAACAAAACAATTAAAAGTTGTGGGTCAGATGCCAACAAGTATTAACTCTTGTATTGTTAAAATATTTTTATCGGTGAGATCAAATTTTTGTGATCAAAAATTAAGCAAGCTAGGTGGAAAGTGATTTTGATCGATTTTTATTATAAGCCAACTGTAGGTTCCATACACGCAAAAGATATTTGGGTTTAAATTCAATTGGGTCATTAAATCATATAAGATGGTTTTTTTTCTCTGGTTCATTAAATTGCTCTTTGTTTTTTGTGGTTCTTGAGTTACTTAATTGGTTCTTTATTTTCTTGATTTTTTCATATTTTGTGTTCTTTTTTTTTTGGTTTTGTTATACACTGCTCTTCTAGTTTTCACATTAACATGTTCTGGAGTGAATCTTGATAACAATATCTTCTCTAAGAAAGGAGCTATTAGCTGAACAAGAAATAAAAAGATTGAAAAAGCACAAGGCTTCAATGATTTGATTTTTTTTATTCATTGCACTAAATTCTACAGAGTGTTTTAAATTTTCAGAGCAATAGTGTTCCTGTACTAAGCTTGGAGTAGAATGCGAATTTAATCAAGTAAAAATTCAAAACACTTTAAGGAGTCTAGAACAGAATTTTTGTAAACTTCTTGCTCAGCTGTACTGTTTCTTTTTCCGAGAAGATATGTACTAAGTTTTACCCCAGGACATGTTTACACTTGATCTTATGTAAAAACTAGATGTTGATTTTTTTGTTATTTTATTTTGATTGATTTTGTATGATAAATGAGTTGTTATTTTGTACCAAAAAAAGATATAATCTAAATCTATCAAGCTTGCTTGATTTCTGGTAAGTGGTAAGTATACGCATGCATGAAAAAAATGTTCACCCATCCATCGTTTGGACAAACCATCATGTTCAAAAGTTTATTAAATTGCAACTAACTTTGGCTTGTAAAAAATAAACACAACAATGACTTTCGCCGAAGAATAGTATCATTATAAAAATGAACGTATGTCCGTATAACTGAATCAGGTAAAACCCTTGATCACATTCAACTTCAACCCACTTAAAGACTGGACATAAATGTCCAGTGTAATTGAAAAAGTAGCTAGGCAGCTTATTTCCGACATCCCTCCACTTAATCCTTCTTTAATGCATAATAAAGTCTGTTCTATTTTCCATGACCACTGTAACTGTGAGCTACAAAATGTATAGGATATTTTTCTGATCTCAAATAAAATGATGCTAGAATCGAAACAATTATTTATCCCGTTTTGTATGACTTCCAAGAACAAATCTAATGTCTAGTAAGATATCAACGTGACTATAAGGCTTCATTGTCGACTTGAACAGCGTATTACAAGTATTTATGGATGAATTAATCCAATTTGTAATACGCATCAAAAATTTTATAAACACATTCAGCGTTCATGATTTCATGAATATATTTAAACATAGACTAACTAGATATTATGCAGTAAGAGTGGGTCTTTTGAGAGTTCTAATTAAATAGCGACATTTTGTCATTTCTGGGATGAAACTTTGAATTTTACAGTGTGTCGCAGATAAGATGAATACACCCCTGTATTTTCCTTATTTGAAGAAGTCGGAGTTCGAAAATTTGTACAGTCATAGAGACTGTGAGTCACGGTTTTTATGATCTGAATGAAATTTGCACTTTAGAGCCCGCCTACCTCGTCTTCACAAATAGGCAAATTCTCGATATTTTGCTTCGCGTCAGAAAGAATTTACTGGAAATAGTCGTTCTAGATTGTACTCTAACCTCGGATTTCAAGTTTTATCAGAAAAGTTCAATTTTGTTTTTAATATTGTTTATTTACGAATTTATTTTAATTCTGATATAAACTAAAAATATGACTACTTTTCAATATAATACTGTCATGTCGTCTCAAAAACATTTTTTAAGGTAATAGGAAGATATAATGTTTATTAGGTAGGTTATTGGAAAATATATAATAGAAACTGGAATTTCACTTTGAAATTGGTATCCATGCAGTAGTAGTATTGCCAAAATTCCCGATATTCTTATGGATCTACTCGATGATTTTCTGATATTTCACAATAATTGTCTATAAATCTAAATATTCTAGTATCCTTTTTTTTTTCGAGAACACAATTTTGTTGGAAATATCTCTTATAAATTATTTATTTCATACTGCACCGTAAAGTATCATTTAGCGGACCCAAAACCAGTCCGGTAAATGACACTTTACATCCAGCTTTACAGCATCAGAGATGGTACAAAAAATTACTTGACTACTCAAAAAATGACATTTTACATCATCAAAGGTTTGGCTGGCGTCATCTCATGATTTTAATTAATAACTTGACATACACTGTGGGCCGAAATAAAGGAGTACATTTTTTAATTGAAAATATATTTTTTGTTTTTTGGACGATTTAATTTCTTTTTGCAGGACTAATAACCTAACATGTCCTCAACATGACTGTAAATTAGAAAGCAAAAATAATGCACAGGGTCGGACTTTAAAAAAAATTATATAACAGTGAATTTGAAGTCGTTGCAAATGAAAACTGTCTTAGCTAAAATTGTACTAATATGCTTCAGTAAAAAGAAAATTTTCCAAAATTACCGGATTCGCGAAATACCATTTTTTTATTAAATCACTTTTTAACAAATAACACATTTATGAAAAAAGTTTAGTAATTTTCAAACTTGGAGTAAAATATTATGGATGTGGCCACCATTATTGTTTACCACTTCTTGAAGTCGTCTGCGCCATAAATTGATAGCCCCATTTATTGCACCCTGTTCAAAATTGTTCCAAACAAACTGCATTTTTTCTTTGAGCTGCTGGATTGTTTCAAATCGTTGTCCGTCATACAAATTTTGTTCGAAAATTCCCCAAATTGAATAATCAACTGGATTTAATTCTGGGCTGTTAGGTGGCCACATTTCTGGCTCAATATAATCCGGGCAATTTTCACTCAAGAACATCCTTGTACTGTGGGAAGTGTGCGAGGGAGCACCATCCTGTTGGAAAGTGTAATCGTAACAAACATCTTCAATTTCTGGTAGTAGGTGCTGCAAGATTTGTTCTTGATACGTTTCTGAATTTACCCCAGCATCAACAAAAATTAGACGAGATTTTCCCAACATGGATACTGCAACAGAGACCATTACACCTTTTGAGAAATGACTTCTTTCAATCAAAAGATGCTCTAAAGGTATTTCTCTCTTAAATTGTATTATTCTGGGTATTTTTAGGTGGCCGTAAATAAAACATTTTTTCATCTGAAAACCATATTTTTCTAATGTCTTCGCGGGAGCGGAATCTTCGTAATAGCAAATTACATCTTTCCAATCGTTTTTCTCTTACATTGGCCGTAAGTCTTTGACAGTAAACTTTTTTAAATATTTTAAGATGGCAGTCTTCTTTAATGATTTTTCGAACTGACGTACGGAAAATCCTAGTTATTTTTGCGATTTTCCTTGTTCCAACAGTTTGGCCAGGTTGCAAATTTCCTAAAACAACCCTTACTTTACCAATATTTTCTTCAGTTCTCGAGCTTCGCTTCCTTCCTCTTCCACGTTTATTTTCAATAGATTGATTATTTTCAAGTAAAATTGACATAAAAGAAGTGGTAAACAATAATGGTGGCCACATTCATAATATTTTACTCTAAGTTTTAAAATTACTAAACTGTTTTCATAAATGTGTTATTGGTTAAAATGTTATTTAATAAAAAAATGGTATTTCGCGAATCCGATAATTTCGGAAAATTTCCTTTTTACTGAAGTGTTCCGGATAGTTTATCTACCGAAAAAGCATATTAGTACAATTTTACCTAAGACAGTTTTCATTTGCAACGAGCTCAAATGCACTGTTATATATATTTTTTTTATAAGTCCCACCCTGTACATTATTTTTGCTTTCAAATTTACAGTCATGTTGAGGACATGTTAGGTTATTAGCCCTGCAAAAAGAAATTAAATCGCCCAAAAAATAAAAAATATATTTTCAATTAAAAAATGTACTCCTTTATTTCGGCCCACAGTGTAGAATGTTGGAATGTTGCTAACATTGAACTCCATACTACGTATCGCTTACTAACCAAGATGAGCTACTTTTGTTACTCCAAGAAGTTATAGGATATCTTTCAGGATAATATTTCGAATGAGAATTAAAACTCGCGACAATTAAAAACACTTTTTATTGGACGAGATCATCAATTAGTGAATACGTAGTTATATTTTTGATATCCTGCATCAAAATCATCCTAGATTTCGTAATTTGTGAAATAACCAAAACCTGCCATAGTTTTGTATAACCTGAGATATCCACATTTTTATATTTATATACCTTGATTATGAAAATATTGTCCATTTACAAAAGTTGTTCTTTTTTTCAGTCCGGCGGTACAACGGTACCTCTCGAACACAACACAGTAAGATTTGTGGACAATTTCAGTGCAGGTACCCGTGGTGCTGCAAGTGCTGAGTATTTTTTGGAACGTGGCTATGTTATTATTTTCATGCATCGTCTCAAAAGTCTGGAACCATTCACTCGCCACTTCAATGGACAAAAGTTCATGGATATGCTGGATTTGAACGAGAGGGGGCCTAATACAACTATCACAGGTGAGTGATAATGTTAAAGAATCATCAGGAAAATGAGTTCTAAAGCAGAAAATACGTTTATCAGGTATCAATGTATCGGAAAAGTACAAAATAAAATCGTAATCTCAAGCAAAGCTAAACTTCTCATGTAAAGCTCATTGAATTCCATGTTCTCATAAGTTTAGTGAATGGCATATAATAATTTTTTTAGTCAAGCCCGACAGTGTGGACGTATTAGCCCCAATCTTGGCAAATTATAAAGCAGCTCAAGACAATGGCAGAATATTATATGTCAGTTTCACAACAGTATCTGATTATTTCTGGTTACTGAGGGCAGCTTGTGAATGCTTGACTAATTTTGGGTCCAGAGCTCTCTTATATTTAGCAGCTGCTGTTTCTGATTTCTATGTTCCTGCAAATCAGATGGTAAGGGAAAGCCATCTAATTTTTGGTGTTGTGTTTAAATACATTAAGCAAAGATGTAGGAAAAGCGATATTCCAGGACAAAAATCATGATTATTTCTCTTTATGAGAACATTACTTTGTGGGGTTGATATCGGTGATGTGTCGTTAAGACATCGAGAATCTTTTCAAGTGTTGGTTTAATGGATGAATAAATTAACCCTCAAGGTATACGAGTGATCTGTTATGAATCATAAAGACATGGAAAAAAGAAACAACACCCTAATATTAACAACAAAAACTCACAAAAAAATCTCGGGTTGGTGAATTGCTTGGTTACAAGGAATGAGCCTGATATCACTAAAAAAAATGATGAAACGATAGAAAAATTTGATTATTGCTTGATAGTCGATAAAAACTTACATCATTCTTCAACACCAGTCTTGCTCTTTTTAGCCAACTCATAAAATTCAATCAGGTGGTGGAGCGGCTCCCACCATTCAATTGCAGTTGGTACCAAAGCTCTTAGTACCATTGGTCAGTTTATGGGTGCCTCAAGCATTTGTCGTATCGTTTAAGCTAGAAACTGATGAGAATATACTTATTACCAAGGCTAGGGAGGCACTGGGTAAATATAAGCACAAGGTAAGTGTCTTATATGTTGTGTCCACTGTCCCGAAAGATAATCATTTTTTCATTTTATTTTGCCGTTTTTTTTTGTATTTTTATTCCAACACATCTTGTTCCCAGTTGGTTATCGGTAACATACTACAAACCAGACGCACCAGAGTCGTGTTTGTAACTCCTGACTCCAACTGTGAATTAGTCCTAACCAAAGATCAAGTACATAGTGGAATGGAAATAGAAGAAACGATTGTTTCCAATGTAGTAGCCAATCATTCAGAATATATCAAAATCCAGAAGTATTGAAGATAATCCTGTAGTAGGTATGAAAATATCTAAGAAGTCCTAAGATTAGATAATCACTTCTATCAGGGTAAAATCATAGATAATTTACGTGTGTGTCTTTGGAAATTACCATTGACGTACGGAATGTAAAATATTTTTATTCGATTTGATGTTGTGCTCTACGTCTTTGGATAATTTTCGTCTGATTTCATAAAAATTATGTAATTGATGTAAAGTAGGTTCAGGGTATATAGACTTATGACTTAACATATCCTGTTGTGGGAACATATCTGTTATTGAAGTGCAATAAGAAGTGTAGTCGGTGAGATATGATATTTAGAGTTTCAAACAAAAAATAAGCATGATGTGTTCTTTTGAGTGTTATGAAAACTTTCCATTAAATCTAAAAAAAGAATGTCACCTTCAGGATTGTTTCAGACAAATGCTTTAATCCATTTTAGTTAAATCTGTTTTTTTAATCAACTTATTTATTTTAAAAAATATTGTTTTTTTTTATTGAATGTGTGTGGCGTCTTAATTTTTTTCTTATTGTGGCACAATAGGTTTTGGTAGAGAAATTCAAAGGAAAGTCTGCTCCCTCAATATTGAATTCAAAAATGGGCAATGATATAAAAATATCAACAAAGCACTAAACCAGAACGAAGTCACAACTCAATAAGATACTGCCAAGTCCCTTAGACAATGTAGAAAGCGTGATGTGAGAAAACTGTATTAAAAAAAAATTAGTAAAAAGTAAAACGGGTTAATCAAGCTATGATCTCGATAAGAATGGGAATCAATCATAGTATAGATTATCACGGAAGTGCTGCCACATAAAGTTCTAAAAGGCAAACAGAAACATAAATTTGCAGAAAGCATTCCGTCGGACGAATTAGATGAAAAAAAAGCACATAAGATGTGGAACATGAATCAAGAACATAGATAACTGTTTGTAGGTTTCAAAAGAGAAAACAGCTAAAAGACGAACCTTATAGAAACAAATTATCAAAAATTCGATTGCAATATTGGAAGTAGAATCGCCAGAGAAAAATGGAAACCCAGATTAAATGAAACGCTTGCGCCGTTGTTTTAAATTGACATACACTGAATCGAGCAAAACGATCGGAAGAAATTTGAAAGATCTATAGATCTTCAAGTTATCAAGCAAAATATTCACTCTCACTTATTTTCGTCAATGATAAATGACACTGGCTGATTGTGGAATAGGCTGTCTTAGCCTTCTGCTCATAAGGTTTTTGAAGGTGAAAACATAGTCCAGACCACGATACGCCTGAACATATGTCAGCTTCGCGAACAAAATTGGTTTGTATTGCGCAGTGACGCAGTTCCTATGTTTCCATAATAATAAGCGGAACCTAGCTTTTTATGGTTGTGTATAGGATGTAGAGAATTGAAAAACCTCCAAAATGAGTCGAACCTCCAATATTTTTTTCCGATAGTCCTTCGGAGCTAGAGCTGTATCTTCATTTTCAGAAGTTGTGAATTTCCAAAGAAGTTGCAAAATGTTTCCTCAACGAAAAATGGGCTTGGGGGTTCGGAAGGGGCTTATTTTAAGGTTTTTCGATTCTCTAAATTTTTTGTATTGCAGTCAAAGCGATCCTGTCTGTTGTCTCTGTTATGAACCGAAAAATGATTTTTTTGATTTTTTATTGTTGTTGCGACGCCATTTGGTTGATAACAATTAGTTGCTATAATTATACATGGGTGTCCACGAACAACTTCAGGAAACTTAAGGGGGTGATTGTTTGTGATAAAATGATGATGGTAACTCATATAATAAAAATTCTAAATCTCAATATTTCTCGACTTACAGGTTACAGGCAGTCAAAGATCATTTTTTTCTTGCCATTGATATATTCCGATTATTTCTTATCGAGTCAGAATGAACTCTGGTACAAAGTTTCGACTTGTTTATCTGTAACGTTCTGTGGAAAAAATGTTTCTCTACTCTGCCCCTAGAGGGTGCTTTACTTGAAATCCAAAGTTCATATGTCGCATATCTTTTTTGTCTCGATAGATTTCTCAAAAACAACTACGCCGTTTTAAAGATTAGAAAAGAATAGAAAAAAATTGACCCTTTTGGCCGCAAATGGACATGAGTTAATATGTGAGAAAAAAAATGATTTGAATGACATATTAACAACAAAAATTCAACACAAAACAACAAAAACGTCAAAACAACTCATTTTTGCTGTTGCTTTCGTTGTTTCTGCGTCGTTTTTTTTTAAACGGGTTTTTTTTTGTTTTTGTAATGTACTTTGTTTGCCATTATATCATTCAAAGCATTTTTTTCACATGAGTGTGAGATTTGCGGCCAAATTGTGTCCAAGGTTTCCGTTAGTGCTACGAGGTTGGTTAAATGGGAGAACAGTTGCCGTTTACTTCCGAAAAAAAATTCCTTTGTAACTTTTGCAAAATGAAACCAACTCTTCATGAACTTTTTCCAACATTCCAGGAATAATTTTGTTAGATACTCGTCGAAGTCTTCTGATTTATCATCTAGATTCTGCGGTGTAATTCGAAAGGTAATACACCCTCTCATCAATAAAACCCCATGTCCCAGCCCCACATGGTGTAATATCAGTTGATCGTTGTGGTCAGTTGGCCATTGTTACCGATTCATCTTATGGGATGAAAAAATGTTCAAAAAAATCACACATGGTGATACAAATCCGGCTCCGTATTCAAAAGATTCAAAAGGTATTGTTGTTTGCTCTTATACGAGACGAAACCAAACTTTGGTGCTTCGATCAATCTTCATACATGTTCTAAACATAACCTATAAGTGGATAAAATATTTTGAAGTCTTCTAAATTTTGAAATATGATGAATTCAGATTCGTACTCGTGATAATTCCTGATGATGTCATTTTACAGGGTCGAAACGTCGTCAATGGTATTTGTGTGGTACATCATTGAAAAGGGAATGAAGAAAGGTTTTAAAATTGATGATAAAGAATCCAGGTCCGTATTTAAAAAAAAAAATAAGTTGATGGTGGTTGCTCAAATACGAAACGTCGTATACACTTTTTGAAGATAATATCATATTGTAGAATGGAAAAAATCATAAGACTTTCAAATTCAAACTGTGTCTGAAATATTTGATGAAATTAATTTGGGCCATTTTCACAATTTACCCTGTATCTCGCAAACCAAAAATAATTTTGCGGCCCAGTGAATGGATCTTCAATGAGCATCAAAAACTGCAACTATTTTCCCATTTAACCGAAAAAACGAACACTCCACGTTTTCATCACGATACACCTAAACCAGAGAACACATTTATTGGAAGCGACAAACACCTGTTTTCCCCATTGCTTTAATGGGAACGCATTTGCCTTCGAAATTAAACAGCGTCCTACCTCTCAGATGGCGTTACTCTGACGTTACGTTCAGTTTTAATGCCAGGTTTACATTGAATTCAATTCCGAAGTGGAACCATGTCAAATGTTCTCTTGGCAAACGGGAATCATATTATGCTACCATCCACATTGAATTTGGCGTAACCGTGACTTTGAACGCAAATTCAATTTAGATGGTAGAATATGATTCTCGTTTGCCAAGCGGAAATTTAGTTCAGGCTCAGAATACAAATGGTGAGATATTCTCAAATTTGATTTTGATGCTATTCAACAAGAATTTGACGTAGCCCGATCGTAAAAAAGTGCCGGATATGTTTTTTTATACTATAGATATAACAACAGCCATAGATAATCTATTGTACGATATAGTGTGGTCACCAGCAAAGTACATAGCAAGACGCTTGGTGGCCATTGTGGTCACAATTAAATTACATAGCAATACGCTTGGTGGCATTGATGATTCACAATGCATTATGTTTGGTGCTGAGAATACTCAAAAACATTCAACAATAGTAACAATGTCATGTGACAGATGATTTTATTTGCAAATCATCTCTCACATGACCCAAAATCCTCAGATATCACTTTCAATTAATGTATGTAATGACTCTTCGAAACAGCTGACGGAGAGGAGCCTATGACAGATTCCTACCACAGACATCACCCAAATTTTTTGACGGGAAAAGTTTCGTCGTTTCTCATTGTTATTTTTTCTAGGCCTAAACACGGTTTGTTAGTATTGGCTACCAAATGTCGTCATCAACGCGCAGATATGTTCGCCTTCGAAAATAAGTGACAGTATGTAGGCAAATAATCGTGGGGCGAGGGAAAAGACCAACTACACAATTATTTCTGTGCGACGTTTTGCGACTTTATTGTCGCTTTTTCAAGCACTATAATGGAACAGTTTTTTATAAATAAATAAACTTGACAAACTTGAATCTACAAGAATAAGTGACAGTTCTTGTCATTGGGCGCGTTCAGGAAACACCAGCGCTAAAGCGCTTCAAGGTACCGCCAGACTGGTGCGTATCATTCGCCGAGGCGGATTTTGGTGATTTGATTCATGACACATTCTACATGGAAATGTATCAGAAGTATGTCAAAAATCAGATAAATCTCGGCTACGAATAATTCGCGCCCCTCTGAAGTTATCTTTATTCAAACGTTCTCGCTGGAATGACATAAATGATGTTTTCTGCTGCTTCAAAACACTTCCAGCAATGAAGCGAAAGAAATATTTGCTTGACCGCTGGTCTATAGCGCTGCAGCAGAACTAAATTATGCCATTCAGAAGGACGATGTGAATAAAGCGCATCTCTATATTTTGCCATATTGATCATGATCAGATATCAATGTTACCTATATGTTTAAATAATGTTTTGTTTGTAACCTATATATCATACCTACCTATCAGCATGGGCAAATTATTTGGAACACATCTCAATTCGGGTTGCCAAAACTCATGATCGCCTTTCCAAACCCTTTGTATCAACTTGAAAAACTGAAACCTCCAAATAGTGTTCAAAACACTGTAGTTTCTAGTAATTTATTTGTTAACTCTGATAATACTCTATGTACTTATAGATACAGGTAAATTACTGGATGTATCGTTAGTGACTGTCAGTAGAGAATCTACTGTCAGTATAAAACAATTTTGTAATGTATGTGTACAATAAATATTTTTAGTTACATTGGTTGTTTGATACTTTTATTTATTCAACAAAGGCTTTCAGACAATTTTGTCACATCCTGATTATAATATCTCGATTCGAGTAGAAGTTGCAACTTTCAACTTATGAATAACTTGAAGGCAGTAGAGGAGCTAATTAGTACCGTTTCTGTGATTGATTTTGAAACATATTTTCAACTTCTGTATGATGTCTTGTTCCAGGTATCTTCTTTGATAAAAGTCGAACATTTTGTCTGCGTTTAAAAGTCTGAAGAGACGTTCACCATACTTTCTGAAATACAGATGTGATTATAATGTAGTTCAAGGTTTGGTAAGTTTGAAGATTAGTTCATTTTAAGTCTGCTTCTGATTACATTTGTGATGAAATGTTTAAAGTTAGCGACGAAAAACATTGAAAACTCCTTTTGAAGATCGAAAATGCTCTGCTTGGTCTGGTATTGTTTGACCTCAGTCTTTTTTAGACTAAATAGACATACATTATGATGGATATTTGAAAAATTATTTCTGGCGATTCATTTGTTTTGTTTGTAACAAAATTTATCAGTCATGAGTGAAGATCCAGTGTTGCCTACATACCTAGCTTCTAATGATTTATCGTTGAGAAATTTCACCATATTCAGTATCAATCTCTTCCTGGTGTAGTCACTATTGTTTGGGTTAAAAATCAAACTGACCCCAGAAATCACAACAGCACACACCACTAGTCTCGCTGTTGCTATCCTTACCAACGCATTCTTGTGATCAGGCCCCTGGAATAGCGTTATCAGTGATCACAGATCAGCTTCGAAATAGTTTGAGACTTAAGTTGAGATGGTGTCACAGCAAATAGTTTTCATTTTTTGTGATGGTGCATTGCTATAAAGCAAAATATTCGGTTTCTCTTATATGAACTATTTTTAAGCTTTGTAGATGAATAGAGTATTGTTAATTAACAGACATTAAGAACATGACTAAGCTCATGGGCAAAACAAAACGGACAAAATTTTGATCTCGAATAACTCTTTTAGTCTTGCATGGATTTATTTCTTTGTGAAGTGGCATACAAGATCACAATAACAGTGGAAAACACTAGTCACTTTTGAAATGTGAAAGTTCTTAAAAATGTTTTCCTTGTGATGATAGATTGTATACCTATTCATAAAACCTTCCAACGTGCTTTTTATAAACTCAGGATGTAAGTGATCCGCGAAGTTTCGGACACAAAATAAATTACCAAACGACCAACAAATTTTTCTGGATGGCGAAATCGGTGCACGCTCTTCTTTACTCTCGACGATTTAAGGTGAGTTAGAGTATCAGCTCTGAAAGCTCCGAGCGCGAAATTGTCCATTTATGCGCGTACAATTTTTGGCGCTCCGAGTGTTCAGAGCGAATACTCGAACTCATCTTGAGATGTAAGTTAGGGTTGATATACATCTGCGCCACTCAGAGAATCAGTGAAATACTATATTATTCTGAATTGATCAATGAGGATTTCTAGGTAAGTTGGCCTAACCATTTCGGAAGGTACCATGTCAGCAGTCTTTGTTTAGTTTCCAAATACTAGTTTTTGTTCAGAAAACCGCAAAAAAGTTGTCAGCTAACGCGACTTCAGGGCGTTTGAGTTAGTTTTTTTTATATATTTCAATTTTATGGCCTTTTTCACACATTGACATAACAAGCTGACAACTTTCGCCATTTATCCTATTCAGCTGACCATTTTCTCTGAGTGAAGATTGGAGGCTCCTGATGGAGGTGCACAATGTGCTGTGGTATTTACCAGCCTCACCCTCATATCCACATCTACACAGGCCAACGTGTACAAACCCTGGAAAGCATCCACATTGTCTGACAGACTGGAGATCCATATTTCCGAACGACTTAAAAACTAAGACCAACTCTTGGAAATTTGAGAATTGAAATCACACTGAAAAAAGTGACGGTACCACCCGGAATATTTGTTAAGTAGTTTATTTTAGTAGGTATTTAGAAATTGATTTTACCTTTGCACAGAGAGCACGAACTGCATGCAAAAGCGGCATGTGAGTAACCATACAATCTAACGCCAGGTTTGCATCATGTCTAATGAACTTATTCGAATCTGCTGTTCTGCATAGGAGAGTATCAATTATTTCATCAAATTCCTAAAAAAAAGTCAGTGGTGAGCATTACAGAACATTGCAAGCGGGAGAATGCACACTTTGGTATCCTATCTTTACTTACAGGTCTTCTAGTATCTTTGATATACTCAAACAAATGACCCACCGCTTTGCAAGTAGTTCTACACACATGTGATCTTGGACTTTTTAGCAATTCAATCAATCTTTGATTAACAATGATCATATGAGGAAATGTTATATTTTTATCAGTAGTCCGACAAATTTCCACCACATCAGCCAGACCTCTTAAAGCAGTATTCCTGTAAATAACTTTGGCATCAACATAGAAATGGTTTTCAGTAAAGAATTTTGAAAATGTTGGACATTTATAAGATGAGAATTGAATTTACCAATCGAGTTCTTTCATCCTTGTGATAGCTTGGGCCAGGTCGTTTTCTGGGATTTCCTGAAACGTTTGCAGTAGAGTGGATTTGGAGGCCCTCTGTAATGATGAGATGATTTGAGATCAATACTATTTACTGAAATTATACCTTCGGAGATCTCAAACTCAGATCAAGAATAGAGTCGCCATTGGCTTGGAAAATTGACGAGGAGCTTTTGTCAATGTATGGTACCCTTCTTAACGGCCCTTTACTGATATTAGGCTTAGGACTAGCACTTCTACCTCTTCTCGTAGGGGATATTAACCTCGTTACTGTTTTGATTTCTTTCATTTTGTTTTTTTGTTCACTTGAGAACGTAGGGGACATGAATGAATGCTTTGGTGCCGACCTTGAGGTCGAATTCAGATCTAATGATAATTCTTTTTCGCAATAAAATCTCACTGGCTTGGTCTTTGTAGGTGATACGTTCTTTTCCCTCACATTCTTCACTTCAAATCTTGGGGAACTCAAAATTTCAAAATGTGATTTGCTTTTGAGACGTGGATCTTCGATGATTTTATTCAACGGAGAAGTTTGTTGAAGAAAGTTAGATCTAGTAATTCTCGGAGATGAAAAAAGCTGCCCCATTTTTTTGTCTAGAAATGTTCTAGTCAAAGAATTTTCACCAATAGAGTTGTCACTTTCCTCGTGCAATTTAGGCTTATGCAAATATCTCAGTACACATCCCTTTCTGGAGTATTGGGCGTCATTCACGTCATCCCCTTTTCCAATATCCAAATCCAGATTCAAATCATCCTGATAAGTCGTCCTGGGACTTAAACTGTCGGGGGACATTCGGGCTGTACTGAGACCCACAGAAACAAATGTTGTACTTGTCTGAGTACTAGTTTCTTTTATAACTTCTGCATCGGTTTGTCTAAAGTGATTGTAGACGATTTTACCTCGAGGTAGTACAAATGATGTCGATTCAAATAGCCTTTTTACTGTTCGCTCCGAGTTTCTCAGACTTGGATTGTTACTCATAGTTTTCAGTAAGCAGTTCATTAGGACATGGTGTTTGTAGGGAGGGTGTATATCAACAAGAATGATACTTTAGCTGTCAGGTTGAATGACAGTGACACTTTTACAGAGTATAGAATTGTCAACTCTTAATTTTCAAGTGGCTTACACCATGATCTAATTCAATAATTATAGTTTGATCAACCGAAAGGCCATGAATATTTGAAGCATATGATGCATTTACTCTTTCCATCCGACCAAACAAGTTATTTACTTATTTTGGTTTGGTAAGAGAACAGCTGCTAATGCATACATTTAGATTGAAGACCTGATTAGTTGTTCCTTCAAGTCCACAAGTCAACCATTTTTTTGCTTAGCAAGCCTCAACTCCTTTTGAAGAAACTAAATTTGCTAGAAGGACTACTTCTTATCGATAATACGACTTACTTTTTCTGTTTATTTCTTAATAATACCGAAGCTACATTGTTCCTATATGCTAAGTATATGCATGGAAGAATAAATAGCCATACTTGGCATATAGGCAGTATGTTAGTATAGGTTTATCAAAAAGAGATTTTTGTTTGGACTTCCAATACTTTCGTGATCTAAAAGTCTTCACACAAAAATGAACAAGCCTATTAAAAAGCTCTTAATATTTATGAGAGCTTTTCTGTTTTTATGAAGGTGCGTTTCCACTTGCAACAGAACGTCGTTCGCCTCTCCGAACATCATCGCGTTACGGATTACGGTCTCAGTCCACACATGCTATGCTCAGATTATGTGAGGTTTGTCGCCTTATTGCGAGACGGATTTCCTGGGCCACTGGGCCACTGGTACTCTCATCTCTTGAAGAGATGAATATCACTGGGCAACGCGCTCTCCTGGGTACCGATTCTGGGACCGATAGAACGGTCATACGAGAAAGATAAACGATCACCTCCATATATTTCTCGGTTTACTGTCTCTCTCTTTCTCTTGATATGACCGTTCTATCGGTCCCAGAATAGGCACCCTGATTTGACCCCTTATGGTTTTTTTGCTGCGGGGATACCTTAATCCTTGGTTTACTTACACCGATCGTTCCAGACATCGGGAAGCGTAAATACGGTACGATACGACGTAAATAATGGTATAGAACGTAAATAAGTTCTATACCATTATACAGATGGACTCCATTCTATATCGTATTTGGAAACGCGGATATGTTTAATCCAAACCATACCTCGATTATTGTACCCCAGACTATACCGCGATACAGAAATTGGCAACAGTATACAGTTGAATGCAGAAAAATGTCGCTTCTACTTCCTTTTCTATAAACGTTAACATTAATTGAAGGCAGTCGTTGAACATACAACGTATATTTTAATTCGCTTAGTGCAATAATTGTATTGATATGAAATTGTTCAATACGTAATTAGTAATGGAAGCAAACCTGAACACTGTAAAAAGGCAAAAAGCCTACTTTGCATCATATTGTTATTTTTGTGTAGTCCAGAGACATGCAATAAAGTGGTTTATCTCAAAAATTAGGCAATTTACGATAAATTGGTTGAAGTGCCGCTCGGGACGCCACTGTATTCGATAATTTTTATTTGTTCATGGCAAAATGAGCCCGTTATCACTATAAATACCGTTACCAAACTTCAACAAAATCGAGTAAAAGATAAACTAATTAAAAATAAAAAACTAATCAAAAAAAAAATTAAACACCCTGTATTTTGAAAACAAAGCGAAATTCGAAAAAAAGTTATACCACATTTTCGTCTTAAAATTAAGCGAAGAATCACCCCTTTCATTTTGTCACAGAGGTTAGGAAACACCCTGTATAACGTTGAAGTTTTCTTTTCTGAAACATATTGTAATCACATTTCTGAGTTTAGAGGAAAACAAAGATGTCACTGATGGCAAAGTTTACTAATATACATTTGCTGATGATTTGATTTGCAAGCGAATATTGGAAGTTCAATTCAATATTCGCATCTAACCAAACTAACCAGAAATCTCATTAATTTTCATGTAACGTTTGAGTTTCATTTTCTGAATCATAGTTATGAAAGAATGAAGATACATTTATTGTGTATTTATTTTCTACCGCGGTATACTTTGGAGTGGAATGATCGTTTATTGTATCTTCATATCCTACCATATTACAGAATAACGTCCTTCTGTATCGCGGTTTGGTTTGGAGTGATCATATGCGCGTTTCACAAATTCAAATCATTACTACGCTACAGAATGCTCTTCATCTGTATAATGGCAAAGAACGCAAATACGTCAAAGAAAATGATCAAAAGCAACATTCGAGCCCAAATTGTCGAAATTCCTATGAAGGTGCTTAACAACAAAATATTCTCAGATATTTAGGTACTCTGCTTATAACACTAAATTCTTCACACAAACCGAAATCATACTGCTATTCGTTGATGAAATATCGCTCTAGAAAAGTTAGAAATTGAAAAAGATCTGAATAACCCAAGTACTTGTCTACTGAAGGTAATTCTCAGTACCCATATACTTCCATATTGATCAAACATTTGAATGTTGAGTTGCCAGAAGATTCTTTACTACGTCAAATTTGATCCCCGTCAAAATACATTTAAAATAATGTCGTGAATATGAAAAGAACTAATTTTCAGTTTTCTTCAATGATCCGTTTGGAACCCTCCTTACAAATTTTATTTTTTCGAATGAGTTGAAAGAACATATCACCGATTATCAGGTGACTGAATTTAGCATAAAGCCAAATTTCAAATTAGCAAACAATTCAAGACAAACAAATGGAAATATTGAGCTTAGTTACGTTCGCTCTTCGATCTTTCCATTTTTATTAACTTATCCACCAACCAACTTTACTTCAAAAATTATCATATTCCAACATTTAGATGTGTAAGGCAGAGGCATGATCTCGTATTTTTGATACATTTGAAAATGTTTGCTTTTGAATGTTTGATTTTGTTACCGTATTTATCCTTCAGAAGAAATACCTCAGTAAATATTTCATGGAGAACATAGTTCTGCTAATTTTTTTTATTCCACTTCGTTTCCTAAGCTTGATTCTAAAATTCAGCCTTTACAAGATGAACAAATTTGACGTTAGCGTGTGAAAAGAGAAATTTGATAAGATAAGGCACGTGTACACTTTTCCACATTCACTGTTGGCAACCGTTATATGACGTGAGATTCTTTTTTACTGAACTAAAATGTGATAACACGATTCCATTAACAAACCTTTTTGTTTGTTTGATGTTCATAAGACATTACGAGTAAACCTCAGCGGTAGATTGAATTTCCAGAAGACATTTGTAATGCAAGAATGAAGACCTACCATTTGATTAGGTACATATCTAGTGTTTTCTTTATAAAATGCCTTATTGAACATCTGCTTTACAACGTGTTTAGTTTGGAATATCTTCTATTTTAAAAAAATGCACTTCGATTGTTTTCTTGTTATGGGCACTATTTGGTTTTGTTTCCAATCTTTATGATCTTATATTAATGAGTTTTCTACTTAATTCCTCTTGGTATTCTATTGTCTAATACCCATGTCCTCCTGTTCGTTTCGTTATCCATTTGTTCACTTTTTTATGTATTCAGATGTTACTTTTCGGATGATCTTTATCTATTGATAGATGATCTACTGCTGCTTTGAATCAAATTTCATTGATGATCCTTGAACGAGCTATTATAATATTTCGAGGACACCTCAGTGTGCAAAAGTATTATTGTAAAATAAACCTCCACTTGCTATAAACTTGTTTGTTCTCTATATTCTATTGAGAAGAGAAAGATTGTCGTGAAATATATCAACTTTTATTGGGTTTTGATGATACAAGATTTTTCATTGGGCTACAACAAAATCCAAAAAAAAATCAACCAACAATGTATCAAGTTGACTCGAACATTGATTTGAAAAGAATGAATGTAGCTACAATATTTTAACATATCAGAAAAACTCTATTTCAATTTAACCTGGCTAATTGTTCACAGAGTGTTTCAAAATAACCAGTGGGTGAAAAGTACTTCAAATTAAAATCACCCTGTGAACTATGCAAAATAGTTTTTCAAAGATGATTTGAAATTTTCTATCAATGCATGCATGTTTACATTGTCTTATTAAAAATATATGGTTCATTAGTTAATTTTGGTGCGCAGTGTAATAGTTTTGTTTGTTGCGCCTAGTTTAATCTATTGGATTTATTCTATGGATTTTCCAGTCTATTCCTCTCTATATAATATTATCCATAAATAAATAAACACGATGGAACATAACTGTTTACTACGGTTCGCGTACCTATGTAGTCCAGTCCTTATCACACATTGTCATGGCCAATTGACTACAGATAAACCCTGCAATATTGATTGGTCCGGATAATTTTACTACCTATTGTGACCGACTTCAGATAAGGTATAGATTGAATGTTGAGTAATGTACCTACCTACTCTTCTTTACATTCCAAATAGACTTTTTTGTAATAAATTGGTTCTATTGCTGAAAGGGACCAATGAGTTAAAGTGAATTTGTGAATTTTCTATAACAGCGGTCCCTTATATCTTCCACATGCAGCCTATGCTTCTCCCACATGCACCGCCTGCTGTCCTGCAATAGATAATCCTGCGGCACTATCTGAAGCATATGCACCTATCACATCAAGTAAGTATTAGTTGTTCATATAGATGCTGATCACGAATTCGCGGACACCATTCGTGTTGGTCACTATGAAGAAAAAGTGACATTCTTGATAGTTATTCAACCAATATGAATAGTGTTTGCGTTTGTTTTTTGTCGAACGGCCGTATACGTTCACCAAGTGTGAAGTGTAAACCCTGCGTGAAGTGTAGAGCGGCAGAAATTGAAATACATTTCTTGTTTCACAATTTACGTTTATTCATTGTCTTTCGTTTGCCATGTTTCCCCTTGAAAATAATTGAAAGGATTTTTCTACTGTCATCCTAAAATTCGTACATGATTCACTCTTTACACAGATATCTATACCAGTTGATTATTGCATCCTTTCTGGAGCTATCTAATTTTCAGAGTGGTTTATGAGGTTTTGTAGCTATTCTTTATTCTTCCATTTTTCAACTTCAATAATGTTTCCAAATATTGTCTATAACCACGATGCGTGAAATTTTCAAACAGATGCCTCTAGATATTTTTCTTTTAGAAAATTGAAAAACATTGGTATTTATTCAACATTTTAACTTCAGGGGAGAAAATGTTCCATCTCCAATGTCCAAACCAATATCTATGTTTTTAATGCATACTCAGGTATCGTAGAATGACCATGGATAAAAATCTGGTGATCATTCTGATGAACAATGAATCAATCAATAGAATATGAGCTGATATATCAAACTTTATCGAAGGCACATTACTCGAAGATCCAACCGTACGCGACTCCTTCGCGTTGAATACCAGTTTCGCGGTGGTACCTGCACCGTACACTTACCTGTAAGTCTGAAAGATGCCGCTAAGCGTTTAGTTCTCAATACACACTGCGCGCATTCTCAGCAATTAAAATTAGAAAGACTCTCAAGTCTCATGTGTGTGTCGAGCCGAGTTGACGACAGAACGACGATCAACCTGCTGCTGCACAAAATCTCTATAAGTGTGTCGTGTCCACAACATTCCTGCTGCGAAAACCTCCGGTGGTCGTACCAATATTTTTGTTTCGGTTGCACGCGTTATTTTTTGAGTGAAATGTGTGATAGTGTTAAGTGATCAGTGGAATTATGGGCTTTTCCACGAATTTGCAAGGCAAAATTGCCCATGAAGCTTTGCTAAGTCGGCAAGATGCTGAGCTAAGACTTCTTGAAGCTATGAAGAGGTGTATTAATGTAAAGATTAAATGTGACAGAGACTATGCTGCTGCTTTAACTTCGGTAGCTACACAAGGGTTGAAAATTGACAGAGGAGATGATTTAGTTGGTAAGCCACTTTTGTTATTTTCGTTCGATTCTTGAAGCAGTAGACAAAGAGACGTATCGGTCAAAATAACTGGGGAGTGTCGCGACGGCACGTTCCATTGAGAAAAGCAGGTCAATGAATGGGTGCGTAGAAAAAACCCATTTCATTTCTTGACGGTTAGATTAAACTAGTTGTGGGAGTAAGTAGGTAAACCGTTAACGGTACATGTTCTCCGCAGAATGTGTTTGTGTTAACAACAATAAATTAAACTAAAGCGCGCAAGATTAAATTTCCTTTGACAATGGATCCTAAATTTTTTGCATTTGAAAAAGTGCATTTCTTGGAATTTTCGGATTTAAGTTGGATAAATATTTGAAGTGTATTAAGAAATGACAACAATGTTTACCTGAAACCTGTAAATGAAAAACAGATAAAGCGGATCTTATAAAGTAATGCCTTGAAGTTAAAAGTTATTTATGGTACTAGTGTGTTATGTTGAAAATAGTCACGCGAGAAAGATTTATACGACGAAGACGTCAGGCTGAGTGGTATACATTTCAAAGTGGGCACTCTTGGCATACGATGTTTCATCCAACTATTGGAAGAAATCGTTTTTTATGATATAATATTATCAATCAAATCAAAGCTTAGTACCCTGCTATAAACGTCAGAATTACTTGGCAGTGCCTTTTTAAATTTTGGTCTAGGAAGGTTGTTTTTTAGGTTGCCACGGGAACGTGAGTTATAATCCATCTTAACTCACTAGTAACTAGTGAGTTATGGATTATAACACACTAGTGTGTTACTTGTCTAAAATGACATCAATTATGACAGTCATAACTATCATGTGTTGGATGAAGTGAATTAATATCCCGCGCATATAATCTTAATTTTTCAAAGGCGAGGGTTTAGGCATTTGGTTTACTTTATTTTTTCATTGATTAATGATAAATGGAAGATTTTGAGATGTAAAAAAATATTTCAAAGAAAATCCACACATAACAGGGAGAAGTTGCGAGATCTCTCAACAAATTCAGATGTTCTTACCAGAAGTAAGACAGTAAGTAAGCAAGAGTAGTGTTTAAAACTTCAAAAAATTCATCAAATTGGAAATCTTCAAAAAATAATAATTTATCAAAAATAGATTTTTTTGAGTGAATTCAGGACATTTTATTTATTTTTTTTTACCTCTGGAACTATTTTCATTTTATTTATTTCTGTTATGAAGAAGGTTTTGAAAGTACCTACCTTCAATCCGCATTTTAACTATGTTTATAAAATGAACAATATTTTCTATTTTATTTATGTATTTGAAATATTCCTTCAATCCCTGCATGGAAATATACAGGTTGAGTTTTTTTATGTCTAGCAAAGATTTGAAGTCTTGCTCCGCGAATATTGATTGTGTGAGAAAATGTTTAATACGAAAGTATTGGGAAATTTCATTCCAAATAAAATGACATTAAAAGTTTTTTCGTCACACCCGTCATTTTTGACATAATATGACATAAACTTATGATTTTTCAAAAACATATTGAATCTTATCCTTATTTATTGGAGAATTTTATCACGATTTCGACGATATATCATATGATAGGTTTATTTTCAAAAATGAAGTTTGTATGGGCATTTTTTGTATTTTTTTCTGATTCATGTTTTACCTCAACGTAGTTACCTAATCTAGTTATCTATGGAAAAATACCATCAAATGAAATAAAGAATTAATAATACCCTCGATAATACCATAGTGAGACATAACAATATTGTATTATTTTGAAAATTTACCTAGTTAATTAATTAGTCTAAAAGTTTTTTGCTTTAATGGAGTTTTCCAATTTAGTAAAACGCGATATTGTAGAAAAATGCTAGGTACATAAAAAGCAATAAAAATGCTGTAAGATCTGCTGAGGATTACTCTTTACTCTCTTATAGCCACCACAATCCCCCGATCTTTCGGTATTAGATTTTTTGTGGGCCGCTGTAAAATACAAAGTTTACAAAAAAAAACTTATCCTACAATAAATGAACTTCGAGGTGCTGTGATCAAAGATTTCAATAATATAAATGGGCAATATCTAAGAAAGGCAACTAATTCAGTTTTGAAGGGATGCAACGTTTGCACACCTAATAACGGTGGAATTTCAGAAAATATTTTGTAACCTCATACCATCAATAATTTATTTCATGTGTTAATCTTTCACCATAGGTAACTGGAGAAACAACGTTAAGTTGAAACGTGAAAAAAAAACAAAAAATGCCCATAAAAAACTTTATTTTTAAAAATAACTCGTTAGTATGGTATTATTATTTAGAACTTTTGTTTTAGGAGATTTCATCCCCTTACCCCTATTTTGAGGCGATCACCAACTAATTCGAAATTACACGGGGTGGGGTGTTTGTTCTGTATTAAATTTAGTGAAAAAGACACGGTTGGATGTGTCAGAAATAAAGATCAAAGAAGTGTTTTAAGAAGTGTTAATACCTAATCAATCAAGAGTTCATCTAGACTTATTCATTTTTTTATAGAGATATAAAATATTTCTTGAACATTTGAAGCTCAGGTCGAGTAACTGGAATACTGGAAAAACGGTTAGAAATCTTTAAAAAATTAGGTTTTTCCTTCAAGACAATTATTATTATATTACACTCATGATCCATGGCAATAATTATTGGAGATATTCGTTTATTTGTTATTATTAATTATTATCAACATGACAGTCAGGTACAGTGCTCCATAAACATGACAATTGTAGAAGAGGACTCAATGATTAGCAACCAAGGTATCCAGATTTATCAACATTGGATTTTTTTTAGAGCTTTGCCAGTGGGACTGACAAGAGTGAAGAGATGTTATGTTGAACAAACATTTCACTACTCTACTTATGGCGAAGTAAAAATGTGTACAGGTTTACGAAAAACTCCTCATGATTTTTTTCTGAAAAGATTCCAAAACTTTATTGCTCTAGGTCTTGCCATTGTTGAGATACAGCCGCTCCGTACCTTTACTGCGAGGTACACGCCACCTCGCACATTCAGATATTTGAAAACTATTTTTTGGATTTATTTAATAATAATATCCCGTTTAGATGATCGTGTATTCAAAAGTTCAAAAGAATTGCCATTTTAAAACTGAATCCTTCTTTTGCTTGTCCGGAAATACTTTTTTTATTGAAAATATTTGAAAAACGCCAGTTTCCTTCAGGGAACCCTGAATATGTATATTATTTTAGTTAGGAATATTAACCGACTATACATATACTTTGATATTGATTCCATTTATTTTGAGAATAATCTTGTATATTTGAGAATAATCAATCACATCTGTAAGGAGATTTGTGGCTCGTAAGGATCTTTGTCTTTCCGGTCTATTCTGTCTGGATCTGGATAATATGAAAATCTTCCCAAGTATCAGGGAACTCGCAAACTGAAACGACAGAAATACAGCGCAATAATATATTAATTTTACATAAGTATCCATAAACTAGGTTCACGGAAATGGGAAAAAAGATCATAGGATTGAAAGATCTCTTAAACATATAAAAATATCAACCACAAAACAAAATCTTCGCATAGAATGAGTGCGTCTGTGTCAAATGAAATGTTCCTTTCAAAATGGTAAAATATTTTGATCCGACAAAAAAAGAAAAATTTCTTTTATTATGTGAAGTGATAAAACTATTTTTAATGGGAAAATGAAAAGAGAAAAACTCATGTCTCAACAGAAATATAACTAGAAGCTTGAAAGTATAAAAATGGCTGTCGATAATTTTTCACGCCTTGAAACATTTTAAAATAGTGATGAAACATCGTGTCATGTTTATAATAAGGTATTTCTTTCTTTCATCAATATTTTTCATCGCCAATTTATCTATTCAGTTAGTTACAGCAAACAAAAATTGTGAATGTTTGAGTAAGTATAATATGTAGGTTTTTTCTTCACCAAAGTTTTTATCAAAACTAAATAATAGGTAAACCTTCATACAAATTGACTACTTAAACATTGGTAGAGGTAGAAGAATTTATATATGAACTTATGAATTCATTTCACTGGTAGTTTTTTGAATAGGGAGGTACCATACACCTACTGTTATTCAAAACATATATTTTTTTCAAAATATTCCAGGATAATTATTCGGGTCTGGATAAAAAAAGTATTGAGAATGAATATTGCCAAAAAAAAATATCACTCCTGAGGGAAGAATATTAAAACAAAAGTTAAATATTATACCATTATGTATTAGTTGGAAAAATGATAATACAATCTTTTATTGCGCTCAAAGTTAATTTCGGCACAACATATAGAAGAAATACCAAATTTAATTTGTAAATTATTTTGACATCACATGTATCTCTGAAAGAAAACTATTAGAATAATGAAAACAACTCTTACTCATAAAATATTCAAGCCTCACAGAAATGTAAAAATTGATTCCGGCACCATCTTATAGAAGTATTAAAAATAGTTCCCGTTATTTATAAGACATCGACTGGACACAGGACATGTGTGTGGTAATATATTTTAGTCAATATCTACATGCGTCTTCTGTCTGTATACAATCAACTTGTGAGAATAAAACAAATCAAAACGTGTTGTGTACGTGTGTTGGATCTTGATTTTCAATTGTTGACTCTTGAATGCAATAACTATTCTAGGAATACTCTTAGAACTGATGGGGTTCTGAGCTCAGAATAATTATTATTAAGGGAAGTATGTTCCGTAAAGTTGAAACTTGTCACGTAAGAGAATGTGAACGTTATACACCTTGATCTAATCAATACAAATCCATAAGCTACACACAAAATATCCATTGAAAATAGATCAAATGATGTGCAACTTTAAGATATTGTCGGTATTTGCGTTATCGAAGATAACAAAAGATAAGATGCAAGGTTGAAGGTCAGCTATTTATATATGAGTACAAAACTTCTGCATCTCTCCTAGCCCTCAAGAACCTAGCAACCTATTTTCCAAATACAATCATCGTCATATTTGGCGTACGTTTGAAGAACCATGAAGTTCAAATGGGTACAAAAAGATGCAAAGGCACAAGTGGTTCTTCTCAATTTTTTTCAAGGAACGTCTGTTTGTTGAAAAAATGGAATGTGCATTATTGTCTATTTTAAAAAATATAGACGTCATAACTTTCAAAAAATTACAAAAAAAAAGGATGACTTCAAAACAACGTTTAACCCTTAGATTATACAGGGTGTTTATTAATTGAATGCCGATACCCAAGGGTGATAATCCTTGGATAATTTTAAGACAAAAAGTTCATATGGACATAGGTCCGCAAGAGCATAGATTTTAAGATACAGGGTGTTGAAATTTGAAAAAAAAATCTTTTTTTTATCATCACTTTGATACTATTCCAGATATCTTTTTGAAATTTGGTACACGTTTTCTATGCATCAAAATGCATGGGAATGTTAAAGAGGGCGCCACTGATTTAAAAATATTGGATGACACAGCAGGGTGTCAATGCAATTGACTAGACTATATTTTTTTAAGCGAAAACCATGCGCCGGACGGAAAAAAATTAAGAGAACAAATTGGCTCAGAAATAAATAGAGATTTTAAAAATGATTTTTATTTTGGAAGAAAGCAGTGGCGTACAAGTTTTTTCTCCAAAAATATTGAGTGCAAAGCCCGTACGGACGCCACTGGTAAAATAATGAAATTGTTTGTACATCACAAAATGCATATTGAAGCCTAGAAGACGTGTACCAAATTTCATAAAGATATCTGGAATAGTATCAGAGTAATTATAAAAAAATCATTTATTTTTTAATATTTCAACACCCTGTATCTTGAAAATTAAGCTCTTGCGGACCCATGTTCATATAAACTTTTTGTCTCAAAATCATCCAAGGATTATCACCCTCAAGTATCGGCATTCAATCAATAAACACCCTGTATTTAAATAGTCTTAGGAACATGGACGTATGCTTAGGAACAACTTACCTGGTTATACAGGGTGTTCCATTAATATTGCGAAAAAATTCGGGATGAGTTTCCTCGCTTTCAAATAAGATAAAAACTTTCTATAAACATGTATCCGGCAATGCTATTTTCATTTTTGTTTTTTCTAAATAATATTTGAACCAATGTCGATCTTTTGATGAAAGTTGGTGATTGGGGGTTTCTTATCATGCGAAATTCAAATTTGACCTTACTATGGTTCTGACTTACCTACACGTATTTTACTTGCTACGAACAGCCATAACTTTTTTGGACGTCCCTGTATCATATCTTCAACTAAGAAAAACGATTTCCTCATTACTAGCGCAGAAAATGTATACTTGTTAGAAGTCGCTACGTGCAACCATTTTCGAGATATTTGGATTTGAAATTATGAATACATGTGATAATGAAATTATGGCGAAACATCGTGTTCCATTGATAGTGCCAAAAATACAGGATGAGTTGGTCTGCTTAAAAATAAAAAAAAAAATTCCTTTAGACATGTGTCCGAAATTGGTTCGTTACAGAGCTACAGGGTGTTAAAGTTTTTATTTTATTTAATTTTTTTCAGTTTTTCAAATTGCTTTTGTTTAAATAATATTGGAATAAGAGTTGTTGATAAAATTACGCGCACAGGTCGACTTTTATCTTTTTTACTGAAAATATGAAGCAATCATACAAAAAATGTTTTAACTTCTAGCAGGTTACCTTCGCCATAATTTCAAAATCACATGTATTCATCATTTCAAATCCAAATATCTCAAGAATGGTTGCACGTAGCGGCTTCTAACAAATACATTTTCTGCGTAAAAATAATTAACAAATCTGTCTTTTTACTTGAAAATATAATAAAGGTTCGTCCAAAAAAGTTTTGGCTGTTCATAGCAGGTAAAATACGTGTAGGTAGCGCCCTCTACAAGCTAGAGCCATACTAAGGTCAAATTCGAATTTTGCGTGATAAGAAACCCCCTAACACAAATTTTCATCAAATATCAACAATGGTTCAAATATTATTTGGAAACAACAAAAATGAAAATGAAATTTCAACACCCTGTGGCACCGTAACGAAGCATTTCCGGATACATGTTTATACGAAGTTTTGTTCTTATTTTGAAACGGAGAAAGTCATCCCGAATTTTTCGCAATATTAATGAAACACACTGTACACAGGGTGTCTATAAAAAAGTCTTTACAAAATCTCACCACATATTTCTGACGTCAAAATAAGCCGAGTCAAAGCAACTTAGGTATTCCAAAACTTCTCCGTTTCTTAGATACAGGGTGGTAAAGTGAAACATAAAAATCGAATTTTTCGAAATGTGTGAACATTTCTCAACGTATTACTTTGGAAATTTGTACCGGGGGGTTTTTTGGGATGCGAAACCTGAATATGGACATCTTTTCATTGTGGCCTTCAAAGGGCGCTGCGCACTCAACTTCTGATGGTTTAAATTGGTCAAACATTTTTTCTCGGTATAGTTTTTTTGTTAATAAAGGAAATGACTTTCTAGGCCATTTCAAGAAGAAAAGGTTCTTTTGTTATAATCCGCTAGAGTAGGTAAGTAGTTTTCGGGATATATTGGTTTTATGTATTCGATGCCGTACCAGAATATTCAAACTAATTATTTTTAGGATAAAATTTGGTCAGTGAAGTAGTCGGATTTTGATTTTGAAGGTTGCTATAGCTTTATGAGGCAAGAAAACCATATCAAAATCGAGATTAATATCAATACATGGACGTGGACGTGGACCCATATTATTCTGAATTTTTATATGATTTCTTTGTGCCATAAATCTATGTCAACCTGTAAAATTCAAATCCTACTGATCCACTGAACAGGTTTCAGCCTGAAAGGTAACTTTTTTTTTATTCAAAGTAATTTGGATATTCCGGTGCGGCATCGAACACTAAAAATCAAAATATATCAAAAATGGCTCACTTAAGCGGGTTATAAACCACATTTTCAAAGAATTATCGCAATTCAAAATTTTTTATTTTTCAACTTTACATGCATCCTGCATCTACAAAACGGAGAAATTTCGGACTGAGGTGAGTTGCTTTGTAAAGACCTTTCACAGACTCCCTGTATAAATTAAAATCCACTTTTACATCAGAACCCGAGTCAGAACCTTTATGAAAAATGTTTCAATAAATATTGTTTTGGGTTTTGGGTAGTATGATTATTTGGTTGAGTATCTAGAAAACAAAAAATTTTTACACAGATAAGATTTAAGAATAATAAAACAACACAGTTTGCGTCATTAGATTTCTAACTCTTTGAAATAAATAATTTCAATTATCCAGGATAATTATTTTTAACTTTCTGAAATTTTATTTGATATAATGTCCCGTTTTTCTAATGATATTTTGGGATCCAGTCAAAACTTATTTGTTATCGGATGAAATATCTCATTTTACACAAACTAGGCCGATTACCGCAAATACGAGAAATTCGCGATATTTTCCATTTGAATTAAACATAAGGTACATTGCATACCTATGTTAAAGCATTCACAGACAAAAATCATAAAATTATATTTCGCAATAAAATCTTTATCATTTTCAATAATTAATACTATGGTTAATAAAATGAGAAATATATGTGAATTTTAAACAAATAAATGTCCTCAACATCCAAAATGGCGATAAATAAGAATTTAAATTTTTATGATATAACAAAAGATTTATGACGAAAATTATAAACATTTATTCAAAAATATCAGTAGGTATCATACTTTATCACCGGAACTTTCGGAAGACCCGAATTCACGTGACACTTTAGAGTTCATCAGTCAATTACTATACAGTGAAACATTTGAAGTCGGCTATACTACTTTTTCAATAAAGTCCACATTTTTTCAAATCTATTGAGAAGTATCCACACAAATTTCAAATTTTTCTTGACTTGAACGTTGAAACATACCTAATTACAAAATACGTATAAAATATAAATTCTCTTCTCAAGGCTTTTTGATTTCTTGAATAAACGAAGATTCAAGCTGCACTAATAACTAATGAAATTCTGTCATTAATAATTCTGTCATTAATAAATTCCTTCGACAAACGTTTTTTTTTTGTTTCCATGGCATTCTATTGTGTGCAATCAGAACTACATTGGTAATTTTGATTCATGATAAGCCAAATAAGTGAAAATGTAGTGGAAATATATGGGTATAGAAACAACTATTATAACAAGACTATGAGATTATACTTCCTATAAAAGTTTTCGTACAGGCCCCACCTACTAACTATTGACATAATTATGGCCCTCTAAAAGACTACTGGGACTGGGAATCAATTTTCTACTTTTAAGGATTTTACAATAATTTTTTAAGATGATACAATTAGTCAGCGAGTCAAGACCCTTAGCAAAAAAATGTTATCTATTCGACACATAATATGCAGAGTGACCCCTTTTGAATTGAAAGCGGGCCACCCTCATAACATTTTCATTTGGAGCGATTATGTTAACTGTTTTTAAAATGTGCAGGAAGAACTATAAACTAACATGATATTCACAAAAAACACAATAAAATCAATGAACATTTGACCTCAAATTCTGGTTCAACTAGGTTATTAGGTGGACTGTGCATGATAAACAACTTGACAGCAATTCAGCCTCAAGATCGTTAATGTTGTATATTTACTCACGAAATTTGGTAGATCTACAGATTCAATTCAGGATTCTGGATTTTTTCTGCCTCTGAATGTAATCCAGTACTGGTATATTAACTAATCTATTTTAGAAGTGAATATACCACGGTTTTTTTAAAAAAAATTACGCGGACGCCGCTTGACTCCAAAATACAATTTTCCCCCTCTACAATAAAAAAAAATCGTCCAAATCGATGCATAATAAAAAAGGTTATGATGGTGGCTCACTCTGCAGGTTCATTACCTATTAAGATCTACATTCCTTGGACAATTAATTATAACCGTTCAGAGTTCTATTCGTAAGTCAAATTAAGTTCCCTTGAAGTGCCAGATCAAAAAACCAGTGAATCAGCATAAAAGAATACTTGCTTAAACTGAAGGAAATACAAGTCCCCACATCAGCCATTTTTCTAAATAATGTTATAGTGATGGTAGTGGCAGATTTTGAATGGCAAATACTCCGTTTTCATTACCCATCTTGAAGAAAACAAAGTAGCGAACTCTAATGAATATTTCTTTTAATTACCCTCTGTCGTTTAGTGCTCAATAAATAAATGTTTTGCTCATATTGTCAGCATATAGTAAATTACTTTTTTGTTTGGTCTGCCTCTGGCGACATGTACATATATCCTCATTAAAATAAATAATTCACTTCACTTTCTGGTTGTTCCTTAGACATTTTTTCTTGTAACCTAGAATGTTACAATAAGTGATTGCGGCACTCTCTCGATCACGTCTTATGTGAAAGTGATATTCAACAATTCACTATCTAACTCCGCCTATCATTTAATTGAACTTTCAAGTTGTAATAGTTTAAAGGGTGGTACTCTCATGTGATAGTAATTATTGATCAACTATTGTTATGAATTTTCAGGTAGCGTAGTATGCTCAGCATGGAGAACAATGATGGAAGAAATAGAAACTACAGCAAAACTCATAAAACAAAATGCAGACATTGTGGAAACCAAAGCCCTAGACGCGTTGAACGCATTGTATACCGAAAAACGGAAAGTACGAAAGACCTACCAGGAAGAGCATATTAGGATAAATCAACAATTCACCCAAGTAAGTCGTTTAATCTCCAAAATTATCTTAGTTTAGCAATATCAGATCATGTTCTATAAACGGCAAGGCATCGTGAGATTTCAATTATTATTAGACTAATTTTATTTGTTCCCATTAGTTCCAGATTTGCGATAGCGTGCATCATCAAAAATAACTCATGATAGTTATTTTCGTTGATGTGCTGTAGCTTTTACCATAAGATTTTATTTCTTAATTTGATGAGCTCCGGAATCGGAACGCACATGTCCCTGTTCTGGAGTTTTCACATTTCGCACGTAAATGTTTAAACATTTGGCGTGAAATTCATAAAATTTCTTCACATCTGACACAGGTACCTCTTCACAACATCATGTAAACTTTCTAGCTAAATATTTTTGTTTTGTTTTCATTCTTAAAAAAAACTGGGTTTTCTTGTAAAAATTAAATTAAAATGAACTTTTTAACAAGTTTAACAAACAGGACTTCCGACTTATCGACTTTCCTCCGCACTCAATAGTCTTCTTCATAATAAACTTGGAACTGTATCACTTTCACAGCAATGGCAGATGTTATCTGTGGTTGTTGATTATTTATTATGCTTAACATATTCACAGGCTTGACACTCCTTATTTATCAATGTCTTCAATTTTTATTATTTGAACGCCGTTTGCTTGACTTTCTCCGGTATCTTTGATGATCGGTTTTTTCAATTGAGAGGTATACTGGAATGTTCAGGCATGATGTTTGATGATGAAAATACACACAGGTCAACAGTTCATTTTAATTTTATTATCGTCAATGATTTATTATTTTTTGAATAATCCACGTAGAGTTTACAACTGTATTATTATATTCATAATATAGTAGTAGTGGTATGAGCCTTTTTCATGGAGATGACATGATTGTTTTGTTTTCCGATCAAATATATTTTCCTCAACATTTATTCTTTGCGGTTACAAGATGGACTGCTGATAATCTATTAAAAAAAAATCGTGATGAGTGTATCGTGGAATTACCTTCATTTTGATCGTCATTTCAACTATGGATAGGTATCAAAGAAATATTTTTTACGTGCACGACACGATTTCAACAATTCTCGAGAATCCGGTATGCTTGGAATTAACCTAGATTTTCTTAGAACATATTTATTCAATAGATTCGATTTGCTCGTATGTTTTTACCTTCTACCATATAGAAACGCAATTAGTTTTCTCAATTACATATTCTAAATACAATAATTAGGTTTGTGGACTTCGGTGCGGCGGATGAGAAAGTAACTGCAAACTAACCCATATTAATCCAAACAAATTCACTACTCAAACTCAAAACATGTAATCCTCAGACAGCGATAAACTTTTTTTTTTATAAAAATAAAATCATTTTGGTCATTTCTCAGATCTCACTTATGTTTTTAATGCATAATTTTTCTTTTTTTCATTTTTAGTTAATTATATGTCGCTAGTTATTGTTCTTGATAAATGGTTCATATCATCACAACTGTTCTCATTATTACATTATTGCTTACAGATTCCCAATATTTTATGATTTTGTACAAGTTAAAATAATAAAAACAAAAATATATTGCAAAAGAAATAACGAAAAAATATAAAAAACGAAAAAAAGAATTACCTTACAATTTGAAAAAAGTCAGTTTATGGTGGCAAAAAAAAGATTGGTTGAAAGACATGGAAGACCTACCAATGCAAATGTGCAATTTATTTTGTTGTCAAATAAACACAAAAAACGATTCACTAAAGCATACAAGGTGGGACACATAAAACTTTCCACCCAGGTAAAAATCGCTCGAACAAGTCGATCTTGGTTTTTTTGAAGGACACAATTTTATCGTATTTTCACCCCCTACCTGTCAACTCGGGGATGACCGGTTCCCCCAATGAATAAATAATACAATAGTAGCACCCGAAACGTCGGGGATATAATCTTGTTAGAGACCTGTCAACCCCGCTTGAGGAATTGACTGGAAGGGGGTGTCCCCAAAAAACTACTTTTGATATATCATCTGACACCTGAGAAAACCATTTTTTCTTTTCCCACCCTGTATATTGGTCTGTCCGGATATCCGGAAAGTCTCAGGATTTTTCAAAGATGTAGGGGCATAGTGGATCAGAATCTGTAAACCAATCACATCCTTCAAATCAATAATACATTTCAAACCATTCACTAAATGTAGGTTATATGATATAAAGATCTCAAAAGGCCAACAAATGACCAGGCAGGATATTGTAAAAATTTCGTAACGCCACACACGATTTGCAAATTTTATATTATCAGTTTGATGGGCGGATGCGACATTTTCAGTAATTGGCGGCATTTTCACAAATATCCCATGTAGCATACGCGGATGTAAATGTTCATGCATGAGCCTCTTGAGTTTAAGTTAATGATAGAATGGTGGTAGTTAATTACGCAGATGTGCTCACTGTGTTGATAAGTGGCATTCTAGATAATTTCTAGGATATAGGTATAACGGCCATTAGCTTAAAACTTCCGTTTGGTTTTCAAAGAAAATACCGTAGTAGGGATACATTTTTGAACATGATTTATTCTGTATTAATATAACTTGGTTAAGAGGAAAAGTTGGGGCGAAGGTACCTCTAATCAATGTTACGAAAGATTCATTTTTTCTAGTATGAATTTTCGTCATAACTATGAATGATCTGGATTCAAGTACTGCTATACAGATCTTTCGAATTTGATCTATTTTATTTGCGACTTACAAAAGATGGGAAGCATCCTCTATGGAATACATACAAACTATTCTAGTGCGTCAGTTTTAACATTTATTTTTCAAGAGCAGTAAATAAATTATTAACAATCTTTTCAAATGCAGGTACTCAAGTTCCTTTAACCTCTATTTCACATGTTATCGGGATACCTACCTCAATACATCGTGTTCTTGTCCGCAAAATGTGGACGTACCTATTAATCTGAGGATTAGATTCTTTCTGAAAACGTTCATTATCTTGATTTGTGTGTATGACCTTCGCATTTCTGTATAATGTCTACGATTCCATCGATTTGATACCTATTCCAATATTATAATAACAGGTAGGTAGAATATAGAATATGTCTATTAATAGGTTCAGACTCTTAACAATGAAGGTGGAAGGTGTAAAAAAAAAAACGTAAACACGAAACCGCAAAGTCGGTCCGACGCGACGGTTTTATTTTGATCGGTTTTCATGGGCGCCTGACTTGGTTTCTATATTTTTTTTATTTTCGGCTTTTTAATGTGTTCTTTGAGTCCATGTTCGTTCGTGAATAGACGATTGTATTCTGATACATTTCTTTTCCTTGCTATAGCGAATAATATTATTTATTATTATTATGTATGTACTTGATTTATTCTCCAATAAATTATTTCTTGGAAATTCACTTATATCGCATGCATAATATTTTATTTCATGTCTGCAAGGGGATCTGCAATTTTGGTTTTTCCATTTGGTAGTACACCAACGTTTTTTTCAACCAATCAATCATTGCTTGCTCTAATGTTATTCTGTTAAAACGTTTATTGCATTGGTATGATTCCAGAATTGAAACGAGTAGGTAGTTTACTGAATCGTGGAATATTTGTATTTGATGGCAGCAGACATCAGTTAAAAGATATTCAACATTTTTAGTTTCTCATGTATCAAAATGATTTGTGATCAAAACATTATCATGAAAACGATCGTTGATTTATAATCGACAACCTGCACTGCAAACTGCATCATGGAAAATAAAAATTTGATATATTCCTCCATAGTTTATAACGAATAACGAGTGTTCAATAAAAAAAGGGATCAAGTCACCTCTGGATTTCTTTTTCTGTCATGAACGTAGGTCGAAACAATTGCAATCCATAGGTGACTTGATCCCTTTTTTATTGAACACTCTTTACTCTCACATAAAACCACTTATACTTTCAGATTTAAACAATTTCAATACACCATAGTTTTTATAATTCACACATTCAATTAGCAATAAAAGACAGTGAAGGGATTATAGATTCTGCTTCACATAATTATTCCAAGTTTTATAAAATCTTCATAATTTCTGTGAATATTTTTTATTTGATTTAATTTTAAATTGTGCTGATTCACTTGTTCTCTTTTCAATTTAACTCATTGACACTGTGACAGAAACTGACGGTTAAATATCCAGTTTAATCCAAGTGCAATAGCAATTCAAAATATAAAATTGGATTTGTAATTAGTATTTTAAGACTGATTTGGATTATTACCCATTTTTTATACATATTGTGTTTAGTTAAGACCATAAATACAACAACTTTCAATTGATCTATTCCAGTTAATTTTTTAAACAGCGGAGTTGATTGAATCTCATTGAATCGTTTTAGCTATATGTGTCTCAGAGGTTGAAAGTCAATTGCTTGAATTAGTGTAGAATTATGGAATATGACAGATATTTATGTCCCTCCCAAGATTAGTCGACGAAAGTATATTATTTTAATTTTTTATGTATAGAAGATTGGGAAAAAAAATGTTTTTCATGCAAAAATCTAGGCCAGCCAGTTTTCTATGTATACATCAGCTTGAAAAGACAAACTTATTGTGGCATATGCACGGTAATAACTCAAAACTACAGTTTTTTTGAAACTTATTGATATCCGGTAAATTCCAACAATATATCACGCCGGTTTTATCGAAATGTCAAGTTCTAAAAATAATTATATATTTTGGAAATATAATCAGGAAATAGATATAAGAAGCTATTTCTGATTTATGTTATAGTATTCACATTGACTTTTATGTAACGGATGTGGGCATTTGGATTTGGAAATACAATATTTTGAATTCAGTGTTATTATTTTAGAAAAATTATTTATTTGATACTGAATAGGTATACCAAGTTGATATCTTCTTAATATCGTCGGTTCAGTTTTATAAGCATATGACTATTATTTTGATTTTTGATGATTGAGGATTGAGTATAAGCATTTTTTAATATTATAAAATGGTATAAGCCATTCAAGTGACTATAGCCAACTTCAAGATCCGTTTAAGAGAAAAATGTATTACATAAAAACTTTTTGGTTTCGCCTATCTATTTTGAGAAAAAAGTTTTATTAACAGGATGTAACAGATCTAAGTTTAAGTTTTTAAGGCCCGGTTTATCAAGTCCAGTTCACGTTCAACATTGAACTGCGTTCAAAGATACAGAGTCCAATTAACTTGAACTGGGTTCAACATTGAACCATCATTGAGAAACCGGGCCTTAATGTCATGGAAAAATGTAGTGGAACACTATCACAACTTGTTCCTAAAACACATGGTGCCGGTACACAGCAGGTAGTGTGAGGTTCGACCACTGATCTAAACAACTTAGATCAGTGGGTTTGACTCACTTAACCCATACGGGTTCCCACCTTCCGCATCTCGCATTACGTGGCACTTTGGGTTTCGGTTATACCCTTTTGAAATTTTGAACCATCCCCGCATAAGTAGTGACGCAAAAACTCCTCCTACTCAAGAATGTTCACTAAATGTGATGAACGAAAAAGAAACAAAAAAGGACGGGTGTCTGATGCCACTCCAGACTTTTTGAAAGAGTTATATGTCTTTTCAACTTTTTGTTACTCTGGCGTATTTCCAGGTATGGATGCTATAGTTGGTGCCTTGGTCGCTTTCTTGCCTACCCCCGGGTTTCTGGTGGATATCGTGTATCGTACTCCACCGTAAACCTGAGTCTTGTTCCTCATCAATTGTCGTACCGCTGTCCAATCCAATGCTCTACGGATCTCATCGTTCCGTGTGAACATCGCAGCGTCGCATATTTCTCCACTGTTTTCACCTTCTTGATCTGATCATACGTCTTAAGGTCAAAGCTGCAGACTTATTTCTCATTTATACATAATTACGGTACTTATATGTTTTGATGGTTCACCCTATACAGATTCATTTTGCACCAGTTCATAGTGAAACTTCAATCATATAATATAAACAACTGTTACCTAAATGCCTATGTTCAAGTTATAGAATGAATGAGAAATACTATTAAAAATGTCTCATGCTATTTGAATGGATATTGACTGAAACCAATAATACATACATTTATTTAATGGTGAATTCAGATTTTATGAGGAGTGTGTGAAATAGCGTAATAGTTATTGCCAAAAATACAATAGGTAGAATTTTTCACGAGTCACTAATATAAAACGAAATGAATAACATGCCAGTCATAGGTAATTTAACGAAATGTTTTCATTGAAAAAAAAAATGTAACTAATCGCAAAGCGCATATTATAGAAAAAGTTTTATTTATTTTTATTATATCTATAGATACTCTCTGACATATTGTTTGTTTTATAGCTTAGGTATGGAATTTGTCCGAAATTAAATAAATATTTTTATGTTTCACCAATAAAAATCAACTTTCACATCGCACGTTTAAAGTTAATATCGTGGAATCGTATCTTATGTTTATAGTCGCCACTGCCAAAAATCCGTGTAATACATAATTAGTACATAAATCATATTATTTTTAACCCCTACGTTACGTTTTAAATTGGATATGCTCACTGAATCCTTTGTAGTTTTTGTTGCACATAATGTTGTGGTAATTTAATAACATTTTCATAGCTGTTAGCGCACTGATTGAATATTTTTATACAGTTTATCATACTTTTTGGTCAAATACAACTGAAAAATATAAAACATCAAAATGTTCTTGATAATAAACGTACAATAAAGGCACAACACCAACTTTAGTAATGATGTAGGCATTCAAGTCGTGAAAAGTTTTTAATCCAAAACAAATAATCAAAATCAGTTAATTTGAATTAATGTATCTACTGCTGACTTCTCAATACAGACATTTCTCAATGACTTCTTTTTTCATGTACTTATTATTTCCAAACCGGTAAAATTGATTATTAAGTATAACCGCAGTTCCCAAAATGGCCTTGGATTATACATTAATACGTTGAAAAATATCATTAACCGTAAAAAGAGCAATGAGAACTATGAGAAGGTCAATAACAACTTCTTTTAATTACGGAAGTTTAATTTGCAGGAAAGTTTAATATGGTTTTATACTAATACTACTATTTTTAGCAATAAAGTGTAAAATCTACTTCATTGTGAATATAGATTGGATATTACTGAAACTTCGGACCCAAAGTGGGATCCGGCATTATGTGGTGTAAAATGAGCTCAAAATTTTAATGTTGCAATGAGAAAAGCACCAACCGCGCACGTCCAATTTTTTCTTCGATTACCATTTATTCAACAAATTACAATGCTTACTTGGAACTTTGGAACAAAGCAAGCGTTACATTATGCTAAACATTTGCTCTGATCGCCATTTGAACGATGAGGGTCTGAAGAGGGTATAAGGGGAGTATCCAAAAAGATGTGTTCACATATCCAAATGAATAAAAAGGATACATATTTTTTTATGATTAAGTGGAGGGCGTTTTTGGTAATAAGAAAAGAACTTCAGTTATAAACATATAATAATACTGAAAAATAAATCAATTATACAGGGTGAGTCTGAAATGATTGTGCATTTTGTCATGGTGAATAGAGTATAATAATTATACTCTAAATAATTATTATTACTCCTTGGATAGGAACATGTCTCCGCAATCGTCTTGTTAAAATAATGCAGTGTTAAAACTTTAGGAAAATTTCGATTTTTTGTCTGTAGATTTGAAATGCCTCGAGCTATTTTGTTGAAACTTTCAGGGAGTATATCCAAGGTTCTTGAACATCTTGATGAAAAATTGGTTTGAGTTCAAATTGTCCAGGACCGGGCAAAGAGCGACTCTATATTTTTAAGAGAAAAGTGATAGGTCATCAAGTTTAGAGAGAATAATAATATATCAATACTATATTTTTTCTATGATTATTCAATAATCGAAGCGAACTTTGCAATATTTAATTTCATAGGGACGGCACTTTTTGACAACTACTTCACTTAAGGTGAGGTTAGGTTGTTGACACAATGACTATAAAACAAGTATGGACGATCAAATGGGCTGGCTTTGAAGGTTGACATTTTGTCGAATGTTCTGATTGGCTCTAAAACAGTGGAGTAATGACATTAGATCATTTCATTGGTTAAAAACAATTGAGTAGTTAAAAAAATTCACTGGTATAAGTAACGAGTTACATTAACCAATAGAAAGTGGATGTATAATACATCTATTATTGAATATTCATAAAAAAAATAATAATTTACGTTACTAAGGCGGTAAATGACTTTTTAAACGACGAGTCGAGATGTTTATGGACGAGGCGACGAAGGAGCCGAGTCTGAAATTTCTAGACGAGTAGTTTGATGACATTTAACGTCTGTGTATCGTACATTGTTTTGTTTCATACCGTGATAATTTTTTTTTAATCGGTTTAAAATGCATTCTTGTCAAACCCTACACTTAGAGTGGCAGTCCGCCTCACATTCTTACCATGAGATGGCGCCAGCCATTTACCGGACTGGTTTTGAGTCCGGTAAATGATACTTCACGGTACAGTATGAAATAAATGATGTTTTCATTACCTATCCGTTCATTTTGAGTAAATTGAGTTTTTCGTCTCCGATGCATCGTTTTCGAGATAAAAAATGAAAATCAATGTAATGACAGAAAAAATCACATATTTCAAGCTCTGAGAAAATCTGGAAAATCGATCGAGTTCTTGAGAACTTTGCTAAAAGTGCTTCGCTTTGTTGTTCAAAAACAAGAACAAAACTGAATTTTATTGAAATCGCTTGAGTCCTTCCAAATATACAAACAACAAATCAAAATTATTGTTTTCTCAACGAGACGTTTGCAGATACATATTGTTCCTCTGCAAACAATGATTATCCTACTATACTCTATTCCCCATATCAAAATGCGCACTTATTTCAGACTAACCCTGCATATTGGAATAAGAAACTCTTTGTCATAATTTCCAAGAGTGTATGATTACCTATTTCCCATAAAACTCAAAAACAAAAATGAGTGATTATAAATGAAATAATGAAGATGAATAGTCCTCGTTTAACCTTACTCGAATTCCTTTCAATCATCTTTCTTTTCAAAATAGTGAAAGTATGTTTCATACATCATCGTTGTGGTGTTGACGAAAAAAAATCACAAACCATCGTCTTTTCTATAAGGTCATTCGTTTTGGTTTTGTGTTTGACTCATCTTCAGACTTATCTGAATTATATAATGTGCGCATCTAGTTTTCCTGGTTGCTAATTTATTCCAAGAAGAAAAATGGCGGAAGCACCTAACCAAATATAGAATGCCATTCACAAAGAAGAACTATTTAATGTTTTTGATTATGAATTATCCAAACCAATATAAACCCAGTGAGACTGGAAGAAAATCTCGAATCCTAAATGAGAAACTTTAATGCAATTTGATTGGTGCAAATCCTAATAGTGTGAGGAGTGTTTCCCAAAAATTTGAGCTCTGCAAACATCTAGTTCACTTAGAATAATTAGTTCGCATGGCCCTAAAGTATGGAAATACTTTTTGAAAAATATCCAAGCAGCACAAAAGACAAGATAAAAACTACACTGCTCTGCAATAAATGGTGCGATATTGCCTCCTCAAAATTAAATCTCATCCTCCTAGTTTACCTTTTGAATTCACCTGAAATTGGGAATGTTTTTCAATAAAACCAAACTCTAAAGAAAAAAAAAAGAATTTAAAAATCCTATATTAAAAACTCTGGCGTGAATGATTTGAGCAATCGAAGAAAGTGTAGAGGACGACCCTTATTTCAACGGCCGAATTGGAAGCCTTCGGAGTCAATTTTACTTTTTTATTTAAATAAATTAACTACAATGATGCTTTGAAGATTCAGGGGATTTGATAAGCGACAGAAGATGATCACCCTGTACCAAACAGTTAATTGCGTTCCACTCACAAAAACATTTAAAAATCATAAATCCTTGTTTATTATTTCAGTTGTTTTATTCGGATCATTATTATAGCTATACTAATCACTATAATCGGTTGTTGAATAGGTGATTGAGTGAAGGGCATCAACCAATTTGAAAAATATCAAAGTTAGTTCAAAAAGTTTTTGCTCAATAAAAATGTGCTATCGACTCTATAAGTAAAGTGCATAAGTTAGTTGGAACCTAACGTTCACTTAACATATATTCTTTAAACATATTTTTTTCTAATCACAGCGAAGAATGAAAAAGCTGAATTGATCACCTGAAATGAAAACATCATGTTATATTGTATTTTTGGCCTGTTCCAATTTAATGACTTGGTTATTTGAAGTTTGTTCACGTAGTATAGGAAACCAACTTATACTATCCACATTCACATTCAATTTATAACGATTGTTCATGAGTCAGAAAATTCAATTTAGCTTTTTTTCGCATAGTTTATCTCAAATGGTTATCAGCGCCAGATTCTTTCTAGATATTGGCTTTACAGCTGAGAAAGTATCAAAAATCAATAGTTTTGATGAAATCTCATACAACATCAGACAAAACGACTAGGCTGGTACTCTTAATAATTTTTTCCTATCGATTTTCTAAATAAATGACAAAGCTGGGTAAAAAGCAGTATCCATTTAAATCAACACCTACCGAACAGAAAGATGAGAGTGAAACAACAAAAAACTTTCCAGATGTGAGATGTAGAGGCCGTTTTGAACGTTCCATGATCAAAATCAGCATCTTTCTCACTTTGGGGGTTGAGTTTAACCAATCTGATTTGTAGCATGCATCTCTAGTTGCTGAGCTCTGAAAAATTAGGTTGAATTGACTTTTAAACACAACATAATACAATTTAGTTAGGGTGCTGAAGATTCTAGAACTTGTGAGATTCAGCAACGGTTGATTTTTTTAGGTACCAAAAGTACTTTCATGAGAATGTTTCATCAATTTGAACGTTTTCCGACCTGATATGAACCAAACGCGGATTTTTTAAAATATTTTCTGACTACATTTTGCTTATTTTTTGATATCGCATCAATAACTGTAGCTCAACCTAATAAATATGATAATTCCTAAAACATACTTTATTTAAGAAATTCGTTTCTTTTGGTAAAAAAATATCATTTCGGAATAATCATTATAAATTTAAATAATGAATAAATAAACAGTTCTAATGTGCTTATTGTCGAAAAACAAGTGTGTGTTCATCTTCCAAAATATTTATTCAATATACAGGGTGCTTCATCAATATTGCGAAAAACTGCGAGATGAGTTTCCCGCTTCAAAATAAGAACAAAACTTTGTATGAACATGTATCCGGGAATGCTTCGTTAAAATGCTACAGGATTTTGAAATTTCATTTGTATTTTTATTTTGTCTAAATAATATTTGAACTAATGTCGATCTTTTGTTGGAAATTGGTATTTAGGGTTTTCTTATCATGCGAAATTCGAATTTGATGTTAGTATGGCTCTAACGTGTAGAGGGCGCTACCTTCACTTATTTTTCAAGATATGAACACCCATAACTTTTTTGGACGTCCCTGTATTATATTTTTGACTGATCAGAACGATATCTTCATCACTTTCACGCAGAAAATGTATACTTGTTAGGAGTAGCTACGGGCAACCATTCTCGAGACTAGATATTTGGATTTGAAATGCATGGTGTTTCATTGATAGTGCCAAAAATACAGGATGAGTTTGCTTCCTTGAAAATAAGAAAAAAAGTCTTTATAAACATGTGTTCGGAAATGCTTCGTTACAGAGCTACAGGGTGTTAAAGTTTTTATTTTATTTAATTCTATTCCGTTTTTCAATTTGTTTTTGTTTGAATGATATTTGAATAGGAGTGGTTGATGAAATTACACACAAGCCGACTTTTATCTTTTTCACTTAAAATATGAAGCAGTCATGCGAATTATGTTATAATTTCTAGCAAGTTACCTTCGCCATAATTTCAAAATCCCAGGCATTAATTATTTCAAATCCAAATATTTCGAGAATGGTTGCAAGAGCGACTTCTAACAAGTATACATTTTCTGCGTAAAAATGATGGAGAAATCTGTTTTTTTACTTTAAAGTATAATACACTACAAGCTAGAGCCTTACTAAGGGCAATTTCGAATTTCGTATGATAAGGAACCCCCAATTACCAATTTTCATCACCAGATTGGTTCAAATATTATTTAGAAAAAACAAAAATGGAAATAAAATTTCAACACCCTGTAGCTCTGAAAAGAAGAACTTCCGGATACATGTTTATAAGAAGTTTTGTTCTTATTTTGAAGCGGGGAAACACATCCCGATTTTTTTCGCAATATTGATGAAACACCCTGTATATTGTTTTCAGGATTGAATGAATCAGAATGAAATAAAGTCTTGATGTGATCTACAAAAAATATTTGTTGATGCTCGAAATTTTCACTCACCTGTACAATAATCTCATTCGAAAACCAACAATACATTGCCAATTCACTCATCATGGCCAATAGGTAGAATAGCGTTATAAAAAAAGTCAAACTCAATGGTTTTGCCTAAAAATAAATTTCAGAAAAATGAAATGAGATTGTTCAACTTACGGTTACTAATTGAAAACCGATAGTGCAAATTGTTGCGATACTCGTGAAGTATTCTATGAGTACATTTGATGAGAATACAGCTTCTACAAGAGCAGTCAGCCTAAAATGAATGTCCAATAATTTCGTGCTTGGGTTGTTTTGACAAAATACCGAATGATCTGATTATGATGATCCACACACTTGCCCAAAAATCGCATTTCCTTCTTTTCTTGAGTTTCACCAATCTCAGCCTTCGCCGATATGGCGTAGTTTGTGATTTTCTTGTTCAAAACCTTCAGCTCCATATCGATCAAATTTAAAAAACTTGTTAAAAGACAATCCAGAGTCGTATTAATCCCTGCCGCGTTGAAGAGAGCTAAGACTTGAAAACAATACAAGCTATATTTGCATGATGGAGCATTGAAAACGTTGAAAGGAATGGGCAGGTCACGATCATCAATAACGGGTGTCCAGGCCACCATAGCAACTACAATTGCACAATTCAGTTGATACCCCAATCCGACACGTCTGGTGAATTTCAAAGTTTTCTCGAAATTTGTTGCATATACATTCCTCAAAATAGTATCATTTAAGAAATCGAGCAACTCGAGAAACTTCTTTTCTTGAAGCTTGAACGTGATCAGTTTCAATCCAGTTGATGCAGGCGGACTCAGATAACTGAGTTTCTCCAAACATTCCGGTGTTTTACTTACATGAAGGGCTTCGATGATCAAAATGCTGCAGAAAGAAAACAAAAATGTGTTGGACAAATATCGGCGAACTCTTTGTGCTCGGGTCAAGGGGCGTTCGGGCCAATGTCCGAAAATGTTTAAGGCTTGTTTGGGAACTTCGACCATTTCGTATAAGTTCATTTTGAAGACAGAAAATGCACTAAAACATTTTCTTGAATGACGACTGATGAATTCAAGAATTTGTAATGTTTTAACTTTTAATTATAGAGCCGGCTTTTCCGAACTGGAAACCTTTTCAATTGTAAATTCTTATATTGCAATGGATATTAATTTAGTAAAACGTTCGAAGTGAAAATTCCTTGTAGATTGAAGAACCTCATATGTAAGAATTTTTAATCAAAGATCTCAATTACCTCATTCCTTTATCGTACTTTAAACTGTATGAATTATATATTCATACCCCTTCTCTAACAAGAAGGCTTTTTTTTTTCTCATCTAAAATAGTATGTTTGGTACAACTTTTTTTGCCTCAATTTGCATCAAATCGGTTGAACAGTTCAGGAGATATTGGAATTCAAATTAATATTGAAAGATGCATTGACCCTCCTCAGCTAAGATAAAGGGTATTATATATAATGACAACATAAACTCACCAAATTTTGACCTTTTTTTGTTTGAACCATTTTACCCCAACTATCAAAATAAAATGGTGGGAGAATTTTAGATCTGTTGTTTCAAAGAGCGATCCTCACTCTACCTCATGAACAAATTTCCATTAGAAATAACATTGCATAGATAACTTCAAGGTCAAATATCTTGAAAATGGTCACTCCTATCGACATTAACAAAGTGTACTTTTTTACGTAAAAATGACGGAAGAATCGTTTTTTTTTATTCAAAAAAATGTTCGAGTGCGTACAAAAAAGTTATAATTATTTGAATGAGTGGAAAGATGTGTAAGTGGCGCCACCTACATGTGAGACCCATACCAAGGCCAGATGTGAATTTTGCATGTCAAACAACCCCTATATACGAAATTTCATCAAAATAACATGCGTATTTCAAAAGTTATTTGAAAAAATCAAAAATTAAAATTTACCTTTGGCAACCTGTATTTCTGTTAATATCAACTTTCGGATTTGACAATTTGAGGTCTATCGCAATATTTTTGTGTGAGGAATCTACTGTTACCGTATGTCCCATAACTTCTGGTCCACCCTGTATATTAAACAAGAGGTTTTTTATAACTTTATACAATAAAAAAATATCCATCATTATGATTTATTTCCTGTATAGATTAACCATAACCAAGGTCATTGTCAACGAAAAAGAGATCGTGCAATAGTCCCCATTCAAAAGTGCGGCGACATCTTAAAGTCATTGAACCAATATAAAACAACAAGAACTACTTGGGTACTTGTTCTCTACTCGTATGACCATAGGTCAGCTGACCGGGCTCGAATGTTAAGTGTGAGAAGAGAGAAATAAACACAAAAACTAGTTGGCTTCTTTGGTTTTATCAAACTGTCTTCATGGCACTTCATCTGTAAAATTAGTACGAAATGCGTATAATTTGTTTTAAGCAATGTACAAAATAAAATAATATTGTTTCAGTTGAACCTATTCAATGTTTTAAAACTTAATTTTTATTAGATGGAGCATCATTTATATTATTCCAAGAGCAAGGAATATGAAATAACAAAGGAACTTTGCTACTTGTCAGTATTTATAATAAAGTTCATAAAAACAAGTAAATAATTTATGCAAAGAATAAACTGTCACTTGTTTTGTAATCAAATCTTTTAACCGAATCATAATTTTTGTTTCAGATATCTGACGATGTGATAAGGAAAAAAACCGAATACCAAAAATATATAGATCTGTACAAAATGATGAGATGTAAATTTGAAGAAATATATATAAAAGGTAAGTTGATATTATAATATCATCTTCATTTTTCATTCATAGTACGCGGTACTGGTTTAAAAAAACGGATTACTGGATGCTTTATTGAAATCACTGTTTAACTCAAAATTAAATATAAATCGAATACACATATGAGTTTTCTAACATAATTCTCATGTACGAAGATCTTTTCTCATCGAGATTCAATATTTGTGAATTGATAACTACTTCAGACTAAAAATAAAAAAAAAAAAATAATAAAAACCTGAAGATTGTCGGTTATTGATGAATCATATAGGATGGTTATTAAACTATTCTACTGAGCAGGAACACCCATCGCAGTAAGAATGAGTCATAAGGAAATTGAGCTGCGCCTTATAAATGCAGAAGACGATCTTTTTTGAACATCTTCTTCGCTCAAGTGTAAGATGAATCATAGTCTTCCGCTGTAAGATCCTGTTATAGATTAATTCTGTTCGAGATTAGATTGATATATTATTCTACAGTGTGGAACAGCCAAATGGAATAAATTCGATAACCAATGAAGTGGGACGTTTTCGAAAAAACGCTCGGACACGTCAATTGATATTTTTGGTTATACATTTTCTCCAGCAAAAACATTTTATGCAGGGGGTGTCATGTAGCAGTGGCTATACCAACTTTGTTATTTTAAATACAACACCCAGTAAACTATTCAATTTTTGGATTCTTTAGAAAATTCTATTTTTTTGTTTTTTTGTTGAACTGTTGTTGATACTAAAAATTTAGGTATCTCGAGTGCAGTTTCCAACTTATCCAACTCAGTTAGCTTTAGTCATATTGGATTGATCTTTTTTTTTCAGTGGAAATTTTGAATATTTTGAAAGTAGTCAGTTATTCAAAATCTGATCTCTAAAAGAAGAAAGATTGGAGAAGGCATTATTGATTGAATAATTTTTCCTGTAGACATTTTGTAGCCGGCGGGTTAGTTTTCTGGTTCATTACAATGATCCACTCGTGGGCGGGTAACATTTTGAAATCAAATTTTCAACTGATAATCTCAACATTCCTTTATGTATTATGCGGAATTTAATAGATGAGTCAAAGATAGGTGTCAAGGAAAACATAATTTACTAGGCATAGTAACTTCGCAAACCTTAATACATATTATCCTTCGCCAAGAACCAATTTTTTTACAGGGATCTATTACTTCGACTGCACTATCAATACAGCTCTTCCATAAAAAGCACATACCATTGTGACAATCCATTTGGTACAGACAAAAAATGTTATTATTGTGCAAAGAATCCATGAAATACGATCAATCCCAAGTAACACCAATTTCTTTATTATGATTTTCAAGATTGCTTTAAAACTATGTTATAAAACATAAGGTTTCAAAAAATAAGCTTGAAGAACTTTTCAGGACTCTCATAAAGCAGCTTCTCGCCAAAAAAGGCCCATCCTAAAAGAATCTCCAAGCCAAAATTTTAAAACTATTATAAAACCGTTTAGTTTTAATTTTTTGGTCGTGAAGAGTTCTACAAGATAACTTCAAATTCATATATTAAAACCCTACCGAGACATTTTACATTCAAAACATACCGTGGATATGATTTATATGACCAGGTTGATAAAAATAATTATTATTAAAAGCAAAAAATAAAAATCCATACGCGCACTACACTGATATTACAGCAGATTATAGCTTAATTATTACAACTGTAGCGATCTTTTCGAACGAAGAGTTGTATACAGAATTATTCTTATAACAATTGTCAGAAATACCAGGAGCATTTAACAAAACCAAATTAAATCATTTGGGTTTAAAAATATTAGATAGGAAGGAATGGCTGTGTTGCTCATCTCGGAATAGCAGGAAGGAATAGTTTGTAGTACTCTGAGCAAATTCGTTTATTTTAAAATAGCTGCAAAGCGCTTTCGGCTAATAAGCTATCTTCAGTGCCCCAATAGTCAGTGTTATCTACAGGTGACCTTATTCATCATCATCATCAATGTGATGATCATTTGAGCCCTCTTTCAAAGGTGTTTGTTGGTCAGACAAAATGGTCCATTATGATTAAAAATTGGCGTAATTACTATGGTCAATTGAGCAAAACGGATACAGGTTTTAAAATAACATTAAACAAAAGCACGTACAAGACATAACAACACTTTAAAATTTGAGAAACGGTCTTAACTACGCATTTTCTTAAATTGAATTGACCACGAGAGGTGAAAAGGTACTGAGTTCTTAATGTACTCTTATGCAACAATTACATTTTGTGATTTGATATAGGATTTTATCAAACATTTAGCCTCAAGATGAAATAGTCTTCTTGATGCGGTTTAATGGATACATCAAGAGTACTCCATATACCCATATCTAAACTATTTGCTTTAGCCTGGATCGTTTCAAAACCATTTTGCTATTCAATACTCTCTGAAGGCAAATTAGTTTTAAAATAACCAGTGACTAGAGTATTTTAAAATCGATTCAAGATCCATAGTGCAATAAGAGTAGATAGTTTTTTTCTTTTGATTTGAGGAGTGTATTAAATACATGGTGTAAGAATAAGAAGACTCAAAGGACAATCAGTTTATCATAAGATAACTTTAAAACACATGTTATTTTATTGAACATATTAAAATCTTGAATAAATCTAAAGTATCTTGGATGTGTTACTTGGAATCAGATCAACGCTTTATATGCAGGGTTGTTGATTCTTCTTATAATCAATTATTGCAATGTTCCGTTAAATTATTTACTCCATCAGATTGATTAATAAAGCACAGAGCATAATACTTTAAAAAAAAATAAAATTGTCTATAATTAAATTGGGTATCTTATTCTCTTCTTGCTGACTTCAATGTACCAGTCTGGGTGCGTATTTCACCATGAAAGATTTAATTTTCATAGAACTGACAAATGTATTATTATTCTAATCGAGATTATCAAGCCACATGTTATTGTGTTTTTTCTTTCTATGTTGATATTTTGCCAACCAATAAAACTTCTAGAGAAACAAAGACCAATGCAACGGGACATTTGTCAATTATTAATTTGTCACTTCCAGCGTCGCGCGAAACATTTTAATGACTCGTGAAAACAGCATTCCGGAATTCTCCTAATGGACAGTTCAAAATATGGCTTCCCGCCCGAAGAAATTTCAGAAATGTCGCACTGTCTTTTTTTGTCGTTTCACGTAAAATTGACGGCATTCATTTGGTAAGGCGGCGTAAGGATGTTTCTATCATCCAAAAATAGATTTGGCAAAAATATCATCAGAGGAAATATCAAGGTAAAAATCCAACTAGTGTTTCGAATATACAACTGTGATCAGTATATTTGTTTCGAGCATCGATTTTTCACTTGAAGAGAGGTTCTTATCATTTTGTAAGTGACAACGCCGTGAAATAGCAGTTGTGAGTAGTTATTTTGCCGAATTTTTGACACATGTGATAATATACAGCTAGAATGCTATACGCTATTTTTGAATCACATTTTTTAAACGAGTGGTGTTTTTATTTCAAGGATGTCCATTTTAAAAACTGCTGCTCCGTAATATAAACTATTTGCTTCACTTTAGTTTATGAATATACTGCATATACAGTGTGTCCCCGGATCGACGACGCATGCATAGCTGGAAAAGACAAAAAAGATGGAATTGGAATTTCATTTTCTGGGGTTCAGCCCTGCTTGGATGGAAACTAATTTGTGTCATGATATTACTTTCGAGAAATCCAGTATATCTTGTAAACATGTAAACTACCCTAAAAGCTAGTTCTCTCACCAGCAAAGAGCTTTTTCTATAGGAGATACGATCAAATGTTATTGAAAAGAGTTGTTCAGAATGGAAATCAGAGTGCGAATGCAAAATTTCAAAACCCTCTGCTTACATGATATTTTGAAGGAATTAGAAACGTTCGTCAACAAATTCTTTTTAATGATGAATTACGCAATTCTGATAAATAGAGAAGTGTTTAAAAACTAAAAAAACAAAAGCAAAACTTCAAAATATCAAGACTGAATGTATTTTCATGCTCTTCTGAGAACTTGGAATGGAAAAACAAAGTAGTTTGGGTTTTGAAATTTTGCTTTCTCTCTTGGTTTATCATTCTGAAAAACTTTTTTAGAAAACATTTTGTCGTATCTCCTATAGAAAAATCTGTTTACTGCTGAGAGAAATTGCTTTTAGGTTAATTTCCAAGACATACTTGATTTTTCGAAACTAGATTATGACAATAATTAGTTTCCATCCAAGCAGGGCTGAAGATGAAATATCAATTCATTTTTTTTTGTCATTTCCACCTATTCACGTGTCGATCCGGGGACAAACTGTACATTTATAAAGTTGATTAAATCAACTACCTAACAATAATTTCTTTCATATTATAATAATATGCGATGAATAGGGCTAGAGATAGAGGATGAAAAATTATTTTAATATAATTAGGGTTATACCCATGCATATCTCATGATATATTGAGTTATAATAATGAAAAGTAAAATGCCAGTTTACTATTAATTTAAAAAAAAATGAAACATTACAGAATGGTTTATTGGCGAAAATGTACACAAGAATTGTACAAAACTCATTTTCACCCATAGAGAGACAATAAAATACATTTGAACATCCGTATGACCGTAGCTTTAAATTCAAAATTCTATTCCAGGCGGCAAAGGTGGTAGAAGACTCGACGAAGTAAGAGACAAGTACCAAAAAGCATGTAGAAAACTTCATCTAACTCACAACGAGTACGTACTACTTCTCTGTGAGGCGGTTGAATTTGAAAAAGACTTGAGAACTGTACTTTTACCAGGACTGTTGGAACATCAACAATCAATACAAGAAGCGTTGATTTCAACTTGGTAAGATTAATAATATTTTGCTGAATACGACTTGGAAAAATATCTACATTATAACATTGACTGGTAGTTGTAGACATAAAAAAAAAAACGAAAAACTAGTTATCTGACAAATATTTTAATTATAGGAAACAAATCCTGCAAGATATAGTAACCCATTCGGACCTCACATCGGAAAAATTTAGAGAGTCCCATAATAGGGTTCAATATGGTATAGATTCGATAAAACCAAGCGATGAGTATAAGGATTTCACAGAGAAGTATAAGTAAGTAGCTATTATTCTAGTTATGGTCTACTTCTAACTTTCTTACAATCCATAATGTTTCAGGACTAGCCCTGCAGAGCCAGTAAAATTCATATTTGACGAAAGTTTAGTAGAAGACTCAGCAGGAAAACTTCTGCCCAATCAACTAACTGTAGACAATTTGACTGTAGAATGGCTAAGAAACAAACTGAATGAGTTGGAAGCTAGTGTGAAAGAAAACCAGGAAAAACGAACAGTGATAGTGAACAGCCATAATAATAGTGAGCCTTTAGTCAATGGGCAGAGTGCTCAGAATGAGATAAATAATAGGTGAGTGGAAAAAGTCCCTTACGATAAAAAAATTGAATGTTCTGAATCGTACTGAAAATCAATGATAAGGAAATAGAATCTCAAAATTAGTCTACACTCAGCTATTATTGTTATTTTCAATATTTTGTTTGAATTGCAATTTTTTTGAAGACTTGCGCAGAAATTGATCCAGTTTTTTTTATGTAATTTTTCTATTTTCCATGTCATATCTGTTGAATTTGATTAATTAAATTACATAGATTGTATCGTTATTGGATGTCATTTCGATTTTGGTTGAATCAATTAGTTTTGTTTGGTGATGCAGGTTTGCTCATAAGAATAACGTGTCGAATAAAAATGGACTTATTAACCAAACTATGTGTTAGAGAGACAAGGGTTGCCTTACTAATTTTTTCTGGTATTATTTTTTAGATGAGTATTTTTTTCGATGCCTTGAGAACGTCAAAATTCCAGGTCTATATTTAAAAAAAATAATTTGATGATGGCCGCTCAAAGACGAAACGTCAGATTTTTAAATTAATATTGTAGAGGAGAAAAAGTGGCAATGTGAAAGTATAATCCGTTTCAAAATATTTTCTCAAATAACGATATTAAGACAATTAACAACATTCATTATTATTTATACTGAAACATTATTTCTATCAGTAACCATTACATCCATTACCCCTCCACTTTCGTTACTATCACAACAAAAGTGATTAAAACAGAATTCCTTGGGCTTTTCAGGTTATCAATTAGTCTAGAATCATCAAAAAAAGAAGTGAACGAATTAAAATGTCAGGAACGAAAGATGCTAAAGCAAATCGAGCTCATCAAGACTGCCTTAAATGAGCTCGGATGTGAAGAAGCTCCATCTGGATGTGATATTTCCATAGATAACCAGTCCACGTTTATTGATAATACCAATGAACAGGTGATTTCCAATATCAGAAATAGCTAGCAAATGGTGTTGGTGCCACGCAACGCTCTATATGCTACTTATTGTATCAAAGTGAATGTGCACTATTTTTATTGGGTTAGCTGGTTAATCAAAATTTCAAGATAGCATCATTATTTGATGATTTTGCTACATCAAAACTCAAAATTATTGATGATAGTGGGATAGTGCACACTTGATTTGATACAGCTTGTGTCCTTTGTAGAACGTAACACATGTATTGATTGACATTACAGGGCGGTGGGTCAGAAAGTACACTAAATAAATACTTTGATTCTCATCGTTTAGTGAGTATGTTGCCGAAAGCTCTGAGGAAGCCGTTCAGGCGGCGGAGCGCCCCTACGTCACCTGTGGCGCCCCCTCGTAAGGGACGCCGTGAATCGGCACCAAGGAGTGAAGGCGGGGACTCTGTAGGTGTTGGGCTTTGTTTTTTGATAGCTACCAATAATGCTTGGAATTGCTTATTAACAATGCATGCTTGTTTTGATGATTTCTATTTCATAAAAATGAACATCTCAAACAAAATATATGTTTTCAGTGGATGTCGGTCTAGTTTTTTTTTGTAGGGAATTATGAAAATTCTTCATGGACACTCAAGTGTTGAAATCTCGTATTTTGGGCTTTATCGTGATGAGGAATTCAAATTTGCCCCCCGATTTTTTTCATTTTGTAGAGGGCGTCACATACGAACCTATACTTTGATTTGAATAATAACTTTTTTGTGCTACACTGTATGTGACTTTTGACCAAATATTTTTATTCCCTCGACCTTTGACATAAGAAAGGGATACTTCTTTTGTTAAGATAACCGTTTTTGCGATAAACGCTAGAATAACTTTGCTTGCATGTGATGATTACGAAATCATTTTAATCTATTTTCAACCTCAAACATAGCATTAGTCTTATTATAAAATGATAGCATGCTTTGGAAATATGCGCTAAAGTTGCCGTGATTAATTTTTTGAAAATTTGTTGTTACGCTGATGAATGAAAAATTACCAACTGTCAAAACTAATTCTAATCAAATTTGTTTCTACGGCAACTTATATGCTATGTTAAGAGTTGAAAATAAGTTGAAATAATTTCGTATTTATCACATGCAAGTAGTATAGGACCATTCAAATCAAAGTATTGAATTCCTCATCCCGCAAAAGCCCCAAATACGAGATTTCGTCAAAATATTATGAGAGTGGCAGAAGGCATGGCCAAAAAACTGCAAATAAAATTTAAGTTTAACACCCCGTGACTCCGTTGATAATCACTTTTGAAAAAAAGTTATAGGAAAAGGTAATAAGGTCTAGAATGCTCCCCTGATTTTTTTGCTCATAATTTCCGGACACCCTGTATAGATTTGACTTGGAATTTAATGTAGAATCTGAAAATGAAATATGATACATAATCTCTCATTTAAAATTTTGAAGTTGGATGATGTGGACAGCTCCTGGGACACCCTTTATAAATTTTACTTAAAAAATTTTGTAGAAACAACTTTTGTATTAAACTTATTTTGGTTTACCTTAATGACTTAGAGGGGGGTCAATACATAGTGAATCAAGGATTTCTCACAACATTTAACAGCTTTTATCTCGATAGCGTCAAAAGATAAGATAGATCTACCCTTCACAGATTTGACTTAGAATTTAACGTAGAATTTAGAAATTAAATGAAATACATGATGTCCTTTTCAAAATTTTAATGTGCTGTGGAACAGCGTTTGGGACAACCTGTATAAATGTTACCACCAAATTTCAAAAATTTATCATAAACCAAAAAACTATTGTATTATAGTAGTTTACCTAACAAGTGCGGAAAGTGCCACTTTTCCGCACACGGTTGCAGATGGCCGAACGACGCGAGAGTGCGGAAAAGTGACACTTTCAAAACTAAAATGCGTGCGGAAAAGTGGTATTTTCCGCACGCTTGTAGAAAAAAACTTCTTGTTCACCTTGAAAAAAAAATGAGTTAGAGGATGGATCAATATACAGCGTGTTCTCAAATTTAGTCAACAAATGGAAAACTTTTTTATTATCGATTTTAGCGGAAAAAAGTATTCCTCATGAAAAGTTTGGCTTTCAAAAAAAACATAATTCATCCAGAAACTAAGTAATTTGCATACACAGGGTAGCCAAAAATTGCGAAATCAATAATTTTACCTAGGAGTAAACTACCTCTAATTTTGATTTTTAAGGAACATTTTATTTGTTAGAGTTGTTTAGAATTGAATACTCAAATGGTATACGAAGTTTCGTGTTAATTTCACTTTTTTCAACGTGTGCTCAAATTTATTCAGCAAATAAAAAACTTTTATCGATTCTAGCGAAAAAAAGTATTTTTGCAAAAAAAACCTTATTCATTCATCCAGAAATTATGTTTTTTTATCCATGATGGGGAAGGTTGAAAAGTCCTTGGTCCTTTTCCCTTTCCTTTTTCAACTAAAATTTTCCTTAAAAATTGAAGTTATAGGAAGTTTAGTTAGGATAGATTATCGTTTTTGCAATTTTTGGCTTCCCCATGTATACAAATTATTTAATTGCTGGATGGATCACGATGTGGGATCATGGTTTTTTCGAAAGCTACTTTTGATGAAAAATACTTTTTTTCGTTAACATCGATAATTGAGTTTTCCATTTGTTAACTAAATTTGAGTACACGCTGTATAGTGGATCACCGTGTACATTTTATTACGTTTTACATTTAATCTCAGTGGCCTTTATTTATATACTTTCACAATCATTTTATATCGGTTTTGCAACTTATGTCATTTCTCAATAGGTATTTTATGTGTTTCAAATCCGTGACCAAATAATGTTTTTTAACCTGATGAAGATAAAAACATTACAAACGTTGCAATTATTAAATGAGTTTCATTGGCAATCTGTGTGACTTTTTTATGTTACCTCACCAACCTGTAAATGGGTTTTTCGAATCCAGGATAAATTGGCACAGATGCTTTGAATCAGCCTCAAACCTACCCTAATGATAGATTACATAGTAAATTGATTCCTGGTTCCTTCCTAAGCTATTCCAGCAGATATAGAAAAAAAACGATTACCTCTATGCTACAAAATATAGCCACTTATGATTTGTGTTTGAATAGTCCAAATCTCTCAATGTGTTATTGAATTTATAAACTGTTTACATACTAAGTAACATGCCTTGTTTTTGAATTTAACAAAATTACCTGGTCTAATTTCAAAGTTTCTTCAAAAATTAATGTCTGTTCTACTAGGTGACCCTCCCAACCAACAAACTTCTCGTAGACGAGGAATGGTTCCATGGCGTTCTACCAAGAGAAGAAGTGGTTCGACTACTCACAACAGACGGTGACTTTTTAGTCAGAGAAACGACAAGAAATGACGAATGTCAAACTGTTTTGTCGGTGTGCTGGGGTGGACACAAGCATTTTATAGTACAAACAACCATAGAGGTGAGATTTTTAGAACAATTTGGTTACTAGGATTTACCAAATTGTTTCAGGGAAATTTCAGGTTTGAAGGGCCAGCCTTTCCTACGATAAGAGATCTGATAATTTATCAATACAATAGTGGTCTTCCAGTTACTCAACGATCAGGAGCCATCCTACATAAACCCATCCCTAGAGAAAGGTGGGAACTTAACAACGATGATGTCATTCTATTGGATAGAATTGGAAAGGTATGTTGCTTCGTTGATCAAATAAAATCTTTACGTTCGTGAATTCAGTATATCTTCAATTACAATTACAGGGCAATTTTGGTGACGTGTACAGAGCTCAACTGAAGAACACCAATGAAATGGTAGCTGTGAAAACATGCAGAGTGACGTTACCTGAAGAACACAAGAAGAAATTCTTGCAAGAAGGCAGAATATTGAAGCAGTATGATCATCCCAATATAGTTAAGCTCATAGGTATTTGTGTGCAAAAGCAGCCTATTATGATTGTTATGGAGCTTGTACCAGGTGAGATATGTATAATAGACGCATTCATTGAACTGTTATCATTGTCATAGGGTTTCCCGAAATTAGACATCAATATTTCAACCAAATATTTTACGCCCCAAAATAGTATCAAAACTTATTCTGGTATTCACAATCTCTTTCTTTCAAGTTGAAGGTGGAGACCTGATGACGGTTTTTTGTAAATATTTTCGAAACCTTTCAAGATAATTGAATAGAATTTGGTAGAGTAACTGAACTTTCTACACTCTATCCGATGAATGGAAACTATAGTATTGTGTTTCCCTCATGAGGGAGATACACAGGGACGGTCTTGAGACAAAATTGCCCCACATTTTTTGGTTGTTGATTTTAAGTAGTTTTGCCAACAAATGTTGAAAATCTGGAATGTAACGGAAGTTAAAACATTTTTGAATTTATTTTCTGGCTTAATTCAAGTAAATCCGATTTTCCCGTAACTCGCTAATTTTTCAATCAATTAATCTCGTTCTTTCTCTAAAAATCATTTTCCGTGCTCCACGTCTGGTTCTTCAATTTAATCAGTGCCCAGAACAGTCAACCAATCTAATTCGTGAAACAATCATTTAATTATCAACGCAAAACCCATCGTACCAAGCGCATCCGATATGCACATTTTTCTCCACTCAAGGCAATTGCTGAAATCGTCTAGCTGCGTGATAGGAGACAAGGAAACGGAATCAATAACTGGTCACCCGTGGACCCGTACTGCTGCCGCCCATTTTAGCGATCGCGCAGGATCGCGATCTTTTCCGTTTCGAATTTTCAAGTCTTCTTCAACTAGATATCACGAAGTATGTTTATTTTTTATTTTACAGTCAACATTTTTTGAAGTTCTCTCAAGTGGCCGCGTGTAATGTGTTAAACAAATCGTAATGGGTGGGTTATGTGTTTGGTCTAGCTTGTCCGTTATTTTGTGGATTTTTCTGGGTTATAGCCTGTTTTTGAAGAAGCGCACGCTTCGAACAAAATAGACTGGAATTCGACGGGAAAGTTCGCATAGACCATTCTAGAGTTGTGAGATTTTTCCGGGACTCATTCAGTTTTCAGAGGGCGCTTTCCGTCTGTTCCGGATAATGTCATTTTTCATTGTTCAGGGGTATGTATTTTATTTTTTGCCGTAGAATTCAGGGAAATCGTACACTTTGCTAGGGTTGGGTTATTTGCAACAAAGACTATCAAAACCGCGTGCTGATTGAGATGATTACGGCAAATCTTCATCAATGAAAAAAACGTTCTGAGAACTGAGGAATTATTTCTGTTAATTTATTAAAGGTGGAATCATTGCTCAGAGAACGGCGAAAAAATTCTTTGTTTATTTCTAATGGACGATAGAAAGGTGTATTTTCCTATAATCCGTGTTTTAATTAAAAAGTTGAATCAACGATTTCAGAGCGGAAATTGGTGGAATTTGGAAAATCTCGAACGCCTCTACTGTCTAAAAGCTACTCGATAGGCACCGTGAACCTTTCACCATATTAATCCAAAGGGTGGCGCCCGAGATTAAGAAAATACGATTTTCTCTCTCCGTCGAAAATTTCCGGAAAATCCCGGATAGCGTCACAGGATTTTTCAACACAAATAAGGTACTCTTCTCGTTACTGTCCGAGACATACCATTCCCGAGAAAAATGCATTTGAAAATCATTTTACACACTGATTTTAGGGTACGCATTTTTGTTTATAATATGATTTTCAAATGCATTTTTTTTTAATGATGCGTCCCAGCGAGATATCGACGTAGAAAACTCCAGATTTTGAAATTGTGTTGGCCAAACTACTAAAAATCAACAACCAAAAAATTCAAGGCAAATGTTTCCCGAGCCCGTCCCTGTATTCCTCACCCATGAAGGTAATACAATACGTAGTTTCCGTTCATTAAGTAGAGCATACAAATATTGGTGACTGTACAAGTTTTTATTCCATTATCTTCGAAAGTATTCAGAAAACACCGTCATAAGGTCCTCACATTGAACACCCTGTAGCTTGAAAACGAACAGTTTGTGGATACCAGTTTATGAAAAGTTTTATATCTATTTTAGGGTGTAGAATTCGTGGTTGAAATATTGACGTTCAACTTCGAGACATCATGTATAATTTTGTTAATCCTCAGGTGGTTCTTTATTATCATTTCTACGAAAACAATCGTCAACTTTACTCGAAGCGCAGTTAATGAAGATGTGTTTGGATGCAGCCGCTGGCATGAGGTATCTAGAATCTAAAAATTGTATTCATAGGGATTTGGCAGCCCGAAATTGCTTAGTAGGTAGGTTAAACTATCAGAAGTATCCCACCATTTGTTACTAATTATTCAAGGTTACAATAACAACGTGAAAATATCGGACTTCGGCATGTCAAGAGAAGAAGAGGAATACATTGTTTCTGATGGCATGAAACAAATTCCCATCAAATGGACCGCACCGGAGGCCCTCAACTTCGGTAATAATAAATTTATCTGGAAAAGTGTCAATTTGCTATCGTTATTGATTGCAGGAAAATATACTTCTTTATGTGATGTTTGGAGTTATGGGATCCTTTGTTGGGAGATTTTCTCCAGAGGAGGAACTCCATACGTAGGAATGAATAATTCGAAAGCTAGAGAAAAAATAGATAGTGGTAAGTATTTTTTGTTGCAGTTTTAGAACACATACTTAGCAAACTATGAAATTAATCCAGGATACCGTATGCCTGCTCCAGACAACACCCCCGATGAAATGTACCGGTTAATGTTACGGTGCTGGGAATACAAAGCAGAAGAACGGCCAAATTTTGAGCAAATTCACTCTGTTGTCGAGACACTTTGCAATGCCTATCGATCTACATTCTGTTAGTGACATAATGAACAATGTGTATTGAGTCTGTGATTTACTTGTACGTGTCCATATATTTTTTGTGTCAGATTGTTGATGTGGATTTTCGCACATACCAATACTGGTACTTGATTGCTGAGACTTGAACCCTTCGTTATAAAAATCTTTCTCCATCTATTTAGTCGCAAGTATATACATATTATGCCGATAAGTTGAATCTCGTAAAATCGTGACATAAATCAGATACCGGTCTGGCTCAACATTAATGTTCTTATATTCAGGCCAATTGAAATTAGTGAACATATTTCAAGATCGATTAACGAAGCTTTTCCGAGTCCACTTGACTACTCAATTTTGGTTGTACCAGTGCTTAATTTATCGTCTAAAGAATAATAGAATGTTCACTGATTTGAATTAGCTCTTATTACATTTTTTAAAATGAATTCGCTAGTTCATACGGGTAGTTTGAAATATTTTCTATTCCATGTAGATAAATCTATCGATTATTTTTTTCTGTCTTGTTTCTTACATAATATTTATTCCTTGACAATCGATTTCAATTTTTACATAAGTATATCGATCATTAACATTTTGTATCATTTTTATAGTATAGATGTACGTCTTCTGCGTGTTGAATGTTCTGTTGTTATTCCTGTGATTTGATACGATTTTATGCCATATTCATAATATTTTTTGATTATAATAAAGATCTTGAAAATGTATGTCTATTACTGTAAGTTCAGACTTCAGATGAAAAATCAAGATTTGGCACCTAATCCATAAAAACAATTCAAAATTGGCTCTCTTAGAAGACAAACATTCTCCCTTTACATCATTTTATCTTGCTATGGTAGCAGATGAAGGGGAACCAGGAAAAAACTTGGTATAAACAGGCAAGTATTTCAAATTTATTTCTGTTTTGCTTCATAAAGCTAAAGTGTAAACCATTATCACTGGAGTCCCAGAACTGTTTTCTGAAACCCGTTTCATGAGCTGTTTTCAATAAGTAAGAAAATTCTCTACAGTTTCTTTTCAATCCTTACATATACAGTGCGGCTCAAAAAGGCCCCCACCTCTTCTAACTTTTGAACCGTTTGATATACAGGGTGTCCCAGGAAGAATGGGATATACGGTAACAGCGGATTCTTCACACAAAAATATTGCGATCACCTCGAACTTGTCTTTTCCGAAAGATGATATTGACAGAGATACAGGGTCACAACGTTGAATTTTAATTTTTGATTTTTTCTAGTAACTGTTGAAATAATCAAGTTATATTAATAGTCTAGGAGCTAGCCCATGTCACGTGTGCCGTAGTATGTCCCCTAAATTTTGTTGCGGAGATTTGTTAAGCACGGAGGGAGTAATTGACAAAATTGGTCACATGCTCCAGACCATGGTCATTTGGTCGACATATTTAAAAATGCCTGGCAAATTAAAAAAAAAAAATATGTATTTGTGTAAAGTGTTCCGATTTTGCATCTTTGAAGATTATCTTACACCTCTTATGAAGAAAAAATTGTGATTGATTTATTGACGATTTTATTAATTATTGTGATATTTTTGTCATTAGAATATTTCCTTTAATCTCATTGAAATTACACATTCTTGTGAGTAATTTCAGACGTTAAAAAAAATGTCTAATTTATGTAGCATATACTCAGTTCATGAGTGAAGGATTTGACAATAAGTCTGTCGGTGTAATGAATCCTACCAAGCGATCAAAAAAGATTACTAAATATTTAATCCATTGGAAGTGGATTGATAGTTTATGGGGTCGCGGATATGACATAGATCATCTTTTATCGTATGAATTAACTTCTACTTCCTTGTTTTTGACAAGAAATGGATTTTTAACAAAATCTGAAAAATCGCAGCTGGTTCATGAACTAGAAAAGAAGTTTCAAATACCGGCAAAATCCGAAATTCCTCAATCTGCCGCCAAAGCAACAGTCATAGACTTCATGCCTTTTCCAAGAAAGGTACCAGCTAAATCTTCAAAACTGAAAACATATTATGAAGAGTTTGTAGGAAGCATTTTTTTTGACGTTTACAAGGAAAAAAGCGTCAAAGTATTTGAGAGGGCTAAGCGATCGTGGAATATGGAGCACCAAATGACAACACACACCATCTTGTGGATTTTGACGCTTACTGGGCCTCCTGTCAAAACAAAGGATTATTGCAATCATACTTTGTTCATTGGGTATCCCGGAAAAAGATTCTGACACTGCATCTATTCCCATTTACCTGGGTGGCGTTGTTGAAGATGGACAGTCAAGGTGTTTCAGTATAAAAAATGGCAGAATTGAAGAAGAACGTACGTTGGAATCTGATCATCAAGAAGCTGATGACAGAATGCTTGCACATATTTCTCACGTCATGACACTAACTACAAACGTAAAGAACGTAATTATTTGTACTACCGATACTGATGTTTTTGTAAGTGCACTTTATCACTACTTGCAGAAGTGGAGAAGTGCAGGACTTAGAGAGAATGCACTCGTTTGATTGCAGATTACCACTTAATGTTTTAACAGCTTTGTCTGCTATTCATTGTTTAACCGGTTGCGACACAACAAGATTAGTACGAAATTAGCAGCTCTGAAGGAAGCAGAATCGTATGCTGGAAAGCTATTGTTAGACTGTGGAGAGCCATTAAATGAAGACATGGAAAGACGAGCAGAAGGATTTTTGGCTCGTGCACTTTCATCAAACTTGAGTACAATGGATAAGTTGCGTTTCCATCAGTTTCATCATAAAAAATCACGAAACTTTCAAGATTTGTCCCCTACTTCAAGAACAATCCGTCTTCACATAAAACGGAGCTACTTGTAATGCTACAAATGGATTCATGCTTTGAAACCATGTGAAATACTTAATCCTTCAAACTAGGCTACATAGAAAAAGATGGCATTTTGATTCCACAAGTAACAGAAGACTCGAGGGACCCTGAACACTTTCCTAGTCCATGTAGTTGCCAGATGTGCTTCGGAGAAACTATATGTCCCGACAGAAAATCAATAATAATGTGTTGCGACTTTTGTAAATGTAAAAGTAGTGTTTTAGACCAAAGCCAGAATCCTCATACATGAGTCACTGAGATTTCTTCTTTATTTTTTGCATTAGACTGGTTGCGCATTTTTTGCGAATACGTCTTATGCATTCAAATATACTTTTATTATTTTTAAATGCATTTTATTTGTGCTTAAGAACGCGCCATGGTTCCATATTTTTAAATTTAACTTTCCTCAAAATAACTACAGTTAAAAAAATTGCCGTCAAAAAATTAGTATAATAACCTTTAAAACTAGAAACCCGACCTTTTGTTAGGAAGATATTGAAATATATAAGAAATTAGTGTGACCAGTTGGTTTTTGAGCTCTTACACAAATTTGATAAAACGCCGCACAAAAACTCAGGGGACATATTACTCCACACGAGACATGGGCTAGCCCCCGCACTATAATGAAATTTGGTATATGGGGGTTGTTTGACATGTTAAATTCATATCTGGTCTTGGTATGACTCTTACATATAGGGGGAGCCACACCTTCTCAACCATTCAAATAGTCATAACTTTTTTGTACGCACTCGGAAATTTTTGAAAACTGATTTCTCCGTCATTTTTACGTGAAAAAGGTATACCTTGTAAAAGTGAATACTCCTATTCGATTGGAAAATTTTGAAACTAAACATAGGGGGCATCGGAAACGCCATTGTCACGGAAATGTTAACAAAATTTTACAAAAAAATAATTGGGCTGAAAAATATCCTCGTCAAAAAGATTGAGTAATAGCTCATTTTGAAGATCTTCTGTATCTCATCATATCCTCGCTTAGTTTGGAGAAGTCAACTATTGCGGGTAAAAGTATTAACGGTATAAATTGACAAAAATGAAAAAAAAAATTGACACGCTGTCATATCAACGGGAATGATAGCAGAGGCTTGGAACTCCGCAATTGTAATCAGGACCAAGGGGGTCATTTTGACATTTTCAGCTATGTCGAGAAATGCAGAACGTCCTCACATATGCTGGGTCCAAATTTCGTTAGCATAAAATCAAACGTTTCAAAAGTTAGAAGGGGGTAGATTGAATTTTCTCAATTTTTGGAAATACTGCCAGGTGTTGGTCTATTGTCCTGTGGGGCGAAACATGTCACCATCTACAAATGAATAATTTGTCTAACGAGTATATGAGGCCTAGACATATTTTTATCGGATTTAAAAATACAGTGTTGAAATTTGAGACAAATTTAGATTTTTTGTCTGTAGCTTCGAAACGCCGCGAGCGATTTTGTTCAAACTTCCAGGAAGTATATCCAAGGTTCTTGAGCAACTTCTTGAGAAATTCGTTTGAGTTTAACTTTGCGAGGACCGGACCTAGAGCGACTCATATTTCTTTTATCGAAGAAAAAATAGGTACGACATTAAGTTTTCACAAAGTAAATACAATGTTTTGATTTTCCGTTCAATTTTGAGCAAAAAAGGTAACTTGAGTTTTTCTTCTTCGATGCGTCGTTTTCGAGATAAAAAGTAAAAATAAATGTAATGCAGAAAAAATCACTTATTTTAAGATCTAAGAAAAATGGAAAATCAAGTGATTTCATAACAACTGTTCAAAGTGTTGCGCTTTGATGCTTGAAAAAGAACTCTGAAAGTTTAATCAAAATCGCTTAAGACGTTTCGAATTTTCAGACAAAAAATCGAAATTATTTTTATTATTATTATTTTTTTAACACAGTTCGCGGACACATGTTTATTTACAAAGAGTGACTATCCCACCATATTCTATTCACCATAACAAAATGCGCACTTTGTTCAGACACCCTGTGTTTTGATAGGGATTGAAATGATTTTTTTTATACAATGACATACAATAATACTTTTTGGATCCGATTTATTTCCTGGAAATGTCTAATCAACTATCCCGTAAACAAAAAACCCCAATTTAAGTCAAATCAATCAAATTCAAGATCAAGAATACGAACAATAAATTCTATAGAACATTGAAAAATGCTGATCAAACATTTAAAAAAACCATCCATTCAAGGGATGTGTGATAATTATGAACACATTGATAAAAGTTTCAGATCACCACCACTGTTTATCATTTTCTAATAACCATATTGTTCGAAAACAAACCTACCAAAAATAGTGAGCTCCTCGTCATTGCGTCATTCTTATTCTATAAACAAATAACTTCATCATTCCAGAGAGTAAAGATTTAATATTCTTTAAAGAAAATCATTTTGAATATAGGTAGAAATTACATGATGCATTAATTTAAAATTTCATAAATAAAGATTTATAAGCTCATCACTCACTGCTGACGGCGTCAAAATACCAAGATCGGTAAATAGAAGAGTGATGTAGGATGGTGGAGTGTAATCTACCAGAGGATGAGCTTCTTTTAGGTCTGCTGATTTGAGAACTTCAGATGTATACTGGAAAAAATATGTGTTGTGTCGAGAATAAAATCAAAAAAAGTATGTACAAATCAATTATATAATCTGCCTACCTTGAACTCTGCTGGCAAATCTTGTTGATTCAAAGGAAAAAGTCTAGCAAATTTGAAACTCTCTGTCAAAACATAAAACGGTTTCTTCATTTCCTTTGCACATACAGCCATAGTATAGCTACCCACCTTGGATCAATTCGTGTTAAAAATTGTGTTTCCTTCTATTCATCTAGGTACTCACTTTATTAACAATTCCACCACTTTCGACAACCCCTTCGGCCCCTACCATAATAAAGTCAATTTGTTCCATCACATACCCCACTGCAGAGTCCAAAATCAAAGTACAAGGTATGCCTGCTGCTTGTAGTTCCTTACACATTAATTTCCTGAGTGCGAAACACAATACTAAACCAGGTTTATATGTTCAAAAATATTTACCCGCTTTTATCAGGAGCAGACATTGTCACAAAAACTTCAAACCTTTTGCTTTGCTTCAATGCCTGGTAGAATGTTTGAAGAACCACTCTAGATCTCGAGTGTGTCAAGATTTTCTGCTCAAATATCACATAAATAACGAAAAGCATGTAAAATATTGGAACTCACTGCTCCATCATTAATAAATTTCGATGCAAACTGGACAATTTTCCCTCTGCTAGAGTCTAGATTCTGTAAAAATAGATCTCCGCGCTTCAACATGATTTCTTTACACTCTGCAAAGCTCTAAAGAGAAAAGTGTTGGAATTTTTATTTACATCATTCTTGAAGTGAAAACTTCTTTAGTCACGTTCAACACCATGTATACAGGGTGTAAATTAAGTAGTTGTGCAAATTTTAGGGGGTGAATATTTGACTAATTTCAAGAAAAAAAAATCATAAAAACATGGGCTTGGTTTCTGAGATGCGGGTTAGTATTTTACTATTTTATTTGGTTTTTTGCTTATATTTCTTTCTAATTAACATAGCAATTGAACAAAATTCGGGGTACTGGAGATATTGATGACGATAAACCCAAATATTAGCTTAGTTTTTTGTTTAATGTTAGAGGGCGCCAAATACAGTGTTTTTACTGAATTTAATTAAACAGACCTATTCTCCATCCAATTTTACATTCAAAAGGTACTCTTAGTTACAGTAGTCACTGGACTCTTAGTGTATGCCGCTAAAAACAGTCGTTTTGGATAAAAACGGGTTTGAAGTTAAACCTGCATCGGCATTTTTTCACTTGGATCATTTCCGAGTTTTTGTGAATAAGCGAAGAAATGTATCTTTTATTGATTGATTTAAACAAACTTTGATCATTCACAAGACTAAGACTAAACTAGTTGATAAAATTTACAGTAGTTGCTGAAAATGACCACCTTCACTACTAAAGTGTGGCGGAGCTCCATCCATTTTCGTGAATTATTTTTTTTATAAAATTTACACTAATTTGGTTTTTTATCCAAAACGTCTTTTTTCAGCGACAAATACCTTTTGCATCAAAAATGGAATGGAGAATGGGTCTACCTAGTCAGAAATGACATGCAATGATACACAAAAAAGTTATGGTTAATCAAATTTACGAACAACACTGTACGTGGCGCCCACTAACATTAAACAACAAACTAAGTTATTATTTGAGTTTCTCGTCATCAATATTCCCAGTATCCCGCATTGTGTTGAATTGCCATGTTAATTAACAAAAATATGAGCAAAAAAGCCAAAAATAGTTTTTTAGGACGCCCTCTATCTCAAAAACCAAGCCGTTTTGAACCCTTAACCTGTATAATGATAATAGAGTCTAAGATTCAATAGGAGACGACCTTCACGCATCTGTTTATTTGATGCAAAGCATTCTTTATCAAATTTGATATAGCAGAAAGTGTATCGTGAGGTGGTTGCCTAAAAAATTCTGTTCCAGTCTATGAATAATCAACAGTACAAGAATCTTTTTTTTTTTAATCTTCACCAACTCGTTTATTGAAACAATCAGATACTGAATGAAAGTATGGAGTCTACCGAATATGCAAACGGTAGGTTGCCCTGTATTTTTTGGTCATAAAAGTTATATACGGAGAGGGTTGACAATAGAATAGTATATTGTGCAACAAGCATGGAATCAGCGCCGGACCGTGCTCTACGGAGGCCCTGGGCTAATGACATTTGGGGGCTCCCGAATAATTCGAATACTTGATTTTTTTTTCTGGAAAAATATATGATGTGTGAAAATTAAAACAATGAAAAACGTAATCATTCTTTACACAAAAAGTTAAATAAAATACATACTTCATCATTAGGAAACAATAAAAAATAGGCAAGTACAATAATCCTAATCTACGGTGAACAACGAGGTGAACAATAACTTAAGTTCATAAATTCTCAATAAACACAAATATTAAACAAAATGAACAAAGTAGTCAAAACACAAAATGTATATAGTACCGTCGATAGTACCTATAACATAGTTTATGCTCTTCTACATTTCTGTGCAGCAAATTCTTTAATTTGTTCATCACAATCACACACATCACATCACGCCATACGTCAAACGGGTTAAAGCACGGTTAAAGCGGCCCACTCACGATACTAGAGCGTTGTACGATTTCGTCGTATTCTACAGAACTGGATGCAGTTATTGCAGTTTATCCATAATTTGATTGTATGTTAGGTACCTTGCCTTATACTGAATGGTACGTTTTGACAGAGATTTTTTTTAATCTTTATATTACATCTATCACTTCTAATTCGGGGTTTTTGGGGCCCCCAGAGCTAGGGGGCCCCGGGCTGAAGCCCATAAAGCCCATGCGTAGATCCGGCGCTTCATGGAATGATACCCATTTCCTACGAGTATGAAGGTTTGTAGCACGAGCCGAAGGCGAGTGCAGCAGTTCATACGAGTAGGAAATGGTCATTCCATGCGAGTTATACACTATACTTTTTCTTCGACTCTTGATTATTATCACTATTGTGTAACTAATATCGATTTTTACTTTTTGTTTTTGACGGAGGTGCCAGATCATTTCATTTCCGTTCAGTTTGCACTAGTTTCCATGGCAACAGTTAGGGGATGGTTTCATTTCCGTACAGTTGTACAATGTGCTACGTTTCCTAACCGATATCGATTGCACAATGGTGATATTACCGTACAGTCGTAGAAAAAAACTTTTTCATACGATTACCATACGATTGTCATATTAAAATATTTGGTTTACAGGGTGTTGAGAAATTGGGAAAAAAAATGTGCCTAGAGAGAAGTACAATTTTTTATTACTTTTATCAAAAATTTTATTGAACAAAGATATTCTAATAGGCCACTTACCTTGGCGCACCCTGTATAATTTGTCGTGTAAATATATTTCAAGTCTGATGCCAGTTGCTTTAAAATGATGCTCTTCTTTTCAATTCCATACGGTGCCCATATTCACCAAATTGAAACTGTCACTTTTCCATAACCCATGACCGATTTTTTTCACGCAACCTTATATCACCGCGTCCGTAACGAAATTGTCTTTAGTTTGATATATGATTTATTAAATAATCAGATGAGTGCAAATTACTACTATCGACTTACCTCTTAATAACTGGCAACCTAATAGTTATGACCAAAAAATACTATGTATTGTAACAGGAGCTCGTGGGAGGCAGTCAATAATACGAGGAAGGATACTTTAAGTTTTTCGGAAAAATTTTCCCCTTCTTCAGGAAGTCGAATGTGAAGGACAGTTTTAAAAGGCACAAGCACATAACAGAAAATCACAAATTATACACATGATAATAATTGTAACCGAGAAAGAAAATAAATATTTAAAATACACAAACGAACTTTCACTACACTGAACATGTTAAAAGATTAAAATGGTTTAAAACTAGTAAAAGGGGTTAAAATGAACTGTTAAAGGACGCATATTACAAGTTCAAGGGAACAAAGCACAATGAACAAAGGGACTGACTGCTTTTTTCCCTTCAACTTGTAATATGCGTCCTTTTACAGTTTAAACATTTTAACCCCTTTTACAAGTCTTAAACCATTTTAACCTTTTAACATGTTCAGTGTAGTGAAAGTTCGTTTGTGTATTTTAAACATTTATTTTATTTCTCGGTTACAATTATTATCATGTGTATAATTTGTGATTTTCTGTTATGTGCTGGTGCCTTTCAAAACTGTCCTTCACATTCGACTTTCTGAAGAAGGAGAAAATTTCTCCGAAAGCTTGAAAATTGAATAAAGAAGACTTAAAGTAGCCTTCCTCGTATTATTGACTGCCTCCCACGAGCTCCTGTTACATAATTCTGTTCCGCTCCAGTCACGAAACTAGCAACAATAGAAAAAATACTAGGCAACTTATCGTTTGATATCTGATTTTTTCAATAAACAAGTGGGTGAAGAAATAAAAAAAGCATTCTTGTACTGTTAATTAATCATAGACTGAACCAGAATTTTTTAGACAACCACCCTGAAATATATTTCTTTTCATATTAAATTTGATACAAAACGCTTCCCATCTGTTCAAGATGGGTGAAGGTCGTCTCTTATCCGGATCTCCTACTAATAATTAATTCCATTGAACATACTACTTTTAACCGTTGCTAAATGATCCTCTTGAACTCTTGATAAACGAAGAAGTCACATAATCCAATGTTAACTTTAGTCGAAAAGAGTCGGATTCTGAGTATATTCGTATCTGTTTCCATCATAACTTTATTTCAAATTAGGTTTTGGACGGAAAATTACGAAAAAACTCTAGAAAAAAAATCTTAAACGGAACCCTTATCTCACTTGTTGAAGTTTTCACTTCTGTCGGATTGTTCAAGCACTTTTTTTGTGAAATCATACCCCTCCTTTGTCCAAACCAACCAACGTGATGAATCTCAGAAACAATTCACATCCTGAAGTGATAACAGCTACAGGAAAGTTGGAGTTTTTCATGCTTTGAATGGCGTCCTTCAGTGTTGCTTCCAATTCTTGTACTGTTTCCACTGAAAAAATACGTATTATGACACTGATGAGATGAGCGTACCGAGATTATTTTTTTTTCATAAATAGCTGGTTTTGAAATTTGACTATTCCATAAAATACCGACGTTTATTATTATTGAGTTCTTTTTCAAGGCTTTTTTTTAATTTAATGAAGTTTTCTGTCACATGTTATAGCAACTAATAGAAGGACTCCCAAACACTGGAAAAACGTGTTACTTTGATGTATGGACACAAACTATAGATTTTCCGTTATCTCCAAACAATATTAAACGATCACACTGTGAATAAGACAAGACATGACAACATTTTATGAAAAAGGGTTTCATTTTTCCATCTTGAACCAGATATTTAAAAAAAAAAGAACAAAAAAAAACCTAGGTATGTATAAAAAGATAGTATTGATTATTATAGTTTTGTGATGGTATTTGGAACAGACTATACCCAGTGACATAGAAACCCAAACACTCATTCATCTTCCATAAGATTCAATGTTAACATACTCTAATACCAGATGATGCAATGCAATTGTGGGGTTGAGGACAATAAATGAAACTCCTCAGTTTTTCAAATTGCCGACGTTTCGACTTCTAATTCGAGTCTTTATCAAGGCTAAACTACTCGAGAAACTATGAGAGCATGTTGACGATGAATCTCATGGAAGATGAATGAGGGTTATTTCTTAGTCACTGAGTATACTTTTAACGAAAATCGTCTTGGAAAATCCAACCATCATTTCCCCACCAAAGGGTTAACCAACAAAGGGTGAACTCTGTGGTAATGGACAATTTGTATACATTTTCAAATGACTTGAAATCTTATATACGTATTTTAGACAATATTTGAAAGTCATCAGCGAAAAATGTTTTTCGAAATACACAAAAATATACTCGAAATAAAAAAGAAAACACAAATTTCACTGTATGATCGAAAACGGGGTGGAGCGAAATAACCCTCTTTCTCTCTCTCGAGAGAGAGCTATTCGAGTCAATACGCCAGACGGAGAAAGATAATGTATTCTGTGACGTAGTGAATGTTGATTGGCGCTCTTTAATCGGTGATCACTACATCAATAGAGGTCGTTGGTTGATTTTTTAAAAATCACTGGCATCAGTACTTACTAATCCTTATATTTTTCATATTTCCAAAAAATGTGCAGATTGTCCATTTCTTTATTTTAAAAGATATATTGCAAAACGATGAATACAAAAGGAGATTTTGATGAGGAATAAGGGACAAAAGCTAAAGTATCAATTTTCTCGCTTATTTTGAATGGAGTACCTATATTATTGTAATTTTGAATGCTTCTTCATATTCTGAACACATTTCGGGTGTTTTTTCTTTAAAGATAATAATAACATGGGCATGTATTAAATAATCAAGGAACAACATTATTTGATGCTCAATTATTGTTTTTCTGTTAAATGTCCCTATCCCCTCACCAAAATCCTTACAGTTTGTGTATTTAAATACATTATTTACAAGAAATCACAAGGTTTGGACAACCCGTGTTCACACTTTTATTAAAAGACTAAACTCGGTTCATTCTCAGAATGCGGAAAAATTCAAGAAAAGAACCTAATTGAAATTAAAAAATCCTCCTTGAAATATACCTTGAACGTGGAAAAATATATCCACATCCTTTTTCAAGACCAATAAAAAAAAGGATTGTGAACATAGAACTGTAGAAAACTTTTTACAAAAATCATCAGATCAATAATATACCATTAGACAAGTAACACATTGAAACTTGGGTGGTTCAAATCGGTTTTCTCCACAGTCACTGTTCTTATCTACTTCAAAAGCTTTATTACACAGTGTGTCGCATTCAAGATATATGGTACTTTCGCAACTTGAAGAAGCCGAAATTTGGTGGTCATTCGGACTGTGCCACATTTTTCATATTTAACAGAAATTTGATGTCTGAACCTCGCCCACTACGTATTCACAAACAAGCCAATTCTCGATATTTGGCTTCGCGTCTGGGATATCGGAAAGAGTTATAGAAAAAAGTTGTTCTAAATTGTATTCGAGGCCTGGTTGCAAAGTTTCTAAGGGAAATTTATTGAAATTTAATGTATAATAATGTTACCATAGAATAGTTTTCAGTTATCATTTTCTTCGTATATGAGTCACGAATTTTGGAATGCGAGTTTGTTTACCTTAACGCAGACGTAGTTATATGGCCATTTATGCTATTCTCTATATAAAATAAGCTTGTATTTAGCGTGGGCTGACGCTGCATATTGTAATCGTATATATATCCATGCCATAGAATGTAGGTTTCAGTCTTAAATTAGCCGCTTTGTCAATCGTGTATCGCAACTTATAAAATAAATTGTTTTTTAAAAACAAGAGTTGCATTCTTCAAGTTATAATTGGCGCAGTCGGTAGGATCCTTTTCGGAGTACGAAACGTGTTGAGATTCTTACGTCATCGAAGTCTGAATCGAATTAGTTCCGGTGCGTTTTACCAAGTAACGGTAGTTCCGGTTCGAATCGTATTGACTTTTTGTTTGGATTATCAGTGCTGCACTCTATCTGTTTCAACAGTTAAGAAAAGGATTCCGAACAACTACACGATTGAGGCAATCTGAGGCTCCTGGTATAATCAATTATTGGTACGCCATTTGAGGAACCAGTCCGAACGTATTGGCATAGCTAGCGTTCAATACAGACAGTAATCTACCTGAATAGTGTATCTCTTCAGCGAAGTTATTGGCTGATACAGGACCAAGACTAGGAGTAAGTTTTGAAAATTGCTCCTTATAGTTGTGAAACCCTGTTAGTTAAGACATTTTTGGGCGTTTATGAAGAAATTTACAAACCCATTTAAGAAACACCCTGCTGATATTACTTATCCCAGAAGGCGAAGAAGTAGTGTTGACAGTGATAATAGCAATTTTGACTTTGTTCAACTTTATTCTGAAATTGCTCATAATTTTCCCCTTGAAAATAGTGAAAATAATTCTAGTAATCCTGTACAAATTTCAACTTCCAATAATTCTGTAACCGAAGTAGTTAATTTGGAAGAACAATCGACTTAATATAGTTTATAAAATGGCTGACGCTTTGAGATCAACGGTAACACTTCTTAAAAATTTTGATGGTACACCATCAAGATTAGAATCTTTTGTAAATCAGATTGATACATTTCACCAAAGATATTTTAATAATGACCCATCTCAGCAAGAATATGTCAATTTGGCTATCAAATCCAAAATTGTAAGCTCTGCTGAAGATTTCCTTTTGACTCGACCTGATTTAAACACTTGGGAAGAGATTAAAACAGCTTTAAGACAAAAGTTTAGTGATCCAGTCACTAGATCCGACTTGCAACAACAGTTGATATTTTGTTCCAAAAAGAGTAATGAAACTACTCAAGATTATATCCAAAAACTCAAAGCCTTGGTTACCCAAATAAATACTAAAATCTGTTCTGAAATAGCTAATGTTGAAGCTAGAGCAATTTTAATTTCTCAAAATGAACTCACGGCTACTCAAAATCTTCTTGCTAATATTTCAAATGAACTAAGAACCTTACTGATAGTTCAAAATCCTCAGAATTTGGATTCTGCAATTGATATAATAACCAATTATGAAATATTGTCAAGCCAGAATCAGTTTAAAGATAATTACTTGAGAAATAACAATTTTAGATCAAACACACCTAAACCTCAAAATCCGATAAACAATTTTCATCAGAAATCTCCTAATTTCCAGTCTCGATCTAATTTTACCCCACATGTGAATAATCGTCCACATCCTTCAGGACAATCTCCGAATTTTAGACAACCTTTCAACCATTCATTCAGACCGCAAGGTCAACCATTCAATAAAATGCAAGGTCAACCCTTCAATAGACCACAAGGTCAATTTTTCAATCAAAAACCCCAGTTTCCCAGACAACAATATCCACAACCCATGTCAGGCGTTTCAGTGCAAAAGAAACCCCTTTCACAAATAAGACCCCAACAGTCATATTTCCAGTCCACAGGAAAACCCAACTTTTCCTTTCAAGAGTTAACTCATCTTGAAAAAGAAGAAGCAAATAATTCATGCGAAGCTTCAGGAGGTCATTTGAATCCAGAATTTGACTACTACAACCCTGAATTTGACTATAATGAAAACACCGAAAATGATAATTTTTATGATTATACTGATCAAGAACATTCTGAAAAGGAAAGTCTAGTAGACCAACTGGAAAATTTTCATTTACCAGCCTCGGAAGAACAACATCTTGCTTGAGTTTAAATGAATTTCAATTAAATCAACTACCTTTCGTTGAAATTCCCAATTATAAAATCCGTCTTTTAATAGACACAGGTTCTCATTCATCTCTTTTAAGACCTTCTCTTGCTGAAAAACATTTTTCCAATAGAATTGAATCCCAAGTTTGTACCCTTCAAACCTGCACAGGTTCCAAAAAAGCTACTGGCAAAGCAACAATTCCCCTTTTTCTTCGCTTTGGTATCTCCGAACCCATTGACTTCGTTTTATTCTCTTTTCATGATTACTATGATGGAATCATAGGTATCAAAGAAGTGTAAATTAAACCTCAATATTGATTTAACCAACAAAAAACTCCGAAGTCAATATCTTACAATTCCTTTTAGATTCCGTGACGATTTTGATGAATTCACCATCGAAATTCCACCCAACACAATTCAAAATTCAACTTTCAAAACAATTTTACCAAATGGAACTAGCTGGATAATGCCTTATTATTCAGACTATGATATTGAAATACAATCAACCCTTGTGACAATCACTAACAATACTTTTACAGTTGACATATTCAATCATACTGAAAAGTATGTATCCCTCACATTCAATCGAAACAATGATTTTCAATTAGAACCAATTGAATTAAATCACTTTGACATTTTTGACTTTCCATCAAAAGAACAAAAATTCGAAATTAACACCTTTGAAAAAAAATCTTCAAAAATCGATTTGCAAAATTTAGTTCGACACGAACATTTAAACTCTGAAGAACGATTTCAACTTTTTGACTTAATCCGTAAATTTGAAAACGTTTTACATAAACCTGGTGACCCTTTGACATTTTCGAATCAAGTAAAACATGTAATTAAAACAACCGATGAAATTCCGATACACACAAAAAGTTATCGTTATCCATACGTCCATAAACAAGAAGTGAACAAACAAATTGATCAGATGTTACAAGAAGGAATTATTCAACCATCGAATTCCCCTTGGAGCTCACCAATTTGGATAGTCCCAAAGAAACCAGACGCTTCAGGAAAAAAGAAATGGAGATTAGTCATCGACTATAGAAAGTTAAACGAAAAAACTATAGACGATAGATATCCAATACCTAACATCACCGATATTTTGGATAAGCTAGGAAGATGTCAGTACTTCACGACATTAGATTTGGCAAGTGGTTTCCACCAAATAGAAATGGACCCCGAAAGCATAGAGAAAACGGCATTTAATGTGGAAAATGGACATTATGAGTACACGCGTATGCCCTTTGGATTAAAAAATGCACCCTCCACTTTTCAACGTGCAATGGACAATGTTCTACGCGGACTACAAGGAAAAATATGTCTCGTATACATGGACGACATAATTATTTATTCCACTAGTTTGCAGGAACACATAAATTCCCTCAAAACAGTATTTGAAAGATTAATTTCCTTTAATTTAAAAATACAGTTGGATAAATCTGAATTTCTTCAAAAATCAGTCGAATTCTTAGGACATGTAATAACACCAGATGGACTTCATCCAAACCCACGTAAACTTGAAGCGATCAAAAATTTCAAAATTCCAAACACAACAAAAGAAATTAAATCATTTCTTGGACTTGTTGGTTATTACCGCAAATTCATCAAGAACTTTGCCAAAATAACAAAACCTTTAACGCATTGTTTAAAGAAAAATGTTAAGATAATTCATGACAAACCTTTCATTAATGCTTTCAATCTTTGCAAAAATTTGTTAATGAATGACCCAATTTTGCAACACCCTGATTTTGACAAACCATTTATCTTGACTACGGACGCCTCTGATTATGCAGTAGGTGCAATACTGTCCCAAGGAAAAATTGGATCTGACTTGCCTATAGCTTACGCAAGTAGAACTTTAAATCCCGCGGAATGTAACTACTCAACGATAGAAAAAGAACTTTTAGTTATCGTATGGGCTACAAAATACTTCAGACCGTACCTATTTGGAAGAAAATTTACGATTGTTACTGACCATAAACCATTGCAATGGCTATTTTCAATCAAAGAACCGAACTCAAAATTAGTCCGATGGAGACTAAAACTTCAGGAATTTGATTACACTATACAGTACAAGAAAGGAAAGCAGAATGCAAACGCAGACGCTTTATCAAGACCACCAAAAGAAATGTTTCCAACAGAGATAACTAAATCACCACCAACCCATATGTCAGCAGCATGCGACGAAGAAGAAAAATCTGAAGATCAATACGTGTGGTTAGAAAAAATGAAACACTTTTTTGAATCACAAGAAAATTTATTTGGACATCCAAAGAAAATAGACCAAAAGAAAAATCCAAAAATAAACGTAATATCGAACATAAAAATCAGATCTCCAGACCCACAACCATCTACTAGTAAAGAACCTTTACAGGAAGAAGAACAGCAACCCATAATTGACAACGTATCAGATACAGTAACGATACATACTTCAATAGAAGATCCCATTATAGGAGCTGTATATGTAAACAAACCTGTAAATTTGTACAAAAATCAAATAATTTTTAAGTGGACACAGAAAGAAAAATCTTATGTAAATAGTACAAAATTGTTCGAAACAAAAAAACGATTGATCATCTTCATCAGTCAAGATCCAACAACAGAAGAAATCCAAGAAGTCTTACGAGATTATCTACCACCAGATATGTATTGCCTGCATTTCCCCAATAAGGAATTAGAGCCGGTGATAATAAGAATATTTCAAGAAACTTTCAGAAATAATGCATACCAACTTGTGATTTCTAACACCCTACTTCAAGATGTAGAAGACATGGACGAACAAAAAAGTATTATAGAAAGACACCATACAACAAAAACTTCCCATCGAGGAATGACCGAAAACATCAAAAATATCAAGCAAAGATATTATTGGCCTAGTATGGAAAGAGATATAATCAATTACGTCAATACATGTGATATATGCCAGAAAACCAAATATGACCGTCATCCATATAAAGTTATCTATAAGCCTACCCCAATTGGATATAAACCACTAGAACACCTGTACATGGACGTATACTCTATATCCGGTCAAAAATACTTGACAATCATAGACAATTTTTCAAAATTTGCCGCTGCTTATCCTATAAATGAAAATGCAATAGAAATTTGTCAAAATCTGATAAAGTTCTTTTCTAATCATGGTACTCCTTCAAAAATAACCACTGACAATGCACAGACTTTTAGAAGTAATTTAGTGCAAGATCTATGCAAAACATACCAAATAGAGTTACATTTCACTACCCCGTACAATCCCAACTCTAATTCACCAATCGAGCGCTTTCACTCAACGATAAGAGAAAGTATGCTAGCCTTAAGAAATGATCATAGAACTAAAACCATCCAAGAATTAATGGATATAGCACTTCTTAATTACAACAACAGCATACATTCTTCACATGACTACACCCCATTTCAAATACTAAAAGGAAATTTAAACTATCAATTAAATTTCGAGAAAAATATCAATCAGATACAAACTGATTATATACACGAACTTGCTCAAACCTTTAAAGACCTTAACGAACATGTCAATTCAAAATTAAATGCTAAAAAGGCAAATGTCTTGTCCAAACTAAATAAAAAACGAGAAAATGACCCAGAAATACCGGACGGTACTAAACAACTCGTAAAAACACCACATAAAATAGGACTAAAACTAAAACCTAGATACAAGACAATGCAATTTACAAGTCAAAGACATCCCAAGGACGTTAAAAGACATTCCTAATCTTTTCAGGAAATGAAGATCATTCTTCTACTCCTTCCACTAGTCACCCAAGCTCAATACCATATCGATCGAGGAAATAAGTAACCCCCTATTACCGGTCTACCAGAGAACTAGTTATATAATAACTAATTACCATCATTTTTATTACCATGTAAATTTAACCAACATGAAAGATTGTGTTCAACAGACAAAATCAACAGTTTTACGAATTAATTCGACCTTAGGAAATTCTAGTTTACTATTAAACAACTTGTTAATCAACAAAGTTCAGAATTTAATAAGTCAAATAGAATCAATCGAATCATTCGTAAACCATTATTCTACTCCAAAGAAAAGAGTTAAAAGAGGACTCTTTAATTTCTTAGGAAAAGCACAAAAATATTTATATGGCACCCTAGACGACGACGATGGTGAAAGATACGATAATTACATCCGAATTCTTGAAACTAATCAAGAGACTTTACATAAAGATTTATCAAGTACCCAAACAGTCGTGAAACAATTAACAAAGGACATTGATTCACAGCTAATCAACCTTAAGACGAATCAACAAAAGCTCTTGTCCCGCGTGAATGAAATTGCAAAGACAACAGAATCCCTAACTACAACGTCATATCTCATTTTACTTCTCGACACTTTAGAAAACAATATACGTTCTATTCATGAGATACGTAGTAATGTACAAAACGCAATTAACTTCGCAGAACTTAATATAATGCATCACAGCATTTTTAAGTACAAAGAATTAAAAACTATTGTGACAAAACTTAGTCCCAAGGTCAGAATCCCGTTTCATAATATAATTCGATATTATGAAGTGGCACACGCGGACGTGACAATCAAAGACGACCTAATAATATTTTACGTCGCAATCCCTTTAATTTCAAACAAACCCTATATTTTGTACAGAATTTATCCAATTCCAATTAATAATAAAATAGTAGCAATAAATAATCCCTATCTATCAAGATCTAGTGATAACTTCTACAATATCAGAGAGAATTGTTATGAAATAGAGGAATTCTCTTTATGTCCCTCAAATTTGTTAAATCAAAATGAGCCTTGCATTCCAGCAACCATGAATCTGACAAGTCATTGCCCTTTGACCCCAATCAAATATAAAGACACTTCTGTAACACAATTGGAAGATAACTTCATCATAATAATCCCGACTTCTTCAGAAAATATTTACTTCCAATGTCCCAGTCAACACACCATTGAAACAATCAACAAACCAACCCTGATTTTACCCTCTGATTGCAAAGTAAAAATTAAAAATATCTTGTACGATTCTCAAAAAATTGATACTATCAGTTTGAGACTAAAACTTCCTTCGATATCTATTGATCAAAAGTTAGTACAAGAAATCGAACCTTTGGAATTGAAAGAAATAAATCTCGAAAATGTTTAAGAAGATTTAGAGAACGCCAAGAAACTTGTCGTTCAACCCTTAAAAACCTTTGATGTTAAAAGTAATGGACTTTCAATTACCACATTTATATTAATCATTGTTGTAATCATAGTGTTAAGCATTTATGTGTGTTACAAAAGAATTCGAAAGAATAAGCACGATGTAAAGGTGGACATAAAACTTGACCCTTTCGAAAATCAACCCCGATTTTCTCAAACTTAAGGAGGGAGGAGTTATATGGCCATTTATGCTATTCTCTATATAAAATAAGCTTGTATTTAGCGTGGGCTGACGCTGCATATTGTAATCGTATATATATCCATGCCATAGAATGTAGGTTTCAGTCTTAAATTAGCCGCTTTGTCAATCGTGTATCGCAACTTATAAAATAAATTGTTTTTTAAAAACAAGAGTTGCATTCTTCAAGTTATAATTACGTGACCACTTGTCGGGTACGGGAAAAAAGGTTTAAAATGAATCAGGCAGTGGAGAATCGGCATTCGACGTGTTTAGACCGTTAATAAAATTCATATTTTTGGGATAATTCCCTCGTGTTTTATTTATCCACTTAACAATAATACATTATAAGAAGTGTCAAAGAAAATAAACATGAATTTACGAAGTCAACTTTTGGCAAGCTTTTCATCAAGTTCTGGTAAAAAAATTTATGAAGGTAGTCCTTACTACCCAATTATTTTTAAAAATATTACAAATGGCAGAAGTCTAATTCAATCTTCCCTTATTCCTTAAAAATAGTAATGCTTCTTGAACGTTTAATCACAATCTGGTATTGCCTTAAAAAAAATGGCTGAGCTAAGCTGTTGATGATAACATTACTTCACAGCTAGAAATCCGAAATACATCCAACAAGAGAACCACTTGGTAGTCAATAATAAGACATACAAATCAATTCAATAATTTATTAAAAAAATAAATACAAAATCATTGCCATTCAGAGTAAGTACAAATCATTTATACCTAAGAGACTAACAAATAAATAAGGGAAACACGACTTGAAGAAATTTACAATCAGCTCTGAGCCTTCATTACAAAAAAAAAGAGCGAATGTTTTTTACACAGAAAAACTTCTATGTCCCATTTATTAGTCCATCAAAAGGAGAATTGAATGGAACTGTTAATATATTCCACACACCAAAAGTACAGTCCAAATCAAGAACCCTTCCTTCAGCACTTTTAATAATTAAATTATCGGTGTTATTTACTGAATCGCCAATCTGCCAAACTATAACTTCACCGAATATGGTCGCCCCACACAACTGCTTCCCATTTTTACTCCATCTCAAACGAAAAACTGGTGAATCCTCAACGACGAGTTCTTGGAGCACTTTTGAAGATATCAATTCCCATATCATGACCGTCTTGTCTTCGCTGGAACAAGCAAGCAGTTTACCATCGGGGGAAAATTCAACTGCGTAAACTTCTTTTTTAGCACCAGTTAACAGTCGGACTGGGTGGGCTTCATGAATTGCCCACATCCTGACGTTTTTATCAGCAGATCCCGTTGCCAAGTACAGCGTGTTCGGGTGAAAATTGACAGAAGTGATGGCCTGTCTATGACCAGCGAAAACCCTCAAGATTTTTCCAGATTTCAAACTCCACAATCTGACAGTGGTATCGTTCGAGCCTGAAGCAACGTATTTACTATTTTTACTTATCGCTAAGCAATATACTCCAGCCAGGTGTCCCCGGAGTCTTCTATGTAAGATTTTCTTTTTCAAATCGTAGACGCATATGCTACGATCTGCAGATCCTGTACAGAGAAATCTGCTTTCTAAACATACAGCTAGACATAGAATTGGCCTGGAATGAGTGTTGATTTTGATGTGATCAATATCATCCACGCCACAAACGGAATCAACGAGAACTTGCATGGGCAATAGCCTTAACATATTGGATTCAGCAATAGCAATGAAATTGGCCTGTGCAGCGATCAGTCCACTCGAAACAAAGTATTTGTTGTTCATCACTCTGATATTGCAAATACTAGGCGGTAATTGAGAGGTCAATTTGATAACATTTTTTATCCTTTCTTTCTGATCCGTTGAAAATTGATGTTCCGTTTTGAAATCTTTTGAGGTAACCACCATATTTTCGCATATTGCCAATTTCTTATCATCTTCACTTTTTACAGTTTGGCATATATTAACTTCAAACCACATCCTCAAGGCTTCTTCCATCACATCAGCTTTACTATCACGTTGTTCTTTATCCTTATCATTGAAACACTCTTCGTCCACTATCATTTTAGAATCACTATTGTCTCTTGAAATTCGAATATCAAACCAAAATTCTAGCGCATGTAACAGTTCATAGTGAGATTCTGAATGCTTGTAACTGGCAACAAATTTCCTCAAAACACTCAATGATTGCGACTTCACATAAACAACGATTTTGGAGCTTCGAAACTGTTCCCTAAGCTTTTCAAAATTCATACCATTTAGAATACTATTAGGTGCATTATTGATGGTTTCAATAGCACGAAGCACAGCCCTAATTCTATCATCACATTTTGCCAAGTTCACTTTTTTTATATGACTTTTGAAGAATGCACTGCTTAAACTAGTGTCCTCTTCACTGCCTCGGACTTCTATGTAAAAATGACAAAAAAGAGGTGCCACAATAGCGTCAAGATCTCTTGATTGTTTCTGTTCCTTCAACCACAATATAAACTTTTGAAACAACGCACTATATGTTGAAAGCAAACTTTCACTTTCATGAATGTACTTGTTAGGAACATGGTTTCGTCTTGTAACTCTGTTTTCCACACGACACTTTTTCAAAGCTGTTTCTTTGGAAATAAGTTGGGGTCTACATCTTGGAATTCCTCTTCTTTGGAGATGCACTGTCACGACAGATTTTATTTTGTCGAGTTTTAGACGTTTGCTTTCTTGTCTTACATCATCCATTCTACTGCAACTATTTCCATTTATTTATTTGTTGCTGATTATTCAACGAAAAATTACACCGCCTTAGCTTAGAAACTGTTAATGTATTTTGAGGTTATGTTATGATTTTAGACATGACAATTGACAATAATGGCATGACATTTTAGGTGTGTTTGTTATGCTCCACTAGTGCACACTTTTCTACACTACAACAGTCAGTGTGGCTTTGTTTGTGAAATGTTTGCCTGTTTTTTAGTTTAGATAGAATCTCTTCACTGCACTAGTAAAGATATTCTATCCTAAAAAACAGACAAACATTTCATAAACAAAGGTCCACTGAGTGTAGTGTAGAAAAGTGTGCACTAGTGAAGCATAACAAACACACCTGTTATGCCTGGTTTAGAATCAATTTTATTTCGAAGTAGAACTGTCAATGTTTCGCTTGGCAAACGGGAATCATACGGTACCACCACATTGAATTTGGCGTAAGCGTGACTGAACACAAATTCAATGTAGATGGTAGCATATGCTTCCCGTTTGCCAGGTGGAAATTTGACAGTTCCAATTCGAAAACAAATTCAATGTAGACCTTACATAACTACGAGAAATAACGGACATTAAGGTGTGTCTGCACCGATGTAACGGACGTTCTTGTAAATTTTCCATACGGTTACGGTAAAATAATATGCAGGTTAAAAAATGCACAAAATTCATATTATTATTTGGAAAAAATCTCGGAAAAAATAATAGTATGAATTATCAAAACCACATTCCGATGGTAACGCCGTTTTCTACGAGGGTTTTTTGAAAAGTCTGCATTTTGCCGGATGACTTATCAAATCCACAACTTTGTCAGGAATATTTATTATTATATGGATTTTCAAGATAAATTAATTAATGGAAAGAGAATTAATTTATCTCTGCCAGATATTTTCAGGTTCCTAGTTATTTTTTTCATTGAAAGACCAACATTTTTTCGCTTATCAAACTTATCACCCTTAAATTTCGACTCTCTTCGCATGGTAGACAATCCCAGGTGAACACCCCTTTCAAAGTAAAATGTTTTATTTCATACGGTACTGTGAAGTATCATTTACCGGACTGGTCACAAGTCCGCTACCGTCTTACTAACGTAAATTACTAAAACATATAATTTTCGTGTCATTTGCTCTATACACGCTGAGTCAGAAAAAATAATCACTTTTTGTCTAGACATGAATGTATCCTCAAAACTCTTGCTAAGCCTAAGCAAAATAATAAATAAAAATATTGTCTGTAGATTCGATACGCCTCGAACGATTTTGTTTAAACTATCTGGCCAGTATATCTGGGGATGAGCATATTTTAAGGAAATTCGTTCAACTTTTCCACGACCAACGACCACACTTGGAACGTCTCTATTTTTTTTTTTCAAGAAAAAGCGGTACCTACCCCTTCCCATTAAGTTTTCACAAAGTTAAAATAATGTTTTGATTTTCAGTTCAATCTTAAGCAAAAAAGGTAAGTGAAAAGGCTCAGTTTTTCTTCTTTGATACGTTGTTTTTTAGATAAAAACCTGTAATGTCAGACAAATTAATTTATTTCAAGCTCTAAGAAAAATGGAATATCAATTTATTTCATAATAACTGCTCAAAGTGCTGCGCTTCGTTGCTTTAAACAGGACAGTAATAATTTAACATTTTATGAAAATCGCTTGAGACGTTTCGAATCCACAGAAAAAAAATCTAAATTATTATTACTATTTTCTTAACGAAACATTCTCCTTCATAAAAGGTGCATGATGATCTCATTCACCAAGTCAAAATGTGCACTTATTTCAGACTCACCCAGTATTTTTACAGGATTGTAGCAGAAAGCCGACATATGAAGAAAGCTCAACTTTTTGAAAACTGATGAAATAATAACAAAAAAATAAAAATGAATTTGTCGCCTCTGTGCAAGAGCGAAATTTTGATTGTCTCAAATTGGGAATGAAAAAACTGAAAAAAGACTAAATAGTTCTATCCATGAAGTGGTATGTACACGCTATAGCTCACCCATATGGGGCAGAAGGGATCAAGGATCAAGGGACTATTATCACAGCTTAAAATTTTAGCTGTGCTATTATTGTTAATTCAAGAAATATTATTGTTACTTCGAGAAATAAGTACATCAAATTCGCAAGGAGTGGTTAGCGAACGAAAGTTAGTTGTGGTAGGAGCAGGGTTGGGGGTTCCATGAATTTATACATGATAATAATTGATGATACAAATATTAGAATAAGGATGGTTGTAAAATAATTGTAGTGATGAATATAAATTTGATGGAAGATGAGATGGTTCGGTTCGGTATACAGTGTGTATAAGATGGGTTTCTTTATACTCAGGAAACTCAGTGCATTCGATATCCAGTTTCAGATTTGCGATCGGTCAATTGGTTTTGGAAATATCGGCAAAAAAACGAAAATGGTGGATTTTGTTTTTTGCCAGTAAATCCAAAACGGCCAATTTGACAGCGACGAAAATGTGACATTATCGGGACAACTTTTTAAGACGAATAAAATGGCGTACATGACATGTCTCATTCGTCTTTTGTTTTCCCGCAATCCGCCTCAACTTCCATTTTTCTTATGGCCTCCATATTGGATTTTTCGATTTTTGGAAAGAGCGTAAAATTCCCAGTCTAGTGATGTCTCACAAGTGCATAAAAGATTGAGTTTCATCGAAATATCACACTTCGTGGTTAGGACTCAGTCTTATCTAAGTATGCCATGATTTATTTGTCGCAAAATATGAATAATATATCATCTTAAGGTCAACGCATTTAGTGTGTAGCAAATGTGTTGAATTTTCAATAGAACATGGATAAGCATCGTGACATTTTTGACAATTAGCGACTGTTTTTCGTACAACCACTACAACTGAGAAAAGAAGGCCATGACATAACTACGAAATGTGATATTTCGATGATACTTAAATCTTTTAAACACTTGTGAGACATCACTAGACTGGAGATTTTACACTCTCTCTAAAAATCGAAAAATCCAATATGGCGGCAGTAAGGAAAATGAGAGTTGAGGCGGATTGCAGGAAAACTAAAGAAGATTGAGACATATCATACACGCCATTTTATTCGCCTTCAAAAAGTGTCCAGATAATGTCACATTTTGACAGCTGTCCAATTGGCCGTTTCAGATTTTTTGACAAAAAATGAAATCCGCCATTTTCGGTTTTTCACCGATATTTCCAAAACCAATTGACCGATAGTAAATCTGAAGCCAGATATCGAATGCAGATGCACTAAGATTCCTCTAAAACTTTCTCGATTTAACCTTTGCTGTGGGTAGGATAGGAGCCAAAATCCCTGTATAGAGAAGCGAATCTGGGACACACTGTATACTAATCGGTAGCTGGCAACTGTTCGGTCGTTCGCCATTCGCTCTCCTCACGATACATACAAAGGGTTTGCCGTCTCAAACTTTAGACGCTTCGCGCATGCTGTTACCCAAAAGAAAAGTGGAATTCTTCCTCTGCCTTTAACTGGGGCTAGAGTTGTACGTATTTGACATTTGATATTTATTGCAATTTTGCTGTGGTTTTTGTGTGTCTATGATATTTTAGAGTTAATTTTGTTGGATGTTTGAGTAATTTACTCAATCGTGACGGCACCTTATTCGCGCATCGGCATGTGGCATACCGTGTATGCGTATCGTGACTTCGCTCATGAACACAAAACGTCCTCCTCATGATTAGTCATGATACATCATGTCGCTAAATACCGCAGAAACGCCACATTTGTTTTGTATACAGTTTTCATTGCGATATATTTCTGAATTGAGATGTTTAGACCTAAGTAATAATTTGATTACAAAAAAAGTACATTTCCGTTTCATTCACTAGTATATAGGTATAGGTTAGTTACCTATTTGGGTTCATGATCAGGCTCGTGATCAGGTTTGGTTTTTGTTTCCTTCTTTATATTTTTTTAAGTTGGGTATGGGTATACAGGGTGTAACAGATCTCAAAAAAAATCCGCCTTGAAACTTCGAAAATTCCGAACACTACCGGCAAAAGCCGATTTTTCAGTTTTTTTTTATTTTGTCCTGAATTTTTTTGAAGAGATACCTTAATGAAATCGAAATTGATATCCGAATACTCGCAACCATCATCTCAAAACTTTATTTATTTTTCAAATACCTACCAAACCCACTTTTTTTTCAGGTTCGTATTTACACACATCTCCAAAAGTCTTGGCCCCCCTGGTTATTTGAAAAAATAAACAAATTACATTTTCGAAATATATTGCATTCTATTCTCTATTCGAATACCATAATGTGACAAAGAATGTTTTAGTTTGCTTTCCAAATAAGGTAGAACAATGCAAGAAAAAGAAAAATGTGTTGAAAATGAAAACTTTATAAAAAATTATTTTCAAGAAAAAAATGAGATAGGCACGAAAAACATATCTTTAGTAGTCTGTATGATCACCTCTTCTATCAATCAATAGACCGACACGTCTCGGCATTCCTCTAATCAAGTTATTGACAAAGTTCTCTGGCATATTGTCCCACTCTTCTTGAACAGCTATCCTCAAGTCCTGAAGCGTCAAAGGAAGATTGTCTCGATTGGATATTGCTCTACCAAGATAATCCCATACATGTTCAATGGGATTCATGTCTGGAGAGTTGGCGGGCCAGTTCATTCTCTGGATATTGCCTTCCCGTAACAAGTTTTCTACCCTTCGCGTGCGATGTGGTCTGGCATTATCGTCTTGAAAAATGAAATTGTTTCCAAATTCGTTACGCAAAGGTTGAATGATTGCTTCAATAATGTCCTCAGCGTATATGGCACCTGTCATTGTTCTCTCTATAAGAATAAGTGGGGTACGGCAACCATACATTATACCTCCCCAAAACATCAGTGATCCGCCTTGATAAGGAACAACTTCTCTGGCAAAAGTGAGTCGTTCCAGTCTACCTGGACCTCTCCAGACTCTTTCCCGCCGACTATCACTCTGTAGGCCAAATCGTGACTCGTCCGAAAATAAGACGTTGCGCCATTGTGGTAGAAGCCAATGCTGGTGCTCATCAGCCCATTGAAGACGTCTTGCTCTATGTTCAGGTGTGACTGGTGTGAGCCTAGGTACCCTTAAAGGCCTTCTTGCCCTTAGATTTGAAGAATGCAACCTTCTTCTTATGGTACTTGTCGAAACCACCCTCCGGTATGTACGCAAAAAATGACTTCGAAGAGCTGTTACCGTTATCGTTCGGTTTCTCCTAGTGAAATTAACCATATAATGGTTTTCCCTCTCTGATGTCACTCTAGGTCGACCAGTGACCGGCCTTCGCGCAACGCTGCCAGTTTCCTGGAAAAGGGCCACTATGCGCCTTATCGAAGTCCGTGGAATATTCAAACGACGCTCAATCTGGTGATTTGATAAACCTTCTTGATGTAAAGCCACTATTCTTGCCCGATTAAACTGAGAAATCAGATTACCTGGCATTTTACCAAAAAATTAATCGATAGTTTCTCACTCGAAATCAGTTCAGAACTGCTTTATTTTATAAATGCCTGTATATCGTCGACCTAAAACAATTTTTTGCCACATATTGTTGTTTATTTCTATGCTAAGATAAGAAGGTATTTATATACAAAACATGACCACCTTAAATTAAACACGGCAAAATATAACAAGGGGGGCCAAGACTTTTGGAGGTGTGTGTATAATAAAAACTTGATGTCGGATTTAATTTTCGACCATTCCATCTTGAAGAGCAGAAAAAGTGGCCATGAAAATGTGGCATTCGTTTCCAATTAGGTATCTCTCCAAATCAGTTTGGACAAAATAAAAAAGAATTCCGAAAAAATCGGTCATTGTCGGATATTCTCGGAAGTCTTCGGAATTTAACAAGTTTCGAAGCGGCATTTTTTTGAAATTCAAATTGCGCAACGCAACTTTGTTCCATTTAACCGACGTTGTAGGTATTTCTTATGGTTAACAAGTTACCAAATACCTAAATGCTAAATTATACTAGAATTATAAAATTATATTTTTGAGTCATAACTGGTTATTATGAATAATTATTAATAATCTAATGGTTCCTGTTTATCAACACTGACACACTGATGATTTTACGGGTGATTTTAACCTATTTTAAATAAAAAAATGATAACATCTGTATATAAAATTATACAACCACTGTTTGCTTGTTCGCTTAAGTTAAGTATGATGTGACCAAGTAATGTAAAGAAACCAAAACGATCACTTTTGGTCAATCATCTTCAATACTCACCATGTGACTGTCTAATAACTTCCATAAGGGTCCTGATAGCAGCAACCCCAGCCGAAACATCCCTCTCTTCTTTGATTATTTTTCGGAAATAGTCTTGAACTTCTATGTGGAAAAATCAATAATTTAAGTTAAAGGTTTTAGTTGCAGCTCACTTGTTTGGTCCATCCTTTCCAAAACCATATGTTAATTTATTATACCCGTAGGGCCCGTAGGCTGAATTAAAGTTCTATCGACAAGTTGAAATTTGTGCAAGGAAAATCAGTACGATAGATATTTATGTCAAAAATATATGTAACGTTCTTTTAAATAAAGTTTGTTAGAAATTGAGAATTTTATTTTGAAATATATACTATAACATAACCTCAAATTAAAGGTAAACAGAATCAGCTGATGAGTGATGAAAATAAAATTTTCCAACAGATGAATGGCATGACATGACATATGGAATACACTGTTGTCTTTTGCTCCACAGATTCAAAGAATTCGCAGAAATATTTTTTTAAAAAATATCAACAGATTAATGGCCGATTGCACCAACCCATTTTGAGGATACTTAAAGCTAAGGAACCTTCAACTAACTTGACAGTACATGCAAAATTGTCAAGTTAGGGTCCCTTAGTAAGTATCCTCAAAATAGGTTGGTGCAATCGGCCATAAGTAGGATCCTCAAAATAAGTTTGTGCAATCGGCCATAAAAATATAGATAATGACATAGGTATTTTGCTGACGGATTTTCTCGTCGCTGGGATTTGAACCACTGAAAATAATATCATTGTTGAGCTCAAAAGATGAAAATTTACCGACCAAACTGACCAAACTTACTTTTGAACAACCTGCAAAACAGGAGCGACAAAATAGCAGACGCCGAATAATCTCTCATGGGGCGGTCCTTATTCATTTAAAAAAAGGGATTCTCTAGAAATTTTGATGACCATCACCACACCACCACAAAACCACGGAATCTGCATTGGTAAAGTTCAAATCATGAAACTGAGCATTGAGATTTGATCATATTATTGTTGCGTTTTTTCCGCCATAGAAAATACACGTCCAGCTTAAAGTATGGCGGCGGCGCGTTCTTTTATATACTCCAGTCCCCATTCGCCGAAACTGCATGAATAGTGTTACTACCTATTGAGAATTCATCGATAGATGGCGAAGCTTCTAGTGCAACAGAGAAGACGCTGGAAAATTCGATGACCGCCCAAGAGAAAAGATCCGATATATGTCTGATCGAAGTGTAGTGTGTTGAGCCGCGGTATGCATCGATATTAAAATAAAAAAAAAAAAAAATAAATAAAAAGTATGATTTTCGAATAAAAAATCTTCGTTTATTTCCAGAATCAGATTGTGGAAAAAAAAGTATACCATTAAAAAAATGGGATGATGCCCTTGATTGAAATTTTGAGCTCAAACTCGATGTATTAAATTTCATAATGTAAATATTAAGGAAAAATCATCTTCATGAGGCCCAATTTAACAGGGCGTAGCTCCCTTAGGAAGCATTTTTCGAGAAATATTTTTAAGAACTTTTTTTCATGAAAATATACATACCAGAAATCACCCCTCGAATGTTTTACCAATGTTAAGGATACACCTTCTGTATATCCAATTTCATCGCTTATAGCCTAATGGCCAAATCTGAATGATGTTTTTCTGTCTCGATTTTTTTTTAAATATACCTCATCATGAATATGCGAGAGTTTCAATCGATATTCAAAGAGGGAGTAGCGAGGTCTCCATCATAAAAGAGCTTATTATTAAAAGATATAATTTTTCAAGCATCCCATATGCTAAACGGAGTATAACCAGCCGTTATATAAATGCCGGAGTAAGATTAATTTTTGTTCTAAAATATACCAGATCTACGTCTAGCTACGTCTAAATCATCGGTCGGGCCCACTGATCTAAATCTAGATCAGTGGTCTGGCCGTATATGGCATCACACACATCTACTGGATAGATCATCTGCCTGACTGATGATTCTTATTCGAGATAAAAATTATATAGCGGATTGCTCACAGAAGTAGCTCTGAATATACAGGGTGTTTCAGAATAACATGCTAATAATAAAGGGGGTGATTCTTGGGCTCATTTTATGAAAAAAAATTCATATGAACGTATGTCCGTGGTGTACTATTTTTTTCCCAAAAAATATGCAAACCAAAACCCGCATGGACGGCACTGGTCAGAATAATTAAATTGTTGGTGCATCAAAGAATGAGTATTAATGCCTAAAATACATGACTCAAATTTCATAAAGATATCTACAGTAATGACAAAGTTATTGTAAAAAAAGTATCTATTTTTTAAAACTTTGACACCCTGTATCTCAAAAGTTAAGGCGTTTAGGACATACGTTCATATGAATTTTTTTTCTTAAAATGAGCCCACGAATCACCCCCTTTATTATTAGTATGTTATTCTGAAACACTCTGTATTTTATTAAGCTAACAAAAGGATCTCTTATGTTCAATTTATGCAAAAAGTTTTGTTGTGTACTTATTTAAACAAATAAATGTATTTCGTTATTTCGATATCAAATTTCAAAGCAAAATAATGATAACATTTTTGACATGATTTGGTTTAATCAAAAGTATTTTGGTTAATTATTTATTATGGAGACATTTTGTGCCATTTTCAAAGACAATAATGCATGCATGAATGGTATCAATAAAAGCAAACTAAAATGCTTTTACTATGTATAATATTTGGCAGTTATTGTTTATAAACTGTCTAAGCAGACTATACGTATTTCAAGAAATTTAATAATTATAAGGCAGGGACCGCGCAGGGAATTCAAAAAGTTTTTTTTTTCAGTATCACCCTATATTTGGATGTTTTTTCCGATTTCTCCTGAAATGTTAACCATAATTCATAAAATATACCATATTTATATGCCTAAATTCAAGCGATTCTGAAATTCGCAATTAAAAATTAAAATTGTTGACATCAAATAGGTACTAGTTTCAAGGACTATTTCAAATAAAAAAACTAGGAGAGGTTTCCTGAATGAATGGGAAGAATAATTCTGCCAATTGCACGGTCTCCGAACCGCCTTAAATAACTAACACGCAATGAATGCGTTTTTTGGCGTTATATGTGAAAAACAATACGTTTCAAATGCAAATATATCGAAAACCGTTGAATTTAAGTATATGGTATATTGAATGAATTATGCTTAGAATTTTACGAGGAATTCAAAAATACATCCAAATATAGAGTGATACATTAAAAAAAAAAAACTTTTCAATTTCGCCGGTATACTTCTTTTCAAACATTTTGTACACATAGAAAAAAGTATTTTTCAGTACCTACAAAATACCATACCTTCAAATTTTTTGGGACACATGGAAAAAAAAAGTTAAGTGGGGGCGACATCATGGTAGGTCAACCTGTACTGTCTCTCTACCCCTACTATGTACAGGGTGTCCCAACGATAGAGTAAAGTAGGTTTTATCATATAGGATATGAAAAATATCAATATCAATATGCGTCACAGGTAAGGGGTGTAAATAGCGCACATTCTGAAAATATTTGGAAACATACAGGGTGCGTCACAAAAGTATGGCACGAAAAAGTATGATTTTTTTAAATGGAACCCCCTGTATATTAATCGATATTTCAATTCTTTTTTCAATTTGGAACAAAAATTGTGATACAACTAATGTTCCTAAATTCAACCGTTATCGAGATATCGCGTTTTAAAAATGGCATTTTTGCAACTTTGACATGCTATAAAACTCAAACTATTCAAGTTAGAGAAAAATGGATTGCACATTCCTATCTTAACTTTTCAAGAGCTATTCAAGGAGATTAAATTCATTCTTGTGAAAAAATGTCAAAATGTGCCGAAAAAAGTTGACAGTTGACGGTACCTTCTATCCAAATGACAGAAGAGCTCTTGAAAAGTTAAGATGGGAAAGTGCAAACCATTTTCCTCTTACTTGAATAGTTTGAATTTTATAGCATGTCAAAGTTGCAAAAATGCCATTTTTAAAACGCGATATCTCGATAACGGTTGAATTTAGGAACATTAGTTGTATCACAATTTTTGTTCCAAATTGAAGAAAAAATTGAAATATCAATTAATATACAGGGGATTCCATTTAAAAAAAACATACTTTTTCGTGCCATACTTTTGTGACGCACCTTGTATGTTTCCAAATATTTTCAGAATGTGCGCTATTTACACCCCTAACCTGTGACGCATATTGATATTGATATTTTTCATATCCTATATGATAAAACCTACTTTACTCTATCGTTGGGACACCCTGTATATGTATAAAATTGGAATTTTTTTGTTCTAATAACTCAAGAACCTCAGAAATAAGTTGCGTGAAAATTATCAGTTATCAGTTTAATCAGAGAATAGTCGGCAAGGGTAATATATGGTTTTATTTTTATTCGGAAACTCATAGCTGATTTTGAGGAACAAAGATTTATATTCAAATTTTTTGGTTAAATTTTATCATATTTGTCAGCATTCGCCATTTCCTTTCAGTTAATGGCAATAGGCAGATTTTTGCGTTAACCGCGGTTACGAACGAGGTTACGAATCTCCTAACCTAACGTTCCTTCGCAGCAGAGGCAAATCTTTTTGGAGGTACCTATTTGAGTACTCACGTTATGCATACCATAAATTTTACTTTTAGTTACGTTTTGGCGTTTGATCCCGAGCTGGTATCGATATAGTTACCTTACTCACCATCTCACCAAACCTGGTAAGGGCAAATCGTAATCTGGTTAACGCCAAAATCCGCCTAATGACAACAAGTTGGATAGGTACGTACAAAAACATCAAGCAGCGTTCACATTAAATAAATATCAGCGTTGTGTGGTGAATTTAAATGAGAAACGGTTAGTAGAATAGTGATATTGTATTAGATAAATGTGTGAAACATATAATTATCTGTAGTGTATTAACATTTTGTTTTATAAAAAATAATGAATCAAAAGTTTGCTATTCTATATTAACTCACAGACAGGCGGGCGGAATCGCGGATTTTTCAGCTAGTTTCTTATAAATACTAAACTATCTCAATATAGGTACCTACTATGCAGTTCGCACAAATAATAAGAACCTTTCTTTATGGTTTCAAATGCACTTATCAAATCCAGTGATCAGTGACAGGATAATAAGTATGAATGGCAACCGTGGCGTGCACATAACACCTGTGGCGTGTATATCATAAGTAATGAAGGGATGGTGATAACTACAGTGACTATACAGTGAGGACGTAAATAGTCCCCCCCCTCTAACTTTTGAACGCATTAATATTTTTGGCTCAAATTTGGAAGTTTGTTACAGGGTAGGCTTTACTAAGTTTTGACCTCCAAAAAAAATTTTCATCTGTCAAACTGACAGCTAAGCACCATTTTGAAACAAAAAATTAAATGGAAAAGGGGGTCAGGTGATACTTTATTTGAAAGGTCCTTCCATTCTCTTTTCACCCCCAAAGTTTGAAGTCCTTATTATTTTTCATAAGGAAATGGCGCCATGTCGAAAATAAATTATTTGTGTCTAAGTAGATACTATCTTTTATTTTGTTTAAGAAACTATGGTAGCACAGATTGATACAGAACACCTAGCTGCATATAGATTTATAATAATAATAATAATAATAATTTTGCATGATTTCGTTCTTAATATTATCTTTAGTATTAGGTTTTTTTGAAATTTTTTATTAAATACTGTTGTAGAAACAATCACTTATGTTATAGGTTAGTTTGTTCATTGTTAATAAAGTTCTTTTAAGAATAAGAGATAGTATTTTGACCCAAATAATTTATTTTCGATATGGCGCCATTTCCTTAAGAAAAATGCTAAGGACTTCAAACTTTGGGGGTGAAAAGAGAATGGAAGGACCTTTCAAATAAGGTATCACATGACCCCCTTTTCCATTTACAGCCATATGCACCGTATGTGAGCTTAGCCAATCTCGATTAATTTTCAAAGTTAGATTAAGCGGTGTTTTGTATGCACCGAAGAATTCGCTGCAAGGATCGTTAATCCCTGGTGAGACATTTGACAACGTCACAAAATAACCTGGAAAAAAATATCAATTACAATTTTGAAATTTATGTTGAGTGATTTGTATTGAGTTTTGCTATTTGCTTACAAATTTTAATGAAAAATGAGCAACTATATGGATCAGTTACATCTGCAAGCCTGATATGACGTTTAGCAAACATTAGCCAAGGGGTTTTTCTTGTAAATTCAATAGGTATTTGGTGTAGGTATCAACTTTTATTCTTGAATCATTCCTATATTTCCTGTTCCTCTTTTCTTGGGCTTAGATTTCATGATAGTGAGTGATTATAATATTATACTGTATACCTGGTCGAATACAGCAAGAATAACAATCCCATCCCCCTGATGATAAATAGAAACATCACTTTTTACAACACAAAAAAATATATATTTTAAAGAAACAAGTGTTTAATTAAATGATTTTGTAAGGAATGCCCCGAGGAATGCCCATTGATAAATTGACAATATTGTATAATTCTCAAAATCATTATCTGCCTACTTTGAAATTATTACAAATATGTACAACTTTTGGAAAACGCATCGTTTGACAACTCAAGGAAAGAGGAAAAACCAATATAATTAAGTAAAATGATTTCTTATATAGTTGATAAAAACACAAACCTTCTTATATTGGGATTTCTGTTATAAATTGGAACTTGGATGAAGTCAAGAAAATTGAATGAGAAAATCTCATTTGGGAAAATAAATAAAAAGTGATGAGACCATCAGTTTGAAAGGTTTTTATTTTAGTTTATCTTGTAGAGAGGATTAGTACCTATCTAAAGCTTGAATAAAAAAAGTAAATTAACAAGTCTATTTGTTTATGGGAGTCTGGGTTTACCCATAAACTTAAAATTTTGAATTGAATTAGAATAAGACAAAATTTTGAGATAGGTAGACATTAGATACCTCTACAGGATATAGATAGGTAGTTACCTACTCTCAACACCAATCCAAATTGAGTCGATCGATTGAATGATAAAAAATCATAGGTAAAATATGCGGTAGATATCCGAGTGTGATAGGTACACTCTTTTTTTTGTACCTACCCAAGGTTAGTTGATATATCAATTAACCTTGGTACCTACACACAAAAATGTGTACCTATTCAATTCAATATTCTATTGAGCAATTCGCATTATTATGAGTGTATTGTGGAGCAATAAATATTGCTTGATATTGAGATCTATTTTGTATAGTACTCATTGACTCGAGCATTGACTATACCTATTTGTTATATCTTTTTATATATTTATATTTCTATATTTAACAATCGTATAAAGATATTGACAACTATTGAATTATCAGAATGACAACCTATGTCAAAAGGTAACAATATACAGGGGATTAAGATAATATTATGATAATCTCCCACACTATTTTGAAACTATAACAAACATTATTTATAATAATGTAAATTACATGAGGTAATCTTGTAAACGGCTGTTAGGTCGTCGCATTCTTTCTGACCTTCTGAATGATTGACATTCAGATAACGGAAAAGGCTGTAAAGGTCCATCAAGATTTCTTGGTTGAAGGTCAGTTTCAGGCTCTGGTTCTTTATGGAGGTTGTCCGGATTATGTGGAGGTTGATCACTTCCAGGCTCTGGTTCTCTCGTGTGGTTGTCTGGATTAAGTGGAGGTTGGATGGGTGTTTGAATAACTGGCAGATTATGTGGAACAGGTGGTTCGAAAAATGGTTGTTCTTTCCCTGTATCTATTGGAGGATCACTAAGAAATGTCACTTTTTCTTTAGCAACCATGGTTTTCCTGATTTGATCAATGTGACGTTTTAATGAATACCCATCATCAAGAAGGACCTGATAATGTAATAACCCATATTTTTCTGTAATTGTTCCAAATCTCCATAATGTTTTGTTCCTTTCATAATAACGTACTTGGACTCTATCTCCCACAATTAAATTTCTGGTTCCTGGTAATTGATTTTCTGATCTAGTGTGCTTTGGTGGTAGTAATGCATCAAGCTTGATTCGAAGATTTCTTTTCAGATACATTTCTGCTGGAGATTTTCCACAAGAAAGAGGAGTTGCTCTGTATTTGAATAGTATTTCTTGGAGTTTTCTGTTCATCGGAATACGATCTTGTGACATTGCCTTTAATCTCATCTTCAGGGTTTGAACATTCCTCTCCGCTAAACCATTAGTAGCAGGATGACCTGGTGCAATGAATTTTTGGAAAATTCCACAACTTTTAGAAAAATTCTTGAATGATTCACTTATAAAAATGGTGGCGTTATCTGACACCATAACTCGGGGATATCCATGAAAAGAAAATATCTCTCTAAGCAGGTCAATAGTTTTTTCTGAAGTTGGAGCATCTTTAAGAATTTTGATCTCGGCCCATCGGGATTTAGCGTCAATAACAACTAAAAAATAGAATCCTTGAAATGGCCCTGCATAATCGATGTGAATTCGGTCCCAATTTTCTTCTGGAAGTTCCCAATGATGTTGAGGAGCTTTTGAAGGAGAATTTCGAATTTCAGCGCATTGTTGGCAGGACTTAACAATGTTCTCAATATCTCTGTCAATGTTCTTCCAATAACAGTATCTTCTTGCTAGCTGTTTCATTTTAGTTATTCCTACATGAGTACTGTGTAATTCGGAAAGAACCGCTGGTTGAAGTAAAGTTGGAATAACAACTCTGAAACCTTTGAAAAGTATCTCGTCTTCTAAAGTAAAATCATTTTCATTGGATTGATCCAATGATTCTATATTACTTTTAATTTTTGACAAGTCCGGATCATTTTTTGTGGCAACTCGAATACTTTCATACGTCAGATTGTAGGTTGAAATTTGTGTTATTGATGTATGACATAGTTGATTTACTTCTTCGTTCAGAATTATATCCAGTGATGACGATTTGTTGTAAATGGGGGCTCTTGAAAAACAGTCGACATTCACGTGATCGGAAGCTTTTCGGTATTCAACTTCATAATCAAATCCAGACAGGAATGAAGCATATCTTAAAAGTCTTGCAGAAGTCATGGCTGGTAATCTTGAATGTTGGTGGAAGATTCTAGTCAGTGGGCTGTTATCGGTAATTAGTTTGAATTTTCGGCCAAAAAGATACATGAAAAAATGATTGACAGAAAAAATAATCGCAAGCGCTTCTCGATCTAGCTGGCTGTAATTTCGTTCACTTATAGTTAAAGATCTTGATGCAAATGCAATTGGCTTTTCCACGCCATTGACGATGTGTGAAAGTACTCCAGCTATTCCAGTTGGACTTGCGTCACACGCTAACGTTAAAGGTAGATTTTGATCATAAGGAATCAGAACTCGATCGCTTGCAATTTCTTGTTTCAATTTGATGAAGGCTGATTCACACGAGCTAGTCCAATTGAATTTTGCATTTTTCTGTAAAAGTTTACGTAGATGATATGTTTTTCTTGAAGCTTCTGGAATGAATCTAGTATAGTACATTATCATGCCTAAAAATCTTCGAACGCCGTCAACATCAGTAGGTTTTGGCATGTCTAGAATTGCTTGAACTTTCTTTGGAGACTTCGAAATTTCATTGTGTTTAATCAAGTGTCCTAAATATTCGGTGCTGGTCTGGAAAAAAGCACATTTTTTTCGATTCAGATGTAGGTCGAAATCTTTGAGTCTTTTGAGACAGGCATCGATATTTCTCTGACATTCTTTTTTACTTGAACCATGGACGATTATGTCATCAAAATAAGAATGCGTCTTTGACAACCCGGAAAGAATTTGATCTATGATTCGATTGAATTCAGAGGGTGCAGTTTTGATACCAAAAGAAAGTCGATTCATTCGATAGGTTCCCCGATGAGTTGAAATGGTTTGGATGATGCTGCTTTCTTCGTCTACTGCAAGATGTAAATAAGCCTTATATAAATCTAACCGACAAAAATATTTTGAATCCTTTAGACAGTTAAGGATCTCTTCGATTTTTTTTATTGGGTAGTTTACAGCTATTAGTTTTTCATTGACGCCAATTTTATAATCCACGCAGAGTCGTACACTGCCATCAGGTTTAGGAATAACAACTAAAGGTGAACCCCATGCAGTCGCTATGATTGACTTTTGATATTATTCCTGCAGCTTCTAGACTAATAATTTCTTTTTCAACCTCTTCTCTGAGTGCATATGGTACATCTCGTTCTTTGAAATAGACAGGTTTAGCATTGTTACGTAGATGTAATTTCACTTTGAAATTTGGTACTAATCCAATTCGTTCTTCAAATATTTCTGGATATTTTCGAACAAACTCTTCTTCTGTAGTTGGGTAAATGTTCAGTTGATTAGTTTTCAGTGGAAAATCGTTATCGATTTGTTCAAGGTTGATGCCTAAACGTCTTATCCACACTCGTCCTAGCAGAGAATCATATTGATCTGGAACTACGTAAAATTCTTCTTTTGACAATTTATTCTGGTATCGAATATTAGCTTTAGCCTTTCCAATTGGAAGAAAAACATTTTTGGTGTAAGATCTGAAGGTAACGTCAGATCTTTGAAGAGGAATATTCAAGTTTAACGATTTGAATTTTGATTCTTGAATCAAAGTGAAGCCTGCACCGGAGTCCACTTCAAATTTTATAGGCTTATTTTCGATGAATACCTCGACATAGAACTTTTCAGCAGCATTGCAAGATTGATTTTCATAAATATCAACAATTTTATTAATTCCAAAAACATCACTATCTGATTCTTCTTCTTCTCCTTCTCCTCCATTGTCAAACTGGTGTATGAACTGTTTGGAATTGTTCTTGTTTGCTAGCAGTGTGGAAATACAGACAGAAAAAACGTGACCTGTCTTTTTGCAGCTGGTACAGTGAAGTTTCTTGGGGTCGATTTTACAATTTTTTATAAGATGATCTTTCCCGCATCGTGTGCATCGATGATCGATGCCTAATTCTCGATAATTGATTCTTGATTGTTTTCTATCATTAGATCTTGATGTGAAATTTGAACGACTTGTGTATCTGGATTGATTAATTTTGTTGATGCTTGTCGAGGTAGTTGCAGATGAAATATTGTGACTATCATGTTTTGATGATTCTAGGATTAATGCTTTTTCTACTAATCTCTCAAAAGATATTTCGGTGGACTGTAGAAGATTTTCTCGGATAGATATATCTCTGATACCTCTAATGAATTGGGCTCGTAGAAAAATATCCGATATGTTGATATCTTTGTTGCACTCACAGGATGTTATAAAACTACAGTCCAGTGTAGAATGTCTTAAAACAGTTGTATAATCAGAAACAGATTGATCTTCTTGTTGAAATGTTGACAGAAAATGGTGCTGTGATACTAGAACATTTTTTTTTGGACAAAAATGGTTTTCTAGTTTTCTTATTAATGTGTCATAATCAAACTCGTCAGGTTTTTTTGGAGCAACTAATGCTAACAACGTTGAAAAGGTAATAGTCCCAATAGAATTAAGTAATAACTCTGCAGCGAACTTCTTGTTTTCAAATGTATTCTTAATTTTTAGATAGTTCTGAAAACGTTCTTTGTATGTCCGGAAAGATTCTTTCTGTTCATTGAAATTTTCAAACGGAGGTACAAAAAAGGTATTACCTGCTGAATTGATTCGAATTTGATCCAAAAGAACTTGATTCTGTTGCTGAAATGCACTCATAAACTGCTTAAACTGCTCTCCATCCATATTTCAGAATGATGCCGATATTCGATCTTGATCTTGATGTACTGGTTGGGTGAAAAACCGTTGAATTGCTTGAATGTATTAGCCTTGGTATTAGCTTTATCCTCGTCGCCAATTTGTTATATCTTTTTATATATTTATATTTCTATATTTAACAATCGTATAAAGATATTGACAACTATTGAATTATCAGAATGACAACCTATGTCAAAAGGTAACAATATACAGGGGATTAAGATAATATTATGATACTATTGGAATTGGAAAAGAATCCTACACCAATCGATGATTTTTTGAAAATCTAAATAATCCTCCGTTAATATTTCACTCTCATAGTTTTGTCTTTAGTCGCAAAACCGCAAAATCTCTACGAAAAACATAAACAAATGAAAGACTAGGTTAGAATTCGTTGAAATTCTTCGATTAAGCCTAGAAAATGGGGCGATCAGAGTTAAGCGACCGATTCAGGCTTAAGCGCTGCGGTGCATCAAAAAATTGGAATATAATCGCGATAAAGACTTCATCCGGATTAGATTTTTACGGTGCATATAGCAGTTAATAATTTGTTTCAAAATGGTGCCCAGCTGTCAGTTTGACAGTTGAAATTTTTTTTTGGAGGTCAAAACTTAGTAAAGCCTACCCTGAACAACACCTCCAAATTTGAGCCAAAAATATTAATGCCTTCAAAAGTTAGAGGGGGGGGGGGGACTATTACGTCCTCACTGTATACAAGATATCACGGTCTGATCTCTCCCAATACATTTTTGAACCTCTAAAACTGTCTTCAATGCCGCAAGAGGCGCTGTTATAGCTGCCATTTTGTTATAGTATCATGAGCTGCCATCATGACGTTTTAATGTCAGCTCAATTCAAACCAACCGACATTTTGAACGTTTGCGTTTACGAGTTTTTTAGTGTTTTGTAGTGGAGTTTTTGGTGATTTCTGTGAATAGACCTTTGTATTGTTGATGTCGTGCTGATTATTTGATGTAAGTATATAAAAATAGCCATATTAGTCTTATAATAAGTGCTCATTCACATAGCAACCGCTTATAAGTTCGGGGGTTTCTAATTTGCAGAAAACCTCATTTTATTTCATCAATTAATCTAACATATTATATCCTGATAATCCTGGTATACAAGCAAAGAAAATATTCGGGTATAGCAACATTCGTTCTGTTTTACAAAAGCTCAAATTTCAACTCGATTTTTTTATGAAATTTTCACATCACCTGCATTCGTAGACACATTGAGGACTACTTTACATTCAGTTTTTTTGCATATTGTATTATTTTTATTATCACAGACTCTACACATTTTTTGTGGTGAGTACCTAGTTTTACATACCAAATTATTTATCTTATCCATTTTTCAAGTGGTTTTAACTTTTTAGCGCTTACAAGGTGGTAGCAATCTATTGTTGTGTAGATAGTTGTTGAGGTAGCAAGGCCTCAAAACATTCATTTCCCAATCCGTTAAAAAACAAGGAATTGATCATTGAATGGGTTCGATTGGCAGGAAATAAACGTTTGGCAATTGAAATGACGCCCCAAAAAGTTTTTACTAACTGTAGAATTTGCGCGCTTCACTTTAAACCAGCTGACTTTGGACCAAACCACAGATTGAAGCGTGATGTCAAACCTTCCGTCAATTTACCAGGTTTGTATCACAAATAATTTCTTTTCGTTGTACTAATTTTAACACAAATTACTGATCATTTTTGAATTTTCAGCCATTCCTCTGAAATATAACTTGGAGCACCTACAGCCTACCCCTTCAACGAGTTTGTTGGAGCCTACTCCGTCAATTAGTTTGTTGGAAGAGCACACCTCGTCGATAAATCAATTGGAGCCCCTTGATCTTAGCCTGTTGATTAACAATCCTGTTGCATCAAGCAGTCTCAGTGTTGATGAAACTGCTCCAAGAAAAAGTATGTACTACATATTATATTTAACCAGTATTAGTTATTATTATAATAATTATATTACACGCAAATTCACAAAAAAACTCAATATTTTGGACAACTTACAGTAGATGTTATGTACGTTTCATGAGTATATATGTTTTGATTTTTTCAGAGCCTCGTTTCTCTTTACTTCGTGACGTTAATGTTACAAGAGTTACCGATCTGAGCCCAAAGGAATTTCGCTTGTTCAAGAAAGTGAGCTACTCAAAAAGGAAAGTTGCTTATACCAACAAAGCTTATCTGAAATTGAAAAGGAGACTGCACATTGCAGAAAATGTTACTGCTTCAAATGCGTTTGACAAGGTAGTGTCAAGCATGGATAGAATACGCAGGAGATTCTTCCAGTGCCAAATTGAGAATGCCTCTAAAAAACCCAAAGGCAGAAGATATACTTTGGAGGACAAAGTATTAGCTTTAGCCTTATACAAACCAAGTCCAGCTGCTTACCGCAGTTTGTCAAAAGTATTTACACTACCTCCCCGTAAAACCATAACAGCACTACTAAACCAAATTCCCGTCAAGACTGGGTTGCACGAGGAAGTGTTTTCTGTTTTGAAAGCAGAAGCCAAAAAGTTCAAGAATCCCTTGGACAAATATTGTTTACTCATGTTCGATGAAATGAGCATTCAGCCAAATATAAGGCCCAATTTAAACACTGGCAGGATGGAGGGCTTTGAAGATCTTGGCTTCAAAACAAGTGAAAAAATAGCCAATCATGTACAGGTAATTTGTTTTCATCTAATTTCTGACAAGTGCCTAGCACATTACTTATGCAAACATTTTTTTATCTGATCTAGAACTTGGAGATGGTCAGTCTTTTTGATAATGTGTAGCAAATGCTTTTATTATATCTCCGTCTCTTTTTACTGCATTAAAGCTGAATATGTCTATCATGGAAGACATAAGCAAAAGCATTTGCTACAACATTAATATGAGCGAATATTTACGTGTAAATTTCCACTTTCCTTTTCAGGTTTTCATGCTACCATAGGAAATGGAAGCAGCCAGTTTATTATGGTTTTGTACAAGGTGGCACAAAGAAATTAGATCTTGTACGAATAATCACGGACATTGTGAGAAAGTGTCATGGAATTGGCTTGAAAATCGTAGCAACTGTATGTGACCAAGGTGCCAAAAACCGGGCAGCCATCAATTATTTGAATGCAAAAACCAAAGAGTTGTATTCAGAAGGGGTCAAGATTTCAATGAATATCTTTTTGAGATTGATGGAGACAAAATATTCCCTTTGTTTGATGTACCCCATCTATTCAAGGGTCTAAGGAATAATTTATTGAAATATCCTTTACATTTTGAGGAAAAGGGCCAAGCAAAAATTGCCAAATGGGAGCACATACATATGGCTTACAAAATTGACCTTTACTTGGGAGACTTTCGCCTCATGCCCAAAATAACAGATCGTCATGTTGATCCTGTAAAAATCAATAAAATGAAGGGGTCCTGCTGCACTCAAGTCTTCAGCCACTCCGTTGCAGCAGCCTTGAATGCATTTGCATTCTCAGGTATATAATATATGATTTTTTCTCTTACATTGGATTTCTCTACTCAGAAAGCATTATATTTTAGGAACAACAGTTTGCGTGGGAGAGGAGCTGTTCACTATGGACACATCAGCTGCTGATACAGCTAATCTCTTAGAATTTCTCGACAAACTGTTCGACAGCTTAAATGGAAGTTCGTTCAACCCGGCAAGTGCTCCAGGAAAAATTTTTAGAACTGGGGTGAAACCTCAGTCATCTCATTTAAGATTCTGGAGGGAAGCCAAAAAGGCTCTAAAGAAATTCAAATTTTTGAAAAATGAAAAATTTTTCATCCCGCCAAGTTTGAAAAATTTAATGCGGACCATAACAAATTTTGAAGGTCTGTTCAAAGAGCTGATCTCTCTTGGTTTCGAATATATGATGCCAAGAGTCTTTAATCAAGACCCTATAGAAATTTTTTTTGTAAAGTCAGACAAAGGGGTCATCGAAATGTGAACCCCTCCTGTACAGAATTTAGTTCAGCATACAAAAGTTTATTAGTGAATGGTCTGACTTCCAGTCATTCCATAGGGGCAAATTGCGAGGAAGATAACTCTGAAATTTTCTTCACTCTCCAACGACTTGTTTCGCAGGTATGTTTCTTGTCAATAAATTATAAGCAACTATATTATAGTTATATAATCAACAGGGTTTGCCAGAAACTGATGAAGAAACGGAAGAAATATATTCTGTTGTTCCAGAAGATATACATGTAGAAGGAAATAAACTACAAGACCATGTATTGAAATATATATCAGGATATATCATCAACAAAATAGGAAAACTACCTTGTAGTTGTAAAAATAGCTTTTTAGAAGCTTCCGAAAGTGAATCAAATGTATTCTTAAAGTTTAAAGAATATGATAAGAATAAGAGGTTGAAATATGTAAACCAAAGTTTTTTCGAGAAAGTGAAAAAGGCTCAAGCATATAGAAAATATATTTTCTGTAGGGATTTACACAAAAAGAAAATAATACCGCACACGATGGATATTTTAGAAAATAAAATATCATTCACTCTATGCTGGCATGATGGATTGATCAAGAAGAGAATTTTTAAATATATATCATTCGAGTAAATGTGTTCAATCATGCAAAACAATTGAACAATATAATCAAGGGTAATGATGTGAGGAAAATCACGAAGAATGCACCCAAGATGTTTTTAGCTGCTAAAATCATGTATCAAAAAAATATAAAAAAATCAAAAAAGTGGAAATCAGCTAATTTATAAATATGTTCTATGTATAATTTGTTAGTTTGATAATACGCCACTTCTTATTTCAACTAAATATGTTTTTAATCTAAGATTTATTAAATTACAAGTGATCAATCACTCAAAAAAAAACTAGCCAAATCAGTAGTAGCCCCTGTGAATATTACTTATTCCTTTACCTGCAAAAAAATTATCAGTGAATAAGAAGACCTCTGCTTAAAACGTTTCGTAAACTAGCCTTTTTCAAGTGATGGTTCAATTGTCAATTAAATCTTAGATTACTATTATTAGGATTTTTTTCATTTAAATGTGGGTCAATCTAGGTATCTTACATAATATATCAATGTGTTATTTTATACATAATGAGGCAAACACCTGTTAAAAATGCCATCTTTTGGTAATGTCTGGTCGTCTCTTATAGCATTGATCAATTCTAATAATAAAGAGATGTTGGACACTTCGCAATTTTTATATTTATTTATTATAAAAGCCTCTAAGAATATATATAACTTTTTATTTTTCAATTTGTTGTCGTATTTTAGTCCGTTTTTGAATAAAAAATTAGAAACCACATTATCACATATCTCTTAATTACACAATGGCGGTTATATTTTTTTGTTAATAAATATAATAATTTTCTTCACAAACTGATTTTTGATTTTCAATGCAATATAATTATTTCATTTTATTTGATTTAATTCCATCCCAAAATATTGAATTGTCAAATTTATCAGTAGAAATGTATTCATTCGACCATTGAGAATCTAAGCTGAAAAATTTGAGTCCAGTCCTGTTTAATAAAACGAGAACCTATTGTGAATTTAAAAAGCCCGCCATTCAAAACAAGGCTTCTACTTCCTTAGTTCTCGCCAGAGGGCCAGAGAGCGTTTTTGCGGTTAAACACCGTGTTATGGGAGAGTCCGTTCTATTCGAATACATAAACTTTGTTCTATGCAAGATATATAGTCACTGTAGTGATAACCAAAGTTTTGTGATACCTACCTTACTTGATTTACTTTCTATAACTTGGTACCAAAAAAGCAATAACTTTATTTTTTATTTTTATTGAACAAATCCACAACATTTATCCAGATAATCCGAAAATACACCATCACAAGGCTTAGGATAAGGAACCAATTTACTAAAGTCCTTTTTCAGAGTATCACTTAAGTCATGACAAAAACTATAATATAAATGTCCATTTGTTTCCAACTGCCTTGCCAATTCCATTTGATGATTGTTCATTAGATCTTCATTTACAACAACGATCAGAGGTTTATTTTGTCTCAACACATCCAGACACGAGCCTGCCCCAGCATGGCTTATCACTAAATCAGCTCTTCTAATTTGTTCATCAAAATCTTCAAAGTATTTATCGTATTTTATGGTTATATTTGCATCTAGTGTTAGTGTCCACGTGTTGTCCTCTTCATTTAATGTAGAATATTCAAAATCTGTATTGATGTTACTTTTGTCGAATTCTTGTCCAGTTTGTATTTGTATGTTTTCCATCCCAAGACACTTCAAGCTGCTTATGACTTCTGGTTTAGTTATTGTGTTGACTAGTTTTGGGAAATGTGTAGTACCTACCGTTACAAAGCAGTTCTTCATCTACAAAAGTCGGATATTGATAAAAGTTAGAAATTAGTAAGTACAATAATTCAACCTTTTGAATATTATGAGAACACAATCAGATTAGCATCCAAACTTTCTTCACCTTCCTATTAGGTATAATTTCATAAACTCTCTTTCCTCATCTAAGCCATCCATAGACGATCAAAAGACGAAAATAAATAACAATAATAATTTAATCTTGACCAACAACTTCCTGGATCAGCTGTGCTGTGCTGTGAGCATAACAGAAAAAATTCTAGATAATGGACTATGGAACATGGAATACGGACATCCATCTATGACGTCACTAGACTACTGAAAAGCTAAAGCCCAGTTCACATTAGTAATTTGGTCGAGTGGCGAGTAACACAAGTTTATTACTCACCACTCGACCAAATTTAGGGTGACCAGGTGATGTTCTCATTTTTACTCTTGAGTACTCTTACCAGAGAACTAAATAACGACCTCTTACTCTTTTTTTTCCAAGAAAAATACAAAATGTTCTCTTTTTTCATAATGTTCTGTTATGGGTAGTTTCACATTACAAGATAAAAATATTTCTATGGATTTCTACGCCCGTTCCCATTATGGTAGTTGAAGAAAACCAACTTTTCAAATGAAAAAAGGTGTCATGCATGGATGATAAATTTTCTCTCTTATGCACTTGGTTGCCAAACTATTCTTCACTTGTCTAGGCTAAGAATTCTGCGAATCTCTGATGAATTTAACGTGAATTGTAGATCGTACTACTAACAACAAACATATCACTATCATGAGTCAAGTTTTTTTATTGGGTATAACATAACTTATAAAAGCACAGTTTTCTTAGTTCTATTGAATAATTTTGACGACTTTTGAAAAAAAGGGTTTGGCACCAAAAAAAAATTTCGCCAGCGGCGCGCCCTTCTAGCTCTCATGTACTCTTTTCAGTTCAAGAATTCCTAACCAAATTACTAGCCTAATGCGAACTGGGCTTAAAGGAAAGTACCTACGTTCCTTATTTACGATATTTTCCTGATCATTTAGAAAATTGTTTTGTAATATGTTTTGTGGTGCCATTCATGATTAACATTTTTTCACAAATTTGCTCTTTTCCATCGTCTGATTCATTTCTTTCTATATTTCGAATACTTCCAGCCACTTTCATTAACGAGAGAGGTAGGTTTTAATTCATCAAATATTCATGCAATCTCCAAAATGTCGGGGTAACTAAAAGGAGTAGAGTATAGGATAGACATTAGAAGTTGAAGGGAATAATTAAGGAGCTTGAAGCTATATCAAATGAAAACAGGAGTATTTGGGTTTTAACAATCATCAAACTTAGTGAAATGGACAGTTTGATTACATTTTCAAATGACTTGAAATTTTATATATGTATTCTAGACAATATTAGAAAGTCATCAGCGAAAAATGTTTTCCAGAATACTCAAAAATATACTTAATAAATAAAAAAGAATACTGCAAATTTCACTGAATCATCGAAAACGGGGCGGAGCCAAATTACCCTTTCGAGAGAGAGAGAGTAATCTCAGTCAATACGTCAGACGGAGATAGATAATGTACTCTGTGACGTAGTCAATGTTGATTGGCGCTCTTTAATCGGTGATTACTACAATAATAGAGGCCCTATGTGCAAATTGTCCATTTACAACAGTTTGATTCTATCGCATGTAGGAGAGAGTGGGGCAACTTGACGAACGAGGCAAGTTAACGAATTGCATTCAAAACAAAATTTATGAATGTCAACCAGAAGATTTCTGCGTCGTTGCAACTCGGGTTGTCATAGTTTAAATGGATCAAAATGAATTACCCTAGTAGCAATATACTTCCAGTACAGTTTAGTCAATAAATCTATATCAGAGCAGCGTCGCTTGTGAAATGTAACGCCTGGAGAGTAAAATTTTTCGAAAAAATCTAGGGTAACAAAATTCTTTGTTGGATAATGTCTCGACAAATATGATAAAACAGAAAATAACGCGATATTGCTCCTTTTTTGTTCTTATTTCTTATTTCTGACTTTTTTAACAAAAGTAAGATGGTGACTCCCAAAAAAGATAAGATTGATCAAGAAGATAAAAACAAGAAGTGAAGAAAAAAGTGATTAATGATTCGAGTCAAACCCTCGCTGTACCAACACAAGAATATATATATAAAATATATTTCGTGTCCAGGTTGCCAGAAACCATACACTGAACCTCCAATAATTGAGGATTGTATCCATGTGAATGATACGCGAGGAGGGTTGGTGGCATATGAGGCGTGCACTTCCTACGAGACTTTCATCTGTGATCTTTGCACTTGATCGTCATCCTGCCACCATGCATAGGGTTCGTCAACTTACCCCACTAGTAAGGCAAGATGATGAAAATGTATATTTTTTTAAAGATTCGTTTGGTTTTCTAAATTTGTTTGTTAGCCAAAATGTTGCTTCATTGAATAAGAGTATTTGTCTAGTTAAAATCACGTATCTGTATTTTCGAATGAGTTTTTTCTCTTACTATCGACATCTTGCGTGTTATTTGTCTTCGAAAACTGCGAACTATACTGGTCTGGTAAATAAGTTAAAGCATGAAGGTATCCTAAACAGAATTCTTCAACGTTGGACTCAACAATTGAGTCAAAAGATTGATAACTGTTTCGCAATCTTGGTCACACACTAACCGGCGAACCATCATACCATCAAGCGCCCAAATATTCGGGTGTATGCCTTATTCGTATATAGCATCCTCTGCCTCTGCCTGCCTAGAGCCAATACCCCCTGATTTCAGGGGGTATTGCTAGAGCACGGTATAGTGGGGTTCATTGAAAATAAAAAAAAAATCAGTCTTGATAAAAAAAAATAGCAGCTACGATAAAAGAATACACATATGCGTCAGGGCGCCTCAAAATACAAAAACATTAAATGATAAAATGGTTGAAACTTGGCCCGGGCCCCTATCCTCGATTTAGGCAAAGTGAATATGAAGTAAAAACTGCATTGTTTATTGGTTATTGGTTTTGTACAGCACATTCACTCGATATCTTCTTCGCCTTGAATCGAAAATTGGCGGCCAGGTTCCGAACCGGTCGTCCAAAAAATGTATATCGATACTCTGGATCAACGCTATAAGTTGTTGTTCCATGATGGACAGTGACAGTATTGACACTATTGATATTGATCATATTCAGCTTTGTTCAAGTTGTCAAGTTCAAAGTTTTGATATTTTTTTGATAAAAATTATTATTATGCTATCAATCTTTCGCGATAAACAAGTTCTATTAGGAGGATGTGGTTTTAGCGAATGTGACATAAGACGATTGTTATTATAGTGATACAATGGATCCTGACGAGCCTATTAACAAGGGTTATTTGTCCTTTCCTCCAAATGGGAAAATTTTGAAGGTACCTATTTTTGTGATTTTGATGTTTGATCTATCGAAATTTGAGTTAAATATCCTTGTTCTGATCTAGCCAATTTCATATAATCATATGTTCTATGTTATTCAAGTAATTACCATATAGCTTTTCTTTTAAAGATGGAAATCATCAGAGGAAAAAACCTTCTATAAATATACTTCCTCAATTTTATTATGCAGGATATTTATTCCTGATAGGTTTTGTAATCTGGATCTCAAATCCTCTTATACATTATAAGCTCCATACTTCAATAAATAGGGATATACCCAGGGATATACCTTAATCCCGAGCTTAATCCTTAATGCCAGGAAAAATGTAGAATGTAGGTGATATACAATCGTGATATTGACAACTACGTATTATGCACTTTTTATTTAATTTATAAAAAAAAACAAAGCGATTATCTGTGGAAAACGTATCACGATTGTAAGCCAATAATTTTCAAACTTCAAAATCAGTTTAACATTTTGGTCTGATGAGTCATACTTTAGCATTTTGGAATAAAAATAATATTTTCACAGCAACAATATGATTGTTGCTTCAGATGCGAGTTTTGATGTCACAAATATCTTCTCAATTCAAGTTATCTCACTTATACCCACGAACATCCAGAAGAAATCAATTCAATTTAATGAACTAATGACCAAGAAAAAAATTCTTGTTCATAATACCTAAATAAAAAAGGTATAGCTTTCAAAAGTGGATCAGGAGTAACCTTTTTCAAGATATTTGCACTTAAAGTAATCCATGCAATGTGGTTTTGAATGTAAAATTTTCAAAATAAACATGGGGGCATCGAGAACGCCGTTGTCACGGTAATTTTGACAAGCGTCTCGATGTTGTTGTTTCTTATGTTTGTTATAAAAAAAAAACTAAAAACAAAATTTAAAAAATCATTTTTTTCGACTTTTTTCGGAAAAAAAAATCACTTGGATTATTTTTTGTTTAGTCAAGTCAAGAAACATTAAGGATTCAAGCTAATGTCGAAATCACCATGATAATGCCGTTTTCAAAGCCCTGTGTTTATTTTCAAAATTTTCCATTAGCAATCACATTGCATGGATTACTCCAAGTTCAAATATCCTGAAGAAGGTTACTCCTAGCCACTTCTACAAAGAATACATTTTTCATGTAAATGTGATGGAAAAATCAATTTTTCAATTTTAAGAAGATGTACGAGTGCGTACCAAAAAAGTTATGACTATTTGAATTTGAATTAATGAAAAGTGGCGCCCTCTACAAGTGAGCAATTCTGTGATCAGATTTGAATTTCTCATGTCAAACAACCCCAAACACCAAATTTCATCAATATAACTTGATTATTTCGAAAGGTATTCAAATAAATCGAAAATTAAAATTCAACTTTGACACCCTGTATCTCCGTTAATGTCAACTTTCGGGACAGACAAGTTCGGAGCGATCGCAATATTTTTATGTGAGGAATCTGTTGTTGCCGATGTCCCATTCTTTCTGGGACACCCTGTAGAAGCAATAATCTTCAATAAGGAACTCGTTAAACATGCCTCTCTCATCTTATTTCCAGATGATGAAGTTTTAACGGCAATCTTGTTAATTAATGGGTTATCCCCAGGTGAAACACTGGGTACAGGGACAGGGTTAATTTATTCTAAAAGAACGGGTAAAAGAACTTTCACAAATCTAAGCTAAAGATCAAAATCAAATGAGATACCTATTCAATTGCTGTTCTTCAAAAAGTGTACCCAAAATGGAATCAGCATTACTCATCTGAAGGGGCAAACAAATGATCTGTCTCAAGAAGATAGTTTTTTCGACAAGATTTTATCGAAAGCTTCACGTTGTCTTGGACAAGCTTTTATCCACTCATTGTTTTGTCTATCATCACATTAAATATTGAATAATCGGTCATCCTTTGTCAAAGCATTCATTGTCTGAAGGTCCTGATAAAGACTCAAACTCGGACCCAAAATATCGTCAAATATCTTTATTTCGCAAGTTTGCATCAGGTAGGTACTTTGGTATGTACTTAGTCATCGTTTTGTTAAAGTTTAGCGCTTGGATTCAGAATTGTTAAAGAATTAATCACACTGTCATCTGTGGAGATATTTAACAAAAGTTCATCAACATTTCTATACTTATAGGTATAAAGTTTTGCGTGATTTGGAACCTTTGCGTTCTATCTATTTTGTTATCTCAAACATCCGAGCAAACATGTTACTTACTTACTTTAAAGTGTTATGGTTATGGTTGAATTCGCAAAATGATAATTTAACAATACATTAATTGGAACGTTATGCATTGGTATTACTGTTTTCTCGACTGTTTGATTATCATTTAAATCAGTGGGATCAAAAAAAGTTGATCTTTTAAATTCTTCGGGCAAAAAACAATGGTCTCGTGAAAAGGCAAAACCGCAAAACCTGGTAAGCGATTTTCATCGAAATTTCAGGAAATGAGAAATAAAGTTGAATATTTGTGCCGAGATGTATGCCGTTGTAACATCTTGAATCGTTTTGTTTTTTGCTTGGATAGATTTCAACGGTAGGCTCTACACTACGATGTATTTCAAACCAAAACATGTTTTGTGAGTTTTATGTGCCTCACTAGTGTTTAACCCGAAATAACTATTTGTTTTGCTGAGGAAAAACCCAACATAATAACTTACTGAATGAAAAATCACACTTTTACCAAAGTGAAGATTAGTATGAGTAATTTCTTGATTATTGATGAAACCCAGCAAAAATCAACAAAAAATTGCTTGGAAAAGAAAACGTGGTAGAAATTCCATCGGTTTGCTTGGTTTTTCCAACAAAATATGTTAAAATGTATGTTTTACTAGGATTTTCCATCTCTGATAATATTGCGAAAGAAATTATGACGAAATATTGGGCGTAGGGGACCTCAAGCTCTTTTATACAGGGTTTCCCAAAAGTCATGGATAAAAATGAAACAGGAAATAAGGAAGGTGATTTGCAACAACATATTTCCATGCTTTTTATTTTAACCATAAATTTGATTTGTGAGTAAACCTAGCAGCAAAATAACTCAACTTATGTAGTGAACAATTATCAAAAAAACTTATGTGGTATGTCTTCTCTCAACTAAAGTTTGTTTGCCGATTCTCGATATCACTGAACAAAAAATACACACAAAATTAGCGATAACTCGAAAACAGTGAAGAAGCGGACAGATGTTTATATGAAATTTGTTGTTGCAATTTACCTCCCCTATCTTCTGTTTCATTTTTATCCATAACTTTTGGGACACCCTGTATAATTGATGCTAAGCAAAAACCTGGTAAATAATTTTCGAGGTTTTTCTCTTTCACTCAAGAATAATGGGTCAGGGTTCTGAGCTTATCCAATATGGAGCTGAAGCTTGATAGTATATTATTCAACGAGTGGGTAATGGTGGCTATTACTCACGCGGATGGTAATTTGAGTGAGCTATAGCCACTACGCGCGTGTAGAATACTATACTTTTTCTATGATTATTTAATAATTAAAGCGAACTGTAGCATATTTAATTTCATTTGCAGGGCACTTTTTTTTTTAAGGCACTCCTCCAAGGCAATTTGCTAGCACGATTTTTTATATCTTTTGGATAAGTATCCTTTTTTAATTTTACCCTGAACTGCGCGATATATAAGGTGTGTTGGTTATTTCGGTGTAGGATAGTGTAATGCAGATTGATTTTGTAACTAATGGCTACCAGTGTAAAAGAAATTCACCAAATGCGTTGGTACGTTTATTAAAGATATTCTCTCCTAAAAAACAAACAAACATTACACAAACAAAGCCACACTGAGTGTTGCAGTGTAGAAAAGTGTAAAAAAGTGTGCACTAGTGGAGCATAATAAACACACCCTTTTGACAACTGTACTGTAGGATAAAGTGAGGTTAGGTATACACAATGTCTATAAAACAAGTATAGTCGGATTAGTCGGGCTGGCGCAACGTGTAAAGCGTTGGGTCAGTAAGTGGGAACCGGCCCGGTGCTGGGTTAGATCACCAGCAATGGCAATAGACCGTAAAAAGTCGAATGCCTGGTATTTTAGCAGAACCCACGACGCAGGGTGCAAAAGGTATAGTTGTTCTTCCTATTCACGCCGGTAACCAGGCCGGAGAGAATCGGATATTCTCGTAGGGAACGAAGCACAAAGATACATACTCGCCAGTCGGTAGATTCCACCGCGAGCGCGGCCGTTTCTCCAGTACACACTGGTAGATCAGTCTGTGCTCCGATGGGGTCGAAGACCGTGGTTCGGAGTCCACGTTAAAAAATGTAGGTCCCATTGCAAGGAATGTAAAAACCGGTCCCCCCGCCTACCCTACGATCCCGTCTTATTGAGTGATGAAAAAAATAATCACTGGTATGAGTAACCAGTTACATTAACCATTAGAAAGAGGATGTATAATACATTTTTATTATTGAATAGTCATAGAAAAACAAATTTATTTCAATATCAAACCATGGTCTAGAAATATACAGGGTTATTCACGTTATTCGACACGAAACATTATGGCCGAAGTATATGATTTTGAAAAAGTTTTTTTTTCTGGATGGATAGTGACCCTTTAAGGCTACATTTTAAAAATATTTTCACGTTATACAGGGTGTTCCCAAAACACGAAACGCATCAAAGTTGTATTTTTTTGAATGGAACCCCCTGTATATTAATTGATATTCCAATTTTTCCTTCAATTTTGAACAAAAATTGTGATACAACTAATGTTCCTAAATTCAACCGTTATCGAGATATCGCGTTTTAAAAATGGCATTTTTGCAACTTTGACATGCTATAAAATTCAAACTATTCAAGTTAGAGGAAAATGGTTTGCACTTTCCTATCTTAACTTTTCAAGAGCTCTTCTGTCATTTGGATAGAAGGTACCATCAACTGTCAACTTTTTTCGGCACATTTTGACATTTTTTCACAAGAATGAATCTAATCTCCTTGAATAGCTCTTGAAAAGTTAAGACAGGAATGTACAATCCATTTTTCTCTAACTTGAATAGTTTGAGTTTTATAGCATGTCAAAATTGCAAAAATGCCATTTTTAAAACGCGATATCTCGATAACGGTTGAATTTAGGAACATTAGTTGTATTACAATTTTTGTTCCAAATTGAAGAAAGAATCGAAATATCAATTAATATACAGGGGGTTCCATTTAAAAAAATACAACTTTGATGTGTTTCGTGTTTTGGGGACACCCTCTATAACATGAAAATATTTTAAAAATGTTGCCTTAAGTTTTTTTTTCTGGATGGATAGGGACTCTCCATCCAGAAAAAAAAACTTTTTCAAAATCATATACTTCGGCCATAATGTTTCGTGTCGAATAACGTGAATAACCCTCTATATAAGTCATCAAAACAATGCTTGTTCTGCGTTGTAATTTATTTTTGAACGGGTAAATAATAATAGTCCAACCAGCACCATGTAAAGTGTAGTAAGTAGGTATGTAATATGTGATTAAATTCACTCTTATAGGGTAAAATTTCGCCATGTTATATTTTACCCAAAATTCTTTGTATGAGGGATTACCAAGGGGATTACTATCTATTTTTATCAATCATTTCTGATTATGGACTTTTTGGATGCCTAGAGTTGGATATTGGTAGTTTGGGTTTCATACGCCAAAATTTGAGCCTCAGTAATTTTTTGGAGTAAAACTTGAATCAACAGAAGTAAAACGGACTAAAATGTTGGTATTTAATTTTAAATGATTATTCTGTTGGGAATAATAATTGTATTTATAGATCTTTTGTGAGATGGAGATACAATATCAAAATATGTATAAGAAAAGAATCATACAAATGGAATAAAAAAAACTATAGTTTGCTTATTATACATACAGGGTTAGTCGTGAGTCTGGAAACGGTCGATTATTGATTGAACTATACGAGCTACTGGAAAAAGCACATTTCACAAAAGTTTCGTGTTTTATAATAAATGACATTTTTCATCTTTGACAAGCTATAAAACTCAAACGGCTTAAGATGGATCTGCACTTTCTAGTCTCAACTTTTCAAGAGCTTTCTAAGGACATAAAATCATTTAAATAAATGTTTAAATGGTCCAAAGAAGATGACAGTTGTGTAAGAAATTTCCAACAGCAATGGCCGAGGCAATGGCAATGTGCGGCAGGGCTTCATCCTGCTGGAACCATTTGTGGCCAACACCATTGGGGAAAATAGCATGTTATGCTTGTAAGATTTCGTTTATTCTTTTTTCTTATGAATTATGAAAAACGCATGTTGATAAAAATTTGAAAATTTGAGGTTTTAGTAAGGTTAATACGAGAAATAAAATGAGATTTCTAAAAACATATAATTGCGTTTGAAAAAAAATATATGGAAAGTTTGTAGAAAAACTGTTAGTCTGGCAACATTGCGATATACCCCAAAAGATTGGTTGTATTGACCTCAAAGCCTCAAATTTGGTTCATTTCCATTCAGCGGTTTCTGTTATATTTGCCGTTTTCAGATTTCTGTTTAATCCTGTTATCCTGTATGAGCAAGCAAGGCCTAAAATGAGAACTACAAAAAGTCCATTTCTCTTAGTTCGGCTTTTTGTAAAATAACATAAACATTGTAACGGCAGAAATTCTTTGTAGATGAACAAATAATCGTTGTGATTTTATGTTACATGTTATTTAAACATGAACTTCTTATTCATTATAATTTATTAAAAACCACAACTTTACATATTTTTTGTGAACTACCTGCTCTTCATCTCCTAACCTTGAAAACAAACTTGAAAAATAATGACGATCCCACATACAGGATGAAGCAGTTTTAATTTCTTCTTTCAGAAAGCTTGGCAGAAAAAGTACTGCATTTTATACAAAAAAAGTAGCAGCGGAATAGCACGTCTTGAAATTTACGAAAGCGAAACAAAATCCGGCCAAGTGAAGATCCTAACACTAGAAGATGTCATAAAAATAACAACGAAGTCCCATAACATCATTAACATTGTGACAAAGAACTCTGATGTCGAATTCGGCATAGTGTGTGACGATTTTCTCATCTGGTATGAAGCCCTTAAGTGTGTTTCATTTCCTGAAGAAGATTCACAGAATGGAATTGAGGAGGACAACGACTTGTACTGTTCGGCTGTTGAAGGTAATAAAGGTAGGATCATGGTGGTGGGCTAACCTTTTTTTTAAAACAGAATAAGTGAAACATTGATAGGGTTCATCGTAAATACTTCCATTACAGGCGAATTCACAGTGAAACTGCACCCGTCCGAGGCCTCTCAACGATGTTTGCTTGCTAGCAAAAATTATACACTTGTTATAGGTAAGACTGAATTGCAACTGCGCAATGAAGAGGACAATAAACGTCTGTATACGTGGCCATTCAGTTATATTAGAAAATATGGATATAAGGGTGGCAAGTTCACTTTTGAAGCTGGTCGAAAATGTGTTTCTGGAGAGGGAGTGTTCTATTTTGAGCATCCCAATCATCATGAGATTTATAGGTGAGTCAAAATATATTGTTTAGGCTTATCAATATTGTTTATGGAATTCCAAACCAACCAACGATGAATAAACATTTCTCATTACTATTCGTGATTACCACAGTTTTGCAACATGATAAGGCGTGTCGAGAGTTGCGTACAATTGTCATTGAAACTTACATATTTTCATGATTTGTCAGTTTTTTGGTTTTATACATTCTTGAATTCAGTCATCAATTTGTAGATTTTCGTAGCTTTAGTTTTCGTATTATATTATAGGAATAACAGACGTATTTACTTTACTTATAATGTTTTTATTCTAAAGACAATATAACGATAATTCGAATTTTATATTTTTATTCGACCGATATAACACTCCTCACATCGACCGATATTGGTCAAGCGGATGGATATTAATGTCTAGAGTCAAATGATTACAAAATTGGTATCTATTATGTATTTGATTATTGATGGTTTAATTGATTTTTTCTAGTGAAGTCGAAATTTGCTACATCATAAGAACTACTGTAGAGTATATTCCATAAGGGCAGACTGGTACTGCTCAGCATCTGACTGTGTTGTTTATTGGTCGTTTGGTCGTCAAATGCAAACTGTGGCATCATAATGCCCGGTGTTATTTATAATGACTTGCTTTTGCTATACAAGAAAGAAAAAGACCTCTCAACCACTGAATGTTAAGAACATGACAATATAATGGTGTTGAATTATAATCTATTTTTATTCAACCGCAAAATTAACATTTCTTAACGATGACACCACTTAGCATTGGTTTGGAAAATAACTTGGTGATAAATATCTTATTATTGATCAGATACAGGGTGGGCCATCAACAACGTACCGGCATTGATCTTGGGCATTTAATGTCATATAAAAATAAAACACTCACGCCCGGTACTTTCACATTCAAATAAATAGAATTATTCTGTCAAATAACTATCCGTCAGATAATAAATGGAGCGTTACCATGGAGGGACCTATTTGGAGGTTATTCTGACGGAATGAAATCGACTACTTGGATCTGAAAGTATCGGGCCTTAAACACGTCAATTTTGTTTATTGATCTTGGGCATTTAATGTCAAATAAAAATAAAACACTCGAACACGTCAATTTTGTTTTTGAGGGGAGCACTTATAAGGCGTATAAGCAAACCCAGATCTGCAACCCCTTCCTAAAATCTCAAATGGACTCGACCCCCCTCGAGTAATACCTTATTTTGAAGGACCTTCGGCCCTGAATACAACTACCGAGTTTCAAGCCTCTGCTGTCATTCCTGTTGATATGACAGCTTGTCATTTGGTTTTCAATTTCTTTTTGTTCAATAAATAATACACGCAAGTGTTAACTTCTCAATACTCAAAGGATATGATGAGGGACAGAAGATCTTCAAAGTAAATTTAGTAATAGCTCATTTATTTAATCTTTTTGGCGAGGATTTATTTCACAAAAAGAAATGATGTGAAATAAATCTTCGTCACAAGGATTGAGTTATAGCAAATTTTGAAGATCTTGTGTCGTCCATATGCTCTTAGTTTGGAGAAGTTAACTCTTGCCGGTAATTATTGAATAAAAAAATATTATAGACAAGTTTTTTTGACAATTTGTCATATCAACAGGAACAGCAGAGGCTTGATACTCAGCAGTTTTAATCAGGGTCCAATAACACTTCAAAATAAGGTATCACTCGACCCCACTTTCAATTTAAGATTTTAGGGGTGAGTTTCACCCTGTCCAAGGGGTTGCAGATGAGGGTTTGGTTATGGACTCAATAAGCTCTCCTCTCAAAAAAGTTGTCGTGTCTAAGTGTTTTATTTTTATATGAAATCAAATGTCCAACATAAATGCCGGTACGTTTTTGATGGCCCACCCTGTGTACAGCGTGTTAATTAAGAATCTACCATAAATTTAATAGACGATTCTTTGAGTGATCTGGTTACAAAAACCTCATAGAAATGGGTCCGCAAATTCTCCGTTTTGAAAGTACAGGGTGTGAAACTTAAAAAGAAACTTGCTATTTCATGAATATCTTCATCTTGAATACCCTCAACCCAATTTTTCTGCGATTTGGCAGTTTTATTTGTAGTGATCAAATTTATCAATGTGTCAAGAATCGTCTGTTGAATCTATGGAAGGGACATACTCAGTCAACACTATTTTCATAAAATTAATCCAAACTTTTCCTTTATTCATGCATACAGGGTGTCACATAACTTATCTGCCATAGAGCAGCAGGTGATAATATGAATGAAAATAAGATTTGTCCAATAATGTGGTTGCAAATGCTAGTCGTTAAAAAGATGGGGTGTTGAAAGTGAAATTTATTTTCGAAAATTTTCTATAATTTTTTAACGGATAAAGATGTATTGAGGTGAATGTTGGACACTTTCAACCTCTTTCAAAGTTATTATCAAAATGTTTTTGGATAGTACAAATAAATTGAGTTTTCAGTTATACAGGGTGTTTCCTAAAGATTGGTAAAAAATTCGTTGTGTGATTCCTGGGGTATTTTCATGAAAAAAAGTTCCTATAAACATTTGCCGAAAAATGCTTCCTAAGGGAGCTACGCCCCTTTAAATAGGGCACCCCGAAGACGGTTTTTCCTCAATATTTCCGAAACCTTACATACAAAAATCATGAAATTTGGTACATCATACAAACTTTTAATGCTGAATGAGAATTTGAGCTCAGAATTTCAAAATTTTGATCAGGGGCGTACCATACTGGCGGGGTTAAAGGTTAAAAGAATCCAATTTTTTAAATGGTATGGTACGCCAGTATGGTACGCCCCTGATTAAAATTTTGAAATTCTGAGCTCAAATTCTCATTTAGCATTAAAAGTTTGTATGATGTACCAAATTTCATGATTTTTATATGTAAGGTTTCGGAAATATTGAGGAAAAACCGTCTTCGGGGTGCCCTATTTAAAGGGGCGTAGCTCCCTTAGCAAGCATTTTTCGGCAAATGTTTATAGGAACTTTTTTTCATGAAAATACCCCAGGAATCACACAACGAATTTTTTACCAATCTTTAGGAAACACCCTGTATAATCGGATTTTTATTTATTTTTTTTGGTATTTTTACTTTCAAAGTCGAATATCTCGTAAACTTTTGTTTTTTTTTCTTGTGTTGATTTCATTTTTTAAAAATATTTTTGGAATAAGATGTTAATTGGTTTGCACAAAAAATGCGTACATTGAAATGGTGAAATTGCTTTGGTTTGAGCAGTGTATGAAGGTGACAAGTAAACGTCAAGTTTTGTCAGTTGCAATAATAATCCACTTTTGTGAGAACACAAATTCTTACACGCTTCAGTGAAGACCTATGGTCGGTGAGAAGAACTAGAAATAACTGAATGACCAAATAACCAGATCCACATCCGATGGAGAATGTGTGGGGACCATTGGTAAAAATTATTTTTTATCAAATAAACTGGAGGCCTCAGCTTAGAATCAGGCACAACTATTAGATGCCATTCTTAATGCGTGGAATGAGCTCGCCAATGACGTCTATATTGTCAAGATTTATCAAATTCCATGGTTTGACGACTACAAGAAGTTTTGACTAGAAATGGTTCTGCTACCGGAATTTAAGGAAAATAATCTACATTTTTCTTAGTGAACTGAGTGAATAAATTCAAAGTCGTACCCAAAATATATCGTTTTCATTGGAAAAAAATAAAAAGTTCAAGTGCATGGCATGTACCTAAATATTTTGACAGACTATTACACTGCTAAAAAAAAACATGATTTCACTGTCTGTGTACGCATTTTTGTGCAAGTTAGTGTACATGCACCAGAAAGAACCAAATTTTTTCTTTAAAATGACCTAAAGAACAGTCAAATCGGTTGATGGACTCCAAAGAAATAGGTAATTTAGTAACATCAAGTTTGACAGCTACAGGCCAGCTTTCTTATTTAACAAGCTAGAAATAGGTGTCGGGGGGCAATTTTGTAGAGCATATCGTTCACAATCTCTTTCCATATTCTTCTTTGGTTGTTCAATTGGGAAAATTTCGAAAATATGTTGATTTTCTGATTTCACAGCACTGTTACGCTCCCTTGCGACGATCCTAGAAACTTGAAATATATTTCCAGCATTTTCTCATGGGCACATTTCTCTACAAATTTTGTTTCCTGGATGTCTATGATGAATAGTTTACGAAAACTGGCACTTTGTCGCTGAAAATGAATCACCCTGTACCTCAACCGCTATCGAGAAATTTACAATTGATTAAAGTGTGTCTCTTGATCAGCATAGCCCACCCAATTAATATTTGTATGTTTTTTCAATTTATCATTTTATCCATGATGTTCTTCAAGTTTAATATCTTTTTATGGACAATAGGAGATCAATGTATATCGTCATTGATGTCGAAACGTCGACGAATAAACGAATCGATCTTCCATTTTGTGTTATTCACCATAACCTCACCAAAAAGTCAACTTATAATTATTTTTGGTCACCAATTTCCATCGTAATTGTGAAAACATCCCCTTATTCCGATACATTTTACAGGAAACTTGTCATCAAGCCAATTATGTGCAAAAAGTGTAGTGTAATTATGTTAACAGTTTGCGATTATATGGTCGAACAACGAATTATTATTGTTAAAACACATAACAAATATGGAGAATGTTATGCGGAAACAGTTCGTGAATTGCGTGGAACTTTTGGTCGACACAATCACAACCGTTCAATGATCACCAATAGATTATTAATTACTGATTACAATGATCACGCTAATAAAAATAATAATTCGACAGCTTAAGATCGAAATTGAACGTGTTATTAGCGTTAATTTGGGCCAGAATTATGTGAAAATGTGATTGAACATTTTTTCACAAAAAATAAGATTCTTGGGGGCCATTTGCCAGATGTTATTTTCCACGTTCAATTCCCGTGTATTAACTTCAAATTAAAATATAAATAACACTAGTACTCGAGGAGCTGGCGTTAAAAACGTGGAAGAGTTTTTGCATTTTAGTGATGGAAACCACCATACAATAGTTTGAAATTAAATTCGCCAGCGCCCTACAACGGGTAGTCCTCGTAGTTTTGACTTTTTTTTCTCAAAAACGAGAAGAAATCTGTTTTTATCGCATACGGTGGAGCCATCTATTGGATAAAATAGGATTTATACCACGTTCGAAATTATAATTCAAATATTTATCACATGGTACATCAAAAGTTATTCTGAAAAAATGCATAACTATTTTTCAAAAACGTTCATTTTATAATGTCTAAAAACTATGTTCTGGAGAAATACAACCTAGGTATGCATATTTTTCAGTTTATAACTTTTGATAAGCCATGTGAATCAATATTCAAATCAAATTTCGAATGTTGAATCTATAAAATGCAAACCACATAATGTAGAGGATTTTTAGGTATACCTAGTTGTGATTCAGTTTTGTTGTTCGAAAATCGGATTTTTAACATGCTGAACCAATTTTTCCAGAACAGTGGAACAACTTTTATTGGAAAGGATGTGTTTTGTTGAAAATATCCACGGTGCTATATCACTTTAGACAAACATGAATTAACAAATTCTCCTTGATGATTTCGACTGTACGATGTTTGTAGACATATAATATGTCGATATAGGTGAGGAAATTTCAAGAAAAGTGTTGGGAAACTAGGAAAATTTATGATAGAAGCTCGGGACTGGGGAGTGAATAGGTGTGCTGGGCGGGGTTATAATAACATGGCCAGTATCCAGTATGGTGGATATACAGGGTGTTTCAGAATAACATGCTAATAATAAAGGGAGTGATTCTTGGGCTCATTTTAAGAAAAAAAATTCATATGAACGTATGTCCTAAACGCCTTAACTTTTGAGATACAGGGTGTCAAAGTTTTAAAAAATAGATACTTTTTTTACAATAACTTTGTCATTACTGTAGATATCTTTATGAAATTTGAGTCATGTATTTTAGGCATTAATACTCATTCTTTGTTGCACCAACAATTTGATTATTCTGACCAGTGCCGTCCATGCGGGTTTTGGTTTGCATATTTTTTGGGAAAAAAGTTAAGGCGTTTAGGACATACGTTCATATGATTTTTTTTTCTTAAAATGAGCCCAAGAATCACCCCCTTTATTATTAGCATGTTATTCTGAAACACCCTGTATATAATTGCTTACTGCTTACTACAGTGACTCGATAAACTACAGTGACGCCATTGAGGCCATGTTAAGGCGAACGCTGGGGCGCGTTCAGGAACGTCGCAATTTTTGAAAAATAGGAATAAGAAAATAATATAATAAATAAGTACGTACCTTATGAACAAATAGTCAAATCACAAAGAAACCTTGGTAAAAAATATTTTTCACAAACCGCAACTTAATAACATTTCAAACTCTCAATGGTTGTCAATGGCAACACAACAATAAACATTGGTCGCGTTCATAAGACGAAACAATGCCCGCTACGCACGGACCTATATAAAATACTAAGTCCGTGCCGCTACGCATCGGGAGCACTCTTTGGCATCTGACAGTTGAATGTTGAGTCTTATATGAGACTTCCGCTTAATTAATAAGAAGGAGCGGAAACAGCTCCACAACTATGTTGCGTCTTATGAATGCAAGCAATGTTCTGCCAGAATATGGTGGACGACCAATAGAAACGACGACATGCATTGGCGTCACAGTAGTTTATCGAGTCACTGCACTGCTTACTAACTCACACTAACGATATTTTCAATCTAAAAGAAAAAATCATAAAATATCAAATATCATCATTCATCATCCTTTTCAATTTTGACATATTTGTCATCTGTGTTGCTACAACCTTGTCGCTACGCTTTCACCTGTCATTGTCAAATGGTTTATAGCGTTTTCCATTTGTTGTCTCAGTGGGCACCGGAGCTGCACTGGAGCTGTCAAATGGTCATATTGTCCAGTACAATTAAACCTGACTTGAAGTCGCCTTAGCGAAATTACATAGTGCATTAACTGAATACACTTAAAAATATGCAGCAGTTCGTTGGTTAGCAAAAGGTTAACATCACAACTATTATTGTAAATCATAATAATTGACGACGTGTTGTGTAAAGGTATAATGTGAATAAAGTTTGGATTAGTTTTGGTTAGTTTGGGTTGGCAATCAAAAATCAAACTTGATGTCGCCCTAGCGACATCACATAGTGCGTGAACTGAATACACTTAAGAATATGCAGCAGCTCGTTGGTTAGCAAAAGATCAACATAACAATTATTATTGTTGGGTTAGTTTGGGTTGGGAATGGTACTTCCGCTACACTTACACCGTCGTCGTACACCTGTATGTCTGTTAGTCTGGATGTTTGTCGTGGGCCGCCGCCCTTACGCTTGACATGGTAACCCGCCTGCTACACTTCCACCATCGTCGTCGTTATTAGTTTGGCATTCGTTTGTTTGTCTTGTTGTGTGGATGTTACACGTGGGAGCGGCGGTGGCACCGCCCCCATGCGAGACATGAAGCTCCTGCCAAACTTACATCGCCGTCGTTGTACTTAATTTTCATATTACAGAAATTTTCGCATAAAATCCTTATCAAAATCAACGTTTGTCATCCATTGCAAAATTCGCATCCGTATTATATGCTATTAACATTCGTATAAACAAGGAAAAATCCGTATCGTTGGCAACGCTGCCAAAGACTCACAATTTGACAGCCACAAATGTCACTGTTGGCAGGTGTCTTACAAAGCATTGCAACAAGGCTGTAGCAACACAATAAATAGTAAAATATGCGATAATTGAAAAAATGAATAACGTGTTTTTTTTCCTGTTAGAATGAAAAATATCGTTTGTGTGAGTTAGTAAGCAGTAAGAAGGCATGCCAATTATGTGTCTCCACCATACTTACCAGGTGATTACCATGCCCGGCACCCCTATTCACTCCCCAGTCCCGTTAGCTTGTACCATGAATTTTCCTAATTTCACAACACTTTTTCAACATTTCCTCACCTAGATCGTCTTATTATATAGCTCTACAAACGTCATACTATTGAGATTTTCATAGAAAATTTGTTAGTTTTCGTTTGTCTAATGTGATATAGACCCTCAAATACAAATTTCAAGATGATCTAGGTACTAGAAAGTAGAAACTTTCGGCACAAAATTCAAGTTACACGTGAAATGACAAGGGTTAGGGATCGGTTATTTATGGCAACCGTTGTTAAGGAAAACCTCCGTCTCTAGCGCCATCCAACGGGTAGTCCTCTAAACAAATCCGACTTGATTAACTGGTTGCCTTAAACTTTATTTACATTGGCTCCCATTTAAGTTTCCTATATATCCTGAGTGATACGTGATGAAAACTCACTGCACAGGCAGCACTTCCCCTACCGGGACATCTGGCGCTGGGACGCTTTCAAAGATGTAATATTATTCAAGTTCACAGTCAGACAGCCAATTATGGGGACACCGGCAGTCAGCGCCACAACATACCTACTTGTCAAAAAAATGACGTCAGTGAAAGGGTTTTCTAAAGGCTGAAAATTTTCAGAACAATAAATGAAACTATAAAGTACATGTTGGAAATAGTCAGACTTATTTCTACTGGGACCTCGTTAGTAAGCACTCGATGAAATTGAGAATAGACATTGCGCGCGACTTATGGCAATAATTGATATCCAGTAACCATGTCGTCTGAAAAGGGGGGTTCCTTGCGTTAGATCCGTTAGTTCTGATTTTTTGCTGACTTGTTTATGATGTTGGCCCAATGAATAATCCAAGTTTTTGACCTCAAGTGCCGAACGCAAAATTGTCAAATTTCGAAAAAATCCTCAAATTTCTAACTTTTATTCAGTTTTTAGCAATTTAAACCCTGAACGACCAAGTTTTTCACTATACCTCTACAACACTTTTTAAGGAAGACTGAATTTGCTACAATTTGAGATCAGAACCGTCCTTGTAGACCCAATAGTTTTTGAGCTACAGATTTTCAAAATTTAGCTCTATATTTTGAAACTTGAAAATACTTAAATAACCGACTATCTAAACCTATTTTCTGCGGTAATAAAACAACATTATATCTACCTGGAAAGAGTCTGTGGCCATTTTTACTCTTTCGTTTTAAGCATCTAAGGGTTGAATTAAGCCCTGCTACGGCAGATATGTTTTGAATGGGGAGACCGTCGAGACGCAACCGGGTCCTTTAAAGAGGGCAAAATCTACTTTCAGTTGATTTTAAACATGTATTTGATCTACTTTTTTTAATGAGATTAAAACAATTATACAAAATTCTTTTTTTTTTCGGAATTGGCAAGGCGTGAATTTACCAAAGAAAATATGTCTAGGGGGTCGAAATTCCCACAGAATAATAAATGTGTATGGTAACTAGCCTGTAGACACCTTCCAGATGGGCACCATAATAGTATAATGTTGTTGTATTATGTTAACATTTGCAAGTGTGAAAAAATAACACTGAATTTTGAAAATCTGTATCTTGTAAACTATTAAGTCTACAGAGACCATTCTGATCTCAAACTGAAGCAAATTTAGTCTACTTTAAAAAAGTGTTTCATAGTTATGATCGAGTCTTTCAGGGTTAAAATTGCCAAAAACTCTATAAAAGATAGATATTTTGGGATTTTTTTGAAATTTGACAATGTTGCGTTCGGCGCTCGAGGTCGAAAAATTGGATTATTCATTGGGCGAACATCATAAACAAGTCAGCAAAAGTCAGAACTACCGGATCTAACGCAAGGTCTGATGTATATGGTTACTGGACTATTGTGGTTTTGTGCCTTTTCTTAATTCGTATCATTTGCTTGATGGAAAAAAAATATATTTTTGATTTTATCCAACCAGAAAATGTGATAGAATGAGACTTCAACAGTCAGACAGCCAAATATGGGAAAACCGGGCGTCAGCGCCGCAACTTGGTATACTTGTCAAGAAAATAACGTCAGTGAAAGTGTTTTCTTAAGGCTGAAAATTTCCAGAACATTAAATGAATCTATAAAGTACATGTTGGAAATAGTCAGACTTATTTCTACTAGGACATCTTTAGTCAGCCCTCGATGAAAGTGAGAATAGTCATTGCACACGGCTTATGGCAATAATTGTGTTTTTGTGCCTTCTCTCAATTCGTATTATCTGCTTGATGGAAAAAAAATGTATCTTTGATTTTATCAAAAAAGGAAATGTGATGTAGAATGAGACTTTAACAGACAGACAGCCAAATATGGGGAAAACCGACCGGGCGTCAGCGCCGCAACATAGGTACTTGTCAAGAAAATAACGTCTGTGAAAGTGTTTTTTTAATGCTGAAAATGTTCAAAGCATTGAATAAAACTAAAGATTCATGAACGTAATGCATATTGGGCATTCAGTACATATGTCTGCTATCATTCATTTCACGAATTTATTCTGGGTTACTATATAACGAGCAGTATTTCACAGATTTATGCATCTTAGGTGTCAGTCAGTGTTAGAGTGGACTGTATATTAACAATAGTGCTTCGTTCTTGTACTGAACACGAATTTTATTTTTCTGATAATACAGAAAAAATTGATTCGGAATCAGCCACCACGGCAGATGGCGTCGAAGAATTGAGAGCGATTGGGTTTAAATCTGATGAGGAAAGGGACCAAGAACAGTAGTGATTTTGAGAAATATATTTTTTTTATTTATTCATGTTTAATTAGGTACTTGGTACTTAATTGTGTTTCAAACGGTATATTAGGTATTGCATTCTTTTATTTGTCATTATTATCAAAGCGAATGTTACATTTTTTTCATTATACTGGTTTAAAAAAATCTAAAATATATTTTTGTCCATCAAGCAAATGATACGTATTGAGAAAAGTCCCAAAAGCACAATAATTATTGCCACAAGCCGCGCGCAATGACTGTTCTCACTTCCGTCGAGTGCTGACCAACGAGGTCCCAGTAGAAATGAGTTTTGACTGTTTCCAACATGAACTTTATATTTTTATTGATTGTTTTGAAAATTTTCAGCATTGAGAAAACACTTTCACTGACGTTATTTTCTTAATAAGTACCTACAGTTCTTTACTTTAATGTCCCCCCCTTCCTTTTATTTTTTGAACGGCTCCACTTAGAGACTTCAAATTCTAGGTGCTGAAATACAAGCATGTTTGCTTTGACATAAAATTGACATATGAAAAATTCAAGATGGCGGCTGGGTTCATTCAATTACTACATTGATACATACATTCGTGAAATTCAATTCAAAAGATGCTGGAAATATTCTTGACATAAAGTTTGGGTTAGGAATAAATGACAAAAATGTCAAAAAAGCATCTTTTGAATTGAACTTCACGAATTTTTTCAACATGTGAATGTATCAATGTAGTACCGCCATTTGGTAGTACTTGAAGATATCGACTCAATATTCTAGGGTTATAAAGTACTCATCAGGATCTTCAAAATGAGGTGTCACATGACCCCCATTCCTATTCAAAAAACATTCCAAGATGGCGCTCAGAATTGAGAAAAGGCACAAAACACAATTATTGACATAAGCCGCGTGCAATGACTATTCTCACTTTCATCGAGGGCTAACCAACGAGGTCCCAGTAGAAATGAGTCTGACTATTTCCAACATGTACTTTATTATTCAAGGTTCTGAAAATTTTCAGCCTTTAGAAAGCACTTTCACTGACGTTATTTTTTTGACAAGTATGTTGTGGAGCTGACTGCCGGTGTCCTCATAATTGGCTGTCTGACTATTGAATTCGCATTCTACATTACATTTGCTAACCTCGTGTAAATTTTGAGCATTTAGAAAACAGTTTAGGGAACTTGAATAATACTACATCTTTGCGAGCGTCCTAGCGCCAGGTGTCCCGGTACGGAAAGTGCTGACTGTGCAGTGAGCCTCCATCACTAAAATGCAACCTTTTCTGAAAATATGAGCCTTTAGAAAACTCTTGCCCTTTTTACCGTCAGCTTCTGGACTATAGATTCAAAATCACTTTTATTTGACAATAATTGAAATGTGCGTTCCTATTGGGACACCCTTGATAAAAATCCATTTCGATTCACCTCAAAGCAACTTTTGATTCCCTTGTTTCAGATGCTTATCAACGAGAATGAAAAACATGAAAAAACTCCTCAATGGCGAATCAACCTCGTCCCTGATAGATTGCGGAGATCTTCTCGACGCTGCCCTTACTATGGAAGCCGGATCCCGCCATCCCTTATTTGTTTCAAAGGGCTCCCTCTACAACCCTTCAATAGACAGTATTAAATCCATCCCTAGCAAACCGCCCCGCAAATTTCCACCTCCTCAGACCAACATTGTACGCAACCAGTACGTCGAAATCAATGAAGGGGGGAAATACGATACTGTGGAAGACAGAAGGGACGCTTGGAAAACGTTGGGGATGCAAGAACCCCCCCATTCTGAAGTAATGGCCTTGGCTATGTCTGAAGATGTCTACGATGCTTGGGGAACTCTGGGCATGAAAAAGTGTTTGAGTGATGTTAAGTTAGCTTCGACCAACTCAACTCCGACCAGCGAATATTTCGATTGTGTCAATGAGTTCTCCAAGGCTTCAACTTTCAATTCTAGTTTCAAACAGAAAAAGCTGGATCGATGTAAAGAGAATGTTAATCACGATCCTAGCCAATACGCATCGTGGGGGAATAATCTTGAAAAAATCGACACCAAACCTATCGAAGCGCCAACTGTGATATCAGAACCCGCCTATGTTGATTCCAAAGGTTACGATCGTTTGAACTTTTTGGGTTCAAGCACACTATCGCCTAGTGCTAACTATACGCAAGTCTTTTCAATGGCTAATTCGCCAGCGAGTGCCAAATCAAGCTTCAATCATTACGAGGAAGTGAATGTGTTGGAATCTTCCAGACCGGCCGATGATTCGTATCTTGGATATGCTGTGATTAAGAAGGATGGTAGTGGAAGCTTAAAACAAGTGCCTTCAGTTGAGAATCTAAATAAGGAGCGACAAAGAGTTGGTCATCAATTTGAAAATAACCAGCCTTATGCCATGATCAGTAGGCCAAAACGGGTCTAGTTATTGAATATGTGCCTTATGATACGTTTGTTTGCATTACTATCAATTTGCAGAGAAACCCACCGGTTATTTGCATTCTGTTGATAATGGCGCCACAGTCTTGCATCAAACGTACTTATTTTGTTTATACCTAGTTATTGAGATGTAACGAACGAATCTTTATTGAATTTTGCCGGGTGTTGTACTTATATGATAGCAAATATTATTTCACCTGTTGATGTCATATAAGCATGCCAAATTCCTTGATAACAATAGCCATACAAGATATATACGTGGTCATGTGAACTATTACCAAACTACATTTACTAGTCTATTGGAAAATCGATATACAGGGTGTCCCAGAATTATTGGGGGATATTTGAATAGCGGTTAGGGTAGTTGGGACAAAAATAAGACTTAAATATTTTATAAAAATTTTTCGTACGATCCTTCCTTTCGGAATTATTCGTATTTTGATGTTACACCTTTGATTTTGCGATTTTTAAATTGGAATAAATTGATCTTTATCAAATTCCAAATGTTTTGGTGTAGTAGGCGGTAAAATGATGGCGCTAAGAACATTTCAAAATAATTTTATTGCCATATTATTGACACATAATGGTTTTGAACTTTGTTGCGTCTTGTTCCTACAATGCTATAATTCTGTTTTTCTGTTACAAAATGGAACGTGTTTTCAATTTGTTTGAACATTCTCTATAATATTGATTAGTTTTTTGGGATTCTAGTAAGAAGTTCTTGAACTAATTTGTTCAATTAACTAACATATGACGTGACCTACCTACGTATATGAATAAAGTTTTTAAATCGTCAATAACGGGATTTTAGTTTGATATTCCGAAACATGAGTAATAATAGCTGACTACTATACTCAGAGTCATCATTTCACTGCCTACTACACCAAAACATTCGGAAATTAATAAAAACCAATTTTTTCCAATTTAGATATTGCAGAATTATATTGTTCCATACATCGTTGTATTCGTAATCGAATATGCTATCTAATACAGGGTATACTTTTTTTACGAGCCATTTAAAAAAAAAGTTTATGATAGTTTCTCCGAACCGCGGTTTTGTGGAGCTTAAAAAGTGGCGATAAGAAAGCTTTTTCCACACCTTTTTGAATAACGCCTGAATAAATAAAAACAAAATCGGCAAATTTCGGTTATTGGGCATATCTCCGAGACTATACGGAATTTTAAACTTTCTAAACGGCATATTGCAACTTTTCTCTAATTTAACCATCTTCGTATCTCTTATGGTTTCCAAGATCCCCATGATAGACACTCTTATCTTGGACATGGGCTACCAAGCTGAGATTGAAATACTGCTATAGTCTCAATCTATCTGTCCTTAGATACATCATATACGGTCCAAATTTCATCAAAATTGATTTTACTGTTTAGGAGCTGTATCTGAAAAACCTTCAATGTGTAAATTCAAAGCACGAATAATTCCGAAAGATAAGGCATTATGAAAATGATTTATAGAACAATAATAAAGTCTTATTTTTGTTACAAGTATCCGTCCTTTAAATATTTTCCAATACTTCTAGGACACTCTGTAAAGCTCACTCGAAATAAAACTACTTGTACGTCATCGATTAATTCTGGAATCGGTAACGGTAATCATGAGAAAGTGGGCGGGGTTTCGCAAATCCTGCGGTGTTTTAGTCAATCGTGTACTCGGGGATCTTCACATAAGCAAACTGACTTCTCACTTCGCACGATCTCCAGTTTTTGCCTCTTGCCACTCTTGACAGATTGTAATGAAAGCATGAACAGACCTCTTGCTTTCTATATTGTAGACAGTCCTCGAAAAGCCGTTAAGAGTAGCAATACCGTCCCGTTCTTGGTTTTTTGCCAACGAAAGTCTAAAATGGGTTATTGCGAATTCCATTCCTATCGGTCGGTTAATGATCAAGCCTCTTTTTGATAGCGACCAATAGGAAAGTATGTTCGCAATTAGGCATTTCCAATCACTTGACAGTGACATTTTGACATTTGTCAACGCCCAAAACAGCTGATCGAGGTCAAGTGATCATATTTATATAGTGTTTTTCGTTGTGCGGAGCTTTTTGTATTGTTTGAGAGAATTTAGCGGTTAGTTCAGTGTTTTTTTTTTAGAGTTTGATGACTTTGAAAAGGAGCCTGCAAAACTCTTAACACTCATGACCCATATAAAATCATAACATGATCGTCTGACCTCGATCAGCTGTTTTTTGATATTTGGCAGAAGTGACGTCACATGAAAATGCCCAATTCGTGCTTCGCATCTACGCATGTCAGCCGATGGGGTATTCAATTCGACAAATGGACCAAAATTTTCATTTTTCTAGAAAAAGTCATTTTTTATCAAAAAATCTGCTTGTTACAAAAATTCGATTGTCGTTGAAAAATAAAATCGAAATTTTACAGGCTGTCCACGGATTGGGTTTGGGTACAAGAGCACAAATGGATAAAAAAGTTAACTTTTTGGAAAAAACTCATTCTTGATAAAAGTGTTTGCTTGTAAAAAAAAAACCGATCCACGAAGAGAAAATTTTGATTTTTTAATCCAGGGCAGCAAATTCCAGCAAAAGCTTCCAAAATCAGAGTTTTTCCCAAAAGTAAACTATCTTAATTTTTTAATTATTATGGAGCAGAATGTAATTTAGAAAAGTTATTTTATCAAGAATGCATTTTCCCCGAAAATTTAATTTTTTTATCCATTTGTGTTCTTGTAAACCATATCCGCGGACAGTCTGTATACAGGGACTTCAAAAAGTTAAATACTTACTCATACTCAAAAGTCTTCAGCAACTTCTAAACATTTTAGTAGTCCCAAATCTTACACACGAATCATAAATAACGTGAATGACATTCACCGGAATCCTCACTGCACAGTTAAAGACGCCCCTTTTGCTTCCTTCGGATTGGCTCCACAAAACGAAAAGTCGCACTAAAAAACAGTCTAGTACCAAAAGACCGAATTTCCAGTACGTCACATAAAAAGTAATCATTGGATGTGTTGGGTATTATCTCTTTAAGTAATTTGAAATAAATGAATGTGTATTGCTTGCTTCATTATTTGTACACTAATAAAATATGTATGTTATATTTTGCTGTAAACTTTTATGGACAACTCTGGAAAGAAAAAATGATTTTTTAACTTTTTGAAGACCCTGTTTGAAATTTCATTCTTCTTTCAACGACATGATGATTCCATGACTTTTTCTCGAAAAATAAATGTCCCATTGAATACCCCATCGCCGGACATACTGTATATTATGAAGACCATTTAACCCTGATATTAATCAAACTACACAATAGTGTTTTCAAAAGGACAGTTTTTGAAGGCAACACATTTCAGAACAGTACAAGACTGATAAAACGCTCTCGTGTGCAAACATCCTATTACGGTGTTCTTTTGTTGTTGTGGCATCACTGCGCCTACTTAATTGCGTCGTACAAGTGATTATATTTTTGTATCTGCTTTTGCTCGATTCAGATTCTGACGAGATGTGACCAACCCAAATCCTCTGACATAATCTATGAAATTTAACATTTATGAACGTTCACTACTCTTATATTTGATTTCGTCGGAAAATCCGATGCAGAAATACCGAACCATGTGTTTTAAAAAAGATCTGTGATATTTTAAAACTTACTTTCATCACGTCCCGCTTCTTGCAAAAATTCTTTCCCTTGCAAAGTTTTGTATATTTTTTCAGGAGAAGACTGAAATTTGACATTATACTACGAAATTTTCTAAAACGGAATTTATTGAAGTGCTCGAATTTTCTTATATTTTCCATGTTAACGAACTAATATGAAAATTAACATCCTTGAACGATTTCTCTAAATGAAATTCCGTTGTGGTCAGTATCTTGAAAATCCAAATTAATTCACTTATTGTGCGTTTGTTTTTCAAGTCGTTATTAAAGTATGTCTCTTTCCTGAGACAACAGCCAAATATTTGGTGTATTTTATCAGTATTCATATTATTCAGGTGATAATGCTCAGAAAGGCATATTTTATTGAATCATTAAACTGTACTATTTGCTCAGAACATCTGAGTTTTGATCAGATGTTTGTGGAGCATTCAAAACTTTTTTTACATCGTTTTTACTTTCTTGTCACTAGAATGTGCTTTAACGAGGTACTACTTTTTCTTGCATCATCATTGATTTCTTGATTCTTTTTCAATATAATTATGCAATTTGCTTTGACCTTACTAAATATGTTTTTCTGTTTCTATACGCCTTACTTACTTATTATTCTAATTTTTTGTTTATACTTGCTGCCATAAGATGTATATTGTGTTTTATCTTTTGAGTCAACCTACTACATAATGTAAGCCAAAAATTTTAAATAAAATTATGTTTTAATCAGATTTTAGTTTGTTTTGTCATTACGATGAGCGCTTCAGATTTTCAGATTTGAAGTAGGTACTCATTAATATATTATTATGGAATTAATATGGACCTGGTTAAAAAGATGGAGGGCGTTCAGTTTTTTTTTTTTAATGTTCGATGAATATAAGCAAAAACAAATTGATTTGTGAAATGTAAACTGATTATTAAACAACTGGTAAAAGTAGGACAACTTACTTTTCTGGAGCACAAAGGGTACTTCGTCATTATAATAGTGATGATTGATTAGTGAAGAAATATTAAATATAACAATATTATACAAGGGTGAATCAAAATATGTTTTTATGTTCCATCTTGTTGCAGCTCCTATAAAAAATTAGATAATGGATTGAATGAAAAAGCAAAATGTTTGGACATCTGAGACTACAGCAAACACTAAATGAACAAAATAATGGGCCTCAATTTTGCCACAGGGTGTTTTGAAGATGGGATAAAAAACAACATTTTGATTTACCTTTGTATAATGAAGCTTACGCGAAACATTCCACTTATTACAATAATTAGGAAGAATCACAATAGATTTATCTACAAACTGGTACAAACTTGGTCAAACTTTTAAGATGTGTACCGGGGAGTGTATTTCACGACAACTTTCTACAGATCTCTTTTTTTTATACCTATCTACAGAATAATAATAATTGATTTCATAGTAATGGTAAGTTTATTCGACATTAGTTCACGGGCGAGCCTATTGATGGTTTACAATGAAGGAGATTGCAAGTTGAGTTGACTATTTACAACCAATACTGATGTAAATTACACCAGCAGTGGGACTCTGATGAGTAGAAAAGAATTATCGCATGGAAAAGTGACGTTTCGATCGAAAATTGGCACTCTCATGGAGTTTTCTACCGTAATCCTTTTTTTCTTCATAACGCTGTAAAATAGGAACGAAGCGATCAAACCTACTTGGTAGAATTGTTTAAGCGGAGTGAGAGTGTTATAACACAAAAATCCCCAAGTATTTCCGGAAATGGTCGAACTTCCTTTCTTCTCCTGAAGGCATTTGATGAGAGTACCAAAATGCGATTCTATCAGTTTCGAGTAGAATCGAAACGCAGCGATTCTACTTTTACTTTTCTATTCATCAGAGTCTGCGAGCAGGGTGCCTATTCTTGGACCAATAGAACGGTCATATCGAGAGAAAGAGAGAGACAGGTAACGGAGAATTATATGGAGGTGATCGTTTATCTCTCTCGTATGATCGTTCTATCGATACCCAGGAGATATTAATTCAGTGACAATTGACAATACAAGGAACATGTGAGTCACACAATATTCATGATCATGGCCGCAAACGTCTTAGGTCTAGCGAAGAAATCAATTTCCGGGTGATGATTGCATGGCTAATTTGGTAGTCCGGGGAACCATAATTTGTTCGATTAAATTTCCTGAAGAAAGTGCAGGTGGAGCGGGAGCGCATCAAAGGGACGTGTAGATCAAGTTCATTCAGGAGAGCTGCAGAGTCGACTATTGAGTGCAGAAGTTTGTAGAACAGGTTCGAATCTCTTCGGTCTCTTTTGTCCAACAGAGAGGTGTGGTGCCGTCAGGACGGGGACTTTGAATATATCCACACTATACAGAGTTTCGTATATATTGAAGATATGGATATATATTGTCTAGCTCAATGGATGTTTGGCCGAGACAAACAAAGCGTTGTAATACTCTGCGAACAGTTCGCAGCGATCTTTGTTTGGTTACAAGTTATGCCGTTGTAAAAAAGTTGAGAGGGTCTTTTTGTCTGCGTTTTGCTTTGACATAGTTCCAGAAAGATTTAACGTTTCCGTTATCAACAAGAAAGAGTTCAGAGTCTCTAACGAAATCACGATAACAATCAGCTGAGACCGATTTGCACCTTTCTCGAAGATAGGAGTGACCACGTAGTCCTCTTATTAAGATCCTCAGTGCTTCCACTCCGTTGTGTGCACGCTTTTTCTGAATTACGACGATGTTCTTCATAAGCTGGGAAACCCATCCGGGGATCCTTCTGCTTGATAATCTCTTTATCGCTAGGAAGATACGGATGACGGAATCGAGGCTCTCGTAGAATGTGTCTAGCATCTTGTCCAAGGGATTGGAGCAAAGCAGCCGGTCCCACTCGATATAACCAAAGTTTACTAATATTAATTATTAGTAAACTTTGATATAACCCAGGTGCTCATGGATTAAAGGTCATAGTTTTCCGATTTGAAGTCATCAAAGAAAGGTTGAGGGGCTAGTGTAGTACGCTTTGTTGCAGAGTAGGCTTTTATTGAGACAATCAGTGGGGTTGGTAACTGTCAGGCAGATCCAGCAGGGAGTCTCGGAAATTTCTGATGGTGTTAACTTGAAATAAATCAGAGAGATCACATAAGTTAGATATACTACATTCGATAGATTCACGTTCGGGGTCGAGGGTCCCGGGAGTCCAATCGAGCTGAGATCTTTGGTGAATGTCCATTATGTGATTTTGACAGATTAGAATCACCAAGAATGTAGAGGTCGCATTCGGGGAATTGATTTGATAATTGATAAGTTATCAACGTTCTCTGAAAAGATGTTAAATTTGCGAGCGTCGTACGTGGTGTGAAATATACGGCTCCGACGATCGAGTACGCCGGTAAGGGCATGATTGCAATTTTTCTGTTACCTATAATATTTTGAAAATCAATTGATACTGCGAAAAAACGTGTAGGTCGTACTACCTACAATAAATAGACCAAAGAAAGCGTGAAAGCTGGTGACGTGCACTCACATCCTTTAGTTCGATCTACTGTACCGCGCCAGCGTGTGTTTTTTCGCAATTTCAATTGACTTAAGGGAAAATCTTTGACTTATTTTAAGAAAAAAAGTTCAGATGAACATATGTGTCCACGATGGCTTGGGATTTTTTCAACTAGGCTAGTTTCTAATCATCAATATCCCGAATTTCGTTGCTACTTGACAAAGATTTATAAGCAAAAAACCAAATGAAATAGTTTTTTTTTACGCCTCCTTTGGATGTCAGAAACCAAGCAGCTGTGGACTTGTGATTCAAACTCAAACTCAAATATGCTTTATTGTCGGAAGAACTTTCTTACTAAACATTCTGCAGTCCCTATAGTTTCTCGGAAATATAATAGCAAATGATTGAATAAATGGCGGCCTCCATAGACTTTCGTCCTTAATCAGCGTACTAGTAGGAATGGGTAATCTTAATTTCTTGATATGCCTTGTTTCACGTTCCGACCTTTTATGAATGACTCCTTGGAATTTTTTATGGATCAGACAGAGGCCGTCTCCAATATAACATCGTGAGTATCTTCCGATTTCTGAATTATGATTTACAACTATCTCTTGGCTTCGCTCTACATATATATCGTGAGGCTATCTTTTGCAACTTAAAGAGACCATTCAACAGTGTATCCGAGGCCGAGCCCCAAAAACAAATCCCATATCTGAGATGCGACTCAATCAAAGCAAAATAAGAATTTCTCACAGTTGTGCCATGAAGCTCTCTAGAGATTACTCTGAGCGCATAACAGTTAGAACTCAATCTACTGTGGAGAGTTCGCATATGTTGATCGAGCTTCAATTTGTTGTCGATAAACAGTCCCAAATATTGGCTGTTCAAACAATTATCAACAGACTTGCCTCCAATACAAACACCATCAATACTACATTCGAAAGTCATTATTTTCGTTTTCGATATATTAAAACGCAATCTGTTGCTGTCGCACCATCGCTTAAAAAGATGAGGATCTGCATTAATCATATTGGAAATTTCAGAATTGTCTTTACCAGTCCACAGGAATGTTGAGTCATCAGCAAATAACCTTATTTCTCCTGATATGTTCAAATTGGTCAGGTCATTCATGTATATCAAAAACAGTATTGGACCAAGTACTGACCCCTGTGGCACCCCACACTTCACAGCTTGTTCGTCCGATGATTTATCATTCAAGATAACTAGCTAGATAACGCTTTGCCTTCTTCCTTCCAAATACGATCTGAACCATTCCCAACATACGCCACGAATAACATTAATGTACAATTTCCTCAAGAGTATTTCATGGTCCACTGAGTCGAAAGCTTTTGAGAAGTGACAGAAAAAAGCTGCCGCCAAATCCCCCGAGTTGGTTTTCAGGTAAAGCATCTCGAGAAAACTGTAGATTGCGTCCATTGTTCCTTTTCCCTCTTGAAATCCGAATTGATGGACGCTTAGCAGTTTATGTTTCGCTAGGAATGTTAGCAGTCTCCTCTTTACCAGCTTCTCCACAACCTTGATACGAACGGAAAGCAGTGCGATCGGTCTGTAGCTGGCAGGATCATCTTGACTTCCTCTTTTGAAGAGTGGCGCTATAATTGCTGTTTTAAGGCAGTCTGGAAACACTCCGGAAGAAAATGATTGATTGATTGCTTCAACAAGAGCCTCAATCGCAGTACAGGGCAGCTGATGAAGCAGTCTCACAGAAATTTCATTCCAACCGCATGCCTTTTACGAAGACTCAATCTAGATATCACCTCCAGGATCTCTTGACAAGAAGTCGGTGCAAGGAAAAACGAATCTTTGACGTCCAATGGTTTGCAAAATTCTTCAAACGACCTGCTAGCACCCATGGGGCTCATCATACTACTACCAATTGTACAGAAATAATCGTTGATATCATTGGGAGTTAGATTTGTCTCTAAAGGTCTTTTAATTTTCCTCCCACACAGCTCATTGACTATTTTCCAAGATTCTCTCTGTTTATTCAATGAAATATTGATCCTATTGTGATAATATATCTGCTTAGTTTTTTTCATCACTGATCTGTGTATTGACCTGTATTTCTGGTAATATATTCGAAAAGCTGCATTGTCCTCACTAAATTTATTGATTAAATGAAGAGACCTCATGTTGGATGAGGAGACAATAAGTCATATGGTGATCCATGGTTTCTTTAATTTCTGTTTCAAATTCTTCATTGAGAAACTTGCATCAACAATCTTACAGAGCTTCTCATGAAACACTTGGAGCGAGCTTCTAGAAGGAGAATATTCTATCCAATCTACAGACTCGCACATCAAAATAAATGATCTATAATTTTCCTCTGTGAAAAGTCATATGAACTTTTTGTCTTGAAATTAGTAATTGATTCATCGTTTAATGTTTGTTCAAATACTTAATCAACACCCTGAAAGTAAGTTACTTTTTACTTATTTTCAATAATGGAAGTAAATAAGGGGACTACTTGAATTAAACTGCTTTTTATTGAGTACCCAAATGCGCAAGTTTGTCATAAATTAGAGAATGAAACATAATAACAAAATCTAGGTATATTAGTACGCAGGGTCTTCAGATTTGATGTTGATCTTCACCATAGATCAATTTTGCGTATTTTGATGCTCAGTAAAGTTCCGTTAAAACATTCAAAAAATTACGAATACTTCCGGAGTTATCCTTTTGCTCATTTTTGTCACCATCACTCTCCGGACTATTCCGTTTTTTCTTCTTTGCTAAAAAGGAACAAAACCAGTCCTGAAGCCAAACCTCTTTTTTTATAGATGTTTTTTGATGACTCATACTATACGTTTTTTTGCGTTTATTTTTTCATGTTAGTTTGGGTTAGTTCATTGGTTAAAAATAAGGAGTTGGAGTTTTTTCTAGGATTTGATTCTTCTCAAGAACAGAAACGATAATATGGAACAAAGCACAATATAGGCAAGTGATAATTGAAGGGCTTATTGTAATAACACGATAAGCCACACAATCACAGAAATCTATTTTATTCTTCAGGTTGATTAAGCATTAATATGATAAGCCACAGAAGAAGAATTTGGGCCATTGTCCAATAGATGTCGCCACCGTTCATAGAATCAAGTTATTGCATTTTAGCGGTCCTCTCTAGATTTCACTTTAAAATGTGACAAGCCACGTCAACATGGCGACCGGTACAATTGCTCCTATCGAAAATGATTCGATTTCAAGTGATAGTTCGAGTTCAAGTAGTGAGTTTTATGAATCAAGTGATGATAGCGTGGTTGATAAGAATTTTGTACCATCAGATGATGATGAGACTTCCGATACAAGTGAGGTATGTACTTATTTTCGTTTTTGTGGCATATCATGTTTTTACCAAAACAAATCTATTGCAATTTCACCGTGGCCTATCATGTTATTGCTATTAAGAATATTAAATTTCAGGGAGATGCTTCACCTACAACTACTAATCTAACAAGATCAACTGAAATTACTCCCGAAAAAAAATGAAGACGAAGATGTTGAAATTATGTAAAGAAGAAGTTCAATATACAGTTTATTTCATATTTTCAAATAAAAGTATTAAAGTTTTTGTTATAAGCAATAATATGATAAGCCACATTATTTTTGAAAAAAAATTTTTTTTTGAGAAACCAGTCTTTTTTCTTGCCCTTTTCTTCAACATGTTTGATAGATACGGACATCATCAGCTTACTAAAAATTCTCCAAGTCAATATTTAATAGTAGTTTATTTTACATATTTTTCTAAAACTTACAAGTCTAATAACTTAGTATTTTATATTTGTGGCATATCTTGTTATTACAATAAGCCCTTCAATTCAATGTTCTTTCTTATTTCTTTCCTACTGAATTTATTACTTTTTGTGAGATAGAGTGTGAAGGTACCTTTAACAACTATCGACATTTTTCATATCGATATGAACACCTCAAATGTCGAGGAATTTACTTGCGGCTGGATGTAGCACCCGCTCCCACACGGTCACAATGTTGCCGTACTTATTCGAAGATTTTCGCGGGAATTTCAAATCTTGTGCTGTTAATTATTCGATAACATGGGCAATAGTCAACTATATATTCTTCACAGCAGATAATTCTTCAATCTTCAGGAAAGTAGAGGAACGTTTTGACATTATGGGGAAGTCTAAACATTTAATCTGTTCTATACTTATAAAAAACTGTACATTCCCATATGTATCCAGTGCTTTTCTTTAATGTCCCCCCTTCTATTTTTTGAACGGCTCAACTTAGAGACTTCAAATTCTAGGTGATGAAATACAAGCATGTTTACTATGTTTTGACATAAAATTGACTTATGAAAAATTCAAGATGGCGGCTGGGAGTCATCTTGGAATGTTTTTTTAAATAGAAATAGGGGTCCTGTGACACCTCGTTTTGAAGGTCCTGATGAATACTTTGAAACCCCAGAATATTGCGTCGATATCTTCAAGTACTACAAAATGGCGGTCCATTTAATTACTAACATTGATACATACACTGTTTAAAAAAATTCGTCAAGTTCCATTCAAAAGATGCTTTTTTGAAATTTTTTTAATTTATTCCTTACACAAACTTTATGTCGAGAATATTTCCAGCATCTTTTGAAATGAACTTCACGAATTTTTTTCAAAAGTGTATCCATGTAGTAATTGAATGTACCGCCATTTTGTAGTATTTGAAGGTATCGACTCAATATTTTGGGGTTATAGATTACTCATCAGGACCTTCAAAATGAGGTGTAACATGAACCCTATTCCTATTCAAAAAAACATTCCAAGATGGCGCCCAGCCGCCATCTTGAATTTTTCATATGTAAATTGTATGTCAAAACATGGTAAAACATGCTTGTATTTCATCACCTAGGATTTGAAGTCTCTAAGTTGAGCCGTTCCAAAAATAAAAGGGGGGGGGACATTAAAGAAAAGCACTGTATAATAAATAAAATATAAGGTGTGAGAATTCTTGTAAAAATGCTTTAATCGATGTCGACTGTTTCCGAAATTCTAATGAACTCTGCAAAAAAAGTTGAAAACCTGTGATAACCAAGGTTAATTGATATATCAATTAACCTTGTGTGATAACCTAATATAATGAGTTTTCTTGTTTGGAGACTACAAATTATCAGTTGAACTCTTGTAACATTTGTATGTGTCTATGAATATTTCGCCTTTTATTCATTATCAGTAACATATTCTTGGAAGATTATAAATATACAATGTTAGGGAAGATTACCAGAACGTTCGATTATATCGGATTTAAAAAAGTTGTAGTTGAACTTTTTTACGTATACTCTGATAGTACCTATGTAGATCATTGATTATTACTTATTTTGATCGTCCATTTAGTTTGGAATATTTTTATCGACCATAGATGCCTTGATTCATTTGTCCCGAGATATCGGCGTTTCAAGTAGTGATTACTGATAACGATTCGAAATTTGTAAGAAGTTGAATTTTACCTCCGAATTCACCATAAAATCAAAAGCAGAATATGACGTAACGCCATATTATGTTATTATTAACATTATGTTCTTTCTTACTTCTGCTAAAATCCTGGCAGAACTTTTGATATTCAATAAATTTATTTAAAAATTAGTTCCATCTGTAATCACAAAACGTAATACACAAAGAAAACATTTCGAAATAGATTCATCAATTGCAAAGTGTACTCTAACATATATTGCTATGAAAACCCATAAAACGAACCTTGAAACTCTTTTGGACATTCAAATTTGAAATGTATGTATCTACCTTTATCATCGATTTGATACAGACAAATAGGTAACGATAAGCAAAATTTCACACAAAAACTGTAGATTGAAAAAAAATGTATTATTTTTTTTTGACACACAGCACAGTTATTATTGTATAATTATCCATCTGAAGATTTATCATGATTCTGGATTCCGATAAGATACAATCAAAACTTAAATCAAAATAAACGAACCTCCCTTCATAGATATATCCCAGGAAAAAATGAATATATCTTTGCCTTCCTCACTCAACCCAAAAAACAGAGAAATGGCAACATTGTTGTGAGAACGGGAGCTACATCCAGCCGCGAGTCTCAATTTATATTTTATATTTTTTAGGTTATAAAAAAGGAGGGGAAGGGGGAAAGTTCCGATCTGACGTGTAATTTTTAGGCAAAATTTCAAGAAATTTTCTCAAAATATCTTATGTACAAAAGTAGTAAATAAAGTACGCGCAAAATGTGGGGCCCAACTTTTATCTCTGTTGTGTGCTTATTTATGTTAATAGAAGTTTCTTCTGGTTTGTACTTTCACATCGCTGAAACTGAGAGAAAGTGTTTTATTGAGGAAATTCCTGATGAAACTAATGTTATTGGTAAGTAGTTACTTATATTATCTGTAAAATCACCTTTGATATATAAATCCTGGTGAATGTTTTTGATTTATTTCCTAACAGCTGTAAACATGCTACCTACCTATTTAACATTTTTATACGACGTCAAAGCAAAGACTTAGCTTAGCCGTATTGTCGGAGGTCATTCATACCTACAAAGAATTAAGAACTTGAATAAAGTTAGTTTGAATAAATATTTTAATTTGTGTGTATTCTTAATCTTTTTGTCCCAAAAACAATCGTCGAAATAATCGTGATACAGGGTGTTACTTAATGGTATGTCTATGTCATAAATTTAAGGGGGAGTTCCTGGATAAATTTAAGTCTCGATTTAAGTCGAAAAGGTCATAATATAAACTTGAGTCATAAAAAAAATAATTAAATAAAATGAAAATAAAAATAATAAAAGTATGTTCCTATACATACCATAATATCCTGTGGCAAAATTCAGTTCAATATCTCAAACCGTCTTTGGAAAATGTATAAACTGAAAATAAAATAAATCTTTAACACCCTGTATATTGAAAACCAAGCATTTTAAGACCCAAGTTTATATGACCTTTTCGACTTGAAATTTATCCAGGAACTCCCCCTTAAAATTATGATATACCATTAAGTAACACCCTGTATAAGGTTGTGTTCTCAATCAATAAGGAGTAACCCAAACGTGCAATAAAAACCTTGTTTGTTTTTCTTATCAGTAAACTACAAAGTGCAACTGTACGATCCAAGAACAGGAGGATTCATGCCATCTTCGCCAGGCATCGGAATGCATGTAGACATCAGGGATCCTGATGACAAAACCATTCTTTCGCGAGTTTACTCTTCAGAGGGAAAGATCTCTTTCAGTTCTCACATACCTGGAGAGCACGTTATTTGTATGTATTCCAATAGTTCCGCTTGGTTTGGAGGTTCCCAATTAAGAGTCCATCTGGACATTCAAGTAGGAGAGCATGCTATTAATTATGGAGAGGTTGTGCAGAAAGAGAAAATGTCTGAACTGCAATTGAGAATCAGACAGCTGTTGGATCAAGTCGAACAAATTACTAAGGAACAGAATTATCAGAAGGTAAGACATATCGCGTATGTCTGAAAGATATCGACCATCGCATATTTTTTGTTCAGTTCGGCTCTAAAAGGTCCCCCCCCCCTTTTTTTTTAATGTGTGCACCAAAAATTTTGAAACTTGGCAGTTGGCATACTTCATTTGCTGTCGAAATACTACTTTTAGATGTTACTGACGTACTTCTAGTTTAAATGGACAGGGGGGTCGTGTGACACCTCATTTTGAAGATCCTGATGAGTTCTTTATAACCCTTGAATATTGAGTCGATATCTTTAAGTACTACAAAATGGCGGTACATTTAATTACTACGTTGATACATACACCTAAAAAAAATCGTCAAATTCAATTCAAAAGATGCTGGAAATATTCTTGACATAAAGTTTGGGTTAGGAATAAATGACAAAAAAGCATCTTTTGAATTGAACTTGACGAATTTTTTCAAAAAGTGTATGTAACAATGTAGTAATTAAATGTACCGCCATTTTGTAGTACTTGAAGATATCGACTCAATATTCTAGGGTTATAAAGTACTCAGGATCTTCAAAATAAGGTGTCACACGACCCTTCTTTCCATTTAAAAAAATGTTTCAAAATGGCGCCCAGCTGCCATCTTGAATACTGAAAGTACGTCTGTAACATCAAAAAGTAGTATTTTGACAGCAATTAAAGTATGCCAAGTTTCAATATTTTTGGTGCACACATTAAAAAAAAAGGGGGGGACCTTTTAGAGCCGCACTGTATATCTGCACCTCACATTCTGATACTAAGCGAATATTTTTATTTTACAGTACCGTGAAGACAGATTTCGTCAAACTAGTGAAAGCACAAACTCGAGAGTATTATGGTGGTCGGTTACGCAAACTGCCGTACTTATTGCTATGGGTGCATGGCAAATGAGACATTTGAAACGCTTCTTTGAAGCTAAGAAACTTGTGTGAATTTTTGTTTTGTGAATATTATTTATATTGATTTGTAATAAAAGACTGGGAAAGTGAAATGAAATGATCTTTTGTTATAAGTCCTGAAAATTTTCAACTATCTATGCTCAATTCAAGAACATATTTGAATTATTAAACTTGATAATGTACTGAAAACAATATAGGCTTAATCCACTTGGAGAAAGATAACGAAACTGATAACCTCAAGTATCGCGGAACCTCCTTAACATAATCGCAATAAACAATGCTATATCGTTTGTTCCTTTTCTAACGTGTTGGTTACGTTGTGCTTTTTTGCGTTTAACAAGATGTGAAATATTTCGTTTGCTAGCGTTCACCAGAAACCAGAAAAATTTGTTATAAAAGTCCATCGGAGAAAATCATACCCTTCCATGTTTCCACATCATTCATTTTATTTAGGAACCCAGCCATGTTTTCTAAAATATTTTGCAGACACAAGACAATCTCCGGAGGCGTATTTACCAACCCTAACCCATTGCAGTGCAGATCGTTTCCGAGTACGGCCGAGCGACAAATTTACAAACCATATCCCGATACAGTGCACCTGCTCTGCACACGGATAGGATTTGTAATGTGCGTTTTTGCTTGCCTCCAGCTTGTGGAAATACGCAAGTCTTGTTTCTTTATATTGAAGGATAGATCAAGATGGAAGATATTACCTACGCAATCATTTGACTTTGAAGGTTTATCCAACATCCATGACAAGTGTCGGCGGTATCATCACACGGATCGAAAATTTCCATGTAACTGTTCGAACCCAATTCCAAGACTCAAATTACTCACAAGCAAATCAAAAATGAATGCAAAAACTTCAAGTTATTTCTGCAACTAACTGAATCATGTATAAAACGTTCTCACCTCGGTTCTCACACTTAAGGAAATAGGACATGCTGTACAGGGATTTTCTTTATATATTAGGTGTGTTTGTTATGCTCCAATAGTGCACACTTTTCTACACCACCAACACTCAGTGTGGCTTTGGTTGTGAAATGTTGGTCTGCTTTTTAGGCTGGAATATCTTCACTAAACTAGAAGATATTCTATCCTGAAAAACAGACAAACATTTCACAAACAAAGCCACACTGAGTATTGTAGTTTAGAAAAGTGTGCACTAGTGGAGCATAACAGACACACCTATTGACACCTTTTTATTTGATGTTTCTGATAAAACCATCTCGAATAAAAGTTTGATGGTCTCAAGTTAATTTTTCAAATTTTTAATTTTTTTGAGGTAAATATCTTTTTGAACGTCAAATTCAGGCATAGGGTATGCTTCATCGGAAATATTTAGAATTTTTAAAAGAATATAAAAATCGAATAAAAAAGTAGGGTTCTCATTTGAAATAAGAGAGTTGGATCACGCCCAGACTTCTGAGGCACCCTGTATATGCGAAACGGAGTTTTTTGAAAAATTTACATGAAACCATCAATCTTTCATTCGAGAAGCTTTTTTCAAAAATGTCAAACAAAAAACATAAGGGGGGTGACAATATACAGGGTGTCTCTAAAAGGTCTGTACAAAATCCTACCACATGTTGCTGAGGTCAAAATAAGCCGATTTAACGCAACTCACCTCAGACCGAAAGTCACCATTTCCGAGATACGGGGTGATCAAGTTTAAAATCACCAATTGAGTTTTGTCATTATTTTGGACACTTTCACATATTGCTTTGAAAATTGGCATACGGGTGCCCTACACTTTACATTTTGTGGTTTAAAATGTCCATAACTATTTTCTCAGTTATTTTTTTCAATGTTTTATTGGATAAAAAGATTCTCCAGACGATTTCAAGTAAATAAGATACTCTTGTCAAAGTTCGCTCAAGTTAGCCGTTTTCGAGATATTTCCATTAAAAGAGTTCCATGCCACACCCGAAAATTCCTAATATTTTTCTTCTTTACACGAGCGTCTCAAAAAGTGTTTTATAAAATCATCACGTATTCCTGAAGTCAAAATAAGCCGATTCAAAGCAACTTACCTTTCTTTGAAAATGACTCGTTTTCGACTTAAAACTTTACCACCCTGTATCTCGAAAACGGAGAAATTTTGGACAGAGGCAAGTTGCTTTAAATCGGCTTATTTTGACCTCAGGAATATGAGTTAATTTTGTAAAAATAATTTTTCAAAAAGTTCGTGTAAAGAAGCAATTTTCAGGTGTGGCATGGAACTCTTTAAATGGAAATATCTCGAAAACGGCTAACTTGAGCGAACTTTGACAAGAGTACCTTATTTACTTGAAATCGTCTGGAGAATCTTTTTATCCAATAAAAGATTGAAAAAAATAACTGAGAAAATAGTTATGGACATTTTAAAACACAAAATGTACAGTGTAGGGCGCCCTCTAGCGGCCACAGTAAAACGGACTCCATAAGCGAATTTCTCATACCACAAAACCCCCGTATGCCAATTTTCAAAGCAATATGTCAAAAAGTGTCCAAAATAATGACAAAATTCAATTGTTAATTTTAAACTTGATCACCCCGTATCTCGGAAATGGTGACATTTCGGTCTGAGATGAGTTGCGTTAAATCGGCTTATTTTGACCTCAGCAACATGTGGTAGTATTTTGTACAGACCCTTTAGAGACACCCTGTATAAAGAAAAACCCTGTACATATACAAGAACATTTATAAATACCAGCTCAATGAGAAAAAAAATCAAAAGTAATTCACACGCCTCCAAAATTTGAGGTTTTTGATAGCTCATTTTGTGTACCCTCTGTCCTCGTAAAGGACTAGTACTTTGAAGACAAGTTGAATTCTCAACATCAGCCCCTGAGGGGCCTTGTGAGATGGTGCGTTATCGTGGTGCAGAGTCCAAGAGTTTTCTTTCCAAAAATCTGGCCTTCTACGAATTTGATCTTTGAGTCGCCGCATGACGCTTTGTGAGATAGTGAAACTTCAGCAGATAGGAATTTCAGGCAACGTTTTCTTCACTTTATCGATGTTTACTTCACTTGAAGACATTTTGATGGCCGAATAGAGCGGAGCAAATTTTCCACATCTCGGCCGCTTTTGAATGCAATGTATCACTCATATGCACGTGTTTTTGATAAAGTCGATCAACCAGCCTTCTTCAACCTTTTCGAGGACTCGGTAGGTGAAATTCCATTGGAGCAATGCGAATTTTTTCATTCAATGATTTTATCCATTGCAAAAATCGCAAATCACACTTGAGTATAACTGACAATATCGTGCACTGTAAGCAAACTAAATGACAGATGGCGCTCAAGTCCGCGTCAATATATAGGACAGTTTTGTCAACTTGGCGAAAAATAAATGTTGACAATTCCTTGAGATGGCCATTTTAAATAACAATTCCCGGTACTTTCCTGACAGAATGTACGTATAATATGGTGGAAGTTTTTAGAAAAGTCATCTATTATTGTTATATTTTATTCTTGATATTATGTCTGTTATAAAAAAATCTATTAATTGATTAAATAGGTACTATGAAACTATGTATATCTCATAAGGGTTTACATTCTTTGGTATAACACATCATTCAACTCTTATCCAATAACTTATAATTCTGCCTAAAACTATCCGTCATAGCATACGTCTCATTACTATAGGCACCTTGGTTTACTGATTGGCGTTTTTGAAAAGCATAATCCACATTCGATCTAGAATCGAAATCTTGTGCTTGATTTTGGGCGTTTTCTTTCGATTCCTGGTTATGATGGTATACTCGAGTACACGTGAGAATTGTGCTTAAAAGCACCAGAAATTCAATGAGGACTACTGCTAGTCCGATTCCTAAAAATGCGATGTAGTGTTCACGGTACCATTGATCAAGTTTGTCGTAGCATCCCTGAAAAAATAGATATGTTGAGAAATATAGTCCTTAACCATTGATTAATGAATATTTTTTCAAGTCGACCCAAAAGAACAATATCTGGGAAGATCCAACAAACTCAACAACGATGGAAACAGATCTCCAAAGTTATGGTACAGATGCTAAAAACAGTTAGGAACCATTTTTTCACTCACAATATTTGACAAGAAACCCTTGGATGCACATAATGGAAAGATAAAGTACCCACATCACATTAGAACCACAATTTTTGGACACATGTTACAAGCTTACATTGGTGTCATATTATATTATGCTTTGAGTTCTTACCGCTATATGTCTATATCCTTGATACATATCTTTCTCCAATGCTTGACATAAACTGATGTTTACTGGTATAGGATTCAAATAGGCTCTGTCTTTTTTCTGATTTTGGAGGATACAGCAGGACAATGGAATAGCTAAAGGTTGTCCCAAACCTTGAAGACGCCATAAAGACGTATCATATTCATTTGCAGTGTTTATGCCACAGCAGTTGAACTGAAATGAAAAGACCCACAAGTATAAAAAGTTCTGCTTAGGTTACATTCGTTAGAATTCATGAATTAAAGCTACGATATGCACATTTCAAGCATAATATTGATATTTTCTTACGGTTGTCTGTGCCAAATCTACAGCAGCAGTGAACTGATCCTGTCCACTGACACCATACTTTCCCTGAAGAGATCGCGCCAATGCTTCCGAATCTAGCCCGAGACCCATACATTGAGGCCACACATAAGCTACCGCATAGACGGTACATTCAGCAACCAGCACTGCCATTATTATGATGAAATACTGGAATTTTGAACAGTCAATTGCAGAGGCTCATCATAATTTTATACTTACAAATGAGAGTAGCCAATAGTTGTGCAAACATGAAGCCCAACATCCCAAAATTCCTGCCGCTGCTAGTGTCAAGCCTAGTAATGCTAGGCCAACTGACACATAGTAAAGGTAAGGCTGAGGTAGTCCAGAAAATGGTCCATCTGCTAGGAGTTTTGATAAAAGGATGCGCTCGGAGTCAAAGAGGACTAGCATTCCTCCTGATATCAGCGTGAAACCACATGCCTGAAAACAAATTTGTATTCAAATGATTTATAGCTGTTGAAGTATTGAATATACAGGATGTCCGGAAAGTCAACGATAATACTGAAAGGGGTGATAGTCCAACTAATAAGCTTCCAGAAAAACATTAATTTTTATATATTTTTTTTTATTTGCACCCCCACCACCTTTTCCTTCGCGATTACAAGCACGGAAATTTCCACGTACTTGGTAAAAAAGACAATAAAAATAAAGTATTTGTCTGTAAAATAAGATTTCTTATTGAATATTTTTAACTTTTAGTGGCAATATCTCGAAAACCATATAGTTTTTACTAAGGTCATGTTATGTTTTTCTGGATGCTTATGAGTTGGTCCATCACCCCTTCAAGTATTATCGTTGACTTTCCGGACACCCTGTGGATAATAATATACTGATTTTTTATAGAACTATTCACTTGTGGAAGAGGTTTGAATACCACCAACGTTTCATCTTGATACCCTGCAAGGGTTTAAAACTTTCTCACAGACCATATACAGAATGTTGATAGTAACTGCTTTAAATCTTTACTTAGGGCTGTTAGCACCTTCTCCGGAATTTGCTCATCAAGCCACCAGCCAATAGACTTTACGTATTCAACACACACACTGCATGCTGGTCGACAGCTGAGCATCCCTCTTTCGAAGCCATTTTTAACCATTTTTTCCTCGAAACGGATTCTTTGATGTTTGTGCGATCTGGACATTCGCAGGAAACGGATGTCTTGCAAAATGAATGCCCAGTGTAGGTAGAGAAGCTTCAAAGAAAGAAGTACGAACGATTCTTGGCTCTCTTCCAAGTCGAAGATCAGCTCAACTCGGTTGGAACATAGAGAGCTGGTCCTGTTGTGTCAGTGCACTTTCTTTCTGAACTCTCCTCCAAATCGAAGATCAGTTCTATATGGTTGACACATACAAACTGTCATATCAACAGAAATGACAGCAGAGGCTTGGAACTCGGCAGTTGTAAAGTCGAAGGGCCTTCAAAATAAGGTATCTCTTTCCGTTCAAGATTTTGGAGGTGAGTTTCACCCTGCTCAAGGGATTGCGGACGTGGTTTGCTTATACGTCTAATAAGTGTCTACCTCAAAAACAAAACTGACGTATCTGTGTTTCATTTTTAAATGAATGTCCAAAATCCATGTCGAAAAAGTTTTCGATGGGCCACCCTGTATAGAGAGCTAGTCCAGGTTGATTAGTTTGGGTTAGTTGTCTGAGGTCGAGGAGACGCAGAAGTCATATTTTTTCCCAAATATCGTAGAACGTTTCAGGTCGTTCGACCCCTTGAGCCCGCTGGATACTAAGAACTTTGAATAACAATGAGACGTAGCGCGCCAGGGTGATAGTACACTCCACTTGTTTAGTAAAGCGATTCTGAGAAAATTGTAATGAGTTCCATGAAATTCTAAAGCGACAATCTGAGGGGTTAATAGATGTCGGACACGGTTCTTCTTTTTTCCCAGAAGAAAGTTTGCACACTATACGCGATAGCTTATCCCACGATTCGCAAGAAAATATCGTGTAACCGCGACGTATACCGATATCACTTATATGTAAAAAAAAAATAATTTGAAATCATTCACTCAGGGTGAATCGCATGGTGTGCTGTCCCCCCCTCCTCTTCATCTAAAAGTTGAAATCCGAGCCGAAGTGAGTTGTTTGAACAATACATCATATGAAAAACTGATAATTTTTGAATCTTCATTTTCTTTTGAATAGGTATATTGTAGGTAGGTACAGTGGCGGACATGAGTATGGAGAGGCCCTTAAATTTGATAAAACTCGGACCTGCATCAGTTATCAAAGAAGTGATGGTGCATTATTTGAAAACTTCAATTCATTCGTCAGTTTGGGGGTCCTGGCGATTTTTTTTCAAAAAATTGTTTAGTGCCCAAAAAAGGCTACTTTTCTAACTTTTTTTTTCTGTCTAACGTTTAATAAAAATGGATAGCACCACATTCAAAAAAAGGGTAAAAGTTAGGTATTTCCTTTTTATAATTGAACAAAGGATAGTCTATCTATAAAATTTTGAACTTGGAAAAAATGAGCCATTTTTGAAGAATTCATGCAAAATGGGTCATTTTTGTCAAGTTTAACATTTTATTGCTAGGCTATCCTTTGTTCAATTTTTATCTTTATCAAAAGCTACACAAAAAAAAGTTAGAAAAGTAACCAAACAATTTCTTGAAAATAATCGGCAGTAAACTGACAAATGAATTGAAGTTTTTGAATGCACCATGACTTCCTTGATAACTGATGCAGGATCAGAGTTTCATCAAATTTAAGGGACTTTCAATACTTATGTCCGCTACTGGATGTACCTATGAGTCTCCAACTTGGAATAAATTCAGTAAATCACTTCGATTAGTAGGTAGGTATTTTAAATTGTGCTCTTTTTCAAGTACGAAACAAATTTTATACAGTGTGTCCCAAATTTGGGATATGAAGTCATCGACCATTTTTTCAAAATAATGGCAATTCTAATTTTTTTATAACCGATAGTCTAGTAATCCAAGGTTCAGAAACGACGTTTCCAGGGCAAAACGTTTTTCTCACTGGTTTTGTATGTTTTTTGGTCTGCTGAATCCGAGTTTGAGGTTTGCTACCTCGCCAGGTGTTGGCTTCAAAGTGCTAAGACTTTGGGGTTCTCTGATATTCTCGTTCATATTTCAGATTCTTCTTCAACAGACCAAAAATCATATACGGGGTGTCAATTTAAAAACGTCCCACACTGAATAACGGACCCCCAAAAAAATAAAATGAAAAACGATCGGACCCTTCGATTTTTGTTTTGAGGGGGAAACAATAACTTGCGCCTATTTTCAACTTTGCAACTTCACCGGCTGAGCGGGGATGATTTTGACCCTCAAAATGTTCAATGGAGAGGGGGGTTGACTGATACCTTATTTTGAAGGCCCACAACTGCCGAGTTCCAGGTCTCTACGGTCATTCCTGTTGATATGACAGCTTGTCAATAATTTCTTTTTATATTTTTGCTCAATCAATAAATAATTTACCGCAGGAGCTAACTTATGGAAACCAAGAGGATATGTGATGAGGGACAGAAGATCTTCAAAATTAGCAACTACTCAATCCTTTTGGCAAGGAAGTATTTCACTTAAAAAAAATGGGATGAAATAGATCCTCTTCAAATGTATTGAGTGGTAGCTCATTTTGATGATCTCCTGTCTCTTATCAAATCTTTGGAGAAGTCAACTCTTGTGGTTAAATATTTATTGAATAAAAACAAATCAAAGACATTTCAGACAAGCTGTCATATCAACAGGAATGACAGCAGAGACTTGAAACTCAGCATTCGTAGTCAAGGTCAAAAGGCCTTCAAAATGAGGTATCACTCGACCCCCTTTCCATTTTACATTTTGGGAGTAAATATCACCTTGCTCAGGGCTGAAGTTTCAAAGTTGAAAATAGGCGCAAATTGTTCCCCCCTCGAAACAAAAATCAACGGGTTCCAGCGTTTTTCAATTAATTTTCTTGGGGGCCCGTTATTCAGTTTTCAAATCGACACCCTGTATGAAGAACCATACATTCTACATTTTTGCCCTGCATAAAAACCCTTGCTTACTAAAGTATATTTTTAAAGTTACATGTGCGTGCCAAATTTAAAATTCTCATCGAAATGTCCTTGCATATATTCGAAAAAAAAAAGGTAGGTAGGTATAAGTACCGAATTTATACCAAGTTAGAGACAACCTTTATAATTTCTGTGCAAAATTTTTAAATCTTTTGATGAATCAATTTTCTTCAACCGCAAACCTTATTCGTGTTGACATAAATGCAGATTCGATAATATTAATTAATCAATTCAGCATATGGTAAAGGTAAAGATGAATTATTCGATAATTTTGAAATTTGAAAAAAAACCATGCAAGCAGGTATATGATGTCAAACTATGTATACAATATTCGGTAGCCGTGTTTCTGGACATATTCAATGACAATATAGGTACCTGTTGATACATGCAGTCGTCTGTTTATGATTATGAGAATTAAACTATGAAACAATTGACGGTTTCCTGCCAGCTCAATTAACAACACGTATGATTAATAATATACAATAACATTGAATGACTCACCAGTAGAAAAAAATTTCCAACAGCCAATATCACCTTACTTCCTAGCAAATTTATCCCAGTCATTGCTGCAGAATCCCACTCAATTTACAGGAACCGACAAGTTGAGGCGTTTAAGCCCAAGTCCGACCTCGTCTGTTGCATTGTCTCATAAACAATGACCCCGAACTTCTCACTTAACTTAAATCATACGTTCAAGTTGTGCTTTGAATTGAATTTAGCACCTAGACTCATCGTTTTGTTGTCGAGCATAACTGTGAGCACTGGCGGGACACTATTGGAATCTGCAATATTAAATTCAAAATATACAGGGTGTTTTACAATTGTTTTGCTTGACCGATAGGGATTGTAGAGGGCGTTTGGATTTTATTCTATGCGGAAAGGGGGGGGGCAGATAAGTGCGTAAGGGGCCTGCTTTCCAAAAAAAAGCACAGGAACAGTGCAGACTGGATACCGACCATCAATTGGTACCGTTTAAGGTCCAACTGGTAACAATACAGAACCTTGTTGATAATATGCATGCAAAAGAACCACGTTCAATCTTGAAATTTTCTGAATCATACTGGATAAAGCAAATGCGAAAAAGGTGACGGTTTTCTACGCAAGTTGTGTTGTGTTCCGATTTTTCACGGATCACAATAATTAATCGTCAATAGATGTTGCGTGGAATAATTTTATTTGTTTCCGCTTTTGTTTAATGAACAATCCAAATTTTCATGGTTTAACACCATAACGGAAAGAAACGAAAATGTCGCCAACTATTTTGGAGGTCGGGTAACTGCAAGAATTTTGTATGATAAGAACTATAAGGTCAATCTTTCCTGAGTATCTGGTAAATTAAATATTTAAATTGATGGAGAGTATAAGAACTGGAGTCCACCTCAAGATAATTATTAGCAGTAAGTTCAGGAACAGAACATTAAAAAAGAATCCATCTCATCCTTATTATCGGATCGCCGTACAAATTTCTATGAGAAGATGGTTGAAAAGAGTTTAAACATTCCTAATATTTCTGTATAATTGTAAATGTCCAAGGTTTTCTCATTTTATGAGACATTATTTCGAAAATATACAGAGAAAAAACTTATTATCACAGAAGCTCGTTTTGAAACGGCAGCAGCCCCTTAAGTGGCCAATTATTCTCAACCCATTTTTATACAATACATTGTATAAAGTGTGTTTACTACTTATTGTATGTATACAGGGCTCCCTAAGTTAAAATAAATTCAGTAAATCAAACACTGTTTTTTTTTTGGAAAATGGATCGGGCACGTCGATAAGTATTTAAATCGCGCTCTTTTTGATGTACGACAATTTTTTAAAGGGTGTCGCAATGTTGACGTCATCGACTTTTTTTCTTTGAAATAACCCCTAATTTTTAATTAATTCTAGAGGGTAAATCAAGTTACACACGCTTGCAAATTTCATTTTGGACACCATGTATAGAATGTTGTGTGGAATTTTGAATATTAATCGAAGTGTCTGAGCTGATTTTCGTAAAAAAAACTTTCTTTGATTTAGGTACCTATTGAATCTATTTCAAGTTATAGAGACTCACCCTGTATAAATATGATTTGGATTTATCTGTTAAATGTTTATTTTTTGACCAAATTATTCTAGAATGTTTAAACATCATTAAATTTGGTCATTTGGAACAAGTTGATTGCCATCATCAAATCAACCACTGGTACCTCAAAGACAATTAGCAAAATCCCTTATTGATGATAAAATGGCTGCTTATCATATTCTTCTATTGATTCATAATTAGTATGAGCAATGTGAAAGCTACTCATTGCATGTGTATTATTCTGATTAATATTAATTTGCAGAAAAGAAATTGTTTTATTACGGTATGTGGCGGAATAGCCGCAGATGCCGTGAAAATACTACATAGTTATTAAATTCGAGATAATTTTACCCCTATTTTAGGGTCACCTACACATTAATTTGATGTGGTGGCAAATTTTCTCAAGAATCACATCTTTCATGATAACGTTGAATCAAATGATTCAGACTACAAATATTTTTCCAATAAAAATATGAAATATGTTAGAAGCCAGAACCAGAAGAAAAAACCATGCATAATAATTACTAGTTATCAATGTAAAATGAAAAGCATTATTTAAACAGTTGGGGCAGTTGACTATACTTATGAACAGAGACGTACACTAGAGCGACAGAGACAAATAACACACCTACGGTTTCAATCAGTATCTTTGAGCACACGATCCAATACTTGGAAACCTAAAAAGCTACTTAGTATCTTCTATGTTTCAAACCAGCTCCACACTATCTGGCCAACTGGGCAAACGTTGGCGATGCGTGGAGTTTGAAACATTTCGGTAAATGAGATACACATCACAGAAATATTTTTTATACGAGTCCTACTCATATTTCATTGAGTTTATCTCATCTACCGACTTCCAGACATATTTCAAACTCCACGCATCGGCGACCTTTGCATAGTTGGTCGCATAGTGTGGAGCCGGTTTTAGAAATACACAAATAGAAAATATGTATATACAGGGTGATTCAGGAAGAAATATCAATACTTCAGGGCCCAAAAATAACAAAAAAGTTCACATAAATATACGTCCGCAAAGCTTTCGTTTTTGAAATACAGGGTGTTAAAAGTGGAGACCTGATGTTTTTTTATAGATATTTCCGAAACCTGTTATGATAATTGAATACAATTTGGCACAGTTGCTAAGTGTTTAAACTCCAACTAATGAATGAAAACCTGTTATAACTTTCATGAGGGGATATACAGGGACGGGTTCAAAAAAATTATGCCCCAGATTCTTTAATTGTTGATTTTTAGTAGTTTTCATGAATGACTTCGATAGGTACCTTTCCTTATGATTTTTGGAGGTGGTTGGCAAAGAGTTATTTGAATAGTGGTAGTGATGGATGTGAATGTAGTTTAGTAGATTGTTTGGGTTAGTTGTTTTGACATTGGAGTCTGCCGAACTTTGTTAATATTTGTTTTGCTTCGAAGATCGGTATTTCTTCACATTTTTCTCAAAGTTTGGCAAATTCCGTACCTACGTGTGAAGAACAAGGTAAATAATTAAATCCGGTAGTTGCCGAAGATTCCGCATACTGGCAAATTCGAGTCGAAAATGCCCCTTGAACATGGGTCCGCAAAAGCTTCGTTGACACTTTGACTTTTTTTCCTTTGACATACTTCAAACAATTGTTGTAAACCGTTATTTTCACAGTAATATTTTTTTTGGTTAGTTTTTTTCGGCATTATTGTAGTTCAAGAAACAATAACACTATTAAATTTTAAAAAAAAACTATCTTGGTAAAAGGAAGGCATTTGCGGATCCATGTTCATAGGACATTTTCGACTTGAATATACCTAAAGAATACGGAGTGAAATGTCCCTTACCTCGCAGGACCAGGGTGTCCAGGGAATACTTGGAAGCGATGGTGAAGCAGACACGAAGAAAAAGTACCTACGTGGATCTGAGCATAATATACCTGCTGAGATCATGGTCAAAAACTAGACTGAAAGATATCGAGAAAGGGTCTGGGTAGTTAACGTTGAATTATTGTAACTGTTGATGAGAACGACAATAGACAATATTCTTTGAGAACGAGACTTCCAGACTTTTCCTCCCATATTATTTTGAAAGAATTGATTGATGATTGCATGCCAGGTTTTTTTCCTTTTTTTCTCAAGTTTCTTGCTTCAGCCATCAGCAGAGAAAAAAATCGGAGTTACCTTGTTTTATGGAATAGTAGACACAATTTGGAACCTCCACCTTTCCGGCTGGTACCTACCCATATTGTTCTCCCATTGCGAAAAGGCTACACAGTCGTACAACGTACAACAACATTTACTGCTTGTTGTTTTTCATCATTATTTTACAGGTTTTGGGACTTTCAAACATAAACCCGAATCGTGTTTCTATAATTTTATAGTTGCATATCATAATCCAAGTCTACGGAGATAAATAAATATTGTATAGTAAATGCCAAACAACTTTGGATCTACGTCATCGTTGCCACCAGGCTCGTTGTTATGAAGTTTGCTGGTGGCCAGATTTGGTCACCTGCAAATCACATTGAAACTCGCTTGGTGGCAATTATGACGTGAATCGAAAGTTGTTTGGCATTTGCTGTATATTGTAAGTATAGCTCTTTGGCTTTATCTTACAGAGATACAGAACAACGAATTATGTTTAGTGTTGAGAGGGCGACAGTCGAAAACCATTCTCAAAGTGGTACCTATGAGCTAAATGGGCAGAAACCTATAAATTTGATTTTGTGGACAAAGCCAACAATTAATCTATTCTGGACAATGTTATGGGTTCAATGAGAACGGAAATCATGCATGACTTGTGGAAAGCTATCGCAATAATAATTAATTGTGTATGGAGGCCTTTGAATGTGTGTTGGTAAAGAATTTTGACGTCTTCTTGGTAATCTAACAAATTTATGTGTCAAAAATCTACTTAACGATCAGACTTTTACATAAAACCATATACATTGTGGGCGAAATTAGGTGAGAACATAATTTGACCCTAGTTAACGTTTTTGCTTCTTTATGGATTTAGATGATTTTTGGATATGATATCAGTCAACATGTTCTGAATGTTACTCCAAAATTGACCTTTAGAACTTTTGCTAGGACCGGACTTGTGACGTTTTTATGAAATTGGTGCATTCAAGCTCGTTGCAGTCTATGTGAAGTACTTACAGACCAACTGATATATTTTTTAAGAAGGGCATTTGTAGGAAATGTTATCCTAAAAATATGAATATTCTAGAGCCATAACCTAAGAAACGATGTTTTTTTTGTATGATGCGGTGCTTTTCGGCATAAAAACTACTTCACTTCACTTGGATGAAGGTTTCTTGGAATTCCATAGCAACATCGTTTGTTTGATGAAGATTTGTCGAATTTTTTACATTTTAGAATTTCTATAATGGAAAAAAAAATGAATTATTATCTTTTTTTTTAATTAATAAACTTAATTGAATTTTACTCAAAAATTTATAGAGGCGCGACATTTTCGTGCACCTATATTCTTTTCCATTATTCGTTTAATCGATACTTTATTTCCAAGTAAGATAGAACCATTCTACTTATTTGAAATCAAACAGGAAAACTCCAAAATCTCCAACAAATTAAAAAAAATTTCAACAAACAAACCACGTTGCTATTGAATTTCAAGAAACCTTGATCAAAGTGAAGTGAAATAGTTTTAATGCCGAAAAGCACCGCATCATAAAAAAAAAACATCGTTTCTTAGGTTATGGTTCTAAAATATTCATATTTTCAGGATAACTTTTTCTACAAATGCCCTTCTTAAAAAATATATCACTTGGTCTATAAGTAGCGCAGTTCGTTTTTGCAACGAGTTAAATGCACCAATTTGATAAAAACGTCGTAAGTCCTGGTCAAAATCCAAAAGCTCATTTTTGGAAGAACATTCAAAACATATTGACCAATATCATAACCAAAACTTATCAAAATCCATCAATAAACAAAAAAGTTAATAAGGATCAAACTATGTGTTCTAACTTAATTTGGCCCACAGTGTAGGTACAGTGGAAAGCATTTTGTATTCGCACACAATATTTTAAACAACCCTTGTAAAATGCAAAACTTTATCATAGTAATACATCACTTTCGTCAAAATGACAAGTCATAAGTAAACAAAAAGCTGACTTTTGGTTTTGGGAATTTTGGGATTGATTATTTCAGCTTAGTTCAAATAATCTTGTTACAACAAGCTGCACGGTTTCTCAAATGTACCTATTATCCAGTGATGCGAAGGGCGAAGGGCAACTGAATTATTTGCTAGTATGTGAGATATTTATGTAGAAAACAAAATGTAAGAAGGTAATAGAAAATACATTAATTGCGTCTCTTTTATATCAGATTACTAAATATTTATCACCTCAAACAAGTCCCAGCGCAGATACGACCCGCAGTGGCTTGATAGTTTTTGTTATTCATGGTTTAAAACCAAAAATCCGCAAACAACACGTGATCAGAGACAGTAAAACGATCTAGCAAATCACATGGTGTGTTTGTTTATTCCACCTATGCATTTTACGAGGGTTGTCAAAAAATAACTGAGTGTGCGAATTCATATGCTTTCCAGTGTACATACAGTGTGTCGCAGATAAGATGAACGCACCCCTGTATTTTCGATTCTTATTTGAAGGTTCGAGATTTTCTACTGTCATACAGACTGATGAGCCACACTCTTTATGATATCTAACTAAAATTTGAACTTTAAAGCCCGCCTACTACGTCTTCGCAAAGAGGGCCAATTCTCAATATTTTGATTCGCGTTAGAAATATCGAAAAGTTACTGGAAAAAGTTATACTAGATTTTATTCTCACCTCGTATTCCAAGTTTCAATATTTTTGTTCATCTACGAATTTATTTTTCCGTTTGACACAAAATAATTCCCATAAAAACTAAAATTTCGACTCTTTTTTAATATAATGCTGTCATTGCTTCTCAAAAACAATTTTCAAGGTTGTGGAGAGACGTAATTTTTATTAGGTGAATGATTTGATTGGGATTTGATCAAAGAAAAAAATTAAAATAAAAGATGGAATCTACTCTTGAAACTCGGTATCCAGGATGAGAATGCAATTTAGAACAAATTTGCCCTGTAACTTTTTTCGATATCTTTGACACGAAGCAAAATATCGAGAATTGGCCATCTTTGCGAAGACGTAGCAGAAGGGTTAAAAGACATCAAATTTTAGTTAAATATCATGAATAGTGAAGCTTATCAGTCAGTATGACGGTGAAAAATTTCGACTTCTTCAAATAAGGAGAATACAGGGGTGTATATTCATCTTATCTGCGACACACTGTATATAAAATAAGAATAGCGATTGCGGAGGAATAGCCCCAGTTATTTTACTATTGTATGTATCTTACACAAAAAAAATCTGCAATCTCTCATAATTCATGATTCATCAAAAAGACGAAAAATGCTTACAAATTGAAATTCGAAAAAACCTAAAAACAGATATTTATCTCTCCATTGTTACTTACTTCAAGTTTTTTTTCAAATGTATCAACTACGTTTCACACCTTACCTCAAAAGAAACACGAATTCACACCAAATACCTCTAGACAATTAAACTTTTACTAGACGCACAGTCAACAATAATAATTATGTCGGTTAATTTATTGACACAAAAGTGGCACGAAATGAAGATATCCTCACCGAATACCGGTGTTGCCCAATCGCGGCAAATAAACCGATGAATTTCACCGATTTTTAACGCTCCGACTTCGTGTGAATACAATGGAATTGTGTTTGATTTAAAAATGCTCGAACGGAAGGAAGGTAATTAGCAGAGCGTAAAGGAGTAGGGCTCAATTTTTCACGCATGATGACCAGGGGAGAGTGAATATTTCACATTTGTTGATACCTATAGAATGTGGCCGATGTTCTGATGAGATGAGCAGGTTGAAGACAATGGGCAATTTTATCAGAGGCGTAGATTTTGTTTAGCTAGAACGCAAGGTTTAATTATTGCTAAATTGAATGAAGAATATCTATCAAGAAACTGCAATTTGTTTTGAGATATGAACTAGACATATTGGCTATAGGTTTGGTGAATTCAATTAGTAATACATTTGTTCAATTCAATTAGTAATATGCCTTCTATTTTATTGATCTATTCATATTATTCATTAATCTATACTTACTACTACTATACCTACCTTCTTAAGAATATTCCGCTAGCATGCATGGAGATCTAATGTTTCCGGGGATTAGATTACCACGTAAGAGATCATAAGCAGATTACGACTTGAAATATGCTATAATCAGATTTGTAATAGATCTGCACACAAAAGAGATATGTAAAATCTGAGGCACTACTACACTACTACAGGGATCCCGCGAGTGGCGCTCTCTACGGTTGTACAGAAAATAGTGTAGTTGATTTCTATTTCTCGATCCAAAAAACCCGCTCACATCAATTTATGTCGCAAAAAAGTCTGAAAACCACTTCACTAGGACGCAGTTTGAATCTGAAAAAATAAACTCAACAACTTTCTAGAAACTATCCTAGTGTGTCCCAAAAAGTTGTATACATATGGTAGACTTTTACACTATATATTTTACGAAAAAAAGTGTTTCTTTATTAAAAGCTCTGCATGGTCCAAGGCCTAAAATGCAATCATCAGATGACAGATTTTACCAGTCATATGCGGTGTTATTCAGAAAACATGATTTTCGCTCAAGAGTAAAGTACCTTCATTATTTATGACAAAATCGAGAGTTGTCATTGAGGAAAGTTATTAGGAATTGAGAAGTACGTTCATATATCCAATTACACATATCTACGATGAAGTCTAAGTTTTTTCAACTTTTTACAATTTTTCCAAGTTTGGTTCGTATGGAAGACTTTTTCATTTTATTAATTTTTTGAAAAAAAGTTGTCCTGATTACCCTTAATCTGAACAAAATCTGGCTTTCATCGTAGATAGGTGTAATTGGATATTTGAAGGGTCTTCGACCATGCAGAGCTTTTTATAAACAATAATTTTTTCGTTAAATTGATAATAAAAACGTTTACCATATTATGTGTACAAGTTTTTGGGAAACGCTGTACAGTGTTTCAGATTTAATTGATGGAATAAGAACACTATTTACCTAATACAAAAACATCATATTATGAAGCTTAGTTTTCGAGAAACAGGCGGGTATTGAAGTTTTTCACAAATAAAACTAAAATAATTATGATTTTTAAAACGACTTGGAATGATAATTGAGCAATTAAATTAAGTGAGAGGTAACAGTGTATAAAGCATATTTTTATGCTTATCTTCCGACGTGAATTGTATTTTAAATTTTTACAGTGGCGTGCGTAAAATACAAAAGTACACAGCTAGCTTTTTCAAATTTGAAAATAATTTTTGAGTTCCTTGTTCAAAAAAGTTCACAGAGTTTTTCTCAGCGATGTGCAAGTAAAAAGTTAAAAACCGTTTTGATGTCCGATAAAATGTAAAGATTCAAGATTATTATTATTATTTGAACAATAAATGAAGATAACATTTCTCATTCAAAAAGTTTTCATTTTTTTCGTAAAACTTGAACACGCATCTCGAAAACGAAGCTTGAAATCATATACAGGGTGTTTATTAATTGAATGCCGATACTTAAGGGTGATAATCCTTGAATGATTTCAAGACAAAAAGTTCACATGGATATATTTCCGCAAGAGCCCAATTTTCAAGATACAGGTTGTTGAAATTTTAAAAAATGAATGATTTTTTTATAATTACTTTGATACTATTCCAGATATCTTTTTGAAATTTGGTACACGTCTTCAATGCATCAATATGCATTTTGTGATGCACAAACATTTTTATTATTTTTACCAGTGGCGTCCGCGCTGGTTGTGCACTCAATATTTTTGGGGAAAAAACTTGTACGCCACTGCTTCCCTTTAAAATAAAAATTATTTTGGAAATCTCTATTTATTTCCGAGCCAATTTGTTCTCTTGATTTTTTTTTCGTCCGGCGCATGGTTTTCGCTTGAAAAAAATAAAATCTACTCAATTGCATTGACACCCCGCTTTGTCTTCCAATATTTTTAAATCAGTGGCGCCCTCTTTAACATTCACATGCATATTGATGCATAGGAGACGTGTACCAAATTTCAAAAAGATATCTGGAACAGTATCAAAGTAATGATTAAAAAAGTTTTTCTTTTAAATTTCAACACCCTGTATCTTAAAATCTAGGCTCTTGTCCATATGAACTTTTTGTCCTAAAATCATCCAAGGATTATCACTCTCAAGTATCGGCATTCAATTAATGAACACCCTGTATATTTCATAAACTTTTCTCATCATCTTCGTGATTTCCATCGACTGTTGAATTTTCCGGATTAAAAAATGAAAATCTCTATAAAAAGAAAATTGTAATATTAAATCTGACTCACCCTGTATATTAGCAATAAGTATCAAGCTCTACATGATAAATTCAATAGAAAATTGTGAGCAGATCCATTCTTTCACCATTGGACTCATAAGTATACAGGTTATCCGAGAAAATGTGGAAAATCTCTCGGATTCAGTTGGAACATGAAAAAATAAGGTGATGAGTTTTTTACCCTAGAAGCCCTTCCTGCGGAGATATGGCCCCCTAGAGGGACGCCGCTGGGTTTTCCATTCCCTTTCAAAGCACTCAATATAATTTAATGGAAATTTTATAGGATGGACACTACTAAGGACCTCTTAAAATAATGTCCTTGAAACACATATACCTTATTTAGTTTACCAGGAGCGGACTAGGAAGTATTTATCGCTTACATTTTCAACACCCTGTATAATAGATTTGAGAAAAATAAATTTGTATAGCTTGAACCTTAAACTGAAAGGAGGTAGGTACTAAAATGTGTCCTGAACAAAATTATTTAAAAACATGTAAACCTATGTTTTTCTTGAAATGTTTATAAAAATCAACCTGAAAAAAGATGTAATGACCCATTTTCCATGATTTCTGCAAAAATGGGTCATTTTTAACAAGTTCAAAATTTTTGCTCCTCTCTGCCAGGACACGCAAACTGACAAATGAGTTGAAGTTTTGAAATGCAACATTACTTCTTTGATAACTGATGCAGAATGAAAATTTTTAGGTAACTCTTATTAATATGACAACCACTGTAGAAACTATCCATGTATTGCAGAAGGGAATTAGTGAAAACAGTCTTCCAACTCCAACCAACATTATCTCGTTGAGTCAGTGGCGTAGCCAGACAATTAATAAAGGGGGGGTTTGGGTTCGGACAGGTTAGAGACTGCATGAGCGCCGCAGTCGAAAAATGTTGAGGAATTTTCCTTTTCAATGATTTTCCAAGAGATTGTAAGACTGCTATTATTTCATCATTTAAATTCAAATGTGGTTTTCAATGACACTTTCTGATCAAGGGGAGGGGTTCTGACCCCCAAAACCTCCCAGTGGCTACGCCCCTGCGTTGAGTATGGACTCAGTCACTCGACGTCCCAGTGGCGGGCATAATTATTGTTTAGGCTGCTGCGGACTCAACGTGTTCGAGCCCTCGCTGCCTTTTGTTTCGATATTTATGGAAACGGTCGACTATTGGTTAAACTATATGAGCTAATGAAAAAAGTCACCTGAATAGATAACTTGGAGGGTTTTTGAATATCTATTAGATGGTAATCATTTCAAGTATACAGGGTCTGTGATATAGTCGTGGAGCCCCCTGTATAATGGTACCCCCTGTTTATATTATCTGATTTTCAATTGTGAGCAAAAACTGTAATACAGATAATGTTCCTAAATTCAGGCGTTTTCGAGTTATCGCGTTTTATAAATGACTTTTTTGCAAGTTTGATAATATGCTATAAAACTCAAACGGTTCAAGATAGAGAAAAACGGTCTGCACTTTCTCACCTTAACTTTTCAAGAGCTTATTCCGTCATTTGAATAGAAGGTACTGTCAACTTTCAATTTTTTTTCGACACATTTTAAATTTTTTTGAAAAGAATTAATTTTATGTCCTTCGATAGCTCTTGAAAAGTTAAGACTAGAAAGTGCAGACCGTTTTTATTTCATCTTGATAGCTCGTAAACTGCTGAATTTAGGAACATTATGTGTATTACAATTTTTGCTCAAAATTGAAGAAAGAATCAAAATATCCAATAATATACAGGAGGTTCCATTTAAAAAAATGCAACTTTGTTGTTCCACGACCCAATGACCGACCCTGTATATTTCTTGTTATCAGATGTTGATAACAAGAAATATACAGGGTAGATAATTCGAAACCCTTCAACTTTTGTGATCAACTTTTTCCAGTAGCTCGTATAGTTTAACCAATAATCGACCGTTTCCATACTTATCAGCGACCCTGTATATTTTCACAGCGTTGGGCGGTAGATTGGCGGTTGAAATCGCGAACCGCTGTGTTTCTTTTGTTCGGTGGTTTTCAAATACTCAAAATGAGGGTGTGATTTTGAAAAACTTGCTTTTAGTAACTTCAATTTGATGTTAAAGTAGGCCGGGTTTCACGCGCCAATTTGATAAAAAGGTTAATAACAAGACTCTGTAGTTGTGTGTTTGTGATGAAAAGTTTTTTTTGTTTTGTTTTGAGTGTTTACATCAGTGAAATGATTGTTTTAATAATTTTTCATTAAATCGTTCAAATGACGGCAGATTGGAATGGAAGTAAGAAAAGTAGAAGTAGTGATGAAGAAATCAAAGACAAGCAAATGATATTCATCCACAAATTGAAGGAACATAAAATCAATTTGATCAAACCACAAACTCCGAAAGTTAAGCGAGAAAAAGAGGCCGCTTTAACAATCTTAGTACAGCAAATGGTATATAGAAATCTTGAACGTATTGCTTACAACAAAACAGCGAAGAAAATTAGCAATATGAAGGCAAAAATAAAGAAGAACTTGGACGTTAATCGTACAGGCATATTTTTCAACTTTTTTTTTTGTACGCAGTATCAAGGACTATAATTGAAGACACAAATAAAACAACTAACAGCGCTGAGAACCAAAGTACACTGATACCAAGCAAATGATGCAGCTGTCGACCTACCTTAAAAATTTGATAGTAATTGCTACACTAGAAAAACGAATTCCTGAATTTATTCATCATATCTCAAGCAAATGATAGCAATTGCTTGTACATTTAAAAAAAAAACTTTGCCTAGTAGCCATTGCTAAACTTTTAGACCGGGAAATTTGCCAGATCTTCATATTCGAATATTTGTTTAAAAAACGATCAAATATTCGAATATTCGCATAATTTGAATGATCGAAGTCAAATCATTTGAAAATTCGAAATATTCGATAATTCTACTCGAATATTCGATTATTCAGATATTCAATTACCCGACTAGGTAATTTCCATGCACATAGACCTACAGAGCGAGAAGCAAAATGATCCTGGGTAGAAAAAATGCTGCGGTGGAACTATCAAACATCTCATGGCAACCGTTTGGTCATAGGCGTAGGCGTAAACATTGAATTATTGACTCGACTGGTTTTTTGTACATCAATTTCTTTAGTATCGATTGATAAATGATAATAGAGTGAGTACTATGCCTTACCGCTTACCGGTCGGCTTCTAATCATCACTTTCTCCAATAGACTCCTTCACTTCGGAAAGTGATACTCTTTTTTCATTCGGTTTTCTATTGTTTTTCAATCATACTCAATAAATAACATTATTTACAACGAACAATTTTTAAAAAGTCTACGTTAAAGGCTCCCACTTGACTGCATCAACACCAAGCATCTGATCCTTTGAAAGATTATCCAAAAATACCATCTGCAAAAAGATAGCTAAAAAGTCGAATGTACAAACCATCTTCCATCACTCACATGTTTTCTCATATATCGCACTATCACTTCAATATTGTGAGGTGAAGCATACTGCATCTGATAAAGCCTCCTCCAAATTGCACCTGCCAAAACTATATCGTCCGATTGAATGCCTTCATCATAGGCAATAAAAGCGGCTTGAAGCTGCTCTGAAAGTTCCTGTATTTGTGCGCGGGTTGCTGAAGGATTAGCAGCCTAACAAAGAAACATGATCAATCTATCTCCTCAATAACTGTTAATTCACCCCTAATTTTTTAACACGTTTGGCAACATCAGACCACATAGCTTCCAACATGGAATTTCTCAATATTTGTCCGTCGCCTTCGTCAGCCATTGCTCTTGCTGAAATCATCCAGATGTGCATTTCTGTCACTACAAACCATGAATAAAACGTATCTGGAAGGTCTAGTCTTTCAAAGAAATCGAAATAATCGATTTTGTCTGCGATGTTTTCGTATAGGAGGTAGCCTGCACCTTTTATTCTCTGAAAACGGGTTTTACTTGAAATGAGTGGTTTGTTGATTTGAGTAAATGAACTTAATCATTTGGAAATTATACATTAACAAATATCGTATACTTGCAAAAGATTCACAATTACAACAAAAAGAATTCATTCACCGCATTTCTATGACAAATACTGGATTGATTTTGAGTGGTTCTATCACTAGAATCTTGAAAAACAAGAAGTGCACCGAAAAAAAATGGATACACAATTCTGATAAGTGATAACGTAAGTCCTAAAATCAAGAAAATCCAGAACATTCAAAACTTACGAGTGAATTTGGTCCAAAATTTGCTGACAAAAACATTCAATGAAGATAGAAAAAAAATTGAAAATAGAAATACACATGAAGAATTTGACTTTCAAATTTTTTGTTAAAGAATCCTTCAATCAAAACTAAAATCTATCCTATCTTACTTGCCTATTTTTAATAATGATAATAAGGTGATATACTCATTATTAATTGAAAGCAACAATGATAGATTGAAAAAATACAAATAGTCAAAATAAGGTCTTCTATCACCACTTTCTATGTGCGAAAAAAAAACAACTTAATTCCTGAAAAATTTGATATAGTTGAGGATTTTGAAGAAGTACAGGGTGATTTATTCTCAGCGACAGGGTGCTAGTCCTCGTAAACTATTCATCATAGAGACCCACGAAAAAAAATCTGTAAAGTAATGTGCCCAAGTATTTTTTTTTTAAATATTACTTGGTTTGTCCAATATAACAAGTATCACAGGTTTGCTGGATTGAAGATCTTGAGGGGTCGAAATGTGGGCCGAATCATTTAATTTGGAAAACATAGATCCTATTGACTATTGCATGTAGGATCAATATAAAGAAAATGGCGGCCAATTTTCTCAGAGAGACCTTTTATACAGTATGTACTCGGATAGATTACCCTATAGGTATAATGGACCAAAATTTTCATTCTTCCACCAAAAGTCACTCTACATAAAAGTTCTGCTTGTTTTAAAAAGTATATTGCAGACTTTCAATTCAAAAATATTATAGAGGAAAGTAGGCAGAATAAAGCAATTTCATTGGCCGTATGCAGTGAAAGTTGATTGTTGAAAAAGTCGCTTTTACATCATATTTATATCGCAGAATGATGACTGTAGGTACGCGAGGGTCAAAAAGAAATAGAAAAGGTGAGTAGTAGGTACATCGGAGTTTTTCAAAATTGAGGACGAAAACTTTAAGGGCATATTTACCAAAAATTTTAAAAAAATTTCATATAAACATAGTCCTAACTTGCGTCGTTCACGAGATACAGGGTGTTAGAAAATATCGTTTTTTTTTTATCGATCAGTCAATCACCTTTCAGCTGATTTTGATAAATATGTCCTCAAAAGGGTCGTTTTTTCTGTGTATCTAATTAAAATAAAAAAAATCATCCCAATGGCGTCTCAAAGGGTCATTTATTTGATATTTAACACAGCAATTTAAGACATCATAATTATGTCGAGTATGTTTATATGAGAAAGTTTTTTTTGGTAAATAGGCCCTCGAAATCTCCGTACTCAATTTTGAAACTCCCTGTATGTTTCAGGCATGAAAGTCCCGATGAAATTTAAGAATTGGTCATATTCTGCTATATTTTCGATTCATGTACCAAAATAAGGTTGGTATGGCATAATTCTAGAAGCATTTTGTCAGCAGTTACAGTATATTCAATAAACTGATCAATAAAATTCAGTTTGCCTTATTTCTTGTTGGACTGGTAAAGAGTATTTTATTAACATAATAAAAGGTAAATAGAAAATAATAAATTGAAATCTCGAATAAAACAATTACTCATCATAAGACAAAAACACTAAAGTTTCAACAGTAATTAAACTGTTACAGTGCTTAACTTTCATCGCAATTCTCCTGAAATTTGGAATAGAAATACGATTAAGTTTCATGAAATGAAATTGTTATCGCCCTTGCATAATATAGGGATCCTTGTACCAAACCAATGATCTAATAACTATAGATGAAACATAGCGAGATAAACATGAGGACAACATCGATCTGTGCACTCGGGTGCAGAGTTTCTCCCACCACGTTGTTTGCCAAACTTAGGCCCGTTATTCCAATGTCACCTTATGTGACATTTAAGCTAAGGTATACTTAAATTTGATGTAAATTTTAAAATTGGTCTCCGAAAGTGACGTTTTTCAATTGCGCCACACCTTTCATTTAGCTAAGGATCTAATGTGAGTGTAGCAATTGAAACACGACACTCATAGCAGACAAAATCAATGTCCAAAATAACCTTTAAGTGTGCCTTAATCTTGAATGGACATTGAAATATCGGCCCTTACTCTATTAAAAGTATTACTACGCAGCAAAAAGATTAAAACATTGTTTGGAATCATTTTTGAAACCATTTTATGTATGAATTTAATCAAATATAAGTTGATGGTAACCTTTTTGTTAAAATTGAAACATCTCTTCAAGATTTGTTTAGGTATTTAGGATTTGGAAAAACCAGAGTATTCTCTTCTGAAAATTAAAAAAGCTGAAGTACGGCAAGTGGGGTTTGGTGTTGATTTTGTGAATGTTTATTGTGTTTTTATTCTGATCTAGTTTGTAGTGCTTCATTATTTACTTATATGGTATATTGAAATGACTCGCAAGTGTCAAGCTTGCAGTAAATAAAAATTTAACACAGAACACATATACAAAGTTTAGAAGAAAATCGTAAATGGAGGGCGGGGCCTTAGTGAAAGCTTTGATTCGCATCCACGGAGAGGCGCTGATGAGCCTGAAGTTCGTTAGATCTCGAGAAGATGGCGATATGTGGAATGCCACATGACAGCTTATTAGCTTGTCATGATGATAGATGAAGTCATTTGAACGTCAGCCTTTATCTTCATGTTGTCTTTCATGCTTTGATTCCTGACCTCTCTAAGTGAAAAAATGCCCTGGTAATCCTCATCAAAAAACCTATAAGAACGCAGAATACAACCCGGAATACTAGATGCTCATCAATGTTCCTGCCGCCATCGGAAAAGTTCCGGAGAAATGCATCCTCCACAAAAAAAGGAGTGACGATGGCAAAAAACTTTCTGCCAGAAGAACAAATGGGATTTCGTCCAGTGTATTCTACAGCAAATCAAACAGTGAGGCTAAGTGAGACCATCCTGAAAAGGTCGAACAAAGGGGAATAAACAGAAGAAGTGTTTCTCGACGAGTTTCGTACAGCCCAGCCGTCCCACACCACATGGAGCCATGCACCGCTTCCCGAGACCTCCGGAGTAAGTGGCATTTTCTTATAGTCACCATCACACAGGGTCAGCGCTTCCGCAGATAGAAAGCCCACACTGACCCCATCCCCAGATGGTACTGGACATTCAAGAAAAACGAAAAAAACTACATTTATTCAAAGTTTTTGTCTTTATTTAATAAATAAAGACATTTTCAACGTAAACGTCAATGTCAGTGCTTTTATTACTGTATAATATATTACAGAAATCTTCAATAATACATTATCCAAGTCTGATAGTTCGATTCGCATCCACTTCATTCCGTGGCGCATTGTTCCGTAAAATTTTATACGTCAGTTTGTCTTCTAAACTTTGTATATGTGTTCTGTGGAATTTAAGAATTCTGTAAAATAGTTACGCCACTGGCAGCCTCGCGTGTAGTAACCAAAGCACATTTCTAGTGAGGTGCAAACGTATCCCCACTCAGTGCCCCGCTCAACTCCTCACGTCTCCTCTATGTTCGATGTTGGCCACACAATTTTTCACAGTTTATCAGTGAAATGATTCATCTATAGTTATTAGATCATTGTTCCAAACAGTGTTTTTTTTTTTATTTTGACGAAAATAGACGACAGTAAAGATAACAGTATCCACTTCAATAATCATCAAGCATGAGTATATAATATTTATACCATTAGGATTTGAATTAGGTACGAACACTCCAATGAGTTCCCGATCTATGACCAAATTCTCTTATCCATTTGTTCATTTCAACAAATGTCTTCACATCACTGACTTGTGTTTGGAACTAGAAGATGGCACAATTTTATTTTTAAATGATTGGGTCAATAAATTACTCGTTATATCTCACTTATGAAACCGCTCATATTTTTGAAATTGTGGTCAATTACACTTGAAAACAATTAACAATATCTGTTCTAACAATCGAAAAAATTATACTATTTACCAAGTTCCTTATCCTTAAGTTTTCGAACTATTTTTTTTGCAAGGTGCAGTTTATGGGTTAATTATTAAAGTGAAACAAATCTTCCAATCATTTGGATGGTTGTGTGTAAATGATAATCGAAGCTCCGATGTACTAAGATGATGATGATAATTATGATAACCGCAACGCTATTAGAATGGTATTCCCAGGATCGATATACGTAGGTCTGCATGCCAGACCACAGTAAAATGCAGCTGGGTACGTCCCCGTGATTGGTCAGAAGTAAATACATTTGGCGGATGATTCGAATTGAAATTTTTGCAGTTAGATTTTCCATTGATAAAATGAATAATACTCTAATCTGTTTTCGAATAGATTATAAGAAAGAATGAGAATCTCCAGGTATTAAATCTCTGATCGAAGTTCTATCAGTATTAATTTAACATTATTTTGGCATTATGATTATCGCAAGAATGATTCTCTTTCCCTGAATTTATCCTTTTTATTTCAATGAACTATATGTATTATAATGTTTTGCGTATTTATTTTCAACTCTAATCAGGCTTATGAGAAACATTTTTTGGAATCTGTGAGATTTTTGGACCCGTTTTTTTCTGATCATCAAAAGACAATCATTCTTCCGATAATCATAATAACCAAAAAAATAAAAAGTTATTGCCTCGATTATGGCTAATAGAACTTCGTTCAAAAATTTAATACCTGAAGATTTTTTTTTCTTTCTTATTATCTTTTCGAAAACAGATTAGAGTATTATCCATTTTATCAATGGAAAATCCGAGCTACAAAAATTCAAGTTCGAATCACCCGCCAAATATATTTACTTCTGACCAATCACGGGCGACGTACCCAGCTGCATTTTACTGTAGTCCCTGCATGCCGCCGTCCTTGGATCAACCAATGAAATTGCTTTATTTTGCCTAGTCGTCAGGTGACGATTAAAGAATGGTTAAATGCCGCCCGGCCGCCCGGTTGGCCCATAAGCTTAAAATAGAGTTTTTCTACAAATACGTGGTTCGTTAAGCATTTTTCCTCATGCAGACTTGTTAAACGAGATATGATTTTTCCAAATTCACCAATAAATAACTATGAAAAGTTGCGTGCAGTGCATACCCATTAATGTTAACAAAGTACCTATTAGCTCGAGTATTAACTAAACCTACTAGCAAGCCTACTACCTACTAGAGAGATTTAACCAATGATCGAGCCAATGATCTAATTAGATCATTGGATTTAACAATAAAAAGAATCTCTGATAATTCTATATTATTGGTGAAAAATAAATACTTAATGGTTTCAAGTAGGTATATGACTAGAATTGTCTGGGAGTTCTACTGTACAATAAATTATTTAACCCGAATGACTGCTGCAGCAACTACCGAATTCAAATTACCTACTGGATAGGAAACAGGGATGCAACTCCATATTCGAAGGAAAGTTCCCTATTATTTTAAGATGGATGAAGTGACTTTGAAAAAAAATATTCCTAAGAAACAAAATGGGTTAAGAACATAAAAAAAACACTTACCACTCGATCAACGTTAAGGAATGGAATTTTCTTTATTATTTTCTGTACTAAACTCTGCTCTTTCTGTCCGCCCGCTATTGAATATGTGGACGACATTTTTTGCTGAATATCAACTGTATTTAGAATTGCTGGACTATTTCTTGGTAAAATTTGGTTTCTGTTAAAAAAAGTCGAAAACTGAAACGTATGAAATAAGCACTTTTCAAGTCGGACAAAAAAACATACCTGTTTCTGGTACAGAACATTTCTAATTTTTGGTAAATTCATTTCGAAATTATGTTAATTATATGATTTAAAAGAAGTTTTAAAGTTTAAAACACATTGTTTTCATTTGATGACATAAGGCATAACCTCAAAATCTCAAAAGCCCATGGCCCATATAAGTAGCTTTCCTGGGAGTTGCTTAAAAAGAGCCGATTTTGAAAAATGTTCGCACTGTTGCCATGATCAAAATTGATATTTTTTAGTAGGGCAGCTGAAAAGAAAATATAAATTTATGGCCGACTGTTTTCGTTTGGGGCAAAAAAGAATTTGAGCAACTGCTAGTACTAGTGGTAGGTAAAGTGATGAGGGAGTTTATTGATAACATTTTCAGACAGCTTGCATGATTTCTATTACCTACACTCACCTAATCTTCAAGTAATTGATAATAAATTATACACTAAAATAGAACTTTTTTGATATAAAAGAATCTAGAATAAATTTATTATGAGTTTATTATGATATAATATTTCTTTTGCTTTTGCTCCCATACTCCCAACACAACAGAGAATAGACCGATTTCATGTGACGCAGAAAACATCTGATTCCTGAAAAAGCATGTTACACGTTCACAGTAATTTTTTTGGAAGTACAGTGACGGTTCAAAATTTTAGGTTGTAGTCACCAAGGCTGTCAAAGTCACGCTTACGTCAAATACAATGTGGATGGTAACTCCTGTTTGCCAACCGGAAATTTGACAGGTCCACTTCGAAATTGAATTGAATGTAACTCAGGAATAACTTCAACCTTGACGTACTTGGAAACGATCCATCCGCTAACGCTGACGTTTGACGTTCGAGATAAACATATGAGATGCGCTTGCATAAATATCTATCATGCCGTCTGCCGTTTGCTCAACGCTAGAGATCGTCCATCTCCATCTTTGCCGTCCGCCGTTCGTAGCTGAACCCATAGGAAAAGGGCTAAATAGGTTTTTGTTCACATAATTCATATTTTTTATCATAAAATCAAGATTTGTATCCGAGTCAGTCACCAGATCTCTCTAAACTAAAACGAAATATAACTTCAAATTTGTGAACAAAGAATTTGAAAATCTTCGATCTTCGACGGTAGGTATATAGAAGCGCAGTATAGGTATATACAACCAGTAATATATCTTGTGACGTAGCGTACATTTGAGCTGGTGACCCTCAAAACTGTTCGATTGGAAGAATTCCCAACCGACGACGGTAACAATGCAGTCCCGAACGTTTTTTATATGACAAACATATATCTGTATTCCTGTACATATCTGACCAGTACCTACCCATTTAATATGAGACGCCTATGGTTGCTATATGATGTGACAAGCGGGCCCGATCAAGGTTACCGGAGCCGCTTTCATTCGCAACTGATCTCAGGATCCTCCATACAGGACCCAAACGCATTTTGATCACGTGATAACGTAACATTAGCCTAGTTTACACCGACAACTTGGTCCGCGGACCAAGTACTAAATTCGAACTATATCAGAACCAAATATTTGGTTCGAATGGTGTAAACAGTTGCGGACTAAGCTGGTCCGCTCTTGGTTCGGTACTTGCCAGCAGGTGTACCGAACTAAATTTGGTTCGATCTGGATCAAAATTTTGAGGTTATGTTGATTGTTATTATTGTGAAGTGTGTTGGTTCTGAGTTTCTAAGGCAATCTGAGCGTACTTACTTATGTTTTTTTTTGGTTACGAATTGTGTTGATAAATAGTTTCGACTTGTTTTTGACATTTGACGAATTGCGCGCGTACTCATTTAGTTCACGCGTTGCCAGACTGTGTAAACGGGCGAGAAGCAAGCATTGGTCCTACCGTACTATCCCCACCCACTTGGTCCTATCGGACCGAACTAAACGAGTTATCGGTGTAAACTAGGCTATTCTCAAAAGAACGAATTATGTGACAACGAATCAAGATCTTGAAAGTCGATCCGAAAGAATGCGGCTCAGTTATTCGGACGATTTATGAATGAACGACAGAAGAGATATACTACCCGTATAACCAAAATATATATAACCTGTATCGGTTCTATATGAATATCTTTACTCTATAAAGATAATCTATATTCTTTCGGCACAGCGACGATGTGGGTTTTAATACAGTCTGGCTCCAGATAGAACAAAGGTTGTATTTATCGATTCGGTATAGCCACGATATAGCTTGGATATAGATTGAATACAGTTCAATTTATAGAATCGCTATGGCAGCTATACAGACCGACGATACGTTTTTACATGTTTCAAGTAAAAAATATTTAGATTATTTCAACGTCTTTATTTGTAAATCTTCAGTCTTTATTATAGCTTCATAGTTTTTACCCCTCTTTAAATCCATGTAAGCACATTTCTTCAACTTGATAATATTCTATTATATGTACCTATCTTGTTGGCCTCTGTCGGGAATCGAACCTGGAGCTCAGTAGCAGTGGTATAGAGCAGTGCAAGAGTGCGGCAGCTTAACTCACTCGGCTAACATCTCATGTGTTTAATTGTGGCTTTCACTCTATATTTTCGAGTCATAGATAAATAGGAAGATAGGATCACCTTTTACTTTGCACTTGATCAAAATCTAATGAATAATACCAAAAATTAAAAATAGATAACCCTCCCATCGCGTCGTTGGCATGATGTGCGACTTGATACGACTAGAGGATATCAAAGTCGTCGGGTAATATTAATTATATGATTAATTAAAAGGTATATATTGAATAAATTTGTTTTATTGAAACGTGCGTTCCAGTTTCACCCGATTCAAATGAAACCAATATCGATCATTTTGTAGAAAATGAAGTTCTCAGTATCTCCGGAACGCAAGTTATGTCTTTACCTATTTTAGGCCATCTGTCATGAAGATTCTGTACAGAAAACTTGAGATAATCTGTATTAATGCGTTTTTCTTTCTATTTGATATTATGCAGATGTAGGTACCGCAAAGTTAGAAACTAGATTTAATCGTAGATTTTGTAAAGAGTTAAATAACTCCTGAGTATAGAATACCTTTACTCATTTGTATAATATTATATAATTGACAGATTTTACAAAGAAAACATACATTATCAATTACACTAATTGTTTGTTGGGTAGAACTTTACCGCAACTATATTGATTTGATATCGGTAATATAACAGTACTTTATCTGTCCTATAAAGATCAAATCTATATTCTGTACAGGGAAAATATATATAGACCAAACTTTATATTTACTTTACCGTTTGAATGACGGATATATCTGTAAATATTATGTATAGTAATTCTATAAATATGATATATAGTTCATAACTTTATCGAAAAATCTTTATAGATTATAAACTAATCTATATAGTTAAAGAAAACCTGTATCGCTTGGTTATACGGGTACTGGTTGATAGAAGTTTATAAATGGGGGCGACGGCAACGTTAGCGGTACCGGCGAACGTCAACGGCAAGTTTAAATCCGCCTTTATATCAATTAATAGCGATCACCAAAATGTAATGAAAAAAACGGCAACACTGCCAAAACTATTGACGTAAATATAGCTTCATGCTACACATTCATTAATATCATGCCACCACCTATTAGAAGAAGCTGAAAGCACCTTTTTCTAGAGCTACTCACTAGATGGCAGATAGTCTCAACAAGATGGTATTTTTAGATAGATATGACGGCTTGTGAAGGTGTAGGAGAAAGGTTCGTAATTTTCAATTTTTGTTAATTTTATCAAATTTTTATTGTGAAAAAACATATTACACGCGATCCGCACCATATACTGTGTTGTTATGTATCATTTTTATCACGGTACAACGAAAGGTATATCTGTATTTTGAAGGAGAGACAAGGAGTATTTGACCTTCTATTACTAAAGACCAGTGATGTATTGTGAGGTGAGGAAATTTCAATTCCATTTCTCTCTACCTGTTTCTCCTACGTTAAATATGTTGATGTTCATTCAAACTTATCATAGTCAAGCTTAATTTTCAGTTCAATTTAATTTATTTGTTGGTTATATTTACCATGGTTATTGCGATTATAACCACAAGTCAAATGAGTATTTTTCGTATCTCATCTTAATTGAAAGTGGTCAAATAACAGATTAACAATGTATTGAACAAGCCCAAGCTATTACGGATCTAATGGTATGTAGGTATCAAAGTATCCTCAATACATACAGTTTCAATTTAATTTAGTTCAATTTGCCTAGATCAGAGATAAGCTTGTTCAGCAAGATTTAATTATTATTAATGCATCACCAGCTTTATAAACATCAAACATGTTGCGGTATTATATTTTTAAAGCATAGGAGCTTTATAGAAATATAATATCATGGATTCTAATAATTAGTATTGTCAGCTTTAATATAATTATGATTAAAGAGTTTTAAGATTGTAATCTTCTTACACATGAATTCGTCGTGATACAGAATCAGACGAATTTTAAATTATTGCTCCGGAAAAAGCTCGTGAAAAAGTTTCATTATACATTTAAAGCTGCGTATATATTTTCCATTTGGGCCAACCGAATTAGGGAAATTTTTCTATTAATATAGAATAGGTATTCATTTTTCTATTGCAGGACGTGAAGATATACACATTGCGTCTCAAGATTAACGCATAGTTTTGAGGAAATTTGACCTACCTACATTTTTTTTGAAACTGCAAAATCATTTATTTCTTTACAATCTTTTCAAACCTTGTTTTTATGTAAAGTTTACATAAAAAACATTATTAATGGTAAGTGAACAGAACCTCACAAAACGCAGTTCTGCTGTTGTTGCCTGGTTCCATTTTTATGTACGGTTGTATTGGCAACGTCCGAATTTCGTGAGAATTACCATCACATTCAATTTTACTTCGAAGTGGAAGTGACAGATTTCCGCTTGGCAAACAGGAATCATATGCTACAATCCACATTGAATTTGGCGTAAGCATGACTTTGAACACTAATTCAATGTACCTAGATGAAAGCATATGATTCCCGTATGGCAAGCGGAAATCTGCCACTTCCACTTCGAAGTGTAATTGATGTTAACCTTACATAACGCTTTGTGAGGGTTGAAATGAATGATGTATTTAGTTTGCCCAAGAAAACCAAAACTGGCGAGACCGGCGTGAATGAAGCAATGTTTTGTTTGGTGATTAGTCCAGATTTTGTCTGGTTTCGAATTACCGCCTATAACTATAATGCCCAGTGCAACATTGTCTGAACAGTAAGAAGTTTATACATGATACTGTCAAATTTCTGCTTGGCAAACGGGAATCATATCGACACCTCATAGGCCAAAAGTCGTAACCCTCAAAACTGCTGAAAACGGGTTAATCCCAGAATTAGATCCCTAAATTCAGTGTTTTCTTATTTAAATTTGCCTCAATAAATGATTCTCTAGTAAACACCCATCATATGATTCGGTTTAACCCATAGAGAAGTTATAATTTGAAATGTATAAGGTTTTTTCGTCCTCCTGAAAAAAATACTTTTTGTGGCTTACGTCATTTGGCCAATGAGGTGTCGATATGCTACCATCTATATTGAATTTGTGTTAAAAGTTACGCTTACGCCATGTGGATGGTAGCATATGATTTCCGTTTGCCAATCGGAAATTTGACATTTCCACTTCGAAATGAAATTGAATGTAAACCATGCAGGGATTAGAGGTGTCGCTTACAGCTGATTGATACGCATGTGGCTAGAGAGGTACAAAATACAACAAAACCAGCAAAAGTCCTGCCCTGAACCCTGCTATACACTTCTTGTGGTTACGGTTAGGCCTCCACTTGAATGAGCTTTCATTGAAGCTGAAGTGAATATGGGATCAGATACGATAAAATCAGCCCGCTTTTTAAGGAGGTCTAGATTCGAAGCATTAATCAGGGCATGGAGAGGCGATCTAGGAGGAGATTCTCTTTATTCATTGTTTGTTATCTATCTTTTTTTTTTTACTTTCGTTTAATTTTTGATGTCTTCTATTATCATTAGTGTACTTTATGAATGCATACCGTCGGCGGTTCAAAAAACTTATAAGGTCAATTTTTTTGAATGGACAATGGCACAATTTTTAGAAAAATAGCAAGATTAGTGAGTGAATATGCCATTAACGTTTAAAATTAACCTACGGCCTTGGGTACTGTAGTGGTTAATAATCATTTAAAATTACACCCTGCTCCGCATACCAAAATCGCGCGACTTTCTTTGTGTCGTAACCCTCACATAAAACAAGAACAACAAAGGAACGAAAGAAACTGATCCTCAATCCAGTTCAATCGACTGAAAGTGAAAAATCAGCCGCTCGCAGATTTAAATATCAAGCGGAATGACGTCACAAGGGGATACTTAAGCGGTGCCCCGTTCTCGTTCATGTAGCGAAGTAGCCGTTTTCGCGCGATCAAAACAATCAATTATTTTGTATCATTCAATTCTTGAGTATGTATTTTGAAAAAAATGTTTGGATGATGAATTCAAAGTATTGGGCAGAATGCGTGAGTATATAAAATTTCAAGTCATTTGAAAATTCATTTGTCCATTATGCGTTTATTTGGCGACGCAGTGTATGTATGTAATGTTATGTGATACATTATGTAATACTGTTATAGAATTATGGAACATAACAGGCGCAAATGGACCCAAAACGGAAACAATCAATGCTAAGAATAATTATGTTCAGATAAAAACAATATCTCTTGAAGCAAAACTCTTCTGTCCACTTTTATTGGGCGCAAGACACAATCAAAACGCGAAATCATAATCAGACATAATATGATCAATGCACAATATTTTTGAACACGCCAACTTCAATATTTGGAAAAATCCTCACCCTTACCTAAATATAACATCCAAATCAACTGGATTCCACCTAAATTTAGACAAACAGAATACACTTTAATGTTAGGTAAATTGATATTTGATACACCTTATCTCAAAAAAATGCAGCTTGATCTATTATGTTTTTCTCTTGAAATGAACAATGGAACTTGATTACCCATAGTCTAGTTTTTACCTCCATAGTTTTAACTAAGTCAACAGTACAAAAACTGAAAAAAAAAATAACAACCATAGGTTCGTGATTCGATATTTTCTACTTGATAACGTCTAAATATCGCATCTACTATAGTTCCTTTCTTAATTGCAATGATTGTATTGTCATCGGTTTTTGACAAAAAGTGTGCAAAGTTTTAAATCAATCTGGGTATTTGAAGTGGGTAAAAATCGTGTTTCAAGATTCCGTTAGGTTTATAGCTCTCTTTTTCATTCTAACTACGTTATATCTATTTTTGATTTGTTGGTCCAGTAAAGGCTTAGAAATAGTAAGAAATATTATTTTTGATATTTTAATAATATACTTACATAAGAACGGTTCAAGGATATAATCAAAAATTAATAACAGCATACAGTCTTGACAAGAAAACTACCTTGGCAACGTTGCACAGGCCACCAACTAATAAAAAGTCTTTCATTCACCACCCCTTTGACATGCCAAAAGTCAGATAATTCAACTAAACCAGGTTTTTTTTTGAGTATAAAAGAATTGAATACTTTTTGCTTATTTTCTAATTGAAATTATTGTATTGTCATCGGTTCTTGACAAGTGTGCAAAGTTTCAAATTAAGTTCTAAGTGTTTTTCGGTAAATAGCTCTCTTTGTCATTCTCACTACGCTTCATATCTTTTCTCTCTTTTGTAACGAAATCTCAAAACGTTCCATTTGCGTTCCATTTTTTCCAATTCACTCCCCATTGTCGTCAAATTATCACAAAGCCGCAAAAAAAGTTTCACTTCAAAAAGTGAGATCTTGCATCCTGCATTATCCCCAACTCCCTAAACGTTGAAAATCGCCCTATTCACTGCAATGCAATTTTTATCACCACATAAAAAGTTTTATTCAAATCGTGTTGCATCAACTTTTAACGCATGATGTTTTTTAATTGCAAATCGGATTGCTAGATAATATGTCTGATTGGCTTTGACTGGTTTGTGATTGTCTATGAGAAGACCTATTGGAAGGGGAAAATCAGGAATCCTCTTTACAACATAGTTGGCACTGGACGACAGATATTTCGGCTGTCATGGGAAACCACCGTCTGCATTATGTTTTCATTGTTTTCCCAGCAGATCTGCTAGATCGGTAATCGGTTATCACAAAAACACGAAATATGAACAGAGAGAACAACTTAAAAAAAAAATTGTCTACATTGGACTGAATAAGATAATCGTTTCTAGTATCACGAGTGTAGAAATGTTGAATATTTGAAACGTCTAGTTTTAGTCTCAAGCACGAATGACCCCCGGGGATGATAACACACCGTTATAGAATAGGCATCACATTTTTTAAATGGCCCCATAAGAAGAATATCAATGGCGACAAATCAGGTGACCTTGATGGATGTCCTCTTCGGACAATCCATCTGTCTGGAAATGTTTTATCGAGAAAATGGTGCGGGGGGTGTCCATCATCATTCAGAAAAAAAATGTTGAAAATTAAATGGGGTTTTTGAATAATTGTTTCATCCATGAACTCGAAAAATTGCAGTCGGCGATAGTAATCGTTTTCAAAAAACAAATTCAACTTTGGGTTTCTCTCTCTCATCAAAAATGAACTTTGTTGAAAAGTTTTGGATGCGCCATCCTGTATATTTTTGTCTCAAAATCTAGATATAATTCAAATTGCTATCTAATTATCCATATCTAATCATCAGTGATTGATATGAATCCAAATATATTTCGAAAAATTAGTATAGCTTGACACTTTTTCAAATGAGGATGTATTCGAACCACTCAATTTGTCGAACAACTTCTTGACCCGGCACTCTTCCTAACAAACTAGTTCTGTAAGAGTACAGGTGAGAGTGGTCAGTCCTACAGGTTTTTCGCCTGTAGTTCCATCTCAGTGAATAAGTGCACTTCATGCAATCATTTCAACTGAGTTTTTAATGGATGAAAAAGGAATAAAGAAAATACGAATATGCGACGTAAGTTTTTCAGTTACTTCGGCTTTTATGATATTGGAACATTTATATTTTTTATTCCCAATTTTGATATCAAGCTTTATTATAACAGGATTCACATCTGCACTTATTTGAATTATGATGAACCTGATTTTCCGTGAAAGCATTCATCTTTGAATGTATGTCCGGCGAATCAAAAATCTATTCTGGGTTCTGTCAAAGGAGAAAATATCACTTTGTCACAAATGTCAAATTAATTTGTTTTCTCTTCTTTTTGTAGATTCTAGAAACATCAAAATGGTGAATTACAAGACAACTAAGAAGTCGAAAAAGCTTTTGGAGACAACCTTAGGGAGGGCTCCAACTGAGAAAACTGAAGAGGACGTATCACATTTGAGAAGACCGATTGAAACCAGTATAACTGGCATAAAAAAACTTATAGCGGTTTTTGAGGAGGCCACAAATGAAGTAATTTTGCACACACCATTTTGTCATTATCTATATAATCTTCATTTTCAGGTTAAAGACTTGCTTTCCTACGAATGTGATCTCATGTACGAATGCAAGTCATGTAGAACTATATTTAGAAGCATAGCCAATTTCATTCTACATAAAAGGAACTTCTGTGCTGACAAATGTTCCCCTTCAGATTATTTAAATAATAATGATAGTTCCGATAGAGTAGAGGAGCAGATAACACACAATGAAAGTATCAAGAAGGACACTTCTTCATTAGGAAGAATAATAGAAAAACTGAAGAATAGAAGTAAACTAGAAAATGATACTAATAAAGACGTGACTGCAGATTTATCCGGAGAATGTGTCACCGAACAAGGAGATTTGGTGAAATCAGTGTCGAATTTCAGCAATATTGAACTGGAAAATATTGGAAGCAATTCAGCTGCCTTTTTTCAGACTGTGCAAAAGGATTGTGGGAATAATGAATCTATGAAGACAGAAGTGAGCATTATTATATTAATATTTTATAACCGAATAAATACATGTGAGTGGTTATGAGAGGGAAAACAGAAAATATGATTTCCCCTAAACGTGATCTATTTTTTGAATATGCTTGTTCAACTTTTCAGCCAAATGTTTTCATAATCTTATAAACCTCAGGTCATGGAAAACTTCAAACAAGTGGACGGAGATGGCGCAGTAATCAACGAAGACGGAAAAATTTGCGGTCTCATCAGCAGTAAACTTCACCCAGCAGCATTATTTCCCAATTCCGAGTTCAAGTGCAATGAATGTAATAACATGTTTGCAACTCAGAAGTCTCTATCAGGTCACATAAAAGTAAGAATATTCATGAAACATGTATTTTATGACCCCATCGTGAATTTCTAGATAGTACACAATCCGACAAAATGGCTGTATCTCTGTCCAACCTGTAAAGATCCCCTATCTAATCCATGGGGAGTTTATAGGCATATGCTGAAGGTTCATAAAATAACCAATAAACAAGTGAGGCGGATGCGTGAACAAATTCATAAGACCAAAGTTACGCGTAGTGAATATAATGCACTGCAGAAGAAAAAGTCTCCTGATGCTGTTCAAGGAGAAACTAACAATGAGAAACAGGTAATTGTCTGGGTAGAATGTTGTGTATGTAAATTTTATCTCGTTTTCGGACAAAAAACCACTTCTGGAAGCGCATCTTGAATCATGTTCTCGTTACAGTGGATGAACGACATTGAAGGCGACAAAGATTTCCAAATGTGTGCTGGTTGTGGTAAACATTTCGAGCGTAAAGCTGCACTACAGTCACATATGCAACTCTGCTCTAAACGAATCGAGATGTGTCAGAACATTGAAGATAAAATCCGGAAAGAAGCATATCCAAAGAAGGAATCTACAAATATTGGTAAAATCTCTGGAGCATCCAAGAGGAAAAATAAAATGCAAGTGTATAGGCGGAAAAGAGATTTTGTTATCCTGACAGAGTCGGAAAGCACGAGCACAGAATCATCTCCTTCGAAAATTGCTGAATCAGTTGTGCCAGAAACTGCTAAACGAAAACTGGATCTTGATACAAGTTCTCAACGGAAGAAAATTAGTTGCAAAACACTTTTTGCAGACTTGAATAGTGATTCAGTGGATTGCATTGATCCAGAAGACGAAATTGACAATGTTGAAACAACAAATGCAACCGAACAGACGGTGAAAAGCGATAATCCAAACCAGTCTGAATGTCCACATTCTGCAGAAAAGACCTCAATGGATTTTGCAAGTGAGGGAATTGCAAGTTATTCGCCAATAGATTCATCTTCAACTTCACAAATCAATGTGGTGGTTGGCAATCGCACTAGTTTTTTGAGTATGGCTCTGCCAAATATGAACCTTGAAAACCTCGAGTGTGTGCCTTGCAAACAAGCGTTTCAATCTTACGATTTGCTAGAATGGCATATGTCCATACATTTCTCCTGGTATAGATTTCAATGTGGAAAATGTTCTTTTCTCACTTATAATAAATTTGATTGCTTCTCCCATGTAATAAACACACATAGTCTTAAAACGGAAGAAGCGTCTATGTATATTCTGCCATTGCCCAGCTGGAAGGCCATTTCTTTTCTACATGAATTCAAACATTTGAATGAAATAGGGGTGGACGAAGGAATACCTTTATACACTGAAGATGCTGCAGATTATCTAGATCAAAAGGTTGACAGTTTTGATGAGACCTTCGAAACTGATTCTCTATTATTTTCGGACTGTCCCAAAGAATCTGAGGAAGTATTGCCACTGCGTAATAGTAATAACAAAAAAAGACCTACTGGTAGGTTATCTCTTGATGCACCAGCAACCAGAGATAAACAAGTGTTAAATAAACCGATTGGTTTGGTATTGCCAGCCAAAATATCAGAGGTGATTAGCACTATGGAACACATAGAAATCGACTTGGAAAATCACGTGCGTGACTCTTCATCTTCAAGGGAAAATTCTATGGAAGGCACTAAAGATGAGTGGCTAATGGAGTTGGAAAGATTAAAAGCCGAGAACGCCGATAGTCAAACAGATGTACCTGAAGAAAAATCGGAATTCGTTGGTCTTGACAATGATGTTTCCAGTAAAATTTTGATGAGGGTAAACGAAGAAATAGCTGATATTGACTCTGAAGTGAATATTGAAGAAGTTGTCGATAAACAGTGGACTGGAGACTTGGCCATAGAAAGAGCTAAGACTGACAATGTTAAGGTACAAATGCCGATGTATAGTAGACCAACAAGAGTGAGGACGAAAGTGAAGCTGAATGATGATTTTGTGTATTATGACTGAAGTTGTTTGATGCATAAAAAGTTCCTAAAGTCATTAGTTTTGTTAAGAATTGAATATGAACAATATCGGCAATATTAATTTTATTATTTTTGATGTATAAATTATTGCAGTAATGTAATGTAAGTTTAGTAACGTTTGTTAATATATATTTTCTATATTGAATGCTTTTGATTCATCATAACAAATGAGTTAGAGCACTATCGTTGAGCTGGAAACAGATTGAGAAACGCACATGTGAAGGGATTTAACCAATAAAGAACACAATGTCATGAAACCTTGGTCTCTTTTTTTTTCGTATCATCAATCTATTCTGAAAATACGCTTCCACGTAGATTGTTGAATTATTGTACCAGGTGACACCTTTTAAACTAACACTTTCTTACTTTTTTATTTTTTATCGTACAGCAAAATAAAAAATACTAACTTCAGGAGGACATTTTTTGCAGTTCAAATATCACTTGTTATTTTCTGTAATTTCCAAGCTATACGGGGTAGCGACCAAAAGATTATTTTAAACGGAAAGCCCCAATTATTTCTAGCCAGAATGAAAGATCTTATTTTTCTAAATTCCACCAAAGGGCCCTTAGGTTCTATTTTGTTCATTTTGTTTCGCTGCCACAATAATCGCTCTATGGGAACTAACGACTTTTCGAACAGTGCCAGGGTCATCATAGAAGCGAAACAAAAAATATCAATTTCTCCCAGAATTTTAATGAAACAAAAGTTGAATTATAATCAAAATTACAAAAGAACAGATACTAAAGAACTATAACAAAACAAAAAACTAATCAAAGTGAATATATTTTCCATATTGCCTTAGTCACTCTCTATACACTGATTTCAAAAGTATTCCACTAAGTTTTCTATTTTCTGCCACAGAGAACACCATTTTCCAAAATTTTTTTTCAAGTACCAAATGAGCAAATGATTGAAACGGTTTTTTCCAGGAATGCGTTTTTTTTTCATGCAAATACGTACTCTTTATAACCTGATACAATTTGTGACAAAAAAAAAGTTTCGTAAAAGATGAGCCCTGTTTGGGTCAGTAATTGATTGGTATATGATCAGGTCATAGTTCCCTATAGATATTTAAAAAAAAACTACCCATAAGCATTTTTTGGTTCCTTGAAAAAGGATACAACCTAAGTATCTGCCGAAAATGTGGAGTGTGTTTTTTTTTAATTTGTAGTTTCTAGCAGTAATGGAGCACTGTGGAGGTAAAACAAACAAGGGTATAATAGTGTAACGATAATTGTCCCATCCATTCGGGATTCCAGCCCACTGCAGTCACTCCGGAATTTACTACATGTTTACCGGAGAGCCGCATTCCTGCGCGATGAGTCTTGCTGTTTGTTCCGGTCTATACTTCTGTATTCTAGAATTTACGGATCAGCTATATAAGCGGGTACATTGTAAACAGTAGGAAAGTCTAGTTTCCGAGTTGAGATTTTGACAAGTTGTGATTGTGAACATAAATATTTGACGTGTTATAAACCGTGTGCTGTAGTGACTTAAAATAAATAGATTAAAACTGGACAAGTGTTTTCTGTAGCGAAAAATATTACATTGGTGTCAGAAGTGGGATTTATCGTGTGCTATAGAAACGGACATATAAATATTCGCTGCAATGGTTTGTAGCCATTGCTAGTGTTTTTACTCGGATTGAAGGTTACCGCGTTGAAGAGGGAGCTGAAGGAGCGTGATTTGCATACAAGCGGCAAGAAAGCTGATCTACAACAACGGCTCCATGAGGCTTAAATGGAAGAAGAATGGAACACCCAGGGACAGGAGGACAACGATGTGCTCGTCAAGCATTAGGAGCTGCGGTATGGTCAAACTCATTTGGAGCATGTCTACCATTCCCAGTTGAAGAACCGCATCCAAAAGTCCAACGAAACCATACAAGAGTTTGAAGCTGATGTTGCTCGCCTGGCAAGACTGGCTTATCCAACCACGCCAGAAAATGTGATTGAGAGGCTGGCAGTGCAGGCCTTTTTGGATGGTCTTCAGGATCAGGAGATAAGGCAGTCCCTGATACTTCATCGACCCGACAGACTTGTCGACGCTCTGGCCAAAGCCTTGGAATTTGAAGCGGCAAAGCAGTCCGTCAAGACACCTGCGCGCGTGCGAAGGATGGAGGAGCAGGATCCCGCACAGAAGGAGACCGTCGAAGCTACTGTGAGGAGAGTTATTAGGGAAGTGGAGTTCTCCAAACGAAGGGAGCTGCGGTGCTGGAATTGTGGAGAGCTTGGCCACATCCGTAGCCGATGCAAGAAGGCACCTTCTTCGGCATCGGAAAACTAGAGAGGGTCGATGCGAAGGGGCAATCGTCGACGTTGCGATAGTTACCTCTTTAGGACCCAAACTGAACAGCGTTTTTGTGGATGGCTTGGTCAATGGAGAGAAACGCACCATGCTGCTGGATACAGGTGCGACGAAGACTATCATCAGGCCCGACATTGTCACGACACCGACAATGATTAAACCAACAAAGTGGCGACTACGGACGGCAACAGGAGACTTGGCTAGGATACATGGTGAAGTGGAGGCAGCAGTGACTCTGGGAAGCACCAGCTTCGAACATCCAATGCTGGTTGCTGATATTGAGGAAGAAATCATAATTGGAATGGGCATCATGAACACCTGAGGCTTCCAATTAGATTTCAAAAATGGAACACTGAGAACCAACAACGAAGAGCTGATACTGCATGGGAGAGAAGAAGAGACAGTTCGTGTTTTGCTGGCTGGGGATGCTTCAATTCCTGAGATGAGCAAGATGATTTTGTGGGCTCGCCTGGAAGGGAAGATGAAAGAAGGAAGCATCGTGATGTTTAAGCCAAAAATACACGATTCTGAAGTAGGACGAGGCATTGCATGTGGTAATCATGTGCCATCTCTCCCCTACCAGGCGGGGAGAGATGGCATGAATGTGAATATTTCAAATATCCAGCAAAATATTTTATTGTCATATTGCCTGTTAGATGACGCAAGACATACTGCAGGTGGAAAATTGAAAGTATATAGTTTGCAGTCAACAGAAAGCAGTTGTGAGAGTTGTGCAAGTTTCTTGAAGTAGAACTGACGAGTTTTGAAATTAATAATTTTCATCATTGGCCTGTTTTTCAAAGTTTATTCTTGACGAAAGTGTTCACCAAGGCGGAGCATCTTATTTTTTCTATTTTTCATGAACAAAAACATCAACAAACATAAAAGTTATATTTTTTGCGTCCATGCTTATGCTGCCATGTTACCAAGCAATGAATGGGACACAAATATTGGTCATGAATGGCACATAACCTGAAGAACATTTCGTTACATTTTCACATCTTAGATGAGAAAAAAAGCTCCCGTGAAATATATAACAAGGGGGAAGAAAACGTGATAGAACAAGAATACTCACAGACACTGCAGAAAAGTAATGGAAGATGAAGCAGAAAAAATGGAAACAATCTGACAAAAGGCAACGAAAAAATAAAAGTTGTTCGAATGATTGTACAAGAAAGTGAACAGATGATTTGGTTGTTCGTCGATTTTTTCACAAAGAAAAACTAAATTTCCTACAACATTCGAGTTTTTGAAGAAAATCTTGACAAATTTTGAATTCCGTATTGACGTCGTAGAAATTCTGAAAAGCTTTCGTATCCTGTAGAGACGGACATTTGTGAAGTGTCACTGGACCGGATTTCAATTAATGATTTTCATCAACAAGAAAGTAGTGTGAAATGAGCCCACCAGCTCGTACTCAATCTACTTTGAGATTTCATATTTCTTTCAATCACTACGAAATAAAATTTGGAAAGGATTGAAGAAATTGTGAGAACAACCGTCTTTGTTTTTGGTATTCAAGTTATCATAGATGATGTATAAGTTACATTTTGTCAATAAAAGCTGAGTCAAACAAATTCATCTATGATCTATCTTCTTGTCCCATTCAAAACATGGTCTTGTCCCATTCAAAGCAAAGGGATATGAATGGGACATTTTTTTTAATTTTAAATTTGTTTTTTTTATTTTTTATCTGTGTGAAGATGAATGATATTTTCCGTGAGCTGCTGATACCGTTCACATTCCAAAACAAACTGGCAGAAACATAGACCATTTCCTTTAAAATTTACGAAAATATAGGTCATATAAAAAAATGTCCCATTCATACCACTTCTCCCCTACATGTGGGAAAGACTGTGCCCGAGAGTGTGATGAACGTCAACTATCACTCTGTGAGTTTGGCACAGTTTTGGGGCTCTGCTCGTCAATTTCCTCTGTGGTGCGAAAAGGATGTGAGACTGAGAAGACCATCTCTGGGTTCACCGGAGAGATGGAGTTGTCACCTCTTCAAAAGACCTGGATAAGAGACAAAAACAACGATTGAGAGGCCTGATAAAGAATTATGGCGACATCTTGGAAAACGAGACTGGGGAAAAGGGCCGAACGAACGTGGTGCGACACACCATCAACACAGATGGAGCACGACCGGCAAGAAGGAGGAGGCGGACAAGATAATCCAGGACATGGAGAAACGCGGTGTCATCGAGCCTTCTAGTAGTCCGTGGTCATCGCCAGTTGTTCCAGTTAAAAAGAAAGACGGTTCAACTCGATTCTGTGCGGACTATCGTCAGCTGAACAACGTGACGGAGAAAGTCAGCTACCCCCTACCACGGATCGACGACACTCTGAACACCTTGGCCGGATCGAAGATCTTCTCAACCCTGGACCTGAAAAGCGGATATTGGCAGGTGAAAATGGCCACGAAGATCGAGAGAAGACTCCTTTCAGCGTTGGAGCTGGGCTGTGGCAGTTCACTGTTATGCCATTTGGGTTATGCAACGCACCTGCTACGTTCTAGTGGCTGATGGAGACTGTGCTCAAAGGACTATCCTGGTCAACGTGTCTGGTGTACCTGGATGACATGATTGTGGTTGGCAAATCATTTGAAGACCTTCTGAAGAACTTGGAGGTGGTATTCCAGAGTCTCAGAAGTTCCGGTTTGAAGCTGAGTCCAAAGAAATGCCAACTGTTCAGAAGGAAAGTACAATACCGGGGTCATATCGTGTCGGCTGAGGGAGTAGCCGTTGACCAGCAAAAGGTGGAGGCAGTTGAGGAGTGGCCAGTACCAAAGAACCTCCACGAGCTAAGAAGTTTTTTGGGTCTGTGCACGTACTACCGGCGTTATGTCCAGGGATTTCCGAAGGAAAGTACAATACCTGGGTCATATCGTGTCGGCTGAGGGAGTAGCCGTTGACAAGCAAAAGGTGGAGGCAGTTAAGGAGTGGCCAGTAACAAAGAACCTCCACGAGCTTAGAAGTTTTCTGGGTCTGTGCACGTACTACCGGCGTTATGTCCAGGGATTTGCGAACTTCGCCCGGCCTCTTCACAGGCTCACAGAGGCACAGAGACGCTTCCACTGGGACGAAGATTGTCAGGAGGCCTTTGAACACTTAAAAGGGCACTTGCCAGCGCGCCCATCCTAGGCTATCCACTACCTGAGGGAAACTTCATCCTGGATACAGATGCCAGCAATGTAGGACTTGGTACACTTGGTGCTGAGAACCGACCACGACGCGCTCAAATGGCTTCTACATTTCAAGAATCCGGAGGGTCAAGTTGCTCGTTGGATCGAGAGACTTCAAGAGTTCAACTTTGACACGGAACATCGAGCTGGATCCACTTACAACAACGCTGATGCTCTGTCCAGGAGACCTTGTCCAGAACAATGTAAGCACTGTCAAAGAGTCGAGGAAAAGGAGGCGAGCACTTGCGGGACGAATGTGGTGGATGATTCCTGGCAGACCAGGTCACTGCGACCACGAGGACCAGGAAAAGGATTCAGATCTGAAGTTGATCATCAGATGGAAACAGGCAGGCCAACGACCAACTTGGCAAGATATCGCGCGATTCTCCTCTAACGTGAAGTCCTACTGGGCTCAGTGGAACTCTATAGTTCTCGACGATGGCGTCCTGAAGAGTGTTGTGAAGAATCTGAATGGCACAGAAGATCGGGAGCGGATAGTGGTTCCCCGAAGCCAACAGACAGAAGTGATGAGGGAAGTCCACGATGGCGTCACGGGTGGGCATCTGGGAGTGACGGAAACGCTGGAAAAACTGCGAGAGCGGTTCTACTGTGTCAACTGTTGAGCCGATGTGAACGAATGATGCAGAAAATGTGCCGTATGTGCGGCAAGTAACGGACCTCAGAAACGGCTAATTGCTCCTATGCGCAAATACAACGTGGGAAGTCCCTTTGGAAGGATCGCAATCGACGTGGCTGGTCCGTTCCCTGGATCGGACAAAGGAAATAAATACATCTTGGTCACCATGGATTACTTCAGCAAGTGGGCTGAAGCGTATGCCTTGCCAAACCAGGAGGCGGCTACCGTTGCCGATGTCTTGATTAAGGAATGGTTTTGCCGTTTTGGTGTTCCGTTGGAGCTGCATGCGAACCAGGACAGGAACTTCGAATCGACGCTATTCCAGAACGTCTGCGATGTCTTGAAGATCAAGAAGACAGGGACAACGGCGTTGCACCCTCAATCGGATGGCATGGTGGAGCGAATGAACCGAACCATCAATCGACACTTGGCCAAAGTTGTCGATGACCATCAAAGAGACTGGGATCAACATCTCCATCTGTTGCTCATGGCGTACAGATCAGCAGTTCATGAATCGACGGGCGAAACACCTGCCAGGATCATCATGGGTCGTGAACTGCCCTGCGACTTGAAGTTTGGCTGTCCACCTGGGTACCGATTCTAGGACCGATAGAACGGTCATACGAGAAAGATAAACGATCACCTCCATCTCAATCTCTTTCTCTCAATATGACCGTTCTATCGGTCCCAGAATAGGCACCTTGGTGAGGATGTCTCAGGGGAAGACTAAGCAAGTGATCTTCGTAGAAAGATGGACGATATCCGACTAAACATCCATAGTGCCAGCGACAGGATGAAGGAGGCGTACGACGTGAAGGCCGAAGAAGGAGGGTTTCAGGTTAGAGATTTGGTTTGGGTTCACAACTCACAGAGGCGACGTGGCTTCTCCCCAAAACTGCAATGTTCTTGGGAGGGCCCGTATGAGATTCTGGAGCGAATCAATGACGTCGTCTACCTGATGAAGAAACCACCACGAGGGAAGCCGGGGGTTGTTCATTTCAACCGTTCGGCCCCGTATGCTGGAGGCCATCAGGAAGCTGACGTGGGGCAAATCAAGTCATCCGAGGTGGACATTTCCCTGGAAACCTCCATGTCCTTATATTCCAACGGTCAGAAAGTCCTGAATGGCGTCGTTCGAGAACAGCAGCTGGATTTGTTCAACGCACCGGCCGAGTACGCGTTAGCTCACTTGGTCACTGAAGACCTCAGCATGAGGACTGGACTTGCTGCTGCATTCAAGGGAAAATTCGGGATAATGGACCATCTGCGACAACAAAGCCCAGAGGTTGGGAAGTCGCTTCAAGTCACGACAGGGACACGATACCTGTTTTACCTGGTGACAAAGAAGCTTCCACGACATCGGACCAGCTATAGTGATGTTTGGAGGGCACGCTTAATGCTGTCAGAGGACCTGACCCATCTGGCAATTCCGAAGATGACGAACGAATAACTGGACTGAAGAGCAGTAAGGAGCATGCTGGACGTGATCTTCAAAAAAAGCGGCATTGACATCCTGGTATGCTGCTATCCTTCCCGGAGGACGAATCAGAGGACAGTGGACCGCTACTTCCATAGGAAATCAGGTTTCCGGTTTGGGGACAGTTGCCGATACCGTCATGGAGCCATTTTGGTGCGAAATGCTTTAAGGAGGGGGGCAATGTAGCGAAAACGATAATTCGGGATTCTAGCCCACTGCAGTCAATCCGGAATTTACTACATGTTAACCGGAGAGCCGCATTCCTGCGCGATGAATCATGCTGTTTGTTCCGGTCTATACTTCTATATTCTAGAATTTACAGATCAAAAACATGTTGCCAAACTTTAAGGGGTTATACCTCACACATAAATATTACGATAGAACCCAACTTGTCTTTCTCGAAAGTTGATATTGACAAAGATACAGGGCATCAAAGTTAAATTCTAATTTTTGATTTTTTCTTATAAATTTTGAAATAATGCAGTGATTTTGATGAAATTTGGTATATGTGGATTGTTTGACATGCGAAATTCAAATCTGACCATGACATGGTTCTTACTTGTGGGGGCGCCACCTACACACCTTTTAACTCTTTCAAATAGCCATAACTTTTTTGTATGTACTCGTACATTCTTTTTTTATCGAAAAATTGATTTTTCCGTCATATTTACATCAGAAAGGTATACTTTGTAAGAGTATCCAGGAGTATCCCTTTTCAAGATATTTGCACAAGTAATAGCCATGTGGTTTCAAATGGCCAATTTTAAAAATGAGTGGCTTTGAAAATGGCGTTATCATAATAATTTTGACAGTTGTTTTAATGTCCAATGTTTCTTATAAAAAAAATGTAAAAAATACATAAATAAGTTTAATTTTTTTTTGAATGAAAAATATTGAAACAAATGTCAAAATTAGCATGTTAACGCCGTTTTCAGCGCCTTTAATGTCTATTTTCAAAATCTTTCATCTAAAACCACACTGCATGGATAACTTTAGATGCAAATAATATATTGAAAAAAGTTACTCCTAGCCACAATATGCCGGAAAATCAAATTTTTGATAAAAAAAGGAAGAACGAGTGCATACAAAAAAGTTATGACTATTTGAAAGAGTGAAAAGGTGTGTTAGTGGCTCCCTCTACAAGTAAGAGCCAAATCAAGGTCAGATTTAAATTTCACATGTGAAACAATCCTCATATACCAAATTGCATCAAATTTGGGGTATATCGAAATATTTTTGTCTAAGGTATAACCACTACACTATACAGGATCTCATGTGTAATTCGTGATTGAATTTTAGTACCATACAAAGAAAAATCTAGTTTGTTCATGATGAATCTTGTCAGAATTCATTTGTGTTATGCTGGGATAGAGTGTCAGTCTCTAAGGTTCTTGTTCCGGTACTACATTGAAGTCCTTCATTCGGAAGTGCCCATTGGGTATCAGAGAGTAGTTTCTTGAATAAATCTGCTAGACGCATTTGCTCCCTCAAGTCGGTTCAGCTTACCTTACCTAGGTCATTTAGTTGAAGCTTAAGTAGTTTGTAGTTGATTTTTGTTTCTTTGGATTCCACTGAAAACTGGTTCGTCCAGGAGGTAGTGACGATTTTCGGTACTTATTTTCCCAGTCAGCAAACATGGAAAAATTGTTCTGTTATCCTAAGCAAGATTCATTTATATTTAGGGAGAATTTACGATGGGTACCTAGCGGCGGAAAATGCGTCATTACACTTGCATGTTCTATCATATTTTCTCTTTTTTTTCCAGTGATAAAAATAGTTCTAGAAGTAAGAGTTATTCTGAAGTTGAGAGAAAAAAATCGTCTGGCTGATCTGTGAGTATTGATAATATGTCTGGCAAATGAAAATCGTTGAACCCACAAATTCTCAGCCAGACTCACTTTCCACCATCTGCAATAAGCCAGGATTCACTTTATGTTCTTATTTAGTAAATGTTATATATCTATGACTATGAAAATAAGTAGACTTGCATTGTTTTCAATTTTATGGGTCCATCGAAAAATTTTAGCCAGACTCAAAAATTCTTGTTTTGGTCACTAAAAGAATTCATTCAAATACAGTGACTGGGAAAATGAGTCGAAAAAAAATCACTGCCTTCTGGCTGGACTAAAAAAAAAGAGTCAGTTATTCAGCCTTTATTCAGAAAAAACATTATTTCAATCGAAGAGGTGAAACAGTCAATCCTACGACTATTTGATAATAGACGCATTATGCTTGTGATAGTAACTACATAATGTAACTCATATTACACACCTGTGGAACATGAATTTCATATTCCACACCCGTGGGATACAATAGAATGTTATACAATCGACTTTGCTTGGATTGTTGTTACTAGGGCAACTAAAATAATTGATTTTGACAATACAATACAACAATCCAGTAAAAAATATATTGAAATCGAGCATTGAGTTCTAGAGAAAATTGATGTCAAACTTTGTATACATTTTGTGCGTTCCCCTAATTTTGCCGGTGTGTGTAGTATATTATTATTTGACGTTGATTTATTCATTGTGAACATTTTTAATTTTAAATAATTTTGTTGCAAATTACATTTTTTTTTGGAAAATCTGCAAAATGAATAGTCGTAGATAAAGCATAGTATTTGACTCGCGTAAAATGTAGGCTACATTATACGCTCGTTAAATAATACACTATATTTTTTTTTGTACAGGGTGTAACAAATTCGTATATATAGCATTGGTAACTGGTTAACCATGAGAGATACAACGTCGGTTAAAAGGAGGCAAAGTTGGACTTCCGTAGATATCAAGCAAGAACCGATTTTTTCGAAATCCTTCATTTTGTATTAAGTTTATTTGACGAGTGACATATTTTCATGGCCACTTTTTCTGCTCTGCAAGATAGCGTGGTCAAAATTGATATCCGACGTTTCGAATTCTCGTAACTATCATCAACTTTTTTTTTCGACAACGGACCCAACTTTTTTATTTCATTTTAAGGTAATTATCCACTTCCTGAAAATAATGATGCAACTCTTTTTATCATTTTTTTTTATCTTTCTATATTTTTTTTTATTTGATTTTAACTTGGTTTCAAGCTGGAGAAATGACAACTTTTCCTATATTTAACCGGCGTTATATATCTTATGGTTAACGAGTTACAAATGCTATATACTCGAATTTGTTATATCCTGTATATTTTACCACAAAATACTTGAAAATTATTATTGTGATAATAAATGACGTATATCAATCTTACCCTCCGTAGAATCATCAATTTTGCAATAGTTTTCTTCATTCTACTGTTACAAAGTGCCAGGATTTTTCCGACTTTCTGCTGCTGCATTTCCATTCAATTCCGTTACCTTGTCAGTCAACCACCAAAATGTCCAGTTTTTTTTCTAAACATCATTTCATTATTAAACGCATCTGAATCAACTGTCTTAAGGCAAAATTATTCTATTATTTCTATTCAAGCGCGCAAAAGATTCAGTTATTGACGCAAAACTCGTACCAAATCTCCCACTCAAGTACTAAGTGAGGACAGAAACAACGCTTCTAGCTAGGTGAAAATCATTCTGGGCTCGGAAGCACTTGTCCGTCAGCTACAAACCGCACAAGTCCAGAATGCCGACTGCCGATAGACAGGTCATGCCAAGAGAAGTAAACGAAGAAGTATACAGGGCTTTTCACTTAAAACTCCCCACGTCAATATCTCGGAAACGAATAGGAATATTTGATTTCTGTAAAAAGTAGTCAATGTATGGGGTCGAGTAGTTATTTTTCACAGTTAAAAAAATTCGACGCCTACCAAGAGTAAAGCGTCGCGACGCATCGAAAATATCAATCGATTGCAGGGACTTTGAAATTACGGGCATGCTAAAGTACATGTTATTTATAAACTTTTTTGTTATTCAGTCGAACTCATTTATTCTACTCAGTTTTGAGATATACAGTGTGTCCAAGATAACGATGTCTATCATGGGGATCTTGAAAACCGTGCGAGATACAAGGTCGGTTAAATGGAGGCAAAGTTGCGTATTTTGATGCTTAACAAAATGCCGTTTTAAAAGCCAAGAAATTCCGACTAAGTCCGAAATTATCCGAAAAAAAACGAAATTTTTCAAAATTGTTTTCATTTTTTTCTGACCACATTTGAAGAGATATTTTGAAATGGATGGAACTTCTTCATTGCCACTTTTTGCCCTTTACAAGATAGCGTTATTGAATTGAAGAACCGACGTTTCGTCTATGAGCAGCCATCATCAACTTTGTTTTTTTAAATACGGTCCTGGATTTTTTATGACGGATTTTGAGGGCCTCTTATGTTCCTAAAACAACGATGTATATTGAAAAGCCCTGTATAGAGGTGATCGTTTACTTCTCTCGTTATGACCGTTCTATCGGTCCCAGAATCGGCACCCTGATCCGTACCGTGAATTCCGATTTGTTGTAAGACTTTTCGCCGCTATAACCTCCGAAATTAAGTTCACTGCGAACAGTTCATTTAATCAACAGGGGAAGGTAAAATACACATAATTCCTTCTTCGCCAGAATAGTTGAATGATCTAGTGGAAAAGGGACCGATCTTCTCATTCACAGTCATTGACAAAGTTCCGTTCTGTTCACAAGTATTCGATGTCGTCCTATCGAACCGCCCGATTTTTCCTGTAAACGCTATCCGCTATTTTCTCTTTAAACTCTTCATAAAATCCTCTATCACAGTCAAATAAAACGCAAGACATTTCACCGCTTTTCCGTTTTTAAAACTCCGATCGCTTCTTCTGTTCCCGTTAAACTGCCTGGAAGTAGAATTGATTTACGCGTGAAAACAGGCTACGTGCTACGAGTAATAATGGAGTAGTCATGAACTCGCAAGTTCCCGTGCTTTCCGTTGAGGCGCTGCAGGAGACGTTTGAATCGCCAATAGTGTTCAAATCTTGCGCAGCTCACCAACGTTCCAATTACTTCTTGGGTTTAACTTGAAGTGACTGTCGATACACATATTTTTGGCCGCACATAAGTAAAAAAAGAATGAAACTCTCCATTCAATCGCATTTTTCAGGTCAATCAACCAGTTAATAAACTTTTGATTTGATATAATATGCTACAGGCCGAACAACTTAATAATGAAATACCAATAACTGCAAAAGTTTTTAATGACAATGATACATAGTTATCATTAAGTATATACAATTAGGTACCCTATTATCTAAACCGAATGTATGACATGATTGTCATCATTCGTTAAGCTAAAAATGTTTTTAAAAAATCCTTATTTCACTTCTTAGAAGCTTAAACCATTGAAGCAATTCAACACCAATTTGTAAAATTTACATAAATAGATCGACACAATGTAACAACGAAATGATAAATAAAAATAATTATAATACAATCTACAATTTGCAAATTCAATCCTAATATTATCGAACTAAAAATTGATGGTCTAATGTCACAATCAACAATGGCAAAATTTAAACTTAAACTCAAGTATTGCACGGCATCTTGCGATGCCGATTTTTAAAACCTAATTTGAGCCTTCTTTGTGAATTGTTGAAGGCGTAGTCGCTTTTTTGACTGATCACAGATAATTCCTGCTCTTCCAGCAGTGAAAATTGCAAGTGAATAATGATTATGTGTTTAGTTCATCCACTTTCGACAATTGGGTGCCCCGCACATGCATGAAATTTTGTTTTGATCGTCTTCAATGTCAAACTTATAGTCGTAAGCCAACTGAAAAAAAAGTAGATACAATTCACTTGAGTTCAAAAATTTTATTTTTATACCACCGCATCAGACCCCAAGCTCTGAATTCATGATAATAAACCCAACAACTTTTACTGTATCTCAAATTAATAATGTACCAAATCAAAAAACCATCAACCAGAAATATCTAGCTGATGATTGAACGCAGTCTTACCTCTTCTCCTCTCTGAATCCGCCTCTTGGCGAAAATGATAATCTTCAAATCTCGATCTATTTCAACAGTCTCAGCCACGCAATTGGGATTACAAGAATGATTTATATACCTGGCAAGTCCTCCGCTCAACGTTGCATCTACCACTCTATCATCGTCTAATCTGAACATGTATATCCCACGATTCTGGAAAGACAAAATCCTTGACACAAATGAAATGTAAAAATTATTTGACCAAATTATCCTGACAGTTTTTATTTTATTTCCGATTCATCAGTGATTCAAACTTACCTTAGCCTCATATTGTTTTTCTCTACATTCTGACAATTCAGTCCTAATTACTTCACCAATATATTCTATAACCATTGTGTGTTTTTCCAAATCTCTTGCTGCGTATAGGCCAAGACCTTGAATTTTTGATCTGCAATAAGAAAGAAAACTTGAAAGTGACACTCCCGGAATGACCAAGAAAAGAATTTCATTAATGAAAATGTCTGTAAAATAAAATCAAGTCCTTGATTCTACAGTGTGGTCACTTGAGTGTGCGACATATGGGATTTTTTTTATTAACTGCACAATCAAAATACAAATATTGCCAAAAGTTGGTGCATGTTCGATAATCATATTAGGTGCACTTAGAATGGTTGCAAGTCAAACAGTATACAGGGTAGGCCAAAGAATATGAAAATTGTACAAGAGTAAAGTACCCTTATTTCAGAAAATTTGGCAAAATGTTATAAAGAAAAGTTGTTTGGAATCAAAAGTTATGCCTAGACCAAATCATGGCCTTCTAAAAAAAATATATATATTTTTAAACATCTAATTATTTCCCAAAACAATTTCTTCTTTTATATTCATCCAAACCAGTTTCATGAATTATTCAAAAACAAATCAATTTCGCATAACTTAGTTCAAATCTAAGGATATTTAGAAAATTTACCTGAATTTTAAATTTTTTAGGAAATCACAAGCTTCATGTTTGATGCAACGATATTAACACAACTTCAAAATATCGCAAACATTCTTTTTCACAAGGTAAAACATTATTAATCATTATATGCATATTAAAAAAATCTCATCTGAAGTGATTTTTTTTTTCATTTTAAATGTTTTGTTTTTGTTTTTTGGGAAATAATTAGATGCTCATACGGTAGCAGTAGATTCCTCACACAAAAATATTGCGATAGACCTCAACTTGTCAAATCCGAAAGTTGATATTAACAGAGATATAGGGTGTCAAAGTTGAGTTTTGATATTTGATTTTTTCAAATCACTTTTGAACTAGTCATGTTATTTTGATGGAATTTCGTATATAGGGATTGTTTGACATGCGGAATTCAAATCTGAGCACGAAATTGCTCCTACTTGTAGGAGGCGCCACTTACACACCGTTTCACCCATTCAAATAGTCAGAACTTTTTTGTGCGCACTCGTAAATTTTTTTAAAATTGAAAAACTGATTTTTCCATCATGTTTACATGAAAAAGGTATATTTAGTAGAAGTGCCTAGGAGTAACCTTTTTCATGTTATTTGAACTTGAAGTAATCCATGCAATGTGGTTTTAAATGGAAAATTTTGAAAATGTACATAGGAGGCTTTGAAAAAGGCGTTATCATGGTGATTTTGGCATAAGCTTGAATGCTCAATGTTTCTTGATTTAAAAAAATTGATCTTATTTTATATTTTTGTCATAAAAAAAATTGAAATTTTTTTGAAAAAAATCTTGTTTTTTTTTGATTTTTTTTTATAAAAAACATCGAGCATCGAGACGATTGTCAAAATTACCGTGACAACGGCATTTTCGATGCCCTCCATGTTAATTTTCATAAGTTTCCATTAGAAACAACATTGCATAGATTACTTCAAGGGCAAATATCTTGAAAATGGTCACCCCTATCGACTTCTATAAAGTGTACTTTTTTTACGTAAAAATTACGAAAAAATCAATTTTTTGATTCAAAAAAAATGTTCGAGTGCGTACAAAAAAGTTATAACTATTTGAATGAGTGGAAAGATGTGTAAGTGGCGCCCCCTACATTAAGACCCATACCAAGGCCAGATATAAATTTTGCATGTCAAAGCACCCCCATATACAAAATATCATCAAAATAACATGATTATTCCAAAAGTTATTTGAAAAAATCGAATATCAAAATTCAATTTTGATACCCTGTACCTCTGTTGATATCAATTTTCGGATTCGACAAGTTGAGGTCTATCGCAATATTTTTGTGTGAGGAATCTATTGTTACCGTATGCCCCATTACTTCTGGACCACCCTGTACATATTTTCTCTTAAGAGGTATTTGGTATTTAGGCATAACTTTTAATTCTAAACAACTTTTCTTTATAACATTTCGCCGAATTTTCTAAAATAAGGGTACTTTACTCTTGTACAATCTTCATATTTTTTGGCCTACCCTGTATGCTGTTCGACTCGCAATCATTCTTAGTGCACCTGATATGATTATCGAACATGCACCAACGTTCGGCAATATTTGTATTTTGATTGTGCAGTTTATAAAAAAAGTTGCACACTTGAGTGACCACACTGTATATTCGTTTCAGTCCTGAAAACCGATCCCCCCACGTTTTTATAATTTCACGTTTTTTCAAGATAAACATAAGGACAAATCGGAAGTAAAGGGTGTTCAATAAAAAATACGGTCGTAGATTCCTTTGGTATTATTCTTTTTCTATCATGAACGTAGGTCGGCTAAGTTCGTATGGTTTTATGGCAACTGTCACTGAATGTCATCTATTTTCATCATTTGTTACCATTATTTTTCGTGAATTTAATCTAGTTCTTGATAAAAATGATATGAAATCCACAAAACATTGGAAATCGGACTTTTGAGCCAAGACACAATTAGCACAAACAAGAATTTACTCTACAAGCGTTATCTCGGTGGAACCTGTTAATTTTTGGACGGTTTTTCGAATGTGGAATGCCCTTTACCTCTCCCCGTGCCTGTTTTAAACTCAAAATTAATAAAATGGTAGGCAAATTAATACATTTTATAGAGAAAGATGTTGAACATGCCAACCCCCTTCTTCAATACATTTTAAAACCTTTTTTTCTACAAGCTTGCGGAAAATACCACTTTTCCGCACGCATTTCAATTTTGAAAGGGTCACTCCAGAACACAAACATGTTCGAACGTATATGGTTGTCACGAGCATGTTGGGCTCGAAGTTGGGCTCGTCACGAACCTTATAGCGTTTTCGATTGGTAAAATCGGGCAGCACTGGTGCAACACTCGGGCAATATTTATGTTCGATTGGTGGAAATCGAGTGGATTTTTATGTTCGATTGGGGAACCGGGTCAATGAGTTTTGCACTCAGTGCAGATTTTTTGGCACGAGGTCTTTGAGCTTGTGCTGGTATAGTGCAATTTCAGTGCATTATCAAAATTGAAAAAAAACATGAAAAATGGTGGATATAAACGTCTCGTGAGGTGATTCTGTGGGTGGACAAGAAATTTCGAGTTAGAGCTATTATGGAATCAAGTAGTGCCGAAAAAAGGAAATACAGAAATAGGTACTGGAGTTGACCAGTTATGGAAAACGAGTACCTACTCAAAACTGAATTAATTTCATTCAAGATCTAATGCATATACCTTATTTCTCAAAAAAGTTGGTCCTAGTATCTATGATCTATATAATACAATATAATTAATTGGTCTCAAGATTTTGTCATTTGGCAATGAGAAATGGACTTCTGATTAGTCTAGTTTCAGAGTCGCTTCAGCCGCTACGCAGAAACAACATAATATTAGATTTTCAAGACGTTCAATGATTCCAATTTCAATTCAATCGGAATTTTACCGGCAATATTATAGCACTCGATGAAAAATGTATGTTCGATTGCGATTGCCCTAGAGCAAGTTTTCATCATTACTGGTTTTGCCCGAGGTCAAACCCAGTGCAACCCTTGTTTTCCCAATCGAAAACACTATTAGTTCGAGCCCAACATGCTCGCGACGACCATATACGTTCGAACATGTTTGTGTGGTCTCGTGTTGGTGGGTGTCATGGAGCCGAGCTCCGAGCCGATCATTCCAACCGCCAACTAGGCTTGAACAATCCACACACTGTCGAGCATGTTGGTCCGAGCCTACTTCCAACTCGTGCTCGCCCAACATGCTCGAGCGTGAGTGGGGTGTTTAAGCATGAGAAGAAATGTTTCCAGATTAATATCGGCATCGGAGAAGCCGGTAACATGCACTCGAAAGGCGTATCTTGAAGGAGTCTGATTGATTGTCTAAGGTCATACTTTTTTGGATCAATGAAATGCAGAAAAAGAACTCGCAATTGGCCGTAGTAAGTAACGTGACATTTTTTTGTGCATCATAATAAACCTGCACAATCTCAAATATTGAGACATTCAGTGGCGGTGCTTTTATCGGTGAACTTTGAGCTTTGAGGATAGTTGTGAAAAAGTTATTGTTGTTGTTGTTAATTATTGTTATAGTTGTTATTATTTGTTAAAAATGAACAAATATTATCACGGAAAAACATTACATAGCCAAAAGAAATGATAGCGAACGTTTATAGGTATCTTATTGATATAAATAATATTCATGAGTTTTTTGTGTTGTTTAGGGTTCGTGATGAAGAGGCGACAGATGATTCGCTCAATTGCCTCTTAAACGGGAGTTCATCCGAGTGATCGGCGTATCGACTATAAGAAATATTTGGAAGAATGAGAAATAACCCGTATAAAATGTTGTATAGTCCTGGAAAAAAAAGACCGCGTCAATGACTGGTTGAAAAAAAATATGATTTTGATTTCCAACTGATACGACATGATAAACAGATTTTATCTTGAATTTGAAATTGTTCCGACCACCAGGAAATTACCACAAAAATTATTGCGAAAAGACTCAAATTTTCCTTATTGGAGGGAAAAGCTCAGGGGTTTGCTGAAATCAAATTGATTTTTTTGACGTAAATGCAAATATATCAACTTATTATGTTTTGAATTGTTTCAACTGAACCTGATTTTTTTTCTTAAATCCTTCTTTGGGTAAATTACGGCACTTAAATAGTACATTTTGTATCAAGGGCGGGAAGTAGATGATTTTGACGAGGGTATAAGTAGCAGCACGAGCGAAGCGAGGGCAGATATTAGCCGAGTCAAAATCATCTTTCGTCCGTGGTACAAACAATGCTTTTTGTACAACCAGTTTGTAATCATTTTAAAAAGAATAATTATGAAAATCATGCGGGCGCAAAAGTACTTTTAGGCCCAGCTGCCAAAATTAGCGACTTTCCGCCTGCTTTGCATGCATTGAAAAGTTGACTTTACGTGTGGGTTGTACAGAAAAGATTTTTTTGCAAATTGTTCAGAAGATCCCTCAAAAACTACAATCGTGATGACCTTCAAGAAACTTTGAAAGGAACTGCATGGTATAGCAATTCATCCGATGTCAACGTTTTAGCTGATTCCTTTATCAGTAGCTTATCGAACTATATTGATAGAATTTGTCCAGTTACAGAAATAACTATCAAACAAAAATTTTTAAATAAAAAATGGATAAATTGTGAAATCAGACAATTAATGTATGAGAGGGATTGTTTATATAAGTCAGCTGTTTTTAAAAGGAATGATGATATCTGGGAGCAGTACAAAATAAAGAGAAATCATATTGTCAATTTGATCAGAACTGAGAAAGGAAAGTTTTACTATGAAACAATTGACGATAATAAATCCAATCCCAAAGAACTTTGGAAACATTTAAAAAGTCTTCTTCCAGATAAAAATCAAAAGGTTCCTGATGACATTCTTTTTGGGACAGACCTTATTATGGATGACATTAGAACGAATTTAATACATATTTTATCGAAAGCATAAGAACAGTTGTTGCAAACATTCCTCAGCCAACCATCACATTTCCTCATACAGTGTTTCCCATAAATATCTAATTTTGTCAATTTGATAAGTTAACGATGAGTAAGATGAAATCTATTTTGAAAGAAATGAAGAATGTTGGGGGAGGAGAGAATGGTATTTCCAAAAAGATCTTAAGTGATGCCGTTTACGTAATTGGTGATCGATTCCTAGACATTATAAATACCTCCCTGGAGACTGGAGTTTTTCCATCAGAATGGAAAGTTTCAACAATCATCCCTGTCCCGAAAGTTCCAAAGACCAACTTGCATTCGGAGTTTAGACCAATAAATACTTTCCCTGTTTATGAGAAACTTCTTGAAGAATGGGTAAAGGAACAATTACTCTTCCACTCTGATCAAAACCAAACTCTTGTCCTAAATCAGTCAGCTTTTCGTGTTAATCATTCGTGTGAGTCGGTTATTGTTAACATCTTTGATGACTTTTTAAAGTGTATTGATAATGACAATCTAGTATAAGCTGTATTCCTGGCTTTGAAAAGAGCCTTTGAGACTGTCGATAGGCACCCTCTTTTAAGAAAATTAGAAATATTAGGTATTAGACTTGGGGTTTTGAAATGGTGCGAGTCCTATTTATGTGATCGCAGACAAAAAGTAAAGTTCAAGGACAGCTTGTCTTCGTGCGGTGAAGTTGAATATGGTGTACCACAAGGAACGGTACTAGGTCCCTTGTTGTTTTTGTTGTATATCAATGACATTGTGCATGTACCAGATATTTGTAAAATAGTGTTATTTGCAGATGATACTATGATCTATGTCACCGGAAAAAATGTTATCGAGATGCAAACGGTGATAAACAATGAACTCCATAATTTGTTCAATTGGTTGTGTGAGAACAAATTATGTTTAAACACACAAAAATCAAAGTTTTGTGTCTTTGGAAAAAAGTCTTTGTTATCTTGGATAGATATGAGGAATATTAAGGTCACTATTGATAATATAGATCTCTCATATGTAAAATCGAGCAAATACAAAAAATTCAGAATTGTACAATGAGGAGAATGTTGGAATGTAATATACACCGATCGATGTAAAATGTATTGGGAATGTTCTCTGTTAAACAAAAAATTATGTTCATCATATATGTATTTGTATTCAAAATCAAACACAAACTGGTACCTGATTATGTATGTGATAAGATTATTCAATTTAGTGATGTACATAGGTATAGCACCAGGAACTGCGAGGATTTTATATTGTCTCATAAATGTAATACATATCAACTGGCGAAGTCCATACTTTTCAGAGGACTTCATGAATATAATCAATTACCAAAGACTCTCAAGAACTGTGATAGTGTATAGTGATAGTGATTAGTGTATAAGTTTTATCTTTTTACAACAATTTTATTTATACTTATTAATTTGTGTTCATGTGTTTATTGTGTTACCATTTCATTATTTCTTGATTCTACTGCTTGTCCATTTAATACATACTTTGTAAACTTATTGTAGACTGTATAGCGTTTGCTAAATAAACCGATTATTATTAATATTGTGACAAATCACACAAAAATCAACAAAATGTCTCTCATTATTCTTTAGTCAAAAATATTCTTGAACTTTTACAACAAGCCACTGGGTATTTGATGAATGAAACTAGTCATGTATTAATACAATTGCGTTCCCCTCACCGAATCCCGCTGTCACAGATCCATTTGTCAGACAATAAATCAATTGGAAAAACTCTGAAATAAGTTATGAGAAATCTAAAGCCGCGTCCAGACAAATTGGCGCATGTGCAGCGCTCTTTGGTTGAACACTCTTGCAAAATTGCACCATTCCAGTGTGTGTACGGTGATTCGTAGATTGAACAATGTGTAGTGACAATCCAGTGTTATGTTGAAACAGAGCCAGATTTTTCTTCAAAATAATTTCCAGCGCAGTTCCGTGAGTACATTTTTGGTACGGCGCGCTTAGTCTAGACCACGGTGTAAGATAAATAGGTGGTTTCACGCGCCATCTCAACATACAGACCGCTTGTCTCATATTTGCTAACGCAACAGAGACGAAATTGTGCGACAAGGACGAACTGAAGTGGGCCTAAAATCTTTCTTCCGGCTATTAATGCGAGCGATGTAGGCGCGTCAAATTTAAAAAAAAAAGAGTTTTTCATGCTTGATTTATTGATTATTTTATTTGTGATTGTACATTAGTCCCACCTTGACTTGTCAACGGCAAATTTGTCGCAATTACAATAATTTTTGTGTAAGTTATTAAGTAAATCATGGGAAGAAAATGCTGTGTGCCGAACTGTAAGTCGGGTACCTACGCTACATGTAAAGAAAAATATTCCATATTCGCAATTCCTAAGAACGATTTAAGAAAATATAACCAGGCAATTCCTCGAAAAGACAGAAAATTAACTGAAAAGGATTGTGCCTGCGAAAGACATTTTGAACCAAAATGTATAGTTCGTTTTCTAGAAATCGAGTGAAACACGGTGAGTATGCAAATGTTCAATGTTTGTAACAAATAATCCACGAGCATCCCGAAATATCCTAATAAATTAATTAATTAATTAATTAATTACTATTATGCATTGGTGGATAATAGATTGCAAAAGACTTAAAAACATGTTGAATAAACGTTGTCTAAATTTTAATTTTGATTGATTGATTGATTTTCACAATTACTTTTATATTCAACTCGATATCTAATTTTGTCAAACACCATACCTATTAGGTTTGTAGTATATTATTACTTTTTTGATACATATTACAGATAAGCATAACTTTGGCATCTGTATTCAAATCAAATATTGTTTTTCATTTTTATATAAATAGGTATACATATTATTTATGATCAGTGTCTTATTATTTTATCATTTTGTTTTTCAAATTGTTTTCATCATCCATGATCATTAAATCAGCTGTAAAACCATCTTACAGGAACAGGTTAACAACAATTACATACTTATAGAGATGACAAACAACAAATCATTTTATATTATGCCTGGCGGTAAAACACAATCACAGGCGACAACGGCGTGAACGCTTGAAATTGAAAAAAAAATCTTGCATTTTCGTGGAGATGAAACTCGAAAACCATATGAGCTAAAAATTTGCCAGCGGAACAATTTTATAGAAAATTTCCTCAGCTACAAATTTTAATCGGAAATTTTTGTTGTCAAAGTAGCTGTTTAGGCTGTGTTTGCAAAAATTTGCAAAATAACCCATATTTGCATTTTTTAATGATTGTCTCAAGCCTTCCTGGAGGTCTTGATTCTTAATTTTTAATAAGAATTCCCTGATAAAACATATACTCGATTGAAACCAACTAACCCAAACCTTTTCAATCAAATACTATGACCACAGGAACATTTTGATTGATACCCGTCTAAAAATTATTCGGCCCACTAACCTGTCTGACAACTACGGCCGGCGTTAGTAGTTTCGAGACACGTTCTGCCGGCTCGTCACAACACCTATTTATCTTACACCGTGGTCTAGACACGTTTTTATACAAATCTTTTTGTCTATTCCAAACAGCTTCAGACTGCGATAAAACGATTTTCAGATACTATATTTAGGAAAAACGCATTCCTTGTTACTGCCCCGAATTATAAATTATTTGAATAACTGCTCTGTAAGTTGACTGCAGAATTACAGACATGAGAGTGTGAGGGGAAAAATAGAGACTAATTTTCAAACGTTTTAAAAATAAAGAGGCTTTTACAAAATAAATCCGCAGAGTCATCCAGGTCCTATTACCCATATAAGTGGCGCAGTTATTGTAGCGTTGTTCTGGCGAGTGACAATGGCCGTGATAATGTATTTGTATTCTTCTAAATTATGCAAAACTAATGAAAAAAATATACGGTGCAAAATGGAACATTTTCACTTCTTGAGACACTTACCTCGCTAAATAAATATTATTTCTCCACTCCTGTTTCATTTTCTTGTATTGTGAACTTTTGGAATGAACAAATTGCTTGCTATAAGGACACACACTTTCTCCAAACGAGCTTGGTCCGGAAGGTCCAGTTGGAGATGGTCCGAATATGGGTCTAGAAGACGAACCTGTTGTTCTTTGAGTGTGCGGCCTCTTCCAATGCGTTTGATGACGTAGTCGTGGTTCACTACGCGCGGCGCCTGTGGGATTGATGGCTAGGGGTAGTTCCAGTAATGGGTTTCTACCGTATCTATGTAAATGAACATAATATAAGTGAACACTTTGATATTGAATCACTACTCACTTGAACTTATAATCAGACAACGTCTCGATACCAGGTAAACTCTCCAGCACTCGCACTATTGCCGGTTCAGTCAAGCCAAACAAATCTTCCCCAGTTATAAATTTGGGGAACATTTGCAGACATGAATTCTCTCTCCTTAAATCAGCTATTTTTTCTAAAATTGGAGTCCATACTGCCTTGGGTGATAGATCTTTGTATTCGATGTCTTCTTCGGAATATTCTTGTACAAGAACTCTGAACTCAGGACGTCCGTTACTGTCGTGTATCGAACAAATGAAGCGGCAGCGTTTATTTGCGTGACGCATGCTCCAGTAGAATCGGATTATTTTGAAACCTGGAAAAAGCCAGGAATTAGTCCCGACTCCCTAATTTTTTTTTGTTTCAATAAGTAAGCAATCGATCATTTTTTATATGAAATTTGAATGTTCACATCTCAAATATACAGAGTGTTTCATTGATATTGCGAAAAAAATCAGGAGCAGTTTTCCCGCTTGAAAATAAGAAGAAAACTTCCTATAAACATGTGTCCGGAAATGCTTCATTACAGTACTACAGGGTGTTGAAGTTTTATTTTTATTTTTGTTTTTTCTAAATAGTATCTGCATGTCGATTTTTTTTATGAAAATTGGTGTTTTCGAGGTTTTTTCTCATGCGGGATTCGAATTTGATCTTAGTATGGCTCTAGCTTGTAGAGGGCGCTACCTTCACTTATTTTTCCTATTATTAACAGCCGTAACTTTTTTGTATATTTTTAAGTCAAAAATCATATTTCTTCGTCATTTTTACGCAAAGTCGCTAAGTGCAACCATTCATGTGATTTTGGGACTATGGTCAAGCAAGGTCTTGCATTTTTTTTTGAGAAAATCAGGATGAGTCTCTCTTGTTGAAAATAAACATGTGTCCGGAAATGCTCCGTTACAAAGCTACAGGGTGTTGAAGATTTTTATTTTTTCATTTTTTCCATTTTTTTATAATATGTCAACAAAAACTGTTTCTTACATCACTCATTAGGTGAATTTTATCTTTTTATTGAAAATATGTAGCAATCATACGAAATATTTCATAACTTTACCTCCAGCATTATTTCAAATACGAATATCTCGAGAATGGTTGCCTGTAGCGACTTTTAACAAGTTTACATTTTCTACGAAGGAAATACAAATAAATCTGTTCTGTTGCTTAAAAATGGTATAGGGGTACGTTCCAAGAAGTTACGACTGTTGATAATTGGAAAAATAATTAAAGGTAGCGCCCTCTACAAGTTAAAGCCATACTAAGATCAAATTCGAATTTCGCATGACAAAAAATCCCCAAACACCAATTTTTATCAAAATATCGACATTGCTTCAAATATTATTAAGAAAAAACAAAAATAGAAATAAAACTTCAACACCCTGTAGCACTGTAATGAAGAAGCATTTCCGGATACGTGTTAATAGGAAGCTTTCTTCTTAATTTTAGGCAGGGAAACTGATCCTGAATTTTTTCGCAATATTAATGAAACACGCTGTATTATAATATTTGAAATCAACTAACAAAAACGTTCGCCATCACGTGACAATTGAAATTCCACTTACAAAGTAGTTCAAATCCCCATTCTCATGTTAGTTCCTGTCTTTTATCACATTTTGCGTTCATCAAAATGATACTACGACTGCGTTGAGGATGTAGTTCTGTTTATTATCGACGTCGTGCGTGAGATTCGAACCGAGGATCGCAAGATTAAAAGTCCAACGCCTTAATCGATATGTTACCGTGGATATTTTTATAAAATTCAATTTGAACATCGCATTAGTCAGGAACTCGACTCTCGTCATAGACGAAGACAATCTTTTTTCATTTCATCTATTTCCACATACATGCACAGAACACATATACAAAGTTTAGAACAAAAACGTAAATGGAGGACGTGGCCTAGGTGAAAGCTTTGATTCGCATCCACGGAGAGGCGCTAATGTGCCTGAAGTTCATCAGACCTCGAGAAGATGGCGGTATGTATGCCACATGACAGCTTATTAGCTTGTCATGATGATAGATGAAGTCATTTGAACGTCACCCTTTATCTTCATGTTGTCTTTCATGCTTTGATTCCTCTCTAAGTGAAAAAATGCCCTGGTAATCCTCATAAAAAAACCTATAAGAGCGCAGAATACAACCCGGAATACTAGAGGCTCATCAATGTTCGAGCCGCGATCGGAAAAGTTCCGGGTAAATACATCCTCCACAAAATAAGGTGTCACGATGGCAAAAAACTTTCTGCCAGAAGAACAAATGGGATTTCGCCCAGTGTATTCTACAACAAATCAAACATTGAGGCTAAGTCACATCATCCTGAAAAGGTCGAACAAAGGGGAAGAAACAGAAGAAGTGTTCCTCGACGAGTTTCGTACAGCACAGCCGTCCCACACCACATGGAGCCATGCACCGCTTCCCGAGACCTCCGAATAAGTGGCATTTTCTCATAGTCACCATGACACAGGGTCAGCGCCCCGCAGAGCTTCCGCAGATAGAAAGCCCACACTGACTCCATCCCCAGATGGTTCTGGACATTCAAGAAAAACCGAAAAAACTACATTTATTCAAAGTTTTTGTCTTTATTTAATAAATAAAGACATTTTCAACGTCAAAGTCAATGTCAGTGCTTTTATGTAAAGGAAACTGTATAATATATTACAGATATCTTCAATAATACATTATCCAACTCTGATAGATCGATTCGCATCCACTTCATTCCGTGGCGCATGGTTCCGTAAAATACGTCAGTTTGACTTCTAAACTTTGTATATTATTATGTGTTCTGTGCATACATGCCGTCCCATGATTTTCATTTTTTATTTCAGGTAGTTTGTTGTGAAATTGCGTTTAGTTATGGTAGGTGTTGGGTGATGGTTAAGTTGGGTTGGTCGGGTCAGAATATGCTATACAGGGTGTTTCCAAAACATTGGTGAACAATTTGAGGGTTGCTTTCTGAGGTATTTTCATGAAACAAAAATACTATGATCATTTGTCAAGAAATGCTTCCTCAGGGAGCTACGCTTCCTCAATATTTCCGGAACCTTCCATACAAAAATTATGAAATTTGATACATCGCATGAACCATCAATGTTGAATCAGAATTTCAACTCAAAATTTCAATTTTTTTCATCAGTGTTTTACCATACTAGGGGTGTTAAGGGTAAGAACAATCCCATTTTTCATGTTTTTTTTCATATTCTGATTTTCGCGAAAATCGCAGTTTTTTACATCGATTCTTCGGTGGCCTAAAGACTTCGGTGGCCTTCCTCAATATTTTTGAAACCGCCCAAACTGAAATATTGGAATTTGGTACCTGCATTTTTTTTTGTCAGTGGCGTATCATACTGAAAGAGTAAGCAGTAAAAACAACAATACTTTTTGATTAAGGTTTATTTTAATTTTTCATTTTATTACGCCGGGTACTTTTACATTCAAATAAAAAAAATAATTCTGTCGAATAACTATCCGTCAGATAATAGATGGAGCAGTACCATGGCGGGACCTATTTGGAGGTTATTCTGACGTAATAAAATCGACTACTTGAATGTGAAAGTACCAGCCCTTAGAATCATAGTCTTGAATAATAAGTACGTGAAAAAAATACTCTTGGTTCACATCGATTGGGCTAATCGTTTTGGAGAAAATAACGATTTGTTACATTGAAAAATACATTACTGGCTATGTATTTTGTCTCATCCAAATGAAAAACTAAAAGGTGCCAGTCTATGAGAAAAAAATTAGATCATTGAAATAGTTTGAATTATCTTTTCGAAAAACATTTTTATCGATTTCTATTTTCGCCACAAACGGCTTTTCCAAAAAATCATCAAAGGACAAAATAAATAGTCAGTAATGTTTTTTACAAATAATTAACAAGAATATGTAAAATAACTGGCATCGATGTAATGACTTGCAATTTTCTCATTAGCCCAATCGACGTGAACCAAGGGTATCTTTTTCACGTAAAAATTATTCAAGACTGTAACTCTAAAATGGAAACATTGAAAATAAATCACCAAAACATATGGTTGTTTTCACCCCTTACCTCTCCAGTATGATATGCCACAGATAAAAAAAAAATTGAGAACGGAATTCAATTTGGTGTCAAAAGTTTATGCAGGTACCTGATAATTTAGTGTGAGCGGTTTCGACAATAATGAGGAAGATCCGTCTTTGGGGTGCCGATGGATCACTACTAGCGCTGAAGAAAGAGTATATTTTTTAAATAAAAACCTTGATGTATGATATTCTAAAATCAGAATGCGAAAAAATTCCATAAAAAAAATGGGATTGTTTTTACCCTTAGCTCCCCTCCCAGTATGGTACGCCCCTGATTACAATTTGTAAGTTTTGTACTCAAATTCTGATTCAGCATTAAAAGTTCATGCGATGTATTGGACTTCATAATTTTTGTATGAACGGTTCCGCACGGTCAGTGAGCCTTATTTAAAAGGGCATAGCTCCCTCAGAAAGCATTTTTCGAAAAATGTTTATAGGAACTTTTTCCCATGAAAACACTTCAGGGTCCACCCCTCAAACTTTTTGTTCTCGTTCAGTCGAAATTTTATCTTCCAAAGATAGAACCATGTTTCCTTATTTAGAATCAAACAGGCAAATTCTAATCTCAAAAATTTCACAAATTTTCAACAAACAAACCACGTTGCTATGGAATTTCAAGAAACCTTGATCAATTTGAAGTGGTTCTAAAATATTCATATTATTTCAAGATAGCCTCGAAGATAGCTTTTCCCACAAATGCCCTTCTCTTATATATTAGTTGGTCTGTAAGTAGCACAGATCCTTTTTGCAACAAGCTCAGATGCACCTGTTCCATAAACACGTCGTAGATCCGGTCCTGGCCAAATATCGAAAGCTCATTTTGGAGGAACATCCAGAACATACATGGTGTCACAAAAATATACCGACAAACTTAAGGGATGGTAGGTTTTGTCCAATAAACATAATGTCCGTCGGTAACATGATTCCTTTGTTTCTAGGCTATAAAATTGGTGCGAAACCAAACAGTAAACTTACTCTATGCCGAGAATATCGAAGCAAAATGTCTTGTTTCCGGAAACGACAAAATTTTAAGCCACAAATCAAAAATTCGAGAACTGATCTTATGTCTTTTAACTTTCAAACACAACACAAAAAAAAACATGATTTTCTGTTATTTTGCCAAATATATATTTTTTTTTCATTTGCTAAATTTTGTCACAAAACCGATAAAATAAATATTTTTTTTTTTAATTTCATTTTGAGTGCTTTGAAAAACCTCAAAAAAAATAAAAATATTATTCGAGTTTCAACGCAATTTGCTATTAGTCTCAAATGGACCCACCCAATACCCACCCCAAGGGTAATTTAGGACAAAGAAAATGTTGAAATTTTGTCCCGAATAGCTCCAGTTTAAGGTATTCATTTTCGTAAAAAAATAATATATTGGAACTAATTTCAAAGTTATACTAAAGAAACAAATAGTATCAGATAAAACCAGAACAAAAAATAAGTGAGAGAAATCAAGAGGCAATACTTACCAATGGGATAAATATAATTCGGAGAATGAAAATTCTGTAACTGGTGAGGCATCAACTGTCCCACATTGAGGAATATCAAGCTTCCAACCCTCAACAAATTATTTGTATCTGTATGATGCATAACTGCTGCAACCTGTCTGTTTTCATCTCTATTCACATAAACTCTTCTACCAACAGACAATGTCGTCAGCTCATTATCTTTTTCGTTTTTCTGCACATGCGCCGTGCAAAAAACAGTCTTGTTTTTATAGAAAACGCAGCTGTCACGTACTGCGCAAGATAGATGGTATACAGAAATGCATCTTGTTTTGAAGCAACGTATAGTTGCACCCAGTTTGCCACAATGTATGCAAGAGGTTGTTAGGCTTTGTTGCATGGCATTTTCAAGATTCATTAGAGCACCGTTGACTGTTTCATAGACGCCATCTGACCAAAGAGCACAGTTAAGGTGCACCCATTTGTCAACATCGTAGTTAAGGAGGCGGGCTGGACCGTCAGCCACTCCATCTCCGATCACTGAAAAATAATCAAGTTTTGTATGGGTCTTTATCAATAACTGAGTGCTAAAGATTACTCTGAAAGTCACTTACCTTGACAAAACATGCACTTTCTGGTATCATCGGGCATTTTCGGTGGCGTCACAGTGATGGACATCTGATACAGCAACTCCATCATCTCCTTATCAGTTGGCTTCTTATGTTTGTGAATGGGTTGCAAACAACCCGGCGACCAAAACTTATACACCGTGTTTTTATGATTTTTACTTCCATCCGATTTGAACCTTACAAATCTTGACCCTTGTTTGAACGGGGCTCCAAAGAAGGAGAAGTTGGAATTTCTTGATTCGTCCATTTTTTCAGTTGTCACTCGGTTGATCACTATAGAATCACCAAGTCTGTCCATGAGTGGCTTTTCTTCAAGTCCACGGTCTTTTTGCGATAAATGGTCTATGATAGCGGCAGCTTTATCCTCGGGAATTGATGGCGATTTATTGTTCATTGCGTACTGCATGTAGCACATGGTGCTGCAGAAGCACAACTCTTCACCCTCACTTAATATATCCAAATCTTTGGCCAAAAATGGTAAATCTGACAGTTTTTTTCGTATTGCATTGTTCAAAATAACCACGTCACAGTGTTTGCAAAACTTGGTCGATCCATTCAGTATGCTTTGTATGTCGATAGGGGCGCCCTCCTTGCCGTCTTTGCCTTTGGTTCTATATATACCCAATTTTTGTCCTGTAGGTGACGAAGTCCTGTCAACAATCTGATAGCTTGTTGGAGGCGGAATTTGTAGAATATTGGCCAAATCTCTCAATACTCCCACGATATCCTCTGCAGCGGATGAGGTTAGGGTTAATGTAACCTTGATATTATCATTTTCCTTTGCATCCTCCGGCGGAGTAGAAGCTGGCTTCATTTGTTCCTGTTCCATTTCCTTGATAGAATTCTCCTTATTTTCATTTGCCATTTCCTTAAGGAACAAGCCTGCAGCTTTAAGTTTGATTGCTATCGGTTTCACAATAGGTATCATCGGTGATAATCTTCCTCTAACAATTTCCTCATCTTCATCATCACTTATCAGCTTGAGACCCAAATATCTGTCGCTAAAGTCACAAGGTTCGCATTCAGGAGACGAACAGCTTACTATAGAGTCCGGAGTGTCGTCTCTGGAAAACATATCGAACTTTTTGTCATCCGCACTGTCAAAACGTATAAGTGGAAACTCTTGATCGTAAAACCCTCTTTGTGTCGAAACAGGAGGTTTCTCAGGAATCGGTTCTTCGTCTCCATAAGGGTCTGTGTTGTAGTAGTCAGAATAGCCGGGTATGGAGGCATTACCATAAGTTCCAAATAAGTCACCAACGCGTGAGTCAAAGTATTTGGAGCCAATTTTAGAAAGATCTCCGCAGCCAAATATTGGTAGAATATTGTAATTTCTAACAAGGACCGGCTCAGATACAATCATAGGAGGCAAATGACGCATTTGAGCTAACACTCCATCGATGAAAGTGTCATAGTCCTCTTCATTTTTGGAATTCTTCCTTGGACGCTTGTTAGGCTTATTAAGTTCCTTATTCAACAGCTGATTTTGTCGTCTTTTTTGATTATACATTCTGCGTTTTTGCTTCTTTAGCTCCTCCTTATCCAAAATAACTTTATCAGCGTTGTTTTCGCTTAACTCTGGATCTTCTTTGATGGGCAAATCTGCTTTACCCTGATCGGACACTTCTGAATGCTGTGACGTGTCGTCTAAGAATTCTTTTTTTATATCTGAAGTACTACTATTTGCCGAGCCTGTGGGTTCTCTCTTTATTGACAAAGGAGGTGTTTGTAGACTAGAGTCTTGACTACACGTTGATCGAGGTGTCGGAGGAGACAATAGATCATCTCTACTTGATGACCTACTGGGCGGGGCACACTTTTTTACGTCAATATGTAACTGTTGTGTAGGAGCAGTGGGGGCTATTGATGTAGTTACAAGTGGTGCATGTTGAATTATCGGACTGGATACAAAAGACGTCTCTCTGATGAGGTTTTTCTGTAATACGGGCTTGGCCTGTGATGGGGGAGGTGTTTGTGGTTCACTTTTCACCACTGGAGGTAAAAGTGACGATAAAGTCGGGCTGGCTTTCTGTAGCTCTGTAGCAGGAGGTGCAGGTATGACAACTGAATTGTTATTGGGTGGTGGAGACTGGGTACTAGCACAAGCAGTATTCTGCAGCAATTTTTTCAGTAATACATTCTGCGAGTCCTCGCCTTTCAAACATGCAGATGACATCGAGGAAAACTTACATCCCAAGCTCAGTTCTTGTTTGATGCTATTTAAAATATCATCGTTATTGCTGGACTCTGTCTTGATCTCCTCAGTTTTTAGATCTTTTATGTCATCCAGTGATTTTGTCCGCGCTTTAGTGAGCTGCGTGTGCAACAAGTTAGTTGAAGTTATTGTTCTAAAAGGCGAGGCAATCACAGAATTGGAATTAGGAATAGAATTGCTGGTTACTGCTGCAATTACGGCATTGGGCTGGGCCTGCGCCAGAGCCGGAGAAAAGCTAGTCCTGGATAAACTGACCGGTGTTGCTAGTAAGCTCGCTGCTGTTATAGTATCAACGGAGGGTTTAGTGCTTGGAGTGGCAGCTGGCTGATTCTGAAGCATTGCCGTCAGGGTCAAAGGGCCTTTTTTGGTTGGCTCTGGAGTGGAAGTTACTGGTGGAGACTTTCTTGTAGCAGACGTGTCAGTTACTTGTGATGATGCCATGGTTGAAGCAACTGATGATTTAAGTTGATTCATGAAATCGGCTGCGGAAATTGCACGTATCATTCCACTACTTTCCGAACAAGTGACTGGATTACTCATACTTCTCGGAGTATTATTGGGTTTGCTTGTGTTAGATGTTGCTACTTTTTGCTTGACAATGTTAGGTACTATCACAGTACTCATGCTACTTGTGGGCAGCTGTTGAATGACTCTGGATGCAATTACGGAACTTGTGCTGGTCTGACAAGTGATGATTTTTTGGCTTGAAGATTTGGCCACACTGTCACTACTGGAAGTATGAGACGTTGTTGTGGTCTGTAAGTTGGATAAAAGTGTGCGAAGCTGTTGCGAGGCATTGGCTATACTGCTAGTCAATTCTGCAGGCTGGGATAACGGCGACAACTGCGGCATTGTTTGCTTGTTAGCAGTGGTGACATTAACTTTCATGTCGGATTCTTTAGTTACAGGGGCTACCGCCTCAAAGTTTCTAACCTTACTTTGTTTTTGTACTACTGGTTCGTTATTTTGTTCCGGCGTATCACTATGTTGCATGTTTTCAATCATATCCAACACGTCATCTAGTGAGTCAAATTCACGTCTTCTGTTGTTTTCCTCTAACGCTTGCAATGCAATATTGTCAAGCATCTGCTCCTGTGACGGAGTCGGAGATGGTATGGATATGACAACCGATTTATCTTCACTAGAACCGTCAAACGTGCTAACTGTTTCAGTCGCAGTAATTTGCATGTGACCTCCGGTCTCTTGTATAACTTGAGCAGTCATTTTGAGTTCTGGAGGTGCGTGATGTATGATAACAGGAGATGAGGACTTCGTTGTTATCATTTGTACTTTTTCCTTGGTCACAATACTTTGACCAGAAGCGTCATCTTTGCGCTTTGATGTCACAACGGTGATAGGTTTGCGTTGCACACCACTTTGCCCTTCTGGTTTATTAGATGAGGCAATAACATTTTTGGCAGTGAAAACAGGGATTCTAGTGGTTGTGGTGGTAATTTCTGTCTTATTTTTTTCGTCATAAAGATTTTTTTTTTCATCATCGAACGCAGCATCGTCGGGTGAAAACGAATCATCATCAAATATTTTTTTAGGTAATGTACTATCATGAGTGGTTAACGATAACGAAGTTGATGATTTATCTATAACCTTAACGTTTGGAAGTTGCCTGAGATCACTAGCACTGATCACAGGAACTGTGAATTTGTTGGGTAGAATTGAGGCAATTTGTGACGAATTAGCACTGACTATAGTCACACCGTGCGCTGTGGATACCAGTTTTGGACCGACACTCAAAACATTACCTCTTACTGCATTGTGAGTCAAAATAATACTTGTCAGTTTAGAGCTTGCGTTTGTCGTACCTATTTTGGACCCTCCAGGGGCAGGGGTTAAAATTAGCTTTTGCACTTGCGGTTCGATATTGATCTTCTGTCCATCAGAACGGGACACATTTTGGATTAACGGCGTTGTAGTTATGAGGGAAATTTTTTGTGGGACTTTGGCAGAAGTGATAACATTTGAAGCTCTAGCCACTGTGACTGGAACTTTAGGCGGATAACTAAACACACTAGCAAATTTCTGATAATCTGTGGTGACGGGAGATGTTTTTGTATCTTGCCTCAACTTTTCCTTGCGCGATCCTTCGTCAATCAACTCTTCGAAATCTTCTTTAGTTGAAATTTGTTCCTCTGGAGACTTCACGGGCTGGTCAATGATAACTACTTCTTGTTCCTCGAAATTTTGCGTATTTTCTTCATCCTCTGTGGAAGGTTCTGTATTGGCATCCTGCTCTGGCGATCCAGAAGTCTCAGCCAAGTTCAAAATGTTGTAATTTTTCGTTTTTCCTTGCATGATAAATTCATCGTCACTTGTCGTAGGACTGCGTATAACTATATTAGAATACTCCTCTTCGGTCTCCTCTCTGTCGGAATACTGCACTCCACCGGACATGTCTACCATCATGTTTTCTTGGAATAAAAGATAATCGTCCGAAATCTGATCCGGTTCAATCGGACTTGATAGAACTTCGCCTAAGTCGCCTTGAGATAGGGTTTCAGTGATCTCCATTTCATCGTCATTTTGCTGGGCGGCAGAGCTGAGTGAAATTTCTGACGATAATATGGTACTATTATCATCATCATAGTCCACAACTTCGGAGAGGCTCAGCTGCTTTTCACTTCCAGAATCTTGCTGTTTGTGCATGTTTTTTTGTCCAATAACTCTTCCAGCAAATGGAGGTGTTGCAGGCGATGCCGAGGACGATTCGTCATATTCAGTGAGATCACCCGTTAGTTTACTAACAGCTTTAGGACTACTTTTGGGCAAACACGTTTTTTTCTTCAATATTGATACTTTATTGATATGCGCATCCTTTTTAACTTTGACCGTTTCCTGACTATCATCCTGAGAAGTACTAGGCGGAGTAGGTACTCGCTTTTCCCCTCTACCAAACCCGCTCCACATGGGAGCTCCACCTCTCAATCCCAGTTTCATAAAACAAAATTCAGAAGGCGGAAGTGGTAACGGATTGGCCGGATTATGCGGATTTCCCCCTCCAGTCATCATATTATCTTGTAGATGACCATCCATACTATAAGGCGTCCTTGGTGTTCCCGGGTTTTCTACACTTGTGGGCCGTTCGGGCATGGGACTACTACTGGCACTAGACGGTCTGCGCATGTGAGGGGATTGAATCATCGGAGAAGTGGGTTGATATTGATGCATCATTGGACTACTTGGAGGTTGACTTTGATATGATCTAGCGGCTGGAGAACTAGGTGTGCTTTGTTGACTGAAAGACAACATCGGGCTTTTGGGTGGCATTGGAGAGGTAGGCATTGAGTGAGGCGACATTGTTTGCTGACTATGTACACTCGGACTCTTAGGAGGCATAGGAGCTTGCTGAGCATTTTGCTGTTGCTGCTGTTGATTCAGCCTGGCCTGAAGTTGCATGGCAATTTGCTGGTGTTGCTTAACCAGAATTTGTTGTTGTTGCGGCGTAAGCCCCTGTTGTTGGATTACACCTTGTTGCTGCACCATCCCTTGCCGATTCATATTCCGATGCTGTATCAGCTGAGCTACCCGAGGCGAATGCAATATGCTGCTATCTTGATGCTGCTGATTTGCTTCCATATTCATTTGTTGTTGCTGCTGCTGTAGCATAACCTGTTGCTGTAGCTGCTTTTGTAGGAGTTGTTGCTGCGCAAGGGCCATTTGGTTTAGAGGTGGACTGTTAAGTGGAGAAGGAGTTCCTACTTTGGGAGGCATGTTGAGGGGGCTCGGAGTCTGATTTCGTATGCGTTGTAAGGAATTATGGTCAACTATAGGACGCATAAATCTCATTTGCGTGACGGCATTGCGCATATCTCCAGTGTAGCCGACCGGACTGGTCACAACTCGACGATGTTGCGGTGATGCCATACGCGGGGCTGGAGGGGGCGGACATACTTGTGATGGAGATTGTACTGAACTTGGACTTCCCTCTGTAAATAATTGACAACCAACTTGACACTTCGATATTACAGGCAGACACATAGATATTCAGCGCCTACAGTAAAATTTGAGGCACGTTAAGGTACACCAAATATTGGGGCAAGGTACACCAAACAGAAAGAAAGCCTGATAGAAAAAGATGCACTGCATACCAGCTCGAAAAAATCCATAAACAAGTATTGCAAAAAATTAATTTATGGTTATTGTTGGCTGGTAATTCGAGGTCGGTCGCAAAGTATTATGGAACCTTTTTTCGCTGTCTTGGATTATGGAATTTTCAAGAAATAATTGAAAGATAGTTTTTGTAAAAACTATAACAATTGTTTGAACTAAGAGGAAACGACTCAAGATTGCTTTTGAGGTAATAACAGTATTTTTGGAAATCTTGTATATGACGCCATCAAATATAATTTTGTCAGCAACGTCAAATTCGAAAATGCCGCATTTTCATGAAAACTTTCTTTCACAAATTTTCTTATTATCTTTTTCCGTCAAAAAGTTCCAAGAAGAAATACGAGAATATGGTACAAGGTACTAGTGATAATTGAATAAGACATCACATGTCTTTTTATTTGTATCATATCATTGAGGTTAATTTTTTTGAAAGAGGCGAAATCAAAAAGAGATATCAAGGTTTAAATTCAATTTTTTTAATAAATATCAGTAGGTTTATTCTCGCATCTCTTCTTGAAACTTTTCAACAGAAAATATGTTGAGAAAATTAATTTTGTATTTTTATTTTATTTATTATAATTTATATCCCAAGGAAAAAGAATGAAGAACCCTGGGACCCGTCGATTGTTATCTTGAGAGGAAAACATTTTGCGCCTATTTTTACCCATGCAACTTTTGAGCGGTGCGTTGGTGAGATTCACCCTCAAAATGTTACATGGATAACAACTGCCGAGTTCCAAGCATTAGCAGTCGTTCCTGTTCCTGTTGATGCGACAGCTTGTCAAAATGTTGTTTATTTATTTTATTTTTTGATTTGAAAAATTAACCACAAGAGTTGGCTTCTTTAACCTAAGGGGATATGATGAGGCAACAGATCTTCAGAATGCTTTTTATCTTTTTGGCGAGGATTTGTTTCATCCCAAAAACCTTCAATTGGATTTGTTGATAACTCATTTTTAACATCTTCTGTCTGTCATCATATCCCCTTAGTTCAAAGAAGCTAGATTTTGCGGTTAATTTATTAAATAAAAGAAAAAAATATATTTTGACAAATTGTCATATCAACAGGAATGACAGCAGAGGTTCGAAACTTGGCAGTTGTAATAAGTGTCGAAGGGCCTTAAAAATGTTACACTCTTCCTAATTTTCTATTTGGGATTTTAGGGGTAAAATTGCAAAGTTGTGAATAATCGCAGTTATTTCGTCAAAACAAGAATCGACGGAACCAAGCGTTTGTCATTTTTTTTTTCTTGGATGCACGCTATTTGGATTGGATACTTTTATCTGGAACACCCTTTATACTGTAAAAGGCTGCTGCTGAGGAGCGAATTTGGAGAATAAAAAATGCATTTTAATTTTACTGCTCGGAGACCAAAGACAAAAATGAATGAAGCTTGGTTAAATTAGTAGATGATAAATGTGATTTTTCAAAAATCATGTTCAAAATGAGACTTCAAAATGTCTCGAAATGTTCCCGTTTGCAAACAAAAAGACTAATTTTTTGAAAAAAAAAATCAACGTGTCCTTCGGGTGTTTTTTATAAGAACTTGATTCCCAAATTTTGATTTTTTTTTCATTATATTTCGCAATCCATCAGAGCAAAACTATTTCGCAAACAGTTTCGTGATCAACAAAAATTCTAGATTCTTTCATTTTAATTAAGAAGCTGGGAATCTTAAAAAATATACATCAGTTTTAATCAGTCTCAAACTCTCATTTGAAAAACTAATGTAAATTTGCAGACAGCTCAAACTTCAGTTAACCTCAAAACTTTTTCATATTTGTTGTGTTTGCTTCAATGCATGTATGCTTATTGTTCATATTTCATAATAACATTTCAAAAATAATCACAAAATTCGCAAAAAAATACTGTAAATTTCATTTTCAAATATTTATTTCTGGACTTTATTTTGTAATAAAGGGTGTTTTTTCTAGAGGTATAGAACTTTAAATTGCAATAAAACAACGATGGATTATTCGATTGACATGAATATTATTTATCCGAAAGATAATCTTGTGGCATTACATTTTAAATAAGATTTCTGGCATATGACCGCCACGGCTGGCTCGGATGTAGTCCAATCTGGACGTCTAATTTTCGATGACTTTTTCCAACATTTGTGGCCGAATATCGGCAATAACACGACGAATGTTGTCTTCCAAATGGTCAAGCGTTTGTGGCTTATCCGCATAGACCAATGACTTTACATTGCCCCACAGAAAGTAGTCTAGCGGTGTTAGATCACAAGATCTTGGAGGCCAATTCACAGGTCCAAAACGTGAAATTAGGCGGTCACCAAACGTATCTTTCAATAAAAATCAATAAAATTGCACTATTTGTAAGCGTTGTTCTGGCGTGAGTCTATTCATGATGAATTGCCAAACCAAACTGAGAATAAATCACCTGACAGCTGTTAAATCGGTCGCCATCTTGAACAGTAATGCCAACTTAAAGTTCTATACCTCTAAAAAAAACACCCATTAATATAAAAAAAAAATTGTATCAAAATAAGTTGTCTTCGCATGATAAATACACGGACACGAAAACTTTTTTGTCGTATTCTCAACCCCCACCGGTAAGCCCCTAAGCGGGGCTCACAGGTACCAACAAAATATTAAATAATGATCAACAACACGAAATAATAATCAATTAATAGTAGCAACTTGATATAATCTTGATAAAAATATTTATCAACTTTTTCTTTTCATTTGAAATTCTGGAGGTAGTTATCACCCCCATGGTTGACAAGTGGGGGTGAAAATTTAAAAAAAAATGTGTTCCTCAAAAGGAATGACTTGTCCAAGCGAACTCCTGAGAAATCTTGGGTGGGAAGTTTTTCGTGTACCACCCTGTAAATCTCAAATGATTTCGATATTTATTTGTACTTCAATAGGTAGCTTTTGAGAGCTTCAGTTTTTTTATTTTTGTTTCTTACAAAACATTTTTAAATATGAATATCGAATTTTTAAAATGGGAAATGGTTTAAAGTAGATCTTAATTACGGGGTTCACACAAGAATCAGCATCCATTTTTGTTGTGATCTTATAGTAATTGAGAAAAAAAAAAGATAGTCTCACAATGTTTTTTTCATTTCATTTTCAGTTTTTTTCCAATTAATTTTGAAATTAAAACAAAATGTACTCATAATATATTAATATTTTTTTTTTAACGTGGCCATGCATAATATTATGATTATCTTGTCTCCTACCCTCGATCCTACCTTGACTAGATTTTTTAAATGAAATCCCGGTATACAGGGTGTCCCAGATCAACTAGTCACTACTTATACAGCAAATAGAGGAACCATGAATAAGAAGTTTGAGATGAGGAACACATGGCCGGAAGTGCCCTGTTTCCTAGATAAAGGGTGTACAAGTTTTTCAAAAAAAATGAATATCTGAATTTATTTTGAAAACCGCTCGACCGATTTTGATGAAATTTTCAGGGTTTAAATACTAATGCATGTTTCTGAGTATTTGGAAAAAAAAATACCTCGTCAAGGGCCGGAGTTGGAGAACATGTGTGCACTATTTATCAAAAAAAAGGTTGAACATAATTTTTTCCGAACAATAATACTTTTTCCTAAAACTTCGTCCAATTTCCAACAAAATAGCTTTCTTGAGTTTTTTCTCTCCAAGAAAACAATAAACCATACTAGTGTCCTTCAAAACGTTGATAAACGAAAAATTTTGGTAACAGTAGGAAATCCTACTGTTCTACTCGTCGGAGAGAAAAAACTCGGGATACTTTTTTCATTGGAAATGAGTATTTTGAAAGAAAACAAAATTTTGTTCAAAAAACAGTGGCGTGTAATTTTTGTTTTCTCGAATATCAAAACATCCTGTATCTAGGAAACGGGGCTATTTGCTGTATAGATAGTGACCAGTTGATCTGGGACACCCTGTATTTTCCAACTATTGAGGTGTAATCATTCGTAGCTTTCCACCTAGAGAATAAACATCTTAATCCAATCAAGCTACCAACCTTTTTCTAATTTGTTCTTCCTTACTAATAGATCAACACCCGTAGTTCTTGCAGTTGCTTTTATTGGAATGGAAATTTTATTTTGAAGAGACTAGCGAGGTGACATCTGTGCTAAGACCATGAATTGGATGTTCGAGGACTTCTACAGATATGTCGCAAAAATCAATGTGACTCAAGAAACGCTATAAGCGCTAGATATCTATGTGTGCATAAATCTTTGTTACAGGAATGGAAAGCACGAAGACACAGCCTCTTGAAGTTATCGATAATCTTCTTGAATAAACATTTCAATATTGCACCGTTGCCATACGTACCTTGTGACAGCGGCGTCCCCATTCTCGAAGTCTGTATAGGTGAAACACTACCTCCAGGGCTCTGCAACAGCGCTGCCACTGATCCCGGACCAGGAGAATGAGCAATCATTGGTCCAGGACTGTTCATTGGAGAGTTATGTTGCAATGGCGATTGTTGTGGAGACATCATAGGAGAGTGACTAGTAGCGGGATGATGAATTGGAGACGTTCCTGGTGGCCCCAGCGGTGATGGCATTTGTACGTTCATAGGTTTTTGGGGCTGTTGTTTATTCCGGTATTCCTTCATATAGACCAGTGGAGGTAATACGAGATTATATGAATAAATTTGTTTGTATAGACATTGCTACTTGTGCGATTTCTAAGTGGACTAGTGTGAGCGATTTCTAAGTTACTTTAGCTAGATTGTGGTAATCAATAATCGGAGCTGATCAAATGTACGTTGTCAACAATAAAAAGTACAGTATCAATACTAATGTGCTCTAAAACACAACTAGCAGTGCCTATTTTGATAGATACCTGTATTAGCATTCCATGCTGTCTACATTGTTTCCTGCTCGACTCTAGATGTTTCTGCAAACTGGCTTGCTCTGCAGAAATACGCTGAAGCTCATTGGAGTCGACTTCACTCAACTGATTACCGGATTTCCTTAGCTGTCTTTGTTTGCTATTCAAAGACTGGAAAACAAAAAATTATATATAACATCCGAAAAAGATCAAAAATACACAAACAAGATACCTTTCGACTTTTTCTTAGCTTCTGAACCTCGCCTTCAAAGTATCTGAGCTGTTGCGTCAACACACTGTTCTGATGATTGAGCCATTGTTCATAAACAATCTGTGCTTGTTTGTCCTGCTCGGTAACAATACTTTCCGGAGGAAGTGGTGGAGCAGGCATAAGATTGGCATTAAACAGTTGTATTCTTTGGGCAACTTCACTGGCTTGTTGAGTTGGCGCTGGGGTTGGTGCCGGACGATTTGGTTGCCAGTGTTGTTGTTGTTGTTGTTGCATAACTGGTGCTGATTAAAACCAATATAGCGTTGTTTGATTAGTGGGTATTAAATACTCACGCGTATGAGTACTATCTGCTACACTACTGAAAACATCAGCCTTCAATCTCTCAAAATCATGGTCGCTGACGCTCAGCATGCCAGATTCGCCCTCATTGGACTTGGGGGCGATATCAGATGTTTGGTTTTGATTCTGCCTCTCTTGTTCCCTTTTCTCTTGTTCTAGCAGGTCTTCAAGTAGCAGAGGCTGTTCCTAGTTCAAAAAATTTGTTTAATTTCCAGAGAGATGTTTAAATGCTTATGATTCGATTACTGATGTGATTCTATAGGTCTAAGCATGAGGTGGGGGAATCATTTATGTGGATTTTTAATAGAGCAGAGTGCACAAATTGAACTCCTATGACTGTATAATTAAACAAATGTGGAGAAATTGGTGCAAGATATGTTTATAATCATTATGGAATATATACTTGACTACACTACTTAAAATATAAGCGAATCAACATAGAATCACACGTAGCAACAGACACTATATAAATTATAACGGGGTCAAGCGGTTACTAGAAGATTTTAGGAAATCAACCGATATTCAGTGGAATGAAATGCCAATATTTCCATCCCGTTTTATTTTTCATGTCGTGATTGGTGAACAAATAACAACCACAATCTGCGCTTAACTAGGTTTAACTGATTTCTGTTAAACAAGAAAAGAGGTGTTTTTGTCTTTTTCTTCTGCTTTTGGGTTTAATAGTTGAACGTTCCCCACACACAGCACAAAAAATGGATTCGAACATGTGACAATGATGTTGGTTCGGAAATTATTTATTTGACGCCCTTGTTCTCTCAATAATTATTTTTGCTGTCACAGATTTTATGAGTCTAACTTTTTCACATTTACCAAACTCAAAGACACACACAACAAAAAAATAAAACATACTGATGATATGTGAACAGTAAATCTTGTCCATGAGATAGGAAAACATTCATTTTTTTTTTCTAAAAAAGTTGTTGATCATTGTTCTTTTGGACACTTCAATCAATCAGTATAGCCAAGTTGAATATTTATTATGATACAGTTTTGGAATGCTGATTTCACATCATCGGCATTTTTCAAAGTCAAACTTTTCAGGATATTGAAATTTGTCAGAAGTAAGTTATTCGGTTACAGTATTGGCCATAAGTGGATGATTCCAAGCATAGATTTTTTTATCACATAATATAAACAATGGTATTTTATCGCAAACATTCAATTTTCTCTGGGTCAAAAAAAGTGGATGAACAAAATTTTTTACGAAAGCAGCCACAGACATAAAGTTTTTTCTGCGCAGTCCACACTCTCGCCGAGCCAGTACGAGAGTATCAAGAAAGAACTCGTTTCGCAAGCTCTCGCTTCGGTGTCGGTATTTGTAAATACCTCCTCTCCCTCCAAACTCTTGTACTCACTTGGTATCGGGTTGTTTCGGCGAGACTGCGCAGTCCAAGCCTTGAGAAAAAACTGTAAGTAATGGGGGAGGGTTAATAAATCAAAACCTTGTGTTTGTTGAATAATTATCAATGGCTTCATCTTTCTTTAATAAACCAAAGCCCCGAACAACCGATACCGATTTGTAGGGATCTTGTTTTCGGATTTTCTGTTCTAATATTTCCCAAAGGTTTTGGATGGAATCTATGTCTGGGCACATATTCTTGAAAATCTGGCAGGAGAACTGGTGTGGGATATGGGCGTGATTCAACTTGATAGGTGTGTTTGTTATGCTCCACACTTTTTTACACTTTTCTACACTGCAACACTCAGGATAGAATATCTTTACTAAACGTACTAACGCGTTTGGTGAATTTCCTTTACATTGGTAGCCATTAGTTACAAAATCAGTCTGCATTACACCTTACACAACAGACCTTAATTTTTAAACCCCCCACAGACGCTCGAGGATGTTGGGCTCGTCACGAGCCCAACTTCAAACTCAACATGCTCGCGACGACCATGAAAATGTTTGTGTGTGTCTCGTGTTGGTGAGTGTCATGGAGCCGAGCACCAAGCCGAGCATTCCAACCACCAACTGAGCTTGAGCAACCCACACACTGTCGTGTTGGTCCGAGTCTACTTCCAACTTGTGCTCGCCCAACATGCTCGAGCGTCTGTGGGGGGTTTAAGATGAAATGATAAAATGTGGGGGTTCTCATTTGCAAAAATGATTTTTGTCGGTTTTCTCAATTTAATTTTTGATCTTATTTTCTGACCACCTTGTTTAATAGTTATTGAAATGTTGTACAAAATCTATAAAAGGGTGTCCTTTTCAACAAGAAATTCCACACAAATTGGATTATGAAGGCTTTTTCATAGGAAAAATTCACATTCAAAACGTCTACTAAGTCTACAAACGTAATTTTTGACATGCAAACTCAAATATTCCAAAAACGCTTATACTTATGTAGAATCCAAAAATGTAACAGTATATAGGGTGTTCTATTCAAAATGAGAAAGTTGACACACACTTGAAAATATTTTAGCTTGATTGCCCCAATAGATGTTAGTTTTGTGTTCTAGTACCATGGATGTTAGTATACAGTAAAATTTTCAAATTATTCTCATGTATAGTTTTCCATTTACAGATCGATCTCGTTTGGACACCCTGTCTAGCAAATTTTATTTGGTCGGTAATGTTTTTAGAATGTGAAGATTTTTTGAAAACAACTGAGCCTCCACCAGCTTTCGTTGAATTGTTCTGAAATTGATGGATGGCATTCCAGGTTTTGCAATTCTCGTCTGTGTTGAACTTGATAAAAAAGGCATTTTTACATGAAATGTGTTTGATTATTGTTTTATACCATGGACTTGCTCTTTATATATCCGATATTCCACGTTCTCTATACCTTTTGATAATCATGTAAACATTCCTATTCTAAATAACTATCTAGTAATACGATGTAACGAGATATAACGAGGTATTCAAAGTTTTTGGAGACATCATTTCATAGGATATCACAAACTGTTTATTCAGAGCTACTTATTTACCACAACAAAATTCAAACAGGGTAGTAACGTAAGTATTATTATAGTATCCTCTACAGTAGAAAAGTGGCGATAGGAGATTTTGTGTTTGTTGATCCACTTATAACCAACACTGTATGCTACTACGTGTAAGTGACTGTTACTGTATGAGTATAATTATGTGATGTTAAGGGTGATGAGTTAGCGTACCTCAGGAACTGATAGTCGTAGGAGTTTGGAGAATCCTTTATAGGAAATCAGCCAAGAGAAACTGCTGGAGATATTTTAAAAAAATCTAATATCCACTGCTAGGTGGCGTAATCTCTTTGGTCATATGAAAAATATATTTTCTCGAAAATGTTCCAATACAAGTTAAGAAATGAATACTCTCACGTGTAAGTTGCGCAACTTATATCAGACCCTTGGATAAATGAGAGGAGTGACGCGATCCTAATACGGCACTTATGGTAGACAATTTAAGGTCCAACTGAACCTTAAGGGTACCTTACTTATTCTGTACTCTAGGTTGACATTGAAATACCAGCGCTGAGAGTCCAAAAAGTTTAGTCTCCCCTCCCGCCCTTATTTTACGTACAGAAAAGAGTCATGGTCATTAGACAAAAAGATCGATCATTGTGATGGCATTTAAGTGTGATTATTCTTTTTTTTTATAGGATCATTATGCCCTCTAGCGGTGGATATATGAGTTTAAAACAAAATTCCAGTGATTTTTCTTTTCTGATTTCCTATAGGGGATTTTTTCCAACCTGTACAGAACAATCGATTGAAATCTTCAATTTTTAAGAAGAAACTTTTGATCAACGTTAATGAAGTCGTTAAAAGACCAAAAGTACAGGAATTTGACCCGATTCACGTCGTCTCCCTTATATTGTATCAAGATTTTGCATCACGCAGCTTAACAAAACTAAGTTCAAATATATCATGTTATTACAGAATTATACCATATTTCTTCCAGAATATGAATACCAAGATGCGATTAAACCAGTTGCGTCATTGAGATACTCCGTTATTTTCATATCAAATCAACTTTCAACGTGATGATAAAGTGGCATAAGAATGATTTTTTCATATCGGTTGACTTCCAAAAATCATCTACTCAGATCTCACCTCCAGTAAAAGCGGCCGTCGATCAAAGTGATGTGTTGGGTGCATTGGAAAACTCTGCACAGCCAACGGATGCACGAATCCCATGTGATGTTGAAAACCAGGCCCCATTCTTAATCCCATCTACCATACACATGCAATTAACAGTTTTAACCAAACTAGCTTCAACACCAACTCAGTTAGTTTATGTTAATGAAAAATACATACAATAATAATTGCTGTCAACGTCACTGGAAAATCATAAAAGCTCACAAGATCAGTGTGCAGTTAACACCAATTAGTTTTTAATATATTGGGCGTTTTTCATGTTCATCAAGTGTAATGATTATAAAGTTATCAGTTCCAAATTATTGCTAGTTAGTTATTGGTGGAATTGAAACGAAAACTTGTAGTATGTGAGGCCTAGACATATTTTTATTGGATTTATTGAAAACTTGTAGATTAAACTATTGTTTTCGACATCCGCTTCTTCAATTTGAATCAGAAATTTAAATATTCACTGAAGTTGGTTAAAGATATATTTTTTTGTGGGTCCTGGAATCATGGCCTCCTTTTTTTGCAAATGATTTTTAGACTAGCGCCAGACGCTTTGAGTAAAAAAAAACTTATTCCTAACTCACATCAGATTAATGATGTGGCAATACTGCTGTTAATTATGTTAAGGAAAGATATACGACAAAAAAAATAATAACAACTAACACTATTCTTAAGTAGAGATTAAAAACTGTTACGGAGTTTTCTGCAGTTCAGAAAAGAGACGCAAACTTTTATAAATTATAATCTGTTAACTCTAGCAAGAAGACTGAACTGAAATTCCACCGTCATTTATGGGAGGATAAAAAGTTTTAAAGTACAGAAAAAATTAAGCACACAACAAAGAGAAGTTGATGCGCCTTCAAGAGAATATTCCAGAGATGTCGGCGACAACAGTTGGCAAAACCGAACAAACCGATTCTACTCCAGTAAGCAAAGGTTTTTTCCAGGACAACAATGTAGAAGTAGTTTTCTAACTGGTTTTTTGGTCTGCTGAATCCGAATCTGAGATTTGCAACCTCGCCAGGTGTCGGCTTCACAACGAAAATTGCAGAAAACCTCAAAATGCTGGCTTTTTTTTCAGTTTTTCAAGTATAACTCGAAAACTAAGCGTTTTTTGAGGATAACTATGAAGCACCAAATGAAAGTAGACGAAATTTGCCACAAATACATATAATTACTTTAAACTTTAGATATTCCATCATGCGATATATCGGGTAGAAAAAAATGGCATCTCTTGACATTCCGTCAAAAAGTTAATAACATTATTTTAAGTTCGCGCTTTATACTTCTCCAAAGCCAATTATTTCATGACTACCTGACAAGTTCTGGTTACATCTAGGGATTTGGCAAACGTGAGTGAGATCTATATACACTCATGGTCAAATAAATAGCACATGTCAAACATTTGATGAAACTTTGATTCTGCATCAGTGAGTAAGAAAGTAATGGTGGATCTGAGAACTTCAATACATTTGTCAGTTTAAGTGTCCTGGCGATTTTTTAAAAAAAACAGTTTAGGGCCCTTTCGTGACGTTTAGAAAAACGACTACAAATTTAACTTTTTCTCTTGTGTAACTTTTGATCAAAATGGATAGCACTATTCAAAAGGGGTACTAAATATATGTACTTCCTGAAAATTTCACAATTGCCCAAAGGATAGTCTACCTATGAGATCACATGTGAAGAAGTTTCATTCTTAATCCTTTTTTTGAACGTGCCAAAAGGACCCCAAACAAATGTTTGAAAAAAATCGCCACGACACGTAAACTTTCGATTGGATTGAAATTCTCAGATCCACCATTATTTCCTTGATCACTGATGCAAATCAAAGTTTCATCAGATTTTTTAAATGTGATATTTATCTGACCATGAGTGTATATGGACCTCTTTCACGTTTTCCAACTCTTTAGATGTAACCAGGACCTACCAGGTAGTCATGAAATGATTGATTTTGGAAGAGTTTAAAGCGCGAACTTGAAATAATGTTATCAACTTTTTGACGGAATGTCAAGAGATCGCATTTTTTCTACCCGATGTATCGACGTCATGGAATATCTTAAGTTTAATGTACTTATATGTATTTGTAGCAAATTTTGTCTACTTTCATTTGGAGTTCCACAGTTATCCTCAAAAAACGCTTAATTTTCGAGTTATACTTGAAAAACTGAAAAAAATGCCAACATTATGAGGTTTTCTGCAATTTTCGTTGCTAAGCCGACACCTGGCGAGGTGGCAAACCTCAAATTTGGATTCAGCAGAACAAAAATCATATAGAATCAGTGAGAAAACTACTTCTACATTTTTGTCCTGGAAACGCCGTTTCTAAACCTTGGATTACTGGACTATTCAGCGTTGAATCAAATCCGGAATTGAAAACCAACATCATTCTTTAGTGCGGAGCGAGACATGCGGTAGTTGGCGAACAGTTACACGTTCGTGAAGCCATCCACACATGCGGGTAGGCATTCGTTATATAATTGATTTTTGATTTGTGTCGAGACAATATCGTATTTTTATAATGTATGGAATAAACACAATCAAAATTCACATTATACTATGTGTTTGAAAAAAGCCTGGAAATATATCACAAAATAGTTACTGATGATCTATAGGCAAACGATTGGTGTTTCCCATATTTCGCTCGATGTTTAGCAAATTCCGCACGTGTGGATGGATACAAGGAAAAATTAGATTCGGATTGGGTCGGTAGTCATCGGTAAGCGATCGTTCGTAGTTCTCTAACTACCGCATTCTGGCACCGCCTTTAGAATATGTCCTACGAATACATTTGAGTATAGAAGAAAAACCAGAAAATAAAGGGTGTCCCAATAGGAAGTAGATTAAAAAACAAATGTTGAGAATAATGTACAGAGTTTGCGATTATATACGGTCAAACAACGAATTATTAGAACATTCTCGTGTCTTTGACGCTACGAAAATACGGTAACGTTGTGGACACGATATTTCAAATAATGTAATTTGAGAGTTCTCGTGAACAAATCACGCAATCCGCATCCGCTATTTTGTTCACTTTTGAGTGCTATAACCTGAATTCCTTTTAATGAAATTCCCTTGTCCATTTTTGTTTTTTAAATTATCATATATAGAAGAATTATTGATAGAAAATAACTGTGATGATGATTCTCTAATTGAGGTTGTTCTGTTTGTTTCCGTGACTTGGTCCATTCAGCATTTCGTTTACAAGAGGGTTGATTGAATTCATCTATTTCTTTTCCAAATTTTATTAAAATATTTTGAAAATATTTTTTATGCTTAAATGATTTGTATAGCTTTTGCTAAATAAATGATTATTATCAACTCCATATTATACACTATCGGACAAAAGTAAAGCAACACTTATAACAAAATCGAATATTCAAAATTTTGAATTATTATTAGTTGCCAATGCAACGTAAAAATCATGGGGGTTAAAGAGTCGTACTAGGCTGCTATCATAGGCAAGATGAGATTGTTTCCAAATCACACTTAAGGAAGTATGTGTCAATTTATTCCAACGTTACGCTTTATTAGTGCGACAAAAGTACAGCAACTCTTTGGATACGCATAAAAAACAAAGTTTTACAACAAAGGTAAATGAGAAAACCAACTTTCTTCAGGTCACTCGATATTCATATGTCATATTTTCGTAGAAATAAATATGCCAAAAGGATAACCCATCTCAACGGAGTTGAAAAAAATGGTCGTCAATGCCTTTTTGGCAGGCAAGCCTCAAATTGCTATTTCAACGAAGTTTGAGTTGCCCAAATACAGCGTGTCAAAATTAAATTCACATTATAATGAAAGAGGACATGTAGAACAAATGCCACAATCAGGTAGACCCAGGAAAACTATATTTGTGATGGCTAGACCAATCAAAAGAATTTGTCAAAATGATCCGTGGCTATCAGGGCCGAGAATAATTTCGGAAATTCTAGAACTGGATGTTAGTGCGCAAACTGTTTAGCGTCGATTATATGATGCGGAACTCCACAGCAGACGTTCAGCCAGGAAACCGTTGATTTCCGGAAGAAATCGCCTAGTCAGGCTAGAATTTGCACGAAGTCATTTGAACTGGAGAGTGGAGAGTGCAGGACTCGAAAAATGCACTATTCAGCGACGAAACACGTTACAATTTTTTTTATTTTGACGGAATGAAGCAGGTAAGACGTCCGGTTGATAAAAGATTTGACCCAAAGTAGGCAGGAAAAGGCAGTGTATTTTCATAGGGTTGATTTTTGTGGAGTAAGGTAGGTCGATTATACTTCTTAAAGGAAATCATGGATCGCTTGGAGTACAGGGTGTCCCAACGATAGAGTAAAGTAGGTTTTATCATATAGGATATGAAAAATATCAATATCAATATGCGTCACAGGTTAGGGGTGTAAATAGCGCACATTCTGAAAATATTTGGAAACATACAGGGTGCGTCACAAAAGTATGGCGTGTAAAAGTATGATTTTTTTAAATAGAATGCCCTGTTTTTGATTTTATTTCTGGATTCTATGTGTCACTATGAACATTTTTTGTTATATAATATATGGGTCTCAATTTGATAGTTTTTGAATTATTCGAATTTAACGACAAAATTTTGCATCTTAATGATAGTGAAAAATGATTGTTTTCTCCGTTATTCAAGATATTACACTCTTGAGAGTTGGTAGGGATAAGGACTAGTGTCATATCAATGCTTGAACCGGAGATATTCGCTATTTGTTATACAGGGTGTTTTTTACTATAGTCCAAACTTTCCGATTTTCAAAATAAAAAAAATCATTTTTTTCAAATGATACACCCCTTTTATTATTACGGTAGTGGATTGAGTATTTGAAAACCTATCATTTTTGCAAATGATGTCCTATACCTATCTTTCATGGTTATCGAGAAATTCCGAATTTTCTAAATCGCTACCTTGTGTTTTGCAATAAAACGATAAACTATGCCAAGTTTCAAGTTATTATTCAAAGGTAATACTAATATTCAAATTGTTAATCGATATTTTGTCTAAATATATGTTCAAAAAGGTGACCTCCCTGTTAAATACACAGATTCAGTCTTCTTTGAAGATTCAGCCTGACTTCCGATAACATCAAAGGCGTCACTGAATGACAAACGTCCCGTCTTTTATTTTTCATATCTTCCATGGTGGTTGGCTTGGTAAAGTATACTCGGTCTTTTATGAATCCCCATAAAAAAAAATCGAGGGGAGTTAAGTCGCATGATCTCGGTGGCCACGGAATAGAACCTCCACATCCTATCCATTTTCCTGGGAATTGCATATCCAAAAATGCCCGTACATCACGATGGTAATGTGGAGGTGCACCATCCTGTTGCAGCCACATATTTGCCCGTTCGACTAAATTGATATCTTCAAGTAGCAGAGGCATTTCTTCACGCAAGAAATTCAAATAGTTGCGACCCGATAAATGTTCATCAAAAAAGAAGGGACCAATGATTTGGTTATGGTGGATGCCACACCATACATTTATTGACCAATAATTTTGATGTTGGACTTCTCGTAGCCAAAATGGATTTTCAGTCGCATAATAGTGCATATTATGCCTGTTTACAGCACCGTTGCTTCTAAATGTCGCCTCATCGGAGAACATAATTTTGCACAAAAAGTTGTTATCCAACTGAATTCGTTGATTGATGATATTGCCAAACTGAACTCGTTTTTCAAAATCTCTTTCCAGCAATTCTTGATGAAGATGAATATGGTAAGACTGGTATTTGAATTTTGTTGTTGTCCGATTCACAGTGGATTTTGAAGTGTTGCATATAGTTGATAATGCCCTACTACTTACATGGGGATTTTCTTCAATATGTAACAAAATATCTAGTTCTTTTTCTTCGTTTGCTGCGTTCTTGTTAACAACTTTACGTTTCGTGTATGAAACACTTCCACTGGAATCAAACCTTTCCATCACATTTCGAAAACAGAGAGTAGTGGGTAGCCGCCGTTCGGGATATTTTGTTCGGTAAATTCTTCGAGCCAGTAGAGGGTTTCTCTCGGCTTCCTCCAATACATAGATCATGTCAATCCAATCATTCAGTGGATAGTCCATAGCCAAAAATATGGATCAAAAAGAAAGGATTAATTTTTACTTCTGTCAACAATAATTTTTGTTTTTTCCATGGCAACGGCCGGTGATCGCCATACATTCCATATAATATGACCGAACGATTTGGAAAATTCGAATTTTCTCGATAACTATTGAAGAAAGGTATAGGACATTATTAGCAAAAATGATAGATTTTCAAATACTCAATTCACTATAGTAATAATAAAAGGGGTGTACCATTTAAAAAAAAAAAAAAAATTATTTTGAAAATCGAAAAATTTGGACCATTATAAAAAACACCCTGTATAACAAATAGCGAATATTTTCTGTGGAAGCTTGGATATGACTCTAGTCCTTATCCCCACCAAATCTCAAGAGTGTGATGTCTTAAATAAGGGAGAAAACAGTCATTTTCCAATATCATGAAAATGCAAAATTTTTCGTTAATTTCGAATAATTCAAAAACTATCAAATTCAGACCCATACATATATTATATAACAAAAAATGTTCATAGTGACACATAGAATCCAGAAATAAAATCAAATACAGGGCATTCCATTTAAAAAAATCATACTTTTTCGTGCCATACTTTTGTGACGCACCCTGTATGTTTCCAAATATTTTCAGAATGTGCGCTATTTACACCCCTAACCTGTGACGCATATTGATATTGATATTTTTCATATCCTATATGATAAAACCTACTTTACTCTATCGTTGGGACACCCTGTACAGGGATATAGTCGAAAACGTTATGTTGCCCTATGCTGAATGGGAAATGCCTTTCCAAGTTGTGTTTCAACATGACAACGACTCAAAGTATGCATCGCGCCTGGTTGAAGAATGGTTTCAGGAAAATGATGATCGGGTTCTCCAGTCTGCACAATCCCCGGACCTTAACCCCATTTAGAACTTATGGAAAGAAGTGGAATGATAAGATTCCCAAATAAACAGTCATTCATTGATAAAATGAACGAAGTTTGGACAGATATACCGGACACTTCCATCAAAAAGTTGATTCCATCTATGCCGCGTCGTTGACAAAAAGTTATAGGTCACAATGATGGTTATCCCATCAATCATTAAAAGACATTATTTTTATGTTGTTATGACCTTTTGTAAAAGTTGTATTGAACTTTGTCCTTTAAAAAGTTGCTTTACCAAAAACGTGTATTCTTGAAATTGATTATCTGCTACTAAAAAAATGACAACTAAAAACAACCATATTTTGCTTATAAGGGCATCTTACTATTGGGCTTCAAAATAGATAGTTAATGATTTTCGTATTTAGGTATTTTATTTTCAATATTCAAATATTTGATTTTATCATAAGAGTTACTTTTGTCCGATAGTGTAGGTAATGCAGATTCCATTGACAACTTTTTTCAATTGTAGACCTAAATTATTGTTACCTTTTCGAATCGCTACAAACAGTTTTCTAAATGTATATTTTATCTATCAAAAAGATATTATAGATACCTAATAAGTCCGGCCGGAAGCTCGGTGTCCGATAGACCGGCCTAATGAGAGTCCGTTCCATCCCTACTAATTAGTTACCTATTCATACTTCCTGGTCGTGTACAATTCACAAAATCGAAAAAGACATGATAAAACACGGTCGTTAGGTAACGGGCTCCGCTAACCCTAATACGGTGAGCACTTTCATACTTGTCAAATAGCGTTACGGTTTGTGAATGTAAGACAGCACGAGAACTCTCCATTATTGTTCAAACACACTACTATGGAGAATATTATACGAGAACAGGGCATTTTTGAGCGATATAATATTTGGCGCATCACACAACCGTTCAAAGATTTCTGATTAGATTATCAATTACTAATTACAAAGATTACGCTAATAAACCGACAACAATTCTACAGTTGAATAACGAGATTGAACGCGTTATTAGTGAAATTGGGCCAGACTTATGTGAAAATGTGATTGAACATTTATCGAAAAGAATAAGAGTCGTTTGCCAGATATTATTTTTCTCGTTTAATTGCAATGTATTAACTTTAAATTGAAATATGAATAACACTTGGTCTAAAATAAATTATGAGTTTTATTTCACAATAATTAAAATGTGCGTACTTATTGGGACAACCTTTATAATGCAGAAAACGTATTATTGAGAGCCAACAGAATGTACAGGGTGATTCATTTTCAGCGACAGGGTGCCAGTTCTCGTAAACTTTTCATCGTGAAGAATTGCGGCAAAAAAATTTATTACTAAAACGGCCGAGAGAAAAACCTGGAAAATATTTTAAAGTTTCTGAAATGGTCGCTAGGGGGCGTAACAACCAACACCAAGTAGAAAAATATGGTTTTCATGGAATTTTGTCCAATGAAAATATATCGATGAGCTCATTTTCGGATTTACTGACTATTTACCTACACTTTTTGTCCAAAACGTTTTTTTCTATCTATCATAATAAAGTGGTGGGGGAAGTTCAATTGTTTTATCAAACTCCCGTTTTGCTTGACCGTTTTAAACGAGCTTGGGCTCATATGAAAGAGCATGATCTGCACTTCAAAAAACTTTTATGGTTTTGAATTTTTGACCTTCGCCGTCGCCGCTAGATGGCGTTAACTGAAATGCTAGCATGTTTTTGAGTTTTTTCCAAAAAAATCAAATGTAATGGTATATCCATTTTTATATTTTTTAAAAGGGGATACATTATCCTATAAAAAAAACAAAAAAAATAATGATTTTTTTGTTTTTCTTTCAATTTTTTATTGTTTTTTTTTAATTTTTTTAGAGGAAAATGTATCCTCTTTTAAAATATATGAAAATGGATATACCATTACATTTTATTTTTTTGGAAAAAACTCAAAAATATGCTACCATTTTAGTTAACGCCATCTAGCGGCGACGGCGAATGTTACAAATTAAAAAGCAAATGAGCATCTTATAGCGCAGACTATTCTTTTTCATATGAGCCCAAGTTCGTTAAAATCGGTCAAGCGAAACGGGAGAAATCTCCGTTTGTTTAATAAAACAATAATTGAACTTCCCCCACCACTTTATTATGATAGATAGAAAAAAACGTTTTAGACAAAAAGTGTAGGTAAATAGTCAGTCAATCCGAAAATGAGCTCATCGATATATATTTTCATTGGACAAAATTCCATAGAAATCATATTTTTCTACTTGGTGTTGATTGTTACGCCCCCTAGCGACCATTTCAGAAACTTGAAAATATTTTCCAGGTTTTTCTCTTGGCCGTTTTAGTACTAAAATTTTTTGCCGCAAGCCTCTACGATGAATAGTTCACGAGAACTGGCACCCTGTCGCTGAAAATGAATCACCCTGTACACATCGTAAGCATTAAAAATATAAATGAAAAACAATACGAACTGTGATAAAACTGAATAATCCCAATTGAGTCTATTCTATCTAGGTTCAGTATAAATTTTTATCTCAACAACTAGTAAATGAAAAATTGAATAGTGGACCCCTCTTGGTGAAGTTCTGGTGAAAATAATTAACAACAGCAATCAAAAGAGATTTTGTAAATTACGACTTCTTTCAAGATGAAGTTTTTTATTTTTCTACTTAACTGATACTCTCATTCCTCGTCTCATTCTAATGTTGAGTGGAAAAGTTACTTTTACTCATCAAACGCTGGATATCAGTACTAAACTACTCAAAAAAAATTTCGGCACTTGATCAAAATGTTCACTTATAATTTCCTTTGAACATGAATTATTTCCGGCAATGTCTGTAAAGTCAGCACTTCCGGTACCGGGATACCTGACAATGGGTGTTTTTTTCTGGATATCTCCGAAAGTATTTAAAATGTGGAACGTTGATTGTTGGTACGCAAATTTGCCATTACTTAGAATGTAAAATAATTGAGAAAATCTAGATTGTACAGGGTGTAACAAATTCCATCTTCAACACTGGTATCTCGAAAACAGTAGTATAGTCTGTTCATGGCTTTCCTGCGGTTACGTCATACTTTTCCGTCTCTCTCTTACACATTGAAAAAAAAATCACGTACGTCTGGACGAGGGTCTTTCGGATCAATTTGACATATGTCCCATGTGGAGCGATCAATCTACGACATACTACCAAACGTCAAATACTGTGACGTGATCGCAAAAAAGCCTTGAACAAGCTGTTCCTTCAATGGCTTGAATTACTATGGCAAAGTTGCCCATTTTACTCAATAAAATCAAAATCGATGAGATTCTTCCGGAAATATTTGAAAAAAAACATCCAGTTCCAGGTAACCCGGTACCGGAAGTGCTGACTCCATAGTTTCTCTCCATCCCTTGAAAGTGACCAAATTAAAAAAAAAAATAGCCTTGAGAAAAAAAAAATGCCAGTTGAAACAAGGGGAAGAATATCGACTGCGCCGATAATTTTGTTGAATAGTTAGTTAGCATCTGAAATGCTTATCAAAGAAGACTAATTACCTACTATTTTTGCACTTTCCACCAAAAAAAATTCGACCTGACTGAGACCTTGTGCAAACATGTTTACTCGTTACGAAAAATATCGACAAAACAATACACAATGTAAACACACCATCTAGTCTGCTTCATCATAAAACCCCAATCCTACTTTTCCCGTCACAAAAGCCAAAAAAATCACTTCAATTTAACAATACCACAACCACTACCACATTTTTCGAAGAAACAACCCTCAGCAATAATGAAGCACATAAGAATGAAAAAAAATGTCAAGCAGACAAACATGCCGATTTAATCTACCATTGACGTCCATAAAGTGCAATCCCCACGTGATTGGGCATATTTTGCATTAAAAAACATACTTATGAAACTAAACATCACCAAGAGACTGCACAAAACAAACGTACTTATTTATGTAGAAAAAGAATCTCAAAATAAAACATAATGTCAAACACGTACCTGTTGTTGCATGGCTTGTTGCTGCATGACATTTCCAGGATACGGAGGCGGTGGCCCTGGATATGGTGGGGGTGGCGGAGGTGGAGTGGGTTGACCCATTCGTGGTCTTTGAACTTGTCCAGGAACTCCTGGAACTGGTGGGGCTGCCTGAGGTATGTTGGGTTGACCAGGGCGCGGACCTTGAAGTCTTTGACCTACTCGCATTTGAAGTTTCTGGTTTTGTACTGGAATATTATATAGACTGAATAGGTAACCTTTTGCTGGGCAATTTTTTTAGATAATACTGATGTATTATTACCACTTCACTCGTGGACTTGGGCACGATTATCAAAATTATTTAACTGAAACTAATTCCAATTCTCTTACAATACTTACGTTGTAGAAGCAGTCTCTGATGGAAATTTGGCGGGATTTGCAACTGAACATTGTTATTGGGTAAAACAATACCAACAATACCATCTTGAGTCTGCAATTTTGAACCAGGAGGCATGGGTTTTCCCAATGCCGCCGCCCTTTGAACCTGTGAAAAATAAAATACAGATTTAATAGACTTGGTTACGAGATTATTGGAGCCAAACCAAGCTTACAAATCAGTCTACTAATTGAATAATTCATGGAATGTACATCAAAAATAACAACGGAAACACAGAACTTTCCTCTAATGATTGCATCTTTTTTAAATGTATACTCAGTGACATAGAAAACGTAAAACTCATTTATTTTTCATAAGAGTCAATGTTAACATGCTCGGATACAAAGTTTAATATCTCCCTTGAAAAAGAAGCTACAATAATTTGGCATAAAAAAGTCAATTTTTCATTTGTATACTCCACAGAGAGTTTCAAAGTTCCAGGACATTTGACCAAATGCATATCGAATTACCAGTTTAGCTCCAAAATGTTAAAACATTCTGTGGAGTACACGAATGAAAAATTGACCTCTTCCTTCTGGAAATTTCAACTTTTAAGTTGACATGATAGCTTCTTTTTCAAGGGAGATATTAAACGTTGTATCGGACCATGACGTAACATTGACTCTTATGGAAAACAAATGGGTGTTGCGTTTTCTATGTCACTGAGTATATTTAAAAAAAAAAGATTCGTAACATGTCATCCATACCAAAAGTTCACACCTAACTAATAATTTTTTTGTTGACTTCCTCATCTCCTTTCATTTTCATTATTTATTTGATTTTTGAATAGATGTTAGAGCCTTTTTCGATTATTAAATAATTTCAAATTGTTTGAGATCTCCAGGTTATTCTACGCACTGTTTTTTGTTTGACTATCTTAAACACTTGGAAATAATCATCTCTCTGATAAAAGAATTTGCATTACTGTATTTATTTAAAAAATATATTGATTATAAAAAATATTAAAAAGGTTCGAACTATTTTTTTATTTTTATTTCAAAAGAGAAAAATATAAGTAGAGACATATAGACTGATCTAAACTTGAAATATCAAACTTGACCAGCAGATTGTGCGGTTAAAGGATCAACAAAAACTCCAAACAATAATGGACGAACAATGCTTAGTAAAGATAATAGAGAAAGATCAAAGCTTGAAAAAAGGTTAAATCCATATCTTGATACAGTACAGTACAGAAATAGGCATTTCCAAAAGGACTTTCTCATTATTACAATATAGTCTTCATTATTAAAATTGTGTTAAATTACCTAACTGAGAAAAGAAGAGAAAAAAAATCGCGTTGCCAGATTTCGCAGCAGACACGAAAACGATATTTTCTTGAATGGCAACAATGCAATTTTTGTACACAGTGTTATAGATCTCGAAATTCTGAACAAAAAATGTGTTGAACCCTTTTTTGATTTGAGTAGCCGCTTTTGCGTAATCGGGCAAATAAAAAAAGAGAATCTGCAGTCCATAACTAACAAGTACTAGTCTATCTCTCCAGATAAAAAAGTGGCCTATGAGGTTTTAAATTTAATGATAAAAAGCAAATTACGTAAGAACGGAAATCAAACATTCCGAGATTTATAACACTGTGTATAAAATGCCATGTTGTTATTGAAGAAAATATCGTTTTCGCGTCTGCTGCGAAATTTGGCAACGCTGATTTTCTTTTCATCATTTTTCTTAGTTTGGTTAATAATTTCACACGTTAAAAAATGTTGGTCTATGTCAGATTTAAAAAAAAACTTACACTGTATACAGGGAGTCCGGAAATAACGTTCGAATAATGAGGTGATTCTACATTAGAACAAGGGTCAAGATATCAACAAAGTATATTGGAAAAAGTTATTTAGAATCCACGAAGGACTCCACATGCCAATTTTCAGATGAAAAAAATTAAAACTCATATTTTACCCTTTCCCTTAAAATGAAAATCGATTATGATTTTATTCTAAACTTAACTTTATTCAACTAAACTACATAAGTTTGATGTGAAATTAGTCGAATTTCTTATGAAATAAAACAGTCAAGGGATATAGATTGAAAATTACCGTCTGGTCGTGTTCCGAACTGTTCCCATGTCCGTTTTTTCACATTTTCTGGCGATCAGAAAAATAATTAATTGAAAAATATTCACTTTAGTTCGCCTATATTGAGTTGTTGAATATTGAAATGATGATTTTATAAAGTGGTATTTATGGTGGAAGTAAGGACATGGGTACAACCACGGACACGACCAGACGATATTTTACAATTAATATCACTTGAATGTTTTATTCCATAAAAAAAATCGACTGATTTATTATAAAACCGATGTAGTTTAGTAGAATAAAGTTGATTTTGAAATAAAATCATAATTTTCGATTTTCCTTTTAAAGGAAGGTAAAACATGAATTTTAATTTTATTAATCTCATTTGCTACAAAATCGGCAAGTGGAGATCTAATAAAAAAAAAATCCCATATGTACCCACTGTATATGACGCCACATACAAGATAGATTCATAGTAATATAAAATTTGAATTTCTCATGTCAAAAATATCCTGTATACCAATTTTTGTTAAATTATCAGAATTATTATGGGATTTATTTAAATAAATCAAAAAACATAAATTGAACTATGACACCCTTTACCTTAAGAACTACGCATTTCCGGAACATTATTTATATAAGAAAAAAATCCTTATTTTCTAATGTAGAATCACCCCTTAGATTATTCGAACGTTATTTCCGGACACCCTGTTCATAAAAAGCCGTGCTAGATACCCCATTTATAGCTCAACAACCGCAGAACCAATTTTATGATTTTTGATTAGTTCGATTTGCCTCCGCTTCGAAAAGCAGAATATCTAAAAACATCGGAAAATTTTACGAAAAAATAAAATGAAAAAAATTAATTAAACATAAAATTATTTAGTGATAACTATGAACTAGCACCATCAAATGAAAGCTGGACGATTGCTAATCGTTTTCGTGGCCGCGCGAACATGTGTTCGATACAAGACTTACGAGAGTGACAGACAAAGTATGACGCTCAGCTCGACAACTGGTACGTAGCTCGTTGACCATTTCCGTTTTCCGCTGTAAGCAGCAGAGCATGTGTTAGGAACGTCGGCGGTTCTTGGGTTACTTTCGCGCACTTGGCTTATCATGATATGTTCGGTGATTCAACGCTATGGATGCCATAGCGTTTTTTAGCAGCAGATTATGAGATTTTATAAACTCCCACCTTGTACCAAATTTCAGTTGATTAATTCGAGCCGTTTCAATATCAAATTAGTTCTCCTACGAAGCGTTTTCAGTCCAATGTTGTATGGAGTTTTTTATATTTTTAATCGTACAATACGGTAGTGAAGTTTGACACTTTAACCCTGTATATAAATTACATACTAATATTAATCCAAAACCCAACACCAAAAACATAACACAACGTGCAAGTGTGAATGAAGATGATCTCAACCTCTGACTTGGAGAGAAAAAAGTTTGAGTTGAGATTAAACAACTGTCAAAGAAACATTTATTTGATAATCAACTATGTAGCTTTCCTTCCTTATTTGAAATGAGCTTCACAAAATATTTGATTATTTCATATGAATCAATTCAATATTGCAATTATCTTGATTTGAATTACTCCAAATTGAATCTAATGGGTTATAGTTTACGTAGACAAAGTGTCTACAAGACTTGAAAATATTCAAAAGATTTGACTGTCAATGTGAATAAGAGCTAATTACTGAGAAAATCTGATTCGATCTACTTTCAAAACTACAAACCGCTTATAACAAGTAGAAACGATGAAATGAGTATGGTGTGCGACTTACACATTTGGACATTTTGCATCCTACCTGATGCAGCATCTGTTGGTGAATTTGTTGAGCTGTCAAAGCGAGATTGGATTGTTGAGTAAGATTAGAATTGCCAGCTTGCTGTACAATTTGCTGTTGTACAATGGGCTGTTGCTGTACAACCTGCTGTTGCATAGTTGTATCGGGCAATTGCTGATTTTGATCTGGATTACCATCAGATGGCGCAGATTGTGCTTGCATCAGATTGTGCGTGCTGTCGGCAGGAGCGTGAGATTGGATTGTTTCAGCATCGACGGGACGTTGTGTAGGCTGGATATTGGGTGTAGCTGGAGAAGGTTCTTTGTTCTCTTGCTTCATTGGTTTTGCCGGTTTGTGTTCTTTCTTGGACATGGTTGATGTTACTGTAGTGGTGGTTGTAGATGTCGCTGCTCCGGTTGCGGCCGATGACTGAAAATGTTAAAATTGTCCATTGCCGAAAATTGTAACATGACTGTGGTTTGGTTTCAACATTACAGTTTGGAACTTTTTCTAAATAATTGTTAGAAAGCTGGAACAATTAACTCATGTTTAATTTTCTCTTGAGATGGAAATAAATTTTCAGAATAGTCTACTGGCCCAGGAAGGACGTACGTATGATCGAAAACTGTCACGTACACAGTTTTTCTCTTTTTCCTATGCGTTTTGGAGTGCTGATTACGAATCCGTTTTTCTCATACAAATTTTTTATCGGGGTCACCCCTTTTTGGGGCTGGAAAGGGGGAAAAATTTATATTTTCATGTTTATCTCGGCAGGGGTATATTTTATCGCAAAATTTTTAATTTACAAAATGTTCAACTCTTCAAAAAAAGGTATATGTTTTTCTCCTATCAACAACCCTTACGAAGTTATTGACCGATGAAGTAGAGGTTGAAAAAAAAGAGATTTTCTATTTTGCTTATATTAGCTGAAACACATGAATAATTAAATACCGTATACTTGCCTTCCATGTACAATTGTATACTTGATATTTTCAGGGGTTTGTCGTTTTATGAATTTTGCTCGTCTCCAAAGTACAAGGGTGCCCAAGTTTTTATTTTTTTTAGGGTGGTTTAGGTTAGAATGTTTGAAAAGTCTTTTCACATTTGCAAGAAGCACACCAAGTTATATTGGTGGTAATTTTTTTATTGGCGTAAAAAAATTACACCGGATATTAAAGAAAGGGGATTTTCAGGTCGGGCACCCTTGTATTTTGGAAACGAGCAAAACGACAAACCCCTGAAAATATCAAGTATTCAATTGTACATGGAAGACAAGTATAGGGTATTTTATTATTCATGCGTTTCAGCTAATATAAGCAAAATAGAGAATCTCTTTTTTCTAAACCTCTACTTCATCGGTCAATAACTTCGTGAGGGTTGTTGATACAAGAAAAACATATTATGATACCTTTTTTGACGTGTACATTTTGTATATTGAAAATTTTGCGATAAAAAAATATACCCCTGCCGAGATAAACATGAAAATATAAATTTTCACCCCTTTCCAGCCCCAAAAAGTGGTGACCCCGATACAAATTTTGTATGATAAAAACGGATTCGTAATCAGCACCCCAAAACGCATAGGAAAAAGAAAAAAACTGTTCGATCATACGTACAGTGCTTTCTATTTAATTTGTCACACCTTCAAAAGGCTGTAAAATATTTATTTATTGAGCTAAAAGGTCGACCAAATAAAAAAAATGTAGTGTTTTTCGTAAAGTTTTGTGCTATTAGACAGTTTTCGTTGCTCAAAAAATGCAGCTCCGACTAACGCTAATTGATAACTTTGACATTTGGATGTCATTTATCGTATATCGATACCGATAAATGCCGGTTGTTAACGGACGATAGTCATAGCGGTTAACGTAGCGAAACGCATGCGCAGTGGAAGAGAACATGTTATTTGACATATGATTGTCAATGTTTTGAGGTTTTGATTTCATTGGTTTTGTTTATACTTTCGCTGGATTCAAGACCAAGACAATTTACGCAATGAATCCAAATCAAGAAGCAGCAAGTTTTTCAAAAACAATCAGGCGAAACCGAGTTTGGTTTACCGATGAAGATGAACAGATCTTACTCACTGAAATACTGGCAAATAATCCATATGGGGATGTATCTATATAGAGTGTGATTGTTTCCAATATTTTTGAGGTAAAAAGGCTTCTTTGAGGGGAGTTAAGAACATATTACATATGTATTGAAAATGTTTGAGGAAAAAGAAAAGGACAACGATTTCCGGAAAGTGTCAGATGATGTAAATATCTTCTCTATATTGGATGACGTTGTTGTTCAATACTTCTAATAAAATGGCATCTTCAAAATCAGCATCTGATTCGTCACTGGAGTTCAATAATACCATATCATCAATCATTTTGGAAAAATAACACATACACATAATCAAAACAAGAATGCGATGACATTTGCCATTGACTTTGGTTAGGGTTGAGGTTAAACGTAACGTTGAGCGGATTTGTTTCTTGCCTTCACCGAAAACTATATTTTTATCTGTCAAATAGCGGCTATCGCAACGACTTTCGTAACCGCAACGGGTGAAATTTCCAGGAGCAACGAAAACTGTCTATTGAGTCAAATATTTTCTCAACTGTCAAATGTCAAAATTATTGACATGACTCACCTTTTTTTAAATGACACACCCTATTACATATTTAGAAAGGCCTCTTTTTTCTGATCACGAAAATATAGCACACATGCCCTTTCTATTCACGAGTTTAGCGCAAATTGGTATAAATACGATTGAAATTGTAATTTTTTAGCATGAAGATACACGAGTTAATTCATTTGTTTCCAATGATTGTCATGGTTGCACTCGAATCGTTAAATGTTATACGTGAATACTGTTCCTTTACAGTAAGTTGGTGAAAATAAATAAATTTGTTCATTCCTAATTTGAGTAATTCATCAAAATGCTGTATTTACAAACCAGAAAATCTTCTATATCTTAGTAAATATTCGGAATAAGAATTATAACAATTATTGGAAACAAAAAAAAACACACCTACTTTACAGGTGTGTTTTTTTTTATCCAGATTTATAACAATTTCCTCTACTATTGAATAGAAAAGGCATGTGTGTTATATTTTCGTAATCAGAAAAAAGACGTCTTTCCAAATATGTAATGATATATAGGGTGTGCCATTTAAAAAAAGTAAGTTATGTCAATAATTTTGACATTTTTGACAGTTAAGTAAATATTTGACTCAATAGCACAAAACTTTACGGAAAACCCTACAATTTTTTTTTGGTCGACCTTTTAGCTCAAAAAATAAATATTTTACAGCATTTTGAAAGTGTGACAAATTAAATTGAAAGCCCTGTACCTCCTTCCTGGGCTATGGCAGAACTATGTTATTATTCTATTTTCTAAGAGAAATAGTGCTGTGAAGTACCTCAACTTGTAGGCAAAAGAAATGACAGAAAATTATTTTGAGGATCGTAATTCGACTGCTATACAACTGTAACGGAAAAACGCTTTCTCGGAACGATAAACAAAGAGCTAAATATAACTTTGCAAACGCCATTTTATAGCTTGGGTGACATTCTTTCGTATCTTTCATAATAACAAAGGGAGAGGCCAACTTCGAATTCCAATACCTCCTGAACCGTTCAACCGATTTGAATATTTTTGGCCTTATTTGAAAGAGCATTTTACAGTATTTCAAAAAACATTTTTTGTTGAATCTTTTGGTTCGAAAGAAATACACTAGAGGTCGTCATTTGCAGCGATTATTCAAAAGAGTTGAATCAAATGGAAAGATATTTTTCTTGACGTGCCTTTAACCAACATAAAATTAGCTAAAATCTATTAAAAACTGCAACGCGATATCTCCATCATTATTATTATTGAGATATCGCGATGCGGTTTTCACAAAAGTTTAATTAATTTTATGGTCAAGGGCCTGCCAAAAAAAAGTACCGTTCCACTCAACGTTTTTCCAAAGATCCGCAAAAGTATATAATTACTGCAAACAACGCCATCTGGTGTATTTGTTTTGAACTAAAAGGTTTAACGAAAAGTTTCTTCTGAAAAATGCTCCTTCAAGTAAGGCCAAAAATTGAACGGTTCAGGAGATATTGGAATACAAATAGAAAGATGCATTGGCCTTTCCCCTTTCTATTGTGACAGATACGAAATTTTGTTTCTGCATGAATTACGAATTACGAACTTCAAACGATTTCTTTCACTATTCCATGTAGGATACCAATAAGATAATTATGTATGTATAAAAACGAAATACATACTTACATGCTTGGTGATCAAATAAACTAAAATATTTAGTTTCAATGCCTTATTATTGGAGTTTCCAAATATTTCAATCAAAAGTTATAAATTTCAAAAATTTCCTGAAAATTTCAACTTGAAATTTCAAAGCTATACCGAAAGTGAAATTAAACGATCCCTATCCACAGCACAAATGTTTGTATCCAAGGTGCACACACAAACTAGTGTATCGTGCTACAGAACCGCTTGAACTATTTTTTTTTATTTGTTTGAACATTATCTATAATCTAAATTAGTTTTTTGGGTTACTAATAATTATTGTTCTTACCTGATTTGCTCGCTAATTTGTTAAATCAATTAACATATACGTGACATACCTACGTATATGAAAAAAGTAGTTTTAAAAGCGTCAATTTTTATTTAATATTTCGAAACATGAGTAATAACAGCATACTAGACCATACTCAGCGCTATCATTTCACCGCCTACTACACCAAAACATTCGGAATTTAATAAAAACCCATTTTTCCAATTTAAATATGGCAGACTCATATTGTGTCATACATCGTTGTATTCGTGGTAAAATATGCTATTTAATACCGGGTATACTTTTTTTACGCGCGATATAAAAAAATAAAGTTGATGATGGTTTCTCCGAAACGAAACGTCGTACGGAACATCTTTCAATGCTGTTTTGTAGAGCTTAAAAAGTGACCATGAAAAAGTGTCTTTTGTTTTTCCATATCCCTTCAAATAATGCCAGCAAAAAGTTAAAACGAAATCGGCAAATTTCGGTTTTTTAGACATATCTCCGGTACTACTCGTAATTTTAAAACTTTCTAAACGGCATATTGATGGACTTGGAAAAGCGCAAATTTTCTCTAAATCAACCATCTTCGTATCCCTTAACACACTATACTTTTGATTTTTACTTGAGATATAAATCCATTGTGGTAACAGCACATTGAAGACTCCGTGTCTAATGAGAGAAAAATATCATGTCTCGAGTGTATCACAGAAATTTCTCATGTTCTGTGGAAACTCAGGTGAGATTAATATCTCGTGAAAAATTTTTTTTTTATTAGTCCTCTTAAGGACACCCAGCCTTAAAAGATGCAAAACTCTTTCCTTCAAAAAGATTCTCACAAATATAATCTTGGGAATTCAATTTCTCAATGATTATACGTCACAAAAAAATCAAATTTCAAAACAGATTATTACTCAGTTCACAATTCTTTTTTAAACACAGTACCTTTTTCTGCAATAGAGCCTCTCTTTTTCTCTCCTGCTTCAAATTATCATCTTCCAGGTCCAGATCCAGAATATTTGTCTTCTCTCCCGCCAAGGCTTCCAGCTCCGGATCGGCATACTCAAGAATGTTGAAATCTGCACCCATTTCCGCCAAGAGCTCATCATCGTCATCACCTAGACCACCTAGAATATCGCTGACACCTTGAAGTTCGGCCATGGTACCTGAAAGTAGTATTTTACAGTGAAGACTTTAGTAAGACATGACACACAAATTGATTACCAGTTTCTTGTTCCAACTTTTCCAATTCTGCTGTGACGTTATCAGGAATTTCCTGATCGTTGGCCGGTCCATGGGCTTGTCCTTGTGTTGGCGTCACCTGAGCACTTTGTCTTTGTAGACCAGTTCCTTGAATAACTGGCATTCGTACTCCCGCTCCTGCAGCCTGCTCCATTGCGTTATTTCTGGCTTGCAACTGAGCTTGTTGTCTTTGCAGCAAAAGCTGTTCATAATGTTCAATCGTGGTTGGACGAGTATTCCCGGCAATTCCAGGAAACCGTCCGGCACCTGGGGGGAGTTGTTGGCCTGCTATTTGCATCTTCTGGAAAATGTTACATTTTCAAGTCAACCGTACATAAAATATCTCACTCACAGGTTGTTGCTGCAAGATAAGCCTCAACCTAGGATCAACTCCTGAGAGTCTTGCTTCCAGTTGTTGGGGGAGACGTATGGGGGCGCCGGGTCGAACACCAATGGGCATTCTTGGTCTGGACCCAGGTGGTAAGGGTTGTCTAAAAGTCCAATTTTACCAGCTATTGATGATAACGTCTTTGAAATCACTCACCTGAAAGTGATGTCTTCTAGACTATTGCTAGTAGACACTGATTCATTGGATGGTTCATTTGGGTTCCATATTCTTGCTGGTGCTTTCGGAGGCCCTAAAGGTGTTTGCTGTTGCTGACTTTGAAGCAGTTCTCGAAGTTGACGGGTTATTTCTGGTTGATCTGGTCTAGCCTGTTGTGCGGGTTAGTTTGAGTGAATTATTCACATTTATTTTTTGACCAGTTACACAAAAACAAATAGTCACAAAGTACTGGAACATATTGACGTACTTTCCAAATATGTGTATTATGAAAAAAATCGGCTTAGTTACACCTTTTAAAACTCAATAACCGCTGGGCCAATTTTTATGATTTTTGGTTTGTTGAATTTGTCTCCGCCCCGAATGGCACAATAACTATTAAAACATCGGAAAATTTCACGAAAGGGAAAAATTATCAGAAGAAAATCATTTCTAACATATATTGATTATGACCCTTCGACCATAAAAAAAATATATACACGGCACATTCTATCACACATCCTAAATCCAGCCAATCCTTTACATTTCGGGCCATTAATTTAAGTTGCCAGATACATCTGCTTAACGCGTATATATTATTATTTTGTCTGCTTATCGATAATCATATGCACGGCTCTTGTGAGTAGAAGTGAGACTTATTATTAACAATTTTGAAGGGATTTTCTATAGAGAAGGATTACACCTTATAGCCGGCAACTTTATATCTCAAATTACTCGTAAATTCTGGCCGAATCGTGTTTGTTTTCGTTGACCCGTTAGCATTTTTGAGAAAACGTCGACAAACGATAGCTTGTGACGAAAATATTATTTTATCCACGACTTTTTATGGTATAAGTTTTATACTTGTGGTTTTTGCAGTATAATGCCAATAGTATATTGTGCAATTTGTATTGTATTGTATTGTATTGAGAAGGCGAAAATGGCGTTGAAAATCTCAAATGAATAAATTAGTCGTGGATAAAGTAGAGAGACTTCTCGCAATAATGGCTATTACTTCCTCGGAATGTTACTATCCTCTGGATTAAACACCGGGTTACCTCAGTGGCAGAAGGAATAAACATGCCAGTAGGTTGATTTTCGTTCACTTTTTCAATAGAATAAAATAAACTATAAACCCTTATAAAAATTTATATCAGACTATGAAATTATATTGAAAATATTAGTACTGTTTTTATGTAATGTACTTAATCCTCTTATATTGCGTTATGTTTTGTATTTGGTGTATCAACTTTATTTATGAGTGAAAATATAAATCGATATAAATATATGAAAAAATAAATACCTAAATGAATAAATATTTAAAAAAAAAAAAATATTGTTGTTTTATTACTTTGGCATTTTGTATTCGCTTTGTCCATAACATTTTTGATGATGATTGTTGTATGGTTTGGGATAAGTACAATGATTCTTTCACAAGATGTGCCTTGACTCAGGACTAGGGTGATCCAATTTAACATAATACTTTTGCATCTTTTTTTCATATTCGAACTCACACAACCAAAAACGAATCGAGATCGTTTATATGAAAAATCTTCAACTGAATGCACTCAAAAACTTTTCATTGGTTCATCACTTATTTGCGGAATAATGATGCATTCAGAGACTTCAATCCATTTATCAGTTTACGCATTCTGGCAAAATTTTTATAAAATTATTATTGTTTGGCAACCTTTTTTCACAGTTATTGAACAAAGTAGGTACTCACTTACATCTAGTTACAAAATTTTAAAGCAAAAATTACCGTTTTTTTTTTCGATCATTTTTTCTAGTTGTATAACTAGATAATACTGTTGTGAAATTGTTTCCTCATTTGAACGGTAAGAGGTATACTGTCAAGTTTTGCCAAATTTTAGGCAGTTACTATAATTTTGGCCACTCATCAAAAGACAAACGTGATAAACTTATAATTTTTTATCTTGTTTCATTATTCAAAATGTTATAATGACTTTCAATCAAACTGATGATTAAGAAAATAAATGTGTGACACCATCGACTTGTTTCTACGAGACGCTCTCGTGGGCATCTTCCAATGTTGATATTTTATCCTCTTTGCGATTTCTCCTCACGTCTCCACAGCCAACCGCGGAACAAAACAACAACTCGCGGGCGTTTTATGAATGAGTGACCGTGTCTATTTTGTTTTATGGTCGAAGGTATAGTTGCCGTCATAGGTAAACCGTTTGTTTTTATAAGCGAGATAGCAGCCGTATCCAGCAAAAAAGGTTTGAAATGTAAATAAAGATTTAATTCGAAGCACACCAATCAAAGTAGGTTAAAAAAAATTTCGAAATAGTTTGTATTACTGAAGTTTCGCAAAAAATGTTTAATCATCATATCGCAAGATATATCGTCAATACGGAGAGTGCAAGAGCAAATGATAATAGTAACTACATAGGTGAAAATCCATGTTCGGACCCTGGTGGACCTCAAGTTTTCAATTCAAGTCTATGATAAGCAAATACTTATCAATTCAAACTTAATCCAATTAAGAAAAACATCACAAATAGGCATTTTGATCCGTAATGCATGTAATTTTGCCCGAAAAATACAACATCGAACCCATAGACTTACAATAACAAGACACATAACGCCTATACCTTAAGCATTAAATGTTTTGGTCCCAACACAATGATAAAAGAAGCCAATTTTGTTTTTGTTTACTTACCGGTGAAATGAAAAAATGTCTGCCTGATTTTACTTTCTGGTCACACACTACAGATTTTCGAGGCATTCTTTTATCAATAAAACACTAAATAGCGCGATTTTGAATAGAAAATATTCACAGCTAGGTTTTGTCCTGAGAAATTTAGGAATAACTCAGTAGTAACTTCCTAACCTCACAAAACGGTATTTTGTAAATAATAGCATCAGAGAAACTGGCTTTAACTTTACGGCCAGATGTTGCCAAGTTGCAACACACATACGTGAACCTCAATACAAATTTACACCTTCAAAAATGTCTTGATGTATCACTTTGTGGCAAAAAACTGAAGATAAATGGAATTATGGTTCTTTGGAATTGTTGATTTAGAAGATAAGCAGTTGAATTAATTTATTTTCCAGGGTATTTTTTCATAAAGCTTTAGAACATTCAGAGCACATGACAACCTAGCTGAAAAGAGAGTAAATTGATCTTCAAATGAGGGATGTTGGGGTTAGGAAAATTTGTTCAGTTACTTGTCTTGTGATATTAAGTCTATGATCGAACCACATAATTCCATTTTTTCTCCGATAAAAGCTTTTTTGTGGCAGTTTTTCGATTTTGTAAATAAACGGTATATCTGTGATCTGTGACGCTCACTATACATACTATACAGGGTGTCCACTCTGAAGTGTCCCACCCCTGTAACATTTTTGTTTATTAACCGATTTTCATTTTTTTTTTGTTTGTTAGGTCTCCTCAAACACTTTTTGAACATTATACCAAATCAGTTCCAGGGACGTACTTTTGGGTGATTATGGGGGTTCAAAGTGGGTCAAATTTCAGAAAATCGTATTAGGGGATTTTTTAGAAAAAAACTGACAACGGAATCTCAATCAGAATGACCAAAAACCTTACTGTTCACATTTAAAAAAAAAAAAATGTTAATGTTTTGGTTTTTTTTTTGTTGTTAATTTGTTAATTTAATACTTATACTGCTCATTGAGTCTTCCTGTACGTTCTAATTAATAAGATGTTAATAAAATCCCAGAATGTGTGTTTTAAACAAAAAATCATCGATACCTAATACAGGGTGGGCGACTTCAGAGTGGACACACCGTATAAAGTATGGTCCCGTACTCACCGGTAACTGAGGCCTAGTAGCAACAAACGGCGTTCTTGGCTGTCCAAACGACTCATTACTAACACTCATTTTTGGAAAACTATTCACACTAGTTGTTTCACTAAATGCTTCAGCTTCTGGGCTCTGACTGATTTGAGGGGGCTGCTGTTGTGGCTGACTCTGGAACTCATGTATCGGGGATTGGGACGAAGTTGGAGTTCGAATAGGAGCAGCAGGAGGTGACGGATGAGCAAACGGCGGAGATTTGAGATTAAGAAATGGTCGAGGTGAAGAAGACGACACAGGACTACCATCGTGAGGTGTGGTAGCAACTTGCAAAGGAGCCACCTGATTGGTGGACATGAATTGCGGTGCTGGGTCTGATATTGTTCTTTGGACTCTTGCAATGGCTGGAAATGGGACTTCTATGAAAAAATTAGATGGTTGAAGGTTTACCATTGACAATGTCTACATGTTAAAGATATTAAATGTTGTGTAACTTTGGCTGAAACATTCATACCAATGATTTTCCAACAACCATACAAGTTGACCTAGTTTTATCCGGCCATATTTAAAATTTAGATTGTACCAATAAAAATGAACATTCTTTATTCTATGGACATTTTTTCAACTGCTCGTCAGTTTCGGGATACACAACATAAAAAAGATTTCAACATTCATTGATTTGAATCAGTTAAATTACCATTTTTTATGAACCAAATTTATTTGGGACTTAATATTTGTTTTATTCTGAAAGACGACGAAATGTTCTCTCAAACGATGACAAAAATCACTCAAACAATTGAGGCTATGTCCATTTTTAGAAGCTTGTAAACTCGAAATTGTAATTTTTTTGAGTTCCCCTATCTTTTTGAATGGTTGTTAACAAAATTTAACACCGAACCACATCAGATCACAACTACGAAATAATTATTCTAAATGTATCTGCAAAATGATCAAGAAATTGTTATATTCAAAATATTTTTGGTCAGATAAGTAAGAACCAATTTTTTATTATAAAAATAACAGTACCCCCTGCTTCTACTTGAAAAAATGCATTACGTATCACCGCAGTAATATTTAGTTGTGTCGATTGAGCCACGAAAACATTTCATGGACGACTGATCGAGGCTTTTCTTGACTTGACGGTTACCCACTCGGTTCTTGGATCATCGGACAAGTCTGTCTTCCTTCAACCATTTTTTTTTCAAAATACCTTACCAAATTTAATTAACTTGATCATATTCCATTTACTAGAGCAAAAATAGGGATTAAGTCGTATTTCCAGATAAAACAGAAAACTCATTTTAAAATTCTTGTAACCAACTGGACGATAGAACAATTGAATTTTTTTGAACGCTAACCGAAACTTCATATGAGAAGCAAGATTTACAGAAACTGATAAGTTCGTAAATTTTGTTAGTTCTAGGAGAAATTTAAAAAATCACAATTTTGATTATACAAGCTTCTAAAAATGAACATTACGTCAATTGCTTGAGTGGTTTTTGTTATGGTTCGAGAGGACTCGAACAAAAAGAAGCTAAATTTGGTTAACAGAAAATTGTTTAACTGTTTCAGATCAATAAATGTTGAAAAATCTCGAAACTGACGAGGTGAATCTATAATGCATTGCCAGAAAGTGTAAGGCTTCTTGACTACAAGAACTTCGAACAAAAGATCAAAGAGTTACTTATCTCTAATGCATTTTACTCTTTTGTCCCATATCATGTTATAGTATAAGTTAGTCTCTGTAAGTGCTATCGTATCTTTATATTATTCTATAATTGACTTGTGTGAACTTCTATTGTTCTGAACATGAATAAATGAATTTGAATTTGGAATATTAAATATTGCCGGATAAAACTGGGTCACCCTGTTTATAAAACGATGTCTCTTTATGTGTCACATGTTTCTACATTGATGGGCGAGTGGGATTCTTGCGAGTTTGTCAAATTGCAAATTTGATAAGTAGCTACCTCGTATTCATGGTAACTCGTTTGAACTAAGAATATCTATAATATGTGTTGTAATAATTTCTCCGCTGTTTGCCAATCGTATTATTATATTGTCACATTTTCATACCATTAGCGATAATAATTTTTTTTATGGAACAAATATTTCCTATAAACCTTCAAGTTACTCATTAAAACACACGCATACATCTTTTGTCTATCAACCAATCACTGCAAGAGGAAACTTGGAGCAGTGAAGCCGGCACTTTCAATTTATTAAAAAACGTTGACGATTTAACAATTTTATCAGCTGAAAAATTAATTTATGCAAACAAGATTCATCAAACTGTTCTCTCTTATCAACGATGTTGAAATAAGCAAAAAATAAAAACATTTCTTCGTTAATATCTTTTTTTTTAAATACTACACTTATTGAGCGAGTTTCATAACATTCAACGGGGCAAACGTAAAGTTTTCTGTGGTGACACACAATTTGCCCAAATTCTGGGGAATATGCTTATTCTAGTCGTTCGAAGATTCGTACCTTGTACTCTCTGTTCATGGATGATATTTTGTTGCTGCTGAGCCTGTTGCTGCCTGGAGGCCTGCAGCTGTTTCCACTGTCTCTCCTGTTCAGCTTCTCTGGCTGTTTTCTGTTGCTGTGCCAGCTTGTCATGGTCCTGTGATTAAATTTAACGTCTCAAGTACCAATGAGAGTTAGAAAAACAATGGTGATAATGATTGTTAGCTGTACAGCTTGTTTTAAGTTGAGCGAAATGGTTAAATGAGAACACTTTTAACAATTCCATTGGAAAAATGAATGATACTCCAAATCAATCTGTTTATATCTTACACTGCTTCGAGAGTGTGTATTAGAAGTAACAAAAAATGTGATGTTTGAATAAGTTTTTTAAGCAAACCCAAATGTGATGTTTTGTTCTGTGAACTTCTGGCAAGTCACCCAAATAATTATATGTATAAAATAATTACTGGATTTATTCGAATACACTCCAAAGTAGAATGTTTAATAAGAAACATTTAGACAAATATTTCAGGAATAATTCCAAATTAAAAACATTTTCCTTCAATTTTATATAATGTTGATTCTAAAATACTGTACAGCAGACAATATATCACCAACAACAACAAATCAAAAAATCTACAACCAAATTGATTGGACGAAAACCTTGGTGAATAAGTAAACACACCGACACCAAACCACAAATGAATCAAAACCAAGGCAAATCAAGTATTATCACAGCCATGCAATGTAGAACGATAGAAAATATCACAAAACTACATCAGTATGTAAAAAATGAATACATCCGCAACCTGAAAACAACTACAACAAACCAGTTAGTGTACAAATGGAAGAGGCGGCTCTGTTTTTGTGATGGGAAAGGAAAGGAACTGTGTGGTTTGGTCTGCTTCCTCTTTACTGGTTTCTCACTCAAAAATAAATGAACTGTACGGTAATAAATGAAAATTTGCATTACAAATGAAAAACAAGCGTTGTAACAAAAATAAAACGGATGCAATATACGTTACTATGTTAAATCACATTGAATGTAGTTAGAAAGAAGAGATGAACGTGATCAGAATGAAGTTATAAGTGAGAATAACCAGATACGTACGATAATGTCAACAGTACATAGAACTTTTTCAAAAATGATTCAACATCATACATTTTGGAAATCAAATCTCCATAAGGACTGGCTTAATATGATCTCATGATATTATGTGCCGTTCTTCATAAGGTGACTTCTATTATTTTTTTTATTACTTTTTTAGTACTACTTGAATTTATTGATTCGCATTTTGTCATTGTTACTTCTACAATACAAATTTGGAAGGTTTTCTATAAAATTGATAAAGCTTTTTGATGAATGAATAATCATTATTTTGTTGCCGTCCTTTCAGTTTTTTCAAAATATGTAATTCACGCATTCTTTTTAATAACGACAATAACAATTACATATTATAAGTGCGGGTTTGTTTTACTCTTCGAATCACAATGTTCGAGGTTTTATTATATTTTCCTTTTGCAAAATTTTAACATTTATTTGACGATGCTTTCCTTTGCTCTATTTATCTATTTATCTAATCTATTTAGCACTATTTTCTCTCGAAATGAATTAAGGATATCGTGTTTTATCTGAAATAAAACGATTTGAGCAAAAAAAGAAAGCTTAATCATTTTTTAAGGAAAAACTGTACTTTATCACTATTATTATTAAGATTAGATTATGTAATCATTTTCTAGAGTTTGATTTGTTTCATTAGAAGAAAGTGATTTAACAAGTAACGCCAAAAAATCTTTATAAAAAATGATAATCAACATGACGATAAACAAAACTGGAATCATTCCACACCAATACGATTCTCACCGGCTGTTGAGGTTCATAGTTTTCCTGACAGAGGGAAGGAAGGGTACGCATTATTTCCGACGGCGTCAGCACCCGAATCTGCTGATCGGACGCCGACGGTGACGAACTACTTTGTTGAGCTACAGCTAAGGATCGGGACAATAGGGGTGCATGATCAGTACAAGGATTATTGGGTTGATAATTTGGATTAACCGTCACATTTGGAGCCGGTCCTACCCGATCACCTGGACCGGCAAAAGTACCGTGCACTGTGAATTGTTGGTGCGTCGATGGGGATCGAGGAGGAGAGGTGGTGGTTGATGAAGGAGTGGGGATTAGTAATGAGCCAATAGTGGGACGAGACACCGAGCTAGTGGAAGCATGGGTTAGTGGTTGGACGTTAGACGATCTCTGTGTGGTGCACACCTCGGAAGTACTCGGCTGAGTTTGCGTGATCGGCACCGCAGATGGGGCTGCTGATGATGGGGATGACATACTGGTCACTAGAGCGGGTGGTACGGTGGGAGGTGGCTTAGCGGGTGTGACAGGACTCGTGGTCACGGGTTCCTTGCTGGTCTGTGACTAAATGGGGAACGTGACAGCACATGAATATTTACACACACTTTGTTAACGACACGGTGGGAGCTTCTAGACAGTACGCAGACCACACCAAAAAAATATATATTGTGTATTTTATTACCTAGGTATTTTTGATTGCGATCTCAAAATAGACTGCCTAAGTCGTGACGTCACAAAAGTGGTTGGAGCTTATATTTTTTCCACTTTTTACTTCTAGCGGTGATATTTGGTTAGACGGGAGTGATATTTAATGTAATCATTTTTGTCAGGATTAGTTGATTTTAGAGTATAATTAATGCTTGGAAACATTTTGAGATTATCCTGTTTGCATTCTTCTCAACTTTAACGACTTTTCTTCAGACTATTTCAAGGAAAATGGCTCTGAAGCATGTTTTCAAGCTACCGAGTATTGATGCCTCATTCAAGAACGACAATGCTTCAAAAAAAAATCTTTTTGAGGTTATGGTACAGATTGCTTTGTTATTGTTGTGTAAATTCCAAAATCATGATAATATCTCAAAAATCATGATTTTGGAATTTACACATTTTGATAGTTTTATTGTCGTTTTTGAAGAAAGCATTAATACTAGAAAGGTAAAAATATGCTTCAAAGCCATTTTCCTCAGTAAAGTCTGAAAAAAAAGTCAATAAAAAGTAGACAAAGATAACCTCAACATGTTTCCAAGCATTAATTATACACTAAGATCAACTTGACTTACCTTGTCGAGAACGAATTCAAAAAACACTGAATAAAACTTTTCTTATGTGATTTTACCACGGAATACGACAAAAGAAGAAACCTTATAAGCTCCACCCATCTTTGTGACGTCAGACATAGGCAGTCTATTATAGAAGAACATTTTTAATGGTAAACATCAAGCAATTGGCGCAAATTAATCACAAATCACAATGATTCAAAAAAGAAGTGAATACTTTGGCTTTTGTTAAAAACGAGCCAATTTTATTATTTATTTTTTTCAGCAGGTCACATTGAAATCATTTCTTGTTAATAGTAAATATCCAATATTGTCAATGTTCGTTATCAAAAAGAGAAAAAAGATTATTGCTGAAATATCGAAACAAGTATAAAGTGCGGTTTATACTTTTAGTCAAGTACCGGTCATATCACGGTCACGGTTTGACTTTTGACGGACCATTCACACCACCGCGCTCAGACCGCAGTCAAGCATCAATCTTGTTCAAGCAACGTGCTGATAATAATGTGTTCCAATTTTTCCACAAAAGACTTGGCCATGATGGCTTGCAATATTCACGAAGAAGAGAAACGTATTAACCTTCTCTTGCGAACATTTGACCAGAGCGTGATATGACCGCACCTCCTATTGTGAATACACACTTGCATGCATTACGTATGATCTACTATTTGACTTGACTTTGATCGGTCCGCGAATTGATCGTGACCGTGTCTATAGTATGTAAAAAATTGTAGAAGGAAAAATTTAAGTGTACGACGTATTGATCCTTAAATGTATAAACGTTTTAAAAACTTGTAGTGACACAGTGCCGTAAGATGTATAAGCATAGTATTATATACTAATTCGGTTCATTTGGAAGCAGTAAAACAAATTAGTCCTTGATACGGCGTACAAAAAAAGGTTGATTAGCATCAACCTGTAAGTTCGTGTTGAAAATGTTAGGTGTACTTCCACTTAGGCAGACACACTTGACATCTTCATTTTCAGGATGTCGGACAAAGTGGAAGTACCTAATATTTTTGTCAGACAATGTTATAATATGTTGTGTTATAATAACAATGTAATAACCTAAAATCATGACAACGAAATATATTCCGGGGTGCCGAAGAAAAACCTCCCACGGACAAGGTTTTTTACGTAAAGAGGATGTTCTAAGCTAAACAAACTTATAGCATGATGGTAATCAACTTTTTTGTCCTTGTACACCGTATCAAGAACTAGATGCTAGCTTATGATTAAAAAAATGCAAGTAATGTCGGTTTTTTTCTCTGGTGAATCACGATGTGTAGATTGCGTACTGTCAACGAATAAACTGTTCGCAATCTGCTAGTTCCCGCACACCCCGCTGGGATTCATGCTTGGAAATAACAATAAATTGAACACATAATATAAACACAGATGTTAGTGACAATTGTCTTAGCTCTTTATGAGCATGCATAAACGCATAAAAAATCCATGTATGATTCCTGTGGAAAATATTCCATAGATTTGTAAAAATCAACATATGGAAATTATAATATAATCGACAAAACCTCACCTGTGTCTGCTTTTTCATTCTCAGCTGACTTCTATTGTCTCTTGCTTGTTGTAGATAGGGTGCTTTTTGATCTTGGCTCAAAGTTCGCCATTTTTTGATTGTTTGTTTATATCTAATTGAAAAGGAATAATTTTTTCAACCAGCCATCCCCAAGATACGGTAATGCATGTTATACATTGGAAAATACTAAAGCTTGTTCTCAAATGCTATGGACTAATACATCATTCTGGTGGAGGATCAAGTGTCGTGCAGCGTTGACGTGACTGACAAGAAATAACAAAACAACAACAAAAAAACATTAGAAATACAAGAAACAATAATCAACCCTAACATCATTTCGGGATTGGGGTAGCATTTGAGAACAGACTTCAACATCTGCCCATTTTAAGACTGGAAGTTCTGCGTCACTGAAACTGTGAATCAATCCAAAGAAATCGAAATAATACTCGGAGGAAATCCTTGAAATGTACAAAATTCATACATCGAAAAATTCTGCATTAAGTTCATTTTTATATGGCAATCTTAGTTGTCACATTGACATTCGAAATACACTCAATCTTTTTCAACATTATAAAAATAAAGGAAAATAGTGAATGAATCGGATTTTTCGTTTTATTTTAGAATAATAATGCACGAATAATCTTAAAACAGACAGATCCATCCAAACGTTCTAACTTTTTTGATTACAAGCTAAGCATGCCAAGATACATACAATTTAAACACATTACTCACCTATCCGACCAATTGGGAAACTCCGTCTTCCACTCCGGATGATTCATGTTTGCGTACAAAACAGCGGAAATAGTAGCAGAGCTTCCCAAACCTTCATCGGCTTTCATTTTTTCCGATGATCTTTGGTTATAGGTGGAGGGCACTCCTACATTTGTGCTGTCAATTTCGGCACCTTCATTCATATTCACCCAAGGACTGGGCGGTTCCGAGAATGCTGGACTGAATTGAGGGCTGCTAATAAATTATGTTGCGTAAGTGGGTTGTTTATGTGGATAAAAGTTTTAAATACTCTTCTAGGATAAAGATGTTCATTCATATCTGCTGTACACGTAAACGAATGAATTATAACGATTTCCGAGAAAACGCATTTAACACAGCATATTATTATACCAGTGATAAAATTCAATTATGATAACTTCCCATAATGAAATCGCCGCATTAGTTCAATTTCCAGTCTGATATTTTCGTCAAGTCAAAGAACATACGGATTTTGTTGCCCATTTTCAATAGAATGTTTCAAAACGAATAGACGGATTTTGCCGAGTGTTTTATGGTTTTGAAGGTCGACTTGTCAGGTGATTCAGGGTGATTCACTATATATTGACCCCCCTGTAACTTATTCTATACAAGGTGTACAAAAAAAAGTTGTAGACATAAGTGGTTTGGTTTATACTATTTCTTTTTAATTAAGCAGTATCATGTATACAGGGTGTTGCAAAAGCTGTCCGCAAGACCGAACTTTGAAATTTTAAATGGAACACTCGGTATTTTATTTCATTTTTAGATTCTACGTTAATTCTAAGTCATATGATGAGGTATATTTATCTTATTTCTCTTCGCTTTCGAGATAAAAGCTGTTAAAGTTTGTGGAAAATCCAATATTTTGACCCCCCTCCAACTCATTTTACACAAGGTGTGGAGAAAAAAGTGTAAAACAAAAGTAATTTGGTTTATACTGAATTGTTTAAATCGGGCCATATTATTTATACAGGGTGTCCCAAAAGCAACACACAACTTTCAAATCCCTGTATTTTATTTTATTTTCAGATTATACGTTAAATTTCGTGTCAAATCTATACAGGGTGTCCGGAAATTACGCGTCAGGATTTTGGTGGGCGATTCTACATGAAAAATTAATGCAACAAACTTCTATAAAATTTTTTCAAAAACTCAAAATTAAGGAAGATACAGTTAAAAAAATTTTTTTTTCTTATTTTTTTTAATAACTTTTTTTCTAGTGTAATGATTTTCGCCAAATTTTGCATGCATGTCACTAGTGTTTCTTTGTATTCACCCTATTAATTTGACGCTAGTCGTCAATGACAAAAGGCTGAAGCTGTCCTTCACCTTAGGAAAATTACTTAGAACTTTTTTGTTTTAATCTTTTTATAAATTTGGATGTCAAATTAGTAAAGAGCATCAAAATATTTTTTAAAAAGGTGCTCGTGTTGCATCATCGTAGAATTAACGGTTTCCGAGAAAAACGACTTTAAACATTAACCGTACCTTAAATAATTAAAAATTCGTACTTTGAAAAAATTTTTGAAGTTTTTGAAAAAATTGTATAGAAGTTTGTTGCATTAATTTTTCATGTAGGATCGCCCACCAAAATCCTGACGCGTAATTTCCGGACACCCTGTATAAAATAAATCCATATCTTTTTCCACTTTCTAGATAAAGTATGTTCAATTTTGTGAAAAATCCGAAATTCAGGATTTGTTTCTTGATAACTATACTGAATAAAAATAAATCTGCCTCATCTTCTTATATATAAATGTGGAAGTCTGTATGTTTCTTTCTCCAAGGCTTTGAACCGTAGCAAAGAGTTATCAGAAAATTTGCACAGTCATTAGCCTCTACCCAAAGATGGTTTAGGAAAAAAAAATGAAAAAATAAATAAAAAAGTCTGTGTTGGTAATATGTAGGTTCTATGGGGTGTACGATCAGCGGGAGGAAAAAAATAAATTGAGAAAATAAAAAAATGTGTTGTTATCATGTAGATTCTATGAGGTATACGGCCAGCGGGAGCAAAAAAAAAATAAAAAAATAAGAGAATGAATTAAAAAAAAAACTAGCAGGAAGGAAAGAAGTTGAAGTACTCTGAGCAAGTTTATTTAGTAATAACTGGCAAAGCGCTTTCGGCTAATACGCCATCTTCAGTGCCCCAATAGTCAGTGTAATGTGCAGGTGATATTCAACATCAAAATTATGATTAGCTTCTGAGCCCCTTTTTCAAAGGTGTTTGTCGGTCATACATAATGGTCCGTTATGGTTCAAAAATTAGTTTAATTGGTATGGTCAATTGATCAAAGGCGGGTACAGGTTTTTAAAATAACATTAAACAAAGATAGATGTACATTCTCACCTCTCGTGGTCAATTCAAGCTTATATAAAATTAAAAAAATGCGTAGTTTAGACTAGTCATCAGATTTTAAAGTGTTGTGATGTCTTGTACGTGCTTTGTTTAATGTTAAAACTGTGATATTATCATCTTATATAAAGGGTGTTACAAATTCGATGCTCACCATTGGTAACTTGGAAACAATAGGAGATACAGCGGAGTTTAAATGGGGGCAAAGTTGCGCATTTTGGTGCTCATTAAAATGCCGTTTTGAAATTCAAGAAATTCCGAATACTTTCGGAGATATCCAGAAAAAACCGAAATTTTGTGAAATCGTTTTTGTGTTTTCATATGTGTATTTGGAGAGATATTTCAAAATAAATGTCACATCTCCATTGCCACTTTCTCCTCTACAAAATGGCGTCATCAAATTTATGATCCGACGTTTCATCTATGAGCAGTATTAAACCAAACAACTTTTTTAAAAAACTTTTTTCTGTACACCTTGTATAAAATGTGTTAGAGAGGGGACAAAATGTAGGGAATTTTTTATTTTTCACAAAATTCAACAGCCTTTATCTCGAAAACGGCAAAAGATAAGATATATATACCTTACACAGATTTGACTTAGAATTCAATGAGGAATCCAAAAACAAATAAAATAAAGGGCGTCCCATTTGAAAACAAAGCTGGATGCTGTGGAAAGCTTCTGGGACACGCTGTATAAATGATACTGCCAGATTTAAAAAATTAAGTATAATCCCAACAACTTTTGTATAAAACGTTTTTCTGTAGACTTTGTTAAAAATGAGTTGGAGGGGGGGTCAATATACAGTGAAAAGCATTTGAATTCGCACACAATATTTGAAACAACCCTCGTAAAATGCCAAACTTTGTCATAGTAACACTTTTGTCAAAATGACAAGTCATAAGTAAACAAAAAAGCTGATTTTTGGTTTTGGGAATGATTATTTCAGCTTAGTTCAAATAATCTTGACACAACAAGATGCATGGTTTCTCATATATCCAGTGATGCGAAGGGCAATTGAATTATTGGCTAGTATGTAAGATATCCATGTAGAAAAGAAAATATAAGAAGCTAATAAAAAATGCATCAATTGCATCTGTTTTATATCAGATTACTAAATATGTATCACCTCAAACAAATCCCAGCGCCGATACTACACAATACTCACCGCGGTGGCTTCATAGTTTTTGTTATTCATGGTTTGAAACCAAAAATCATCGAAGTAAACAAACGACACGTGATCAGAGGCAGTGAAACGTTCTGGCAGATCACATGTGTGTTGGTTTATTTCACCTATGCATATTACGAGGGTTGTCAAAAAATAACTGTGTGTGCGAATTCATATGCTTTCCACAAATACATAAATTGAAAAAAAAATAAAAAAATGTGTTGTTATTATGTAGGTTCTATGTTGTAAACGGCCAGCTGGAGCAAAAAAAAATTAAAACATAATAAAAATGAATTAAAAAAAAAATCTGTTATTATTATCTTATTTATAAACTAGCCTAAACCCGACGCGGGCGGCGCCGCGGGTTTAGGCTAGTGAAAGATAAAAAAGGATTCTAGTTTAGTTCAAAAAAAGCTACTTTCCATTTTCAATAGTCTCACACTTTATTTTGTATTCAGGCACTAAATAAGGTAAAATTCAACAGCTTTTATCTGAAAAACGACCGAAGATAAGATAGATCTATCTTTCACCGATTTTACCAAGAATTTAACGTAGAATCTGAAAATGAAATGAAATACAGGGTGTCCCATGTAAAGTTTTAAGTTGTGGTCATATATCCGAGCATATTAAAAAAAAAAAAAAAAGAAATACTGATTTAGGCACTGAATTTATTACAAGTTGGAGACTCACCCTATATCATTGAAAACCTTATCTCACACAAAGTGAATGAAAGTCAGTCCAATATACGAAACGCTAAAACACTCGCCAAAAACCATTTATTCGTTTCAAAGATAAAGCCGATTGAAAATGACATTTGGCAGATCCAGAATCATCACATATTCACTGAAATAGTAAACTTGAGAAAAATCCTTCGATCAATTTCAACACACTTGAACGTGGCTTTGAAAGATATATTCATTATATTTAATCACGAGTAGAAAGTAGCCATTCACGTTCCAATCCCTTGTCAATTCTGATAAACAGGGTGAGGCACGAAAAACAACTCAGGTGTTAGATGATTAATCAAAAACTAATCCTCAAAATGAAAAAATACATAGCAGAAACACTAGTGTCATTGAACTAATAAATATCCGTATATCTAAAATAATTTTTGTTCTATTATTTTCAACTTACTTGCTGTACTCAGAGTGATAGGGCGACTGTGGAAAACTGACGTGCTGCACACCAGGTAATGCTGTTGGCCTCACCGCAGGAGTAGATTGCATGGGATGCATTTGAGGAATACCGGTAGAGGGCATTTGAGGCGATTGAGAGGGAAACATTGGTTGTTGTGTCGAAGACATTGATGGAAATATGGTGGATTCTTGAGACAATTGAGACTCCTGGGATTCGTCGGTTAGGACACCCTGAAAATCGTTTTGTTGATAAAAAATATTTTCCTGGATTGATACCTTTTCGGAATATATTAATCATAACCACAGAACACATATAAAAAAGGCGGATTGTGGCGTCAACCAGGTTACGATGTGGTAACGAGATTTGTAACCAACCGCGTTTTTGCGTTTAATTTACATTCCGGTAATGAGATTTGGCAACAATGCATTTGCTTACCTGGTTACGAATCTCGTAACCAGCTCCAGAGTTTGGTCAATGGTTTGGTCACGAAGGCGGTTATGATCTCATAACCTCAAATTTCGTATATTTCTTTATTTTCGCGTCTTTTAATACAACAATCACAAAATAAATCATCAACGCTATCACTATCAGTCATGTCCAGAAATTTAAATTCTCACGCAGTAGAGAAAAATATCCTTGTAAGTAAATAAATACTAAAGAAGGAGGTATTACTCTTGAGTCTTGACTGATATACGTGAAATGTTAATGTGTTATTTTATACACTATTATCTTCATGTTTTGTTGATTTTTTCTTCTTTTTTGTGCGTCGACTAGTTGGTCGGCCTCCAAGTCTGATGTGATATTTTCCGCATTTTCTTTGGTCTTTAGTCTTCAGTATTTATAGGTATGTAACTAAAACATTATTTATGCTTAGTGAATGAATTTTATTTGTATGACGATAAAAGCTACTCTTTTGAAATAGGTAGTTATGTTATACCATTATAATATAGTCGAAGGCATAGAAAAGTGATTGAAATATACAGATATTATTCACTTTTCTATAGTAGGTGAAAATATTGGTAACCAGAACGTTTGGTCCTGCGTCACTTGCGTAACCTGCTAGCGCCAAAATCCGCCTAAAGTTTAGAATATAAACGTAAATGGAGGGCGGGGCCTGAGTGAAAGCTTTGAATCGCATCCACGGGAAGACGCGGATGTGCCTGAAGTTCGTTAGATCCCGAAAAGATGGCGGTACGTAGAATGTCACATGACAGCTTACTAGCTTGTCTTGGTGATGCCATCTGAACGTCACCTTTTACCTTTTACCACCAGTTTCTGAACAACAAGCTATCTATTCGATAAGAGCTGCTTTCTTTCGCAACTGATTCCCGAATCAAAACGCGTTTGGATCAAATAATCACGTGACAAAGTAACATGCTTAAAAGAACGAATCATGTGACAATGAATCATGATCAGAAAAATCGATTCGAAAGAAAGCGGCTGAGGTTATTGATTCGATAAACATTATATAGGGCTATTCAGGTTATTCGACACGAAACATTATGGCTGAAATATCTGATTTTGAAAAGTTTTCTGGATGTATAGGGACCCTTCAAGGCTACATTTTAAAAATATTTTCATGTTATACAGGATGTCCCCAAAACACGAAACATATCAAAGTTGTTTTTAAATGGAACCCCCAGTATATTAATTGATATTTCAATTATTCTACCTTCAATTTTCAACAAAAATTGTGATACAACTAATGTTCCTAAATTCAACCATTATCGAGATATCACGTTGTGAAAATGGCATTTTTGCAGCTTTGAAATGCTATAAAACTCAAACGGTTCAAGATAGAGAAAAACGGTATGCGCTTTCCTATCTTAACTTTTCAAGATCTATTCAAGAACATTAAATTAATTCTTGTGAAAAATGTCAAAATGTGCCAAAAAGTTACCAGTACCTCCTATTCAAATGACAGAATGGCTCTTGAGAAATTAAAATAGGAAAGTGCAGACCATTTTTCTCTAACTTGAATAGTTTGAGTTTAATAGCATTTCAAAGGTGCAAAAATGTCATTTTTAAAACGCAAAATCTCGATAACGGTTGAATTCAGGAACATCAATTATTGTATCACAATTTTTGTTCAAAATAGAAGAAAGAATTGTAATATAAATTAATATACATGGTGTTCCATTTAAAAAAAATCAACTTTGATAGGTTTCGTGTTTTGGGGACACCCTGTATAAAATGAACATATTTTTAAAAAGTAGCCTTTGTCCCTATACAGCCAGAAAAAAAACTTCTTTAAAATCATATACTTCAACCGTAATGTTTCGTGTCGAATAACGTGAATTTATAGATATATCAAACAATGATATTATGTCATCGTATCGGATACATAAGTTGACAGTGATGTCGTTTTGATGTTGAGAAACTGGGCTATTCCGTTTTAAATATGTCATGTTGTCTTTTGTGCTTTGTCTTCCCTCCAAGTGGAAAGATGCCCTGGTAATCCTTATTAAAAAACTTCTAAGGAGTCAGGGCACAACCCGGAATACTAGAGGATTATCAATCTTCCAGCTGTCCCCAGAAAAGTGAAGGAGAAATGCATCCTCCTTTAAATAAGGGAAGTCAAAAAAGCAAAAACACTTTTTACCAGATGAACAAATGGTATTTCGACTCCACAACACAGCCCAAACAGTGAGGATAAATAGTGACACCATCCTGGAAAGGGCTAAAAAAGAGAAAGAATCAGAAGGAGGTCTTGAGGAGGTCCATAACAGCCGTCCAACTCCACTTGGAGCCATACACCGCTTCCCCAGACCTCCGGAGTGAATAGCATTTTCTCATAGTCATCATCACAGGGACAGCGCCCCACAGCGCAGGCCGCAGAACACAATCAACTAGGTGCGCCCACACTGACCTTATCCCCAGATGGTTCCGGACATTCAAGAGATAACCGAAAAAACTACATTTATTCATAATTTGTGTCCTATATGTAATATTATTCAACAAATAAAGATAGTTTCAAAGTCAAAGTGATTGCTGTTCTGTATAGAAATCTGTATGATATATTGCAGAAATCTTTAATAGTACATTATCCAAGTCTGATACAGTTCATTTTGTATTCAAAGTTACAGTGACATATCAAAATTGTAGGTTAAAGGTTGGCGAACATGTTCTATCACGATAGTGACAAATTGAACTGGTGATTCGTTTTATTTTGGTATGTTTAAAATGTATTTGATTTGATAGAAAAGAACGTTCGAGAATAGACAGTGATAATAATTTTGGAATTGATGATCAAAACCCTTTTTTTATCGAGAAAAAGAAAATTTTATCAAATATTTTATCTTTTCATTTCAATTAGCGAGCACTTTATGACAATTAATTTTTGTTTGCCAACCTTTAACCTCCAAAGTTGATCTGTCACTGTAACTTTAAATAAAAAATGAACTGTAGTTCGATTCTCATCCATTGCATTCCGTGGCGCATTGTTCCGTAAAATTTTATACATCAGTTTGTATACTTTGTAATCTGTGATCTTAACAAAGAATATTATTTTGGAGTAACTTTAAGGGATGATAAGTCGTCAATAGTTGGAGACCCTGGTGCAAGAAGGGGATAAGTAACAAGTAAATGGCCAAACTAGTACATCAGATAAAAATCACTTCAACATCATTCTACAGTCAAATAACAATCCTTGTGATGAAACAGAAGATTTGCTGCAATAATGGGATAAGTTCAAGAAAGACTAATAAAAAGTGATACAAACCTTGGTGCATGGACGGGATAAGTAACATACTTGTACCAGGCAAAAAGAGCAACTTTTCAAACCTACATAAGCAGCTTACTCATTTTTGCAGAACTATGCACTTATCCCCTTCTTGCAACAGGGTTTTCAATCATTATTCTCAAAGAGACTAGTGAAAAATTGATGTTATTTTCAATAGAATAAGCTCTCAGATTTCGTTAAGGGAAGAAAAAGGTACATAACATAAAAAAACTGACTATGTTAACTTTTTCTTTTCATATGACTAAGTACGTCGAAAAAAACTTGCCTGAATTGATCTTCAAATTCAACTATACTTCGTATATCGAACATACGGAGTAATAAAAAGAGACAAGGTGGTGATGAATGACAGTGATTCTCAAAGCTTCGTTTTGTCGCGGCGACACGCGGCTCCGACCAATAGAACCAAGAAGAAAAAGGGCTAATTCTTAAACGAATTCCTATTGAAAGGACGTAAATTATTAAAGTGCACTTCAATAACAACCAAAAAAAGTAAAAATGCTACGAACTTGATAACAAAATAAACTTGACAATTGCCTTCGCCAGAACAAAACGCACATCTCATCTTCTAAAAATGGACCAATGGAAAATAATGGCGTGGTCAGATGACTCATTACTCCGTACGTTCGGTGTTCAGCATATTAATACTGTGAACTGTTGAGTAATATTAAATGTCAACTTTGCCTTAACCAAAAACCAACCAATATATTATTATCCTTCGTTCAAGGCAAAAGTTATTTTCTCTACCACACTTCCGTATTTCAACAAATATAAAAACTTTGTGAAATGTTTAAAGTGTGGCCTACAGGAAAAAGAAGAAAAGCCCCTACCTTGAAGATATCTTCCACATCCTTACTGTTGATGTTTGGAATGGATTCCAAAGAAAAATGCGACCCCAGAATATCACTCAGTTCATCTTTAGGATCTTTGGAATTCTCAGAAGATCCCAGTGTGGGGACAAGTTCGCCATCATCGTCTGTAACAATTCAACAAATTTTCATGCACAAATAAGTCAGGATTTTTATTTGCTTTCCATTGAACCAATTTCCGTTTACACTTTGTCAATATTCAATAATTCCAAATGAAATGATTATTGTAAGCCATATTTTTCAAGATCTTTAATTATTTTACTTTTTTCAGTGCTTTTTGAAACTCACCTGCCAACGCATCCAACTCAGTATTCTTTGTCAACTCATCATCTTCATTAATTAGACTATTCACCAGATCATTATCCAACAAATCTCCAGGTAATGCTAAGACATCCTTCAAATCTTCACTGGCATCTTCTTCTTCTTCTTTGATAAAAGTGGATTTGCCACCTTTGGTAACAATCGATTGTTTGTTGGTGATCTTTGTTCCGCTTCTCTCGTGTTTAGCGGTTTGCACTGCTAGTAATTCATCCTGCAAAATACAGAGCACGATTATATTGAGTCAGGATTGGAACTAGGAGTACGGTAACTCTACCAAGAACTGATACATCATTTCACCAATTATTTTCACTTACCGGTGTAAGCTTGATGGCCTGCTCCCTGTCAATATTCTTCTCATCATCGCTGCTTCCACTCTCAACCTCTTTCTTTAACTCGGTAACATCCATAAGGTCCTTGCCAAAAAAAGCCTCTTGTAGATAGGGAGGAAATGTTTCAGCCAACTTTGATTTCGGTTTCCGTCTGATCGGTTTCTTTTTTGGTTTGTCGCCGTCTAGTGGAGGCGTTGCCAATGATACGTGACATTCAGTTCCTGAAAACATATTTGGAAGGTTATTGAGATATTAGTTGACTCACCCTTACCGGTAGGAGTACTTTGTCCTGGTAGGACATCAATATCATCGTTCTCTTGTCCACTTTTGAAGCCTCGCATTCGTACAACAAATCCGCCAATACCCAATTTTTGCAGATTACGTTGTCGTTTTTTTCGTAAAACAGAAATGCCACTTTCCATGGTGAATACAGTAAATCCCTCCGGAGGTGAACCATCTTCTTTTGTCCAAATCATACCTTCTTTGTACAGATCTTGCGGCTCGTCTTTCACGTCAACCATCTCGAGTTTGGTGTCTTCGAAGCTATTTTCGCCTAAGAATGAACAATTTGCATGGATTTTCGAATTACATGAAATTTTATACAGTGTGTATAAGCAAAATGAAATATATTCAATAACGAATAAATGGAGTCGTATTCGAAAAAACGCTGATATGAAATTATTGAAAAATTGACTGCCCGGCAGCAGTTGTTTGTGTTTATTCGTTAAATTTTTGTTATTTTTTACAATAATAAGAAATAAACATTATTAAGAATTAAACAGTATCATTACTTATTAGTTTTTGCGTCTGTTCTTTGATGAAGTGATTTAATTTTTGTAATATTTTTGTTTGCAGTAAATCTGAAAATAGTTGATACTTCCAAAACCGTAACGATAGGTATAAAATATCGTACAGGGTGAGCAACTAAGAATGCGAGGTACTTTATCTGGGAAAGTATTCATCGTAGAGGCTTGCGGCAAAAAATTTTATGACTAAAGCGGCCAAGACACCTGGAAACTATTTTCAAGTTTCTGAAATGGTCGCTAGGGGGCCTAACCAACACCATTTAGAAAAATAGGATTTTTATAGTATTTTGCCCAATGAAAATATACCGATTATATTATTTCCATATTTACCGACTTTTTACCTACACTTTTTGTCTAGAACGTTTTTTTCTATCAAAATAAAGGGGTGGGGGAAGTTCAATTATTTTTTTGAACAAACAGAGATTTCGCCCGTTTCGCTTGACCGATTTTAACGAACTGGGCTCATCTGAAAGAGCATAATCTGCACTACAAAATGCATATGTGGTTTCGCATTTGTTTCCTTCGCCGTCGCCGCTAGATGGCGTTAACTGAAATGATAGCATATTTTTGAGTTTTTTCCAAAAAAATCAAATGTATTGGTATATTCATTTTTATATATTTTATTTATTTATTTATTTATTTATTTATTCACTTACAAACACAAAACAAGTTTTGTAGTTACATGTAAGGACTAGTGAATCTAATAAATATTAACAATACAGATAACAACAAACAAACAAAATTACTAATATAACGACATACTTAACATGTATATATAAAACAAGATCTAAATGGTATTTGTAGGAAAGAGCCCTCGAATGTACTTGACACTACAATTGAAAAAATCGATTTCATTGTTTAATGCTAAGTAATTGCACTTAAGCAGCATGAAATTCAGTGGTGAACAATCGAAATGGCTAGTAAAAAATATGCTCTTATTAATAATCCTAAGGTTGATTTTTGGAACTAATAGTTTAATTTGATTGACCAATTCAAAATCCGTGTACTTAATATGATTCAAGATATAGTATATGTATAAAACCATGTGCATTACTCGTCTGTCGTCCAGCCTAGCAAAACCAAAAGACTGAAGCATGCTCCGATACGATATCATGTAAGGGTATGCATTGAATTTTCTTAAATAGAGGAATCTAAGAAATCTCTTTTGTACCTTCTCAATTAAATTACTTTTTGATGAGGCTCTGGGTGCCCAAACAACAGATGCATACTCCAACAATGGTCTTACTAAAGCATTGTACAGTTTGACAAGAGTATTTACGTCTTTAAAGAGCTTAGCACTCCTTATGACAAAACCAAGCACTTTAAATGCTTTATTAACTATGGATTCGTAGTGACCATCAAACCTAAAGTTAGATTGAAACAACACACCAAGGTCTTTAACTTCACTCGATCGGTTTAATTCAGTGTTACCCAAAAAATACGAAAAATATCCTACATTGACTTTCCTAGAGTATGTTATAACACAGCACTTATCAACATTAAGTGTCATTCTATTTTGAGAAAACCAAGTCGTCATGGACTGCAGGTCTTGCTGTAGAAGTAAATTATCTTGCTTTGAAGAAATCGTCTTGAAAATTTTGAAGTCGTCAGCAAACAGTAAACTTGATGAGTGAGATATACACTTAGGAAGATCATTGATAAAAATGAGAAAAAGCATTGGTCCAAGATTACTGCCCTGCGGCACCCCTGATGTAATAGGAAACATCTCGGACAATGACTGACCAACTTTCACTCTCAGATATCTATCAGCGAGATAGGACTTAAAAAAATTTGCAGCGTTAGGAGAAAAATCAAATTGACATAACTTTTGCAGCAATAAGCCATGATCGACCTTATCAAAAGCCTTGGCACAGTCTGTCATAATAACATCCAATTGGCTATTGTTATTAATAGCACCTGAGATAGCATTTGTTAGGACAGTTAAATTAGAAACAGTAGATCTATTCGCCAAGAATCCATGCTGCTCAGGCGCAAACAAATGATGACAGTTTGCGAGAATATCATCATATAAAACTGACTCAAAAATCTTAGCTACATCATTCAAAATCGTAATGGGCCTATAGTTATCAATATGTTCCTTGTTTTTTGCCTTGTGAATAGGAGTAACAACTGATTCTTTGAGTCTGGTAGGAAAACAGTTCGTTGTCAGAGACAAGTTAAATATCACAGTGAGTGGCCCAGTAAGAAAATCAACACATCCCTTGTATATGTAAGCAGGAATATTATCACATCCAGTAGACCTTTTAGCCTTCAGTCTTTTGATAGCACTCCTTATGCTAACTTCAGTGATCTTAGAAAAATTAAAAGCACCAGGACCAACTTTATCTGTACTCATGTTAGAGGGGTATTCAAAGACTGTACTAAAAAATTTAGCAAAAGCATTAGCAATACTCACTGGATCAGAGAAAACTTCATTCTCGAGGTGCATCTCGGCTGGGACACCACTTTTGTCTTTTCGAGAGTTTACAAATGACCAGAAAGAACTGGGATCAAGATGTACATTATGCTCAACATTATTGAGATGTGATTTATATTCTAATTTGGTCTTCTGTTTGATTTCTTTTCTTAGGTCAGTGAACTCACTCAGGTGATCAGAATCAGCTTGAGGACGCCTGATTAATTTATGTAACTCATTCTTCCGTTTAATCATAATGGTCAAATCACGGGAATAATAAGTAGGATACTTGAACTTACTACGTCTAGAGTGAGCTTGTTTTTTCGGAATGGCTAGATCAATGCACATATACATTTTGTTGTAAAAAATATCCATAGCAGTGTTGGGATCATGAGCCTTATAAAGATCAGACCAGTCGATATTTTGTATGAGCCGATATAGAAGATTAAAGTCTCCTCTGGAGTAATCATAAACAAAAGATGGCGAAATGTGACTCATGGAGTTATCCTTACAACTATTTATTCTGAGACATAATTCAAGAGCAGGATGATACGCATCCTCAGGCACCAAAGGAAATTGACTCTTGTTGCAACTTACGTCGATAAGATTAGTTAAGACCAGATCCAATATTCTATTCATAAAATTTTTAAGACTGTTGCATTGTGTTAGATTGGAAAGTTGAATGAAGTTAGTTAATAACTTACTTTTATCACAGCTCCCATTGACATAGTTGGGAATATTAAAGTCGCCTATCAAAAGAACAGACTTATTGTTGAGAACATATTCTTCAATTGCCTCATACAATCTAATAAAATTATCAATTTTCGACTTACAGGGAACATATATGCAAAATAGAAATAACTCAGTCTTTTCAATCGAGATACTAATTACAAGACACTCAATGTCACTATCACATTTAAGATGGACTTGCCTGGCAGCAAATTTCCGCTTGACTGCGATGATCAGACCACCCCCCATGGATTGCTTGCGATCTTGCCTAAACACACTGTATCTGTCATCGAACAGCTCATTGTCATGAATGCCATCCGTTAGCCAGGATTCAACAATGAAGATGAGGTCATAATTCTCGGACAAAACATTCATATAAAAACTAACAGTCTTGGTGCGTAATCCTCTCACATTTTGATAATAGACACTATAGCTTTTAGAATCTTTGCTCACTCCATATTGACGTTCGCTGGCATAAAATCCGTGGTTAATGAAGCACTACTATTATTTCCTGGACTAACTTCAAAGCTCTTACTATCTGAATTCTGTGGTCGACGTTTCTTGAAATTAAAACGTCTATAGATAATGTTAGAAGGCCAAAAGCCGGAAGAATTCATGGCCTCAAAAAAACTAGGGGAAATACCGACTTTGAAGGAGTTTGTCTTGCCTACTGTTACTAGTTGTTCAATAACAATAGTATCTTCACTTTGGTCAGTTAGTGACAAACGATCAGCCACATACTTCATAATACTGCTGGCATTTACAGTTTTGGCAACATTTCCTATATAGAACCACATCTTCTTAGAGTTACCGGCTATAAAATCTTGACCCTGGGAAACCTCCGAGGAGCCCCTGGTTGCAGGATTCCTTTTATTTTTTCGCTTATTCATGACCAACTGAAAACCGTCGTTGTCAATATTATGCAAGGTCTCTCTCACAGCAGTCTTAACGATTTTGGGCACAATAATGTGATGATTTGGATTATCACTAGAGTTGTTATTGTTTATACTATTATTTTCGACTCTGACAGAAGGAGTGATGGAAGTGACAGACGAGATTGACGGATGACATTGACTGTTCGGATTATTTGAACTACTGTCACTGGATATAATCTGTGCACTAGGCAACACTGTAAAGAGTCGCGGGCGTTTATTCCTCGTTGGGCTGGTAGGAGTAGCTCCAACTACTCCGGGGTTCAGATTGGTTCGGCTCACCTCTAAATAGGAAATTCTTTCCACCAGTAAACGATTATTTTCCTTCAGGATCAGATTTTTATCGGTAATTTCATCAATTAAACGGTTTAATAACTGGACCTGCAGCTTCAATTTAGCATTTTCATGCTGATCGGCACTATTCACATCATCGTTGTTTACTTTTTTTTCACAGCACACAACATGGGTCTTACTCAGAAACTTGAGATTTTTCCTTTTAGCACAACCTCCGTGGAATAATCCTTCGCAGTTTACGCAGAAGAATGCCTTACAAACGCGTTTCACACAACACTTATAATATTTTGGCTCACTAAGCCCGCTATAATCACTCTTAACGCTCTCGGAATCGGACAGATCATCATCCTCGGACGCCATCTTGAATATGATGAAGGAATACATGTTTCTATTCAACTTGGACATGTTTGTTAGAATCGGTCAAGCGAAACGGGAGAAATCTCCGCTTGTTTGAAAAACATAGTCGAACTTCCCCCACCCCTTTATTTTGGTAGATAGAAAAAAAAATTTTTAGGCAAAAAGTGCGGGTAAAAAGTCAGTTAATATGAAAACAATATCATCGATATATTTTCATTGTGCAAAATTCTATAGAAGTTTTATTTTTCTACTTGGTGTTGGTTGTTACTCCCCCTAGCAAACATTTCAGAAACTTGAAAATATTTTCCAAGAATTTTTTTTTGGCCGTTTTAGTCATACATTTTTTTGCCGCCAGCCTCTACGAAGAATAGTTTCCCAGATACAGTACCTCGCATTCTTAGTTGCCCAACCTGTACAGGGTGATTCATTTTCAGCGACAGGGTGCCAGTTCTCGTAAACTATTCATCGTAGAGGCTTGCGGCAAAAAAAAATTATTACTAAAACGGGCAAGAGAAAAACCTGGAAAATATATATAAACATATTCACTGACTATTTACCTACTCTTTTTGTCTGAAACGTTTTTTTCTATCAAAATAAAGAGGCGGGGGAAGTTCAACTGTTTTTTTAAACAAACGGAGATTCCTCCAGTTTTGCTTTTAATAGAAAAATGTATCATCTTTTAAAATATATGAAAATTAATATACCATTATATTTGATTTTTTCGGAAAAAACTCAAAACTATGCTACCATTTCAGTTGACGCCATCTAGCGGCGACGGCAAAGGTCAAAAATTCAAAACCAAAAAAATAATTTTCAAATGCAGATCATATGAGCCCAAGCTCGTTTAAATCGATCAAGCGAAACTGATGGAGAAATCTCCGTTTGTTCAAAATAACAGTTGAACTTCCCCCACCTCTTTATTTTGATAGATAGAAAAAAACGTTTTAGACAAAAAGAGTAGGTAAATAGTCAGTAAATATGAAAATGATATCATCGATATATTTTCATTGGGCAAAATTCTATAGAAATCCTAATTTTCTACATGGTGTTGATTGTTACGCCCCCTAGCGACCATTTCAGAAACTTGAAAATATTTTCCAGGTTTTTCTCTTGCCCGTTTTAGTAATAATTTTTTTTGCCGCAAGCCTCTACGATGAATAGTTTACGAGAACTGGAACCCTGTTGCTGAAAATGGATCACCCTGTACATCAAAAATGATATACATTTTCCAAAAAATCCAAAAGTTGAAAATATACAGGGTGTACTATTTGAGATAAGAAAGTTGGTATTGGACAATCGATGTGTCGAAGTGTTTTTTCGAAAACGTCCCCATTCATTATCATATTTGTCAAATTTATTCCAATCGGCTGGTTCACACTTTATACGGATCCTACCCAATATTTAAAACTCATAAGCAAAAAAGCGTAGACAGTTCGCCAAAAATTGACCCATCCATGTTGATGAGATTTATTGGACAAAATCCAAACTTTGTTGGTGTGGCAACAGGGGAAATTGAGGGTTAATATAAGTAGTGTTAGCTGGACAGCTAATAAATAGATTGTGCTGTTTGATTCTCTATTGACGCCGCGTCGCACGTGTTTGTTTTCAGTCCGTAAAACAAGCAGGGGTTCTTCATTTGATAAATATAATGGAATTTTCTGTTACTCGAATCAGTTTATGAATGAACTCCAACAAAAAAAAACTGTACGTTATATGCTATTAATGTGTATCAAATATGGCAATATAATACAGTGTGATTCACGTAGGAGGTCTGTTACAAGAATTTCAAGAACGGCTTTTCCAAATCTTTTGAATTTTGGTACGAGTCGATATGCAAGGGTAAAATGCAACTTTTAAAAATGTTTGATGATCGCGACGTTGCCAGATCTACAAAATTTCAAACAGAATTCAAAAATCAAATAACATACAGGCACGTTGCTTCAAATGCTAATCGCATTTTTGCGAAGCCTCAAAAATTGACCCCCAGGGTGTCCCATTTGAGATAAGAAGGTTACTAGGAAAAACTAGTGTATCCGGCAACGCTGCAATCATCAAAATATTTGTGATATCCACTCATACCAAAAATGATTGGGAAAAGCAGATCTTGAAATACGTGAATCACCCTGTATATGATTATACGATTAATGAGAATGAGCGACTCTCGTACTCAGACTGTGACGTTACGCGTGTGATGACCGGAGTCAGGCGCAATTTCCAATAATTGATTACTACATTATTTATGGCCCGTATCAATTACTTCCTAATCTTGTATACAAAAATTGCGCAAATTGTCCATTATCGAATCTAGATTTCCCTTCCCAAAGATGACATTCAAGTACTCACCAGCGCTTCCGCCAGCAACAACGGACTCAATCGTAGCCATAATTCCTGCTTCTTTGTCATGCACCACAGCAGGAACCTTTTTTCTCTTCTTTCTCGTTCCGTGTAACTCCACCGACAAAGACTTGATCATACTGTGTCCCGTTTCACTTAAGCATACACCATCAACACAAAAATTTGCGTGAGTTCGGACCTCTGGTGATTTTGTTGGGGTGGGTGGTTTGGGTGCTATGGCGGGGAACACTAAGTGGGGCGGTGGGACGTCACGAGGACGACATAAAACACAAGTGTATCCTTCTTCTGCGCATTTTTCTGCGTCCTATTAGGACGAATATTGTTACTTGTTGAAAAAGAGATTTGATAGCAGAAAAATTATTTTTTTATACAACTTTGAAAATCCGACAGCGTGGGGTGAAATAAGAATACCAGGATATTTGAACATTGTTCCATTAATTGGACGCGCTATCTCTAACTCAAACAACTTACCCTTAGTTTGACAGGACGCTGGTTCTAGTCCTTCAATGTTCTAAGGTTATAGTTTGAACATTTTCGAAGATTTCTTGATTTCCAAAGTTGTTCATGCTTGAATTTTAAATAACTTACCTGTTCAGTTTTGATGAGATCACACATGCCATGAATCCATCGCTCACATTGAGCACATTGTATGATCAAATCACCTTCCGAATAAGGCTCATTGCAGCTCGGACATGCCGTATGCGAAGCACAAGGTCCGCATTCTGTGCATCCATTCATCCAGGTACTGTTGAAGCCGGGATCTGCTGAGCCGCAAGATCGACAGCAAGCACACCACTAGAGAAATAGAGTAAAACATTAAAATATGAAACAATATGTTTTTGTTGATTTTGATCTAAAGATTGTTTTTGAAGTGTTGTTTGATAAGAATCAACAATCAACCCCAACTATTCATTAATAATATGAAATTTACACAATTTGACTTGCACGTACCTTACATTTCCAGTTACCATGAGGAACATAGCCCAATGGTGGGTCCATGCAATAAGTGTGATAAGACACGTCACAATCATCGCACAGTATTAGTCGACCCTCATCATTTCTTTGGCCGCAACCTTCACAAACTATACAATCCAAACACCTGAAAAAGTGTTCAGTTTTGCAGTTTTATTTATTCATCCTAGTTTTGCTATAAGTTTTGAGGAATTTTGAGATTTGAGTGAAGATCATTCATCAAAATGGTTCAAACCGATCAATATTTGGTCAATTTCAACAATCATTGATAGAAGCTATGTATTCAGTCAATCATGATTACTGAAACATGTAGACAAGCACCATTCATATTACCATTCATTATTGATGAATCGGTAAAAATTATTCATTCAAAATGACTAGTGAGAACCTCCCTTAAGCTTCGTGTTTAAAAAGACACTAAATCTATCTGGCGATAGCATAATCTAAAAAATAGAATTTTCACAAACTTACCTCCAGCCTTTTTGCAAAATAATCTTGGTAACCTTAACATTGACGCAATAGGGATGGTAACATTGACCACATTGTGTGCAGGAAATCAAGCAACCTTCTTGGTCGGTGCCCAATGCCCCACACATCACGCAAATATCTTGAGTAAGAACAAATTTATCCTGAAACCGCGAAAAAAATGTTTACAGCTCCAATAGCTTACACAAAATTGAACTAATATTGTATTAAAATGACACCATTGAATATCAAAAATTTGATTCGAAATTATATACCTTTGCCGAGCACAAAGCAAGTTTATTCTCAACACCCGGTTCTTCATCAGTCTTTCCATCAGCCACGGGACGTGAAAGTCCTACACCTGGGACCCCAAAAATCCCTCGAATTTTCGCTTTCGCTCCCCGTTTTCTGCCAAAATCCACCATCCTTTGTCGTTTAATAAAACCCTGCTTGCCAGGAATACCTGAAATGTTAATAAAAAACATATTTTCTACTGTAATTGTCTCCGCTTTAAGCGGGGTCTACACAAACAGTCTTCAAGTAAAACATTTTGTAAGGACTGAAAAACGGACGTTAAAACTTCCAGCTTGTACGCTAATTTTCCAACATAAGGTAAAATGTTATGTGTAGACCGCGCTTTAGAACTACATAATTCCTTCTCAGTCTATCGATTTAATATCGCTCTACATTTGAGGTGTGTTAAGTAAATTCACCAAACGCCGTAGTACAGATATTCTAACCTAAAAAACAGACAGACATTTTACAAAAACAGATGGATTTTGATTCGAAAACTTAAGTATTAGGTATTTTATAGTGTAGACGAGGATGAAGAAACTTCTTTATGTTCAAGTTGTGAAGACAGTTTAACTGAAATGATTTTAAATACTAATGACCACAAAAAGCGAAACAGCATGAGAGTTTTTTTAGAATGTAGTGACTTCGTATACGGATTTTGAATTAGAAGGAAATAAAATTAGCTGAATTTGTACCATCGAATAGTATTTTATTTGATCAGATCCACAATGATTTTTCACTCCAAATATTTTTATCTTATCTATAAAAGACAAACCTTTAATGTGATTTCAGCTCTTATCGAAAAATAAGATATGTATAAAAACAACGAGAGAGACTATAAAAACTCATTGAACTCCCAAACTAGAGCAAAATCTTTTTGAAGTTGTGGATTTTTGGACTTCCATCGTCTTGAGTTTATTGTGCTGAGCCGATGACAGTTTTAGCCACATTGAAATGATACTTGTTGAATAGTTTTTCACATCAATAGCTTATCACGTGAACGGAACTATCCACAAATTCTAAGCTCTGCTGAAATGTAGCGGGAAAAAAATTGTTTTGCACAAAAGTTGAAAGGTTTTTAAATATCTATCAGTTAGTAATAACTAGAATTTTACAGGGTCGGTCATAAAGTCGTAACAAAGTTTCATAATTCAAATGGAACCCCCTGAATTCAGTCGTTTCGTGTATAACAAATGTTTGCTCAAAGGAAGAATTAAATATCGAATAAAATACAGGGGGTTCCATTGAAAAAAATACAACTTTGTTATCCCATGACTTTATGACCAACTCTGTAAAATTCTAGTTATTACCAACAAATAGATAATTAGAAACCCTACAACTTTTGAGTTCTACTTTTTCCAGTAGCTAGTAAAGTTTAACCAATAATCGACCGTTCCCATACATATCAGCGACTCAGTATAAATTATTTTACACATCAATCGATTCCTCAGCTTCAACTATGAGCTGAGGAAGACGATCAAAGATGATATGGACCAAAATGTAGTGCAACACAAACAAACTCAAGACGATGAAAGTCTCAAAATTCGTTTCAAGAGCAGAATGTGTTCACAACAAATCATCCAAGGAGAGAAAGAAAAAGAGTTCAATGAAAAATAAGTTTCAATGTTCAAAAAAGTGAAGAAGAAACACCAAGAAATCTCCCGCAAAGTGTAAAGAAAATTCAACTAAGATTTACAATAGTGAAAGAAGAACTAAACAGACAGGTAAAATGAAGACAGAATTTAGACCACGATCAAAAACATAATCAATCTCACTATACTATTTTTCAAGAATAATAATAATTAATGGTTAAGTTCTTGGCCAAAAGAGATGTTCTAATAACAAAAAACAGTCTAGAAAGTCCTTGATGTCCCAAAATGGAGCGAAATCAACCAAAAAAATTCTTGGAAATTGTGCTACAATGAAAACCATCTGCTAAAATGTAAAGGAAATGGTGAAAGAAAAAATTTTTAAAACAAAAAGATAAACAGATGAAATAAAAAGTTGACCAAATTCCTACACTTGAAATAAAAACGAAAAAACAAAACATTGATAGTAATAACAATCTTGATTGATCTCGTAAACCGGAATTCTTATTTTCCAAACACGGCGGCCAGGAATTTTATTACTCCGTACATTCGTTGTACAAAGTATAAATAATGCGAACCATCAAGAAAAAATCTTCAACATCGAAGAATATTGGAATACTCATTTTTTGTCATAAAATAGTTTCTACCTTCATCAGAATAACGACAATCGAGTTTTTTTATCAAAAAATGTCAGCTTCGCCTTAACCAAAAAATAACCAATATTATGTATCTTTCGTTCAAGGCAAAATTTTCTTCACCACACTTCCGTACTTCAACAAATAAAAAACTTTGTGGAATGTCTAATGTGTGGAAGGATGAAGAATGGAAGCTTCATAGATTTTTAAATCCTGGTCTGGAATCTCCCGCTTGCCCAGCTCTATTATGTTCAAAACAAAAAAGACGAAATTTATAAAACTGGTAGAGAACTACTGTAACTCACAAAATTCAAAAAATTATCAAACGAACTTTATTTTGGCGAATATTTCATGAATGTTGATGAGCTTTTCTTCATTACAAAGACAATAAAGTCATTATTTGAAATTTGATATCAAAAATAATGCAATCATGAAAAGGTACCTTTTTCAAGACATTTAGTTAGCAGATTCTTGAAAAACCAAGCCGATAGAAGCTTGAATCTTTTATATAAAAAACAACAAATAACTTTCAAGACAAGTTTACAATCATTCAACACAACTTACCTTTCCCAAAACCTCCCTTAGGTCTTCCAGGAATACCAGTATTATAACTGAGTTTTTTCTTAGCGATTTTGCTCGCATATGGTTTGCCTTTTCCCAGTCCAGTCACTCGAAATGTATCATCAGAAGGCATTGCATCGAATTCGGACATGTCATCATACAGTGATTCCTGCGAGTTGGAGTAGTCACCTGGATCATCTGTACCTGATGAAAAAAATATTATTTGTTTACCAAAATATAAATAAACTTTTCAGGGCTAAGCTAAGCTAACATCGAATTTAGAAAATCCTGTATAGAGTGTAGATTGAAAATCTTAAAAATCATACTCACTCGACCTTTTCCCCACCACCCGACTAGACTGCATTTGTGACGCCTTACATATTGCACAATGATATTCATGATCGGGATTCATTTCTTTTTTTGAACGGTATGTATTCAGATCGGCTTCTGAATCACAAGTTCCATGCACAAATCTGTAGAAAAAAACGGATTTTGATGAAAAACTGATGATACGAATTATTTAATTGTTATACTCACTTTCTACAAGTGATACATTGAACCATTTCTCTATGAGCGGAAGACCGATATGCCCTCTGACAAATGGGACAACAATACCCTTTATTTCTCTGCTGATAACACGAATCGCATACGGTGTAATGTAAATGCCATCTAGATGAAAGACCAGCACCGGGAGTGCGTGCGCCACAATCGCCACAAACCCGACAACACTGTATCAGAAAGATAATCGAGTTTATATTGTTGCAGCAAATATTTCACAGCTACAACTTACCCTACATTTCCATCCATACTTCGGAATGGATGTGACGATTGGTCTTTGGCAACTAGCATGATAAACCTTATCACACTGTTCACAACCCATTAGTTTTGATTCATCTCCGGTCATCCGACACACTTGACAAATGCGGCATCTTCTACACTGCCATCCCGCTCTTACACCTAGATATAATATTTTTCAGAAAACTATTTATGTAGACATTATTTGTATAAGCCTTCGGAATTCTTTATAAATTAATTAATAATGAATTTTGATTAGGGAGAATGTTCTTACCAGGTAACTGAGCTAATCCTACACAACTCCCGTGATAATGAATACCACAGCTTGAGCAATACATCAGGTTTGCAATATCTCCAACTTTTTTACAGGTATTGCATAAAGCAGCTAAAATGAAATAATTCAAATTAAAGATACACCGCAATGGTATATTCATTGCTGAGAAAGCAGACAAAATAAATCAACGAATGACTGGAATACTATTTGGATCTGTGAGATTCAGAGTTCACTTTATTTTGATAATCTTTTGAATGAAAACTGATAATAAACTAACTCGGTGCTTGACAGTAAAATTGCTGTATAAGCTTTGATCAAAAACTCTACCATACGCCGATATTACTATAAAAAATATAAAAATGTACACATACTGGTAATCTAAATTCATGAAAGCTCCAGAATCTACGTGCTCCAAAATGCGTTTGGTATTTTTTTTTTGCTATAACTCCCTTTCTTTTTAAGCCATCCAGAAACCATTTTGTAGAAAATTCCAAGGCCCACAAGGCCTAGATTTGAACTGGCTCAATCCCTTCAGGTTCTGAAGAATTTCGAACCCCTTTGAACGACACCAAATTTCGGTATATAATTTTCAATGTCAGATGCTTTCCAATAAGCTGACGCTCTTAAAAACGGACACGGACATGTAGGTGTTATGTGACGGACACTAAATTTTTCCCCATCGTGATTGAAAAACTCCGATCAACGGACGCGGAACTCCAATAGCCGGACGATTTTTTGGATCCGTTAATAAGAATGTGCACGAAGTTCGGTAAATCCTGGATATATGTATATTGGGTGATTCCTCTTTAAGTATGACATAAAATATCTCCCTTGCAAGCAAACATATCGGAGTTATTACTGAGCCACATAAGTTTTCCTCAGCAACCTATCTATTTAGATAGTTTAAATGGTAGAAAATAAACTTTGAACTGAAACAGCGCAAAAACGACTGAGCCAAACATCAACTTGTATAGGTATTGTTTAGGTTCGGGCAAGAAGCTCTTTCATTTTACCAGATGATATACAGGGTGTTCCATTTGAAGAAATATAAACTTTGTTTTGCACACTTGGATTTTTTTTCGGTATCCCCAAAAGATAATAGACAAAAAAACCTTCAACTTTTGTATTCAAAGTTTTTTCCTAGCTCCTGGACTAAGGTAGGGTGCAAAATATACAAAAAAAACACCTTGTGTGTTCTTACGAATTGAGTGTGGGTAAGGTAAAGAGTGTTCAATAAAAAATACGATCAAGTCACCTATGGATTGCAATTGTTTCAAAAAACGTATGTCATTAACATCGCGATTATGACATGACATCCACTTTCTAACCGTCACAGATGCCATGATGACAAACCATACAAACTAGCCACGACCTACGTTCATGACAGAAAAAGAAATCCAGAGGTGACTGGATCGTATTTTTTATTGAACACTCGTTATAAATGACAAAAATGTTTAGAGTTAGTTTCTGGTATCCTGGGACTCTCTTCTGCTTGGTCTTGTTGTTGAGAAAATGAGCCAAAACAATCGATATACAGGGTGGTTTGGAACTGACTTGCAGAAAAAAGGCAGCAGTAGAGTACGTTGTTTTGAAAGATATCGGAAAACTTAAAAAAGATAAAAGAAAAGTTGATTAAAATTAGAAGATTGGAAAGGCTTTCAATTTCAAGAGAAATCAGACTGCTTCTATTTTGTATACAGGGTGTATCACGGTGAACGTCCATTAGAATATCTCGGGGAATAAAACGATTGGAATTCTGAAAATTTGTATGGTGAGGTTTAAAAGGATGCTCTCTGCAAATGAAATAATAGCTACGTTGCGCGACTTCCGGTTATACCTAATATTGTTCATTCCAAAAATTCAAAAAAAATAAATAAAAAAGAGAATTTTTGGAGAGGACAATCTTATACAAACTCACCTTTATTTTTATTGCACAATAAGATAAAATTATAAAAATTAGGGGTTTCCATTTAAAAAAATTTATTTTTGGCCGTTTTCTGAATTTAATTTTTGATCTTATTTTTGGCCCATCCTGTAATAATAGTTTTCATATTGCTGTGAAAAATCTATTAAAGTAGGTCCTTTTCAACAAGAAATCCAATACAAATTAAATAATGAAGGCTTTCTTTAGGTGAAATTCACATTTAAATAGGAGCCTTCAAACGTATCATGTCAAAATATAGGACATGATACATGAAATCTGCCTAGAATTTTACGTAGAATCAAAAAAAGTAATAATATATAGGGTGTTCCATTTAAAATAAGCGAGTTGACACCTACCGGAAGTCGTGCAACGTTGCTTTTATTTCATTTGAGAAGAACATCTATGAATATCCCACCATACAAATTTCCAGAATCCCAATTGCTTTATTTCCCGAGATATTCTAATGGACGGTCATGAAATTATTCAATGATTTTTGTTATAAATAGACTTTTTATATTGTTATAATAAATCATTTATTTATTCATTTTAGTTAGTTTGGTCAGCATTTTATCGATAATGATAATATTATCATGATGGTTATGAAATCTTCTTATAAAATCAAAGTATGCAGATTTATATAGCTTGACTTGGATATTTTCTCAACACCTTAGTTTGAGACCAAGTAGAAGCGAGGGGAGAATCCAACTCGGAACATTCTCATCATTTATACCTTACCCACACTCAATCCGTGGACACACTGTATATGTACCTATTGACATCTCTCCCTAAGTTCTATCCCCTCAACGGACACTTTCCATAGGCGGACAAAATTGGAGGAACCGTGAGTGTCCGTTTATAGGAGCTTTCACTGTATATTCAAAATGCTTGAAAAAAGTATTATCAGTGATTTTTGTGTTAAAAATTTTTTTAAAAATTTCCTCAGCGCTCAGACCCTTTCGCATGTTTGCTTGAAAAGTATACGTAAGAAGCTCTGACCGCTGAGAGGTTTAGCTTAGCCACATTGTAATACCAGCTGACGACTTGTTCAATCTTTTTTCACATCAACATTGGATGAATGATTTTCGGCCTTGCTGAAATAACTCAATTTTAAGTGTTTTTTCTTATACTTCGACATAGCCAGCTGACAACTTTTGCCACTTATCCTATTTTTCTGAAATCAAACCTTGGACCAGAACTAATGTTTTTTTGCAAGTTGACATAGACTTCGACACCCCAAACCCCCCCCGGAGTCGCGTCAGCTGATAATTTATTTTGTGGTTTTCAAGACAAAAACCAAAATGTTTGGAAACTAAACAAAAAATGTTGAAATCTTGGACAAGTTCAGTCTGTTCTTTTATAAGCTACATCTTAGCTCTGAATAGTTTTTTTTTCTAGAACGTAAAGTGATTTAGTTCTGGAAAAAAACGTCGATTTCTGAGGTTATTTTGAATATAAAAGTTCTCACTGCCTAGATGAGGTAAATCGCCATCTCAGGGTTTTTTTGACAGGTAGATTTTGCTTTTTGAAATATTTTTCACTCGAGCCTCAAATTTCAATAAAACCGATGGGTAAAAATGAAAATATGAGTAAGAAAATGACAAAAACTATTATGAATAATGGTCAAAGTTGTAAACGAAGTTTCAGAATTTTCCGAATCATTTTCCTTGTTTTATTTGAGTAATTCGCTTTTCCCCGTAACTCGCCCAACTATCAGTCAAAAGATCCCTTTGAAATAACGTTTTCCGTATAACACGTCATAGCCCGCTGTATAATTACTGTCCAAAACAGTATATCTCACTTTTCCACCAATCAAACGATTTAATTATCTAAGCCGCGCATCGCCCAGATTCGAACGCAAAATCTACAGTACCAAATCACCCACCTAAACGCATCAAGAGAGGATAGTTTATCCTGATCTCGGGTTAAACTAGAAGTTGGAAGGCAAGACAAGATCATCAATCGACCGGCGACAATTGAACGCGTCTGCTTCAAGAAACTTCTGTCTCGTTAGGCGAAGCTATACCCATTTTTTTAAAACTTTTTCACGTTGAAACACCACGAAGTAAGACTTTTCACCCGTTTAATTGCTGCAATTCTCTCAAGTAACCGCGTTTTAGTGGATTAACCGGATGGGACAAAACAGTCACAGTTTTCTTGGAGTTGATATTGCTTTCCATTGCCGAGGCCGATTACTTAGGAGAACCAGGCCTGTCTCTGGGAAAATTCATTTTCTGTAAGGATGACCGGACATCTGGGAATTTTCGGTGGACTTTTTTTTGCATTTCTGCCAATTACGAAATGTGGAAACTTGTTTCACGAAAGTTTTTCAGAACCGTGATCTATTAACGAAATAGTTGTTTTATTCATCGTCCTTGAAATAGTACCGGTAAGAAATATTTCAATGGTAATCGAGGGATAGAATAGGACGATTCGAACAATATTCTCGATTCAATCAGCCCCAATCAATCAACATTGAACACTTCGGGTTGGAAATTATTCATGGCTCTTTTATTAGTCTGTATAGCATTTAAGAACAGACTTTATCTCTATTTCAATCCTATAAAATATCTAATTATTCTGAATGCACAGCCAACATACACAAAACCCATTTCAATGTTATACACGTCAAAACTTACCTTCTGAACACATGGCGGCCTCACCCAAATGATTACTGCAATAAACACTCAACGTTATTGAATCTTGAAATGCACCCGAAGCAGTGGCGCAAGGGAAGTGGTATATTTTAGAGCAGTCAGCATATTTGCACGTCAAACTCGCTCCAAAATGATTACAAAAGGAACATTTTTGTGATGAGCTTTTCAAAACGACAGGTCCCACGTTTTCTAAGGCATGGTGTTCTGAGGACGAAAACATAGTTACAGTATTAACGAAGATTTTATGCTGGTATCACAAGTTCAAAAGTACAAGTTTCTTCATATCCGAATATTCAAAACATCAAGTCAATATACAACTTTAAGAATGTGACACCCACGTGGTCCTATTCTCAAGAGTGTGGAACTCTAATAAATTTTAGTCGCATGAGACATAATCGGTATTCAAGAAAAACTGTGTAGGTAACATGAACTGTCAGTTTCCATCACTTACCACTTTTAGTTACACCATTCGACCACAAGGCACAATTTCTATGTACATAAAACTGCCCATTAGGTTCGAATAAAATGTTCACACTGGACAGTTCAGTGTATCCGATTATGGTCAATTCATCAATATGTTCATTATTTGACAAGAAACTGCGACTCCTGCTGAAATTCTTGTTTCTCCGGCAAGTCACAGGCGGACCTCTTGGACTTCTATCCCCATTATCACGATCGGGAATTTGGGATGTTGATGGAGTTGATTCGCTGGAGAGTCTTTGAGGCGAGAAACCTTCGGGACAATTAAGTCGCATCATTTCTCCTTGCCCTAATTGACTTCTTTCTCCCAAATTGCAGAAGGCACAAACCTATGAACAAAACATCAAGTATTCAACAGGGTGTCGGGAAATAACGTTCGAATAATTTAAGGGACGATTTTTTTTTTCATATAAACAATAATGGTGATAGTTTTCAAGATACATGATGTCAAACTTTTTTTAAAAAATTGGTTAGTTTATTTTATTTATTTGTCTGGATATTATCATTATTTTGTTACGCTACAATACATGTTCAAAGTGTCTTCCATCCATCTCAATACATTTCACCAAACGACTTCTCAATGACCTTTTAACTCGAACGAGTTTTCTCTGCAACTTGATGTATTACTTTATTATTTTTGGTAACCTAATTATTTTTTCTCTTTGTATCTCTTTAGTTTCTATTTTTAGTATTCATTAATTAGTTTTTTCTCATGTCATCATCATTAGGTATACAGGGTTTTTCACTTAAAACCCCGCACGTCAATATCTCGGGAACGAATAGGAATATTTGATTTCTGTAAAGAGTAGTCAATGTATGGGGTCGAGTAGTTATTTTTCACTGTTAAAAAAATTCGACGCCTACCAAGAGTAAAGCGTCGCGACGCATCAAAAATATTAATCGTTTGCAGGGACTTTGAAATTACGCGCATGCAAAAGTACGAGTGAGATACAAGGTCGGTTAAATGGAGGCAAAGTTGCGTATTTTGATGCTTAACAAAATGCCGTTTTAAAAGCCAAGAAATTCCGACATTTTGAAATGAATGAAACTTCTTCATTGCCACTTTTTGCCCTTTAAAAGATAGCGTTATTAAATTGAAGAACCGACGTTTCGTCTATGAGCAGCCATCATCAACTTTGTTTTTTTAAATACGGTCCTGGATTTTTATTACGGATTTTAAGAGCCTCTCATGTTCCTAAACCAACGAGGTATCGCACTAATTAAAAAAGAAGTGGTTGTTTTTAATCCTATTAAAAATGTATTTTATGTCTCTCTCTAACACATGAGTTCTTATGGAAAAATCCATCAACATAATTTTTTTGAATAATTGCGATACATTGTTGGTTTAGGAACTTAAGAGGCCCTCAAAATCCGTCATAAAAAATCCAGGACCGTATTCAAAAAAACAAAGTTGATGATGGCTGCTCATAGACGAAACGTTGGTTCTTCAATTCAATAACGCTATCTTGTAAAGGGCAAAAAGTGGCAATGAAGAAGTTCCATTCATTTCAAAATATCTCTTCAAATGTTCGGTTTTTTTTGGTTTTTTTCGGATAATTTCGGACTTAGTCGGAATTTCTTGGCTTTTAAAACGGCATTTTGTTAAGCATCAAAATACGCAACTTTGCCTCCATTTAACCGACCTTGTATCTCTCCCGGTTTCCAAGATCCCCGTGATAGACATCCTTATCTTGGACACACTGTATATCTCAAAACTGAGTAGAATAAATGAGTTCGACTGAATTACAAAAAAGTTTATAAATAACTCGTACTTTTGCATGCGCGTAATTTCAAAGTCCCTGCAATCGATTGATATTTACGATGCGTCGCGACGCTTTACTCTTGGTAGGCGTCGAATTTTTTTAACTGTGAAAAATAACTACTCGACCCCATACATTGACTACTTTTTACAGAAATCAAATATTCCTATTCGTTTCCGAGATATTGACGTGTGGAGTTTTAAGTGAAAAGCCCTGTATAGGTTAGGAAGGTTACATTCATAATATTTTTTAATATTATTATCTATTATACAAATTAGTGTAACTGTTGGCAATAAATAAATTCCTTGTTCATTCTGTATTTCGAGGCAACAATCTAGAACTCGCTGTTCTTATAAGAAAATAGTCCAGTGGGTATAAATCAGGCGAACGAGGTGGTCACGATCCATCGGTTTGGATAAGTTGTATTCAAATAATCACGAGCTATTACACTAAAATGTGCACCACATCATGCGTGGAAAAAACATTTCTGCTCTTAATCCGATGGGCACTTCTTCTAGCCAATCCGGCAAAATACAGCTCACAAAACTCAAATATGCCGGCTGGGGCATAATATACGTCAATTAGTCTATCTCCCAAAATACCTGCCCAAACGTTAATGAAAAACCTATCTTGAAATCGGTTTTCAAAAATCTCATGGGGATTTTCGTCTGCCCATGCATGATTCATATGGAAATTAATAACACCTTCGCGCGTAAATCTTGCTTCGTCTGTAAGCAACACTTTATCCAAAAAAGACGGTCCTGATGATATTTTGTCTGCATCCATTGAGTGAATTGTACTCTAGGTTGTAAGTCTTGATCTTTCAATGCTTGAACTCGTTGCAGATGATATGGATAAGTAGTTCATGCGAAATCTCCAAAACACTGCTTTTAGAAATATTTTCTTGTAAAGATATTCTTCTGGTACTGATATGAGGATTCACTTTAACAGCTTGAAGTACCCTTTCTTCCAAGTCCACAGTCCGTGTGGTACGGTTTCTTCCACAATGAATCTTATTTGATGGGAAAGTGCCATTTTCGTTTAATTTTCGATGTATTTCACTGAACAATTTATTACAAGTCGAGGATTTGGAAAAACTAGAGCACAACCATTGGCTCTACCATACAAAAAGTAGTGTAAGTCGGTCATTTCTTCAAACGAATATGGAGGCATCTTTAAAATAAAATGCACTAAAGCGCTCACTGAGTAAAATAATATTATCTGACACGACTTTTGGTTGCTTTGTAAACACGATAAACCTCCTGTTATGTGTTAGAATTCCTTGCCAAGGATACTTAAGACATTTATCAAAACCCATTTTTTTTTTTAAGTTTGGCATCCTGTATCTTGCAAACTATGCTCTTCCGGACAATTGTTGATTTGAAAAAATGTCAGTTTCTCATGTAGAATCACCCCTTTAATTATTCGAATGTTATTTCCGGACACCCTGTATAATTGAACAATCAAGGATTTGTTTTTTTCAATATATACAGTGAGGACGTCAATAGTCCCCCCCCCTCTATCTTTTGAACGCATTAATATTTTTGGCTCAAATTTGGAGGTGTTGTTCAGGGTAGGCTTTACTAAGTTTTGACCTCCAAAAAAAAATTTCAACTGTCAAACTGACAGCTGGGCACCATTTTGAAACAAATTATTAAATGGAAAAGGGGGTCATGTGATACCTTATTTGAAAGGTCCTTCCATTCTCTTTTCACCCCCAAAGTTTGAAGTCCTTAGCATTTTTCTTAAGGAAATGGCGCCATATCGAAAATAAACTATTTGGGTCAAAATACTATCTCTAATTCTTAAAAGAACTTTATTAACAATGAAAAAACTAACCTATAACATAAGTGATTGTTTCTACAACAGTATTTAATAAAAAAATTCAAAAAAACCTAATACTAAAGATAATATTAAAAACGAAATCATGCAAAATTATCTCAATAAATTTTCAAAATGCTGTCCCTGAACCTCTTGACAATAATGATTTGAGCCAAAAATATTAATGCGTTCAAAAGTTAGAGGGGGGGGGACTATTTACGTCCTCACAGTATAAGAGTATGCACTTAAAAAAAAAATGTTTAGCCTATAACTTTTTGACCTGACCCCGTATACTAATTCCGAAGGCAGAATCGAGTTCCACGGGAAAAGTATATAACTTTCGATTTTGCCTCCGGAATTTGTATACAGGGTCAGGTCAAAAAGTTATAGGCTAAATTTTTTTTTTTTTAAGTGCATACTCTTATATATTTTTGAAAAGGTAAAGAAAAGACAAATCTTATGGACTATAAATATACAGGGTGTTCCATTTAAAAAAATAAAGTTGGGTCCGATAACTTTTTGACCTGACCCCGTATACTAGTTCCGAAGGCAGAATCGAGTTCTACGGGAAAAGTTATATAAGAAACAGTTTTCACATTTTCCATAACTTATCTGATAGTTAAGATACGAGGGGTACCTTGAAATGCGACATTTTCAGTTTAGCCCTGTATCTTAAAAACTAAAAGGGCTATGAAAATTTTGTTAACGGCATCTTTAGTTTCACGAAAAAGTAGCACACTGGCGCGAAAGCCGCAACTTTCTATCTATAAGAATAACGGAGATACCCCGCAAAAGTACCCAAAATGGGACACCCTGTACAACGTATTTTGAACAATGATTATGAAATATTTTTCTCTCGATTTTACTATAATCAAAATACATTCAGAGTTCTGAAGTTCCAAGTCATTTCTGAATTAATTTTAACTCAAAGCAGAAACATACTTAATACAGAAAAATCAAAAAACACATAATTTATTGTAAGAGTGAGTTTTAATAAACATCTCAAATTTTAAATACAAATATCCATTGTTTAGATGGAATGGATCGTTTTATGAATGATTGTTGATATTTGACATAAGAAAGGATTTAATTGCATTATTACAATGACGGTTTTTTGTCGTGGCTTTAAGCGCTAGATGCGCCAATAAACCAAAAAAATATATCCATGGTTTCATTTAGAAGAAAAAATGAATACTTTCAAGTTGATCTTTTTTGATTGGTTGTAATTCGGTCGAAAACAGTACATTTTTCCTCATAACCAGGATCATCATCTGCGAAACAAAGTAACAAATCAAGAATGATCTGTATTTGTACGTATTTAAGATACAGAACTGATAAACTGAGATTTTTTATAAACGGAAAGATCAGTTGCCGAATTTGAGTATACAGGGCGTTTTAATGCGAAGAAATCAGGATGCATAAATAAGAAAAGAGTTCTTATACAGGGTGTCCGAAAATAACGTTCGAATAATTCAAGGGGTGATTCGACATTGGAAAATAAGATTTTTTTTTCACATAAACAATGTTTTATTTGGATGCATCCCGTAATAGTTCGGATACTTTAACAAAAATCGGTATGCAGGGAATTTTTGACATGAGAAATTGAAATTTGATATAACTATAACTGTATCTTGTATGTGACGCCATCTACAAGTTATTTTACGGTTTCAAATAGTCATAACTTTTTAGCCCAAACCTGAATTCTTAAAATAGACATAGGTGGCGTTGAAAACAGCGTTATAATGGTTATTTTGGCATTTTTTCCAATGTTTTTTTTATATCCAGTGTGACCCATTTGTTTTGGGAACACCCTGATAAAAAGTTTATTTCTCAACCGATTTGGTTCGTTTTTTTTTGGGATTGTAGAGCTCGAAAAATTGTATATTCTTGGCAAAAAGTGACCTTCGCCATTTTGACTTCAAGGCCTACTATGTTAGTTTTTGAGAGCAAAATTTCAGGAAACCGTATTAGCGATTTTTTTAGAAAAAATCTGTGCGCCACTGGATTCAGCATCCTTTAAAACGGGTCTATACAAATTTTCAACCGAAAATATCAAGTTGAAAAAAATTAAAAATTCGCACTTTAACAATCTTTGATTCTATCAAAACATAAAAATGACATAAAACTAAAAATTTGTAACTTCTACCAAACCACCATCAACTTCAATGCATTTATCATTTCTTTTGATAGAATCAAAGATTGTTAAAGTGCGAATTTTTAATTTTTTTCAACTCGATATTTTTGGTTGAAAATTTGTATAGACCCGTTTTAAAGGATGCTGAATCCAGTGGCGCACACAGATTTTTTCTAAAAAAATCGCTAATATGGTTTCCTGAAATTTTGCTCTTAAAAACTAACATAGTAGGCCTTGAAGTCAAAATGGCGAAGGTCACTTTTTGCCAAGAATATACAATTTTTCGAGCTCTACAATCCAAAAAAAAAACGAACCAAATCGGTTAAGAAATAAACTTTTCATCAGGGTGTTCCCATAACAAATGGGTCACACTGTATAAAAAGACATTTAATTTTGGGTTTTTATTTTTTTTTCTTTTTTTACATTTTTTATTTTTTTTTTCATAAACTTCGAACAATGAAATAACTGTCAAAATAATCATAATAACGCCGTTTTCAAAGCCACCTATATTCTCAAATTTTGTCATTTAAAACCACTAACCACATTGCATGGATCAATTTGAGTGCAAATACTGCAAATATCTCGACCAACTTCCAAAAACAGTATCATTGTTATGTGAAAATAATATTATAATAATTTTTTTTTACCCAAAACGAAGATACAGAGTTGGACAAAAAAGTCATAGTAAAATAAAATTTGAATTTCTTATGACAAAAATACCCTGCATTGCATACCGATTTTTGATGAATTATCAGAATTATCATAGGATTAATTTAGATAAAACAAAAATAGAAATTGAATTGACCCTGTATCTTGAAAACTATGCATTTCCGGACCATTGTTTTCATATAACTAAGCCAAACTAACTCAAACTAACCCAAACTTTCCTTTTTTCTAATTAAGAATCACACCTTAAATTATTCGAACGTTATTTCCGAAAGTCCCTGACTCGACGCACAATAAAATCCTTACCTTTCCAGGCCAGGCTTCAGGACCATAAGGGAGCTCATCAAACAGGGGTGTGGGTCTATCAGGAAAGAAAAACCCTTCCAAGTCGGCAAGAGCCAAGTCATCCACTGAAGAAGAGCTAAACAAGAAATGTTTATCAAACATACTACTAACAAACTACTTGAAACAATTTATTGACAAGAGAGCTGCCTTCAATAATAATCATTTATCAATTTCCTGATTGGAAACTCACTTCATATAAGGAAACTCAAAATCCATCCTGTCTGGTTGTCTGACACTCCTGGATCCTCTGGATCTGGGATATCCAGGCGGCTTTGCTCTTCTTACTCTAGGAAACCCCACTCCTCCTCCTCTTTTGGGCGGAGGTTTACCTGATGGCCATTTTTAATTTATTGGTTTTTAGTAGCATCATCACGTCCGATTAATATTAATTCTAGATATCAACACTAATTTTATTTAGATAACACTAATTTTGTTTTTTTAAGATAACACTAATTTTATTTAAAAAACGAAAAAAGAAATAGTTTTTTAACATATTTTTAAATATTTAATTGAAAACCACAATTTGACTCACCTCCCTCTCTTCTCGGTCGTCCCCTCCCCCTTTTGATAGTAAGCGGTTTTCCGGTAAAATTGAAAGGTACTGGAAAATCATCATTATTGTTAGGAGAAGATGTTGTTGAAGTGGCGTTGGAAGCCGGCCCTGGTATGAAAAAATATATTTTTAATCGACGAAATTTCACATTAACACATCGTCAGAAACTATATTGGACATAATGACTCCAGACTCACCCGAGGAAAATTGTTGAAAAGGCGAAACAGCTGGATCTTCCGGAATGTCCTCATCGTCATCTTCCAAATCATAACTTTCCGGTTCTTCTAAATCCATAAGTTCTTCTGGATCTAGACCGGGTGAAACCTCATCCATTTGAAATCTGCAACAAAAGATTGTTTTATAGGGATTCAACGTTTGAGCAAAGAGTTGGTTTTGTGTTAGGAAAAAAAAACACTGTTTCCTGTTTGGAAGATAGCGATACAAGCTGGTCGGTGCTGATACTGGGACCGCGAAACTGATTCAACGATATGAGCAGTTAATTTGTACGCGGCGTACGGAAAACGATATTTTAGAGAAAAAACGGGATGTTTTGACAGTCGCGAGTTAGTCGAATATAACTGGGAAAATAGATCGGAAAATTCTGTAACTTCGTTACAAAGGGATATCGATGAAACAACAGTTTTATGTAGTTATTAAGAAGAGGTTTTCGACGAGTACCTAATTTTCCAGTGTGGTTTTCTAGAACATTGATACATCGTATCGTTGAGAAGAGAATTACACATAAGCGTTATAAGACAACAAATACAAGGGGCTGACTACGGGGCGCCACAGTTTGAAGAAGCTACCAGAATTACACTAATTCAATTGAGTGTCATCTATTTCCCAATCCTCAAGAATTCTGGAAGCAACAGTCTCATACGAACAAGTGGGTTCTATATTTCTTGGACAAAAAATGAGCGACAATATCAATGCGACACTTCAATTGGGAGAAAAGGTGCCATCTAAATGCGCTTGGTACTATGAATTACGCAGCTGATATGGTATTATAATCAGCCAATTGTTTCATAGAAACGTTATGTCGGCGGCTCTGGGCAGTTATTGAACAGTTAATTTGAAAGCGACGTACGGAAAACGATATTTCTGAGAGAATACGGAGTCTTTTGACAGGCGATTAAGCTAGTTATAGTAAAAAGAGAATTCCGGTCATTCGAAAAATCCTCTTCTTCCAATCCATCTCTCTGGAAACGTCTCCGACAAGAAGTGTGTAGCGAGATGGAGCACCATCTTGTTAGAAAGTTGAATTTTCTCCTAAGGCAACTGCTTCATTTTCCATGACTTACGACTAGGGTTGGATGTATTCTTCAACAAATTAAAAAAAAAACAATTACATTGAAAATTTGAGAAAACTTTCAACCTACATCAGTTATCAAAGAACTGATGGTGCATTTGATAACTTCAATCCAATTGTCAGTTTGCGTGTTCTGGTGATTTTTTCAAAAAAGTGCTTTTTTGTCACGTTCAAAGAAAGGACACTCTTCAAAACTTTTTTCTGTGTAGTTTTTGATAATGGCTATCACTATTCGAAAGAGGAGCAACAATAGGTCTGTCCACAAATTGAAAATGACGGATATAGGTGTAACATGAACACCTATAAAGTTTTTGAAAAAATAGTCAAATATTTTCTGCGTAATTCGCTGAACAAATTTGCCAAAACGCGTAGAGGATAAAAAAAGAGTTTAGTGTGACGTCACCTACGCGCTTATTTACTGTAGTCATAGGTAACGTTCTGTGGCCATAAATAAAGATAAATGAAATATAACTGGTGTTATACACGGTTCGGCATTATAAATAATATTATGGTGGCAAGAAAGTGGATTTTTGTGCCTGAGTGCACAAACCGACAAGTATAAAACGCTAACGAAAACTCTTGTGAGTAACCAATGCAGACAGCAAAAAGAAAATTATGGTTTGCGGCAGTGAGACGGAATTTTGAAAACGTTTGAATGCCGAAAGAAAACACTTAGTCAACAACATATTATCAAAAACTACGTCATGTCTACCTTCGGCAAATTATGTGAATCTCCATTCTGGAAACCGCTCTCCATATTTGCGGAGAATTAATAAACTTTCCTGATAATTAATGACAATGCTCCATACTGTCGAACTCAAAACACATTCAAACTTTAATATTGTTTTGACGTCTAACGTCACAATAATTGAATATAAGTACGTTCCGTCTTCCTAGCAAGTATCTGACGTCACAGTGCGTTTTGTTCGGTGAAACAAAGCACTCATTTTCAACGGCTGCTGTTGTATTTAGGATTGATTTTTTTTTGCAAGCACACCTCGAATATAGTTATTATCATTTCGAAATCTTTGTTTTACAATACTTTTATTGTTTATTTATTTTTTTGTGGACAGATCTATCATATTATACTTCCTGAAAATTTCACACTAATTGAACAAAGGGTACTCTAGATATAAAATCTAGAAGTTCAAGATTTTTCAAATCAATGTATTGGGGAGTTTTTTGCTGGGATAAGTGGTTATACCAGAAAAAAAAATTCAATTAGGTACACTGATATTTTATCATTGAATTATTATTTTCAGTGACGTGAATTGGCGTAAATCGCACTGTTTTGACAACCGGATTCTGCCATCAAACGTTGTAGACCGTTGTATTTTCTGGACATCCTGCATAATTTGAATTAATCTGATTCACGATTTAAATAGAAAAAAACAGTTGATTTAAATCAAGATTTGAATCATTTGATTTAGATCGTCGCAACCCTAGATCATGGTAATTTCGATTATTTAAATACAATGGAATAATTTCAATTCTATCTTGAATTGAATAACCATGAACTATTTTAAACAGAACTGTTGAATGTCAATAATACTTGAGTTAAATAACAATGGTATTTTATCACTATGAATAATACCCCTAAAAAATCTGTTGTTTTGTTATAACGAGGTTCTCTACACAGTTCAGATAATCGAAAAAAACAACTTTGACAGGCCGCCATTTTGGCAATGTGAATGTTAGCAACTTGGAATTTCGGGTAGACAGGATGAGTCATTGAAACAGGAACGCTAAATTACGCTCAAACCGTTAAAGATATCGAAATGAGCAAAATGAATTTGAATACAGGATGCCCCAGTGCAGTTCGTGAAAATGTTTTTCAATATACAGGCTGTATCATTTTTTGCCCAGCAGGCGTCAACATAGTTTTTTTAAATGGCAACCCCTATTTATCTTTAAATATTTGAATATGCCAAGGAATATGCACTTTTTCGCGCATCTCAAATCCGTTCGCTTCAACCGTTCAAAAGTTTCTGAAAATTGATGCGCTTGCCATTGATTAAAGATACCACAGAGCACTTGGTTTTTGAGATAACAAGTTGATACTTTGCCAGTGTTTAAGCAACTGCCTTGAGTATCTTTTGGTGGCAATGCCGTCGTTGCTCTGACACTTAAATGTTGCTAAATTTCAAAGCACCATAACTTGTTTTTTTTAAAAGCACTCTCTGTATTTTGTTACTTGGATGCTTTCAGTCATTTCACGCATTTTTCACCCTATAAGTTATTTTTCAAAAGTTGAAAGTTTGAGAGATATTTTTTTTTTCTAAAATCTTCCAATATAAGTTTAGAAGTAAATACGCTCACGTTAAGTAATAACACGACAATGATTCATCTTTTTGATCTATTACTTTTTATTGTAAGATGTAGAATAAGGGTAGAAGGTGAGGCTAAACTTCAGGGACTGTGAGTGTCAAAAGCTTGGATTTGATTTCACGCAACGTTGTACACAAGGTCTAGTTTAAGACAGGCAGGTTTGCTAAATAAAATAAATATACATCCATTTCATTCGTTAGGGGGCATGTTTTACAAAGTTAACCATTTTCAAATTTTCTCCGAAATTCTAAATGGAATGGTATGATTATTTTATCAGATTAGGAAAGTAGATCTAATTTGCAATAAAATATGTTGAAACCGCAAGTCGATATCTTCATTTGTTAAAAAGTTATTCCTCAAAGAATATTTTATTAACGAGTTTATGAAGGAAACAAAATAGATAATTGAGTTTTCAATGAAGTATTTTTCAAAGTTTCGTGGTCAAGCATGCCATGAACAGATAAAACAGATAGTTTAAAACTTCATTCTTATTTTTATTTAAAACAATCATAATAATAATAAACACGCTAATGATACACCATTTATTTCAATGCCTATACCTATACCTGACAAAATTATTATTGAATTTCATTATTTGTTGTTTTCCTTCTATCCCTACATCTTAGGCACACTTTATCCCAGGTTAGGATTTGATATCTCATTTTTATCTTATTTTCAATTTTTTTATCGTGTAACCAAAAATGTAATAAATTCCTTCTGCCAAAATTAAAGTCAGTGTATCATTATTCACATCTGAAAGAGTGAATAATTCATTCGTGGCCAATAACAGTGGACACTTTGAACATTTAGGACGGTAAATTTTTCTGGTAATAAGGTTTGTTTGATAATGTTAGTATTGTAATTATAATTGTGTTCGTGTTTGTTATATTATATCATTATTGTTGGTTTCAATTGAGATGAGAATGAAGTTTCAAACTGTTTTCTTATTCGTCCATGGCAGGCTTGACTACGAAACTTTAAAAAATAGTTGAGAACTATTTTTTTTATAAATTCCTTAAGGGGATTCATCCGCTCGAAGAAGCACTGCTAGCAAAATAATTTTGCCCGCGGGCTGACGTGATGAAAACAGACAGTAGGTATTCATCACATCGGCAACCAGACTATATAAGTAAACATTACGCCTCAAAAGAGATGGGTATAGATTTTGTTCGGAGACGGTGGCAATCTATTGTGGATAACATGAGATTTTGTGGAAGGTATAACTGATTTCTGTTTAATTATATCAAACGGACATTGTCAGAAATGATCTCAGAAAGGTTCAATTAAGTTAATACAATACACTATCGATTTTTTTGATTTAACTAAGGATTTAACGGAATATACGTCTCTCACAAGAGGGCGGAATATGTAGATTTTTTGTATTTTTTGACCATTGAGATACCGTTTTTTTTTTCAAAAATAGATATTGGGTTGTCTAGTTTGATATCTTACACCTACCTAATAGAACTTGAATTGTTCCAAAAGGTGATGTAATACAAAAATGTCGCATTCCAGAAAAAATGCTTGCACTGAGAAAAATTTCAGACCGGATGAATCCCCTTAATAAAATATTCTTTGAGAGATAACTTTTCAACGAATGAAGATATCGACATGCGGTTTGAACACAGTAGGATGCAAATTTGATCTACTTTCCGAATCTGATAAAATAATCATCCCATTCCTTTCAACTTTGTGAAACACGACCCCTAGCGAGTGCGGCAAAAACCAGAATGACATGAGTGTATTTTAATTTTGTTTAGCAAACCTTCCGTTTTGAACCAGACCTCTTTTAAACCATTCCGTGAAGTCAAACTCAAGTTATTGACACTTCACTATCCAAGAAGTTCAGACTCCCCTCCCGACCTTATTTTACAACGATAAAAAGTAAGCGATCAGAAATTTGGATCATTGTGGTGGCATCAACGTTAGCGTTATTATTTCTATACTTATATTGGAAAATTTTCGAGAAAAATCCTTTTCTTTAATCGACCAAAGTCCGAAGCAATTATGCCTCCTAGCGGTGAGTATATGAATTTAAAAAATATTTCCCCAGATAAGCTATACCTACCTCTTCACCCTTAATGAATCACCCTGTATATCTACTATAATTGGGAACATTCATGCAAAATGATAAATCAATCTGATAAGTCGAAAATAGGTGCTTGTAGAGATAACCTAACCAGGGCACTACTCACTACATAGTAGTGCTGCTCTTTGAAATCTGTGTGTTGAATGGTAAGATTCATAATAAGCTTGTGAAATAAAGGCCACAATTTACAGATAAAACAATAAGTAAGGTGAGAAACTACATAGCCCTGACACAAAATACAATGTAGAATAAGCTAGGAATAGAGATAGGAGTATTCACTCTTCTACAGCAAACAAAATAATTGTCCTTCACTAATCTGATGAAATATTTGCCTGTTGATAATCAAAGAAATTAATTCAAGCCAAGCTAACCCAACTCTCATTTTAAAGCGATTTAAAATTCCGGGAGTAATTGAAGTAGCCTCCATGTTGTGGTCGCTAAATAAACAATATCAATGAACCAAAATCCTTCAAAAATAAATGAAATACTCAATTACAGTACTCACTTTTAGTATAAGCACATATTTACTTGCAAAACACTGGAATTTTGATAAAATTTACACAAATTAAAGCATATTATCAAATTTTGGGGCACCAAAAGCTATTAGGAACACCTATTTTGACGTCTCACTTCAACATGTCAATTGACGCAACGCAAGCTTTGCTTGCAACGTTGCCAATGGTAGATACAGAGAATCCGCAATCCGCGTCCGTTATTGTTTTCTAGGAGGTATTGGTTATACCGTTGTTTGAGTATAGTATAATATTTATTACTAGGTTAATTGATATCAATTAACCTTGTTGGTTATAGGCGTAACATGTTTTGTGTAGTATTCTACACAATGTTTTCCAACAACTCTAAGGTAGTTCCTACACATTTGTAAGTTAGATTTCAGTAAGTTAAGCCTCAACAATCCATTTAACTTCGAAGTGAAAATGATTTTGATTTGCCAATCGGGAAATATGCGAACATGGAACTTCTGAAATGCTAATTAGAAATGGAATTAAATTTAAATGATGCTTTGAGTTGGGTCCATTTAACCATATTTAGCGCTATCAAAACTCACATGTTTTTTTTATGATAAAATTAAAATTCATAATAAAAAGTGTGAAAATGCATTTCTTACAAGAAAAAAATTACTTAGCTTTTATATAGTATTCTCAAAATGGGTTTGTGCAATCGGCCATTAGACTTATATGCTTCCTCAAACAAAATAATATTTAATTTGAAATGAATTTTTTGTGGAATTAAGAATGCTTTAGAATTAAAAGTGAAATATTGTACATTGTACACCAACACCAACGCGAATGCTAAACTACGATTCAGTACTATACACCGACGATGTGCTCGTCCCTTTCAGGCTGCGTAGGGGCTTCATATAGCCTGAGAGAGATAAAAACAACTCATCGGTGTCTAGTTCATAGATGAATCGTAGTCTACCAATCAGCACATAACTTATGTGCCAATCAGTACCAATTATAGAAAATAACGACGATCGTCTGATATTGCTCAGTGTCGAAAAATAGTTTTAGATTATCAAGAAAATTGTTACCTATTAAGTTCTCTTTTCATGATTCTCAGCAAAATGGACAAATCAATAGAATTTGTTGTTGAATATCACTTTAGATAGTCTTTCTCTATAGAGTTGAATCGGAATAGTATGACCAATTTGTTTATTCCGATTCACCCACCGATCTAAAACCAATGGATATGCATAATGCATGTGTCTGGAGCAAATGTGGCGAGGCATGTGCGAAAAAATGAGTTTCGGCTTCCTGCGTCTGGTTCGCGGTCATTTTCCAGAGAATCAGGGAATGTTGATCATGCGTAGTAGAATTCAATCTATCGATCCTGCCAGAAGTTCACCCTGGCGGCCAAATGTACCAGTCACGTACTACATTGGTTTCGTTTATTCGTTATCGACGCCATCTTTACGCTTTGTTGTTTTGTGCTTTTGTAGTTTGGATAAGTTTGCTTTGGAAGTAGTGTTTGTGTGTGACTTTTTGACCATTTGAGAACTTTTTACTGCCTTTTTTGTGATATTCAGTGACCTTTTGAAGGATGTCGGAACCAGTGGTGTGCAAAGATTATTTCCAAAAAATGTGGTTTGTCAAAATTCTGCTCCTGAGAACTGGCAAAGTAGGAATTGGATTTTATACAAGCGAGGTCATTTTTGGTGAGAAGATGAAGCCAGTATGAAGCCGAGTGTCGGACGGCCCTCACTACCATGCAATGAATGCTAAAAATGCTCGGAACAAGCTTGTTGCGGAAGGGAAGTGTGTTCCGACCGGAAAACAATTATCTGCAATGAGTCCGTTTAACGGCCAAGTATCAGGGGTACTCTTATTCGATCCAATGGTACAAATATACGGAACGTGCTAGTTGCGGACCCATCTCGTATTAGTACGGCACGTGCTCGTTACGGGCTCATTTGGATAAGTGTGTCCCGGCCTCCATTCATCCTTCATTCACCCTTCCAATCCGATCTTCACCCAAGATCGGCCGCGATGAGCCTAAATGCATGACATATAATACAGTATGTCCGGCGATGGGGTATCCGATAGGTGAAATGAAACAAAAATTTCATTGTTCGAGAAAAAGTTATTCTTTATAAAGATTTTTGCTTGTTCAAAAAAACGATTGTCTTTGAAAAAAAAAATCGAAATATTATTTCAGAAAACTGAAAAAACATTTTTTTTTTCAGAAAAATGTACCCATATCAAATGTTTTCAGCAAAATTTGACTTCTTATCATTTTACTCGGCTTAAATTTTGCGCACGAATCATAAATAAGACACAAAAAACAGTTTCAAAGCAAAAGACTGAATTTCCAGTAGGTACGTCGCAGCAAAAATAACCATTGGACGTGCTGGCTACTGTTTCTCTTTTGCAGTAATTTAAAGGTTTATTAATGTGTATTTCTTGCTTTATGGTTTAACATTTGTTCACTAGTAACATATCTATGACATATTTTGTTGAAAACTTTTGAATATGCATGGGTACTTGACTCTTAAAGAAAAAATGTTTTTTCAACTTTTTGAAGACCCTCTGCAAACTTTTTTTATCGAAAATCGTATTTTTTCAGCAAGCAAACATTTCTACGAAGAATGAAAGTGAATATACAGCGATTTAGCCAGAATTGTAATTTGTCTAGAAGATGAGGAAAATTGAGGAGCTTTCATAGAGGACAGCGGAAAACGCAGGTTTTGGGTACATGGGTCATGTTCATATAAAAGTCATACAGCTTATTTTGTTACTGATGATATATTTGGATTTTTCTTATAAAATGAAATAGAAATTATGAAAGAAATCCCTCATGTCTCTATGCAGACTCGATCCATGTGTGGCTTGTTTGAGTTCCTTTTGAAATAATAATAATAATAATAATAATAATGATAATAATAATAATAATAATAATAATAATCATTTTCTACTTTTTACCACATAGAAAATGTGAGACTAGCCAATGAGAACAATAATAATAATAATCTTCATTGTCTAACAGTTTTCCATTAATAAGACAATGGGGGCTATGATTGAACGTTTACGTTAACTTAACGTATCTGTTAAGATTGTTTACTAATGCAAATGTTCCATTTGATAACAGCGTTACCATGGTGATATGGACATGTAAAGATAACGTAAACGTTCAATCATAGTACCCATATGACCTAAATAAGATAGCATTAAAAATTAATACTAATATACTGTGTTTTTACAGTTTCTAAAAAATATTGGGTATGAACAGGGAGAGAAAAGAAAAAAAATCTTACATTTATAATTATTACAAATAACAATGCAAATTTCGCTTTAAAATTCGAATCAATGAGTGCCTGGTTTATTGATAAAAATCGATGTCGCCACAGGTTAATACACATGAGGTAGACCCGCCTCAAAGCAAATGACTGACAGTGACGTGTAATGGCCGATTGCACCAACTTATTTTGAGGATACTTAACGCTAAGGGACCCTTAACTTGACAGTTGTGCATGCAAAACTGTCAAGTTGAGGGTCCCTTAGCGTTAAGTATCCTCAAAATAGGTTGGTGCAATCGGTCATAAGACTTTTTTTTATGAACATAGCTGTACAGGCTGTCCCATTTTGGGTACTTTTGCGGGGTATCTCCGTTATTTTTATAGATAGAAAGTTGCGGTTTTCGCGACAGTCTGCTACTTTTTCGTGAAACTAAAGATGCCGTTGACAAAATTTTCATAGCCCTTTTCGTTTTCAAGACACAGGGCTAAACTGAAAATGTTGCATTTTAAGGTACTCCTCGTATCTAAACTATCAGATAAGTAATGGAAAATGAGAAAACTGTTTCTTATATAACTTTTCCCGTAGAACTCGATTCTGCCTTCGGAATCAGTATACAGGGTCAGGTCAAAATGTTATCGGACTCAACTTTATTTTTTTAAATGGAACACCCTGTATATTTATAGTCCATAAGATTTGTCTTTTCTTTACCTTTTCAAAAATATATAAGAGTATGTATGCACTTTAAAAAAAAAAAATTTTTAGCCTATAACTTTTTGACCTGACCCCGTATACTAATTCCGAAGGCAGAATCGAGTTCCACGAGAAAAGTATATAACTTCCGATTTTGCCTTCGGAGTTTGTATACAGGGTCAGGTCAAAAAGTTATAGGCTAAAATTTTATTTTTTTTTAAGTGCATACTTATATATTTTTGAAAAGGTAAAGAAAAGACAAATCTTATGGACTATAAATATACAGGGTGTTCCATTTAAAAAAATAAAGTTGGGTATGATAAATTTTTGACCTAACCCTGTATACTAATTCCGAAGGCAGAATCGAACTCTACGGGAAAAGCTATATAAGAAACAGTTTTCACATTTTCCATAACTTATCTGATAGTTTAGATACGAGGGGTAACTTAAAATGCAACATTTTCAGTTTAGAACTGTATCTTAAAAACTAAAAGGGCTATGAAAATTTTGTTAACGTCATCTTTAGTTTCACGAAAAAGTAGCACACTAGCCTAGTTTACATCGATAACTCGTTTAGTTCGGTCCGATAGGACCAAGCTGGTGGGGATAGTACGGTAGGACCAATGCTTGCTTCCTGCCCGTTTACACCGACTTGCAACGCGTGAACTAAATGTGTACGCCCGCAATTCGTCAGATGTCAAAAACAAGTTGAAATTATTCATCAACACAATTCGTAACCAAAAAAAACATGAGTAAACTCAGATTGCCTTAGAAACTCAGAATCAACACAATTCACAATAATAACAATCAACATAACCTCATAATTTTGATCCAGATCGAACCAAATTTAGTTCGGTACACTTGCTGGCCAGTACCGAACCAAGAGCGGACCAGCTTAGTCCGCAACTGTTTACACCGTTCGGTGTAAACTAGGCTACTGTCGCGAAAACCGCAACTTTCTATCTATAAGAATAACGGAGATACCCCGCAAAAGTACCCAAGATGGGACACCCTGTACATGGTGCATGAAAAAAAAGAGTCGTCCATGTTGGTCGACCAGACAGAATCTTATCTTATCAATGGTTTTGAATGTCGATGTCGTTGTTCAACCTGTTGGATCTTCAACTCCAAAAAACATTGTCCGAGATATGTATATACAGTATGACCATAAACCAGTTATATGAGGAATTTTTGGCATATTGGACATAAGTACACATTATGAAGGACTGTAACTGTACATATTTCAAGCACAGTAAACTATAGTTCCCTGTGATTTCAAGAACAAAAATAATCATGCATGCTTTGACAATTTTGACATCGTCTCGTTCAGAGATCCGTTGGCCCGAGTGTTCAACCAAGGTGCATGTTCGCTGCTCATTAATCCTCTTTATCGTTGTCCACACATATCTCCACAATAATAATTATTGAGCCAAAATAATGGAAGGGGCAACGTTGTGATTTGATGACGTGTGACATCTGTCAAAGCTATCCCGAACTCTACCAAAGTCGTTCTGTCGTTCATCCTATCCAAAGTCGCTGGGTAACATCGTTCCGATTCCGAAATTCCCATACATTGTGTTTGTATTTTATATATTATTTTGTGGTGAATTTATTTGAACTACTGGAAAATTTTTGGTGAAAATGGCACAAGAAATCCGAGAACTATGTTACGCCGAAATCCAAAAGCACAACGATAAGAATAGTACATGGATTGTTATTGGGAACGATGTTTATGATGTTACAGCTTTTCTTAACGAGGTACGTGTTAAGTTAAGTGTTTTGTTTGATCTTTTAACTAGTGTGTTTGTGTATTGTTATTATCATATAATTTCCTCATTTCAATCTTATCAATATTATAATCTTCAAAGATCGTGATACCGCCGGTAAAATCTGTGTTTTTGAAGCAGTATGTAATGAGACAACCTGTTGATAAGTCATTTTCTGATTGTTGTCTGCATAATTAAAGAACCACCATACACCTGATCTTATACAACCATTGAGTTAGGATCCTATCTCAATAGCCTAGTTTACATCGATAACTCGTTTAGTTCGGTCCGATAGGACCAAGTGGGTGGGGATAGTACGGTAGGAGCAATGATTGCTTTTCGCCCGTTTACACCGTCTTGCAACGCGTGAACTAAATCTGTACGCCCGCAATTCGTCAAATGTCAAAAACAACTCGAAATTATTCATCAACACAATTCGTAACCAAAAAAAACATGAGTAAGTACGCTCAGATTGCCTTTAAGAAACTCAGAACCAACACAATACGCGACGTTTTTGAGAACGTCACAGGCACCATATGATTGGTCGTGGCCGAATTTGGTATCCAAACAAGCTTTTGTGACATTTGGTTTTGTATTGTATGAGTTTGAAATCAGTGTTTGTGTTTAGTTTGGACTTCTTTGGACTATATTTTTGGGTGTATTACATATATCGTGTGTACCGTTAGTGCGTATTTGATTAGCCGAGTGGAAAGTCAGCTTTTGAGGTAATAAAAAATAGTTTGTTTGGATATTTTCGTCTGACAGCTGACGTCATGACGTCACAGAAACCTAGCGTATTCACAATAAGCGGGTTCGGCATCGCAATCAGACTTCTCCGATTGCTCTGAGACTGCTATATGCACCGTAGAAATCTAATCCGGATGAAGTCTTTATCGCGATTATATTCCAATTTTCTGATGCACCGCAGCGCTTAAGCCTGAATCGGTCGCTTAACTCTGATCGCCCCATTTTCTAGGCTTAATCGAAGAATTTCAACGAATTCTATCCTAGTCTTTCATTCGTTTATGTTTTTCGTAGAGATTTTGCGGTTTTGCGACTAAAGACAAAACTATAGAGTGAAATATTAACGGAAGATTATTTAAATTTTTAAAAAATCATCGATTGGTGTAGGATTCTTTTCCAATTCCAATAGGTATAGTCAATGCTCGAGTCAATGAGTACTATACAAAATAGATCTCAATATCAAGCAATATTTATTGCTCCACAATACACTCATAATAATGCGAATTGCTCAATAGAATATTGAATTGAATAGGTACCCATTTTTGTGGGTAGGTACCAAGGTTAATTGATATATCAACTAACCTTGGGTAGGTACAAAAAAAAACAGTGTACCTATCACACTCGGATATCTACCGCATATTTTACCTATGATTTTTTATCATTCAATCGATCGACTCAATTTGGATTGGTGTTGAGAGTAGGTAACTACCTATCTATATCCTGTAGAGGTATCTAATGTCTACCTATCTCAAAGTTTTGTCTTATTCTAATTCAATTCAAAATTTTAAGTTTATGGGTAAACCCAGACTCCCATAAACAAATAGACTTGTTGATTTACTTTTTGTATTCAAGCTTTAGATACTAATCCTCTCTACAAGATAAACTAAAATAAAAACCTTTCAAACTGATGGTCTCATCACTTTTTATTTATTTTCCCAAATGAGATTTTTTCATTCAATTTTCTTGACTTCATCCAAGTTCCAATTTATAACAGAAACCCCAATATAAGAAGGTTTGTGTTTTTATCAACTATATAAGAAATTATTTTACTTAATTATATTTGTTTTTCCTCTTTCCTTGAGTTGTCAAACGATGCGTTTTCCAAAAGTTGTACATATTTGTAATAATTTCAAAGTAGGCAGATAATGATTTTGAGAATTATACAATATTGTCAATTTATCAATGGGCATTCCTCGGGGCATTCCTTACAAAATCATTTAATTAAACACTTGTTTCTTCTAAAATATATATTTTTTTGTGTTGTAAAAAGTGATGTTTTTATTTATCATCAGGGGGATGGGATTGTTATTCTTGCTGTATTAGACCAGGTATACAGTATAATATTAAAATCACTCACTATCATGAAATCTAAGCCCAAGAAAAGAGGGACAGGAAATATAGGAATGATTCAAGAATAAAAGTTGATACCTACACCAAATATATTGAATTTACAAGAAAAACCCCTTGGCTAATGTTTGCTAAACGTCATATCAGGCTTGCAGATGTAACTGATCCATATAGTTGCTCATTTTTCATTAAAACTTGTAAGCAAATAGCAAAACTCAATACAAATCACTCAACATAAATTTCAAAATTGTAATTGATATTTTTTTGCAGGTTATTTTGTGACGTTGTCAAATGTCTCACCAGGGATTAACGATCCTTGCAGCGAATTCTTTGGTGCATACAAAACACCGCTTAATCTAACTTTGAAAATTAATCGAGATTGGCTAAGCTCACATACGGTGCATATGGCTGTTAAAAAAAATGGGATGAAATAGATCCTCGTCAAATGGATTGAGTGGTAGCTCATTTTAATGAATCGTTCGTTTATGTCATCTAGATGTGTCAGAGGTAAATCGGAATCGTTCGATAAAAACATCTGACAGATCGGATGACGATCTATTTGCTCGACGTATTGGGACCGACGAAAGCGATTGATCTGTCAGATTTGTGTTTATGAGGTTGTGGGTATACTAATCACTATACTTTTATTAAATACCACTTTATTGAACATAAATTGAAGATGAACGTTAACAACCGAAAAAAAGGTGATGATAAGTCGTGAAAATTGGAACGACAGTGTTGAAGTTTCTCCTCAGTGTTGCCACTTGCATTCTCCATTTGTCAAAAGCCAGCAGTGTCGCCACACGCTTAAATGTGGGAAGTGCCAATTCAACAGTGTCGCCACAATACTCCGCCCCAAAAAACGGAGTTGGGAGAAAATGAACTTAAACTAAGAAAAATACATATTACAAAAACTTAAATCTTTAACAAGGACAACTTTTCAACATACATTGTAGAGTACATAATGTTTGAAGCTAAAACTAAGTTTAATAACTAAGTTACTATAAAACAAAATGTTTTAAACGGAAACGGAACTTGTTTGAAAGGAAGTGCTTTGGTAGTTGTCACTATAGGGGATGGATCTTTACTATAGTTGTGATCATGAGAAATATCATCAGGTCTAAGCAAAAAAGCGGGTTTAAGACGGTCTTTGGAAACATTAACATTTTTACCGTTGACTGAAATCGTGAAATATTTCTCATGTCGCGATATTACATGATAGGGCCCGTCATAAGGAGGCTGTAGAGGTTTCTTAACAGCATCCCTCCGTAAAAATATATGAGTACATTTATCAAGTTCAGGAGATACAAAAGGTTTTGCATTAGAGTGGTTACTATCAGGTATAGGTCGCAACGTTTCCATCTTGTTTCTTAACAGATTGACAAATGTAGAGGGATCGGTATGAGTCTTGGCATTTTCAAAGAATTCGCCTGGCAAACGTATCGTAGAGCCATAAACTAGCTCGGCGGGAGAAACTTCTATGTCAGGGCGAAGGGTGGAACGTAAACCTAATAGTACTGTGGGTAAAACTTCGGTCCAGTTAGGTGATGAATGCGCCATGATTGCAGCCTTTAATGTACGATGCCACCGCTCGATCTTACCATTCGTCATGGGGTGATAGGGTGAAGATCGAACTCTTTTACAGCCCATTATATTGCTAAGACTTTGAAAGAGAGAACTCTCGAATTGACGTCCTTGGTCGGTGACAATTTGTAGTGGGGTTCCAAAACGGCATATCCATCCAGAATAAAATGTGGATGCGACAGTTTCTGCTGTAATATCGCTCAAAGGAAATGCTTCGGTCCAACAGGAATACCGATCAATGCAGGTAAGGCAATAGGAATAACCATGAGATGATGGTAATGGACCAATAATATCGATATTTACAGTTTGGAATCGTTCTTCAGGTACTTGAAACTTTTGGAATGGGGTACGTGTATGTTTGTGTACTTTGGCCTGTTGACAACTAATGCATGCTCGAGTCCATACTTTAATGTCCTTATTCATCGACGGCCAAACAAAACGTGAAGATATGAGTTTAGTAGTAGCTCGTATGCCTGGGTGAGAAAGATTGTGAAATTTTTTGAAAATATGTTGTCTGAAGTTAAGAGGTACAAAGGGTCTCTTACGCGCTTGGCTGCAGTCACAAAAAAGTGTTGTAGAAGTGTCTGTAAGATTGCACTGTCTAAGTGATAAAGAAGTTGATTCGGGATTTAGAAGAATTCGTTGAAGTTCTGGGTCCTCTTTCTGATGTTTCTGGAATTCTTCATAATCGATTACAGCTGGTGAGTTTATGGTATTGATACGGGAAAGGGCGTCAGCAACGACATTGTTTTTTCCACTGATGTGAACTAGATCGGTGGAAAATTGTGAAATGAAGTCGAGATGACGTGTTTGTCTGGGTGAGGCTTTGTCGGATTTTTGTTGAAAGGCAAATGTGAGCGGTTTGTGGTCTGTAAATATAAGAAAACTGCGTCCTTCCAACAAATATTTGAAATACTTCACTGCAGAATATATTCCAAGAAGTTCTCTATCGTATGTGCTATATTTAGTTTCACAGGGAGTGAATTTTTTTGAAAAAAAACTGAGTGGTTTCCAAATTCCATCTTCGTATTGTTCAACGACAGCACCCATAGCTGTGTTAGATGCGTCTACTGTAAGAGACAGCGGTGAAGAAGGAAGAGGATGAACAAGCAAGGATGCGTTAGCTAAGTCATTTTTCGACTTATCGAACGCAGATAAAGCTTCAGTGCTCCACGATAATGGTGTTGAATCAGACTTTTTACAGTTCTTATGCATCTCGTGGAGGATGGATTGATGATCGGCAGCGTGAGGAATAAAACGGCGGTAAAAATTAAGCATTCCAAGGAAACGTCGTAATTCGCCAGCTAATATTGGCAGGGGGTACCTGAGAATAGCTACTACTCGATCAGGGAGTGGTTTAGTACCATCAGAGGATATTTCGTATCCTAAAAACTGCAGGGAATTCTCGCCGAAGACACACTTTTCAAGGTTGATAGTGAGTCCATACTGTTGCAGACGTTCGAAGACTTGTCGAAGGTGATTCTCATGTTCTTCTGGGTCGGAAGAAGCAATGAGAATGTCATCTATATAAGAGAAGCAAAAGTCAAGGTTACGGAGGACCTCGTGAATGAAGCGTTGGAACGATTGCGCTGCATTGCGGAGCCCAAACTGCATTTTGGTGAATTCAAACAAACCGAAAGGTGTGATGATGGCTGTTTTGGGGATAGATTCAGGATCGACTGGTATTTGATGGTAAGCTCGAACCAGATCTAAGGTGCTGAAGATGCTTTTACCATGTAAAATATGGTTGAAATCTTGAAGATTAGGCACAGGGTAGTTATCTGGTCGTGTAACTGAGTTTAAACGGCGATAATCACCAACAGGACGCCAGGAACCAGACTTTTTCTTAACTAGATGCAATGGACTAGCCCAGCTGCTGTTAGATGGACGGCAAATCCCCTGATCTAAAAGAATTTGAAATTCCTGTTTGGCGATAGCAAGCTTATCTGTAGGGAGACGACGAGCTTTAGACACGACCGGCGGTCCTTCGGTAATGATTATATGACTGGTTTGATGTGGGGAATGACAGTCTGCTTTAGGTAGTTTCGTTATTTCAGAATATTCTTTCAGTAAAGTGTAATATTTACAACTTTTGTCAATAGTCGAAACAGAGTTGGTTGTGGAAAGTTTGAGTTTACCGGGGTAAGAAACATTGGTGAAAGTATCAATTATTTTTTTACCGTGGAGGTCTATTAATATTCGAAAATGACCCAGGAAATCAGCTCCTAAAATTGCAGTTCCGGTTTGGGCTATTACAAAAGGCCAAGTGAAATTTCGTTTAAAACCCAAGCTGACAGTAACACTCTTCACACCAAAAGTAGGAATAGGGGTGTTATTAGCAGCATATAACTGAGTTTTATTAAGCTGACGATAATCGCCTGATACTTTGGGTAAAATTGAAACATCGGAACCTGAGTCAATTAAAAATGAAATACCTGTCTTGGGGTCCTTGATAATTAGTCGTTGGTTCTTCAAAAAGGTGGAGTTGACTGTGGCCGGGGGGCGACTGACCGGACTCACGACATCCGTCGCCATCAACGTCGTGAACTCGTGTTTTCCTGGATGGGACCCATCCGACAGGGTGCCTTGCAGGTCCTGGCACGCTCTTTGAAGTGGAGATGGTACCAACATATTTCTCCATCTTCCTCTTGAGGTTGGCGAAGGGGAGACGTTCTTGATGACCGAGCCTTGCGTTGCATGGTGTTAGGGGACTGGTCACGATGATAGTGCTTTGCTTTAAGGTCCTGAATTTCGTTATGAAGCTTTTGAATGGCATCAGTGAAGCTGGGGTCGTTGTTTTGAACAGCAAAACTACGAGGCTGTTCGATCTCTGCCATTTTATCGGCCATTTTTGCCAGATTCTCCAGGTTGTCGTTGCTGGTAGCCAAAATAGACTGTATTTGTGGAGACAGATGTTGCATCCAGAGACTTTTGAGTAGCTCCTTTGAAACAGAAGTGCCCCCTAGGCGAGACATCTCATTTAACAGTTGAGAAGGTTTCTTGTCGCCTAAGCTCATGTCTGACAGAAGCGTTTTTAACTTTTTTTCTTGAGAATCTGAATAGATTGAGATCAGCTTGTTTTTAATGGCGGCATACTTGTTATTGGGAGGTGGATTCAGGAGTAGTTCAGATATTTGACTTAAAATACTGGTGTCAACCACGCTAACTACATGGTTATATCTAGTCAAATCGGCTGTTATATTTGCCAAAGCAAATTGGGCTTCTAATTGTACGAACCATAATATAGGGTCAGCCTTCCAGAAGGGTGGTGGTTTGATAGTGACTCGATCCACATGTAAGGCTTGTTCAGCGTGCAGATTTGCTCCAGCGTTAGCTCCAGTTGCAGCTTCCTCAGTCATGTTGGAAAACGTGGCTCGTAGTTAGGTACAATTCAAGCGGGTAAACTTGTATATAGTTTGAGAATTTGCTGTTTCCAGTACGGGGTCACCAATTGTGGGTATACTAATCACTATACTTTTATTAAATACCACTTTATTGAACATAAATTGAAGATGAACGTTAACAACCGAAAAAAAGGTGATGATAAGTCGTGAAAATTGGAACGACAGTGTTGAAGTTTCTCCTCAGTGTTGCCACTTGCATTCTCCATTTGTCAAAAGCCAGCAGTGTCGCCACACGCTTAAATGTGGGAAGTGCCAATTCAACAGTGTCGCCACAAGGTTATAATTCAACTGTTTTGTCTGTTATAAGTCAACAGTTAATGGCAAATTTGATATTAAATTAAAAATTATTCACTTGCAAGACGAAGATTTGAAAAAAACTTATTCTATCACGGTTACAGACGATCAATTTAAAGATTGTGGAAAATGGAAGTGATGACGTTAGGTAAACAAGTCCGAATCGTTCTTGTATTGCACCTTGCTCTGTTCCATCAGATGTCACGTGACCAAAATCTGCTCGGATCTGAGACGACAATGCCGAACTTGCTTAATAATAACAATCAACATAACCTCATAATTTTGATCCAGATCGAACCAAATTTAGTTCGGTACACTTGCTGGCGAGTACCGAACCAAGAGCGGACCAACTTAGTCTGCAACTGTTTACACCATTCGAACCAAATATTTGGTTCGGATATAGTCCGAATTTGGTACTTGGTCCGCGGACCAAGTTGTCGGTATAAACTAGGCTAGTATACAAAAGTCACTTCCATTTTATGATAAAATAGGTGTGTTTGTTATGCTCCACTAGTGCACACTTTTCTGCACTACAATACTCAGAGTGGCTTTGTTTGTGAAATGTTTGTCTGTTTTTTACTTGGTTTTTTTGGATAGAATATGTTTACTAGTTTAGTGAAGATATGTTTACGTTAACTATGGAGGACTACGTTAACTTAACATGTCCATTTCACCATGGTAACGCTGTTATCAAATGGAACCATTGGACTCCATACTACGTACCTGGAAAGGACCCGCTTATTATTGAGAGTGAATCAAGTAGAGATAGCGATTGTTACGGATCCCTATGTCTTTCTAACTCATTGGCCCATATCAGATCCGTCTATATTGTAATACAAGCCATGAAGTCAACAATTGCAACGTCGCAATTTTGGACCACCGTTGGCAGAAATTTTATTTTTAACCAACTACACGAGTCCCACCGCTCAACGAGTCCTGGGGAATTACGTTTGCGCACTGTGAATTTGTGATTCATTTTTATTCCTTAACTTGAGACTGTTTGAAGTTCTGATGTGGTTCTGAGCTTTTTGTCTGCTGTCTTGTTTTATACCTTAACCTTCTATTTAATCTATTTATACAAGACCATGAGTGTGTTAATTTGAGGTTGGTGTTTTTATAGCATCTCAAATAATCTATTATTAATTAAATGTAGTGTTATTTCAGTGCTTATCGATCATTGTTGAGTAAATAAAAGATACCGCACTCTTGTAGTCTACAGTCTAGGTTCAGATATGTTGCCCCTATACCTTTAGCGGGACGTTTCATACCCTTTACCACAACTCACAACTGTAAGAACAGTGCTTTGCTTACCCTGGTGCTTACCTACCTGATATGATTTTTGAATTCAAAGTTGAAGTGTGAAACGGAAAATGATAACATCTGATAAAACGGTGTGTTTCCCTGTGAAACTTCAATACATAATAATATCATGAACAGGCGGTGGGCAACCAAAAATGCGAGGTACACTGTATTTGACTCAACTATATAACCTAGAGGCAGAGGCTTGCGTCAAAAAAATGTATCACTAAAACGGCCAACAGAAAAACCTGGGAAATATTTTCAAGTTTCTAAAATGGCCACTAGGGGGCGTAATAACCAACACCAAGTAGAAAAATAGGATTTTTATAGAATTTTGCCCGATGAAAATACCTATATCGATGATATTTTCATATTAACTGCGACTATATTTCTACACTTTTTGTCTTTTTTCAAAATAAAGTGGTGAACCCAAGTCCAAGTTCTTTGAAATCGGTCAAGCGAAACGGGAGAAATCTCCGTTTGTTTAAAAAAATTATTGAATTTCCTACACCGCTTTATTTTGATAGAAAAAAAAAAGTTTAAAACAAGAAGTGTAGGTAAATAGTCAGTTAAGTCATCGATATATTTTCATTGGGCAAAATTCTATAAACTATTTTTCTACTTGGTGTTGGTTGTTACGCCCGCCCCCTAGCGACTTGACTTGAAAATAATCTCCAGGTTCTTCTCTTGGGCGTTCTAGTCATAAATGTTTTTACCTCAAGTTTCTACGATGTATAGTTTCCAAGATACAGTACACCGCATTCTTAGTTGCCCAGCCTAGCCTATGTTTCATTAATATTGAGAAAAAATGGGTCTAAGTTTTTGTCTAGTTTAAAAATGTTGCTTCTTTATATTTATTTTGTTATATTATGTATTATATTAATGAAACACCCGGTTTTCGCATGATAAGAAACCCCCAAACACAAATTTCCATCAAAAGATCGAGATTGGTAAGATTGGTTCGAATATTATTTAGAAAAAACCAAAATGAAAATAAAATTTCAACACCTACAGGTGGTAGCTCTGTTACGAAGCATTTCCGCATTTCCAGATACATGTTTATAGGAAGTTGTGTTCTTATTTTAATGCGAAAAAAACACATCCCGATTTTTTTCTCAATATTAATGAAACATAGGCTAGGCTGGGCAACTAAGAATGCGGTGTACTGTATCTTGGAAACTATACATCGTAGAAACTTGAGGCAAAAACATTTATGACTAGAACGCCCAAGAGAAGAACCTGGAAATTATTTTCAAGTCAAGTCGCTAGGGGGCGTAACAACCAACACCAAGTAGAAAAATAGTTTATAGAATTTTGCCCAATGAAAATATATCGATGACTTAACTGACTATTTACCTACACTTCTTGTTTTAAACTTTTTTTTTCTATCAAAATAAAGCGGTGTAGGAAATTCAATAATTTTTTTAAACAAACGGAGATTTCTCCCGTTTCGCTTGACCGATTTCAAAGAACTTGGACTTGGGTTCACCACTTTATTTTGAAAAAAGACAAAAAGTGTAGGAATATAGGTATTTTTATCGGCCAAAATTCTATGAAAATCCTATTTTTCTACTTGGTGTTGGTTATTACGCCCCTAGCGGCCATTTCAGAAACTTGAAAATATTTCCCAGGTTTTTCTGTTGGCCGTTTTAGTGATACATTTTTTTGACGCAAGCCTCTGCCTCTAGGTTATATAGTTGAGTCAAATACAGTGTACCTCGCATTCTTGGTTGCCCACCCTGTTCATGATATTATTATGTATTGAAATTTCACAGGGAAACACACCGTTTTATCAGATGTTATCATTTTCCGTTTCACACTTCAACTTTGAATTCAAAAATCATATCAGGTAGGTAAGCACCAGGGTAAGCAAAGCACTGTTCTAACAGTTGTGAGTTGTGGTAATGGGTATGAAACGTCCCGCTAAAGGTATAGGGGCAACATATCTGAACCTAGATTGTAGACTACAAGAGTGCGGTTTCTTTCATTTACTCAACAATGGTCGATAAGCACTGAAATAACACTACATTTAATTAATAATACATTATTTGAGAGGCTATAAAAACACCAACCTCAAATTAACACACTCATGGTCTTGTATAAATAGATTAAATAGAAGGTTAAGGTATAAAACAAGACAGCAGACAAAAAGCTCAGAACCACATCAGAACTTCAAACAGTCTCAAGTTAAGGAATAAAAATGAATCACAAATTCACAGTGTGCAAACGTAATTCCCCAGGACTCGTTGAGCGGTGAGACTCGTGTAGTTGGTTAAGAATAAAATTTCTGCCCACCGTTGAGGTTAAACGGTGGTCGAAATTTTGCATTGATTGAGGTGCTTTCCTTAGGTGAGTTATGAACGGGAATCATATGCTACGGGAATCATATGTAGATGGTAGCATATGATTTCCGTTTGCCAAGCGAAAATTTGACAGTCACACCAGAGAACTAAATAACGACAATGAAATTGAATGTAGCCTAGGCTCCCAAGCATTCAACGTTTCAAAACTGCTTTCAGTTTTCAGTGCTTTCATTCAACCACAAAACATTCCCCTCATTCAACTTGAAATTGTATTTTGAGAATATGAGAATGAGAAAGAAGCTCAGTGAAAAAATGTGGTTTCTGCGTTCTAAAAATTTATGAATAAGGTAGGTGCGCGGGTGGGTACTGAAGAAAAAAAAATACATATTTAAATAGGGAAAATGGATGAATTAATACCTCATCCTGAATTCCTCATACATATGCACCAGCTTCTTTGTTATGTGGAAAAATCATAGAAAACGAGTGCTGTTTCGTTTAGGACTTTGGAGAAACATTTTGGTGCGTGACGGAGATGGTGCTTTTTGGTTTCTCTGTTTTAAATAATAGTAAATATCAACTCCTGTCCTCCAGAAACTGAATCACATCTCAAAATCTGTAACCATCTACCTATCTGGCGGTTTTAATGTTTTAATGTTTAGAATCAATATTTTTTCCCAAAAAATCATAAAACTGTTGTTAGGTTACGATATGTTTTATGTTAAATCTTATGTTATAATTTGATAAACATCACACCTGTTGCGATAATATAAGTTATTCTTACAAGTTACTGTTTTATTGAACATTTTCTGTAACTCGTAATCGTAAAATACCTTAGTTTTCAAAAGGTGAGTTCGAGTATTCGCTATGAATACTCGGAGCGCCAAAAATTGTACGCGCTTAAATGGACAATTTCGCGCTCGGAGCGAAACTCGAACTCACCTAAAGAAAGCACCTTCAAGCAATGCAAAATTTCGACCACCGTTTAAACGTCAACGGTGGTCCAAATTGCGACGTTGCACGTCATGACTTGTCATTACTTCATGGCTTGTATTACATTAACTGCATTCCTTTTACAGGCCGGAGCCGCTCTGTATCACTCCGAGCGGCCCGGCTTTTGACGTGGTCTGTTCTATTTAAAATGTGTTTATTGTGTTTGTCGCCCACGAGTGACTCCGAATCTTCCCCTCCTGCCCCTGTTGCACTAAATCTGCGGGGGGTGCGTTAAGCCCTTTTAGGTTATGTTCAATGTTCATGTATGAATGTATGCTGCATGTAGCAGTACTAGCTGTGGTGTGGTTATTCAAGAATAATTTTTCACTTTTGGTTGAGGTTTTGTAAGCAAATTATTAAAAATAGATTTTTCCAATGAGATTCTTGAAAAATAAAATGTATCAACAAAACAAAAATTTAGTTGGGTTATGTAACGTGTGACCCGCATCTATCCGCAAAACAACGCGTTCTATTTAGAGCAGCTCGGAGTTGCCCAAGTGCGACTAGCTCAGGGGTGATTGGGGGCTCTGCCCATACGCATAGAGTAGAGAGAGAGCTGAGAGATAGCGATAGTTACGGATACCTGTCTATTTCTAACGCATTGGTTATATATGGAGAGAAATGACACACTTTACGATCCGTTGAAGACAACGACCGGGTCCTTTCCAGGTACGTAGTATGGAGTTCAATGAATGGAACACTTGCATTGGTAAACAATCTCAACGTTTACGTTATATTAACACCAGCTGACCCGGCAAATTCCATACTGCCTCATAATCAATACTTAATGTTGTGCTCGAGGTTGTGCTATTTGAATTTCTTTTACAATTTTCTTTTTTTTTAGTTTTTCCGATATTTCAATACATAACATATAAAAAATAATAAGAATCCTGCCAGCATCGATTTTCCAGTTAGGATGATATGTTAAATATCTGACAACATTTCTAGCGTACTTTTTTTTGAAATGTTTAACCTGAAAGCGTATCTATTGTTACAACACTTCCAATCCCAAAGAGAACTAACATATCTAATTTGGACAAAATCCTTTGAAAAATAACAAAATTAAGCAAACATAACCTCACATTTTTGAAAAAAAAATTGATCAAATCCCAATTAGAACCTCTATTATCTGATTTGAACAAAATCCTTTGGAAAATAACAAAACTTTTCGAACATAACTTCACTATGTCATTTAAAAAAATATGTTTTCATCAAATCTCAAATAGAACCTACGATATATTATCTAATTTGAACAAAATCTTTTGGAAAATAACAAAATTAGTCAAACATAACCTCACTTGGTCAATTTTTGTTAAATTTCTTGACCAAACCCCAAATTAGAGCCTACATGATTATTTGAACAAAATCTTTTGGCAAATTACAATACTATGCAAACATAAACTCACTATCTATGTAATGTTTCAAAAAAATGTTTTATCAAATCCCAAATAGAACCTACATATCTGATTTGAAAAAAATCGAGAAAAAAATCGTTTGGAAAATAACAAAACTATATGTAAACATAACCTCACCATGTCATTTTTTCTTCAAATGTTTTGATCAAATCCCAAATAGAACCTACGATATTGTTATCTAATTTGAACAAAATCTTTTGAAAAATAACAAAATTAGGCAAACATAACCGCACTTGGTCAATTTTTGATCAAACACCAAATTAGAACCTATAGAATTATTTGAACAAAATCCATTGGCAAATAATAAAACTCTACAAACATAACCTCACTGTGTCAAAGAAAGGGAAGTTGTGTTTCCGGGCTCTCAAGGGAAATTTTCCAATTTATCTTTTCATAACATCACTCCTCATATTTCAAAGAACATAAAAAAAACACCTAAATTGCTTCAGCCGTTCTCATGTGATGGAGTGACCAAGAATAACGGGATTCAAATTTATATATTAGATAAGATAAAAGCCTGGATAGAATCAGCATCAGCACTGTTTAGTTTTATGTTTACGTTCAATGAATGCACCTATTTTAACATTATGGCAACATTATGCTTTATCAGTCCTGACCTATGATTCTGTTTTAGTTTTAATTTTTGTATGAATATAGTATCAACTCTGAAAATGAATCTGGACTTTGTCTGTGAGTAGATATTCTAACAGACGCAAACAACATCCCTGTATGGGAAAAAAAAATACTCTTCTCTCATAATGTCATTTTTGTCTTGATATTGAAAATGGCCGCCACTGCTATGCTGTAGAGTTAAGTCTCTTTCATTTCTCAGGTCTATGATTTGAATTGACATCAATATCATTAGGTGAGTTCGAGTTTCCGCTCTTCGTGCTCAGAGTGTTTAGAGCGGAAACTCGAACGCGCCTATTGAATTTACTCATTGACATTGACATTAGTTTGTTTTGTCACGGAGAGGTGACATGTGACATCCCGAATGAAAAGGTGTGTTTTCAGGTTTTTTTTTAGGGATTTTCCAGCTTTTCTCGCCATTAAAACAATCCCAAGACTTAAAGGAACAATTAAAAAAAAATGACTCAGATTGCCCCAGCCGTTCTCAAGTTATTGATCTTCCAGAAGAAATCGGTACTCATTTTTATATATTAAGATGTCCACCATGGTAACGCTGTTATAACGTAAACATTCAATCATAGGACCCATTGGGGGTTGTGATTGAACGTTTCCGTTTCTGTTAGGATTGTTTACTAATGTAAATGTTCCATTTGCTAACAGCGTTACCATGGTGCATTGTACCTACATTTCAAGTTAACGTAAACGTTCAATCATAGGACCCATTCTATCCTAAAAAACCGACGAACATTTCACAAACAAAGCCACACTGAGTGTTGTAGCAGAGAAAAACCATAGTTTGGTTTTTCTCTGGTTGTAGTGTGGAAAAGTGTGCACTAGTGGAACATAACAAACACACCTAATTATTCACTCCCTTATGTTTCTTCTTCTTCTTCTTTCTTCGGTTTTGGTGGCCTTGACTACCAGGGTTATCCAGCCAAAGTCTCTTCTTTAGGTGTTGATCTATGTTTTCCCACTAGGTTCGTCTGAGAGACGAATCTGGAATGTCCCACACCCAGTGGTTGGTAAAGGTGAAGTTATTGAGAGAGTGCATGGCAAGAAGTTATTGAGAGAGTGCATGACAAACACGGACCTTTATAAAAACCAAGTCCGTGATGCCAAAAAAAAAAAAAAAAGAAACACCAAGCCATACAGCCATGGAAAGCAGCATTCAAAGCTTAATACCGGCCTCAAGCAAAAAGGACATGACCAACCTGACATGGTCTACGGAGAGACGTTTCGGAAATAGATTCTCATGAAGAGTGAAAGGGTTTTCTTGAACTGTTCTACCGAATTTGCGATGAAAGTTATCGATATTAATATAGTTGAAAATACAGAATGTAAAAAAGTGCTCCAAGTCTCCTATTTCTCCACAGTCACAGTTCGGGTCACCCCTCACATTAATCCTATATCGGTGTGCGGAGGTTAGACAATGATTTGATCTCATTCGTGTGAACGAGTTGATTGTTCTACGGTCCAATGTAGGCAGGGCCTGAAACCATGGTTTTTTGGGAGGAGTTTGTACTTTAGATCCGTAAAAATTGCCTTTGGGCTGTGAAATTTGCATATACTCGTCAGTCCACCTAGTCCAGATCCTGTCCAGAATCATAGGTGGTGTGTCATCTCCATGCATCCTACCCTGTTCCATTTCCAGTCTTCTCGCTATATTTGCCAGCACATCAGCCTTCTCATTTCCAGATATACCCGTATGACTAGGAATCCAAAGCAATTTAATGTCGAAGTCAGCTTCCCTTAATCTAGTGAATTCCTCCCTTACTCGAGTGTTTCCAAATCCTTGTTGACCTTGATTTTCCTTGAGCAAATTTTTTGTAGTGCACTCAGCGAGTCAGTACAAACTATTCTTTTTCCAAGCCCCTTCCTTTCAATCACCTGCAAAGCAATCTTGATAGCAGATATTTCGGCTGAATATGTTGATGTTGTCTGCCAATTTGACCGAAATCATCGTGTCATTGATGTCGCAGTAGACGCCCGCACCAGTCCTTCCTTCCGAATCTTTAGATCCATCCGTATATATTGCCTTAAGTGCCAATTCACAATCAACGTAAGCGTAATACAACCGTAAACGTGACCGTGAACATAACAGCAAATATTACGTTAGTGTTCACATTAAACATAAACATGATTCGTAATATCGTTACGTGCGCCGCGTACTTGGGTCTGTTATTCCTTTGAGCATATAATTTTGAACAGACATACCGATACAGTACATTTATCTTTACAGATTACGTTTCCGTTACGTCTTTTTTACGTATTACGTTCATTGTGAATTGGCACTTATGAATGTTCAGGATATTTGTCTTCTATAAGTTTGGTTGTCTCCTTCAATAGGGAGGTTAGCCTTGGTAAAAGATATATAACTCGTGTGAATTTTCCAGTCAATCAAAAAGTATGAAAATTTGGCATACCTTATGATTTTTGGTAGAAATATTGACGTTTCTTCAAAGCCCTCCACAAGAGGAACATTCTGTTTATCACTGCAATAATGAATAATGATCTTCCGTATTGACGCTTTCGTATAGTTTTAGGATTAAAGGAGCTACTGGGTGGTCATCCACACTGAACACTCTCACAAGCGATCTTGCAGCCAACCAAATAATTCTCTTTCTCATAGGCAACTCGCCACTTTCTGCCAGTATAATATTCGTAGGTGTAGATTTCATCAAACCAAGTGCAGTTCTTAGAGCTTGAAGCTGTACTCTGTCCAGCTGAATAAGAATGTATTCCGGTGTGTTAAAGATAAAAATGCTTCCATAGTCAAGTTGTGGTCTAACATAAGCCTTGTAGAACATCAGTTGGATCGATGGATGTGCACCCCACCACGTTCCACACAGGGCTCTCATGGCATTGATTCCCCTTTTAGCTCTGGTGATCATATGTTGAATCATAGGTCGAAATTTCCAACTGGCGTCCAACAGTACCCCTAGGCCCTAGGTATTAAATCTGCTGGTCGAAAGGTATGTCAGTGTTTCCAATCCTTATCCTGACAGGACACTTCACTCGATTCCCTCTGTGAAAGATGATAGCTTCAGATTTTTGGGGTGAAAATTGCAAATCGTGGGCCTCAAGCCATTCCACAAGGTTACAGATAGTCTCGTTTAATTTAAGTACAGCGGTGTGAGCATCCTGAGCACTACATAAAAGTGCAGTGTCGTCTGCAAATTGAAGTAGGGTAACATCCGCAGGTATAATGTGCTTCAAATCGTCACAGTAAAGGTTGAACAGAGTGGGACTTGATGTCGATCCTTGAGGAAGTCCTTTGTTTGCAGTGTTTGGTCCAATCAGAGCTCCGCTCAAAGGGTCTCGAACATATATCTCACGACCAATCAGCAGGTTGATGATGAGTCTAGACAGATTTAGCGGTATTCCATATGTTTGCAATTTCAGCCCCATCAAATTCAGATTTACATTGTCATATGCTCCCCATGCAACCCCCGTGAGGGGTTGCTGGTCCCCCATCGGGCGCCTCCCCAGGTGGCGGATAGGGGAACGCCTCCCGGATATGGGTGGTACCGGTGAAATCAAATAGCCGGGGCGGACCAAAACTAGCATTGCGGCGTCTGACCCAGATTGGGCGGCTACAAACAGCGTCTGACCCACAGTGGGCGGCTGATATTCAAAACTCACCAAGCCGTCTGGCCAGCGTGGTGTTTTATGGCCAAATACCCCTATGAAACATGCCAATAAATAAAACTACAGTACCCCAGGCGAGTAGAGTAACGCGCTCAAAATCTCGCACTGATAGCAAATCAGTCTGTCCCACGGATTCTGGGGGGGACATAAAAAAGACTTCAGAGTATCAGACGCTGTACATTGGAACATACAATGCGCGATCCTTGCTTTCGGAGGAACGTTTGGTCGAACTGGAGGAAGAGCTGAGGTGTGTTAAATGGGACATCGTCGGTCTCTGTGAAGTCAGGCGGAACGGAGAACAGCTATTGAAGTTAAAGTCAGGACATACCTTTTACTACGCAGGAGAGAAAGACGGTTCCATCAGCGGCACTGGATTTCTTATCCACAAACGTTACGATCCCTACATCGAGTCATTTAAGAAAATATCAACAAGAGTCATTTATGTAATTATTAGATTAAATAGAAGATATAGTCTAAAAATCATCCAAGCATATGCAACAACTAGTACCCTCACCGACGAGGAAATAGATCTTTTTTATGAGGATGTGAGCCTAGCCTGGGAGGACCGGAAAACTCATTTCACAATTCTGTGTGGTGACTTTAATGCTAAAGTGGGTCTAAAGGCTGATGTTTCCGAGACATCGCTTGGGTGGTTTGGTACGGAGGGCAGAAACGATCGCGGCGAGACACTTCTGGGGTTTTTGCTACAAAACAACCTATTCCTTATGAACAGTTTCTTCCGCAAAAAACCCAAACGGAGGTGGACTTGGAAAAGCCCAAACGGTCTGACTAAAAATGAGATCGACTTTATAATAACTGATAATGAACATATCATCAAAGATGTATCAGTACTAAATAAATTCACCACTGGCAGTGACCACCGTATGGTAAGAGCAAAAGTCCGCCACAATTTAAAAAAGGAGCGACACAAAATGGTCAAGACGTCAAATAAAAAACCTTCTCATCCGCCGCTTGATACTCATAAACGCCAACAATGCATCTACGACCTATTAAAAGAACCTGAAATACATATGAACGTGAATGAAGAGGAAAAGATAAACACCTTAAACGACACTATAGTGAAGGCCCTGACAACAAGCCAAGAAAAACATTCCTCAGTAACTAAAAAGGACGAAAGGATAAGCGAAGAAACTAAAGAACTAATGCGAGAAAGAAGAAACAAAAGAAGTGAAGAAGCAACCACAGAGGAAGAGCTAAGGGAAATAAACAGACAAATCTCCAAAGCAATAAGAAGAGATACAAGGAGATACAAGGTAAGAGAAATTGAACGAACCATAGAGAATAACAAAAGCATGAAAGTACTCCAAAGAAAACTTGCGAATGGAAGGAAAGAAATATGCAAAATGAGAAACAAAGATGGAGAACTTACGACCAATAGAAAGGAAATATTAAATATAGTGGAGGAATTCTATAAACTCCGCTACAAAAGCCAGTATGATGATAGTGACGAAGAAAATCCTGAACCCGAAATTTTGACATCAAAAGGGGGCATTGTCAACCAAGGCTCCGAAGAGATTCCTGATATCACCATAGAGAAAATAGAGTTAGCATTAAAAAACACAAAAAATAATAAAGCGCCAGGGGAAGACAACATAGTTACAGACGCAATAAAAATAGGAGGCCAACATCTACTGCTAAAAATAAAAGAGCTTTTTAATCTCTGTCTATTCAACGGTTAAGTCCCAAAAAATTGGCATAATTCCATTGTAGTCCTGCTTCACAAAAAGGGAGATATAGCAGAACTAGAGAACTACCGACCAATAAGCCTTTTAAGTCACCTTTATAAACTGTTTACTCGAATTATAACCACCCGACTGGAAAATAAATTGGATTTCTACCAACCTGTGGAACAGGCAGGCTTTCGTCGTGGATTTGGAACGAATGACCACCTTCAAAGCGTCAAAACACTTATAGAAAAAACAATCGAATACAACAGAGCTTTAGTAATGACATTCGTGGACTTCCACAAAGCCTTCGATACAATAGAGCTAAATGCATTGTGGAAGGCACTTCAGGAATGTAGAGTCGACTACCGATATACCAAACTCATCCACAATATCTACAAAAATGCAACAATGACTGTAAAACTACATGAAAATACCAACCTCATAACTATCGAACGTGGTGTTCGGCAAGGCGACACGATGTCACCAAAGCTGTTTATTACAGTCATGGAGAGTGCATTCAAACAGTTGGACTGGAGTCAGAGAGGTTTGAACATAGATGGCAAGAACCTAAACAACTTACGTTTTGCAGATGACATAGTGCTATTCTCGGACAATCTAGAAGAAATGCGACAAATGTTGCAGGACCTGCAAGAGGTGTGTGGAAAAGTCGGTCTTAATATCAATATGGCAAAAACAAAATTCATGACAAACCTTGCTCCCAGCTGTGGCTTGACGATTGGTGGAGCTGAAATTCAAATGGTAGATAGATATGTGTACCTTGGCCATGAGGTCAGCATCTCAAGGGATAACCAGACATGTGAACTAAAGAGAAGGCTAACTCTCTCATGGGCAGCTTTCGGAAGACTTAAAGACGTTTTCAAGAGTGATATTCCCGTCAATCTAAAAAGAAGGGTTTTCGATCAGTGCGTCCTACCAGATATGACATATGGCTCAGAAACCCTAACACTAACAACAGCAACTGCTAAGAAACTTAGAGTTACACAGAGGAAGATGGAGAGATCCATGCTTGGTGTGACCTTGAAGGACCACATAAGAAACGAGGATTTGCGCGGAAGAACCGGTGTCAGCGATGTCGTTGGAGCTATTGCAAAGCTTAAGTGGAACTGGGCTGGCCACGTTGTACGGATGCGGGATGATCGATGGGAAAAGAGGCTTCTTGAGTGGAGACCTAGAACGGACAAGCGAAGTAGAGGAAGACCGCCTACGCGTTGGTCGGACGATATTAAGAGGACCCGCAGCAACTGGATACAAACAGCACAAAACAGATTGGAATGGAAAATGATTGGGGAGGCCTATGTTCAGCAGTGGACACAGAGGGCTGAATGATGATGATGATGATGCTGAAGTTAAGTCAATCAGAACCATCACAGTTTTTTGCCCTCTGGCACAACCTACGACGGCTGTGAAAATCGCCGATATATTATCAAACACTCTTCTACCACGGCGAAAAGCAGATTGCCACGGGTACATTGTAGAGGTTTTTTCCAGATGATGGTCCACCCTTGATAATGGATCCCAGAATCTTCAATATACGCGAGGCCATAGCAATGGGTCTCCATCCTGATGGAATATCAAGGTTCTTGTTCGGTTTCGGAAAAGGCACGACCACATACTTTTTCCAAGCTTCCGGAACCACACACTGGTCCTCGTTCAGCAGTTCATTGATGGTTTTAACCAGATAATGTGTAGCCGTTTCTGGTAGATTCTTCATAAAGGAGTATGGGATCAGGTCCAGACCAGGCGAGGTGTCCTTATCTTTGTTTTCTAGTTTTGTTTTGATTTCTTGGCAAGTAAAAGGAGGGGCCTGTTCCGTGTCACCATGTAGCTCCGGTATTGAAATGTTATCCAGTAAGAGTGGGGTCAAGTCATATAAAATATCATGGGCTATATCAGTATTTAAAGTTGTTCCGTGATTTTGTGGATTGATTCTGTTGTTGAAGCGCCTGACAGAATTCCACACTTCTCCAATTGGTGTGTCCCGGTTGAGATCCCTACAGAATTTAATGAAGTTTTCCATTGTGAAATGCTCTTTCAGCTTGGAAAACGCTTGTCCCTTTTTTTTTTGGTCTTGGAACATTCATCATACCACCAGCAATGTTGAGGTCTGGTTCTATTGAACGTTTTTTTGAGAGGTATGTGTTCATTGGCACCATTTAAAATAATTCTTTCGAAATCCTCATAGGAGGTAGGTGGAGTTTCAGTGACGCTGTTCTGGATTGATAACTTGTAGTTAAGCCAGTCTGCTGCTTTATTCCCTCCCTTATGTTTAAAACTCGGTTTAAAATCTACATACAAGCTAACACCGTCTTAAGATAGCCCGGGAGGTACTAGAGGTAGTCTTTATCTTTATACGATGTACAGGGTGTCCCAAATTCGCAGGCCAACGGGTACCTACTTCTTTAACCGTTACAAATACTTAGGTTCTGGTAAACTTTAGTCCGGCACGAGAATTGATATATTACTTGTTTTAGTGAAGAGAGCGGCTCATATAGAGTAATTAACAAGCATAAAATGTGCGGATGATGCATGTTTTAGACGAGGTTTTACATTTCAAATTTGGTTTGAAAGTTATCTCGGATTCAGTGCTAAAACTACGTCACGTGACAGTTTTCTGCATGGCGTAGGAGTAGGTGTCTAATCGTTGACATGGCAACGCTCGACTTACGGCTGACAGTGTTGCCAAGTCGCATGCGCCATGCTATCTGTCTACCCTCAAACAAGAGTTTGTTGTGGTTAGGGTCATGGTAGAGTTAGCCTAACTCTAACCTGTCCCGCTTTTAGCGGGATTTCCCGCTTTTTGAAGCTCTTGTCCCGCGTCCCGCTGCATCTATCAGCGGGACGTCACTTGTCCCGCTTTTTTGTCTCTTCAAATCCTTGAAAAGTATATCCAACAATAACAGTAATATTATATTATGAATGCGGCAACGTTGGGAAGAAACAGCAGTAAGTAGCGCAAAGCCGTACATGAATCGCGTCGCGACAGCAACGAGTCTTGGCGAAGATGAACGTATTTGTATGTCGTATCTATCGTATCCTCGCCTCGAATCTCGAATCGAATGTTCACTTAGATTCACTTGTTTATAACCATTGACTTTAAATACTATAGACTGGGCATCCCATTCATAAAATGGTATTAGTCTTGACGCCAACATCACAATAAGTGCGAAAGAGACAACACTATGAGTGGAAAGAGATAAAACGAGGAATCCGAACCCATCGGGCAACACCGCATGAGGACATGTGATTCTTATAATACGTACGTTCGAACTCGATTTTCATCTGGAACAGCGGCGGCACATTTCGAGTCTCTACCGTTTTGTATGAAAAATATAAATGAATATTAATTTGGGTAGGTACCTATGTCGTTATTGTTATATGACAGTATATCACATTTTTGACTTTCTGAATCAATAAAAATTGAAATTTTCATAACATTAAAAATTAAATCTCCTGCTGTTCTTCCGACAATAATGAATTACGGTTCCGAATAAAATGACAACCAAAATACAAAATATATTTCGCCTTTCTTACATATCTCTAAGGCCATTTTACTCAATTTGCCATATGATTTTTGTTTTTGGAGACGGGGAAACTGTATGGTCTGCCGGTGAGTCATGATTGGCAAGCTTCCCGGTTTTAAATATTTCATTCCATCAATGTCACGTAAATAGTCTTGTGAGTTAAAATGGGCCGAACACAAAAAGGGAGGTTTGATTCGAAGTCGGTCCTCGTCAATCCTCACCAAAGAACACCAAATATTTCGCAGCTCTTCATTTTTTGGAAATCTAAAATTGGATAACAAGAAAAAAATATAAAAAATAGGAAACAGCAACGTTTTACTTTTCTTGTTTCTAATACATAAGTATATGTACAGGCGAAAAGTATTATAAATAAATGGCCGAAAAACTATTTTTAACTATACCAAAATGATTATCAGTGCTGGAAAGTGAGTGGAGATAAATTCAAAGAGATATGGTGCAGGAGTCATACTAAACAAAGACCGCAAATATTGGTATACTTGCAAATTGAAGCAGGTAAGCAATATTGTTTATTGGTCTATTCTTCTTTAAATTAATGTCTAGACATAAATTTAATTTTGTATGTTTAGATATAAATTTGGCCCAAAAACATTTATGTCTAGATATACATTCAAAGAAGTATGGGCAAATGAACAATACATAATGCGTAGGTACCCTGCTTCAATTTGCAAGTACCAATATTTGCAGTTTCTATTCACTTTTCGCATTCTCCAGAAAATTAAACATTTTTTATATATCCTATACCTACCTTAAAAACAAAATTGCCATTTTTTCTGGCAAGTTTTAAAATGTAAAGGTTTATTCGGAAGCCTTGGGAACAGGGTAAATATCTATTTTCAACCATTGAACTTTAATTTAAAACTTTTTTCCAAACGTCAAATTAAAAAGTGAATTGCGGTGTCCATTTAGCTGTGCCCTGTGCAAGGTTTTTTTATATATTAATTTAGACCCCCTTTATCTTTTTTATTTGACGTTTCTGACAAAAATGTCCCTTCATAAAAGTCTATTGATTGGTTTCGAGCAAATTGTTGGAAAAACTATTTTTCGCTTTAACAGGAAGAAAGACTGGGCGTCGTCAAAATTTTTAATTCCAATTGAAAGGTACAGGCAAAGAGGGCGATATGTCAAAAAGTTAATTTCGTGATAAACGCGAGGTTTTAAGAGCTCTAAAAAGTGATTATAATAATAATAATTGTAAAAGTAAGCATTCTTACTGAAGACTTCAACCTTATTGTAATAAAAAAAACGAAAATAAGACAGTTGAGGAAGTATCCAATAAATAATTCATCTTTACTGTGTATGAAATAATCGAGGAAATGATGGAATAGGTATTCAAGTAATATGAATATCCTTTCTTATTTGAGAACAATCGGTTCCTATTGCATAAAACACTACCATTCAGGCTTTTTTTCCAAATCAGTTTCATTTTTTCGTTGTTACCTATTCACGAATAAAAGCAAACATTTAAACTTCCTGAAGATTGAAAAATCCTCATTTTCATGAATGAAATATGATGATGCCTCTACACCACTGGATCCCTCTCCAGTCAATGCTCAATGCAAATTTGACACTTACCTGTGAATGGTGATTTCTGGATCCGAATGGTCCGGTTTTTGACACAGCAAGCACAATCTTACCATTTTTCACAAATAGTCACAATACAACACTTCAGAAGCACGAAAGTAGAAGTTTTCAAGTTGAAACCCCATGGCATCACCGCACTACCTTCAAAATCGAAACCAGCTGTTTAAAGGCAGCGTTGCCGTGTACTAGGACTTATATTTACTATGTATCGCCTGTATCCAATGCACAAAAAATCATTATTTAATGAATGTTAGTAATTAAGCTTTGAGTAGCACAAAAATGTTTCACATTATTTATGATATGAAATAATATCATCATTAGACACTATCACCGTTGTTCAACATTGAGTTGATTCACACGAAATCATGGTTGTAAATGTGTCTGATTATGCGATAATCTAGAATAGTGAACCTTGATACCTTCTTGAATAATGAACAATACTCAATCCTCCTTGATTTTCATTGTATCATGTCTTATCAATCAATTTCGTACACAGAGGAATTTTCATTGATGAAGATTTGCCCAAATCGGCAACCGCGTCCAAAGCAGGTTAGTTTTCGTCGACGCAGATAGATATAACTCGACAAGGATAGCGATACAGTGAATTTCTCGAGACATACGTCCATTATTTTTGAAGGTTTCCTTCTCTAAAGCCTTATAAAACTCAATGTTTATAACTCACAGTATAAACTTTGTTCTATGCTCACAGTTTCCCGTATATATATTCTTTATCTATGCTCACAGTTTGAATTGTTTCTGATCTGTTCCCGTCAGAAATTAAATTTGTGAAATATAATCGGTCCTTCAGTTGATTCCAGTGTTCCATAAATTTCAAGCCATTCTTTTTAAAGAAAGTAAGTCGTTTAAGCAATATTACTGTATTTAACACGTTTTCAAGATATTGTTGGAATTGAGAAAAAAGTTTTTGCAACGCATTGAAGATAAATTTGTACCTTTTCTTTGCAAAAACTTCTTAAATCTTCTTTCCAGTACAAATAACGAGAGAGTTTTAAAAGAGTTCTTGAAATGTTATGAAAATATTCTCTTGTATAATAATATGGAAGAAAGGTTCAATTTTTCAAACGAAAACTATATGTGTGCATTCAATTTCTTTTCACCAAAACAGAAGTCAGATATTAGTTTTGATATTCTTAGTCAAGCTGTTGAGAAGATTGGTATGAGTTCTATATTGGATATGGACCAACTTTATAATAAGTTTTGTGAAGTTAAGGAGACCCTTTTTGAAGTTGTGTCACAAAAAGAATTCAAAGATCCCATTGGAACTTGGAATAAAATTTTTAAAAATATTCGTGTGAAAAATTTGCAAAAAATATTTGAATTTTTGTGCTCAATTCCTTCTTCAAATGCACCATCTGAACGTATATTTTCGTTGTGCCAAAATGTGTGGACTGTTTTTTATAAAATAAAATGTGTCCCGCTTTAGTCATTGAAGTCCCGCTTTTTATTGATGTTTTTCCCGCTATATTCAAATGTAGAGGTGGCAACCCTGGAGTTAGGGTTAGTTTGGGTTGGCAAAAATTGATGTCGCGTAAGCGACATCTATTTATTATGTTACCGTGAAAGTGCGAGGTAAGGGATTGTATACTCTCCCTGATGATTGCACACATTCACTAAAAAGTCCAGTCAACGTAGGTCACAATCGAAATTACCTACTTCCACGAGTGATTCACTGTCTGTCTCTAGTTGAAGTAAAATCTCGCTTGTTATCAGATCACACATAGGTAACCTAAAAGTTGAGTTTTTGTTGTGAATGGAAAATGTTCATTGTAAAATTATGAATTATTATTCATGAATATTAAATTACAAAGGATGCAGTGGCTGGCGGGTTAGGCTGGGTACAATTGCATTTGTTTGGTTTTTGTTTTAAATGGAAAATGTTTATTGTGAAATGAATAATTAATATTAAATTACAATACAGTGGCCGGCGGGTTAGGCTGGGCACAATTGCATTGGTTTGGTTTTTGTTGTGAATGGAAAATATTTATTGTAAATTGAATAACTATTAAAGAATATTAAAATGTTTGTGGCACAATGGTACCTATTTTATATCAAATATTACAATTACTGATAAGTTATGTAGACTTTGTAGAATTACTAGTGATTTTATAATTCATTCCCTGAGGAATGTAGGAATTTAATCTTCTTTTGTACCCCATTTCTTACTGTCACGGGTTTGGTTAGTGAATGTCTAAAATCACCAAAAATTACACATAATCACTGAATTTCTTACATTCCCTGAATACTCTTTTGCAACATTCCCTTGTAGACTGTGACGAAGCTGTCAGGTAAGGGAGTTTTGGCACTGAATCCAGGAGGACTTTCATAAAATCTTTAGACTGAACACATGAATCATCCGCAAATTTAATGCTTGATAATTATTTTATATGCACCGCTCTCTTCACTGGAATAAAAAATATACCAATTCTCGTGCTGGACTAAAGTTTACCGGACCCAATACTTACGTGGTCGTTTAAATTTGGAAAAAGTTGTCTATTTTTAACAATAATATTTGGTCAAGAAGTCAATATTTTTTTTTAGTAAAATCAATTAACTACCTTATTATTTTTTTCATGTGCGTTTATTGTTATAACAGTAGTTTGTATCAGTTTGGGTTATTGAAGGCGAAGGGGTTGAATAGAGATAAAAACCTGGATAAAAAGGATTGTTTTTTTTGTCATATTTTTCCGAATAGTGTGGAGTAAAATCAGGATTTCGATAGATCATAGTAAGATGTGAAGACAAGTTACAACAAATATTGATGTAGGATACCTACAAAATAAATACAAAACGCGACATAAGTGTGTACTTTCTATCTTTCTAATACTTAATTATCTTTTCAAAGTAAATAAATTCCATAGCAAATAGGTACCTATATTTTTTGTAATTTAGAAAAAAGTTTCAATAATGGCAATTATGTAGCATTTTTTAGATAAGTGCCCAATAAATGAATTGATGTTTGAAAAAAAATATCATTTTCTCAGGTGTGCAAACAATTTGATACCTAACAGAGCGACCCATTTGAAAGCGGGACCTCCATAACATTTTTATTTAGCGATTTTGACGATTTTTTTGTAAATGTGGAGAGAAAGGCATTCTAGATCATATTTAGAGGCTGAAAAATCCAAAATTCATATTAGTGATTTTATTAGAAAAAATCTACCTATGCCACTGGATTCGTCACACCCTGAAATGGATCTGTACCAAATTTTATAAAAAAATATTCAAAACCAACGATTGATTTTATTATGCACCAAGAAGCATTTTACCTCGTAACTCCTGGGATAGCAAATCTATTACAACAAATTGATCGAATAACAAAATTTATTAGATATTCTTATGTCAACTTACACTGAAAACGAACAAACGAAATTAACCAAAAAATATACACACAGGAATAATATTTTTGAATTGTATATCTTTTCATGAAATTTGGTACAGATCCATTTCAGGAGATGAACAATCCAATGGTGTAGGCAGATTCAAACTTTCAGGGTGTAATAAGGATGAGAAGACCTTCAAAATGAGGTGTCACTCGACCCCCCTTTCCATCAAATTTGAAAGCAATATACAGGGTGTTCCAAATTCGAGCAGCATCATTGGGATCTCGGAAACTAGAAGAGATACGAGGTCGGTTAAACGTAGGCAAATTGGCGCAATTTGGTGCCCATCAAAACATCCTTTCAAATTTGAAAAAATCCGACTACTTCCGAAGATTTCTGGGAAAAACCGAATATTCGCGATTTCATTTTTATTTTTTCACAACTCTATTTGAATAGATATATCAAAATAAATTTCACTTTCTCATCGCTACTTCTCCTGTTTCACTAAATGGTATTGTCAGATTTTCAAACCCACGTTTCGTCTTTGAGCTGTCATCATCAACTTTGTTTTTTTAAGATACGGCCATGGGTTTTTTATTGCCGATTTTGTTGAGATCCTCTTATGTTCCTAAACCAACGAATCCAACGATGTATCGCACTCATTCAAAAAAAAAAATATATTAATAGAATTTTCCATAAGAACTCATGTTTTAGAGAGAGACAAAAAGTATATTTTCAATAGGATTGAAAACGAATACGTTTTTTTGGATAAGTGCGATACATCGTTGGTTTAGGACATAAGAGGCTCTTAAAAACCATTATAAAAAATCCAGGGCCGTATTTCAAAAAAAAAGATTGTGAAATTTATTTTGTTATATCTATTCAAATAAAGTCGTAAAAAAATAAAATGAAATCGCTAATATTCGTTTTTTTTTTCAAAAATCTTCGGAAGTATTTGGATTTGTTCAAATTTCAAAATAGTGTTTTAATGAACTTTGCCTTCATTTAAACGACCTCGTATCTCTTCTAGTTTCCAAGATCCCAATGATGCTCGAATTTGAGATACCCTGTACATACCTACTTAATTTTAATCTGTTTTGTGTTGATATGTCGATATCATTATTTAAGATTTGATAATTTTTATGTTAGATAAATCGGTTTTATTCATGGCATATAATTGAGACTTATCAAGAGACAACAAACTACTCGTTTTGTTATCAGTTTTTGAATAAACTAATGACCTCTAGAGCTTTGGGAAGGAAGCCAGAATCTCGCCGGTCTAGACCAGTTCTGTCCCTTCAATCAGCTCCGACAGTTTTTTTCGACGGGTGGCCGATTGTATCCTTAGAGTGTCTTAGCCCAGGTGCTGCATGCCAGTTTCTGAGATGTTGTTCACATGACCATCCCTGTACTGTCGCTTTAACCGTCTTTGGTGATACTCCAGTTCAGTCTGACCATCCGAAAGAATGTAGATATTCTGGTTATTGCAGCCTAGCCTGGCAATCTTTCGTGCACCTTCTCGGATTGTTTGCATACCCGGTTGGTAGACAGTTGTCCTCTGGACTCTAGAGGGATACTGAGGCTTGTGCAGGGTTTGATGGCGTATATGCCGGCCACAACATGCCAAATTGCGAAGTCACATATTACCTTCTATAACTTCAACATGCCATGCTCCGATTAACCTTGATCGATAGACGTTCAGCATGAGCCTCCCTTTGATGTGTATGTCCAGGGGGTTAGCCCTAGAACAATTCCCAATGCAGCCGTGGGTGTGCTCCGACCTTCTTAGTTTGTTGACCGTCCTTGACTGTATTGTCCGCGTCCAACATATTGCAGCCTCATATGGGCGGTCACTTGAATGATGCGCGTGAGCTTATCTTGTTTGTTGTAGTATCATGGGTTCAGACATACTGTCACAGAACACATATACTAAGTTTAGAAGACAAACTGGCGTATAAAATTTCACGGAACAATGCGCCACGGAATGCAGTGGATGCGAATCGAACTATCAGACCTGTATAATGTATTATTAAAGATTTCTGCAAAATACTATAAATAAAAGCTTTGACTTTGTCTTTAAAACTGTCTTCATTTATAATAAAGACTAAAACTATGAATGAATGTGTTTTTTTTGGTTTTCTCTTGAATGTCCAGAACCATCTGGAGTGGGGTCAGTGTGGACTTCCCTAGTTGATGTGTTCTGTGCTGCGGGGCGCTGACCCTGTGTGATGGTGAATATGAGAAAACGCCACTCACTCCGGAGGTCTAGGGAAGTGGTGCATGGCTCCATGAGGTGTAGGATGGCTGGGCTGTTACGAATCTTCTCAAGAAACACTTATTCTGTTTCTTCCCCTTTGTCGACCTTTTCAGGATGGTGTCACTTTGCCTCACTGTTTGATTTGTTGTGGAATACTCTGGACGAAATCCTTCTGTTGTTCATCTGGCACAAAGTTTTTTGCTTTTGTGACTTCCCTTATTTTGTAGAGGATACATTTTTCGCCACTTTTCCGATGGTGACTGGAAGATTGATGAGCCTCTAGTATTCCGGGTTGCATCCTGCGTTCTAAGAGGTTTTTTGATGAGGATACCTAAGCATTTTTCCAGGAATCAAAGCATGAAAGACAACATGAAGATAAAAGGTGACGTTCAAATGACTTCTTCTATAATCATGACAAGCTAATAAGCTGTCGTGTGGCATTCTTCGTACCGCCATCTTCACGAAATCTAACGAAAATCAAGCACATCAGCGCCTCTCCGTGGATGCGAATCAAAGCTTTCACTTAGGCCCCGCCCTCCATTTACCTACGTTTTTGTTCTGAACTAATAATATGTGTTCTGTGTTACTGTCCACGGATAGGGTTCACAAGAGCACAAATGGATACAAAATTTAATTTTTCGGAAAAAATCATCTTGATGAAAGGATTTGCTTGTAAGAAAACCACGACTGACGTAGAGAAAATTTTGATTTTTTATACATGGTTCGCAAAAACTTTTAAAACCTGAATTTTTTCAAAAGTCATTACCTTTATTTTTATTTTCAAGCCAAGTTACAATTCTATTTGTTTTTGGACATCATTAGATGTTGAAAGGTGAAATACATACAGCATTGATGACCTTATCTTTAATACAGGGGTATCAAAAAGTTTCAAAGAATGATTTTGTGTTATCAAAAATATTTATTTTGAAAAAATAGATTCCGTGTTTTCTCAAAAGTCTGTATGAATTCATTTAGAAGTTTAAAATTAGAATCTACAGTGAAGAGTAGATGTAAACTGAAGATTAGAAAAACTAAAAAGATCCATGATTCCAAATCTCGGAAATAAAAAATAAAGGTAGTTTACTCTTGGAAAAAATCCAGGTTTTTTGCTAACCCTGTATAGTAAATCAAGGTTTTCTCTTCGTGGATCGTGTTTTTTTTAAAAGCAATTTTTTTTATAAAGAATTAGTTTATCCCGAAAAATTAAATTTTGTATTCATTTGTGCTCTTGTGAACGTAAACCCGAGTGTAAACCCTATCCGTGGACATTCTGTAGAGTCCAAAACCCGAGTGTAAACCCTATCCGTGGACATTCTGTAGAGTTCAAGTCACTGGCACTACTTGTTCAGTTCTTCACGCTGGGCTGGATTTAATGTGATTAGTTGAATCTACAACTCTCTGCCTAAGATTTTTTTTTTGAAATAGGCTTAGAGAAATAGCTGCTGAACCTAACATGTTCTTTATACAGGGAGGGGCACGAAAAACTTCCCATCCAGGTTTTTTCCAAGGTAAAAATCGCTCGGACACGTTAATTTTTGTTTTCTGGAATAGACATTTTTGTCGTATTTTCACCCCCCACTTGTAACCCCTAAGCGGGGATCACCAGTACCAACAAAAAATTAATAAATATTGAAAAGTGATAAACAATAAGAAATAATATTAAATAGTAGCGACTTGAAACTTTGGGGATATAATCTTGACAAAAATACCAATCAAATGACGTATCACTCGACCCCCTTTTATGTTGACAGGTTCAAAAAACCAACAAAATTTGTCCCTCAACATACAAAAATTGATGAGTCCAAGCGATTTTTGATTAATCACTCAACACGTGCGAAAACCTGGGTGGTGAGTGTTTTGTGCCTCACCCCCACCCTGTGTATGTTTTAATAAGGTTTACGGTACCTAAACCTCAAGGTTTTTTGAATAATCTGAATATTGTGAAAATCTCTCGAAAAATCTGATCTAATTTTCAGGTCTCAAATACTTAAGGAGTATTCAAGTTAAGTAAGCGAAATGTGTAGTGAAGTGTTGCAATAGATCATGTTTTATATCTTGATCTGAAGAAACTTGTCATTTGTCATACAGGGTGCCTAAAAATTAAAACTAATCGAATTAAAACTTTCAATGGCTATACGTTGATTTTCGAATGTGACCTCATATTTTTTACTTTATCAGTTAATGTATTCTTTAATTACCTGTCGATTGGTATCAGGGTATCCTCTTGGGTATCCTATACTTAAGTATTTAGCATTTTTACAGAAAACGCCTAATAATCGTTTTTTTTGCAACATTCGGTGTTTTTCAAATACAAATTCTGATGGTGTCTTTTTATCTAGTTACCTATGAATTTTTGAAATGTGACATTGATTAAAAATTGTTCCATCATAAAAGACAAAGTATAAGTCTCGGTAAAAGTAAAAAACATGTTTCATTTGATACATAAAAACTTTCATACTGTAACGTAAAGTATCATTTACCGGACCCAAAACCAGTCCGGTAAATGACACTTGACATCATCAGAGACTGTAAAAAAAAATTACTTGACTACTCCAAAAATGACCATTTTGCATCATCAAAGACTGTGAAATTGCATTGGTAGCATGGTTTGGCTGGCGCCATCTCATGATTTTAATTAATAACTTGACATAGAATGTTGGTAACATATAATCATCCTATCTATGTGAGGCGGACTGCCACTCTAAGTGTATAGTTTGACAAGAAAGCACTTTAAACCGATATTTTTTTTTATCACAGTATGAAACAAAACAATGTACGATACATAGCCGTTAAATGTCATTACACTACTCGTCTAGAAATTCCAGACTCGCCCGTCGCCTCGTCCATAAACATCTTGACTTGTAATTTAAAAAGTCATTTACCGCCTTAGTAACTTAAATCACTTTTATTTAAAGAACAAATGGAGCAAAAAACAATTAATATGCGTTTTCTGTAAAAATGCGAAGACTTAGGTATAGGTACAGGACACCCTAATACCAATCGACAGGTTATTGAAAAATACATTTGCCGATTAAAAAATATGAGATTCCAGGTGCAATATAATTTACAAACTCCTCAAATATTTGAGACAAAAAAAAAGATTTTCTCAAAATTCAAATTATTTAAAAAACATTGAGGTTTAGGTATTATAAACCTTATTAAAACATACTCTTATTTTGATCATAGAATCCAAAAATGCAATAATAAACGGAGAATTTCATAAAAAAAAGAAACGTATTTGAGTCACAATATCAAGATTAGTATAGCGTAAATAACCCTGAATAGTTCTTAAGTGATAATAGTATTTTTTTTTTTTTTTTAATTTGGTTCATGTTATCTACAGCTCCAATTTTATGTAAATAGTAGGTACAGATTGATATCACATTCCAAGCTTGTTGAGTCTAGGTCTTTTATTTTGCTCTCGGGATTTTGGAGCATTTCCAGGTACGCATATTGTAGATTTGAACAAAACATCTGATAATCCCGCTTTGAAAATTCTGCCTAAGATCGTACTTATTTTCCCCACCATTAGCAGCAGACTGAGCAGCGATTTTAAACATATACCCATCTCTTTAGTTAGTTGCGAAAATGAATCTCCGTCAAACGATTTCACTTTTCGGTAAAATAATGTTTTCACCAATAACGATTGGTGAAAACATTTAACAGGTGAAATAATTCCGCTACAACCTACAACTTTTGATAACCGAACTGATAACGCGTCAGTTTGCTAGCTAACAACATGGAAATCTGTAATCTAATTTGGGTTTCAATGTAGCTCATATTGTTTTCAATATCTAAATAAGACACACATGTTGGAAAAGGGTTAAACATTAAAAAAAATCTGTGTAGTTTTTGATACAAATGGCTAGCACCATTCGAAAGGGGGGCTAAAATTATGTACTTCCTGAAAATATTACTATATCTATGAAACTTTTAAACAAGAAGATCAATGTGTCATGATTTCTTCAAAAAATTATTCTCTTAGGGCCGGTTTATCAATTGTGGTTCAAACTCAGCTCAACGTTGAACTGGGTTCAAAGATGCACAGTCCAATGTACTTGAACCGGGTTCAACGTTGAACCATCCTTGAGAAACCGGGCCTTAGTCAAGTTTCAAATTTTACCACTAGACTATCCTTCGTTCAATTATTGTAAAATTTTCAGGAACTCTTATTTTTGTCCCTCTTTCGAATGCAATTTTAAAAATTCTTGGATTGCAAAAGGGTATTTTTGCTTGCGTACATCCGACTGCTTGAAAGTGTACTGTTTCTCCTCTACCTCTACAACATAACGTAGATTTTTAATCTGACGTTTAGTTTCTTCCCAATCATCATCAATTTGAAATATTCACATTGATAGTTTATTTATAGTGATAATTTTAAGTGTGTCTCTTCATGAAGGCACTTTGCATGTAGCGTGAATAAATTGGAAATTATCATAATTTTTTTCATCAGTCAATATTACTTCCCATAAAAATAAAATAGCGTGGCCAGTCATAAATATGGGAAATACAATTTGATATGACTTCAGTTTTTTATGTGTTCATGGCCAAATAATTTTTATGATAAGATGCATTATGTCGCAATCAATAATCTAAAAAGTCAGATAAAAAGATAACATTTTGAAATTAGACCGTTACTTATGAGATATGCGTTTTTTTCGTTTTTTTTTTGTCATCAAATTAATGGAAAGACTTTGACTGTATTTTTTTTGCAAAATTGTTACTTTTCGCTATTATTGTCATGCAAAATACCTGTAACATTGTATAGTGTTCGAGTATTATACGTTGCGTGATATTCGTCAAATCCATGCACTGTTGCAAAACTACTTCATTATTCTACAAAGCCTTTTCTCTAAAGTTTTGCCGATTTGGTATTTATCCAAATTATTAGTGAATCGATAATAAATAATTTGGACAAATAACTTCAAACTCATAGTGAGCATTTTTTATTTATTCGAAATATGAATTTAAAATTCAAAAATCTAAACAAATCTAACTTTCTCCCTCCACTTTATTCTGGTAGTTAGTTCAAACAAAAAAAATCCGAAATTTGCCATAGATTATGATGCCATTATTTATGAATAATACCCTTCACCTAGAGGGAAAAATTTGTAAAAAATCCCATTTTTTGATTGGCCATAGCAGTTGCGCCTTCTGTGGCCGTTCTGGAAACTTGAAAATAATGTCCAACAATTATTTATTATGACCTCAATGGGAAACTCGGTAAAGTAGAAATGTGAATTCATAAGCACTTGTTATTGTTAACAAGATTCAAATGATAAACACAAAAGTGTACCAAAATATTCGAACGTCTTAACTAGCCCACATGATCGCTAGACTACGACACTACGATTCAACTAAGAACTTCACACCGACGATGTCTTCGTCTCTCTCAGGCTATATGAGGCCCCCACGCAGCCTGAGAGATAGAGGGAGAATTCGGCTTAGTTGAATCGTACTCTTCATGATAATAACCAGAAGTTTTGAAAATTTGGCGACTTTTCAAAAGTTTAAAAATGTGTTTGAAAATCGAGCAACTATTCTTTTTTACACATCCTTGCAAGGTCTTTGTTCGAACAAAATACCAATTGGTAAAATTTAAAATTCTTGAATCCACAAATCCTGACAAATGTTATATTCAAAATTACCGGTTTGTTCTATGAAGTTGAATTTATATTGGTTTTCCTCGAAAAAATGCTGGTTGCCAAGTATCCAAAGATACGATAGGATTTGAGTTAATTTGTTCGTTTTTATTAATCACTATGAATTAATTCTTCGCATGGATTAACAAACATCAAACATCTCCTTCCTATCGGCAACAACGCATTTTTTAGATATAGTTGATTCAATGTGTGACTTAGCGTTAGTACTTTGATCCCGACCTCGTGATTGGTGCTTGCATGCTATTCGAATTCGAACTTCAGTACTTATTTCTCATTCAGTCAGGCAGTGCGTTTTGTTCGCGAACAGTGATTCCGCAACTATTCGGCAATTTAAAATGGTTCAAGAATACACTACTGCCCAAGTTAAAGAACACAACAGCAAAAGTAGTACGTGGCTTTTGATTCATAATGATGTCTACGATGTTACTGCGTTTTTGAATGAGGTAATTGATTGTTAAAAATTGAGTAGCGCAAAAATGTTTCGCTTTATCAAGCATGACTTTCATGTTTTTATTGGATGATGAGGGTTTGCATGATGTGGTCTTGAAATTTGGGATAATGTTTTGCTCATGTGCTTGCATGTCCATATTAAAAAAAAAATCTCTTGACTTATAAATATATTGTGGACGTTTTTCTTGATCCATAGTTTGCCTTTTTTAAAACCCAAAATAACGAAATGTAAAAATTGAATGTTATCATTCTCAACTAAACTGCATTTTCAAAACCAATTATTCTTGAAGTACAATTTTCAACGTAGAAACAAATCGAGATTTTTTTTTTGAATTCGCATTGTAAATCTATGTATCTGTATCATCAAACCTTAATTGTTCATTATAAAGGTTCCTTCTCAACAAGTTTTAATTATACATGGCGATCGTTTAAAAAGTTTGCAGATCACAGATCATCTAATTTCTGGTTAGTGTAATGAAACAGGTAAAATTGAATTTAATTATCCCACATTTACATGAAATACGTTGTTTTGGACAGAATTTGATGACGGAAATAGATTATTGTGTAATTTGACTAATTCGTTGATTAAAGAAAGTAGTTCATTTCTCAAACAAAATTTTGTATCAGATAGTTGGACAGCAAAGTGTGAATATAAACAGGTTATACTTGTAAACATTCTTTTGTGTGAATAGACTGATGAAGTTTCAAGACTAGAGTTTAATAATCTGAACTCCGGTTCTTCGCCCAATTTTTAAAATGAACGAAGAGGTCAAATTATATTTTGCGGTTTTGAGTGGGGCAACAAGTAAAGTTATAAAATATAACATTTGGCAGTCAAGAAGAAAAAATTTGGATTGTCAACATTGAAACGTTTTCCAGGTATATTCAAGAAATGGCTTTTCTATCGTATACTAGAGTGCACCATTCATCTGTGTCAAAGATAATGAGTGTAGTTATAGATAAGGTACTATCTCAATCACTGTAACCTTGAATATGCAGCAAAGTTGTTGTACCTATATTTTTCTGTTCAGCTACAGTGATTGTACAATATTAGGAGCACCATGTATGGTTTCTTTAAACATAGACAACATTACCCCGCACTTTATTTATGGTTTTTATGCAATTGCTATGTGTTGACGAATGAAACCGCTAGTACGGTTTTTAGCAGGACCATATATTTTTTGAAAATCGATGGTTATTTTCCATGTATGTGTCATGATCTTTCAATTGATAAATTTATAAAAATGTCAGTATTTAAAGAGATGAATTCACTAAGCGTTAGTTCAACTAAATACATTTAATATTTGTGCCAGTTACAGTGTTTAGGACAAAAGAAGCATACGCAACTTGAAAACATATACTTTTACAATGTATTCTTATCCTATGAATGTAATATTTTGATGCCTATGATTTAAGTGTTAAAACAAAAATGTCAACTTGATGACTACATGGTAATATTTTAATGACGAAATGTCTCTCTAATTTAGGGTCAATGTGGGTGATTTCATATTATTGACTTGTTTATACGAGAAGTAGTGGAAATATAATGATAATTATGTCAAATACAAGAACATTATTAAATATTTTCACCTCCAATCGGTAATGTAAATGACATTTCCGTTGTAATTTTTGCATTTAAAATTCTTTTATTCAATCAGTATTTTTTAACGAAAATGCGGTAATTACTGGTATCAGTGGTATCCGACCTTCATACAATTTGTTTACTTGGTTTTAGTCAAGGTTTTAGTAGTTTTAATCTTTGACCATTAGTATGTATTTTCATAGTACTAATGGCTGTGTTTGATTATTCTGCTTTAACTATAAAATATGTCGCAATTTTTCATGGTAATAAAGCATAATTTATTTGATTTGACACTAGCTGTTATGGGAAAAAGATTTTTATAGTAGAGGTAGGTTCAAAAGTAAAGGTCAATCTACAGTTTAAAATTAAACAGTTAACAAAACAGAAGATTTATTGACCCTACAAAGTAAATATTATGTACTTGACTTTATGCATAGCACATAAGTTTGTTGTTGAAACATAGTGTGGAGAGACACGAGAAGTGCAAATTTCGTATGTTTATTTCTTTCCACACTTTTCATCATACTTCAATATTGAAAGCATTAAGTAGTTGATTGAAATAATATCCCCGAATTCTTATTTTGCTTAAAAATACCTTTTTTGTGATATTCAAGTATATTTTACAACGTTTTAAGAATTTGCACTTGTCAGTTCTGTTTCAGAATGTAAGGTCTTTTGTTTCAGTTAATTCAACCGAGTAGGAAACAGTTTTTCTTATTCTTGCTCATTAAACTACAGGATGCGGGTTTGTAGAATAAGTCCTAGTTGTGAATTTTACCTTTAATCATGTCACCACGGAATTCAATGTTAATGTAGATGTCAAAGCGACGTATTTATATAAGATATAAGATGTATTGGGAGACAAATAATGTAAGTGTTTCATGTTAAATTTCGACAAAAACATTTGTTAGTCTGGTTTAATTGAGTGTGAAATAAATGCAAATTTCATTAGATCATGACATTACATATGAGATTCACAAGGCTCACATTTTCATCGGGATATGAAGTATGATAACTCAAAGGCGTATACTTTTTAACGTGGTTTGAATATTTAATATAATAATGTTTTTCATTTTTTTTTAAGAGAAAACTACCTTTAGAACTCAATTCATGTCAAATCCTATGGTTGCCGTCAATTGGTCATCACATAAGATAGAAAAAAATGGTGTGCCGTAAAAATCTCAACGAAAAGGATTAAAAAGGGTTTTTTTCCCATAAAAAATAATACTCTTATTTTACCTTTTCCATTATGATGAAAATCGAAAATGATGATTTTATTCTAAAATCAACTTTTTTCAACGAAACTACATAGGTTTGATGTTAGATCACTCGGATTTCTTATGAAATAAAACAGTCAAGGGATATAAATTAAAAAATAACGTCCGGTCGTGTCCCCAACTGTACCCATGTCCGTTTTCTGACATTTTCTGGCGATAAGAAAAATAATTAGTTGTCAAAAAGTATTCACTATAGTTTGCCTATAGTTGAATCTTGAAAATAATGATTTTATAAAATCGTATCTACTATGGAAAAACGAACGTTTGTCAATTTATATCCCTTGATCGTTTTATTTCATGAGAAATTCGTCTGATTTAATATCAAACCGATGTAGTTCAATTGAATAAAGTTAATTTCAAAATCAAATAATCATTGTCTATTATTTTCCTTTTAATGGAAGTTCAAATGAGTTTTAATTTTTGTTATCTGATTTGCTACAAAATCGGCATTTGGAGTCCTTTGTGGATTCTAGATAACTTTTCCTTATAACATCATTTGACACCTTGTCAAATTGACTCAGTTTGGACACCAAAATATATATTTTTTCAATTATCGTTAAACTTATGACATGTGACAAAATTGATTTTTTTGATATCAGATGCACAAACTACTCCGAAGAAAAAATCTCAATAGTAGTTGACCTAACAAGTGCGGAGTTCGGCCAGCAATCAAGTGCTGAAAAGTCACTTTACGCGCGTGTTAGGTATGTGCAATATTTTTTCTACAAGAGTGCGGAAAATACCACTTTTTCGCACGCATTTTAGCTTTGTGTCACTTTTCCGCACGCTTGTAGTGGATATTTATTTACCTTACAAGTGCAAGTCGTTAAGGGCGGAAAAGACATTTTCCGTAAGAGTTAGGTACAATGTTTTTCCTGAGTGGTTTTGTCCATCTTATTTAAAAAAAGAAGTTTTTGATATAGTCTAAGAGCCAGCGACACTGGACCTTTCGTCATAAGGGATGTGAAAAGAAAAATTTTTAGGAAGTAGTTTGTAGGCGGGAAAATATAAAACAACGATGTCTGCCAGGCATATCCTGTGCTTTATTAATCAAAATAATTAATGAAATATTCAAAAAAAAACGGAAAGTTTCGTCATCGGGGATGTTGAAAATAACTATAGGGCATTGTTGTTAGACACGAGTACATCAAAAAAATATATGTCTGCCAGCCAAAAGTCTGTGCCAACCACATGTCTGCCAGGATCAAAAAGGCTGTTTTATGAATGAAAGTTTCGTCATCGGGGATGTGGATAATTTTTTTTTTAAATGAAGCTTGAAGTCTCTTGAACAATAAAAAATATGTCTGTCTGCCAGGCCTATTCGATTTTTGTCCGTGTATGAAGGTTTTTCCGCTTTATCAGAAAAATCGTTCCAACTTACATAGTAAACTTTATAATTTGAAATTTTCTCTTCCAATGAATAAATTGATGAATAATTCACATTTTTAGGATAATTTTGATTTTTTGAATCACTACCTTTTTAGTTTTTATATCTCGTGGACTAAAATCATCTTCGGTCACAAACATTTTTCCATTTTTAGCAAAATTATTCAAGTTTTGATCAAAGATTTTGGAAAGTAGTAGGTATGCAACTGAAACATCTGATGTAGAGGTATAAAAGTCATAAGATGCAAGTGGTAGAATGCGGTTTTGCAAAATTTTATAATTTTTCAAAACTTCTTTTATCTCAAATTTTTTTCGGTAGGTTCGGAATTAAGGTTATGACTAAATTTGGAGCAAGTTTTCTATTTATCATTTCACGTAAGGCCAAAAAATGACAGTTTGCTCTTGTTCAATTTTATGTTTTTACTTCTTGAGACGCCCTGTATAATGGGAATCAATTTTCTCATCGTTGCTCTTATTTTTTCAGCAAGCAGACTTTCTGTCGTTTTCTTCAATTTTTGGTTCATTTCACCTCTTGTTAACCACATCCGCGGATATAAAGTATGTATTGTATTATGTTTGTTGCATGTACAATATATTGACATAATAATATGTCAAAAATGTCTAATTTCTCGAAATTCGCCCAACTATGAATCCAGCTTTATTGTGGAGTATTTTTTTTCATGATTATGACGTAATCTATATATTATGTAGATATTGATTATTTTACTGAATAAAGGCTTTCCGCAAATCAAATGTTTCAGTTGAATACCTACTTCCCAAAATATTTGATTTGACCAAAACTTGAATAATTTTGCTAAAAATGGAATAATGTTTGTGACCAAAGATGATCTTAGTCCACGTGATATAAAAACTAAAAAGGTAGGGATTCAAAAAATCAAAATAATCCTAAAAATAAAAATAAATCATTCATTTATTCATTGGAAAAGAAAATTTCAAATTATAAAGTTTATCATGTAAGTTGGAACGATTTTTTTGATAAAGCGGAAAAACCTTCATACACGGACAAAAATCGAATAGGCCTGGCAGACATATTTTTTATTGTTCAAGAGACTTCAAGCTTCATTTAAAAAAAAATCATCCACATCCCCGATGACAAAACTTTCATTCATAAAACAGCCCTTTTGATCCTGGCAGACATGTGTTTGGCACAGACTTTTGGCTGGCAGTCATATATTTGTTTGATGTACTCGCTACTAACAACAATGCCATATAGTTATTTTCAACATACCCGATGAGGAAACTTTTCGTTGTTTTTTAATATTTCATCAATTATTTCAATTGATAATGCACAAGATATGCCTGGCAGACATGGTTGTATTATATTCCCCTTCCTACAAACTACTTCCTGAAACTTTTTTTTTTCACATCCCTTATAAAGGTCCAGTGTCGTTGGCTCTCATACTAATACGCAAAGATTTTCTAATGAGACCTCAAAATGCCACATGAGGTAGAATAGAAACATAAATCATCTAATTGGTCCTAAACATGTTCATTTTTGTATGGACGGAAAAAAAATGAAACAAAATTTTTTCATCCATTCATCGGAAACATTGGATTCTTGGATCCTGCATCAGTTATTAAAGAAGTAGGTAATGCTGCATTTTAAAACTTCGATCCATTTCTTAGTTAACCTGGTTAAGTGCTTTTTTTCACATTCGAGTGTTTTTGTCCATCTTATTTGAAATTACAAAAATCATTTGATTAGTCTTGAATATCTTCATTTTTAACAATACAAACATCGTGCGGAAAATTACAACTTTCAAAACGAAAAATCGTGCGGAAAAGTCACTTTTCCGCACGCTCGTAGGAAAAAATATGTAAACAACTTAATGGCGGGCACTGTATAAAATCGAAAATGAGTGAAATCAATATAATCAATTGAACGACACCAATACGACGAAAAGAAATTGATTGATAGGAAATACATTTTGACCAGTTAATTCTCATTTTTACTATCAATAACAAACGGAAACCTTTCCTACATAATTATGTTTTTTGCAGCACCCAGGTGGCGAAGAAGTACTGCTCGAACAAGCAGGAAAAGATGCGTCCGAGGCATTCGAGGATGTCGGTCATTCAAGCGACGCAAGAGAAATGATGACTAAATACAAAATTGGCACCTTAGTTGCCGCTGAACGTAAAGCCGAGTTGCCAAAGAAACGGGATCCTGAATGGAGGGACTCGCATGATTCTCCCGATAGGTCAGTAAAGTGTGTTAAACATCGGTTTATAGTCATGAACTTAACGTTCAACAAATTGCAGAGATAAATTTAACAGTGCATTGAACTAGTGATATTTTGAAAGACTCTCATGGAATCCCAAATAGTCCCAAATAATCCCACTGAGTCCCAAATAATCCTACGGAATCCCAATAAATTCTATGGATGATTGGCCTTGGAACAACCTACAAAAAATTGTCAAAAATAAATTTAGTCTGTTTTTTTTCTTTCACTGGACTCAATAACTTTTGTATTAACATTTTCTCAATTACTTGTCGTTTGTTAGATATTGGGCTGTCTCACCTTAAATGGACTGTCTGTATACAGGGTGTTTCCTAACCTCATTGACAGTTTGATAGGGGTGATTCCTCAGATCATTTTGAGAAAAAAAGTCAACATGAACGGACAATAGTATATTATTCAACGAGTGGGAAATGGTGGCTATTACTAACGAAGATGAAGTTTGCGCTACGAGCCGTAGAGTGAGTAATAGCCATTTCCCGCGAGTAGAATACAACACTTTTTCTATGAATATTCAATAATTGAAGCGAACTTCACAGTATTTAATATCATTTGTACGACACATTTTGACAACATGACATGACAACTGTACTCAAAGTGAGGTTAGGTTGGTTGGAAACAATTGAGTAATGAGAAAAAAAGTCACTGGTATGAGTAACTAGTCACATTAACCAACAGAAAGTGGATGTATATTACATCCATTATTAAATAGTTATAGAAAAAAGTTTTTTGCAAAATATTTACTCCAAATTTGACCTGACTTTTTAAAAATCCTGTATAACGTTTTATTACGAAATTAAGTTATAGATGTTTTTGCATATGCTAGATTCGGAAATTCTATCTGATTTCAAATTCAAAAAATGCCATGGAAATGACATATTATGTCAATTTTTTTAATGAAAAAAAAAGGGCTTTTCGGGTAATATGAAATAAAAAAAATCAAATCGGTCTATTTTTAATTAAATACAGAGTTGTCGCCAAACAAAATGAAACTCACTCAGATAACCGAATTGTTTTGAATCTACGTGCAACAAACATAATTTTATCATAATGCTCATGATGCAAGCAGCTATGATATGAGATTTATCACATATTTACGACAAAAACATGTTAAAGTGATACGCTATCATGCTATTTTAAGGTATTTTTCAAGTATCCGTTGTTATTGTCAGTTCTAGTATTTGGATTGTGGTGGCAATTGCAATGCGATTGTACCTGCGTTCAGTTATATTTTTTCACCCAAGAATTCAATGAGTGCAAATGCGATATTCAAATTTTAGAAAATTCTGATAAAAATGTTTGTTTCCATTTCAATGGAGAATCCTTGTAGGCGAAAGGAAAGTTGTGGATAAAGCCATGTTTTGTGTTATCTGTACAATTATATATAATTACATATTATATCATACATTTGTAGTGAGCAACCAAAGTTTTGATATCAAAGTATATTTTTATTCTTCACAATGAGTCAGCATCTATGCTTTTTTGCATTCATCTAAATCCTCAATAATGTGTTGCACTAACCTTCAGTTTCCGTATCATTAATTCTCTGGTTAAAAATAGATATTCTACTCTTACTACTTACAGTAATCATTGAGTACAACGCTATTCATTATTGGGAATATTCCATTTGAAATATGATCGCATTTTCATAATTGTAAGGTTCGGATAGGATTGTGTTCTAGAATTTTCTAGATTGTCACAAAATGTTTATGTCAACTTGAATATTGAAGTGTCTATAATCCATAAAAGTATTATTTCAAGTGTTTTGTTTTAAATAATTCACAATCTAGCTAGCATAATGATGCTTTTTGTTGTTTGTCTTATACTTTCTCCGCTTCATCAACAAGGAATCGTAAATAACTTATTTTAGGTACTTTACGACACTCTAATTTTTAAATGACTGTTAAAGTGATGATCTATATTTAGAATGAGGGAATAAGAACGATGAGATGTGAGGATGTCTCCTTTTTTTTTTCTTGTAGTACAAATCTCACTCACAAGTCTCACTGAAAGTCCATATTTTCACTGAATGGCACTATGTATCTGATTTACTAACGTTCAATAAAAAATACGGTCAGCTCACCTATGGATTTCCAATGTTTCAAAAAACATATGTCTTGGCTAACATTGCAAATATTATTACATGAAAGCCACCAAATCCACTTTTTAACCTAACTTTTGTATTGTTGTCGACTTTTGAGAAGTTGTGTTCTAGCGTTTCTGTGCTTTTTTATTAATCAAAATTAGTTCTTTTCATAAGTAAATCTCACTCAAGAATGCTCAAAAGGGTTTAAAATGTATTAAACAAGGGGGTGAGCATGTTCAACATCTTTTGTAATAAAATGTATTAATTTATCTACCATTTTATTGAATTTGAGTTTAAAACAAGCACGGGGAGAGTTGAAGAACAAGCCACATTCAAAAAACCGTCCAAAAATCCACAGGTTCCACCGAGATAGATCTTGTGAAGTGAATACCTGTTTGTGCTAACGGTGTGCGGGCGCAAAAGCCCGATTTCCAATGGTTTTGTGGATTTCATATCATTTCTTATCAATAACTAAATTGATCCTCGAAAACTAATGTCAACAAATTCAATAATGACAATAGATTACATTAAGTGACAGTTGCCATCAAACCATACGAAATTAGCCACGACCTACGTTCATGATAGAGAAAACTACAGCCACCCACAAAACTGTGCAGTCACCTTCGACCGTATTTTTTATTGAACACCCTTTAATAATTGCATGACTTGAAACGCATTTAACTCAATATTTGAGAGTCATTAGCAATAAATTTGGGTCGCCTAGGCGCAATTATTTTAAATAACTAATAACAACATTATTAGCGGCCATAAGTAAATTTTTTAAACACGAAGTCTGACGTTGTTGTTGATTGAATTGAATCAACAAGGGATTCAGAAAGACAACTGAAAGAATGAGATTTCCATCGTCAAAATAAAGTATCCTTCAAAAGATGTGTTGAATCTTGTTTAGACGTGTTCAATAAAATACTTTATTTTTTTTTGCCCGCAACTGACCTTATAATTAGATTTTTTCCAATTTCCCGATCAGTGCACGTTTAAAATATCTATTTAATGACGAAACAATATAAAGGAATATCAACTTTCAGAAACTAATATTGATGAACAAAATCTAGGTCAAAATTGGAAGTTTGTTTATTATTCTAGCTTTTTAATTCTTTTTATATCCGAAAAAGTAGTATATTGTAGGTCTTTGCAATGGGTTAAAGCATTTTGCATAATAAAAAACTAGTCATTATCATGTTCGTGGAAACAGTTCAAAGTTCATGGTAATTCGGGCTATTTGTGAAAGCACATAGGTATAATTATTTTGCATTTAACATAAAAAATTAGATTTCCGAAATTTGACATTACACTTAATTTCCTTTTCTTATTTCGTTAGTTTAAAAGTTAAAAACGGGGTAGCATTGAAATATTTCTATCGATAAGTTCGAATAAAATAAAAAATTTGAATTCTCAAATACTCAACAAAAAATCCTGTGAACTACAAAATTTTCACCTAGTTTAAACTGTCATATATAATTTTTTAGGGGATCGCTGAAAACATAATATTATGCGCTTTTCACCACGATTCAGAGCATTTCTTTGCGGTTCAAATACACATGATGCAAACAAAAACTTCCTCAAAAACTTCTGCATTACAGGGTGGTAAAGAAATAACTTTATATAGTACATTTTGTATCAAGGGCGGAAAGTAGATGATTTTGACGATGGTATAGAAATAATCGATACACTGGGGCGAGTTCAGAAACGTCACACCCGGTGCGAGTGTGATCCAAATGTCAAACCCTAACCGTTCAGAAATGGCAAGCCGGTTTGCTTTTTATTCAACCCTGCTCATAAAGTATCATAAAAACTGTTTGTATGACACTTTATCAGCACAGATGAATAAAAAGTAAAACGACTTGCCGTATCTGAAGGGTTAGTGTTTGACACTTGGATCACACTCACACCGGGTGTGACGTTTCTGAACTCGCCCCTGCACTAGACTGCTGACAAGTCAGACAACTGACAAGTGACAACTGTCAATCATGGTTACAATAGGTGTGTTCCCGTATTCTTTTGTGGTGCGGATTCATTGTCACCGAGATTGTCACGTGATTAGTTCCTTTTAAGTGGGATTTAAGTTTGATTTATAAACATGCCGTCCGCCGTTACGGTTGACGTTCGCCGGTGCCGCTAACGTTGCCGTCGCCCAATGGATTTATAAACTTTAATACCGTCGATTGTCGTCGAAGATTTTTAAATGTTTTGTCTACTTACTTTGAAGTTGATTTGTTTTAGTTCAGTGAGACCTGGTGACTGACTGGAGTATATTTTGGTACAAATCTTGATTTCATGATATAAAAATATGAATTATGGGAACAAAAACCCATTAAGCCATATTCCTATGGCTCAAATCAAATCAACCTTTAGTATGCTCGACTGTCAAGTGGTTATTAGATTCTGTTGGGATCCAAGGAACCGTTGCCCGCGGGCGCAAAAGTACTTTTAGGCCCGGCTGCCAAAATTAGCGACTTTCCGCCTGCTTTGCATGCATTGAAAAGTGGACTTTACGTGTAGGTTGTACAAAAAACTTTCCTCCCGTTCTCACAAAGATTTTTATTTTATTATCATTCTTTTTTGATGTGCTTAAATGTTTGTTACGTCCATCCATACCTCGGGTCGGTTTTCGTTTTTTTTTAAATCTTTTTGTTTGTGAAATATTTTTTTTTTTTCAAATAATCACACATAAGGCTTTGATTGCTGTTTTGCCTATTTGTCGAACCTGTTAAAATTTCTTTCAAATTCGAATTTTTCACCTATTTTGTAAAAAAGTTAACAGGTTTCACAAATCATAACGCAACTTTTCGAAAACTGAAAGTCAAACTCTTATGACGATTTCGACTGGCCCGAATCTTCTCAGTTCGCACGCTTTGTGATCATGCATTTTTTTCGCTCCAGAGTATGAAAATCTAGAACTTTATCGGAGTCAGTGCAAAACTATCAAGGAGCAATAACAAAGTAGAACCGCTGGAGAGTGGATTGACTCATTTGTTAAATTTGGCTGGGCTATAAACTACAATAGATCACTAGTCTACACACTTACCTCAATAGCTGAATACATTTCTACAACATTGATATATTTTGTAATTTTTTGAATGTTCTCATCGTTGAGAAAGATACTGATAAGTTGTTCACCTGACAAAACTTCATCTTTGCTACTACTAGATGAATTTTGCTAGAGAATTATTTTTTTATATATATTTTCCATGTATTGATTTATTATTGAGCAAAAAACACAAATGAACCACTTGAAAAAAATGCAGAATGCACAGAGCTGATCATGTATGACATTTCCAAAATAATTGCACTGAGTGCAAAGTTACGGAATCGCTTTGATGCAGCCGAACAATAAACCAATCTGCACCGGGTCAGTGCAAAGCGAGTCGATCACGCACTTTCCATTGCTCTTGCTGCACTCCTACCAGTCGAAATTGTAATTCTGTTCGAGTTCGCACTGAGTGAAGCTTAGTGCAGCCAGTCGAAACCGCTATTAAGATTTAGATATATTTTTGTTAGATTGAGATAATATGTTACTAACACTGACATTGACATTAACTCCGATTGCCACCACGCAATCGGTAATAAGAACGTTCAGATCAGATTGGACTTGTTTAAGCCCCCCATTCATATACGAGCCCGGACCCGACTCGCGACGATCCGATCCATAGGCATTTATTTTCTTCAAAAAGAACGATAAAATCATGCTAAAATGCCTTGTTGATTTCACACACACAAATTTGCCCGGATCTGTCTCGGTCGGGTAGGGGGTTCGCTGTCAAGACCGGCAAGCCCGCGACTTGACTCGGACCCGCCTCTCTCTACCACACATTGGCGGATCGGTCGGCGAACGAGTCGTGGCTGACCGATCCGGAGAGCTCATCCGCTGATGAATGATGTTAATTCCAACAAAAACCTCAAAACCGTTTCGAGAGATCACATTGTACGTCACGTTTAAGACGGTTAGAAATTGATTCATTCTTTTCGACATAGTACTCCTCTCCAAACTCCAAAAATATGGAAAGAGGACTTTTTCAATGGTCGAAATTCTCTGGCACATCCTGTAAACTCAAAATATTGCTGACTATTCAATGATTAGTTTTAACAAAGACATCTAAACAATAGATTTATGAAATAACATTGTGAAGTGCTTAATTGGCTAAAAAATCATTTGAAGCAGAATGTGTGATTATAAAATCATTGTGAGAAAGGGGGGACGATAAAAAGATAGTATTTTCACAGTTCTCCATCCTGTATATTAGAAGTTTTTTAGGAAATTTATTTCTTGCACCATGTATGTAAAGGGTGTACAGGGTGTTTCCGTATATTTCGTTTGCAGACTAACTCGCTCATTATGCAAGATAGATAGGGACTTTAAATTCAAAGTTGGTAGGTATTAACATAAACCGCCAGAAAAAATATTTTTTCGTATACCGGGTGCACGAGAAAACTGTGGCAGACACAACTTGCAAATGGAACACCCTATATATTATACCATAATCAGATAGACATTATTTTTCTGATCTCAAATATACATGTTAGCATTCCTTCCAGCCGTTTTCAAAATATTTAAGTTTTAAAGTTGGTTTTTTGGTATTGCCAAATTTAGTATCTATGACTACAATAATAATTTGAACATTATTTATTAATTTTTATCCTTTCAATAATCTAAAACAACGAATAAAACAAGTGAATACATCAAATTATTAATAAATTGATATCATAAAATGCATTTAAGAAAATGTGTTGTGAATAATGGCGGGTATATTCAATAATATCAATTTATTATTAATAATAATGTATTAACTTGTTTTATTCGTTGTTTTAGATTATTGGAAGGATAAAAATTGATAAACATTGTTCAAAAAATCATTGTAGTCATAGATACTAAATTTGGCAATACCAAAAAACCAACTTTAAAACTCAAATATTTTGAAAACGGCTGGAAGGAATGCCTACATGTTGTAAATTTTTGAGATCAGAAAAATAAGGTCTATCTGATTATGAAATAATATATAGGGTGTTCCATTTAAAAAAATGCAAGTTGTGTCTGCCACACTTTTCTCGTGCACCCGGTATACGAAAAAATATTTTTTTCTGGCGGTTCATGTTGATACCTACCAACTTTGTATTTGAAGTCTCTATCTATCTTGCATAATAAGCGAGTTAGTCTGCAGACGAAATATACGGAAACACCCTGTACAGTGCTTTCAATTTAATTTGTCACACTTTCAAAAGGCTGTAAAATATTTATTTTTTGAGCTAAATGGTCAACCAAGGGTTTTGTAGGGTTTTTCGTAAAGTTTTATGCTATTGAGTCAAATATTTTCCTAACTGTCAAATGTCAAAATCATTGTCATGACTTACTTTTTTTTAAATGGCACACCCTATATATTATTACTTATTTAGAAAGGCGTCTTTTTTCTGATCACGAAAATATAGCACAGATGGCCTTTCTATTCAATAGTTCAGAGGAAATTGGTATAAATCTGATTAAAATTGAAATATACAGGTGTTCTTTATTTGGTTTCAAATAATTGTTATAGTTCTTGTTTAGAATATTCACCTTACATATAGAAGATTTTCTGGTTTGTAAATACAGCATTTTAATGATTCACTCAAATCAAGAAGTATACCCATTTATTTATTTTCACCAACTCATTGTAAAGGAACAGTATCCACGTATAACATTTGACAATCCGAGTGCAACCCCGACAATTATTGGAAACAAATGAATAAACTCGTGTATCTTCATGCTAAAAAGTTACAATTTTAATCATATTCATACCAATTTGCGCTAAACTAGTGAATAGAAAGAAAGGGCATGTGTGCTATATTTTCGTGATCAGAAAAAAAACGCCTTTCTAAATATGTAATGATATATAGGGTGTGCCATTTAAAAAAGTAAGTTATGTCAATAGTTTCGAGTTTTGACATTTGACAGTTAAGAGAATATTTGACTCAATAGTACAAAACTTTACGAAAAACCCTACCATTTGTTTTTTTGGTCGACCTTTTAGCTCAAAAAATAAATATTTTACAGCCTTTTGAAAGTGTGACAAATTAAATTGAAAGCACTGTACAACTAGGAGAGGTCGCCGGCCATATCCCGGGTACTATTCATCGTAGAGGCTTGCGGCAAAAAAAAAATATCACTTAAACGGCCAAGAGAAAAACTTAGAAAATATTTTCAAGTTTCTGAAATGGTCGCTAGGGGGAGTAACAAGCAACACCAAGTAGAAAAATAGGATTTTTATAGAAGTTTGCCCAATGAAAATATACCCATGGTATGATTTTCTTATTTAATGACTATTCACCTACACTTTTTGTCTAAAACGTTTTTTTCTATCTATCAAAATAAAGAGGTGGGGGAAGTTCAACTGTTTTTCCAAACAAGCGCAAATTCCTCTCGTTTCGCTAGACTGATTTTAACGAGCTTGGGCTCATATGAAAGAGCATGATCTGCACTACAAAATACTTTTTTGACTTTGAATTTCCGACCTCCACCGTCGCCGCTAGATGGCGTTAACTGAAATGGTAGCATATTTTTGAGTTTTAAAAAAAAAAACAAATGTAATGCTATATTCATTTTCATATATTTTAAAAGAGGATACATTTTTCTATAAAAAAATGCAAAAAAAAATGTTTTTTTTCAATTTTTAATAAAATCGTTTAATAAAATCGTTAATTGAATCCCATTGTCGCCCACCCTAAGGTACCGATGATTTTGTGTTTAAAACATACATTTTTCTATAAAAAAATCCAAGAAAAAAAATGTTTTTTTCAATTTTTAATAAAATCGTTTAATAAAATCGTTAATTGAATCCCATTGTCGCCCACCCTAAGGTATCGATGATTTTGTGTTTAAAACACTCATGCAGGGTTATTAACATCTTTATTGTAAATTAAAACGTACAAGAAGCAGTGTAAGTATTAAGTTAATAAACATTTTATGAAAGTTGACCCCCTTTGAACCTTCACATACTTCACAATTGCCCATAAGTACGCCCCTGGAACCAATTTGGCATATTATACTCAAAAAGTATTTGTCGAGACCTATCAAACAAAACAAAAATGTTTCGGTTAATACACAAAAATTTTACAGGTGTGGGGACACTTTAGGGTGGACATCCTGTATAAATAATTGAAACATACCGTCTAGTCGTGTGCCTAACTGTTCTCGTATCCGTTTTTTTTACATTTTCTGCCGATCAGAAAAATAATTAATCAAGGAATATTCACTATAGTTCACATAAAGTTGAATCTTGAAAATAATGATTTTATAAAATCAAACTGTTTTTACTGTACTACTGTAAAAAAATAGTCATGGGTACAGTTAGGGGACACGGCCGAGGGTATTTGAGTATTCGAAGGTATTTTCCAATTCATAGTCTTTAAATGTTTTATTCCATAAGAAATTTAAAGGATTTAACATCAAACCTATGGAGTTTAGTTGAAGAAAGTTGATTTTAGAATAAAATCACCATTTTTGACATTCCATGAATTTTATTTTTTATATCTGATTTGCTACGAAATCGGTATGTGGAATCCTTGATAGATTCTAAACCACTTTTTCTCATAAAATGTTTTGATATCTTGTCAAATTGACTCATTTTTTGATACCAAAATGAACTTTTTTCAAGATTCTTGCTAAACCGATGATCTCAGATCTCAACATGTGTCAAAACTAATATTTTGGTTATCGGACATGCACAAACAATCCGCGAAGTTGGTTTCTTGAAAAGATAAATAATAATAAAAAACCCATATTATGTACCCAACTTTATGGCGGACACTGTATATTAACCGCAAAGAAATGCTTTAAATTGTGGTACAAACCGCATATGTCTTCAGGGATTCGTTAAAAAATCATGACAGTTCAAATAAAGTTGAAAAATTCTAGTGTACCGTATTTTTTGTTGAGTAGTTTATTTCGTTTGCATACACAACGTACCACTAAAATTTGAAAATTTCTTTTACTTGAAATTTTCCTCATGAGAATCGACATAAGCAAACATTTTTAATAGTAACGTTGTCCCGCAACATACATTTACCTCACAATACCATAGTTTTTTGTTCATCACACGCAAGATCGACCAAAATCTCTTTCAATTGCTGACAAATACATCGCCAATGAATTGACTTACAGCTGTTAACTCGAATTCTCATTAAAATAATTTTAAAAACTCCCCACAGACGCTCAAGCATGTTGGGCGGGCACGATTTTGAACTAGGCTCGGACCTTCGAATATTGAACCACTAGAGGCATAAACAAACAATATTGTGTGAGTCGAACATGTCAATGTGAACATGGAGGGAAAGGGAAAAAGTAAGCTCCTGGTTTGCCTTCCTTGAAATACCTTTCACCAGATTTTCTGTCACCAATTCAATAACAATGACTTAAAACTTCACTATATCATCAAATAAATGTATTTATCTTCAATATTCAAGGGGAGTGTAGCCTTTTTCATCGCTATCACTACTAGTCGTTGAAACGATTTTCCTTGATCTTTTACACTAAAAAGTTGATAAGAGGAATTTTTATCACAAACGGCAACGTTGGGCATCAATCGAGCGATTTTAAATGCGTTGCCATGACGTTAATAGATTCGTCAAAGTGACGGCAGTTGTCATTTTCCAGTTGAAAATAATTTATTTGTGCTCGAAAAGAAGATTTATAGCGTTTTCGATTGGTAAAATCGGGCAGCACTGGTGCAACACTCGGGCAATATTTATGTTCGATTGGTAGAAATCGAGTGGATTTTTATGTTCGATTGGGGAACCGGGTCAATGAGTTTTGCACCAAGTGCAGATTTTTCGGCACGAGGTCTTTGAGCTCGTGCTTGTATAGTGCAATTTTAGTGCATTAGCAAAATTGAAAAAAATCATGAAAAATGGTGGATATAAACGTCGCGTGAGGTGATTCTGTAGCCTAGTTTACACCAACAACTTGGTCCGCGGACCAAGTACTAAATTCGAACTATATCAGAACCAAATATTTGGTTGGAATGGTGTAAACTGTTGCGGACTAAGCTGGTCCGCTCTTGGTTCGGTATTCGCCAGCAAGTGTACCGAACTAAATTAGGTTCGATCTGGATCCAAACTATGAGGTTATGTTGATTGTTATTACTGTGAATTGTGTTGGATCTGAGTTTCTAAGGCAATCTGAGCGTACTTACTTATGTTTTTTTTGATTACGAATTGTGTTGATGAATAATTTCGACTTGTTTTTGACATTTGACGAAATGCGGGCGTACTCATTTAGTTCACGCGTTGCAAGACGGTGTAAACGGGCAAGAAGCAAGCATTGGTCCTACCGTACTATCCCCACCAGCTTGGTCCTATCGGACCGAACTAAACGAGTTATCGATGTAAACTAGGCTTGTGAGTGGACAACAGATTTCGAGTTAGAGTTATTATTGTTGGAATCTAGTAGTGCCGAAAAAAGAAAATACTGGCGTTGACGAGTTATGGAAAACGAGTACCTACTCAAAACTGAATTAGTTTCATTTAAGATCTGGTGCATATACCTAATTTCTCAAAAAAGTTGTTCCTAGTGCCTATCTATGATCTATATAATACAAAGCTATTGATTGGTCTCATGATTTTGTCATTTGGCAATGAGAAATGGACTTCTAATTAGTTTAGTTCAGAGTCACTTCAGCCGCTACGCAGAGACAACATAATATTAGATTTTCAAGACGTTCAATGATTCCAATTTCAATTCAATCGGAATTTTACCGTGCATAGCACTCGATGAAAAATGTATGTTCGATTGGGATTGCCCTAGAGCAAATTTTCATCATAACTGGTTTTGCCCGAGGTCAAACCCAGTGCAACCCTTGATTTCCCAATCGAAAACACTATTAGTGTGGCAATTATGCCAGAAAAGTGCTGCGTTCGTGAAGCTCCTTCATGGACGGTTGGATTGTATAGATCTTATCACAAATAAGTTAAAATAACATTACATAAATATAAACAAAAACAAAATGTTATCGACTCAAACAAATCGCGTACGTTCGGAGTGCTATGCTTGTTCTATTTGTTAAATGTTCGAAGGCTCGACAGTGTGAGGGTTGTTCAAGCTTAGTTGGCGGTTGGAAAGCTCGGCTCCGCGCTCGGCTCCATAACAACCATGTCCGAACTTATATGGTCGTCGCGAGCATGTTGGGCTCAAACTTGGGCCCGTGACGAGCCCAACATGCTCGATCGTCGGTGAGGGGTTTAAAAGCAACTGGAAATTTAAAATGATTTAATTAAATTACTAAAACTAATGGACGGATGGTTGACACGACTTATCGAGACGTCGGGCACCAATTTTGTTCTGGAAAAAAGGAAACGTGCCAGTGGGATTGCTTTATTATGATGTACAAGGGGATCAAAAAGATTATCCTTACTTTTTTTTTGGAAAAGAAATAATAAATCAAAAAAGTACGATCTGAATTTTTGAAACTAGGAAACATCGTCAATTTCTATGAATATATTTAAACATATTAGATAAAGCCCGGTCTAGAAAACATTTCTTGGATCTTGTCTGTTCAGTCAACAATCTCCAAGTGAAACATTGTGTGTAGTAATCCGTAAAGTTTATCGAAAATTACATGTTTTACTACTGCAGTCTTAAGCTACATTCACAACCTCCAAATTACAATTACAATTAGAACTTAGAATTAGTGGAAAGTGTTTGGCATGCCACTAATAACATCATCATTCACAACCGTCAAATTGACGTTTCCACTTATACTTCCAATTACAATTAGAATTAATACCTTGCAAGGTCCAAACTTTTGCCACTAATTCTAATTGGAAATCGTCTGCGCGTGCGCGCTTGATGCCAAGTGAAAACTGATAACGAAAAATGGTCTATAAAATAAAGTGAACGGTACTAATTTTCCTTATAAATCGTCATTATGCAAAATATGATGTTGTCTGGAAAAAAAGTTCAATTTTGACGAAAACTATTGGCTTCACTCGCTGTAGCGTTGGGTACTAATTTCCGAGTAAAATTGTAATTGTGATTGGCTGGTTGTGAATGAAGCTTTATCGTGTTAAGTATACTCGTGCTTCATTTTTTTCTCAATAGAAAAATCCTCCATTTTCTATTTGAAAAGCCACAAATTGTTTTACTTTTTTGTTTTTTTGCCACTAGATGCGGCAATTTGTTGAGAAATGGCCGCAATTGTATAACTTGTCCTTACTTTTTCTCATATCAACTCTTTTTTTCAGCTCCTGGAAATCCTGGATTGTTCCTGTCGGGCTAGGTTTAGTGGCTACAGTGATTTATCGCATGTACTTCATGTCATAAGCTAGTGAATACAGAAATATACACCGCAACACAGATATATATGAGATGGTTCTATTTATTCTTCAGAAAGCATTTAAAGGTTAAGGTGCTGACATTTAAGTAAATAGACTTTCCACTTCCATTTTTTTGTAATAAGATTTCTTTTATTGACAGGTTAATGTTTAAATGTTTATTCTGCGAATTATGGAACATATTTATATAGACCAATTATTATGTGCTTTATTGATAGATTTTTTTAATTGTAACCAAATGTTTGGTTATAGGAGGGTCACATCATCCAATGTGTGACTTTATTTAAGTGCATTTATATTGTTCAGTTGATAGGCACTTTCTGAATAGATACAACATTTTAAAAATATGGATTGTTTATTCTTTGATTACCAACCTCCATTTCTTGTTTTAAAAAATGTTTAACTTCGCGAAATCGAAAGAAAAAACAAACGTGACTTCTTGATTTACCTATTAAACTATCTATAACCTTTGAAGAGAATCAAGGAAAAGAGAAATCAGATGTTGAAATATCAATTATTTTCAAGTGCATTTTTATGACTCTGGCAATTATCCATAACAATGGGATATTTATCACTTTCGGCAATAAAGCCTGATATGGTTTCATAAACATAATCAAGTTTCGATTAGTGTACACATAAGTCACGGTCCAAACTCAAAGAGGTAATGATTCATGTTATAGGAACTTTTTGATCAGAAATGACCTCTATCATCTCTTTGAGTTTGATTAAAGTGAAAATAAAAGACGGTCAAAAGTCTTAATCAATAAACGATGTATTGGTTACACGTGTTTCGCCCTAAGGCATCATCAGACTAATAATGGGATTTGTTCACGATCAAGTAAATACTAATGTAAAATGAAACACATCACAGTAAATGTGAAAATACGTTAAACTAAACAAAATACATTTAAAAAATAAATGTCACTGTTTGATAACATTTTGTCGTATCTCCTATGGAAGAAGCACTTCACTAGTGAGAAAAACAGCTTCTTGGTTAATTTCTAAGACATGCTTGATTTTTCTAAACTGGAATTATGACACAAATAAGTTTCTATTCAAGCAGGGCTGAACCCAAGAAGATGAAATTTAAATTCATTTTTTTTCATTTTTTGTCTTTTTCACCTATTCATGCGTCGATCCGGCTACTCTTTGAGGCCGCATGTCCGCGCGTCCCCTCGAAAATACGAAGGAATAAAATCTTGATCAAAAATATTATGTATTCAATTATTTATTCATTTTATAATTTCCACTATGGTCTCGAAGCATACTATGAGTAATAAGAATAACATCATTATGTATCCTTCCTAATAAAAAGTTTATGAGTTTTCCGACTCATACTTAAGAGATAATCCGACTGGACTATCGTTTGCCGCATCTGAAAATAGGCCAGCGTCGCCATGGAAACGGAAAGGACGACTGCGCGGATCTTATTCTTCAACCCGCTTTTTGATGCAGTTTCGGGCGCAAATATTTTGGGGGATGATTATTATATGCGAGGCGACAGCTTTGCTCGTTCAAACTCGATTCTTATTCATAGTTCTCTCGGATTTTTATTGACTACAAATACTACAAATTGTGATGATGAATACTGTCAGTAATGATATAATCAAGAGCGATTTCTCCAATCTTTCTCCGTAGACCGTTACCGGATTAGGCCGAATTTGAATTTGAGTCAAGTTAGTGAAAGAAAGGCCCAGAACAAAATTTCACGCGTCATTTGGTGGAATGAACATTATCTCGTTTATTGTGAGAAATAATCTTGAAGAAACTTTTGCGGAACTGACAAAACTGCTTAACATTATTCTTACAACTCCGATGACAACAGCGGAACCAGAACGTAACTTCTCGACTCTCAAGCGCATTAAACATATTTACGAAGCACCATGCTAAATGAATGACTAAACGCCTTAGCTATCATGTCGATAAAAGGAAATTTACTTCTAGAGATAGATAATTTTGACGAAAAAGTAATGGAAACATTAATCTTGAAAAAGGATCGTAGAGCAGACTTTTCAAGAAGTGAGCCCATATACAATGAACATTCATAAAAAGAATAATCAACAATCATTTTTTTAAGAATAAGAATATCTTTTACTTTTGTAATACTTCTTCACAAAAGAAATATATTCCATTTTTTTGTTGACACGTCGCAGTGTTGTCTTTGTGTATGTAACCGACAAAAAAATGAAAACACGTTTCCTGAGAATCTTGTTCGCTTGTCCAGTCTAACATCTTTTCAACCGGTCTTCGCGAACTCACAAAGGTTCATGAGACAAGTTACTGAAGCGATCGAGCGCGTGTAAACAATGAAGTGCACAAGCACAGTCATCCTTTGAAAATTGCCAACAAACCGACATTTTTCCGTTCACAATCACGGACGCGGACCCAAGCAACCCATTCACACGCTTGTGCTCGTGTTCGTGCCCGTTGATTGTCGATGTCGTGATGAACAGGAACGTGTAAACGCACTATAATAAAATCACACTTCTGGGAGACTTATTACGAAGGGTACACGGTCCATTATTTCAACACCAAGTACCTAGCTTACGAGAAATGCCCTGACGAAACACTGAGTTTTCAATTTCTTTTCAACTGTTTGATGCCTTCGACCATATAAGTTTTTGATGAAATCATATCAAAGCTTGTTGGGAAGGCTGAAACTTCTTATAAAGATTCGGATTTCGCTCTTCTTTCTTCTAGGTAATGTCCATGTTCTTAATTTTCTGTTATCACTGTTTCGGTCTAGCTGTTGCCACTTTTTTCAAGTGATAATTGTGCGAATGATAGGTGATAGCTGAACATAGGTAAAGGTACAGTGGAAAGCATTTGAATTCGCACACAATATTTTAAACAACCCTCGTAAAATGCCAAACTTTGTTATAGGCCATTTCAGAACATAACCTGAAAGTCAGCTGATTGTACCGTAAACAAACATTAACCTCTAATTGTAATTTTTTTCCTTCACATTCTGAGTCATTTTTCAAAATGCCAAGTATGCAATATGGTTTTGATGAAATTCTGATCCTGAAAAGCTGTGAAATGCTCTTATCTCGCCAACTTAGAAGCTAAAAGCCTAGGAATGTTGATTTAATACAAACACAAAATTTCGATTGTAAACAACCTACACGCTTTTAGTTAAATTGATCCAGACTTTGATGCTAGCCCTCATAGGGCTTTCCAAAAATAACTAACATGGACATAGTTAGTTATTTGGTGCTTACCACAAGTTATTATACTGCATAGGCAGTTACAAGCTTATAAAAGTTTGAGCTTGAATGATGCTTTCAAAAATTCAAAAGCCGGGTTTTGTAGTCACTGTGGAAGTTGCAAAGTTGCAGACCATATTATCAAAGGTGAAGAAAGTTATATTCACATTATAAGCCCTTTTTTTTTGATGTCTTGATGACAATTTAACTAATTTGTTTGTAATATATGTATTGTTTACGGTACAAGCCGTCAATTTTGATGTTATGTTGACAGGTTTCTGAAATGGCCTAATAAATAAATACATCACTTGTCAAAATGACAAGTCATAGCTGATTTTTGGTTTTGGGATTGATTATTTCAGCTTAGTTCAAATAATCTTAATACAACAAGCTGCACGGTTTCTCAAATGTATAATTCAGTGATGCGAAGGGCGAAGGGCAATTGAATTATTGGCCAGTATGTAAGATATTTATGTAGAAAACAAAATGTAAGAAGGTGATAAAAAATACAATAATTGCATGGTTTAAAATTAAAACCAAAAATCATCGAAGTAAACAAACGTCGCTCTTCAACAGAGACAGTGTGAAACGATCTAGCAAAGCAAATCACATGGTGTGTTTGTTTCTTCCACCTATACATTTTACGAGGGTTGTCAAAAAATAACTGTGTGTGCGAATTCACGTGCTTTCCACTGTACCTACCTAATAGATGATTTTATTAAAAACAACGAAATATTCTGATGTTCCTAAACCGCTGAATAAGGCTAACAGAAGGTCTGTTTTGGTTCCAAGTTATTCCAGTTCCGAACAGTTCTACACATGCGCACTTGAATATTACCAATGCAATATTGAAGTGCGCATGTGTAGAACAGTTCGGAACTGCATAAATTTGGAACTAAAACAAAGCTAGATTGTACTACAAGGAATAATTTTATGGTTGAAATCATTGGGTTTTGTTTCTTTGCATGACATTTAGCGATCATAGATTGGACAGCGATCTCATACGACTCAGAGAAATGCTTCCATTTGTCTGATACGCCCAGGCATACATATACATTTTTCTTGGAGTTTGGTCACAGAAGTTTTGCAACGTAATATGGTTATTCAATTTCATACCAAGTATCTTCTTTAAACCCTATATAGGATCGACGAGCTATGTACCTATATTCTTTCCGTTTAGTTTTTTAAGCAAACCAGCAGACATATTTGATTTATAGTCAGTTTATATGGGTTAGATCAGTGTGGCTGTGATAAAGTAAGCAGTAAGTATTCCATAATTTGGGGTTGCGGTTTGGATAAATTCATTGGGACAATGCGTACCTAGTCGTTTCCAAAGAATAAGTTGATGGAAAAATAATAGTTTAGCATGAAAATAACTCTATTTCGAATGTGAACAGGTTTTTTAGGTACTATATATTTATAACATTAAAATTATATCAACTGGATAGACAACAATAATAGTGAAAAACTAATCAACAAACTGTAAACCTGCATCTACAGTGAATCTTACTTTATTACAGATATTTTTCTCCAAACTATTCACATTGGCAACAAATTCCATATCAGTTTTCTCTAACTGAATAACGAGCCCTACATTTTTATCCCTTTTAGAATTCGCTTCTGCAAATGGCCTTCCATACAGAAAAACCAAATTCAGATCCTTGATTTTCTCGTAAACAAACCTAGTCGTCTTTGTACAGTGTTCATCAAAACTCAGAACCAAATTTTCACTATACTTTTTTGTCCAGTATTGTGACAAGATATTATCCAAAATCAAAAGTCCTGGATTTTTACAATTGTTCAGTATTCTTTCCAAATTGTGGCAGGAAATCTCAAATTGATCTGAAGAATAGCATCGTAGAATAACTAGCCTTTTCAGAGATTCCTCGATTACGGCTATTTTCTCGGAACTTGGCACATTGCACATGATCATTTTTTTTTCAATGAATTTTATTATTTTGAATAAATCTACTTGGAAGTCGGTTAGGAGCAAAATAACTTGACACTCTTTGAATTCACTGTTTAGTTTTGTGGGCATTATAGCCCGAGTGATGATATCGATGAAGAAGTCAGTATAGTCAATATTTTCAGGAAAATTCACTTCAATCACTTCCTGTCCAAAAGGGCCTCCATTGGTGAAAATATGCGGGTTTATCCCAGATAAAATGTTATTTTCGGATTTTATTCTTGTGAATAGTTTGGTGCCACTTTCAATGCTTTTATTTTGCATTTTGTAAAAATGTTTTCTTTCAGAGCAAAAACTCCTTGTTAATAACTGGAAATCAATAGAGAAAAAATAATTCACATTCCTGTTGTGTTTTGTGTTGATTGTTGAACTAACTAAATGTTTAGGTTTTAGGTTATGATTAGCTTTTTGGCGCGAAAATATTACAAGATGGTGCGTCCCCATGGGCGTAGTTGCCGTGTTTTGACATTTTGAGCGTATTGACATACCGTTCTGATTGGTTGTATAATTTGGAATAATGACGGCGGGAATATCACGAACCGATCCTATCTCAAAAACGCGAAAACGCCGTCCTTCATTGTACGTCCCATGGGCGTAGTGGTCGCGTTTTGACATACCCGTTCTGATTGGTTGTATTATTTTGAATCCAGTTGGCGGGAATATCACAACCAATCATATCGCAAAACGCCGTCCTTGAAATACGCACATGAGGACCCACCATCAAATACGCACATGAGGACCCTATGAATGTATCGATCGATATTCGATATCGACATCTTCACGCCCAGGGCCAGTTCACACTAGCATTGCAATAAATTTCCTCCATTGGTACAATAGGGCTTTAGATTATGTATTTATTGAGCTGGCGACATCATGTGGGTATAAAAAAACGTCTGGTTCAAGCATACCACTACCAAAAATAAAACATCTCAAAGGAGGAAACCATGCCAATGCCGATAGATGTCAAGAAGTTTCGTGCAAGATTCGCATAAAGCAGGAAGAGAAGGAGCAGTGCCGGATCTAGAAAATTTTCATAGGGGGGCAAAGACGTAAATTGCCGCCCCCTATCCACCCTAACCAATACTCATTCGTTATAATCATGTCTTCATATTACTTCTATTAAACATTTTGAAGTAAAAAACCAAACAACACGTCATGTAGGTATAGGTATAAATAATTATAAAACAAGGTTCCATTCTAAACAGTAAATAAAATGAACAAAATAAGACAAGGCACATAAAAAATAAATTTCAAAAAATTCAATTTTTCCTGTTTTTTTCTCAGCAAACTTTTTATCCTCCTCATCAAAATTCGTCTTTTGAGCAAAATCATTTTCGATTATTGAAATGAGTGCAAGAGCTGATATGATCATTCTTGATCCATATTAGCGCTAGTATGATTTTATATTAGTTTTTGATTTACTTAAACTCCTCACACAACCTGCCAAGATAGCTAGAAGTACAGGGTGTCCCATTTTGGGTTCTTTTGCAGTATATCTCCGGCCGTTACTCTTATAGATAGAAAGTTTTGAGGTTTTCGCGACAGTGTGCTACTTTTTCGTGATACTAAAGATGCCGTTAACAAAATTTTCATAGCCCTTTTAGTTTTTAAGATATGGGGCTAAACTGAAAATGTTGCATTTTAAGGAAACCCTCGTATCTAAACTATCAGAGATAAGTTATGGAAAATGTGAAGACTGTTTCTTATATAACTTTTCCCGTAGAACTCGATTCTGCCTTTGGAATTAATTTACAGAGTCAGGTCAAAAAGTTATCGGACATTTTTTTTTTTAAGTGCATACTGTTATACAGGGTGTCCCTGCAATGATTGTACAACGCTTAACCACAAATTCCTTGACCAAAAATAAGGCGATCTAGGCAAACTTACCTATATCCAAAATTGCTTCGTTAAGTCTATAGAGGGCGTCAAAGATTCAAAAACATTTTGGTTTTTCCAACATTTTTCAAAAGCGTACAAATCGATTTTGATAATTTTTGGTACTTGGTCTTGGACCATGGTATTACGTTTTTTGTTTCTATAGCGAACTTTTGTATTTGATCGGCGGGAGTGTTATAAAAGGGACTTCACATGTTATTTCTTTTGATTTTTTTTGGAATTGACTTTTTGATAATTCAAATGCCTTTATCTAATAGATCAATGTGTTGGGGAATTTTTCTTTCTCTTGAGAAATTTCGCTGGGATGAGTGGTTGTGCCAGAAAAAAAATATTTTCAATCAGGTACACAGATATTTTATTATTGGTTTATTTTTTTCTAGCATAACTACTTATCCCAGCAAATTTTTTCAATAGAGAAAAAAACTTTCTCACACACTGGGTTATTAGATGAAAACATCTGAATTATCATGAAGTCAATTCCATAAAAAATCAAAAGATATAGCATAATATGACGTCACTGATTTTTTATGGAATTGACTTTCTGTTGATTCAGATGTTTTCATCTAATAACCCAGTGTGTGACAAAGTTTTTTCCTCTCCTGAAAAAACATGCTGGGATAAGTAGTAATGCTAGAAAAAAAAATCAATAGTTAAATATCTGTGAAGCTAGTTGAAAAAATTTTTTTTTTGGCCCAATCACTTATCTTGGCAAAATTTTTCGAGAGAGAGAAAAACTCCCCAATACATTTAACTTCAAGTTGAAAATATCTGGAGCATCAAAAAGTCAATGCCAAAAAAAATCAAAAGAAATAACTACATAATATGACGTCACCTTTATAAGACTTCCGGTTAATTTCAACTGGTCGCTATAGAAACAAAAAAAGTTATTTCATGGTCCAAGACCAGGTACCAAAACTTATCAAAATTGATTTGAACATTTTTGAAAAATGTAGGAAAAAACAATTTTTTTTTAAATCTTAGACGCCCTCTGTAGACTTAACGAAGCAATTTTGGATATAGGTTAGTTTGCCTAGATCACCTTATTTTTGGTTAAGGAATTCGTGGTTAAGCGTTGTACCCACAGTCATTTCAGGGACACCCTGTATATTATTGAAAAGGTAAAAAAAAGACAAATCTTATGAGCTACAAATAAACAGGGTGTTCCATTTGAAAAAAATAAGTTGGGTCCGATAACTTTTCGTCCCGACCCTGTATACTAATTCCGAAGGCAGAATCGAGTTCTACGGGAAAAGTTATATAAGAAACAGTTTTCACATTTTCCATTACTTATCTGATAGTTTAGATACGAGAGGTACCTTAAAATGCAACATTTGTAGTTTAGCCCTGTGATTCAAAAACTAAAAGGGCTATGAAAATTTTGTATATGGCATCTTTAGTTTCACGAAAAAGTAGCAAACTCTCGTGAAAACCGCAACTTTCTATCTATAAGAATAACGGAGATACCTCGCAAAAGTACCCAAAATGTGACACCCTGTACAATATACGGGTGTCACCGCTCAACTGATCAATATACTAGTCCACACGTGACGAGAAAAAATCGACGGTTCGCAAAATTGAAAAGTTCCGGTAATGTAGAACACCAATAAGATGGTCTTAATTTTTTTCTCGAAAACCGTGCGTCAGAAACAAAAAAATCAAGAGACCTTTTCTATCAATTGGAAGTGGAGTGGAGATACGTAGGCAAAAATCCTCGACTTTCTAACTACCTACAATGAACTTTGGAAAGCTCATCAAACTTCTTTTTGCTCTTACAATTCTAGATTACAGTATTGGCTCTGTTTTTTTTTTCTGTCACAGATCTTGCTTCTTTCTTCTTTACAGAATTCAAGTGGTATCTCTCATGTCCCGCATTCTAATTAAACCCCGCGAATCATAAGTCCCTACATTAACTCCATTAGATTAACTGATAATGAGAAGCAGAATATTTTTTTTATCGGAAATTCGTTGTTTACTCTATTAATTTCACGAAGAATATATTCCAAACCGTAAGGTTCAGTATTAATACAAAATCTGAATTATTGTTGTGAATAATTGTTCCGGCTTCGGTAGACCTATTTTCATTTTCTTCAATGTTTCTTTAACATTGTTGCCACTTTTGTAAGGTTTTTTTGTTAAAGCCATAACAGCTCGATACCTTGCCGACCAGGTTGTTTGACTTTGTACCTTGAAATTTCGTCGTTATACGTTCTTTTAGCGGTTCCAAAGGTTCGTGTGATCAACACAAGAACTAAAAGCTGCCGGTGTGCCATGCAATCAAGGAACAAATTTGGCATGTTCATTTTGCACGATTCTAGCCCAAACACGCCCTTTTGAATCCCGTTAGTTTTTATCCTATACACCATCAGCCTCACATGAAACCATACATTGTCCTGTAAAAAGGTAAAACGCCGGCGGTGATAGCAGGAGATTTCCAGATATGGACAAACATTGAAAGCTATTATACTGAATGGGGTTGCAGATGGACTCGTTTTGCAACTGTAGGATGAACCGTTATTCGTGAGACTGAGAGGTGCCACGAACAAGGGTGGAGAACGCTTCTCCTGGATCAAGTGTGTCGAAAAGTTATGCGCGAGAAATGGTGGAAGGGATACCCAAATCCCGATCACGTAGAAAATAATGCAGTACATCTCAGGAGCTTCTTGAGAGAGGGTATAGCAGTTAGGATCATTTCCTCCTACTGAATCAGGCAAGATTTAGTTTTTGATGATCGGAATTTTTTGTTAATGGCCATTGCAGGTGGTTCCATTACCAAACCAAGAAACAACAACGGTAGCAGACGCTTTGGTAGAAAACCCACTGGGGACGAAACTTTCAGTCAGAGTCCTGGAAGCATCTGATGCTGAAACTAGACGTGAAGATCAGGACAACAGCTCTTCATATCCCCAGTCTGATAGAATGATCGAGAGGCATATCAGAAGCCATCACCCAGAACCTCTCTATGTTTGTTGATGAGAACCACTGAAACTGGGATCAGCTTGTGCCTATAAAACACGAGTCCATTGGACACATCATCGACGATGCCGACTGGTAGGAAAATACGAAGCTTCTTTCAAAGTTTGGCCGCCTTTTGGAGATTAGAACGAGAAAAACTATACAGGTGCAATTCTTTTTAATACCCCTCCTTTGCTTATAAACCGTTTAATAATCAAGAACGAAATTTGAATGCCCAATATAATAGGTGTGTTTGTTATTTCGATGTAGGATAGTGTAATGCAGATTGATTTTTGTAACTGATGACTACCAGTGTAAAGGAGGTTCACCAAACGGGTTAGTACGTTTAGTAAAGATATTCTATCCTAAAAAACATAACATCTCACAAACAAAGCCACACTGAGTGTTGCAGTGTAGAAACGTGTGCACTAGTGGAGCATAACAAACACACCTATAATATGTACAAAACACGTTCTGCATTTCTCAGCAGTGAAACCTGATCAAAATGTGCGTCGTTTGAAAAAAAAAGAAAAAAAAACACTGGCTTAATATTGAAAAAATAGAACAAGACAGCGACTTCAAACTTTCAGGGTCTGATACGGATGAAAAGTCGTCCACGTGAAAAATGAAAATCTTGAATACATTGCCAGATTTTTTTCACATTCTAATTTTAGAATATTATACCTGGAGATTTTTTACGCGAAGAGTACTCTTTAGTTTACATCGATACGGCAAGTAGTAGATATCGAGAAAATCGCAAATCTTCATAAATAGATGCATCGGCACCCTAAAGATGGATTTTCCTCAATATTTTCGGAACTATCTAGAACGAAATTTGGTACACTGTATGAAGTTTTGACTAAAACTTAGATTTTGAGCTCAAGATTTTAACATTTTTATCAAAGGCGTAAGACATAAGTTGCTTCTCGTCAGAATTGGTTCTGTTTCAAAACTCAAAATCAGGGTCAGGCGTAGACTAAAGAAAAAGTGCGTGCTTGTGAATTCATACGATACACTTATTGCATCTTGCAAAGTTCAATCAAGACTGTAGTTTGCTTTCAAAACAGGGTAAGACTTTTTTGATGTTATAATGTAAATGCTTGATTGATGTCCGAGTACATTTCTATATTTTGATTCAAATGGTGAACATTATACAACATGTATATCTACCTACATAATTCAACGATCGCCAAGATTTTCCTCTTGCCAAGCAATGTTTGGTTATTTTATTGAGAACAGCATGTCAGAAAACTGTTCTCTCAGCGGAACAAAGCATCACTTGAGAGTACAAAATGGAGTCAGTTCAAACCATAGACGTATAAAGACTTATAACCAAGTTATACGTCTATGGTTAAAACCAAACTTACAATATTGATCAAGAACGTTTCCATTTAGAAACATTTCAGACCAGCGAGGACACGTGAGTCTCTACAGTCTTCTTCCGTACTAGTCGAAGATGATTTAACTTGGTAAGAGAAGAAAGCTTTCTTCAGATGATCAACATTTTGGTGGAGTGCTACCGCTCGAATGGACAAAGAAATTGAAGTAACCTTAGCTTGTAGAACAGTTGAAGTATAATAAGTGTATTCACTTATAGTCCTTGATACAGCGTACAAAAAAAAAGTTCATTACTATCAGGGTGTAAGTTCAAGGACTATTATCAATATCAACAAGTTATTTGTAAAGTAGTTCAGAACATTGTTCACTACTTCCGTTGCTACTAGTGATAAATAGAATAGTCACAAAAAGGTTTTTTACTTAACTTGATCCATTGAGAATTGCGCAAAATGCACGTAGGTTAGTGTAGAATAAAACACAGTTGAGTTAAAACTAAAATGAAGTCATAATCACAATAAGATTTAAAACATCGATAAAACTGTAAAATACTGTCCACAACAAATAAAAATGATCTTCACATAAGATTATGGTTTTCTACCATTAATTTTACTAAACCTGTTCTTGGACAAATTATCAAAAAAGATGAGTCCGGCTGCTTTCTCAACGGTATCAATTGGAACCTGAAATGATATGAAATAGAAAAAACAAATATTCCATGATGAGACTTTTATACTTGGAAACTAGTCAAGGGAATATTATCATCTATAACCGCATTTTCCATAACAAAACATTCCATATCCAAATTTCCATCTTTACCTTCCCCTACAACAATCTTATAAAAATGAGTTGGAACTGCTACGTGGTTCGCTCCAATAACTTCGTATTTGACGTACATTTTACCATTAGAGTCTTTTCTGGAAAGTGAAAGTATACTCTTTGGTGTTTACAAAATTAGTATTTTTTCGGGCATGAGTTATTTCAATAGTTGATCCTACCGTGGAAGATACAAGGGTCCAGTACAGCAATACACATTAGGATAGACTCTTGTCAACTTTCTCACGTATTTTTCTAGTCGGTTCCAAGAATCTCTATTGAAACCTTTTCCAACTTGAGGGGCCATATTGGAAAGATAGAAAGTTTCTTCGATACACTGTTGAGTTGATTTATGATTTCCTGCTGCGGCCATATGGCCTCTGTCGTATCCTGAACCTTTGTAGTCTGAGTTATTCGATCTAAAACAGATTTCACGACATTCAAAATGCGGGCAGAGTTTTTGTTTGGAAGGTGAAGCCGTTTCGTTATTAATCATCATTTTTGAATAGCGGAGGGACAAAATATTTGTACAACGTTGCAACTGACATAACGTACCTGAAATAAGGATGAATATGCTTATCTTCAGAGAAGTTACACTTTGACCTATCCACCTCATTATTGCCCTTCACCGATTCTGGAGTCAAATGTTCAAAAACCCAATGAGCTACTCTGTTTCTTCTATCATAGCTCAAAACATAATCACTGTACGAAATCACATTGTCAAGTCCAGGAAAACCATACTTCATTATCGTTGAAACTCTACTAGCGGTCTCAGTGGCTGGAACTGGTGAGGCCGCTTTGGTTGAAGTGATATTGGAAATGTGTTTAGTGACACATTTGGAAAATGACTTTGCCCATTGCAATGGCGATTTTTCCGATTCGGTTTGGTCAAGGGCCGGACCAAAAATTGATGAATCTTGGGTAATAACTCTGGAAATGTAAATGGAAACATCGTGATTAGTAATGTGAGGGAAGTGACATTGTTTCACTACTTCCCGATGTTAAACGGAAAGTTGATGGAGATAGTGAAAGTCGAGAATTACATTTGTTCCCAGACTTGCGGACCAACCTTTTACTATATATCTCTAGACCAGGCATCCTGGAATATACTTGACGCCAACAACATGATACTACAACAGTGTTTCAGTAGCATGCGCCAACAACAACATCAGCCAGTAGACGTCATATACGTATTATTAAAATATACCTCGGGTTCCCTTATTTCATCAATAGCCTAGTTTACATCGATAACTCGTTTAGTTCGGTCCGATAGGACCAAGCTGGTGGGGATAGTACGGTAGGACCAATGCTTGCTTCCTGCCCGTTTACACCGTCTTGCAACGCGTGAACTAGATGTGTACGCCCGCAATTCGTCAAATGTCAAAAACAAATCGAAATTATTCATCAACACAATTCATAAGCAAAAAAAACATGAGTAAGTACGCTCAGATTGCCTTAGAAACTCAGAACCAACACAATTCACAATAATAACAATCAACATAACCTCATAATTTTGATCCAGATCGAACCCAATTTGGTTCGGTACACTTGCTGGCGAGTACCGAACCAAGAGCTGACCAGCTTAGTCCGCAACTGTTTACACCATATGAACCAAATATTTGGTTCGGATATAGTCCGAATTAGGTACTTGGTCCGCGGACCAAGTTGTCGGTATAAACTAGGCTAGTGTGCGGCAAGTGAAGCCGATTTTCAGCCGATGAGAAAGACAGGAATAATCAAGCCTATACGAATGCCTCATAAGTGTATTTCATGTGTATCTGGAAAAGACTGCGATTGTGCTAAAAGCTGTTTCCTATAATAGGTTACCCGTGATTTTGGGCCGATCTCATGCGGCCGCTTTGGTGCCGGTACTCCCGTTTTTACGGTAGATCTACCATTAACACATATTTTTGTGGTGCGGTTAAGCTTTTTCCTTGTGAGATATTGAACAGCCAAATTTATGATATTATAGTGAAATAGAATGTTGCTGTACGCGGAAACGTTCTACTGAAATCGTAATTTTGATGGCTTCCGGTTTTTGAATTACAAATTTAGCGTTTAGGCGATCTAAAGTCTTGGCGATTTAAAATCTGGCAGCGCTGCTGCACGGTCTCTGTTCTAAGTTCAAATAATCGATAACAGCTGATGACCGTACCTTCCTATTGGTTGTTTTCCAAATTCGAACTAGAAATATACCCGCCTACCGACTAATCCTGAAATTTTATATTGAGGCATGTGCATTGATATGTGAGTACACATGAAACATACTTATGGAAAATTATTATTTCTGTCTTTTCCGATTCGGCAGAATTTGGCTTCACCGTCGGATGGGTTTGAAGTCGTTGGTCGGAGGACTACGGTGGGTATATTTTAATAATAAGTGTATGGTAGACGTACGTAGAGTTTAGCTTGATTCGTAGAATCATAGTACAAGAACGTTGCCAAAATGTCGAGATTAGCTTACTTATGTGTCTACAAATGATTAAGATAGCAGTTTTATTTAGGTTTTTCTAAATTTTTCTACATAGTTTTTAATTTGTTATTGCTAACGAGAAAAACCTCGAGAAAAACAATATTTGCACAGGTTGTGTTTTCTTCCTCATTTAATGCTTCTTGCACAAATAAGAAATTTAATAAACAAATTTCTCAATTGATGCAATCAATTAATCATTTTAATGATGTAGAATATAGCTTTATGTTTTTTTTGTTATTCCATACATCCACCATGATCATGACAATTTATGATAATTTTCAAATATCCTATGATTTTTGACGAATAATCATCATCTAAACACGGCAACCTAGCTTTTTCGACAAAACCACAAAGAATCGTCCAAAAAACTTTGCTCATTGATAAACAGGTCCAATACAGGCGAGGCTGCTTCTGGTCTACAGTACATGGTTGCCAACAATATCAACGCATGTTTTGGTTTAATACACCTATTCGAATGCAAATGCGATATTGCCAACAATAGCTCAAAAACCACTCATTTACTTTGTTGTTCTCATTGCACGAATGGCGTCAAAACAAATAACAATTTATGAATGAGTTTCCTGGGGCCGTATTTTCGAAACCATTCGACACCAAGGCGTATACGACATAGAGTGAATGTCGCATGAAAACCGATTGACCCTATTTTTGAACCACTCTCGAACGGTCGCATACGACAATTTGTCGCATACGTTCGCGCGAGTGGGTCTGCACCATTCGACTCTCAAATGTCGCATGCGCTTTTTTCACTTGATTGTGCAAGTTTGGTAGATTTTGTCATCAGCTGCTGTTATATCAACACAAAATGTTGAGAATATTAATAAATGCTATTTTATAAGGAATAGTTCACTGCTGATTCGTGGCTTGTTTGATTTTTCATTGCAACAAGACACTAAATCAGTACTAAATTGATGTTGATTAAGAGTTTCAGTGAATAATATTAAAAAAAAACAATTGCGTCACTGACTTTTCCTGAAAATTTCATGTTTTTTTCAGATAAAGCAGCTAAAAGTACGATTTTTTTTTCTCTTGATATTTTCTCATATATTGCTTCGTTTTCGATGAAAAAAATAATGCAAACTCCTTTTATTATGTGGAGAAGTACCTTGTTGAAATAAAATCAAGTTCAACGAACGAAGTTTCGTTGAAATAATTCGAATGCCGTCCATATATTATTTTCGAATCACTTTCGAACGATTCGTCTACGAACTAGTTCGCGTTAGTTTACCACCAGTCGACTGTCAGTTTTTGGATGCGATTTTATTTCAAACTTTGAAGTGGTTTCTGTCTATCATTTGCTGTTTGTAAATGTAATGTAGGTAAGTTGTGTCTGGTTTCCTTTAAAGTTTTCAATAGTTTTGCAAATAATGCGATTGTCTTACTTTCCTCAAATTATTAGACAGAAGCTTTTGAAATGGCTAGATTGAATTATCTAATTGAAAGAAATGTTATTGATGCCCTCGAAGAAGCGGAAGAACTAGCGAATCGCAGAAATAGAGTGTTCCACCCCTTTGCTGATCCGCTGGAAGAATATTCAGATAGTCAGTTTCAAAAATTATATCGTCTGACAAAGCCAGTTACCTTGGAGTTGATAGAAATTTTAGAACCCTATCTGACAGCCCCTTCCAGATTATCAGCATTGAGCATAACTAGAAAAGTAAGTTAACATATTTATTCAACTCTTAACTGGCCACCAGTTAAAACAATTATTTCGATGCAGGTTTTAACAACATTAAGGTTTTTGGCTAGTGGTAGTTATCAGTGGGAATATGAATCATGCAATTTCTCAAAGCGCTGTGTCCAAGACGTTGCATGAAGTTGTGGATGCCTTAAATAGGCCAGAGATATTCCATCATTATGTTCATTTACCTAGGAATATGGATGAACTACGGTCATTGAGAGACAAGTAAGCACAGTCTGCGGTGTATCTACCAAAAATTAAGTGAAGCTTCAACTTGAAAAGTATCACTGAGACTTCACACAATATAATTTGTATAATTTTTTTTTAGTTACTACAATATTTTGTCTTATTTTTCAGGTTTTATCGGAAATACAACTTTCCAGGAATAATTGGCAGTATCGACTGTACTCACGTAGCGATAGTTTCTCCTAAGCAGAACCAATATCCTGAAGAAGCATATGTCAATCGTAAGGGATATCACTCAATAAATGTACAGCTGGTAAGTCTAATAAATGAAAAATCACTGGAAAGAGATTGGTGGCATATTACTTTTAAATTCATATTTTTTTCATAATACTTCTTGGTTTTTTCTTTTTTAATTTCGAATAAACTACTGTAGAATAAAGTAGGTTCTCCATAATATAAAATATTATACTCCTGCTAATCCTTTTCCAAAATATGCTTTTTCCACGGTTGGGTTTAGATACATTAATTACTGTGATATTTGTTGTCAGTTACCGAATTACAAAAGAGAAACGCTTCCAAGATATTTACTCTCAAACTTCAAATATTGTAGAGGTGCTAATTGAAAATTTTTAATTCTAGGTTTGTGATCCAGACTTGAAAATCCTAAACGTTTCTGCAAGGTATCCTGGAAGTAGTCATGATAGTTATGTTTTCAATAATAGCGCTGCCTACAGATATATCAGGGATATCCACAATCATGGCAATAGATCATTTTCATTTGTGGGTGAGTGAGGCAGGCAGCTATCTAGCTAGTTAAATACTGCAGAGAGATAACAGAAGTTCTTTCATTTCAAATCAAGGTTATAGTAGTTACATTATTCAAAATTTTCTGTGAATTATGCCTTATAAGTAAGAGCACAAAAACAATTTTTCAAATGAAAATTTTTACAAATGTGTACAATAATTTTACAAACAAAAATTTGAAGAGGTTATCAACTGACAGCCTATTTAGATACCAATAAATAAGATTCTCTTCTTGTACTGTTTTCAATATAGACTGCATAGTTAACGATTTTTTTATTTTTAGGTGATGCTGGGTATGCCTTAAGGGAATGGATGCTAACCCCAATTCCAAATGTATTACCGGGAACGCCGGAATACATATATAATGAACATCAAATGAGAACTCGATCTGTTATAGAGAGGTGCAATGGTGTACTGAAACTTCGATTTCGGTCTCTTCTGCTCCATAGAGTGTTACACTACGATCCAACCTCAGCATCAAAAATAATAAATGCGTGTACTGTACTGCATAATATGTGCATTTCCAACAATATTGCTCCAGTGGAACTCGGTGATGAAGAAGAAGACAATCATATCGAAATGGATTATGGCATGTACGATAACGGTTACGCTAATAACATACCTGTGGAAAGAAATCGAGATCCAGAGCTTATAGCTGGTAGAAGGCTCCAACAAATGTTGGTTCGAAATCATTTCCACAACTAACAGAACAATCCTAAAACATCATTATTGACCTCAACAGAAATGCAGCTCATGTGATATTCTAATATTTAAAAATTTTTTGTTCAACTTGAATCAATTTGCTTTTTTAATTACTGATATATAATATGTATTGTTAAATAGTTTACATAGCACTTATGTGATTCGGGTTTAAATATAATAACAAATTATTTTTCCCAATTTTTATTTATCAACTAAAGAATAAATAATCGTACTTGCCGTTCAAAACAAACTCACGTGAACATATCTATAACTAGTTAATAGTGACAGTGATTATGCCTCCTTATAAATAAAATGGTCCACTAAAAGTTTAAAACTTTCGGCAATTGACTTCAAGCTTTCTGCCTTAGACTCATTGGCCTCCACATTCCTTTTATACATCACATTTTGCTGTTCAGTTAATTGTAACAGCTTATCATTGGCCTCTACGGTTTTCTGTAACCTTTGCAGTTTTGTGGGTGCTGGTTTTTTGATAGTTTCAGTGGAACCTTGACTGCATTCAGCTGAACTACTTTTAGGGGTAGGAGCTGCCACATCATGGCAGTCAAAGTTTGAAGATTGATTTTTGGACTCTTTCTCAATATTCTCAATTACGACTTCTTTATCGATGAAAGAAAATTGGCTAGCCGATTCTTGTATGACTGGATCTCCATCCAATAGAACTGGACCAATGATTTGTATGATCTTTTCATCATCGCTGTCGAGGACGGCAGGTGTCTCAGGTCCACCTCCAGTGCCCATTCGATGGTTTTTGATTTCAGTTTTCTTTTTTTTTGTTTTAGACTTCATGTCTTGCCAGGTCTAGAATGAATTGAAAAAAGTAAGGATGATATTTCGAAATTGGAAAGATATTTGAAAAAATGGAAAAAGTCTCGAGGTACGACCGTAACAAATATTAGGGCAATATTAAAAAAATGATGAATGGTTAGAAATAGAGATGTAGATATGGGGTGAGGGTGGTAAGTACCACAGCAATTAGGCCACACAGCGGGCTAATTGCGCACCTTCAAGAGGAGTCTCCAAGAGAAGAGAGGTTGCTTTCTTGGATCATTGTCGTCAAGCCTTGGCCATTCAACGTAGGCGACAACTTAGTCGTCAAGCCACAGCATTTTTAGCTTAGGCGACAATGTAGCCCAAGAACGGTCCCGTATTCGCAGTTTTTATTAAGGTGCTGATTGAGGACATCCACTTGGTTTTAGATTAGGCAAGTTTTAGTTAGTTTGAGTTTTGATAAAGTACATATTATTATAACACGTATCTTACCTTTCGCCACTGCTTCCAGTCTTTATTTGCCCCGGGAAGGGCGTTTAATTTTTCACGGAGCTGCATCCACAGTTCTTGGGCTCTTTTACAAGTGAAATTTGCCGTAAATTTTCCGGATTTTAATTCCGGGAACTGCTCCATAAATGCTATGAGCTCTTTTTTTTGCTCCTGGGTAATATACCCACAGTTTCCTTTCGCTTTATTTTTTGATTGCTTCATCACAAATCACAGCCGAAAATATAATTAACACCCATATGCACCGTAAAAATCTAATCCGGATGAAGTCTTTATCGCGATTATATTCCAATTTTTGTATGCACCGCAGCGCTTAAGCCTGAATCGGTCGCTCAACTCTGATCGCCCCATTTTCTAGGCTTAATCGGAGAATTTCAACGAATTCTAACCTAGTCTTTCATTTGTTTATGTTTTTCGTACAAATTTTGAGGTTTTGCGACTAAAGACAAAACTATGAGAGTGAAATATCAACGGAGGATTATTTAGATTTTTTAAAAATCATCGACTGGAGTAGGATTCTTTTCCAATTCCAATAGGTAGTCAATGAGTACTATCCAAATAGATCTCAATATCAAGCAATATTTATTGCTCCACAATACACTCTTAACAATGCGAATTGCTCAATAGAATATTGAATTGAATAGGTACCTATTTTTGTGGGTACGTACAAAAAAAAACAGTGTACCTATCACACTCGGATATCTACCGCATATGATTTTTTATCGTTCAATCGATCGACTCAATTTGGATTGGTGTTGAAAGTAGGTAACTTCCTATCTATATCCTCTAGAGGTATCTAATGGCTACCTATCTCAAATGTTTGTCTTATTCTAATTCAATTCAAAATTTCAAGTTTATGGGTAAACTCAGACTCCTTTAAACAAATAGACTTGTTGATTTACTTGTTTATTCAAGCTTTAGATACTAATCATCTCTACAAGATAAACTAAAATAAAAACCTTTGAAACTGATGGTCTCATCACATTTTATTTATTTTCCCAAATGAGATTTTTTCATTCAATTTTCTTGACTTCCAAGTCCCAGTTTATAACAGATATCCCAATAGAAGAAGGTTTGTGTTTTTTTTATCAACTATATAAGAAATTATTTTAATTATATTTGTTTTTCCTGTTTCCTTGAGTTATCAAACGATGCGTTTTCCAAAGTTTGTACATCGAGTTGTACATATTTGTAATAATTTCAAAGTAGATAATGAGTTTGAGAATTATACAATATTGTCAATTTATCAATGGGCAATTGGGGCATTCCTTAGAAAATCATTTAATCAACCACTTGTTTCTACTAAAATATATTTTCTTGTGTTGTAAAAAGTGATGTTTTTATTTAACATCAGGTTGATGGGATTGTTATTCTTGCTGTACCTATTAGACTTGGTATACTGTTTATAATAAACACTCACTATCATGAAATCTAAGCCCAAAAAAAGAGGAAAAGCAAATATAGGAATGATTCAAGAATAAAAGTTGATACCTACACCAAATATTATTGAATTTACAAGAAAAACCCCCTGGCTAATGTTTGCTAAACGTCATATAAGGCTTGCGGATGTTACTGATCCATATAGTTGCTAATTTTTCATTAGAACTTGCAAGCAAATAGCAAAACTCAAAACAAATCACTCAACATAAATTCCAAAATTGTTATTGATATGTTTTTCTAGGTTATTTTGTGACGTTGTCAAAAGTCCAACCAGGGATTAACGATCCTTGCAGCGAATTCTTCGGTGCATACAAAACACCGCTTAATCTAACTTTGAAAATTAATCGAGATTGGCTAAGCTAACGTACGGTGCATATAGCTGTAAACAAATCAAACCCAAATTTGAATTTTCAATTTTGACTTTGACTCTTCACTTCACTTTTATATTTAGGTTAGTTTCACAAAGTTCTTTTTCTTCTTTTTTCCACTAGTATGGCCTCTATTCAGCACTCGATTTTGCGTCGTTGTCAATGCATTTTGTTGTAGTATACGAAAGAGGTGTCGAATGCAATTTTTCAGGCGTGTGCGACTTTTGCCACTCGACTTATGTCGCATGCAACAATTGTCGAATGGTTTCGAAAATATGGGCCCTGGTCTGGTGGTGTATAGTCAAAGGGACCAACAGATGGTGGTCGATGCCTGTACCAAAGTTTACTAATATACAATTAAAGTAAACTTTGCCTGTACCAACCTTCAATTCAAATAATGTGAGAACAAACGAAGAGAATTTTCCAAGACAATTTTTTTTATGATACATTAAACAATAAATTAATGTGTTACGTGATTTGCATGATTGGGTAGAAAAGCATGTGTATAGTTAAACTGATCTGATAGGTGAATCAACTAGAGAATTACGTTGGTTTTCCAAAACTTTGAAAATACAAGAACAAACGTATTTTAAGTAGATATGCTCTGTAGTTTTGTGGCGCATCCATGATTTACCTGATTTTTTGTGTGGCGAAATCTCGGGCGAAATATAGTGTAGGTTTGAAGAATAAAATAATGTTTTTTTCATGATTTTATTGGTTCTTCCGCATTTTTTTATGGAATTAAGACAATAAAATTAGACTAGTAATTTTTATGTTCTGATAAAAAAATATTAGAGTTTGCTGTGTTGAAGTGATATGATTCGTGATAACTGTTCAACGTTCAAAAACAAGGTTGAAGAACGGAAACACTCTGATATTCAGTGAGGCAATAAAAATTGACTATCAGAATCTCGATCAGAATGTATTATCATGATAGATTTTATCCTGAATTCAAGAAAAATTGAACTAGATAATAAGTTTGGTATTATTTAAATGTAATTTACCTTTCTGGCTGATTATTCCTCTCATAATATTTACCAGCAAAGAACGCTCCAGTTGCCACTGAGCCAGAGGTCAGAATGACTTTCAATTTTTTGCTTGCCATTTCGGAATTATTTTTCCAAATTCACAGTAGGTATTACAATTTTTATTTTTACATAAAAGAAGGTTTGTCTTCAGAATTCAGAAAAGGCAAGCAAACATTTGGAAAAGTTGGGTTATGAAACTATTATGAAATAGACCAAGGAAGGAGACATGGATGAGCTCTAATGCAACTTTTGAATATGGTGTGACGTCATCATGCTTCTTGAATCTGGGGAACTTCTTGCGAGATGAAGGGATGGAATCTTTGATGAAACCTGCTCAAAAGCACTGATGATATGCCAACAGTGAGAAATATACAAGTAAAGTGATCGTTTCAAGACATTTTGAATTATACACAAGCAATAGTGATTAACACAGAAACAGGGTGTCCCAGATCAACAAGTCTCTACTTATACAGCAAATAGAGAAACAAATAAGAAGTTTGAGATGAGGAACCCAAAGCCGGAAGTGCCCCGTTTCGTAGATACAGGGTGTTTTGTTATTCGAGAGAACAAAAATTACACGTCACTGTCTTTTGAACAAGATTTTGTTTTCTTTCAAATAACTCGTTTAATTTCCAATGAAAAGAGTCTCTTGCAGTCCTTTAACATTAACATGCACGTTAAGAGTCCTACACGCATCACAAGAACATCAGCGACGTTGTTGGACTATTTTTGTTCAAGCTTCGGTGACGACAGTGTGACATGTACAGTAATTGTCAGTGCCGGACTCTCCGATCACGATGCTGATGCTGTCATTGGTCATTGGTGTTATCAGTGTTCCTGGTCCATCTAAGAAGCACGTACAGGCCTTTTAGAAGGGCCAGTCAAGAACCTTTTGTTGGAGGTGTTTTACTCGGTTGAGGAGTTTTTGACATTATCTGAGGCGGATTTTTAGTTGATGTGATACTATTATTAAGCACGTAAGGAAGAGGAGAATTTACAGTCCTAAAAATGTTAAACTGTTTCATGACAAGTGTTGCGAGCAGGATTTGAATCATGTGCTGAGTGCTGACAACCCATTTGAGTCCTTTCACAAGACTCTGTATTCCATATTTCTGATGGCTTTTCCACTGAGACACCTTAGACGCAGTCCACACAAGGCCTGGTTCTCCAAGGGACTAAAGACCTCTGCAAAAAACATGCGATTTCTGCACCATGCACTTATATAGGACAACGGTAGCTGCAGCTAAACAGAAATATTATGCCGATCGCATAAGGTCATCTACCAACAAACAAAGGGAGTCCTGGGCAATTGTGAGGCAGTTATCGGGTGGTACAAACCTGTATCCTCTACCGGAATTGTCACCAGATGAGCTTAACAAATTTTATTGCACGATCGCAGCGGAGATCACAGACAAATTGCCAGAGGGAGAAGACCCTTTAACGTATCTCTCTGATGATAACAACCAGAGATCTTTTTTCCTATATCCGACTGACATCCAGAGCTGTCGCAATTACTTTTAAAATGTAATTCAATTACAATTACCAATTACATTGAGTATGACAAAAGTAGTAAAAACTCACAAAAGTAGTCCAATTACCAATCACGACCAAAAGTAATTGATTCTTTATGAAATTACCACATGCCAATTACTGATTTTAATTCGATTACTTTTGAAAGTAATTCGAATTACTTTTTGGAAATCGAATTACTCTTTTAGTGGTTGAATTACCTGAAAAGTAATTGAATTACCCAAATCCTAGGAAAATTATATTTGAGTAATTTAATAAGTATGTACAAGGTGATTCATTTTCAGCGACAGGGTGCCATGCAGTTCTCGTAGACTATTCATCATAGAGACTCAGGAAAAAAAATCTGAAGAGTAATGTGCCCAAGAGAAAATGCTGGAAATATATTTCAAGCTTCTAGGATCGCCGCAAGGGGGCGTAATGGTACTGTGAAAACAGAAAAAAGAACAACATTTCGATTTTTTCTTGTGAGATACCAAAACAGAATATGGAAACCGACTTTGGACGATATTCTCTACAAAACTGCCCCCCGACGCTTCTCTACAAGTTGTCAAATAAGACAACCACAGGCCGTCAAACTTGATGTTACTAAATTGCCTATAACTTCGAAATTCTTTAACCGATTTGACTGTTCTGTCGTTCATTTTAAAGAAGAAAATCAACTGTTTCTGACGCATGTACTCGAAGTTAATTTTATTTTTGTTTTAGCCGACCACACAACATGAATCCTAAAAGTCAAACCTGTATTCTTTATCAAACTGGCAGTCACGTGACCAAAAACAATGGCCGACTATGAAATTACCGCCACACTCGCATCAGCTCATGAGATTCAAGATTCAAGACTTCCACGGAGAACGCCACGGCGTTTACAACGGCAAAAGTAAAACCGAAAACCGAACGTCTCGAGCAAAAAAGCGTTTCCACTAACAGATACGAAAGTAGTTCAATTATTCTCCAAGTAATTCAATTGAAGCACTCTGAAGGTAATTGAACTACTCTTCGTGTAATTGAAGCACTCTGAAGGTAATTGAATTACTCTTTGAGTAATTGAATTATCTGCGATATATTGAAACCAATTACTAATTACAATTACTTTATCTCAGTAATTGAAAAAACAATTACAATCACTCTTTGTGGAAAGTAATTGAATCAAAGTAATTTGATTACCAAAAAGTAATTAAATTACATTTTTCAATTATTGTGATTCAATTACCGACAGCTCTGCTGACATCCATGAGTTGAGAGGAGTTTGCGCAGTGCGTTCTTCAAGCAGATCTTCGGGATGGGATGAAATGCCTATGTCCATTCTTCAGAGCCTGCCAGACTGCGTACTCTCAGTAATGGTTCATATCATCAACCATTCATTCTTCACTGGATCGGTTCCGGATTGCCTCAAGCGATCGAAAGTGGTGCCTCTCGCAGAGGGCGGAAAAATGGATGAGGCGTCGAACTTTAGACCAATTGCATTGATCACAAGCCTCGCGAAGATACTACAGATTCTAGTCAAGACCCGCCTAGTTCATGTCGGAGATGAACATTCTCGACAATGCCCAATTTGCCTACCAGGAAAAAAAGGGGACGAACGATGCTATTTTTGCGTTCTTGGAGGATCTGTATTTTGGTCTTGATGAGGGGGATCTCGTGGCGGCCGTGTTTTGTGACCTGTCAAAGGCGTTCGATTGTGTGAACCATCAGATTTTGCTGAGCAAATTGGAAAGATACGGATGTAGAGGTGTCGCATTAGATTGGTTCGCGTCATACCTTTCGGAGCGAGTTCAGTCAGTTGTGTGCGATGGTGTGCAGTCGGGATTGCGAGGGGTTGATATGTACCCCAGGGCTCCGTGCTTGGCCCTCTGCTTTTTATGCTGTACATTAATGACATGACAAACCTAGACATATCAGGACTAATAACCATGTTTGCTGATGATACCACGGCGGTGCTTTGGCGAGTGGCGAGCAACCGACTTGCAACGGCTGAGGGCAGCAGTCTCAAGTGACTTGGACAGGATCAAAACGTGGTGCAACTCGAACCATATCTCTCTTTGAATTTTTCCAAGACAAGCATTATGTCATTCAAATGTTGCATGCACGATGTAGTTTTGTCAAATGTCGAGCAAGTCAAATTCTTGGGAATACATATCGACTCCAGACTGAACTTCGAGTCGCACATCGGACAATTGAAGACGAAGATATCCAGGGGCTGCTATGCACTGAGAACGGTCGTTCGAGAGCTTGACTCGGCCGTTTCCAGAAATGTATATTTCGCTCTCATTGAGTCCCGTCTCCGCTATGGGATTTGCTTTTGGGGGACATATGCTCCATGCGGGCGTTCCAATCCATCTTTATGTTGCAGAAGCGAGCCATGGGGATTCTTTTCCGGAAGCGGAGTAGGGAGTCGTGCAGGAGTCTCTTTATGTCTGGTCATATTCTGACCCTTCCCTGCATATTCATTTTGGAGTCGGTATGTCTCATGTACAAGAAATTTGGCAGGGATATCTTTGTCTGCCGACAAAAATCAGAGAACAGGACAGAGTGGTCTTATCCCACTTCCCATCCCCAAGTCGACCCTCACAAAGCAGTCTGTAATTTTTGATAGCAGAAAACTGTTCAACAAGCTTCCTTCAAACATCAGGCGAATAAAATCCTACAGGCCTTTTAGAGGGGCAGTCAAGAACCTTTTGTTGGAGAAGGTGTTTTACTCGGTTGAGGAGTTTTTGACATTATCTGAGGCGGATTTTTAGTTGATGTGATACTATTATTTTTATTATTTTACGTATTTATCGTTTGTTTAAATTTTGTTCGTCTATTAATTGTTAATCAACTTTATGAAGATTTAATGGTCATTGCTGTATGCAACATATTTGGTTTTAATATTGTTTATTATTTACATTATATCTATATCTATGCTTTGTCAATGAATTTAACTTTGAGACAATAAAGCTACTTTTGATTTGATTTGAGTTTTTTCTCTCCGGCGAGTAGAACAGAAGGATTTCATACTTTTACCAAAACTGAAAATTTTCGGTTATCAACGCTTTGAAGGACATTACTATGGTTTTTATTTTTTTTACTCGAAAACGGTGCGTCGGAGAGATAGAAGTCAAGAAAGCTAATTTGTTGGAAATTGAACTAAGTTTGAGAAAAAAGTATAATTGTTCTGAAAAACTTGTGATACCATTTTTTTTTTGAAAAAAATTGCACACATGTTCTCCAACACCGGCCCTGGACAAGGTATTTTTTTTCCAAATACTAGAAACATGCTATACCATTTAGTATTTGAACCCTAAAAATTTCATCAAAATCGGTTGAGCGCGTTTCAAAATAAATTCAGATATTCGTTTTTTTTGAAAAGCTTGTATACCTTGTATCTAGGAAACAGGGCCCTTCCGGCCATGGGTTTCCCATCTCAAACTTCTTATTCATGGTTCCTCTATTTTTGCTGTATAAGTAGTGACCAGTTGATCTGGGACACCCTGTATATTGAATTTTCTTCTAGCCTCAAAGGGGGCCCCAACAGTAGAAAGGTCATTTTTGAAACATTGGTTGATAAATCATATCTATTTGCGGAATACTGAGGGTGCGACAGGACTTATAGTGATTTGGATAAAATACAGTATCGGAATGTCTGAAAAAGTTGGTTAGAAAAAAAAATGATTAGTTCTGGTTTTATCACTTTATTACTTTTTAGATAAATATTCTTCATAAAAAGCTCGGCATCATATTATGATCAAAACCTTATCATTGATCAAGAATCAAATCAAATACATATTTGCAAACGGCGATTTGGAAAGCAAAATAGCGATTAGCAGATTTTGCACCGTCCTCATAGTTTTCTGTTGTACATTATATATTTTCTATATCTTTTTTGTTATTCATAATCTTCTATCAAAAATAATTATTCTCATTTATATTTCTTTTGTTCATTTTAATACGTGATAAGTGCCATGAGATACTAGGCGATCAAACGCAGAATTTTGCGATTTTCCGCCAAGTAATTCCATTAAAACGTATTGACATAAAAAGCGGAAAAACGCTACATTCTGCTTTCTATTGCCAAGTATGTCATGGCACTAAGCATTATGCGGCTGGCAAACAAATCGCTACTTTTCACAGCTTGCAGGGAGCTTCCAAATGTTTACTTGCGGTTGGGCCCGGAAATGTTCACCGCCGCCACTGGTGACGCCCCTTGTCTGCTGCTGCATTCCAATGATTCGATATTTGCAACATACAGGGCGTTTCATTATTTTTGCGAAAAAATTCAGAGTTTTCCCAGTTAAAAATATGAAGAAAATTTCCCACAGACATGTGTCCGGAAATGCTTCATTACAGAGCCACACAGGGATTTGAAGTTTTTTTTTAATTTTTTTTTCCAAGAAGTTAAAAACCATGGATACTAATATGATCTGTATATAATACAGAGTGACCCATTTGAAAGTGGGCCACGCTCATAACTTTTTAATTTATTGATCGATTTTGACGAATTTTTTTTTTGAAATGTAGAGAGGAAAACGGTGTATTTTGAGGCCATACGTCGCCCAGTTTTTTTCCAAAAACCAAGGCCTACTAGAGCATATTTAGAGACTGAAAAAACCAGAAAACATATTAGCCATTTTTTTGGAGAAAATCTGACTACGCCACGGGATTTTCCATCCCCTGAAATGGATCTGTACCAAATTTCATGAAAAATATTAAAAATTGAAGATTAATTTTATCATGCACCAAGAAGTATATGTCAACTCGAAACTCTTGCGATAGCAAGTCTACCAGAAAAAAAATATTGAATATAAACATTCAAAAGATATTCTCATGTCAAAATACAATGAAAACAGAAAAAACGAGAAAAATTTGAAGTAAAAGAATGGGTACATGCATGGTATTGTGATTTTGAGATCAGGGATGGAATCAGGATGAGTTTCCCTGCACAAAAATAAGAAGAAAGCTTCCTTTGAATATGTGTCCAGAAAGGCGTCTTCACAGAGCACTCCAAGTTTTTTTTCATTTTTTTTTAAATAATCTTATATGCAGTGTGTCCAAGATAAGGATGCACAGCATGGGGATTTCGGAAACTATAAGATATACAGTGTCGGTTAAATGGGACAAAAATTGCGCATTTTGATACCCAACAAGATCCCGTTTTACAAATTTAAAAATTCCAAGCCGTTCCGGAAATATCCGATAAAAACCGAAATATTGCGATTTAGTTTTTTTTTTAACTATTTTGAAAGATATGAAAAAATCGAAAAAATTTTTACATTGTCACTTTTTAAGCTCTACAAAATAGCCTTGAGAGATTATCCGTGCGACGTTCCGTTTCGGAAAAACCATCATTAACTTTGTTTTTTTAAATACGGTCCTGGATTGTTTATGACGGATTTTAAGAGCCTCTTACCAACATATGCACCGTAGAGATCTAATCCAGATGTAGTCTTTATCGCGATTATCTTACATACCACCTAATGGAAAATAATCGCGATGAAGTCTTCATCCGGATTAGATTTCTACGGTGCATATGGGGGTTATATTCCCAAACCAACAATGTATCGCAATTATTCAAAAAAATGATATTGATGGATTTTTCCATAAGAACTCATGTGTTAGAGAGAGACAAAAAATACATTTTTAATAGGATTAAAAACAAACACCTCTTTTTCGATAAATGCGGTACATCGTTGGTTTAGAGACCCATTTCAGGAAATGAAAAATTCAGTGGCGTAGTCAGATTTTCTCTAAAAAAAATCGCTAATATGTTTTCTGTATGTTTCAGCCTCTAAATATGCTCTAGTAACCCTTGGTTTTTGGAAAAAATGAGCGACGTATGGCCTCAAAATGCACCTTTTCCCTCTCCACATTTAAAAAAAAAATCGTCAAAATCAATCAATAAATTAAAAAGTTATGAGGGTGACCCGCCTTCAAATGGGTCACTCTGTATAAATGTGAAAGTCTGTATGTTTCTTTCCCTAAGGCTTTTGAACCGTAGCACAGAATTATCTGAAAATTTTCACATTTATTGGTCTGTACCCAAAGATGGTTAAGGAAAAAAAAATATATAAAAAATAAAAAAATGAAAAAAAAAATACATAAATTGGAAAAAATTGAAAAAAAATGTAATGTTATTATGCAAGTTCTAAAGAATAAAAAAATAAAAAATAAATAAAAAATGCTGTGTTGAACAAAATAAAAAAAATAAAACATGAGAAAATGAATTGAAAAAAAAAATCTGTGTTATTATGATCTTATTTATTAAACTGGCCTGAGCCCATCGCGGGCGGTGCCGCGGGCTAAGGCTAGTTTTTGAATAAAAGTTATCGTTTATATCAAACACTAGTTCATTTTCATCTTTTTACTGGAAATATGTAGCAATCATAGTTTATTTTTTTCCCATTAGTGTGCGAAAAATTACTTTTTCTACTATAAGACCTTACTAGAAAATGTAATTTTCCAACGTCTTGGGTGAAAAATGGTTCTTTTCCTCCTGGGGCGCAAAAACTCTTATAGCGGCAATTTTTACAGACTGTTACAAAACCAGCTATCTCTTCAATTTCGTTAATTCAATGTTTTTAGGAAGAACATTTATGAAATTCTTTCCTTGATTCAACCAGTTTTCCTTCTTCAGCAATATTGTCACGTAAGGTGTTGGACTGGGTCTTCGACTGGACCCACAACACCTGTCGTGCTCTAGGGAACGTAGCTGGGCTGAACAGTAGAGATACTCCGTATAGGCAACTTCTATTTATTATCGTCCATGCATGGTACATCCCATCTATCCCTACCATAACCCTAGGACGAGCATGTTCTTTGAGGCTGAGAGGGGTTACACTACTCAGGGTGAGAGGGATTACACTACTCACAATGGAGAGTAGTTGGCTAAGCCAACCACTCCCAACTATCTCGCTGAACGTGTCTTTTTATAGCAACAAAACTGCTCGCTCAGCGATTCTACCAGTGGCAAATTGGGTAGATTTACACCAAGTATAATTGCCTCCAGTACTATTGTGACATATGCCCTCACCTCGTGAGCATTGGACCCCAATGCCAGAAAAGAACATGCTCCATCCCTTACAAAAAACTTAAAAACTATTTACAAATTTTGTGGCTAAAATCTCTTGCTCCGGTCCTGCCATCCATACGTTTAGTTTTCCCAAGCCCTGGCCTGTGGTACTGCACCGCCGCGCCGTGCGTTCAACGCTTGTTCACTGCTAATAGTGCTGATGCTTGCGTTTGCAAAAAATTGTTGGCCAGCCGATCTTCCTTGACCTCGTTAATAGTTGCCTATCACAGGGTGTGTATATGGTCCCCTTACTCAGTTCAGAGGGCCGGTATCCCTGTAATATGGCTGAAGGTTGTGGATTCCTGGCCGGTTTCGTGTTTTCCAGTTGGATGGTTGTGGAGACCGGTAGCCGTTATATGAAAAACAGAAAGTCTATATAAGTACATCATCCTATACAGGTCAAAACATAATATTAACAACATCTCCAAATAAACAATAACATCTCATATTAAAATCGTGAACATATACCCCCTAAATTCTTATCTATATCAACTCATCATGAGGGACGGCAATAGGCGAAAGTATTATCTTGTCCACCATGTACATTCGGCAGTATGTGACGTATCCGATTGCGCTCTCTCTGAATCCCTGCTTGAATGGACCGCGTCCGTAGCGAGTTGAATGGGCTGACATCCTATCGGTCTCTTGCTGTCCTGCTCGGCTATCGTCAGCAAATAGGATCTCCTTTCCTTGGCTCTGTGCACCTTCTCCTGGGTCAGGCCACCATAACACTGGAGAAACGGACTGTCGATCCCTTTGTATGCATTCAATGCCTCGCCGACATATTCCAAACAGTAGACACACCAGGACTAGGGACAGTGCCACACACTTTGTCACAAAACTACTATCGTGTCGACGCCGATCTGGGACGCCTTGTGCCAATGAAGGATGGACGGTGGCCAGAGGCATCCATTGGTTTCTGTGGAACAACATGTAAATGAGAGCGATCAAAAGTACCATGCTCCAAATCATCAGGACCCGACTCTCTTCAGGCCCACTACAACTATCGATGAGGGCTTCCATCTTCCATCCCTTGATGACTCCCTTGAACACTTCCGTTCAGATCGACGCTCGAAGCTTGGAGCGTCCAGCTCTGGTCCAGGCAGTCATCAAACCAAATTTCTTCTCGGGCCTTCCTGTACGAGTCCACCCACTATTTTCGAAAGGATTAATGTCGACCAGAAAAGGCAGGTATAAACAAATATAGAACGTATTTTACTAGAAACAATTAATATCGAAAGGATATATTCCGCGCGGATTTTGCACGAACCGGAAAATTATCGAAAAGTGGAGGGGAATGTTTTGTGATGGAATGTTTGGAATGTCTAAACTGCCTGGTTGCCATAAAAGCATGTCTCTACACTAAAGTTCAGAGGAGAAATTTTGATCCGGCGACGTTTGGCTGACGCAGAGTGTCGCAAGACTCAAGAACCGCTGTCGCTGGACTGATTTTTATGATTTTTGAATAATGGATTTGTCTCTTCCTCGAAAGGTAGAATAACTATTGAAGCATCGGAAAAATTTCATAACAAGACAAAATTATGGGAAAATTCATTTAAAACGACATTATTGACTATAAGGTGGAATGAAATTCGCTGGGTCAGCTAGTTAATATTTAAGAATTTCTGAGTGCATGATTAATATATTAGATTATCCGACCAAGGTATTATTTAACAAACGGTTGGCCGTATGAAATTTACATCTGAAGTACAAACAATATTTTGTTGTATGACTGAAATTGATGACCAAGCATTTTTTGTACTATTTTTGTTTCTTCATTTTCAAGATTCTTTTGCTGATGTCACTGTCAAGCGACTCTAGTCAAATGTATTTATTATTTTTTTGTTATTGTTATTCATAGTTGGAAACTACATATTTGCCATATACCTACGTAATCTGTGATTATTGGTCAATATCCAATTTATTTGTCTCAAATTCACCAATCATATGACGATTCCGACTGGCCCAAGTTCTTAACTCGCACACTCTGTGGTCGTACATTTGGTTCGCTCCAGAGTATAAAAATCACGCACTACCTAGGAGTCAGTGCAAAAGTTTCAACGAGCAATAGCAAAGTAGTACTGCGCCGAAAGTGGATTGACTTTTCTGTCAAATTCGACAGGTGGGCTATGAACTCAGTAGTTCTTTATAGCTTTTCTCCACTGTATCAGTTTCCTTTTTGTCAACAACGTGAGTGCAATATAACTACATTAGCCTAGTTTACATCGATAACTCGTTTAGTTCGGTCCGATAGGACCAAGCTGGTGGGGATAGTACGGTAGGACCAATGCTTGCTTCCTGCCCGTTTACACCGTCTTGCAACGCGTGAACTAAATGTGTACGCCCGCAATTCGTCAAATGTCAAAAACAAGTCGAAATTATTCATCAACACAATTTGTAACCAAAAAAAATATGAGTAAGTACGGATTGCCTTAGAAACTCAGAATCAACACAATTCACAATAATAACCTCAAAATTTTGATCCAGATCGAACCAAATTTAGTTCGGTACACTTGCTGGCGAGTACCGAACCAAGAGCGGACCAGCTTAGTCCGCAACTGTTTACACTATTCGAACCAAATATTTGGTTCGGATATAGTCCGAATTTGGTACTTGGTCCGCGGACCAAGTTGTCGGTATAAGCTAGGCTATTATTTGTCAACCGTCTGATGAAACTTATTAACTCATTAGAAACTCTGATAAAGTCACCTATTCTTCCATGATACTAAAACACAAAAGATAAACTCACTAGTCGAACGAGTTTCGAACTGAACTGCGCATCAAGCAATCCGGTGACCCAATGAGCAATTTGCACATTTTTTTGAAATATGATAAAAGAAAAGGATTAGTAAGTACTGATGCCATTGATGTTTAAAAAATCAACCTACGACCTCTAATTATGTAGTAATCACCGATTAAAGAGCGCCAATGAACATCCACTACGTCACAGAATACACTATCTATCTCCGTCTGACGTATTGACTGAGATGACTCTCTCTCTCTCTCTCTCTCTCTCTCGGGTGGATAATATAGCCCCACCCCTTTTGCGATCATGCATTGAAAATCGCGTCTTCTTTTTCATTTATTAAGTATATTTTTGGGTATTTCGGAAAATTTTTTCGCCGGTGACTTTCAAATAATACGTATTTAAAATTTCAAGTCATTTGAAAATGTATGCAAATAGGCCCCTTGCACGTATTTTTTTTATTGCATCTAAATGATCAATTGGACTTGAAAAGTATTCGTACAATTCTTTTTTTGCATACGAAAAATATTAACGTCGCAATAAATAACTTAAGTTCAAACTGGCAAAATACCCGCGAAAACGGCGAGTGACGCCTAAGTTGCGTTCCGGGTTAGAGTGGGAGGTTTTTTCATCAGCGGATTGCTGACGTCAGGTGTGTCTTCCAGGGCCGGATTTTTCCTTGTACAGTTTTTGTGCATTATGTTTTTCTTGGAAACTGGTTATTATTATTGGTATGTGTTTTGTGGTTTGTGTTTGATTTTGAGTCGAGTTTTATAATGGTTTTTCATTATTGTATCGTGCCAGATTGTGAAAATACAATAATTGAATAAAAAGAAAATTAATTCAATTTGTTTATGCGAACTTTTTTTTTCGTTTTATTTTGTCTTTGCATCTATTTTTGAAGCGAAACTTCTTTTGCGGCGTTCTGATATTTTGTCGGCAATGGGGAGTGAACTGCAAAATATGAAACGCAAATGTAACGATGTAACGGTAACGCTTTCAGAGAGCATAGTTTGTTATTTTTCAGAGGATTTTGTTCAAATTAGGTATGTAGGTTCTAGTTTCGAATTTGATCAAGAAATGTAACAAAAATAACTTTGTGAGGTTATGTTTACATGGTTTTGCTATTTTCCAAAGGATTTTGTTTATATTGGGTATGTAGGTTCTATTTGGGATTTGATCAAAAAATGTCTACAAAAATTACATAGTCAGGTCATGTTTGCATAATCTTGTTATTTTCCAAAGGATTTTGATCAAATTAGGTATGTAGGTTCTATTTGGGATCTGATTAAGGAATTTTATGTTTCGCTGATCCTTATGTTTGCATAGTTTTATATTTGTCAAAGGATTTTGTCCAAATCAGGTATGTAGGCTCTATTTGGGATTTGATCAAAAAATTTTAAAAAAAATAACTTGATGAGGTTATGTTTACATAGTTTTGTTATTTTCCAGAGAATTTTAATCAAATTAGGAATTAGGTATGTAGGTTCTATTTGAGATCTGATTAAGGAATTTAAAAAAATACATAGGTAGTTAGGGTATGTTTGCATAGCTTTATATTTGTCAAAGGATCTTGTCCAAATTAGGTATGTAGGCTCTATTTGGGATTTGATCCAAAAAAATAAAAAGAAAATAACTTAGTGAGGTTATGTTTACATAGTTTTGTTATTTTCCAAAGGATTTTATTCAAATTAGTCATGTAGGTTCTATTTGGGATCTGATTAAGGAATTAAAAAAAATATATAGGTAGTTAGGTTATGTTTGCATAGTTTTGTTATTTTCCAAAGGATTATGTTCAAATCAGGTATATAGGTTCTATTTGGAATTTCATCAAAAAAATTGAAAGAATATTTAATAGTGGAGGAAGAAGTTTCACTTCTGCCACGTGTACGATGCTGCACATCATTTTTTCCTTTTTGTATTTAGAATTAAGATTATTCAACTATTGATGTGTAAATGACCCTGCTCTTGAGTCTGTTTTTCTTTTAAATAAAGAAACTCTTTTTCTTCTTCTTTTTATAAAAAATATAACTTACCTTTATTTTGAAGCGGACGACAAAATCGAAATGCAAAAGTTTGATGTGCGTGGCGTGATTTACAGATTATTGGTTACAGATAACGGACAATCTCTATTTTATTCATTTGACAAGATTGATATTGGGTGTAAAATTCAGGCAAGTCAATGAAAAAAAATAATTCACTTATTTTTCTCCAATATAGGTATTATTTTGCCTTAATTCATTGTTTCCCAGATATCGGCGTTTCAAGTGATAACTGATAACAATGCGACATTCTCATCTGTCACTACTGGTTGAGAAATGCAGACCGTTCTCATATATTGGAGATTGAAATATTTTTCAACTTCAATTGAAACGAAAATTATAAATATTCATGTGAATAGTACTTCGTATCCTTGATGATTTAATTAACAAAACAAAATATTTGAGGACGTTCTGCATTTCTCAAGACAGTAGTGACAGCTGCTGAGAATGTCAAAACGTCAATTGAGTGTCATTTTGGAAAATAATACTGGCCCAAAATTTAAAAATTGGAACGAAACAGCGACCTCAAAGGTTCCTTCAGGATGTAATAAGGATGTGAAGACCTTTAAAATGAGGTATCACTCGACTCCCCTTTCCTTTGAAATCCCTGTATATCATTGGATTCGATATCACAATAAAAACTTGGCAGGTAGCCCTACAACATATTCTTTGGTTCACTTCGATAAGATATTAAATATGACGAGCAAGACAGGTTTAAAACGTGGACAAGATAAATTGACCACACTGTACCATGTACACTAGGTTCCCTTTAGTTGAGAATGTGTTTTGACTTTTGACACACAGCACAATTATTATTATATTTATCATCCATCTTATTTTGCGAAATTTTATCCCTAAGGGGGTGGGGGTAGGAAAAATCATATATTGATGAAAAATTATGTATTTTTGGTCACATCAACTTGAAACTTCATATAAATAATCTTGAATGAAATTGATTAAACACATGTTTCGTTATTTTTTGAAATTCAACCCCTAAGGAGGTCAAAGTCGGGCTCAAAGGAGATGAGGTGAGAAAAATCATTAATTGATAAAAGATTATGTATTTTTGAAACGTCGTAAAAATAATCTCAAATGAAATTAAATAGATATTTGTTACGTTATTTTGCGAAATTCTGCCCCTAAGGGGGTCAAATGCCGACTAAAAAGAGTGAGTGGAAAAAATCGTTAATTGATGAAAGATTATGTATTATTGTTAACATCATGTTGAAACTTCATATTACAATCGTGCGGTGACAAAATATCCAATAGCTATTTACCTAACAAGTGCGGAAAAACATTTTCCGCAAGTGTTAGGTACAATAGTTTTTCTACAGACGTGCGGAAATAAGGATATAATTCGTAATTTAAAAGTTTCTGATGCAACTAATGACAAATAAATGATAATGAATGTCGAAATGTGTAACCAAGCGACCATAGTTACCTGGAAACGTGGTTGCTGTTTGCTTATGATATTGTCAATTTTTCCGCACTGGTGCGGGAAATCTGATTTTCCACACGGATATCGGTGCGGAAAATTGAATTTTCCGCACGGCTGTAGGAAAAAGAAGTTTACAATAAATAAAAATAGGTCTCTGACATTTTGCCGTCCTCGACAGAATTAACGAGTGAACGTTGGTATAGTAACATAATAAAATTATAGCACGCTGCTAACAGCAACATGCGCTAATACAATTTTTACAGCACGACGAGCGGTAATATGCATAGATAAAAAATGTAATATGGTACAACACGCAGAATCGTGCGCTATATATTAGTTATCGCACGGTTGTAGATAGAAGCTGTTTTCAAAACGTCATGAAAGTATTAAAATAATGAAAAGTGATAAGTTTTTTTGGTTTTTTTGGAGCTCATATCATGTCAAACAGAAAAATAACTTCGTAAAATGAACAAAATGAATGTTCTTATGAAATTTGGTATCCATATAGTAGGGGTGCGAACATAAGTAGCGAATCCACTCTGGATACTTTTGTTTCGCAACAATGTATCACATCATAAAGGCAGCGCGTGATTTCTGTCTAGATTTCCAATATGCTACGTTGGTGCACAATAAAAAAAATCGTGAACACCGATATACACACGATTTTTGTTTGTTGCCTACATGTTTCGAGAGAAACGAAACGTACCTATTTGTTTTGCTGTACCGATGATGTTGTGGTGCAACAAGAACAAATTGAAAATGAAGACGTGGTCAGGAGATGAATCTTTAAAATTATCAGCTGGCTGAGTATACGAAGTGAGACCTACTTATATCGTGAGATGAAAAAAGTTCAAAGAGTGTGCACGCTGAGCGCTCTAATCGAGACTAGAGTAAATTTCAAACCGGCGAGAAAAAAGAGGAAGAGTGGAGTGGACTTGATTGTTGGTTTTATTTTCATGGATAGAAATAGGTTGGTGCAATCCAAGGTTAATTGATAGTAGTAAGGTTGCGTCGTTATACGTTCGGGTTTCGGACGAATCAGAATTCAGACAAAAATGACGTCAGTTGGCTCCGATCCGGTTCTGAAATTCAAATACACATCTAAAAAAAAGATAGAATATGGTTTTTACTTGATAATGAGAAGATATTTCACTGTATACCAAAAGCAGTGTGATAACTTACCCTCAAACACGTTTAAAAACGGCCGACACTCGGTAAAAAAAGTGTTAAGACCCTGAAATACGGACATGTTATGACATCAAGATGACACACCGATGACAGGAACATAGAACAAAGTTTATATATTCGAAGACAGGAATGTCAATAATGGAGCTCGGTGACGGGATCGATTCGGTTTATCGTTCGTGGATTTCCGATTCCCTAGTTACGGCGCAACCTCTACATATCAATTAACCTTGGGTGCAATCGGCCGTAGGGATCCTAGAAGAAAAATGACAACAGTGTCGATATGTCATGTAGAATCCAATTGACTCAATTGTCCTCGTGTCCAGTGTCATGCGTAACATAACCTCACACTTTTATGTCACTCTTCTTAATAGAAAACAATAGAGAAGATAAACAATAAACAATGGTCAAGTTGATTAAAGTTAATCTAGCTAGTTACCTCCATATGCACCGTAGAAATCTATTCCGGATGAAGACTTCATCGCGATTATTTTCCATTATGTGGTATGGAAGATAATCGCGATAAAGACTTCATCCGGATTAGATTTCTACGGTGCATATGGGGGTTACCCAGTTACCTATGATGGTAAAAGATTTAATACATGATACCTACATGAAATAAAGCATTGATGGTGGGTACGGTTGCCATGGTTATTTTATTTAGTTTTTACAAAATATTTTCGAAAATTCTACCCACATTCTATCGTTATTAGGTGTTCATGCAAACGTTGCATCTTTTCAAAACTGAATTAGGTAGGTGGTTGCTTTTCTTAGAGATTGCCCATTGATTCATCTGATTCTATTGTAGAATAAGTTTTTTTTTGTTCATAGACGAGGTCGATGCCCGCAAATGTTGCAATAATTAAATGGGGTGCAGACATTCTATATTATGCATTTTGTCCTTTGTCGAAAATACAAACAGTTTGTTTAACAGTGTTTTTAAATATTCAAGGACAAGATCAATACTGGATTTTTTTCATGTAGGTGAAACATGCATGTTTTTTCATCCATTTTTTCTGAACATAACAATTTTTTGGTTAATCTTTGGCTGTTTTTCTTTATTTGTCAGCAAAATCCAAAAATGGACATAATGCATTTAGGAATTCTGCTCCTCAAGTAGTATATTATTTAATTTTCGAAATCGATTCTAATTCCAACAAAGTACATTTCCTCGATATTGTGTGATATAGCAATATTATTTAGTTCCAACGAACGGAATAAAGTGCTGACAAGGAAGAATTGAAGTCAATGTAGAAAATCATAATCCCGGGAGTCAGTTGAGAACCCGGGTGTCGGAAGGTCGCCCTAAACTAAAACTGTGGGCATTCGAGTGTAAGAAAATGTGCCAATTGAAGACAGTTATGTAAATACAATAATTATTTATATTCTCCAGGAAACCGCAATTGATTGTTTAGGCCCAAATCAATGTTTTGATCATTTTTTATATTGTCATTCATTTAATGTTCTTTGATTTTTGCTTCATGATATCAATAGAAAGTCAACGTTAACAAGTATTTCTTTTATCACCTCGACCCCAAATCGCACTTCCCCCGGTGTGACAATATCTAAACAAGCTGAATATGCATGCTGACAAGGCACTGCCCTCACACGGGTCAAGAACCATACAGAATATTATTGACACCGATACCTATAACATCATCTAGAGATGGGAAGTATAAAGTATATCGTCGTCCCTTGGCTATCGTACTGTGGTCAATATACGATATTTCGGCTTGATGGCTTTCCTTTCTAATCAACCCAGGCTTAATCGAAGATCAGTAAGCCTCATCCAACTTCATACATTACAATGGTTTTGTTCCATAGATAACTAGATCAACTACGTTGAGATAAAACATAAATCAGAAAAAAATGCCCATGAAAACTTTGTTTTTAAAAATAACCCTATTATACGATATATCGTTTGAATCGTCATAAAATTCTCTATTAAATAAGGATAAAATTGGCATCCATTTTTTCCGATTTTCTTCAGTTTGCAGTAAAAAAATCGATTTAATTTTTCATGCAAGTTCCCCATTGTCTATGAACCTTCTTTAAATTTATAAAAAGAATAAAATTTTCCTGGAAATGTATTGGCTTGGAAGTGTTTATCGAAAACTGAAATAAGTCGAGAATGTCGAGGTTTTTAGGACACCAGATAAGTGCATAGTGTCCCAAGAACCTCGAAATTCTTCAACTTCGGCGACACGCTCACACTGTGGAATTATTACCAATTCGGTTTGAACGTGCCGTTCGGCAGTATTTTCGCTGATCCTTAATGAGTTGGATTATGACAGTAAATCACTTGATTGGGTAACACTGACAACTGCGCTGTTCCGAAAAATTTCGAGAAGTCTTCTTTTCCGTCGGTCTGCAGTGTCCTCAGATTGACTGTTTGGTCTGGGCTGCAACAATGGTTATGTCATGCCGACCGGACTGTTTCCGCATAATGTAGATACACCTTGAAGGCTTTTGATGCAGGGGTTACAAAAAAAAACTTACTGCCTTCCGTAAATTATATATTTTATTTTCTTTATTTATTCAAGTGTTTTTAATTCCAACAAAAACAATTCGTATATACCTAATTATTATCAAGGTAACAAGGTGGCAGCTACAATAACTTATATAACTAGGTACTCATCACAAAAAATGATTATATTAACATAATGAAACTTTTTATTAAGTAAGAACCAAGCAGTAGGGAGCATATTCTGGATAAATTTCAGACCCAATTTAATTCATGATACACCCAAGTACATATATACTACATCAGAACTATCTAATTATATGCTGCTGACACTTAAATTTATACATACTTCAGCCCGCAAAATTTCGATCATTTGCTTAAGACTTCACAATTATCAAAACCTTTTGAGTACTTCAATAGGTGACAAATAAAAATTAATATAAGCAAAACGGAGGCTATTTTAGTTACAGACAAAATTAGACTGAAACACCTCCCTAACTTGAAATTAACAATTCGAAACCAAAATATTGAGGTGTCATTACTTATCATAGATTACCCTGTAGACTCAACGAAGGAATTTGGGATATAGATAAGTTTGCCTAGATCGCCTTATTTTGGGTTGAGGAATTTGTGGTTAATGTTGTACAGACATTTTAGGGACACCCTGTCTAGAAAAAACAAAAATAAAACTTCAACACCCTGTAGCTCGTTTGTAATGAAGCATTTTCAGACATAGGTATGTTTATAGGAAATTTTCTTCTTATTTTTAAGCAGGATCACAGTGTAAAAATAGAATCTCCAAGATTGGTTTTAAAAGTCTTAAATTCTAATAATGAAAAATTGGTTCTTCTGCCCAAACATAATTTTATAGGTAATAGAATTATTGTAGGTACCTTGAGGCTTTGAGGCTTGTTGTAAAAGCGTTTTTGCCATTTGCAGTTCAGCATATTATATGTCATTGTGTCTTCCAGCAAGTTATAATTTATATGGATACAACCTTCCATAAAACTGACAAATCAATTTGTGAGGGTATATTCCATGGTATATTCTTTGAATCCTAATTATTGTGTAGTGTTCCACCTACTTTTTCAGTTTTCTTATGATTTGTCTGACACGTACCCTTTATGCTGTGAATTTCACCACCAATTTTATTTATTAAATTAATGAAGGCACTAGAGTTCAATACCTACGTCTGTAATCGCTGTTGTTGCTACATAAAGTATTTTTCATGTAATCACTCGTTCTTCTGCTTCTACATATTGCTATTGCATAATCACACTCAATGTTTAAATTATTTTTCCACAATAATTCATACTATTGCAGGTACCCCTACTACCTGGAAATTAGAAAGTTAGAGTAGTTCAACATTAATTGCGTGTTTATAGAACTTTATATGAGTTTCAGTCAATTCATGAGTTCAACAGATTGAATATTGAAATTATTGAATGTAAACCTTGCTACGTTGCATAAAAATGATATTATTTGTAAATAATAATAAGTAAGGTTAACATACATTCAAATTAATTTCGAAGTGGAACTGTCAAATTTTCACTTGCCAAATAAGAATCGTATGGTACCATCTACGAGATTATGTTCAAAGTAACGCTTACGCCAAATACATTGTAGATGGTACCATGTGATTCCCATTTGGCAAGCAAAAATTTGACAGTTCCACTTCGAAATTAAATTGAATCTAAACCCAGGTATAAAGCAGATTTGATCCTACAGACGTCATGGCAACACTGCCTACATTTCTGGCTGCGAGTCTGCGCGTTGAACACTAAACAACATTTTCGACATTCCAGCTTTTCGATAATTTTCCGATCGAAATACTTTTGTTCGACACAAAACCTTTCCTTTAAAATTCTGCGCGATATTTATCCATTCGAGTTTTGTAGATCTGTGTTTTTCCGTTCGATAAATTTGGCATTCGGTTTTCGTGTGGGTTCCCTCCTGTACTCTACTTGGCAGCGGGGGTGATCGTTGGCGCCTCCACCAAATGTCACGTAAGGTGTTGGACTGGGTCTTCGACTGGACCCACAACACCTGTCGTGCTCTAGGGAACGTAGCTGGGCTGAACAGTAGAGATACTCCGTATAGGCAACTTCTATTTATTATCGTCCATGCATGGTACATCCCATCTATCCCTACCATAACCCTAGGACGAGCATGTTCTTTGAGGCTGAGAGGGGTTACACTACTCAGGGTGAGAGGGATTACACTACTCACAATGGAGAGTAGTTGGCTAAGCCAACCACTCCCAACTATCTCGCTGAACGTGTCTTTTTATAGCAACAAAACTGCTCGCTCAGCGATTCTACCAGTGGCAAATTGGGTAGATTTACACCAAGTATAATTGCCTCCAGTACTATTGTGACAATATCTCTGGGCAGATCGTCTTCGCTCAAAATCATTTTGAATCACACCAAAGCGTAAATCAAATGACAACTTTTAATATCTGTTACGGTTGTCTTGCCAAAAAATAGGCTTTGCAACATAGATAAAAGAAAAAAAAACTTTGCAACATCCCCAACATTCATTATCAGTCGCTTTCTTTTGACAAAATAACTAGTGCTGAAAAGTTACTCTTCCGTACGATTTTTGTATTGTTAAAAATGAAGATATTTAGAACTAATTAAATGATTCATGTTACTTTATAAGATGGAAAAAATACTCGAAATGTGAAAATAGGCCACTAAACAATTTTTTTTCTAAATCGCCAGGACACGTAAACTGACAAATGGATCGAGATCGAAGTTTCAAGATACACCATTACTTCTTTGATAACTGATGCAGGATCTAAGAATACAAGATTTATCAAATTTCAGACGGTTTCTCTACAAAATATCAACATTGGTTCAAATATTATATAGCAAAAACAACACAAAAATAAAACTTCGATACACCCTGTAGCTCTGTAATGAAGCATTTCCGGGCTCATGTTTATATGAAGCTTTCTTCTCATTTTTTAGCATGGAAACTCACCCTGAAATGTTCGGAATATTATGGAAACACCCCGTATATCTTTAGTAAAAACTTTTTTTGCGTGTCAGACCATCCGCATCCGCATTCGCAACCCTTTTGTCCAAGATTATATCCAAAACTCGAGTACGATCCGCATGTTTTAGACATAACATGGGTTGGTTCCATCTACAAACTGATTTTCTCCATCTTAATACTGAATAGAATAAGAATAAAACCTCACCCAACCTCTTATCCTACGATGTTTTATCGGAATCGTAGACTTCCTAGTGACGTCATCACATCGAGTCTAGCATTCTCAACGATATACACTTAGATCATATTATATGATCTAAGGATATACACTCATTCCTAGCACTGAGCTCCAGGTAAAATTGACAGCTAATTTCGGGTAATCATAACCTCAATATTTGTTTACTACGTTTCACGTTATAATCCAGTGAAGATTTACCATTTGGTAAAATTCAAATTATTCCAATTTGAAATTGATAGAAAAATCCCAGTGATCACAAATTGCGCTGAACGCAACAATCTCCATTATTCGTTTAGGTTTTATTTGGCACCTATCAAAGTCTTTACGACGTCCACGATTACCAAAAAAATTAGTATCAATGTGATATCAACTCAGGCAAATTAATTTAGGTTCTGTTGTATCTACTATTTTGTGAGTAACTACTATCAGTAACCAGTATTTTTTCTATTGGTAAATAGTAAGTATCTAATCTGACATTTTCCAGCGATAAGTTTTATCAAATGGCATTAGAATGACGGGCCCCATTCAGACTAGCAACAGAAAGACTCGAAGACTTGAGAACAAAAAGAAAAAAATGGCCGCGTTCTATGATATTATGGAACTAAATGAACATGATCGTAAAAAACTAGAGAGTGCTAAATTGAAAAAAGCTGAAGAAAGTGACAGGCAAATCGAGAGGATTGGTGATCAGAATGATGATACTGGTGAGAGACCTTTCAAGAAACTCAAAACCGAACAGTGAGTATTTTTAATCACAACTTTTTCTCAACATGCTAGACCCGAGGCTAGACCATAATACCTAGGGCTCTATCATTATGATAACCTTGGTTACTCTCTCAAGTTCATTTGAGTAATGTTCATAAGTCAAATATTTTTGGGTTTTCGTGGAAAATCACGATTTCGAAGCTATCAAGGAAATGGGGAACTTGCATCAATTTTTTTTATTGCTGAATTCGAAACTCAATGAAAAATAAAGAGACCCGTATTTTTTCTTTTTGTTTTTAGATATATCTATGGTTGTTAGTCGAAATGCTCAATAATACCATTGTAATACCTGGTAACCTGGTATTACCTTTGGAATACTGGATAATACCTCGGTAATACCTATCATATTAATACCTTTGTAATACCCAAAAAACAATTTCAACATTTATTATAACCGAGATTATAACGATAGAAATTGTTTGAATAGACAATTTGGTTTTAGTTCGGGTTATTATTTGTTGAAAAGAAATAATAAAATATATAATCTCTAACTAAGTTTCTAACACTTTATTTCTGAATAAGTTGCCCGGAAAAACGTCAGGAAACTTAGGACGGTGATTTTATGTGACAAAATAATGTTGGTAAGTCATATAACGAAATTTTGAAATCTCAATATTTTTCGAGTTACCGGCACTAAGAGATCATTTTTTTTTAATATATTTATTGATATATTTCGGACATTTCTTACCAGATCAAAATGAAATTTGGTACAAAGTTTCAACTTGTTTATCTTTAACGTTCTGTGTCAAAAATGTTTCTCTACTTTGCCCCTGGAGAGGCTTTACCTGAAATCCAAATTTCATATTTTGCATATCCTTTTGTTTCGACAGATTCCTCAAATACAAATATGTCGATTTAAAGATTGTGAAAGATTAAACAAAAAATGTAATCTGTACGAGTCGAGAGGTCTAACCGTTTGCCCGCAAATCGACATTGAAATAACTGTCTGTCAAAAATAATTACTTTCTATGACATGATAACAGAGAAAATTAATACAACATAAAGACACACATACATCAAAAAAAACGAACATCCATCAACAAAAACAATAACAAAATTTAAAAACAATACAAAAAAAACAAAAACATGAAAAAACGAATTTCTCTTTCTGTTGTTTTTGTGCTGTTTTTGTTGTATTTGCTGTTGTTGTGTTATTTTGTGTTGTTATTGTTTTGTATTTATTTTGTTATGATGTCATTCAAAGCAAATTATTTTTCACATGAGTTAGATGTCGATTTGCGGCCATTTTTTGTCTAAACTTTCCCAATCTTCAGAACGAAGTATTTGTTTCTCAGGACTTTGTCGAAACAAAAAAGATAGTGAAGCGCCCTCTAGGGCCCAAGTAGAGGATTTTTTTTCCACAGAACGTTACAGATAAATAAGCTGAAACTTTGTAACAAGTTTCATTTTGAATCGATGAGAAATGTCCGAAATATATCAATAACTACAAGAAAAAAAAAAGATTTTGCAATGCCGATAACTCGAAAAATATTGAGATATCGAAGTTTTGTCAAAAGACTTAATTACAAACATTATTTTATCACATACAATCACTTCCTCAAATTTCCTGACGTTGTTCCGGGACACCCTGAATAAGTTTAGGCAACATTTGAACTAAGGGCGATAAAATCCTTATTTTTAGACAAAACAGAATTCTCCAATTTTTTTGCATTAAACTCGGCATTAAAGAAGCAAAAAAAAATAGAGATTAAAAGTAAGCAACCGAACACAAATAACAAGGAAACATTGATTGTTTTATATCTTGTTTTATATATTATGTTCGGCGATGGGGAAGAGGATAAGAGGGTAAATGTAAGATGATTATAAGCAAATTTCAGTTTTTGAGAAAAAGTCATTCTTAATTGAAACTATTTCTTCTTCTTACAATTGCTGTCCTCTTTTTTACCTCATCGCCAGACATACTGTACATTTTTTTAAGCCTTATTCTCTCTTCAAGTCATTACTTATTTACTTGTTATTTAATAAAGTGCCTGAAATTCCTTATGAATATTAGGGTGTCCCTCGAATCTCTTAAGTCGGACTCAAACAATTGATGAACTTCACAAAATACAGGGTTCGCCACAGTAAGTGGCCTCTTAGAAAATCTCGGAAAATAAAGCGATTAGGATTCTGAAAATTTGTAAGGAGAGATTTTCGGAAATGCGCTTTTCAAATGAAATAAGAATGACGTTGCACGACTTTCGTTTATACCGGAAGTAGGTGTCAACTCGCTTGTTTCAAATGGAACACCATATATATTATTACATTTTTGGATTCTACGTAGTCTAGATTCTAGGCAGACTTGATGTATGATGTCCTATGTCCTAAGTATAAGCGTTTTCGAACGAAATATTTGAGTTTTCATGTCAGAAATGACGTTTGTAGGTTCCTATTTAAATGTAAATTTTTCGTATAAGAAAGCCTCTAGTGTTTTATTTGTATTGGATTTCTTGTTGAAAGGGGCCTACTTTGGAAGATTTTTCGTAACTATTAATTACAAGGTGGCCCAAAAATAAGATCAAAAAAAAAATTAAGAATACTGCCAAAAATCATTTTTTTCAAACGCATCGAAAATATTAATCGATTAATATTTTCGATGCGTCGCGACGCTTTACTCTTGGTAGGCGTCGAATTTTTTTAACTGTGAAAAATAACTACTCGACCCCATACATTGACTACTTTTCACAGAAATCAAATATTCCTATTCGTTTCCGAGATATTGACGTGCGGAGTTTTAAGTGAAAAGCCCTGTATACAGAACTTCAAACTTGAATAACAGATGGCAAAATCATTTTGAAACGAAAAATACGTATCGATTTTTTTGCGATATTCTTTAGTTTGCAACTGGGTTTGCAAATAAAAAAAAATCGATTCAATTTTCCTCGCAATTTTCCATGCAAGTTCCCCGTTATGTGTTACGTACAAAATTAATGTCTGGTGAACTCACGGGTGAACTTTAGTCCGGGACGAGGTCCGGGACGAGAATTGATCGATTTTTTTTTCAGTGAAAAGCGCGCTTCATATAGAATAATTATTAACAAAGCCTAAAGTCTTCGGAAAATTCATGTTTTTTCGAGGTTTTTCAGTCTAAATTTTCTTTCAATGACATGTTGTCTTACTTTCCTTAACTTATTGAAACCCATTACAGAAATTGTTTTTCTCTTTAATGTTATAATAATGTATGTGAGTATAACAAACTAACAAACACTTAAAACAGCACAACTGAAGGAAAACACTATTACATACAGGGTGTAACAAATTCGAGTACAGGGTGTTCACGTATATTTTGGCCAATAGCTTCTTCGTTAATATTAACCCTAGAGAGTGGTTCAAATCAGCAAAGTTGTAGTACTTTTTCTGAATTATCAGTATTTGTTATCAGAAAAAACAATTGAGCATCACAAGTAAAAAAAACAGGTGTCTTAATTTTTTTTAATGGGACACCCTGTATTTTATCCCATAGTTCCATAGAGAATTTTTTCCTGATTCCAAATATACAGTGTGTCCCCGGATCGACGCATGAATAGGTGAAAGGGGGGTTTAGCCCTGCTTAGATAGAACCTTTTTTGTCTCATGATTTTAGTTTCAAAAAATCAATCACTGAATGAGAATGCAAAATTTCAAAACCCTCCGCCTACTTTGATATTTTGTATTTTTTCATTCCAAGTTTTCAAAACAGCATGAAAATAAATTTAATCTTAATTTTTTAAGTTTATTTGTTTTTTTTTATTCTAGAATTTGTTTTTATTTGCAAAATGGCGTAATTAATCATTTAAAGAGTTTTTGGTGATAAACTTTTTCAATAGTTTCAAAAAATCAAGGTTGGCGAAGGGTTTTGAAATTTTGCATTCTATCTCAGTTTTTTATATTGAACAACTTTGTTCAATAACATTTTGTCGTATCTCTTTTAGAAGAAGCACTTTACTGGTAAGAAAAATAGCTTCTAGGTTAATTATCAAGCTATGCCTGATTTTTCGAAACTAAAATTATCACACAAGTTAGTTTCTATCCAAGCAGGGCTGAACCCCAGAAGATAAAATTTCAATTCAAAAATGTTTTGTCTTTTTCACCTATTCATGCGTCGATCCCCCGGATTGGCCAATAGCTATTTTCGGTAATATTGACCCTAGAGAGTGGTTCAAATTAGCAAAGTTGTAGTACTTTCTCTGAATTATCAGAATTTGTCATCAGAAAAAACAATTGTGCATCAGAAGTAAAAAAATTCAAGCTTCTTATTTTTTTTCAAATGAGACACCCTGTATTTTATTCCATAGGTAGGTCGATAGAGAATTGTTTCCTGATTTCAAATATATAAGGGTTGTGGGTGTTATCTATTACGGTTATAGAAATATTAACGTTTATCTATAGAAGGGATAATGATAATAAATTGGAGAGGTGTTGATCAGTAGAGACCAGCCAACTATCCAATGTATAAAAAAACGTTGATATCTTTATTACCGTTAAAGATAACTTCCCCAACCCTTATATATTTGAAATCTGGAGAAAAAGCTCTATCGAAATAGGGGATAAAATACAGGGTGTCTCAAATAAAAAAAAGATAAGAGGCCTCAATTAATTGACTTCTCATCTCGCTTCTGATGCTCAATTGTTTTTTCTGATGACAAATTCTGATAATTCAGAAAAAGTACCACAACTTTGCTAATTTGAACCACTCTCTAGGGTCAATATTAACGGAGATAGCTATTGGCCAAAATATACGTGAACACCCTGTGCATAGCATTGGTAACTCGTCAACTATGAGAGATAAAACGACGGTTAAATGGAGGCACTAACTTTTCAATTCATTTTTCGGTAACTCTTGGCTTCCTGAAAGTAATGATGCATGTACTCAACTTTTTTTTATCCATTTACTTATTTATTTATTTATTTTTTTGAGTTTTTTTTTATAAACTTTTTTCAAACGTGAAGCTTCTTTATTCAAGATTAAAAAGTTAAAAGTCATGGGGAACTTGCCCATTTTTTTTTATTGTATTAAAGTGTGCGTTCATGTCCAAAAACACCGTATACCAAATACAAGCCCTTGAATCGCTCTAGTTATTTTATAATAAATGATCAAAGTTGACATTGACGCTGAGAAAATTCAAACGAAGCAAAAAGCGCGGGAACGTTTTGACGTCATAACGCGTATCTTTGGCAACCATTTGAATGTTTGGAGTCTGAAGTGACATCGAGTTAGTTTATTTCGTAGTTTTTGAAAAAAAGAGGATGTTATTATAAATATTGCACTCTGTCGTAGGCACGGACCTATATAAAAACTGGACTGCTAATGATGGCCGACCTTGCCAAAAATCACTCAGGCATGGGCGCCGCCATGATGGGACAATTTGTGTTGGTGTCTCTGATTTTTTTGACATGCCACTTATGGCTGCGTTGCGAGAACTAGCGCTATATTTGAGCGGTCCTACTGGAATGACATGATTCCCTGTGCTGCAGCACAGTGGTCTAGCGGAAAAAAATATATTTCTTTCGTTTTATCGCTCGAACTGTGATGTAGTGGTGGAAATTATCATTTCAGTGAGATCGCTCGAAAAAAGCGATTTAGCGCTGCAATTCCTCTTATGCGGCCATTGGAAAATGCAGAAAGACAGCTAATTATTATTATTTTGTTTTTGTTATGAGGTTATGTCACATCAACTATTCCTATTATCACAGTAAATTAGTGGCTCGATTCTGATTTTGGATTATTGGATTTTAGGAAGATACCTATAGGTACTCAAAACTCAATATTCACATTCACATTGTAATTTTGTGCAGGGTTTTTGACATGATGCTAGATACTTGTAAAACTATGAAACATGAAACTATGAAACGTTTTGTCTTGGATTATTATTAACATAAAAATGAGCCTTTATCTTTATTCAACTCAATTCTTCAAAAATATCATTACCTATTATGTCCTTTCAACAGCATTATAAGTAGCGAATAGCTCTTGATCTATTGTATCTTACCCACCTACAATTTCGTAACGAGTAACTTGGACCCTGGAAATTGGTATAGGTAGAAGGTACTTGAGATAGTCGATGTTTGTTTCATGATTTATGCATTCTGCGGTTTTAGAATTGATGTAATAATATTCTCTTCAATATGCACAAAAACCACGGGAACGCGAAGTCACAGACTCTTGAAGAAAAAAAGAAATATTCACCAATAACCTTCGTCCTTTATCTTATTATATTAATAACAAATAATAACCTCGACCTCGAAATCGAAATCAGACGGTAGCTGTTTGTAAGGGTAAGGTTTACATCCAATTTGTTTTCGAATTGGAACTGTCAAATTTCCCCTTGGCAAACGGGATTCATATGCTACTATCTACATTGAATTTGTGTCACGACTACGCCAAATTCAATGTGAATGGTGACATATGATTCCCGTTTGCGAAGCGGAAATTTGACAGTTCCAATTCGAACCGGAATTCAATGTAAATCAGGCATTACAGATTTCTGCATTTTTCAACGATGGCACCACTGAAAATCAGAAGCACCAACTTAAATTGTCCCATCATGGCAGCGCCCATGCTCCAGTGATTTTCTTCTCATTGCATTAGCAGTCCATTTTTATTTACCAAGTCCGTGGCCGTAGGTCGCAGTGTAGGTACTAATTCAACTTTAAAATTTCCCAACAACTTTTTATTCGCGTGCCTGATGACGAAAATCGGCAAACAAAATTGCTAAGAGTATGCAGAAGAAATGTGGAGAATATCTCATTGAAAAACAGTGCTATTTATTTATGTGGAGATCAATTTAATGTAAGTATTATGAAATAAATACCAATAATTGTGTTTTTCCATTTTTAGATATTTTATACTCAGATACGTATTACTCCGCATATTACATGATATTACAAATTCAAAAAATGGACCTTGTTATTTCATTTTACCTGTATCCTATAAGTATTTCCGGCGATGAGGTATACAAAAGGACAAATGGAAAAAATCTTTGATTTCTCGAGCAAAAGTCATTATCTATAAGAATTTTGGCTTAGTAAAGAAAAACGATTGTCGATGGAAAAAAACCAAATTTTGTACAGGGTCTTTAAGAAGTCGGAAAATCAATTTATTTCCAGAGAGAACTACCTACATGGGTGTCTCTAAAAGGTCTGTACAAAATCCTACCACATGTTGCTGAGGTCAAAATAAGCCGATTTAACGCAACTCACCTCAGACCGAAATGTCACCATTTCCGAGATACGGGGTGATCAAGTTTAAAATTACCAATTGAATTTTGTCATTATTTTGGACACTTTTTCACATATTGCTTTGAAAATTTGCATACGGAGGTTTTGTGGTATGAGAAATTCGATTATGAAGTCAGTTTTACTCTGGCCGCTAGAGGGCGCCCTACACTTTACATTTTGTAGTTTAAAATGTCCATAACTATTTTCTCAGTTATTTTCTTCAATCTTTCATTGAATGAAAAGATTCTTCAGACGATTTCAAGTAAATAAGGTACTTTTGTCAAAGTTCGCTCAAGCTGGCCGTTTTCGAGATATTTCCATTTAAAGAGTTCCATGCCACACCGGAAAATTCCTTCTTTACACGAACTTTGAAAAAAAATATTTTTACAAAATCAACTCATATTCCTGAGGTCAAAATAAGCCGATTTAAAGCAACTTGCCTTTGTCCAAAATCGCTCCGTTTTCGAGATACAAGGTGGTAAAGTTGTAAGTTGTAAGTTGAACGGAGCAATTGCTCCGTTTTCGACTTTCTTTAAAATTTTAAAGAAAGGCAAATTGCTTTATATCGGCTTATTTTGACTTCAGGAATATGTGATGATTTTGTAAATCACTTTTTGAGACGCTCGTGTAAAGAAGGAAAATATTAGGAATTTTCCGGTGTGGCATGGAACTCTTTAAATGGAAATATCTCGAGAACGGCCAACTTGAGCGAACTTTGACAAAAGTACCTTATTTACTTGAAATCGTCTGGAGAATCTTTTTATTCGATGAAAGATTAAAACAAACACTCAGAAAATAGTTATGGACATTTTAAACCACAAAATGTAAAGTGTAGGGTGCCCTCTAGCGGCCACAGTAAAACGGACTTCATAATCGAATTTCTCATGCCACGAAATCCCCTTATCCCAATTTTCAAAGCAATATGTGAAAAAGTGTCCAAAATAATGACAAAACTCAATTGTTAATTTTAAACTTGATCACCCCGTATCTCGGAAATGGTGACATTTCGGTCTGAGGTGAGTTGCGTTAAATCGGCTTATTTTGACCTCAGCAACATGTGGTAGGATTTTGTACAGACCTTTTAGAGACACCCTGTATATTCAGAAGTTCTTAGCAAAGATGTAACTTTAGAAATTCTATTGGTCTACAGTGTTAATGATGGATCAAAGAAGACACATTTTTTTAATTTCCAATTGTGTATTTCGAAAAAGGCGCAAAAATCAATACTTTTAACGTGATACGATAAAATAATAAAATAAACCAATGATTATTATTAGTGATTATTAGTTAAGGCATAATTCATACAAATATGTAAACCAATCGATACCACACCAAACAATAATAATGATTACACAAACACAATGAACCACTTTTCGGTAAAATACAGATTTCAATTGAAAAATTTTGGCTTCCCACTTTAATTTTTTTCTTTTTGCCAGAAACTTTCAAATATGGCGGGGTAATTCACGCTTTCCGCTTGAAAAAGAGATCATTATCCAACTTTTTTTTAAAGGGTATTCTTGCATAAAATATATTTTTTTTTTCAACGACAATCATATTTTTTTAACAAGCAACATTTTTTATAAAAATGACTTTCTCGAGAAATAAAAATTTTGGTCCATAATTTGTCTATTTGTATACCTCATCGCCGGACATACTGTATACTGGTAAAATAAAATGAAAAGAATCATTTTTGTAGTCTGTTTGTAGTGATATGTACACAATAATAAAATCTCTCAAAATCTACAAATACAATAATCAGGTAGCGGCATAAAAATGATCTCTGCATACACATAAATGGCACTGCTTTTGAACGAAATAATCCCCCTCGTTTGCTTCTGCATGCTCTGAGTAATGTTATTCGCTTCTTTTTGTCATCAGGCACTCTAATGAAAATTTGTTTGGAAATTTCAAAGTTGAATTCGAACACAGCGGCATAATGCAATATTTATATAAACTATCCTTGATTTTTTTCAAAAACAATGAAATAAACTAATAGTGTTTTCGATTGGGAAAACAAGGGTTGCACTGGGTTTGACCTCGGGCAAAACCAGTTATGATGAAAATTTGCTCTAGGGCAATCCCAATCGAACATACATTTTTCATCGTGTGCTATAATATTGCACGGTAAAATTCCAATTGAATTGAAATTGGAATCATTAAACTTCTTGAAAATCTAATATTATGTTGTCTCTGCGTAGCGGCTGAAGTGACTCTAAAACTAAATTAATTAGAAGTCCATTTCTCATTGCCAAATGACAAAATCTTGAGACCAATCAATAGTTTTGTATTATATAGATCATAGATAGGTACTAGGAACAACTTTTTTGAGAAATAAGGTATATGCACCAGATTTTAAATGAAATTAATTCAGTTTTGAGTAGGTACTAGTTTTCCATAACTCGTCAACGCCAGTATTTCTTTTTTTCGGGCACTACTAGATTCCAACAATAATAACTAACTCGAAATCTGTTGTCCACTCACAGAATCACCTCACGCGACGTTTATATCCACCATTTTTCAAGTTTTTTTTCAATTTTGCTAATGCACTGAAATTGCACTATACCAGCACGAGCTCAAAGACCTCGTGCCGAAAAATCTGCACTGAGTGCAAAACTCATTGACCCGGTTTCCCAATCGAACATACAAATCCGCTAGATTTCTACCAATCGAACATAAATATTGCCCTAGTGTTGCACCAGTGCTGCCCGATTTTACCAATCGAAAACGCTATTACTCAATGTCACATCAGACTTCAAACATTCAAATAGTTGCCTAAGATACGCGTTATGACGTCAAAACTTTCCCGCGCTTTTTGCTTCGATTGAATTTTCACAGCGTCGATGTCAATTTTGATTAATTATTGTAATCTAACTAGTGCGATTTAAGGGCTGATATTTGGTATAAGGTGTTTTTAGACATGAACGCACACTTTAAAATAAATTAATAAGATAAAGAAAAAATGGGCAAGTTCCCTACGATCCGCGTGTTGCGTTCTGAAGGATCTAACATTTTTTTTCATAACTCCCGTATCAACTTTCTGCATTATTTCTAAATAGCAAGTGTTTGGGGTTCGTATTTGAAAAAAAAGTTGTTGATGGTCGCGAGATCGCCCGTCAAAGACAAAACGTCAGATTCTTAATTTGATACCGCCATCTTTTAGAGGAGAAAAAGTGACAATGAGAAAGTGTGATTTATTTTACAATATCTTCTCAAATAAACTCAGGAAATAATAATAACGTTTCTGCGATATCTCGGTTTTTTCCGAATATCTTCGAAAGAAGTCGGAATTTTTCAAATTTCAAAACGGCATTTTGTTGAGCATAAAAATGCGCAACTTTGCAACCATTTAACCGACCCTGTATCTCTTATAATAACTGAGATCCCCATGCATGCACTCGAATCTGTGGCACCCTGTATACCTTACTATTGTAAGATTTTTTTTTACAAATACTATAGCTAACCCGGCGAATTTCATTCCGGCTCATAATCAATAATGTTGTGAATAATAAATAATAAAATTGTTCAACTGTAATATTAGGTTGGGAGAGGAAACTGGAGCTTCAATTATATATTGCATGTATGTGATGTATTGGAATAATTATGATTAGGCGGATTTTGGCGTTAAACAGGTTACGAATATCCTAACCTAACTTTCCTTCGCAGAAGGGACAAATCTCTTGGGAAATTGGGTAAAAACAAACATCAGCTCTTATCCAATCTGTATTGAAGAGACTTTTCAATTCAAATTGCTTTTACGAAGTGAAAACGTGCTTTTGAGCTTTCAATATGCCAATACTTCTCCTCTCAGGATTCCTAAGGTACCATCAAAATCCATTTAAAAAACATGCCCACTTTCAAAACTTTTTTCACCTTTTTTGAAGACAGATAATTCGTCTTTGAATTTTTCAAAAATATCACTTATTCGGACGGTAACCGACATTCGCAAATATGAACTACTGCACAATATACCTCTATATTTTTCAACTTGAGCTTTAAAATGCTTATTGAGGCTCAGAAAATTATTTTAGATAGAATAAGCTAGTGAATCACGATAAACCAAATGGCCAAAAAGTTTGTTTTTACCCAAAGTAGCTGTCAGTGACGTCACACTTCCACGGTCTATAGTATAGTATAGACGAGATTATAGACTATACAGTGTGTCCCAGATTCGTTTCTCTATACAGGGATCTTGGCTCCTATTATACCTACGTCAAAGGTTAAATGGAGAAAATTTCAGAGGAAAGTTACATCATTCGATATCCGATTTCAGATTTGCGATCGGTCAATTGGTTTTGGAAATATCGGCGAAAAACCGAAAATGGCGGATTTTGTTTTTTGCCAGTGAATCCGAAACGGCTAATTTGACAGCTATGAAAATGTGACATCTTCTGGACACCTTTTCAAGACGAATTAAATGGCGTTCATGATATGTCTCAATCTTCTTTTGTTTTCCCGCAACCTGCCTTAACTTTCATTTTTCTTATAGCCGCCATATTGGATTTTTCGATATTTGGAAAGAGCGTAAAATTTCCAGTCTAGTGATGACTCACAACTCACAAGTGCATAAAAGATTTTAGTATCTTCGAAATATCACAATACGTAGTTGGGTCTCAGTCTCATCCAAGGAGGCTATGATTTATTTGTCGCAAAATATGAATGAGTACTATATCAGCTCAAGGTCAACGCATTTAGTGTGCAGCAAATGTGTTTAACGCATTGAATTTTCAATAGAACATGGACATGCATCGTGACATTTTTGACAATTAGCGACTGTTTTTCGTACTACTCTTACAAGTTTATTTCTGTTTATAGTTGACCAAATTAATCATTATTATTCGATTTTTCTAAATTGTGTTTTATGCGGCTGCCGTCGTTCGGGATACGAGGGATACATTTCCAAATACATTGATCGTGCCGAAGGAAACCCGACATTTCTATTTGACCGCAAGCACAGCGCTAACATGACTAGCTTTTCTTCATTTGAATACAGAAATAGAGAATACCGGGCATTTTTGACAGGTTTGGACAATTTGTTAATCAGATTTTTTATTTTAATTTGAAAAGCGTAAGTACTCATTATCAAAACACAACCATCATTCTGAATTAATGAACGACAGATCAGAGCCTCCTTGGATGAAAAAAAAAAGATTTTTCTTACAAACCAATTTTAAGACAAATTAATTGACATAACTACGAAATGTGATATTTTGATGACACTTAAATCTTTCACGCACGTGTGCAACATCACTAGACTGGAAATTTTACACTCTTTCCAAAAATCGAAAAATCCAATATGACTGCCATAAGAACAATTAAGGTTGAGGCGGGTTACGGGAAAACAAAAGACGATTGAGACATGTCATACACGCCATTTTATTCGTCTTCAAAAAGTGTGATAATGTCACATTTTGACAGCTGTCAAATTAGCCGTTTCGGATTAACTGGCAAAAAATGAGATCCGCCATTTTTGGTTTTTCAACGATAATTCCAAAACCAATTGACCGATAGTAAACCTGAAGCCGGATATCGAATGCACTAAGATTCCTCTAAAACTTTCTCCATTTAACCTTTGCTGTAGGTATAATAGGAGCCAAGATCCCTGTATAGAGAAGCGAATCTGGGACACACTTTATAGGTTAAGTGAGAAAGCTTTCGGCTTTAACTTCGCCCTTTGTAATAATATAATCTTATGCATTTATTATATTACAATAAAGTCATTATTATTGTTATAATTATTATTATTATTATCAAACCATCTACATTGGATTTGGCATAAGCCTGACTTTGAACACAAATTCAATGTAGATGGTAACATATTGATACCCATTTGACAATCGAAAATTTGACAGTTCTACTTCGAAGTAAAATTCAATGTGAACCTTACATAATTGATTGCCGATGCGTGCACAAAGAATTGCAATGACGTTTGTCATTCCACTTGACAGTGGCCAGAACATTTATTTTCATCATAATTTTTTCTTCTCTTTAATTTTTGATGGTGTAACGAACGCGATATTTTTTTATACAGGGTTTCCCAATATTAATGCTATACAGCAATGGAAAATATAAGGATTTATTATTTTGTCAAATTTACCCGCATCCAAAAGTTGATGATAACCAAGATACAGGCAGTCAAAATAATTAACCTTTATCGTGATATTTGAATCTCGATTTATCTATGTTCCCAAAAAAACTTTGAAAACAAGTTGGATGCGCCCTCTATTAGTGACGTAAAATGTATTCAAGTATCACTCAAAATATATAGGAAACTTGAATGGGAGCCAATCTAAATAAAGTTTTAGGCAACCAGTTAATCAAGTCAGATTTGTTAAGAGGTCTACCCGTTGGATGGCGCTAGAGACGGAGGTTCTCCTTAACAACGGTCGCCAAAAATAACCAATCCCTAACCATAGACGTCATTGTCATTTCACATGTTATTTGAATTTTGTGCCGAAAGTTTCTACTTTTTAGTTCCTAGATCATCTTGAAATTTGTGTTTGAACCTTCGTTTGAACTAAAATGTAAGCTTATCGTGAGTTCTATGTTCTATGATAAATGTATCGTCCTCTGGATGTGTGGATATTTTTAACAAAACAAATCTTTTCCAATGGAAGTTTTTCCAGTTTTAGAAAAATTGGCTCAGCAAGTTGAAAATCCGATTTTGAACAACAAAACTGAAGCACAACTAGGTATACAAATCCATAAATTTTGTGGTTTGCATTTTATGGATACAACATTCGAAATGTATGCCTGGTTTATACAACAAATTCATAAACATAAGCATAACTTTACTCATAAGCACAGTCGTAAATACAGGGTCCTTCATTAGGGCAACAAATTAAATGGTCAGTATTTCAATTTTATGGACAGTACTCTTTGCCATTATTTTATTTTCCTTGGTCAGTATGATAATAAATGGTCGGTTGAAATAATGAAGGGTCAGTAACATAAAGAAGTGGTCAGTAAAAATAATAAATGGTCAGTATAATAATATATGGTCGGTTGAAATAATTAACGGTTAGTAATATAAAGAAATGGTCAGTAAAAATAATAAAGGGTCAGTAACATAAAGAAGTGGTCAGTAAAACTAATAAATGGTAGATATAAATAATCAAGAGTCAGTATCATAAAAAAACGATCAAATAAATTAGTAAATGCCTGGTGAAAATAATGGACAGCCCATAAAATTAATAAAGCCACAGTAAAATAATGAATGGTTGGTCATATATTTTATTTCGTATAAATACAAACATTTTTACAACGGAACGAAACACAACTTAGTAAAAAGAAAACACTCTGCCTTTATGTCATGATGAAGAAGTCAGATAGGTTCCTTTGAGAGGCGGATTTAGTTTGGGTTAGTTAGGGTTAGTTTGTGTTGGTAATAGAAATTGATGAAAAATATGCAGCGGCTCGTTGGTTAGCACTAGGTTAACATTACAATTATTATTATATATTATAAATGATTTTATGTGGATCAAGTTTGGGTTGGTTTGTGTTGGTGATCGAAATTGATAAAAATATGCAGCGGCTCGTTGGTTAGCACTAGGTTAACATTACAATTATTATTATATATCATAATTGACGTGTTCTGTATTGGTATTATGTGTATCAAGTTTGGGTTAGTTTGAGTTAGTTAACATTATTACTGACTATTGCATACTGGCCATTTATTATTTCTTACTGTACATTTGTGGAATTATTACCAGCTAAGTCATACTGACATTTCATAAATTTTTACTGACCATTAGAATCACAATAGTGAACATAGAAATACAGGCCAAATAGTACTTTTACTGCTCAAAAATTCCATTTTTACTTATCATTTTTAACAGAAATACTGAGTCTTCTACAATATTATACTGACTGCTTGTGATATTATACTGTACATAATGAATTGAATACTGCACAGTTTATTACAACCCCTTCATTAGTGCGTCGGGCAATCCTAGCGTGGTTATTTACAAAAGTAGAAAAAAAAGTTTTATACAAAAGTTGTAGAATGTGACTTTATGCATATTTTAAAAATATTTTCAAACATACAGGGTGCGTCACAAAAGTATGGCACGAAAAAGTATGATTTTTTTAAATGGAACCCCCTGTATATTGATTGATATTTCAATTCTTTCTTCAATTTGGAACAAAAATTGTGATACAACTAATGTTCCTAAATTCAACCGTTATCGAGATATCGCGTTTTAAAAATGGCATTTTTGCAACTTTGACATGCTATAAAACTCAAACTATTCAAGTTAGAGGAAAATGGTTTGCACATTCCTATCTTAACTTTTCAAGAGCTATTCAAGGAGATTAAATCCATTATTGTGAAAAAATGTCAAAATGTGCCGAAAAAAGTTGACAGTTGACGTTACCTTCTATCCAAATGACAGAAGAGCTCTTGAAAAGTTAAGATAGGAAAGTGCAAACCATTTTCCTCTAACTTGAATAGTTTGAGTTTTATAGCATGTCAAAGTTGCAAAAATGCCATTTTTAAAACGCGATATCTCGATAACGGTTGAATTTAGGAACATTAGTTGTAGCACAATTTTTGTTCCAAATTGAAGAAAGAATTGAAATATCAATTAATATACAGGGGGTTCCATTTAAAAAAATCATACTTTTTCGTGCCATACTTTTGTGACGCACCCTGTATGTTTCCAAATATTTTTAAAATATGCATAAAGTCACATTCTACAACTTTTGTATAAAACTTTTTTTTCTACTTTTGTAAATAACCACGCTAGGATTGCCCGACGCACTAATGAAGGACCCTGTATATGCGAGGTGGTTTATACAACTTCATAAGCATAAGCGTTAAAAATTTGCTTGTCAATCAAAATTCATACTCAACATCAAATTAAAACTGACTTCAGGAAATATTGAAATATTCACAAAAATGCACAAAACAGTGAACAGTTCAGAAACCAAAACAGAACATGAAAAACTATCGAGAAGCCAGGCGCCAAAAAAAATCATGATAATACTTACATGAAGACAGGACTATATTTGACTACTATCGTAGATTGTCAGAAATGACGCCTGCGCTGTTCCGATTTTTGCATAACTTAATACATAAAGATGAAAATTGTCAACTTTCTTATCCTTATGCTTATCGATATGTTTGTGAAAGTTTGTATAAACGCGTTCATAAAAAACCATACGTTCAACTTTTGTGCTTATGCTTATGAATGTGTTGTTTAAACCAGGCATTAATTTAAATATTCACAAGGCAAAAGTGATAAACTGAAAAATATGGATAAGTTGAATTTGTCCAGCATATAATTTTCAGACAGACAAATAAACGTTTCTGAAAAATAGTTATGCATTTTTCGGGAATAACTTTTGATATAATACCATGTGATGAATATTTCGATTATTGTTTCGAACGTGGTATAAATCCTATTTCATCTAATAGATGGCTCCACCGTATGCAATAAATACAGTTTTCCATACGTTTTTTAGTAAAAAAAGTCAAAAGTACGATGACTACCCGTTGTACGGCGCTGGCGAATTTCATTCCAAACTATTGTATGGGAGTTTCCTATATATTTTGAGTGATATGTGAATGTATGAACGAATGTGACTACCTTTCGTCAGAAAAACACCGAATCTCTAACTTCGTTCCATTCTTCTTGATGCGTATTCAGAATTTATTGAAACAAAATTATCAACTGAGGTAAATGTTGGTTAATCGTGATATTTCCCATCAGAGAATCTGTGGTTTTGCTGTGACACAGGGTGTTACTTGATGATTGGCCGTAGTTTCAAAGAACCTGAACCAAATTCAAGTAGAAAAGGGCCAATAAACATGTGTTAATAGTCTGGTTTTTGAGAAACAGGGATGAAGGTTAAGAAAATAATCGAATTTATTATTATTATCTCAAAAGATCCTTTTGCCGATTTTGTTGAATTTTGGCAGGTTTCATTGTAACAAGACGCTAAATTAGTACCAACTATACGGTAATTGTATGGTATGGAGACAGTTCTATCTGGAAAAATGGAAAATTTTTAGAAAAAGCCGGTGAAGCACATTTTTTTGTCGATTTTATTCGTGGAACTTTCTCTGGACGCCACTGGATATCATAATCATCATCTAGTTAGTGCTTATTGAAAGTCTTGTTACAATGAAAAACTCTGCCAAAATTCAACAAAATCGTCAAAAGGATCTTTGAGACATTAATAGTGAATCCGATTTTTTTCGAAACCTTCAACACCCTGTATCTCGAAAACCAGTCTGTTTAGGACACATTTTCTACTTGAATGTGGTTCAGGAATGCATACTTGGAATTACGGCCTATCATTGAGTAGCACCCTGTATACAGATATTTTTAATACAACTACCGGTTATTTTCTTCACATTCACGTTCACGTTTTGTGAATATGGTAGAAGTCACGTCGAGTTGGTTCTTATTACCAACCAGAGTCGAAACAACGATCTTCTCCATGTATCTAATGCATTAAATTTCTAATGATTGTGCAGAATAAGGTAATGTTTTTCGTCGAATTTCCCCGATTCAAATTCATCGAATAATGAATAAATTCAATCAGTCTATAGAACCTTATCAATTAGGTTATCTTTGGGGAAAAATTCAGTCCTGAAATTAATCTGATATGATGGCAAACTTAATTTAGATATTCAAAATGATATTATTTTTGGTTCTCCTTGATTTGATACTTCGGAAATAATTTGATGTAATAATAATTAAAATAAGTTTATCTCCAAGATTAAAAAAAAGTGTTCGAATTAAAAAAGAAGAAATGTCCTTTTTCAAAACTTCCATGTGCATTTCCAAGGAACATCACTTGATTATCGATAATTTGATACACTAAAGAAAAAAGCGAATATTAATTTTATCACACGAGTCAATCCAATAGAATTCTCAGAATCATCAACTCATTCTGATTTTCGACTTAATTTTTTGTTTGGGTCTACATACAAGAAATATTTCCAAATAATTATCACACACAGTCATTTTATTCTTCCATACAAAATGCCGTCAACAAAAAATATACAGTGAAAAAAAAACAAAAGACGGTCCTTTTGTCAAAGATATCAACACGAGTTCGATTTTTTTAAATCGTACACCCTGTATATTTATAAAGCATTTTGAACAAATGTGTCGAGAATTACGGGAATAACGGACAAGACATTTTCGGACGTTAACCCAATTGAAATAGCCCATTTTATTCTGATTTCAATGATATGCATACAACATTTTATACTTTGGATAAGTAGTTCTCGACACATTCGCCAAAAACGATTTATATGAACTTCCATAATTTCAAATATAATCTTGACCAGTATGCTATCATGACTAAGTTTTTTCTCATAAGAAAAGAGAACACAAGACATGAAACCGTACTGGTTAAAATTATATTTGAAATTATGGTAATTTCATGTAATTCGTTTATTTGCGAATATGTCGAAAACTATTTATCCAAAGCATAAAGTGTTATATACCATTGAAATAAGAAAAAAATAGGCTATCTAACGCTCTATCAATATACAGTGTTTCTATTTGAAAAAACAAAACTCATGTTTGTATCTTTGAAAAAACGACCATCTTTTATTTTTTTTTCTCATGACAAAAAACTTGGTGAGGAAGGGTACCTTACAATTTGTTGTCTGTTTCGTCTTTGAATTTTTCAAAATACAAAAGTTACATGCAATTGAAATGGTATCAAGATAAAATGACCACACTGTATGTTACGTCGTCTCGTTCCCAAGAAACCATCATAACCATCATAACCATCCAACCCCAACGACACATCACACTTTTTGAGCTAATAAAGCCATCATCAACGTGAATTGATGACGTTTGGAAAGGAACGAAACGTCGCGTTGGATCAAAAAAACATCGAATTTGCATCACCCTGAGTTTGTATAGTAGAAAGAAAACAGTTATTATGAAAAAGTATAGAGGCCTGGTGGTTCGAGTAATTCAATTTTTGACTATAATTATTATTAGAGTGGACTTTATTCATTCCTTTTTTGCTCTCTTTAGATATCGAATAACATTTTACCTATCAGCAATCAGGACTAGTACGCTTCAGCTTTTGAAATTTCTGCTGTCAGTCCTACGAAACATAATAATTAAATGTGTCTGTGTCTGTGATTTTCGTAGGTGAGTCACTATGTTATTTCCAATCGAACATGAAAGTCCTGAATATATTTTTTTCATATTAATATTATAATCAAGACATGATAAGCATAACCATTGCTTATCAATTCTTTTTTAAAGAAGTTTTATTAGATATTAGAATAATGAATTCTGTGCATGTCATTGTATGTAAGCCTTAAACTTCTTGAAATATCCTCTGACATGATAAAGTTCAATGACGACCAGTGCAGTTGAAATAATAATACCGAATTTATCATGGGTATGGACTTTCATATACTCAAGTCTCTTCATCATTGCAAACAATTTCTTTCATCATTTTGTTTCATCTGTCGTGTTTACAATTTTCAACCAACAAAGAGGAACAATAATTGTTATTTCCAGAGACTCTCAACCAACTGAAATTGGCCCATCGGGTAAAGTGAAACTTCAAGGTATAGAACTAGTTGAGTTGAAAAGAATGTTGAGGGAAAAAACTAACAAAACAAGACAGGTAACAATTTTTTAAATCTTTTGTTATTTGCTTGATTGATGGATTTCCAGGCTCCCAAATTCAAACTCAGAGATATGGGGGAGAATGCCTTACTAAAAGTAGCAATGGACAGTAGATGTCCGCTTTTTCTGTCTGATATTCAGCATTTATTGATGTATTCACAAATTGGTGTGCATTCTCCTTATTTACCTACAAGGTACAAGACATTTTTGTGAAATCATGATTTTTATAGCTATGTTACAGATGGTGTCATTTAGAAAAATACAGTAACTTGGCCAACGTAACGCTTCTAATGATAGAAAACATGGATACATATTATTATGAGGCTTTTGAAAGTTTGTTTCCATTCACCAGCTCGACTTTTGAGAATAAACTAGAAATAATCTCGCCATTCTCGTTTAATAGTGATATTGTTAAGGAATTTTCTATGGTTCCTTTATCTGGTGAGTACAAATTGTTACACATAAATTTGTTATCTTGTTATATTATTATCTTTAATGCCAATCCCGTAAAGTGATACCAGAGAAAAACCAAACTAGTTTTGTGGCGGAGAATTATGGAATCCTTTCATTGCACATCGATTCTTACAAATTCTCATTCATACATTGGCTTTTGTATAAAAGGTGACTAAAAAGTTGTGCGAATGAAGGGTAACCAACTCAGAAAAAATATGATTCATTAATCGCATGCAATATTATGGATAGATTTGTCCCCAGTGAAGCGATTAGGTTTCCAATCATTATTAGCTTCATACAGTATCAGATCGGCAGTTAGAGCGAGTCTTCAAAATTTGTCCGTATTTGTTTTGCGCTGTTCCTGAGAAAGAAATAGATTGCGATTTTTATCAATAATATCCAAACATGGTTTTTTGATTGTGCATTTCTAGGTTTGTATATAATGTGGGTATTTATCAATAATTTTTGAGCATAATTTTTGAGCATAACATGAATAGTTTGCGACAAAATAAGAACTACTTATTTATTCTGTGCATTGTGGTTCAGTCCAGTTCATCAAAAAGACGCCCATCAGACTGGAGTACAAAAAAATAAAGGAACAACTTTTGTTATCAAAACAAGTTGTTTCGAGGATTATTCAAAATTTTCGCTGCGTGGAGAAATAATAAGAAACTTGGAGCGAGAAGGGAAAAAACATGGAGCAAGAAGTTCGCAGAATCAGTAAGGCGGTTTTGTGCAACGGGATTTCAACAAAATTAGGTACTGAGAATCTGTTTTCGAGGATCATCCAGAATGCAGAGTCGTTTGATGGAAACCGGAATTCATGGAAGAATTTTTGTCAAAAAAGAATCGTGATGTTCTTTTATCATTTGCTAATCGCCTTCTGAATTGGAAATGGTAATGAAAAAAGACTTAATCGCAAGTATATTTCTGGTATTGTGAAGCACGTTATGATTTGGAGTTGCTTTTCTTTCCCTATTCATTAAATTATCAGTAAAATTATCCAATTTTTGTATCAAGCATTATTTATTACTGTTTGTTCAATGCTTTTCTGCGGTTACGTCACAGTATTTGACGTTTGCCAGTATGTCGTAGATTGATCCCTCCAGACGTGACATTTATCAAATTGATCCCAACGACCGGCCTCCAGACATACGTGAAATTATTGTAAATGTGTACGAGAGAGATAGAAGAGTATGACGTAAACGCGGAAAAGCATTGAACAAACAATAGATGTTTCATCATATTGTAGAATTTTTATGTTGTCTAGGGTTCCTCACTTGAGAAAAATAAAACACCACGGATATTATCTATAATACAGTTCAGATCCGTACAGATTTGATTCGACAGATCAGCATCGGCCGATCCAAATCTCTCCTTGTCCACTAATTGATATTCCAAGCAAGCGTGTCAAATCTTGATGATACGAGTTATCAAATCCGTTCGTTCGTGGAATTTGAATGATACAGGGTGATTTATTTTCAACGACAGGGTGCCAGTTCTGGTAAACTATTTATCATAGAGACCCAGAAAAAAATCTGTAGAGTAATGTGCCCAAGAGAAAATGCTGGAATAGCTATTTACCTAACAAGTGCAAAAAATTAGTTTTTCCGCACGAGTCTGCCGTTCACCGACCGACGCGTAGCGGAGTTCGGTGAAGCAGCCGAGGGCGGAAAAACATTTTCCGCAAGTGTTAGGTACAATAGTTTTTCTACAGACGTGCGGAAATAAGGATATAATTCGTAATTTAAAAGTTTCTGATGCAACCAATCACAAATAAATAATAATGAATGTCGAAATGTGTAACTAAGCGACCATAGTTACCTGAAAACCTGGTTGCTGTTTGCTTATGATATTTTTAATTTTTCCGCACTGGTACGGGAAATCTGATTTTCCACACGGATATCGGTGCGGAAAATTGAATTTTCCGCACGGCTGTAGGAAAATATATTTCGAGCTTCTAGGATCTCCGCAAGGGGGCGAATGGCTTTATGGAAACAAAAACGTTTATTTTTTCTGAAAAAATCATATAAATCCCATTGAAAGCAGACTGAGGGTACCATAAAAATCAATTCGCAATTTTTTTTAATAATAGTTTAATGGGAAAAAACCATTTTAATAACAGTTTACAAAACTTCTTCATCGCATTAACTGCCAAAATAGCAGAAAACCGTTAAAATAATAATTACCATCAACTCAAAATGGCATTTGAGAACATCTTGAGAACTACATAGAATTAAAAAAAAAAGTCGGAACAAGGAACTAAACAATGACATATTTATATTGAGGTTTAACGCATTATTGATAGCGATAACATTCATCTCCAAAGCACAAAAACTGTTTAAACTGGTGGCCACTTTGACGTTGGGAATGTCAGATTCCGTTCATTATCAATGGAATTATGAATTTTTCTGGAAAACAAAATTAAAATCAACTTTCGAAAAAACTATCAAAAACCAGTTCTTCAGAGTGTTTTAAAAACATATTGTCACACTTTGAAGGATTACACCTTACACAAAAATATTACGATAGAATCAAACGTGCCTATTCCGAAAGATGAATTTTATTTTTTTATTTTTTCAAATAACTTTTGAAATTTCCAAGTTATTTTGATGAGATTTGGTATATGGGGATTGTGCGACATGCTAGATTCAAATCTGACCTTGATAAGGCTCTTACTTGTAGGAGTCCTCACTCTAACCCCTTTCCAATCAATCAAATAGTCATAACTTTTTTGTATGCACTCGTACTTTCTTTTTTTTTTAATCGAAAAATGGATTTGTCCGTCATATCTACTTAGGAAAGGTATACTTTGTAAGAGTGGCTAGGAGTTGCCATTTTCAAGATATCTGCACTAAATGTTATCAATGCAATGGGGTTTTGAATGGCAAATTTTTAAAATAAACGTAGGTGGCTTTGAAAACGGCGTTTTCATGGTAATTTTGATAGTTGTTTCAATGTTCAATGTTTCTTATGGAAAAAAAAATGAAAAATGAAAAAAAAACTAAAAATATAAAATCATGTTTAAACTTATTTTTGATAACAAAATGCTGAAACAGTTGTCGAAATTACCATGATAACGTCGTTTTTAGCCACCTATGTCTATTCTTCAAATTTTCCATTTAAAACCACATTGCATGGATTACTTCAAGTGCGAATATCTTGAGAATGGTTATTTCTAGCAGCTCTTATAACGTATACTTCTTTCATGTAAATATGACTGAAAAATCAATATTTTAATAAAAAAGAGTACGAGTGCGGAAAAAAAAAGTCATGACTATTTGAATGTGTCAAAAGGTGTGTAAGTGGTGCCCCCCAAAGGAAGAGCCGTAACAAGATCTGATTTGAATTTCGCATCTCAAACAATCCTCATACAGAGTGACCCATTTGAAAGCGGGCCACCCCCATAACATTTTTATTTATGGAGCAATTTTGACTATTTTTTTTTTCGAAATATGGAGGTGGAATGGTGTGTTTTGTGGCCATACGTCGCAAATAGGGGTATTTGCACTAAAAACCTGGCCAAAATTATTTTCCAAACGGTATCATGTGAATATGTATAAATGAGTGAGCAGAGTAACTTTCAAAATAATGTTTATCAAAAAACAATAGAAAATGTGCTAACAACAGGATCGTAATTCGTCTTAGTTCCTATTCTTCATCGGCATTTTCGTCATCTTTATCACTGTCACTGCCGCGTTCTGTCTGTTCAAGGTCCATTTGGGGGAGCAAAAGATTTAAAGTTCCAGAAGAGGTCAGACGTTGGCAACAGCCAGTTATTATGTATGTTCCTATTGCATTTAACTCTGACAAATTTTCGCGAGAAAAAAATAAGTATTTCAGACTCTACAAGCAAAACTTTCTTGCGGGCCTCGATATTTTCATGAGATGACTGCCCAATCGGCAGCATAAAGTCATGAATCATTGCTGTCTACCATGAATTAAGATCTTTTGTAATCTTCAATCCTTTCTTTTCCTCCTCTCGGTCCTTTCACTCGATATCCCAAATTCTTTGGAGGGTCGACCTGGTTTCTCCGTAGTCTCCGTAGAACAAGTTGCAAATCATAGAGTGTATTCAAGCCACTGGCCAATATTTTTCAAAAAACGATCGTATTTAGAGTTACTGATTACTGATTACTGAAGTACAGGCGCTACGAGTTTCGGGCTGTTGGCCCCGACACCGCAGCCTCTAGTTGGGCTTATTGTATCTTCTCTGTGCCTGTCACAGTCGAAGAGCTCCATTGCCCGAATAAGGTTTATGACTCGTTCTACTGTTTCCCTGTCCGTCCTTTGAGGAGTGGTTGTGAATTCCCCATTATCTCTTCTCCAGTACGCCAGCGCTTCACATTCGAATACAATGTGGGAGGCTGTTTCCTCCTCCTCGTTGCACAGCCTACATATGGGTTCCTCGTTGGAAAGACCCATGATATGCATGTGTTTCCTTAGAGTGCAGTGTCCAGTTAATTTACCTGTTACTTTCCTAAGCTGATTCCTGCTGTTTCAATAGGCTTCCAGAAAATGATGATTCGATCTCGTCTGCCATCATCAATTTACTGTGTTTCAGATCTGGTGATTGGCACCATCTAGCTTTCTGTTGTTTTTTGGACCAACAGTTCAGCCAACCTCTCACAGAGGATTTTGTAATACCAATAGCAGGTTCTGGACCCAGAAGTGGTGTGTTTGCAGCTTTGCGTGCTAGTAGATCCGCCCGCTCGTTCCCAGCTATCCCTGTGTGTCCTGGTATCCATTCAAGAGTGACATCGTTAGATACTCCCAGTTTGACAAGGTTTTGCATGTCTGCAAAGGGGAGGAATGTCATGGACCGGTTATTTGGCCGTTAGAACGACATAGTTTCATGATGATTCATCACACTTAAAAAGTCGACTTTTGGCCAGGTTTTTAGTGCAAATACCCCTATGTGCGTCGCCCAGTTTTTTTCAAAAACCAAGGCCTACTAAAGCTTATTTAGAAGCTTAAAAATCCAGAAAAGATTTGATCGATTTTTTTAGAAAAAATCTGTCTACGCCACTGGATTCGTCATACCCTGAAATGGATCTGTACCAAATTTCATGAAAAAATATTAAAAATTGACGATTAATTTTCTTATGCACCAAGAAGTATTTTACCTCGAAACTTTTGCGATAGCAAATCTATCAGAAAAAAAAAAATTGAATATGAACATTTAATAGATAAATTCATGTCTCAATACAATGAAAACAAACAAACGAGACTGACAAAAAAAAATTCATACAGAAATAATATTTTTGAATTGAATATTTTTTCATGAAATTTGGTAAAGACCCATTTCAGAAGATGAAAAATCCAGTGGCGTAGGCAGATTTTCTCTAAAAAAATCGCTAATATGTTTTCTGGATTTTTCAGCCTCTAAATATGCTCTAGTAGGCCTTGATTTTTGGAAAAAACAGGGCGATGTTTGGCCTCAAAATACACCTTTCCCCTTTCTCCATTAAAAAAAAATCGTCGAAATCGATCAGTAAATTAAAAAGTTATTAGGGTGGCCCGCTTTCAAATGGGTCACTCTGTATACCAAATTTCATCAAAATAACTCCATCAATATTTCAAAAGTTATTTAAAGAAAACCAAAAATTGATACATAATACAATTAATATCAAATTTCTGACTAGACAAATTGGGTCTATCGTTGTATTTTTGGGTAAAGTATAAACCCCTCAAAGTTTGACATGTTTCTGAAACACCCTGCATAATCAAATTAAAGATTCCGTTAATTTCAAATTCTTTAAAGTAAATAACACCAAGGTGACTAAGGTGCATGGGCAACTTCTTGATAACAGCTGGTGAATATAACAAACATGTGCACATTCAAATATTTAAAGATAAACCCGGGATTGTATTCAGAAAAAAATGTCAAAGCCTGCTCTGCAAAAATGATACACCCTGTATTTTGAAAAAAAAAAAACAGAAACTGCACTGGGGTGCGTTCACAATTATACCCGGAACTTTCGTTAAATGACAGTTTCATCTGACAGATGACGAATGGTAAATTTTCCTCGTTCACGATTTTCGACTTGTTATGGTTTATCATAACCTTTAAAATTTGAAAGTGTTGTGACTGTTATGGTCATTGAATAATAATACAACCATTTTCGTTTTCGTTTTTTCAGCTTACAATTTTTGACCTTCGATTCGGTTTAATAATACCATTTTTCCATCGTCTGACATAATTGGAAGATTGGTATCCGCATCTACCACAAGATTGTGCGATTCTGACGACATAATATTCATTTTTTAATTAAATTATCACCAGCTCTAATGTAGCAACGATCAGCCGTGTGGTTTGTTGTTTTTTGGTTGGGATCACACATGGCAATTTGTTAGTACACACAACGCAGGCGCGACAAATCTCCACCAGCTAAAAAGTGGGTTGAAATGTTGAACGCCCGGAGAATATTTACCGGAATTGTGAATGAGTTTGAATGTTACTCGGCGAGAATTGTGAACAGCCGGGAAAGGTCAGAGCGTCGCCGTGCGATCGCCCGACGATATTTGTGATATGGATGTCCCCTGGGACATACGTAAGACATTTTAAAAAAGGCGGAAAAGAGGATAGTATCATTTTCTCAAAAACTCCACTCGTGGGGTGCCGCATGCCGGTGTGGATGAAAATCAAGTTGAGATAAGGAGGCGATGTAAACTTATGTATTGAAACAAAAAACTGAGTTACTCAAGAAAAAAAACTCTTCACTCAGAACATCTATTTTATTTTATTAGTTTTATTTGTTGAAAACCAACGAGTATCTTTAAATCGTAACTTCATGAAGTAAACGGAGTACGGAATAAGATGAACGAACCATAAGCAGATGAAATAATGTGGTTTAAACAGGATGCATTTTACATGAAGTTTGAATCTATAAAAGCGAGATACACCGGAAGCCGAGCAGTATTCGTTCATTTGGATAGAGTACAAATTTTAATTCCATGCCTCTGGGTCTTGGCGACTTTTTATTTAAAATACCTTGCAACAGATCATGGCTGTTTCAAGAATATCACCCGTCATAAAAAAATCATTGGAAATATGTGTAACTAAATTTGTCCAATGCTTTTCTGCGGTTACGTCACAGCATTTTACGTTTGCCAGTATGTCGTAGATCGATCGCTCTAGACGTGAAATTTGTCAACGACGTCCAGGCATACGGGACATTTTTGTAAATGTGTACGAGAGAGACAGAGAAGTATGACGTAACCGCAGAATAGCATTGAACAAACAGTATGTGCAGTTCCCCTCTTCAGATCTCGATTTTTCACAAATTTCATATTCCAGTAACCCAAACGAAAAAACTTTTAAAAGAATACGGAAGTCTCGATGAAGCTACCAATAAACGTAGTGAAATTTTTGACATGGTGAATCATTTTTTCCAAATCAATAAAGAAGGAACTGAGACAGATACGGAAGTTGATGGTTTACCCACGGGTGATAAATTTTCAAGGTAAGACAATGAACGAGTTGAAACCAATTATGGGAAAAACCATAGTCCTTGTGTATTCTAGGACCAAATTGTTGCTATCTGGCTGGCAAATGATTGAAGAGAACTTTCCATTGCCCATTAAAGGTCTTATGGAAAGAAAATATAAGGGTTATCGATTAACAAAACAAAGTTATAAAAACGTTACTCCTCATAGCTCTATGATTGGTCTTGATTGCGAAATGTGTAAAACATGTACAGGTGAATTCATAACTAATGATCGATTAACATTCACATCTGAAACTACCAAAAAGTGATTATTTATTGCTTTCATTGATATCTACAATATTATTGGCAAACTAGAAGTTATAGGTGACAAAGTTTATTTTCTTAGGAGATCTGGAACTGACTAGAGTATCAATGGTAAACGAAAAACACGAAGTCATTTACGACACATTGGTAAAACCCGAAAACCGGATAGTCGACTATTTGACAAGGTTTTCGGGAATCAATTCAAAAATGATGAGAAATGTAACAAAAAATATAAAAGATGTCCAAAAAGAACTCAGTGATCTGTTGCCGGATGATGCCATTCTTGTGGGCCAGTCATTGTCAAATGATCTGCATGCCTTGAAAATGATGCATCCTTATGTAATCGACACTAGGTAAGTGTTAATAATTTTAGAAGTGTAGAAACTGTTAAATCTCAAAATGGAAGATCCAAGAATAAACAATAGTTTGTTCTTCGCTAAACTTGACGAATTGGCTCTACACCCGTTATATGGGAGTTGTTTTTTTCCAAGCTTATTCATCCGGGTAGATCTCTATATTTGATTGTTTTCTTGTTACAGGTCTTTTATTATTCACATAACTTGGAAATTGATACATACGCCCTCTCATTTCAGTGTTATCTTCAATTTATCTGGTGATCGTACCCGCAAAACAAAACTCCAAACATTAGCACGTGAGTTCTTAGAAGAAAAAATTCAATCAGGCTCTCAAGGACACGACAGTTCCGAAGACAGTTTGGCCTGTATGAAACTAGTACAGCTCAAACTGAACCGATTCCCTTACTTTGGCGACGCAGTCATGATTTCCGCCTATACCAAACATAGGGCATACCCTGACCTGGGCACTGCCCACTATGGAATAAGTATGCTCAAACAATGCACAAAGGGTGGACACTCAGTACACGTGGTAGCTGTAGGGGACATTGCCGATAAATACAAATTTTACATTGATAGAAATAATCCAGACGACGTGAAAAATATCACTTGTGTTAGTAAAAGCTCCAACAAGGAGGTGATAAAGCAAATAAGTAACAAAGATCAGACATATAACCTCACAATTGGACATGTGCGGATAGCAAGGGATCAGTTGGAGGGGGAAGATCGAAGCAAGGTATTCAAAACAATCGACAAATGGGTCAGCGAGGTGTACAATGCGGCAACACTGCCTAGTCTGATGGCGGTAGTGTTCACTGGGATCAAGCAGGGGGGAAATGGAGTGTGCTTTCTTCAATTAAACCAATCTGTCCCATAAATTGGGAAAGTGTCTATCGTCGTAGCTCATGGAATGAATAGATGAGTTTGTTTATCATAGATAGGTGTTTTATTTTGGTTCTGTGAAGAAACATTTTGTTTCGGAAATCAAATCACTCGCCGCACTCAACTTTCGTGTGATAGTATGTATCATTTCTGACAGGGTGTAGGTTGAGTTAGATCCTAATTTTTGTATCAAGTTTCATTTATTTTTTTAATGATTTATTTTTTATTTACTTCGTGAATAAAATCAGATGCCCGACAAAAACATCAATTCGGCAAATTACCAATGAAAAATTAGCATGTGATATGATTCTGGATCGTTACTGTGTTCAACCTAATTGATTGATCTTTTAATTGGTAACAGTTAGACCCTATCCAAAATCCTGGATGGGAATGTCGTGTGTCGTAAACTTTTTTTTGTCAACTTTCTTGTGTAAAATTGTTTCATTGATGAACGACCACTGTCTTGGATATTTACAACAACTGTTCTATAAATGACATCTACGTGGATAGTGGCGGGGATATGATAATTGACTCGACTTCGTTAAACTAGAACTAGTTATTTGCAGCGTTTACTGTGTTATTGGGCTAAGTTTAGATATGGCCCCATTTTTGTTAAGAAGTAAAAATAGATTTATGTTCATTCAATTTTGATTTTCCTTCCTTTCCTAGTACAGATCTTGAGTGCTTTATCGTTCTGATTTCAAAGGTTGATACCATGAACATGAACATAGTTTAAGTTGGTCTATATCTACGTCCACTCCTACCTCTGAGGATCCCCTCTGATTTGCTCCGAGGAACGAACCTATTTGATGTTCAACTCGACAAAATCATTCTCACAATAAGAAAGTGAATTGGAGTTATGAAAATCAACAAATGTACTTCCAATTCACGGTTGCGTTAGTGATGCCAAGAGTGGATTTTATATATTTTCCGAAAGTTTGTCTGGCTGTTAGACTTATTGATTGTGACAAAGAACTATGAAAACATTGTGTTTTTTGCGAAATATGTATCAAATGGTTAAGGGTATGTAAAGGAAAAGCATCCATTGACGTAGTTCGAATAAATCAAAACACGTTTCTCTGCACCAACCACCTTGTTGACCCCTCGGAACCTATAATAAGTTTATATCCCGATCTTATGCCTTCAATGAAGACAGGTGAGTAGCCCAGTCACCAATTTCATCATTAAACGATTTATTTTAGTATTTATTGTCATGTGAAAATGTTGCCATTTTGAGATTTTTATATACCTCTGAGATGGCTCACGATTTTCGTAAGATTTTGTTAAATATAAAATTATTCAAACGGAAACAATTTGAACTCACATTTCAACAAACACGTTTTATTTCCGCCGACTTTCAAGCCACGACATTGGAACAATCTTTTGACCCATGTGGTGACTGACGCTACCCGAAATTTCTCTGTCTCGATTTTCAACGGGAATGAGAAAAATCGATGATTTTCACAAAACTCTGGCGTCACCGTCTGTATTTTACGTGGCCTACACTGCCTATCGAGTAGCTGTGAAACAGTGGAGTTCTAGAGCGTTCGTTGTTTCCAAATGTCCGCTTTAAAATGGACTACTGAACTTTTGAACAAAAACACGGGTGTTGATAGAGAATAAATCAGTCTATTGTCCCAAAATCAATATTCAACAGTCGACTGATTCCTAATATCCAGCAAATAGATGAAATTAAATTAAGAGGAAAACAGTAGAAAAACTCTCCGGTAGGAAATTCAAAGTGGAGCAAATAAAAACGCAAGGAGCTGCGTGTGAACGAAGTTTTAGAGAACGGGTTTACAGCAGAAAATCAACCGAGAAACAGCGGCTATGAAATAGTTATTTACCTAACAAGTGCGGAAAGTGGTACTTTTCTGCACAAGACGGCAGTTGCGTTAAGGGCGGAAAAAACATTTTCCGCAAGAGTTAAGTACAATGTTTTTCCTACGAGTGGTTATGTCCATCTTATTTATATAAAAAAGAAGTTTTCGATACGCAAAGATTTTCTAATAATACCTTAAAATGCCACAAAAGGTAGAATAGTAACATAAATCATTTAATTAGTCCTAAACATGTTTATTTTTGACAATACAAAAATCGTGCAAAAAAGTAACTTTCCAGCACTAGTGCGGAAAAGCTAGTTTTCCCTGATTGGTTGAACGGTTGTTGAGGAAAGTTTGTTGTCATTGTCAAAAGTTCTTGTTGTAAGCTTATTAAATTTCATCTTTGTTGAAGTAAATTGTTTGGAAATGGAGTGTAATCAAAAGCGTCGCTATAACAGCTTTTGTGTTATTCCCAATTGTCATGATTTAGTAGGTAAGGGACCTAAGGATAATGCGGAACTCTTCGCAAAGTGGATTTGTGAAGTGCGGAATCCATTACTGCAGAATAGGACTTGAGAACAAATCTATAGATCTTATTTGGTGTGTGATATCCAGAATCCTCCTGGTTTTAAAATATGGTAATTTTTAACCCAATTATTACGAAAAAAATACTTTAATCGATATTTTTTTCAACTCTTATCATAATTCTAGAATTATTTGTAGTTGTGGAGAAGTTATTTTGTGATGATTACCAAGATGATTCTTATTTAACCAATGTTGGAATTCCATATTTGCCGCTCCGCCCGCTAATTCGTTTGAATGTAAATGAAAAAAACAAAAATATAATTTATTTTTGTGAAACCCAGTTGTCTTAGAAAATAATAACACAAAAAGATAAAAATCATGTATATTTTGAATGGAACACTTCGAACGCGTCGTACAGAGGAAATAGGTAGCGAAAATTATTATAGTTCGACATTCTAATTGATCTCAAAATGTTTGTTTTTTTATTTAAAAACGAATGAAACAGTCGGCAGCAATAGGTTACTATTCTAACATTAGGTAACATGGGGAATTCACAACCACTCCTCAAAGGACGGACAGGGAAACAGTAGAACGAGTCATAAACCTTATGGCAATAGAGCTCTTCGACTGAGAGACAGGCACAGCGAAGATACAATAAGCCCAACTAGAGGCTGCGGTGTCGGGGCCAACAGCCCGAACTCGTAGCGCCTGTACTTCAGTAATCAGTAATCAGTAACATTGGGTGAATAAGAAGAACCATAGTGGATACATTTCAAAATGAATATTCCAGATACTTCCACACTTGTGGGTATTATCACCATGTAATAGTCAAAAAAAGTAAAAACGCCATAAAAACAACTTTCTCCAGACCATCCATCATTAAAATAGTGTTTAGAACATTTTGATTGAAAACGTATCTATTTCGAAATTTGGGTTTAATGTACAGCTGGTTCGTAAAAAAACTGGTATTGCTCATAGAAATGTTCAAAAAATTGAGCAGTGTAATATTTGTTTTGACAAAACAAAAAAGTATGACGTCATATTTCTACTAGGTTGATACTTTTGAATATTTTTTTCAAATGAATCCTCACATGAGTTCAGGAACTAAAGCGAAAATATTGAATTGATCGATAGTGTGTATCAAAATTTGCAAATCTACCTGATTCAAATCAATTATATACATACATACATCATTACATACCCAAACTTTTCACTTGAATGACATGTCACTGTCGTATAGTTTTGTCAAAACAAATATTACACTGCTCAATTTTGTAAACATTTCTATGAGCAATACCAGTTTTTTTACGAACCAGCTGTACATCAGATTTTAAAACCAGGAACAAAAGCTCAAAAAAATTATAAGCATTCGAAATTGTCACAGAAATATAGCTGCGACGGTAACCTGCAGATGGCCCTGTATGCTGATGTAGATTTCTATTTTACCATATCCTGTCATGTGGTTTATGTGGTTATCCAAACAACCATTGTAGGGCGCCACTTGATAATGTCGAAACTCTCCAACAACCTTTATCATTGCAGTTTCCATTATATTGTAGGTGTTATGTGGTCATAAGTACGTCTAATATCGGGCCTACATGAAATCGAAACGTGATGAAAATTTGTTAACGTCAATTTGTAGAGCTTAAAAAGTGACAATGAAAAAGTGTTTTCGGTTTTTTCATATTTTTCAAAATAGCTTAAAAAAAAAATAAAAACAAAATCGCAATATTTCGGTTTTTATCGGATATTTCCGGAACAGCTTAAAATTTTCAAATCTGTAAAACGGGATCTTGTTGGGTATCAAAATGCGCAATTTTTGTCGAATTTAACCGACACTGTATCTCTTATAGTTTCCGAGATCCCCATGCTGTGCATCCTTATCTTGGACACACTGTATAGGTTGATATTAGCAGTGTGAAACTTGCGGGTTGTAATCTTACATAAAAATACCATCAAAATAAGGTAGCACTCGACCTCTCATGCCATTAAAAATTTTGAGGGCTCTTGTCACCCCGCTAGGGCTTTGCCTCTCATGGGGTGAAAGTGCAAAAAAAATGGTTTCCCCTTGAATCAAAAATCGACGGTTCCGAGGGTCTCGGGGCGCTCAAAGTTAGTTTGTTTCCTATTTAAATGGGCACCCTGTATATCGTGTCGTGGAAGCATAAAAAAGTTTTGTCCAGACTATGGTTGAATATCAGATGTACCAAAAATTCTATAGTTCTGACAGGAAAAAACTAGGCGACCTAACGTCTGCATAATATTTTGTAGACTTCATATTTCCAAATAATATCTGAAACATATTAAATTTGATATGAATTAGTTTTCATGAAATATACAGTTCGGTTAAATTTTTTTCTTCTCCGTTTCCCCTACTATTGATATTACTCGAATTTCCTGGATTTGTAAACATGGAAGAAGTTGCAGTTGATGACTGCATGAAACTCACAGGGCGACGTGTGCGAGTGTTTGAGTATAGAAGGCACAATTGAAAATAATTTTGGCGGAAAGTGATAGGTGTTGATTAGCTGCTACGTTGTCCCAGAAAGCAATGAAGCTAATGGAAGAGCGTAGTTTCTAACATCACAAATAAAACTCGTTTTTCAGTAACCTATCTTATTTGGCAAAGATACTTGACAGAACATAAATAAATAGCTAAATAAATATCAATACAGTCGACATAGACGTTCAGCACACTTTCAAAGAACTAAGATCATATAGCAGCTAAATACTCCTCTCCTCTAGGAAGTTGAGATAGAGGGGAATATTCTGGAGGCAGAGCGGATGAAGGGATATTGTATTGTTCTCCAACTGCTGAACTGGCATCTGGAGAATAGTACGTCGTGTATGGATCTTCAAAGTGCAATTTTCTGTCATAATGCCCTGAGGATGGAAGAATTTGTATTAAATCTAAACTTAGCAATATAATCAAAGTCATTCAAGTGCAGAGATAGCATATTATATTTTAAATAAACTGTTATGCTAAATTGCATATTCGATACTTCCGTTGATTTGGAGTGAGTATAGCGTGCCTGATAAGCACCATTAGAGGGACAATTCACGCAAATTAGGGAATAGTCTTGCGGTTCATTGATCTTTCCATTTAGTCAGCAAATCGGAAAACCATGCTTAGCGGATAACGTGTCCAATAAGCTCCACTTACTTCTGATCTTTTACTTCTGTTCCGTATCATCTAATTTGACGATATTATCTGTGTCTGACATTTAAAAATGGATCCATCACCTTCTTCACACAAATATGTTCCAATAAGAGGTTACCTTATATGAAGAATTATTACTTTCTTCATTATCGGTTACATTCATTATCGGTTATTGATTGATTGATAGACTAAAAATAAAATAACACCCACTTGAACATAGTAGCAGATCAAGGTTAATTGATAGTGGTACAATTAACCTTGGTAGGTGATAGGTAGTACTCTCGTAATTTGAAAAATCGATCCTTTGAAAATCATGTTTTCAAGAATATGTGTATCATATATCAACGAATTATGGTGGTAAATTTTCATAACTTGAATAATTTTATCTAAACGTTAAATTGGTGATTGGTAATGAACTATTATATTTTGAAAGATTTGTTAACATGTCTATTGAGAGTCGAGACGTGAAGCTATTGAGGAGATGTTGAAAGAAATTGTAAGGGAGAGACAAAATGGGACTGAAAATAAATACAGAAAGGGATAGAGGGATTGGAGCAAAACTTTCAACATTCCTTTGTTGTCAATGATAAGGCTCAAACTTACATGGTACAGAATGAGTCGAATACAACCCATAGTTCACATTGCTTGTTGCAATTTTCTTTAGTCCTTGTATTGATGTCAACAGAAGGGCCAGTTTGGCTAATAATAGAGCTTTTCCGCCCAACACAGCCAGAAATTGGAATCCCATTGGAATAACGATCAGGCCTGCTGCTACAAGGCCAAACATGAGCATTTGTCCCAGAGCGTTCTTGTGACGACCTCGTGCTGCAAATGGAAAAACAGTTTTTTGATTTGATTTCGTGAAAAGGACCGCAGTTATTTTTATATCAGTGAGCGTGGTTCTTGACATGACCCTGTATGGGAATGTAATTAGCTGACTTTCTTTGACCCGGTTTCAATAAATGTAATCAATTTTCTCCAAAATTAAAGGACTCGTTCTGTGCTCCATTGCGTAAAAATACATGAAGGAAAGCTATATAGTTGTCATAATAATTATACCTTGGTGATCATTCAACGTGACCTTATAATCTAATTCTTATTTATTTCAATGACAAATTAATTGAAGTAAGCAAATGATAATTTGGAATTTTACGGATCATGGGCATCATTGTAGAGTGTAGTAACTTTAGGCTAGTTATTAGTTTTTTGTATGTATTTATACTTTACGAGGATAAATTGATGATTGACACAGACAACCTAATATTCACGTGCATGCGATGGAAATCCTGTATAAATCACTCTGCTGAAGGGACACTATACCTATCTACCTGTAATTTTTGATTATAAAAGGAATCAAGTACCTAATTATTCTCTACTTTCTCTAGTTTATCTAGAGATATTGACGTCGAGGCTGAGAATGTTGATGGATTTGCCTGGTTAAATGGTCAATAATTCTCTTTTGTTTTGTTCTTTTGTGTGTTTAATACTTCTCAACGTGTATTAAATTGGTCTATCAAGGTTCATCATAAAGCTGTTTGTGTATATAAGTATGAAGACGAATTTCTTTTAAAAATTTACAGTTGAAAACTTCTGATTACTTTACGTGGCGGCCTTGACAACAATCTGGTTTAAAAGTCGAACAATCAAAATATTCTTTGTGAACACGAATAGAGTGTTGATTGAGGCGAAAAAACTCCACATACAATCAGCAAAGGTCTGTTTCGAGATGAGGACAGAATATATCAATGCATAAATATAGGGTCTCTACGGACAGCTTCCATATGCTGTTCAAGAATTAGAGATTTGAATATTCAATCCAAGCTTCAAGCAAATATAATTCCTAGAATAATAGTGCAGATCAATTGATTAGAACAAATTTAAAAAAAATGTACCTACCTTCTGAACCAATATATGTGGAACTACTGAACCCTTTGAATGTAATTCTCATTTTCCTGGTTTTCAAAAATGTATCCAATTTTTTAAGCATGACATCTTCCATTGATTTATTTTCTTCAGGCAATCTGTAATCAATTAATATAGATAGAGTAAACTTTTAATGTACATATTTATTCACGAACTGGAATGGAACGGTTGATGTTGGAATCTCTGGGGAAATCCTTTGGAGAAGGACATTTAAAAATCGATCATAAGGGAATTTAAAATCAGAGATGAATTTTTCAGTGCCTGCAATGTTTTGGATGATTACTTTCTCTAGAGGTATCAGTAGTAATTCTACGTGTATTGAAAGATAATGTTGACTGCCAAATTATGACTATTTGCATTGAATATATCAAGAGATTTGTATTAAGACCAATTGTTTAATCTTGATCTTTGGAGAATTGAATGGGACAGTCGCGTGAAGTAGAGTGTTACATGCCAAATACTCTTTGAAGATGATGTGTCATTGACGCTGGAGAAAATGAATTTCACAGAGCCCAACTGCAGAACATTGTTCTTGCAACGGGATATGAACTATTTTGCCTTGCGTACTGTATCAACCTTCGTAGTACTTGATCATGTATCAACTTTCCATTAAACTTTCAAATGATACCATTCCGTCCACATTTATAGAACTGAAAACCTTGTCGGCAAATATTTCCTTACATATCTCACAGAACCTGGTTTATAATCTTCTGAAATTACTTCTGTTGTTTGTATCTTTTTTTCATAAAGATTCCAGTGAGCGTCCGTTGTCTTGGTTTACTTATCCATTTTATTTTTTACTTCGAGGTGGACAATTATACTGATTTCCTGTGGAAATTATTTGTTATTTCAATTCGATTTTTTTTATTGTTTGTCGGTACTAATGTCTCGCATCCATTCTTGAAAAATATGTTCATTTTCTTTTCCCTTTCAATCTTTATCCTTTCATTTACCTTCGAGCCGCCCCCATACTTTTATTTCCAATATCTGTTTCTTTTTCCTGTTCAACTTTTTATCTATTTGATTATTGTATTTTCACAAATTTTCATGAAGTTTGCTAGTATCAGAATCTGGTTTGCTTGTTCCAGTATTTGCCTTCCAAAACCAATCTTCTTTGGGAGAAGAAACCAGTGGAACAATTCCGGATATGATACACAGACGGATGCGCCGCGCCAGAGTCGTGGAAAACAACGTAAAATCATTTGAATCAATCGGAGATACGCGCAGTAAACGTCTGCGTACAAGAAAATCTCAAGAGAAGCTACGATGGAAAGAAAATCTGCTATAATAGCGGGAGGTAAATTAAAGCAAGAGATTGCAGCAAAACCTTGTTACTCTGGAAACATCCAAACTTGTTTGGCTAGGATGGATACTGGGGCACGGGAAGATAGTTGTGAATAGTCGAACTCAACGGAAAGTTTCCATTACACCACTTATGTGTCCAGAACCTGCCATTGAGATCACCAAATCCTCCATAAGAGGCTGACTGAACTGTTTATCTAGAAGACAACAGGAAGCAAGATGAAGCCAATCACTAAAACTGGAACACAGTAACTCAATGATTTCAGATAAAATCAAACCATCATTTACTGGAAGTATACTAAGACTTAATGAGAACTAGTAAGAAGCAACTCGGGAAAGTAACAGGAATTTTACTGCACACTGTACCCTAAGAAAACAAAATAATATGCATACCATGGGTCCTTCAACAACCAACTCATACAATACATATTGTAGGCTCTGCAATGAACACTCACACATAATCTTTCAATGTGAACCATTTAGAGAAGGGATAATGAGGAGTTAACATCAGGAGCGTAGCCACGGGGGGGTTTTGGGGGTCAGAACCCCCCCTTGATCAGAAAGTATAATCACACATTTAAATTTAAATTATGAAATAGTAGCGGTCCTGCAATCTCTTGGAAAATTCATGGATTCCAGCAAAAAAAGGTCATTTGGGAGGCGTAAATGTCAAAAGTAGGGACTACTAAGGAGGTAGGTACAATATGAAAATGCACGTGTTGTGTATTGCTATGCTCACCAATTGAACAAAGAACAAGCAATGTCAAGTATAGCGAGCGTATTTTTTTTTATAAATCTGAATGGGATTTCCATTTTTGTTTCAAATTCCTCTGACATAACAGCAGCCTTAAAAGATGTTTGTGACAAACGATTCAAACGAATACCAAGATCAGTAGTTAGCACAAACGCGTTGGAGCACTAATTCGTACTTTGGCAGACGCTGGAAGTACCTTCAGTGACTATATTATAGTCACTGTGGAAGTACCCATAAATGTTATGAGTCATGGATTTGAGGGCAAATTTGATTAAAAAGGAGGGGAAGTTCCTCACAATTTTCCACCTGCGGTTCGCCGTTGGAGCACTAATTCGTACTTTAGCAGACGCTGGAGGTACCCATAAATGTTATGAGTCATGGATTTCAGGGAAAATTGATCAAAAAGAAGGAGAAATTCCTTACAATTTTCCGCCTGCTGCGCGCTTTGCGTGCGTCGCTCCATCTGTCCGAACCCAAAACTCCCCCTTATAAATTGTCTGCCTACCCCACTGATTAACATCCATTTTCCAGATATCAGACAGTGAAACAGTAGAAAGAGTCACAAATATGTTGGCAATACAGCTTTTGAACTGAAAAACCGGACACAGAGAAAACACAATAAGCTTAATCCGAGGGTGCTTACATTTCGAAAGTTTTTCTTTGCTATTTACCATGAAGTAAGGATGTTCCGAATTTTTCCTGCTAATTTTCTTTTGGTAGAAAACCAATTCAATGATTTAATCAGATTGTGTGTTCTCGAGAATCGTGCATTGAAGTGTTCCATTATAGTCTCAAAATCAATTTTTCTATCGGAGTTTCGCTATACTTTTCAATAATTTGAACTTTGCTGTATTTTAATTTGTAACACCCTGAATAAAAGTAAGTCAACCCATTGGCAATTAATTTTTGAACAAATTATTTAACATTCAAACTTTATTAGTATCAAATAACAGATGAGGGTTTACAGTGTGTTTATTAATCGAATGCCGCTACTTGAGAGTGATTTATCCTCAAATGATTTTAAGAGAAAAAGTTCATATTGCCTTGATTTTAAGGTACAGGGTGTTGAAATTAGAAAAAAAAAATATCATTACTTTGATACTATTCCAGATTTCTTTTTGAAATTTGGTACACGTCTTCTATGCATCAATATGCATGAGGATGTTACAGAGATTGTTACACTGATTTAAAAATATTGAAAGCACAGCAGGGTGTCAATGCAATGAAGTAGATTTTATTTTTTTTAACGTAAACCTTGCGTCGGACGCAAAAAAACCAAGAGAACAAATTGACACAGAAATAAATAGAGATTTCAAAAAATAATTTTTATTTTGACAGGAAGCAGTGGCGTACAAGTTTTTCTCCAAAAATATGAGTGCAAAACCCGTACGAACGCCATTGGTAAAAATAATAAAAATGTTTTGTACATCACAAAATGCATATTGATGCAAATAAATTTCCTAAAGATATCTGGAATAGGAATATCAAAAAGTTATAAGAAAATCATAAATTTTTTGAAATTTCAACACCTTGTATCTTGAAAACTAGGCTCTTGCGGACATATGTCCATATGAACTTTTTGTCTTAAAATCATTCAAGGATTATCACCCTTGAGTATCGGCATTAAATGAATAAACACCCTGTATGTATACAGGGTGTCCGGAAATTACGCGTCAGGATTTTGGTGGGCGATTCTACATGAAAAATTAATGAAACAAACTTCTATACAATTTTTTAAAAAACTTCAAACATTTTTTCAAAGTACGAATTTTTAATTATTTAAGGTACGGTTAATGTTTAAAGTCGTTTTTCTCGGAAACCGTTAATTCTACGATGATGCAACACGAGCAGCTCTTTAAAAAATATTTTGATGCTCTTTACTAATTTGACATCCAAATTTATAAAAAGATTAAAACAAAAAAGTTCTAAGTAATTTTCCTAAGGTGAAGGACAGCTTCAGCCTTTTGTCATTGACGACTAGCGTCAAATTAATAGGGTGAATACAAAGAAACACTAGTGACATGCATGCAAAATTTGGCGAAAATCATTACACTAGAAAAAAAGTTATTAAAAAAAATAAGAAAAAAAAAATATTTTTTAACACCCTGTATCTTCCTTAATTTTGAGTTTTTGAAAAAATTTTATAGAAGTTTGTTGCATTAATTTTTCATGTAGAATCGCCCACCAAAATCCTGACGCGTAATTTCCGGACACCCTGTATTTCTAATACCGTATCTCGTACAGGGTGATTCATTTTCAGAGTCAGGGTGCCAGTTCTCGTAAACTATTCATCGTAGAGGCTTGCGGCAAAAAAGTTTATTACTAAAACGGCCAAGATAAAAACCTGGAAAATATTTTCAAGTTTCTGAAATGGTCGCTAGGGGGCGTAACAACCAACACCAAGTAGAAAAATAAGATTTTTATGGAATTTTGTCCAATGAAAATATATCGATGAGCTCATTTTCGGATTTACTGACTATTTACCTACACTTTTTGTCCAAAACGTTTTTTTCTATCTATCATAATAAAGTGGTGGGGGAAGTTCAATTGTTTCATTAAACAAACGGAGATTTCTCCCGTTTCGCTTGACCGATTTAAACGAGCCTGGGCTCATATGAAAGAGCATGATCTGCACTTCAAAAAACTTTTTTGGTTTTGAATTTTTGACTTTCGCCGTCGCCGCTAGATGGCGTTAACTGAAATGGTAGCATGTTTTTGAGTTTTTTCCAAAAAAATCAAATGTAATGGTATATTCATTTTTATATATTTTAAAAGGGGATACATTCTCCTATTAAAAAAATTAAGAAAAACAAAAAAAAAATTAAAAAAAAAAAACAAAAAAAATCATTAATTTTTTTGTTTTTTTTTTATGGGAAAATGTATCTCCTTTTGAAATATATAAAAATGATTATACCATTACGTTTGATTTTTTTGGAAAAAACGCAAAAACATGCTACCATTTCAGTTAACGCCATCTAGCGGCGACGCCTAAGGTCAAAAATTCAAAACCAAAAAAGTTTTTTGAAGTGCAGATCATGCTCTTTCATATGAGCCCAAGCTCGTTTAAATCGGTCAAGCGAAACGGGAGAAATCTCCGTTTGTTTAATAAAACAATTGAACTTCCCCCACCACTTTATTATGATAGATAGAAAAAAACGTTTTGGACAAAAAGTGTAGGTAAATAGTCAGTAAATCCGAAAATGAGCTCATAGATATATTTTCATTGGACAAAATTCCATAAAAATCATATTTTTCCACTTGGTGTTGGTTGTTACGCCCCCTAGCGACCATTTCAGAAACTTGAAAATATTTTCCAGGTTTTTCTCTTGGCCGTTTTAGTGATAAAAAATTTTTCCGCAAGCCTCTACCATGAATAGTTTACGAGAACTGGCACCCTGACTCTGAAAATGAATCACCCTGTACTATCAGGGATAGAGTAGTTATTATAGAGACATATTTTTGTAATAACCAGATAATCATATTTTTTCTAAACTACAGGTTAGGATAGTAGGTGATATAGAAAAATTGACATGGATACTTTTCCGGAGAAAATACAGAGAGTTAATATCTATTATACACCACCTGTTCTCCAAGTCAACGTCCTCTGTTCCGTTTCTCTGCTTAACCAAAACGATGTTATCGCTGATCTGAATCTCATCACGGCTCAATGCCCTATCGAGAGCTCGCAGCCCTCTCTTCGTAATACACTCTTTTATGACAATGGCTGCATTTTCCAATCTGTTCGGCTCTGTGAGTTGCTGCAAGAGATATCAAATCCCTTTAGTTTTGCTATTTTTATTTAAAAAGAAAATAAATTCTACAATTTTGTCGGCTTCTATGTAGCGGTGGTCTCCAAAAAGTTTAGATTCCAGAAAAACATTTATTTGAAGCAATACCTTTTTCTAAAATTTCTGGCTCAAATTTATTTCACGACTAATAAGCCATGGATTTGTTCCTTCCATGAAAGTCTAGATATAGTAAACGCCAAACCACTTCCGATCTACGTCATCGTTGCCACCAAGCTCGTTGTTATGAAGCTTGCTGGTGGCCAAATTTGATCACCAGCAAATCACATAATAAATCGCTTGGTGGCAATTATGACGTGAATCGAAAGTTGTTTGGCATTTGTTGTATAGCTAAATTATCGTCTGCCGACAGTGTTGCGAAGACACATGCATCATTCAAATTATGCATGATAAGTGTTTAAAGTTGAAATTAAACTGAGTTTGGGTTGGTTTGGGTAGAGTTGAGGGGAGACTGGACCTCGTCAGCTGGGTAATCTCAACATGTCATCTTTTACCGCACCTGTAACACCTCTTTTTGCATAAAATGGTGGGAGAATACGTTAGAAAAACTCAGAAGGTGACCGGTATTTCTTGTATCAGGCTATAGATGACGTTAAAAATGGCAACAAGACTTCGCTAGGAGCAGCTCTGCACTATGTCATTCGCAGGAGTACACTGAATCACTACATATTTTAGGAAGGTTGTACGTCAGAGGTTGAAAGAGGTGGTGGTGTCGAAACGTATGTATCCAGTAACAAGGAAAAGGAAGCACGCTGTATACTGATCATGGAACAAAACAGATTTGGTCTTTCGAAAGAAGAAATTCTTGAAGTTCAAGTATAACATATAAGACAGAACTATTTACAAACGAGGTTCAACCACCAAAGAACCGGCATAGACTGGATTGTTTCTTTTCGCAAAAGAGTTTGCTCAAGCATTAAAAAACCTCAATCTATTGAACACGTTTAGATCTGATTAGTCAAACACTTGTTATTGTAAGATTTTCATAAAAATCATTAAGATCGTGAAAGAGTTGAAGTTAGACAAATTTTCAACATCGTTTTGCCATGGACTGTACAAAAGTAGGATTGTGAGAGCGATAAGGGTGAAAAGCAAAAGAAAATCAAATTCATTTGGTGGAGAAAATAATGTTCAGCTAGTCTAACTGATCTTTGATGAACATATCACTCAGGAAAATGAAAGGGACTCTTCTTTTCCATAACGACTCACATTCTGCAGTCGTTGGATGTCGTGGTTTCCAGGGGCCTGGAATCGGAATAAGACAAGGCACTTTGCAAATGGCAGCGTGCAAATTCAAGAAATTTCTCAAAACTGAATTTGTATCCATTTTGACTGATATCGTTCAGAAAATTCCCGAACATAGCCGTAATCATCAATGGATTCAAAGTCACGAGAATATACGATTCAGATTTGGGTGGACCAGATGGAAATGCGATTTCTCTGCCGTCTTGTAATCGTGATGAGATCTGTAGTGCTATCAGAAATCTATTTCTGACTCCAATCCTCCACTACCAACTGAACTAACCGATTTCACCAATCTACAGGATATCTCAGAAGAACAAGAGTCAGAGACCACATCAACACCAGATTCTGAACTTCAACATTTCGCCAACTGGTCTATGATAAATTAAAATAAGGATCTTTACCACGTCAACCGAACCGATTTAGTCAGAGTTTTATAGTTGTAGAAATGTGGTCCTCTCAAAATATCACTCATATTCACACTAACACAAATTAGCCGATACCAAAGATTATACCCTGTATAAATTTTTATTTCCGGAACTCTTACAAAACGCTTTTATCATGATGAAATGGGTAGTAGGTACTTTGTTTTCTTGAAAATAAAAAAACTGCAAGAGTTTTCTGAAGGCATCAGCAACAAATACTCGGAAACCTTGATAGTGGAGGATCTCAAGAGTATTCTACCTAAAATTGATAGATTCAATAAAAAAAATATAGAATGCTTATGACGGAGTGCTAAGAGTCTGAGAGCTCCAAAAATATGGTAATCGCCAAACAATCTACGTCATGATGAGATATATTTTAAAGTTGAAGTATTCAGATGATGGAGTAGGTAGGTATGAACTACTTATAAGTGGTATTTGAAAACCAGAAAAAAAATAATTTATGAACTTCTTGATTCAACAATTTTAAATTCAAGTTGAAAAGATGGATGAGTAAAGTCAACGATGTACTATCTCAACAATTCAAATAAAATACCTGGCCTGAGTTCCTGTAAATGCTATATAGCTGCAATGTTGACAGCAGCCATTTCCACATGTTTTCAATTTAAATGTCACAACCACTATTTTCCATATTACCTTACAGATGTAGTAAAGCCGCCAAATATGTTGTCTGAGCGAAAAGGGTCAGACATAAACCGGAAACTAACAAACTATGTGTAGGCTGGTCACGTTACTCCCCTGACATTGGGTAGGTAATTTTGCCGGTCAAATTTTCTATTTCTAACAACGAGGACAATTCGAGAGTATTTTCATTAGATGAAATAGCTCTCTTCATTGTGACTGATTAAACTCGACAATCATGCAGAATTCCCTGAAATCTTTCGAAAAAATTACCTTCCTGAAGTTGACGTTGTTGGTCAATTGATTAACAAAATATGTTCATGATTTTGAAAGTAACAACGGTCTCCCTTAGATAGGTCAGATAATTAATCCTTGATATAAAAGCAAATGATAGTAAAAGAAGCGTTTGAGAGGAGAAATAAATGAAAATCTGAATTTAGATTAGGAAAAATGGAATATTATTTGTAGCTGAAATAGGCATTTTATGAACTTTTACCACGAAGAGGCATGATAGAGGAAGTTTCGAGAATGTTCGTTATATTTCAAATAAGTACCCCAAGACAATCCACAATAACCTGGATGTCAGAAAGTTAATTGGTGAAACGTAAGCAACGTGGGTCAGATAAGTTTAAGTCTGTAGATGAATTATGATCATTGTGTGTGTTGCTCTTTGAACTTTCACAATAAAACCCATTTCCTTTCTTTCATACATGCCTTTGTTACGTTGGACAAACACTTGTCCCAGAAAAAGCTAATTATCTGACTGGTGGTGTGCCAAACTTCTTTGATGTCATCTGCTTGAGCCGTATTGCGCTGAAGAACATTTGATGCAATTAAGGCTATAATCACTCCTCTGGTAATTGCTGGAAACATTCTGGAAAAATAGGAAGATATGATTGCAATGCTACTGCGACTGCTGCAAGTAATAATTATTGATGTCATTGTGTAATTGAGTTTTATTCGAGGGTTGTGTTCGAGGGCGACTTTCATTGTCATCGTTCGAAAAATCAGCAATGTTGCAATATAAAAATAATTTATTGTTGCTACACTTATTTTGCTCATTTGTCTTGATGAATGATAAATGGGCAACAATTATATTAAAACAAGGCGAATATGAACATAAAAACATAAAAATTTGCCGTTTTTTATAGCTATAGCTTTGATTCAGAGTTTCTTCTAAGTTTTTGATTCTAGTTGCGTTGAAGAGCCGAACCAAAAGCACCAAAAAAGGAAAAATAAATTCTTCTTGAAAACAATTCAAGCAACTGAAAAAAGTTGATATCACTGCATGTAGTGTATACAGTAATTTCAGAAAACAGTCGTGTTTAAAAATTGCATCTATTATAGTTTTTTTTTTAAATTTGAATACAAGTGTGCAAAGTTTCAAATCAATCTGGGCATTAGAAGTGGGTAAAAATAGAATTCCAAGATTCCGTTCGGTATATAAAGAGTGACCCATTTGAAAGCCGGCCACCCTCATGACATTTTCATTTATGGAGTGATTTTGACGTCAAGTTTTTCCAAAATTCAAGGCCTACTAGATCATATTTAGGGGCTGAAAAATCCAGAATCCATATTAGCGATTTTTTAGAAAAAGACCCGCCTACGCCACTGGATTCGACACACCCTGAAATGGGTCTGTACCAAATTTCATGAAAATATATTCAAAACTAACGATTCATTTTATTATGCACCAAGAAGCATTTCGTAATTGACAACAAAAATAAAAAAATACACTCAGGAATATATTTTTTGATTAAATATTTTTTCATGATATTTGGTACAGATCCATTTCAGGGGATGAAAAATCCAGTGGAGTAGGCAGATTTTCTCAAAAATAATCGCTCATAAGCTTTCTGAATTTTAGAGCCCCTAAATATGCTCTGGTAGGCCTTGGTTTTGGAAAAAAACGGCAACGTATGGCCTCAAGATACACCTTTCCCCTCTATACATTTGAAAAAAAAATCGACAGAATCAATCGATAAATTGAAATGTTATGAGGGTGGCTCACTTTCAAATGGGTCACTCTGTAGGTCTCTTTCTCATTCTCATTACGTTGTATCTATTTTTAATTTGATAGCCCAGTATAGGATTGGAAATATTATTTTTGGTAATATTTTAATAGCTACTAACATAATAACGGTTCAAGAATATTATCAAATAATCACAGCACACAGCCTTGACATGAAAATCACATCGTTGCACAGGTCACCAACTAATTGAATTACAGTATCGTCAAAGCGTCAACGTTAACCATAGTCTTTCATTCAGAATCCGTGTGACAAGCCAAAAGTCAGATAATTCAACAGAGCCACGGGTTTGTTTAATAAAAAATTATTGACCACTTTTTAGCTCTTTTAATTGGAATAATTGTACTGTCAATGACAGTTTGCTATATACGTCCGCGAATGCATCGTTTTTTCTTTAAAAAAATTGAGAACATCATCCGTATGCGCACCACTGCTGAACATAAAATTCCTAATTGCATGTCAAAAAATGTTCAATAGTAACCTCTTGAAACCCAAATTATCTCATTTGCATATCTCCACCGATTTGAGAGCAATCAATAAATCTTTAGTTTTTAAGAAAAACTTTAACACCCCGTGTCTCAGAAAACAAAGCCTTTGCGAACATATGTTTATATAGCAAACTGTCATTATCTTTTCATGCAGAATTATCTCCTGAGGTTTGTCGCACTTATTTACTAACAGCCTGTATAGCTCTCTTTGTCATTTTTACTACGTTTATTTCTTTTTTCCCATTCTCGTAAGAAAATCTCAAAACGTTGCATTTTTCCAAATCACCCCTTATTGTCGACAAAATGTCGCAAAGCCGCAAAAGAGGTTTCACTAAAAAGAAAAACAATATTCTCTCGTTCAGTGACGAGCACGTGCACAAAGATCCGTTCAGCCTCGTGCAGCCCATTCACCATCAGAACCTTGCCAAAAAACGACATTCTCCCGTTCTGCGACAAGCACGTTAACGAATTTCTGAGCAGCTTGTGCTCGTGTTCATGCCCGTTGAATGTCGCGTTGAACAGAGTCGTGTTAATAAACTATAGCACATATTGTTTTTTTGTGCACTCTTGAAACGGCTTGTCATGAAATAATTAAAGATTGTAAAATGAGAACTTTGCGAAACACTGCAATCATGTCATATTTTTGTACCAGACACAAAACCAAGATCGCCAAGGTGTGTTTGCGAAACACAGAAGGTACAGAATATGTCTCCGCCAGTCATAGAAGTTGAAAACAGCACTGCCATCTCAAATACAAATCGCTAAACATCTAAACACAGGGAAAAGTGGATACCAACGTTGACCGAATTTAATGAGCGCAATAATTACATCAATTAGAAACAACTTGATGGTTCCCTCATGCGATTTAGGTTAACAAGGGATGACAAGGACGACGAGGGATTCTCCGATTTTCTGAACATATATAGTACATAAATCACGAGACAATTATCGAAAATTTAACAAGGTCTTATGACAGTTACCTCAACTTCAACACCATTTTTTGACCACACTGCCCTTTTTTTTGTATTTGTTAATACTGTTCTTGACATGCAAAATAGTGCTGGCTTATGCATGTCATTCTAATACCAGTTAGGTACATATTTTTTGTTTTCTATTGGTGATTATTGTCCCGTAATTAAAGCACTAGTGGATATGTAATTCTGCACAAACTTTTTGAATGGGTAAATACATGTTTTTATTTTATATTAACGCTTTTCTGTTTAGCGCGACATTACACTGGTGCCTACGTGAACGACAACGCTTCGCAGATGCGTCGTGTGCGGCAGACACGGCAATGCAAAGCAATGATTTATTGAACAGTTCTCCATAGCAACTACCGGACGGAACAGACTATAGCCACTCACGTAGGACATTGCGTTAACGGACACAAGCGTGTGAATGAGCTGCTCGGATGTTTGTGCACGTGCTCGTCGCTGAACGGGAGCATGTCGTTTTTTTGGCAAAGGAGGTCAAAGGATGATTGTGCTTGTGCACCTGTACCTGTTCAACCGCGCTCGATGCTCGATCGGCTCAGTAGGTCGTCTCACCTTCGCGAGTTCCGGTTGAAAAGACATGGTACAACGACATCAAGATAAGCTCTGCTGAGTTCATTTACACTATGTGATGCATAAATCATCACGATAGACCGAATTCAGCAGAAGTCGGTGGCACAATAGACCCTGGGAGGTCGCAGTGCACTGGATTTGTGGCGAAGTCCACAATCCAACTCCCTTTCGAATCTACTAGGTTACGTTTTAGATGTTTCAACAGCTACCTTTCCTGTACATTTGGGTCTCCATGCGAGGAATAGGATTCAATTACGTCCAACAAGTGATCATATCTATTGTGTTTTAGTATCATGTTGAAAAGATATCGGCCTTGACAATCGACCAAGTTCAAATTTTTCGAATGTTATCAGGTAAAGTGATAGCTGCCACAATATTGCATAACTTATTTGGCCCGCCAGTAGGCGACGGCCGACTACTTCCATGTTGCTTTCCGGGCTGCGTGGCGCGCGTCTGTATGCACTATTATAACTTATTTTAGATTTTTTTTTGGAAAACCATCTTTTTCTAATACGCACTAACCTGCTCATCATAGTGTGATCTGAATACTTTCCAAAGAAAGATAATATAGAAAAGAGTTATACTTTAGGTATTCACCCAGTTTATTGCTATTGAATATACCTTTCCTATACACTTTTGCTAGTATTTTAAGACTATTTGTCTAGTCTTCATACACATCTTAAGGATTTTTTAAGAAGCACTGATCCGTCCAACGTTGTTTTTTCGAAAATAATTTTGAAAAAAGTACTGGTGACCCAGTGAAGGGAATCTGAAAATATGTAACTTGTTGTCTTATTTTTTATTATAATGCCTATCTCTTCATGTAAGGGAATCAGTGGTGTTCAAATTGAGTGCGAAATGAAAACATATATGTTGAAAAAAGATTATTTATTTTTGCTTGGAATTGTATAAAAAGTAAAAGGTACTGATAAAAGCACTTGAATATTTCAATAAAGCAAAATTAAAACAAATCAACATCGGTGGAATCAACCAAGGTGTTTAGAGGATCTGGATTGAACCTGGACCACTTTCAACAAATGATTCCAGAAAAATCAGTATCATCTTTGAGCGCATGGTAATTGGAATTATTCCAAAAGGTATAGAGTTCTTGAAACTGGCAATGATAATGGAGTGGTTGGTGCAGTAGCATTGATGGTAAACTGCAAAAATATTAGACATTCATTCAGAAGAAGTTAGCGATTCAAAAGAATGATTATTGACAACATCAAAAATTGACGATTTTTTTCCAGAAATGCTTGAGTCTCATTGATATCACGGTCATGTTCTGTCTTAAATCTCGAACATTCGCCTGTGAAAGAGTTCATTTCTTCTTCGGGAAGAAGTTCATAATTACTCAATAATAATTTACTCAAATCTACATGGGCCAGTTCAGCGAGAGAACTAAGGGCCGATATCCACTCCACTCTACGAAAGTAGGAATGACCTGTAAATTTTTTTTCTCGAGATCACCTAGTTTACGTAAGCATACAGTATTTTCTGGCTCTAAACATGTATTTCAAAACAATTTATTTTCTCCTGTACAGCCAATTTTTGAAAACAGTCCTGCATGTAGCTCTTTTGCTAACTTCAAATTCCATAATTTGAATAAATATCAATGTTTGTCTACAGGCCCGGGTTTGCTAACGCGATTGAAAACTAATATCATCAATAGGAAATGAATGTGTAGTCACTCGTTGACAGATATGTATTTCTGTTTTCTGTGTAGGTAAGAATTAACACCTACAGTTGTGATCCCTTAACATAAAGGGCCTACGAGTTGGTTTTGCTTATATTATAATTATTATTCTATTTTTTGTATAACCTTTTATTTTCATGAATAGATTCATCCGTTTTGATAATGATGGTCTATTAGATTGGAGCAAACAATTGGCTGGGAGTAACTAACAGGGAACAAGTGATAATAAGTGCATTAGGCTGTAAATACTAAGTAGTTGTTGAAAAATTCAACTCACTCTGATCATAAACGTTAGTTAATCAACACACAAAAATAAAACTCATCACCAAATTGTCACAAAGCGAAATAAACTGAACTGTATACATAACTATAATTCTGAATCACTGCATCGCTGCACGCAACTTATCTATTGAAATGTTCGCGAACCAAATTCGTACTGTCTCGAATGTTATTAGACACACAAACATTATTATGAAAGTTTCAGTCCAATGCTCTCGAGGGGGTGTCAATTGTATGATATGGTGCATGAAAAGCATTTGAAAGTCGGTCTTTGGAAATATGGTGGATATTGGTCTTTGTCATAAGCGTACATGCACACGTCTGGAGTTTTATGTATAGTTCTGGATAATCATAACTTTTATGTTGATTGACTTTCTTGACCTTTTTTCAAAAACATGAATATTATTCCACAGTGTTAAAAACAATGATAGAAAAAAATAGATTGGGCGTTCCTTACCAAGGGACCGTCATTCTAAAGACGTATTCCTGTTCCAAATTCAAGTAGAAAAGGTCTTATAAACATATGTCCTAAATAGTAGTTACCCAAACAATACCCAAACAAATACCACTTTACCGCACTCATTTTAGTTTTGTGTCACTTTTAAAACTAGAATGCGTGCGAAAAAGTGGTATTTTCCGCTTCGCGTTGTTCGGCCATCTGCAATCGCTTGCGGACAAGTGGCACTTTCTGCACTTGTTAGGTAAACTACTATTCCCAGTCGTTGACAAAAGAATACCTTCCTTGACATTTTTCCACATATGTATAGGGTGAAGAAAGAAGACAAACTACTGTTGCTTTAAATTCCACTGAAGCAAATTATATTTCAAAACTTACCAACAAGTGGAATATGAGCATTATTTTTCTCTTTGTAAATAGGTGGATTAAGCAAAGTAAATTTCATAGATCTTAAAAGAAAATGTCCTTCATCATTACGCGGACATTCCAGGTATCAAATTTCTCCCTTTTTCTTATAAGCAATTCAATTATTCCCTCCAGCAATTTCGTTAGGGTTAAACTTCATTAATTTTCTTCTAACTATAATATCATTTGGAAGGTAATGCTCAATTAGACAGAAGTGGAACTCTCGCTTTTCCTGTCTTTCCTTCCGCAAATCATCCACTTTGATCAATTGAAATTTTCTAGAAATGATTTTATCATTTTTCCCAGTACCTAGTCTAAAAATCGCTATACTTGTTTTCAACATAACGATATACTCCTTTCTCAATTGGATAATGTATTTAAACAATGATAAGTAAAGTAATCCACTCACTCAATTGTTCAAAAGTAATTCGATCTATTGAGAAAAATCTTTAACAATTAAAAATATTTACGGTAGGTTTTCACAACACTTTCAGTTTCTTTATTAAAAAAAAAACAATCAGATGTTGGAATTGAGTTTTTCGCCAATTACTCAAATCAAAACATTTCCATTTGATTATCACGTTTTTCCCCTGGCTCATAAACTGCTAATTATATACGGAAATAAGAAAGGTTCTTTTTCTAACATGGTTGAGGCTAATACATGAAACAAAACCAGCTTGACTAATGATCACACTTTGTTTCATTTATTCCTATGTCTGACTTGTTCTGTTGAGTTTTTACATACATACGCCACTGGAAGTAATGTCTGCTCCATTGTTTTCATTTAAAATGTAGACATGCAGCAAGGTTCACAAATATAATAATTCAGACAGTTATAATATGCATACGCTTCAGAATTTCACAAAATGTAAGGTTGCATATCCAGCTATTCGATATTGGTATTCTCAAAAAAATAAGGATGGAACTGAGTTTCAATATTATATATGAAGAATTGGGTTTTTGATAGCATTTTCGCCTTTAACGACTTCAACCTTAATAAGTATGTTGAAGTATTTTTGTATGTGTTTTAGTGGCGTGAACCATAATACAATGTGAATTATTGAAAACATTCTCAATTACTGTAACTGGAAGCTATGCGTTTTTCGGGGAAGGTATATTCGGGGAAGGTATAGTACCTAAGGCATAGGATTGTTATGTCATCTATATTCTATTTAAAATTTATTCTGAGAAAACACCTTTCTAGACTTCATCAATATGGAAAGCGACTAGGTGGCTGAGTGGTCTTGAGGCGCCATTCGACGAAAGTAACCGGAGAGGTAGTTCGCGCTGATCGGGTTCGATTCCCGAGTGAGCAGGAATTATTTCTGTTCGACATTTAGTGGTACTCTCACTGGCTTACGTTACTGAGTAGACTGCAGTATCATAAATTACTAACAGTCAAAAAGTTTAAATAATTAGCCTAAATAATTGGTCCCGTTAGTTCAAATATATAACTAGGTGATGTTCTCCATCATCAACCTAGTTAGAACTGCAATGGTCCTGGGGTTGGCGAAAAGGGCCTTCAAGGCCTACTCGCTGGGCAGTGGTTTGCCCCCCCCCACTCATACCAATATCAATTATCAATATGGAGGGTCAGTATTTATACAAGACTTTGCCTGTCAAAAAACTCATGATAAGTTTTTTAATTTTATAGGTGCAGTATAAAAGCACGTCTTGTTGAACAGTGAAACTACATTCAGATATAGTCATCTCACTATTTTGATAAGAGTATACCATGATCACTTTTTTGAACCAAGAGGGTCATTGAAATGAAGTGAAAAAATTTGAGGGGTGATAGTACTCCTAAAAATAGTAATAGAGTTAGGAGCACTGAAAGGGTGAATTTGAAAAACGGGTTTTCAAAGCAATAAGATGTTTTAAAAACTGTGCAATTTTGATTTTTCAGTCAATTATTTAATAACTACCTAGGGTAGAGGCACCACTCATGACCAGCTTAAGAAAAATATGTAAATTTTGTCATTGTCACCGGTTATTGTTAGTGTTAAAGAAAAAAATCTACACACATTCGTAAACTTCCAAGTGTTCTCTATCGAGGTAAATACATGAAATAATCCGTTTTTAAAAATCAATATTTTTTTTACAATTTGAATAAAAAAGGTGTAAAATCCCCTACTTTTGGCCATCGGTCTCCCGCTTATGGCGAAATACTGGATGCTCATCAGTCTTCCAGCCGTCATCGGAAAAGTGGCGAGAAATGCATCCTCCACAAAAGCAAAAACTTTCTGCCCGATCAACAAATGAGATTTCGCCCAGAATATTTCACAACAAATCAAACAGTGAGGCTAGCTAAGTGACATCATCCTGAAGAGGTCGAACAAAGGGGAAAAAACAGATGAAGTGTTCCTTGAGAAGGTTCGTAACAGCCCAGCCGTCCTACGCAACATGGAGCCATGCACAGCTTCCCCTCACCTCCGGAGTGAGTGGCATTATCTCATAGTCATTATCACACTATCACACAGGGTCAGCGCCCCGCAGCGCAGAACACATCAACTTGGGAAGCCCACACTGATCCCATCCCCAGATGGTTCTGGACATTCACGAGAAAACTAAAGCCTGGTTTATACAACAAATTCATAAGCATATGCATAACCTTAGTCATAAGCACAGTCGTAAATACCTATATGCGTAACTTCAAGGTGGTTTATACAACTTCATAAGCTCATAAGCATAAGCGTTAAAAATTTGCTTGTAAATCAAAATTCATACTTAACATCAAATTAAAACTGACTTCAGGAAATATTGAAATATTCACAAAAATGCACAAAACAGTAACAGTTCAGAAACCAAAACAGAACATAAACAACTACCGAGAAGCCAGGCGCCAAAGAAAATCATGATAATACTTATATGAAGACAGGACTATATTTGACTACTACCGTAGATTGTCAGAAGTGACGCCTGTGCTGTTCCGATTTTTGCATAACTTCAGACATAAAGATGAAAATAATCAACTTTCTTATCCTTATGCTTATCGTTATGTTTGTGAAAGTTTGTATAAACGCGTTCCTGAAAAACTACATTTATCCCTAGTTTTCTCCTTATTAAACAAATAAAGACAGTGTCAAAGTCAAAGTCAGTGCTTTTATGTATAGAAATCTGTATAATATAATGCAGAAATCTTTACTAATACAATATCCAAGTCTGATGGTTCGATTCCATCCACTGCATTCCGTGGCGCATTGTTCCGTAAAATTTTATGCGTCAGTTTGTCTTCTGAACTTTATGTGTTCTGTGCATAACTCTCATGAGTTTATGATGATTAACCAGTTAGCAACTCATCAGAGATGTGCAACAAGAGTACCTTTTTTGTAGGAAAAAGTATGTGCTTTTCACAAAAATTAAACTCACATTGCAAACAAAAATAACGTTGAGATGTTGATCCCAGTCACTTTGATGATCAGAGCAATATGTGGGCATTGCCTTGTATTCTTGATTTTCAAAAATCGCAGACGTTCTGAGACAACGCCGATTCAAAGTTTCTGCCATGGTCCGAATGCAGCTCCAATGGAACACCAAAACGGTGTATCCATTCTTTTCCTGATGAAAGAATCAGCTAATGTAGCTCGAAAAACGGTGCGAACTGGTTTCCAATATTAAGATTTTACTGGCGCATAGGAGCTTTGAGACATTCTTGGGGTGCACCACTTGCAGCACAAACGGCCCATCGCCTGCATCACTCCCGGACGTCGGCCTGGAAATTGACCCAGTGAAACCAGGAATAATCCACCACAGTTATCCTGCGAACGTTCGCTTCCTCTTATTTGGATCTTCAGGACAAGGCATTGTTTGTTTTCTTGAACTGGCTCGATGTTCCGTGTTTTCCGATGCCAAAGAGGGTCCCCTTTCTTACAGATGCGGCCAAGAATATGCCCAGGTTCTCCACAATGTCAGACTGCAGCTTGGTGGCCTGTACTTGATGATCCTTCTCACAGTTGCTTCGACGATGTCCTCCTCCGGAGTATCCTGTTCCTCCACCCTTCGCACGCGTGCAGGAACCCTAACTGCTTCGCCGATTCGAATTCCAGGGATTTGGCCAGTGCTTCGACCAGTCTAGCAGGACGATGGAGTATCAGGGATTGCCCTATCTCCTGTTTGGTTATACATCGGAATCACACACACCCAGAAAACGGCGACTTAATTCACTCGACCAAAATTTCTTACTGTATGTATGTATGCAGGTATTAGTAGGTTTGTCAGTATTGTCTTTCAAATTTTGTCCCCCACGCACTTGTACGTTCACCTACGATAATGAATGACAGTTGTTGTCATTTGGGCGTTCAGGAAGCTGCAGCGCTTTGTTCAAACGGCCTCGATAAAATGACATAAATGATGATTTCCGCCGCTTCATTACTTGAGTGGAAGAAATGATATGCTAGACAACGGCTCTGCAGCAGAGCTAAAACATGCAATAGAGGGACGGACGGCTTGAATATAGCGCTGCAGTTCCCTGGAAGCGACTTTCTCGATCTTGATATCATGCGCAACAGCAAACCTTGTGTGAGTGTATCCAGTGTAGGTCAGCCATACAAATTTTCTGCACTGTTTCATTGTTGTCATGGGTTGATGACGTCTTTAAAGATCCAGAGTAACTTGCCAAATGCCAGAGTCAACATTTGATTTTATTTTCAACAGACATTTTTTACTGGTGCTTTGATAATTTTTCCTTTCTTCATAAGAAAATTGTCAACCACACTAAAATGATATTTTATTTATCTGTAAAAAAAAGGTATATGAGGATTGAATCCCCGACAATGCGATGAATTCATACTAAATTGTGTCTACATACCAAATTGGAAACTGAAGATAGCAACATGGAATGGGAGCAATCAAAAATATCAGAGTTCCAATTCTAGTTGAAAAATCGAGTTTTGCGTAATTTGTATACCGATAGACTTCAAAAGAAACAAAAACATAACGATATAACTCAATCTTTTCTTAGATTCACTAAAAAAAAAATTGAAATCTCAAGATTTCTTCCGAATGTTTTGCGGTTTATTCACGTTATTCTTATTATTTTCAGTCAGCTCAAAGGCTTATCAACTGGATTCATGGCTCAACTGCGAACAGTGAACGACATGTTAATTAACTTACCATAAGACGACTTATTTTGTTATTGACTGAAAAATTATATAAGAGATAACAGTTGACTCGTGTATGTGCTTTGGATTCCCTTTGATTGTTGTTTGTTTTGAGAATATCAGTGTGTTACGGCTCAGTGTTTCTTGAAGAACAAAGGTAATCAGTTTTTGATATGAATGCTATTTCAACGATGTATTTAGATTTATGAGTCATCATTGCTCAACCGAGATTAGTACCGAGTAAAACCAACTCCAGAGTAGATCTTTCAATAAACGCTACTTTAATTTTGGGGGCGTTTTGTTTTGAACCAACACGAAAACCAATATTTTTCATCCTGGATTAATCTAAAGGTAGTTGTCACTATAGAAACCAATGAATACGGACATAAATATTATTTTTTGTTTTTTGATTTTTGGATATACAGAGTGACTCATTTGAAAGCGGGCCACCCTCATAACTTTTCAATCTATTGATCGATTTTGACGATTTTTTTTTGAAATTTAGAGAGAGAATAGAAGTATTTTGAGGCCATACGTTACCCTGTTTTTTCCAATAACCAAGGCCCACTAGAGCATATTTAGAGGCTAAAAAATTCAAAAAACATATTAAAAATCTTTTTAGAGAAAATCTGCCTAAGCCACTGGATTCGACACACCCTGAAGTGGATGTGTACCAAATTTCATGAAAAAATATTCAATTCAAAAATATTATTTCTGTGTTTAATTTTTTTTCTATTTTTTTTTGTCAGTCTCGTTTGTTTGTTTTCATTTTATTTTGACATGAGAATATCTATTAAATGTTTATATTTATTTATTTTTTTTAATTGATTTGCTATCGCAAGAGTTTCGAGATGAAATAGTTCTTGGTGCATAAAAAAATTAATCGTTAATTTTCAATATTTTTACATGAAACTTGGTACAGATCCATTTCAGGGCATGAGGAATCCAGTGGCATATATGTTTTCTGGATTTTACAGCCTCTAAAAATGCTCTAGTAGGCCTTGGTTTTTGGAAAAAACGACGTATGGCTCCAAAATAAACCTTTTCACTATCCACATTTTTAAATAAAAATCGTCAAAATTGTTTCATAGATAAAAATGTTATGGGGGTGGTCCGCTTTCCAATGGGTCACTCTGTACATTGAGGGCAAAAGCTCCAAAAATGATTTCCATGATTTATTCTTTTATCACGTATTCCTTACTGTAGGCCTTCTCTACTGCTGTCTGGGTGCGCTTACTTTAAAATGTATCGTCTATTTCTTAATTCCATTTCTTCGGAAACAATAGCAGTTTATCAAGTAACTTCTCTAAAGACAATTCAATTCATCAACGAATTAATCATGAAAAAACAAAACTGTGACTTGGAAGATAATCAAAGGCACCTAGCAGTTAGTCTCTAGATGCAAAGCAAACAGTATTGTGTATGGTAAATATTTGTTATCTTCCCTTCATTTTATCCATTCTATATACACCTAATTTAGAGAACATCGTTCAACTGAGGATTCCTTTGTTACAGCAATCACGTATATAAAGTGATAATTCTTCCGACAGATATTCTCCAGTGTATAGCAATTTCCTCTAAGTAGTTTTAGCTAGAATTCCAAGCTTAACTAGTAATCTCCACATTCATTACCTTTTCTCTTCCATAAGTTATTACTACTTGGAACCTATCCACAGTTTACGGAAAATGTAATATCAGTGCACAAAGTGGTGGTAATCTGGCTTGATCTTCAAAGTTGGTGTAGGAAGCTGTTATGGAGATTTTAATAATATCTTTAATTCAATAGATGAGGAAATGCTTGACAAAAACATATTTTTGTAAATTCATTACTTGTGTTGAATCTGTGAAGAGGACCAGAGTACTCCAGAGTCAATAAATGCAACCGATTCTTTTTCTTTGTAGAATATATTGAAGTCTGCTAATGTCAAGCTTAGTACATCGTAGAATTGTCTCCGAAATAGCGATAGAAATCCCATTTTTCCACAATTGAATTTTCCCGAAACAATACCATTGTTGAAAGGGATGCTTTACACAACCATTCATTTGCGTATACTTATGGATTGCCCTTATCGTCAAAGTAAGCGGGATTTAACAGAAGTTCAACAGCGTTCAGGAATTCTTTTTATGCTATGTTGATGAGAGTTATTTCTGTGTGGAATGAGATTACATCAAATCAAATTAACAAGTAACATGACATAACATATGGATACGTTGACTACTCTCAAGATCACTATATAACAGGTTGCCTCACTTTTACGGTCATGACGTCATCTGTGTCAGGTTTTGCCAGATGATCCCTATCAAAAACAGTAGAACAGAAACCCATGGGCAAAATCAGTAGATCTTCTTTCAAAACAGTACTTTTGGCAACCTTGCGAATGACACATGACACGATAAGATCGAGACCGATGCAATCGAATGACAGGATTCAATCTACTGCAGACGCTAGACTTCGACGACGTCAATTTTTTCCCCCTCCGTCACTTACGTCAGGCGAAGTGAGGCAACTTGTTATAAAGAAACCTTGGACTACTCTGAATTTTGTCTTGTCAAACAAATGGTGAATGAGAGACTAGTTGACGGGACTGTACTTCGTTAACTTAAACCACCCGTCTGATATGCAACGTTGCCAAGTTAATCATCTTGTCAAGGAGCTGAACAACTTATGGTGGCAAAAAACTAAAAAAAAGCTTCAAGGGGATTCATCCGCTCTCAAAAGCACTGCTAGCAAACTAAGTAAACATTACGCCTCAAAAAAGATGGGTATAGATTTTGTTCGAAGACGGTGACAATTTATTGGGAATTACATGAGATTTTGTGGAAGGTATAACTGATTTCTGTTAAATCATATCAAACGGAGATTGTCAAAAATGACCTCACAAAAGTTCAATTTGGTTAATACACGATCGATTTTTTTGATTTAACGGATTACATCTCTCACAAGAGGGCGAAATATGTAGATTCTTCGTATTTTTTGACCATTGAGATACCGTTTTGTTAACTTGGATTGTTCCAAAAGGTGATGTAATAAAAAAATGGCGCATTCCAGAAAAAATGCTTGCATTGACTATAATTTCAGACCAAATGAATCCCCTCAGGGAATATGTGCTTAAATGTGAGTGTGCTCATTTCTGCCACGTGTACGATGCTGCACATGATTTTTTTCCATCTAGTAACTATGTAGCTCTTTTTTTTCCACTAGTCGCTTTACTGGATTGATTTGCTTGTATGTTTTTGTTTGTTCAATAATTATTTTCTTATTTTGTTATACACGGTGTCCGCTAAGTATATGTCATGATTTCGGAAGCATATAGGGGTGGTCAAAATAACCGTAGTTTGTCATTTAACTTTTTTTTCTTTGGTGCCTCCAAACGGAGATAAAACGGGTTCCCACCGATTTCATTTTTACCTCTAACTTATGATCCGACTTGTATAATTTGATGAAATTCTAGTATGTTGTGTACTTAGGCCATAAAGACTCATAAAACCATAGTAAAGTCAATATTTTAAATTGTGGGGGAAACCAGGAACGGACTTGCCACCAAAACTTTTGAGCCCAATTTTTGACAAGTGTCATTTCACAGAGCTGAAAAATGAAATCGATGGATACCCCTTTAGGGCTCTGTATCTCCGTTAGAAGGCACTTTAGAAAAAAAAGTTTCATGACAAACCAGGGTTTTTTTGACCTCCCCTTTACGCTCCCGAAACTATGCCATATACTTACCAGAAACCCTGTATATTATTATACAGGGTGTCCCAGATCAACTGGTCAATACTTATACTGCATATAGAAGAACCAGAAATAAGAAGTTTGAGATAGGAAACCCATGGCCGGAAGTGTCCCGTTTCCAAGATACAGGGTGTTTTGTTATTCGAGAAAACAAAAATTACATGCCACTGTTTTTTGGACAAAATTTTGTTTTCTTTCAAAAAACTCCGACGAAAAACGTCTTTGACTTTTAACCCTCCAAGGAGTAGAACAGTAGAATCTCCTACTTTCACCAAAACTGAAAATTTCTGTTTATAAACGCTTTGAAGGACACAAGTATGGGAAAGCTATTTTGTTGGAAATTGAACGAGGTTTCCGGAAAAAGTATTATTGTTTTGAAAAAAATTCTGTTATACCTTTTTTTTTTTGAAAAATAGTGCACATATGTTCTCCAACTCCGGCCCTGGACGAGTTTTTGTTTTCAAATACTCATAAACATGCAATACCATTTAATATTTGAACCCTAGAAATTTAATCAAAATCGGTCGAGCGGTTTTCAAAATAAATTCAGATGTTCATTTTTGTTGAAAAATTTGTACACCTTGTATCTAGGAAACGGGGCACTCCCGGTCATGGATTTTCTCTCTCAAACTTCTTATTTATGGTTTAGAGGAACCATAAATAAGAAGTTTGAGATGGAAAATGCTGTACAGGGTGTCCCAGCAAGGGTGGCCACCGGCCATAATATCTCGGAAACTACGGGACCTAGAAGTTCAGGAAAAAAAATATGATCACTAAAGTGGCCACGAGAAAATGCTGGAAAATATTTTTAACTTCGAAATTTTGCCGCTAGGGGGCGCAATCAAAGCTTAAATATTAAAATTCGAAATTTCTCCGGAAATTCTCAGATTGAGGTATATCTTTATCAACATGGTTAGAAAACCTAGACAATTTCACGTCTTTTTGGTACAGGGCTCATTGGCGTAACGATCTTCGTGTGAGTAGGGGAAGGTAGTGAAAGTGTAATTGTTCAAGTGGCTGTAACTTATAAACGACTTGTCCGATTTTGTTGTATATAGGCTTGTTTGGAAGATAGATGTGAGTACTTTCGTATATCGTATCCAGTGATGCGTGATTGTCTCCAGAAAAGTTGCTAGAAGGGGTAACTTGAATTAAAAACAGTGTTTTTCATTTTACCGCAAAAATTTAAATGGTATGGTATAATTGTGATGATGATAAGTAGTCCAAATTATGTAAAATTTGATGTTTTAAGGTTTTTAAGGTTTTTTTTTTTTTTTTTTTTTTTTTTTGTAAATTTATTCTTCATTTCGATTCTGTTATCAGAATTATACCGTACCATTTAAATTTTTGCGGTGAAACGAAAATAACAGTTTTTAATTCAAATTACGCCTTCTAGCAACTTTTCTGGAGACAATCACGCCTCACTGGATACGATATACGAAAGTACTCACATTTATCTTCCAAACAAGCCTATACGCAACAAAATCGGACAAGTCGTTTATAAGTTACAGCCACTTGAACAATTACACTTTCACTACCTTTCCCTACTCACACGAAGATCGGTACGCCAATGAGCCCTGTACCAAAAAGACGTGAAATTGTCTAGGTTTTCTAACCATGTTGATAAAGATATACCTCAATCTGAGAATTTCTGGAGAAACTTCGAATTTTAATATTTAAGCTTTAATTGCGCCCCCTAGCGGCAAAATTTCGAAGTTAAAAATATTTTCCAGCATTTTCTCGTGGCCACTTTAGTGATAATTTTTTTTCCTGAACTTTTAGGTCCAGTAGTTTCTGAGATATGGCCGGTGGCCACCCTTGCTGGGACACCCTGTATAAGTAGTGACCAGTTGATCTGGGACACCCATATTACAAAAGTGATATTATATGCATCTGATGAGTGGTGGTGTTTTTGTAGTTCGATTCTCTGTGGCTTGCTAGTCATCTGATTGTTCTTTCCTTTGTAATTTCTTCCACTTGGTTCATTTCAATAGTCACAGGTCAATGACATAATCTTAAATATTAACCCATTATTTAATATTGATTTGTGTTTTTTTCTCTTAAATCAATACCAAGTTTGTATCAGATTCTGATTTAAATCTGATTCATGTGCGACTCGAATCTCACCATTGTACCCGAATTTGAATCAAAAGAAATACTCGGAGTGAAATGCAAATGGAGAGAGATAATGTTGTCCACTTTCTTGGTATAGTTTGGCAGATAAAGATTAAAAAAAAACATTACATCGGTACCGGAATAGTAATTCACATTACTAAGGCGACGAAGGAGCCGAGTCTGGAATTTCTAGACGAGTAGTTTAATGTCTGATAACCATAGTATAGATCCAGTATACTTCACTGGGTTTCAGTGGTTGTAGCTCTCTTACATGCGCATAAAGAGCAATATGGCTTTTCTAGATGTGCTCTCTCCAGGACAAGGGTTACTCCTAGGTAATTGACGTGTTTATGTATTCTGGGACACTGCCCGAGAGCGATATCTTAAGTCCTGATTTGTATTTCCTGGCCTGGTCCTGGGAAACAACACAGTTTTGATCTTTTCAGGATCGATCCTTCAAGGAAGCCACAATCAGGGCTTGCATTGTGGGAACCCTGAGCTCCTGGATCTAGCGCCCCAAAGTTAGGATCACCAAATCTTTATCATATGCTTGTATATACAATCCCAAATCATTCAGCTGCTTCAGCGGGTTGTCCACCAAAAGACTCCAAAGGGAAGGGCACAGAACTCCACGAAGACCCTCTGGCAGTTATTGTTCTGATATTTCCACCGTTCGATTTGGCAAGTATCATCCTTTGTTTAAGTATATTTGCCATCCACTGGAATATTGCTCCTTCTAAGCCTCTTGCTTCTGATGCTCACAGATCGATTTGAAGAAAGGTGTTGTCAAATGCACCTTCAAAGTCCACAAAAAATCTTTACCAAGAATGCAGTAATGCGATCCTTAACCTTTTGTTTTGCTGAGATCTTCCATAAACGGAAAGTGGTCGGAAGGTCATTCAAGTTCTTGCAAAAGCTTCGCCCAGCTTTGTCTTTGCGCAGAGCTTATATGAACCTCTTGTGGTCTTTCGAATGAATTAGAGAGGCACTCTTGGAGCTTATTTCATTTGCAGCTCACTATCCCTCCGCTGTCTGGGTACGCCCTTGATCGTCCTCTTCTTTGTCTGGGGTTGAGATGGTGGGTGGACGCTCCTAGTCTTGCTACCTGGTTTTTCAGTTTTGGTTTGCTGTGGAGGCTATGCTGGTGGAGAGCCCTCCCCAAGTCATAGAAGGGACGGTGGCCCAGTCCTCTTGACACTCAAATAGACCCCTCTCTCACAAACTAACTCCAGAAAGATGCTCCGTCAATACTATTATGCACTCACTTGTCGATGTTGCGTTTTCTTTTAACAATGGAGAATGAAGAAGTTGATTATCACCCTAGCCCTTTTCAAGTCCATCAGATCTGGGTCCCGGTTTTAGTTCTTGCCATCTTTTTGGAATATCTCATCCTTATCCGAATCCCCCTCTTTTATCGGTGTCTTTACGTGTAACATGCCTGGGCACTGTTCCAGCATAATGTGGCTTTTTGGAGTGGAACTCTTTTTGCCTCGCATTGTTCTATTGCTTTTGGAATATCATTGCTTCGGGACCTAATGGATTCCTTAATTCCTCGGACTCCTCTTTATAGCTCTATGACATGGGGCCAATACGAGCATAACTTTGTTGATATTCTGCTTAATCAAATGAAAAACCCCTTTGCATTCGAGGACTGCTTTGGAGAACACTACGTTTCACATAACAGTTTTCAATGCTGGAGTGCTATCTGAAGAAATATGTTGAGCTTTAATGGTTCATGTCGCCATCCAGGATAAGATGCAGATTGTGTAATAGCGTAAATCTTGTCTTGGAGGATCGTGGCTCTTTTTTCATAACCTGCAGGATCCATTTTAAATGTGGGCTGTTCTATTGGGAATTGCTGGCTAATTTGCATTCTCTTCCTTGAATAAGTCTAGGAATTTGCATCTTTTCAAAATAAAATATGAGTTGCTACAATGTAGGGTTTATGATATGCCAAGCATTGCTTCATAAAATTTATTTCGATGTCATAACTCTTGGAATGTGGATGCTATTTAGGATGAGGACCGAGATGGAAACCTTTGTTGTCATGAACTTTTTTGAAGAAAGCTTTACTGCGTGTCAAGATCGGACAGTGTCGACGTGCGATTTGAATAAATTCATCATTTATTAAAAAGATGCATTGATAAGTGTGAATTTGGGAGTAGTCTCCAGATTTGTGAACGAAAGAAGTATGTAGCGCATGAGATCGGTTAATCATATACCGGATTGTGTACAAATAAGACGCTTACAATTTATATTGAAAATATACACCAACTAAAAAGAATAGGCCACGTAGACTGAAAAACCTGAATTGAGATTAATTAATTGACATGAATAGCTGAAAGACAAGCCCTGAGTAATTTTCGTTTTGTCAGTATATAAACCAAAAAAAGATTGCTGGGTAGAAATAATAGTAATTATAGGCTACCAACTTTCTTGTTTTCTTATGCGTGACCAGAAGTTCAAGATATTCCATTGAATAGAAGCAACTCCAATTAATACCGTTGACACTAAAAAGATGAAACTTTCCCAATTAAAACTTACTTTGAACTTATAATCAAGGCCTTTTGATAGATGTTATTCAAAATTCACGTATATTTCAATCCCTTAATGTATTTATTGAATATGAAGTAGTTTCATTACGTAAAAATGTAGTTAGCTCATACTCCCCGATAGAAATAATAATATAGAGAATAGCAATCAATATCCATTAAAAGCATGTATTTAGATCGTAGTTCTTATAACATGGAGTGTGAGTATTATATTCACACTAAATAAGTCATTAGCTTTCGATATAGAATAGCTTTAGTACCTTAATAAAAGTGACGTTAAACTACAGGAGCCCTTTTATTGAGAAATATCTTTCATGATAACTAAACCACGCATCACTTTTGATGAAATATTTTTATTTAATCAAGCACTTAAGTTCATGAAGCCTTCTTCAAACTGTTTAATGATGTTACTTCCAGGTTGATGAAGTTTTCATCTTTTGGAGAGATTTGATTTTTTTATAAGAGGAACGTCAACCTCCAAATATCTAGTCTGTATGATATCTCGATTTTTGTTTACTTACATCCTTTCCCAAATCATCCATTGCCAATAATGGTAATGGTAATGGTGAAGGTGGCGGAGCAAAGTTCGGCAAGTAGGCTAGTGGCCCTTTTCGCCATCCCCGCTTGACTAACCCAACTACTCAAACCGGCCCGTTCTTGTAGTAAAGAGGAGCAGACCATCCCAGCTCAGGTACCCCAGCTCTTTCCGGGGGATGGTGGCTGTTCCTAGGACCTTCCTTCTCAAGCGACCCCGCCTGTCGCAAACTCCCAGCAGGTGGTAGAGGGTTTCCGCCGTCCTTTCGCAGTGGGGAAAGGGGTGATTCGCTTATTCCTAACAGATGCAGTTGTCTGTTGAGCCTGCAATGACCTGTCAGAATGCCAACGATGGGGCTCAGTGCCTTCCTGCTCTTGTTCGGCAATTGGGCCATCCTTGGCCTGTGAGGGTCTGATATCGTTTCTTTGACCTGCCTGTACAACGGGTTACTGTTCCAGTTTTCAACTGTCCTCTCCCACGCCCATTCGTTGAGAGTACGTGAGATCAGTTATTTACTGAGGCCTAGAAATGGTTCTGGTGCGGACAGTCGCGTGGCAGATCCCCGTTTGGTTAACTTGCTCATTGCCGGTGATCCTCGCGTGCCTCGGAACTCATACTAGTTTGGGTTAGTTTGGGTTAGCAGCGCGTCCCTACACTCTTGAACCAGCGGGCAGCTTATTCTGGGTTTGGTGATTGCTTTGAGTGCCGCTTGACTGTCGGAGTAGATAAAAATGTTATTCTACATTCCTCTTTTCACCTCATCTCTGGAAAGCGAAAATTTCCGCCTGGAGCCTGCAAGTCTTCCAAGGGTAGAAGCTTCGCCAGTGTTCCTGTCAGCTCTGAACACTCCGGCTCCAGTCGAACCCATGTGTTCAGCCTTGGAACCATCTGTAAACCAGACTTGAGTGTTGACAGGCTCCTCCATCGGTTTGGTGAGCCACTCTGTCCTCATTGGTACGTGCTCCTCAAAGCTCCTTGGTAGTCTGAGACGACCATCCGTGGGTGTCAACTCGGCCGAAAGAAGCGGTAGCTCGCACCGCACCATCCATTGCCAAACATGGAGAAGTGGGTTTGTTGGGTCGGCAGGAGCACTGATTGGACGTTTCTGTTTAATGAATTTGACTAGTAGTAAATTTATAGTTTACCCCCAATAAAACCTTTGAAGGACGCAAAGCATGTTGGCCTTGAAGATATGCTTTGCTTTGCCTACAAAACGGTCTCGACGACACCGCTCTTGTTCTGGTGCCTGAACCGGGGTAAATCACAAAAGGGCGGGTGGAGTTATCAGCTTATCCGAATTTTAGGTAGCTGAATCAGCAATAAATATGCAGAAACGAATAATCACATGACACCAATACCGATGGGACACGGAAGCTTCAACGCCTACCTTGATAAAATAAGAAAGACTAAATAAAGAGAGTGTGTGGAGAGGACGAGGACCCAGCAGTACACGTTTCGGTTCTGAAGACAAGGAAAGATAGAATAGAGCTGGAGATGAATCTTAACGCTGACATCAGACAGAAAATAATCTCTACACAAAAAAAGAACAAAATGGCTTGAATACTGACTTTACTGGCTATCCTCCGCGGAATGTCCTACAGAATGCGTCGAAAGCGTCGTGAGACAGGTTATTTTCAAGGCTGACGCGAATTATTTTGCGGCACGGCAGATTTTGCTGATTATTGACACTTGACACATTCTGCATGCAAATGTGTCAAAATTATATCAAAATCAGAGAAACCTACCGCGGATTCAAATAATTTGCGCCAGTCTGGGGTTACCTTTGTCCTACTGATGACTGGTCGTTTCGATAGTAATCCTCAGGGCGAGAGGAGCCGCATATCGGCATTAAGTCCAACAGATAGGTTTCTATCCGTTAGTTATTGTAAAGCTATCTCAAATCTTTTTTGGTCGATTTTCTTTTTTGGTTTGAAGTTCCTCGATTCAAAATGAACGATAATGAAAAACCGAGATCCAATCCACCCAATGCACTGCTTCAATTTAGACTTATTTCGTCTAGTCATCCCAGTCACAAACTCAAATATCTGCCGCAGTTTACCTCCCACATATAAATTGTGTAAAGAAGCAAGTTTCTCTTTTGAAAGCCCTTAAAAATCTCGCGAATCATTTATCTTCAAGAAAACATCCCTTCTATCTGCAAGATTTATTTTGGATAAATGATAGCCTCCAATAATATTGAAGCTGATATTTATTCACTTAATGATTTCCCTCATGGCAATGAGGTGATGAGATGAAGTTGTCTAGCAATCGCAATATTTTTGAACTCTGCACAGACATTGATAGTTGCGGTTTATGTTGTGAGAATAAGTGATATTTATCATTATTGGAAGCGACTAGGTGGCTTAGTGGTCTAAGGCGCCAAAAGTCACCGGAAAGGTAGTATGCGGTGATCGGGTTCAAACCCCGAGGTGAGCAGAAACTATGTCGGTTCGACATTTAGTGGTACTCTCTCTGGCTAACGTTACTGAGTAGACTGCAGTATTACTAATTACTGACAGTCAAAAAGTTTAAATAATTAGCCTTAATTAATTGGTCCCGCTAGTTCAAATATATAACTAGGTGATGTTCTCCATCACCAATTTAGTTAGAACAGCAATGGTCCTGGGGTTGGGGGCCTTCAAGGCCTACTCGCCGGGCAGTGGTTTGCCCCTCACCCATACCAATACCAAAATACCAATATCATCATTGGATTGTTATTTTGATTGCATTTTGTTGGTTTGTTTACTTATTTTGTAAAGTGTAATTTTTTAGATGAGTATGGTTTTGATACCTCAATGCCTCAAGAAAGTCAAAATGTAATTTGAAATAAAATTGAAAAAATCATCGCTGTATTCAAAAAAATATAGTCGATGATGGCCGTTCAAAAACGGAACGTCAGATTTTTGATTTAATACCTAATAAGACGAAATACAAAATCATCAGTTTAAAAATAGAACAGTATCAATTGAGCAAAACATAAAAACTTCTACTCAGTCGTCGACAAAACGTATTTCCAATATTTTTGGCAAACTCTTACTGAAGGCAATAAGCGATGATTATCCAAAAGTGGTTTCACATATGTGCTACATAAATTGCCGTCATTAAGGGGCGTTCGCGAAATGAATAAAATATATGCGTTTTCCAATATTCTGTTATACTTTAGCCCCCGCAGTCATTATACGCTGTTGCGAACTAACACAGTAGAATGAAATTTTTTATCGTTTTTAATCAAAAATATCTGAATCAATGAATGTTACCTCATGGAAAGTCATTAAATTTAAATGGTTACAGAACATTCTTTTTTTTTCTCTCTTGATATTGTTTTTGAGAAGAATCACAAATTCTGAAAGAAATTTAACAAAAGTCTCGAAACCTCAGAAAATGTGTGTTACTATTCAAATTAGAAAAGTTGGTAACTGATACCGGTATAACCGGAAGTGATAGAAAACTGTCACTTCTTTAAAAAAAGAAGTTCATGGTCGAGAACATTTTATTACTTCACCTAGACATCTGACGATAGGCAAGTGATCTGATTGTGAATTACAGAACAATTATAGAAATTGGTTCACCTAATGACATAATAGTTTTGTAAAAATTTCGCAAGTTTAGGGCCTGATGGTGGCCCTTTATCTTCCACCTAGTGCTCTAACAATTCTTCGTCGAGTCAAGATTGGTGGATCTAGCTGTTTTTGATCCAGCTCTCGAATAGAATCTTCAATCGTTGTAGCTCAAAATTTGAATTGAACTCGAAATAACTATAGACTGATACATTTAGATTCATCACTCCTGTGAAGAAATTTTCGCCTCAATAGTGCGTATTCTCAATAACAAAATAAAGTATGATTTTACCTATAAAAAATTTCCATATGGATCAAGATCTATCGACTTATCAACGTATAATATTACGTATAGATAACAGTCTTGGATTTTATGTTACCTTCGAGACGGAAGGAAATCCTATTTCTTTTGAAAGCTGCAGGCATAAGACTATAAAACAAAATATGATTTGCTTAGAAACACTGCCACGTAATTGGGACGCATTGATAAGCATGGCTCATATCTAACGGAGAGATGAATTGAGGTCATAGTGTCACTGAGCTCTTCTGCTAGCAGCAACAAATTTCACATTAAAATGCACAAAAAAAAATTGAACAGCTGAAAAATGGCACAGTCTAGCCATTGAACCAATCTCAGCTGAGGCATGATAAACTGAAGCAAAAAATGTACCTACATCTAGTACTCAATGGTAATTATAAAGATCCAGGTGATTCACAAGATAACTATCACAATAAAAAATATTTTAGCCTGTTGTTGTTACATACAAATTGCTTATATTTACATTTGAACAAATTATTTGACATAGCTATAAAATCATCAGAAAGTGAATTATAAAACCTAATAGCATTAGAAGAAAATAGAATAATAGCATTAGAAGAAAATACCCTGCATGTCCACTATATGCAAAATGTAGTTATCGACAAACGGACTACACTATTTCAACATAATTGGCCGAATCTCGGCAACACCAGTTGCATTAGAATTCATAGAATTATTATGTTTATTTCTTCAATATTCCGTTTGTGAGTAAAAAAATAACGATTTTGATCAATTAAAAAGTATTTCTCACTTTTTAGCTCTTTTTCAATTAAAATTATTGTATTGTCCTCATTTCATGAGTGAAGTTTCGAATCAATCTGGGAATTTGGAGTAAGTAAAAGTCGAGATACAAGATTCCGTTCAGAGTATAGCTTTCCTTGTTATTCTCACTACGTTATATCTTTTTTTCTCTCTCGTGTAAGATAAGATGACGCTTTCGGAAACTCTAAACCAATTAACCCGATCATTCGCTCTTTGTTTTTATTACCGTGAGATAAAAAGAGACAAAACACAACAGCTGATGATCGGGTTAATGGTATCAGTGTTTCTGAAAACGGTCCCATTCTAGTCACATCTTTTCCAATCCACTCTCCATTGTCGACAAATTATCAGAACGCGGCAAAAGAAGATTCACATCAAAAAGACACATCCAACGAAGTCGAATATTAAACCACTAGAATAAGCATAACACCCCGAACGTAGGCGATTTATTTGAGCCAATAACAATTTGTTTTGGTTATGAATTTGACATGCGATGTTGCGACGTTTGCATCGTTTGATCTAGTATTTAACAGAGATCACAGGTTTTAACAGTTTTTATCCATCAAGATCACATGCTAGATTTAAATTTTCTATGTAAAGAAAATACCTTTGTCAACAAAATCACTTCAGGACTGACAATCATGGTTCCACTTGACAGTGTTTATGTCATGTTATTTTAACTTATTTGTGATAAGATCTATACAATCCAACCGTCGGCGACATATCACTTTATGGCAAGTGAAAATAACAAATTTTCTATAAAAAGGTCTTCATATTTGCATTGAAAACATACTTTTCGATAGAATAAGGTGAGGATTATTTCAGATTTTCAATCGGTATTTTTAAAAAAGCCAATTAATTCGTTGTTATTTTATGCATCTGGGCAAATGGAATGTGGCTCTGCGTAGAAATTTGGGTTAGTTTGGGTTAGTTTGGGTTGGCAAAAAAAATTGATGTCGCGTGAGCGACATCATTTAGTTGGCAAAAAAAATACTTTTCATATCCTCACTTTATTCTATAGAAAAATATGATTTCATAGCAAATATGAAGAAATCTTACTAGAAAATTTGTTATTTTCAGTTGCCATAAAGTGATATATATCCCAACCGTCTATGAAGAAGCTTCACAAAGACAGCACTTTTTTGGTGTAATTGCAACATAAAATCTTCAGCTCCATAACAAATGAATTATTTTCAACGGAAAAATGAAAACTGTCATTGTGACGGATCCATCAACGTCAGGGCAACGCATTTCAAATCGTTTGATTCATTGATTCGACGTCGCCGTTGTGATAAAAATTCCTTTCATAAACTTTTTACTATAAAAGATGAAGGGAAACTGTTCGAGTATTTAAGGAGAATTAGTTGAAGAAAAAAGGCTCCACTCTCTTTGAATATCCAAGAGAGATACATTTATTCGATGAAAGTGAACTTCCAGTCATTATTATTGAAAATTGGATACAGAAAATCTGATGAAAGAAATTTCAAGGAAGTAAATATGGCAAACAAGCAGCTTGCTTTTTCCCTTTTGCCCACATGTTTACATTGACATCTTCGACTCACACAACAATGTTTGTTTAAGCTTCTAGTCGCTCAATGTTCTAAGTACAAAGACAGGATTTTGTAACCATCATGAAATTAATTCAACACAAATGGCTAGACAAGAAGAACATGCCCAGCGATATCGTTCCATTTTATGAAAGGCGAACAAAATTGTCGTTCGATAAAGATACTTCGGAAAGAAAAGATCTAATTTGCATAAATTTGTCGTAACAGTCAAGAGTTTTGACAGTTATTCCGGTGTCACTGCAATGCAGTAATTAACTACTTTTACTCGAATCTAAAAGATCTGACTCATTATGTCAAGCTGGACAGTAAAGTGTTCAATTAGTCTTCCTGTTACTCTCCCAAGTTGATTCCTACTGAGTTTTAGTGGACTTTTTCTGAATGATGATTCGATTTCCTCTGCCATCATTGACTTACTATGTCTCAGACCTGTGATTGGCAACATCTTGGTTCCTGTTGTTTCGTGTACCAAACCTTCAGTGTGCCTCTTATACAGGATTTTGTAACCACGAGAGGTTCTTGTGCCATATGGTTATTTCTGATTCCAGCTATCTCTTTGTGTCCTGAAATCAATTCTGGAGTAACATCGTTGGATGCTCCCAGAGAGGAAAGGTTTTGTTTTGGATTTTGTTTCCCGACAGGGGTTTTCGAGTGTATTTCGGATTGGAAAACCAGTGGTTTATGTGATTCACTACAATTCCGCTGCTGTTTTCTCTGTTATACCATTATGACCTCCGGAGTTGTTCCACTGTTTCATCTTTCCAGAGTAGCTTGCATGGTTTAGGGAGGCGTGTTAGAGTTGGTATTGTTCAGCATGATATCATTTCTCATTATTGATAACGGGTTCATGATTGTGCTGGTGATCCAACTTTGAGTGGCTTCAGTTTCCGGTGTTGCTAAATCTATATGCTGCCGTTCTTACTTGACAAAGATATCTAGGGGTTGATTATCTCCAAGCTTTGGAGTAGTTCTCATGGGTTCAGTCATGCAAAGCGAAGATATGATAACCTCTGCACTATTGCCTGCCTGCAAAAGAGGTTTATGGAGGATTAGTGATAGAAAGCTTATATGATTAGCAACATGTCCTTTAAAATCTTCTGTATAGTAATTTCTGTGATTTGTTTGATCAATTGATTTGAATTCCTGCCATGTAGTCAATTGTTATTACTGTCTGAAGCATGTTTGTTTATAGCCGTGGTAGTAGCATGCATTCATCCTGTCACTCTTTCCATATGCTTCAACCTTATCGCATCTAAAAAAAAATGTTGAAAGCGTGTTCTATATTGTTTACTGTGTCAATGAATGGAACGAGGCTCGACGAGAAGTCTTTCTAACACTCCATTAGCGGTGAGGGTTGGACGTTAACGTTCGATTTGATTTGGAAAGCCTGGTGTTGCACTCCTATAATGTGCTTGAAAAAACTTCAACGGCTATTCTTAAGGTTGTGATGTATATCTACAGGGTGTTTCCGATTAAGTCGGTACTTTTCCTGATTTGTTGGTGCCACAAGGTTGGTTGAATTAGCATACTTGTAATACCTATTTTTTCTGTTGATTGAGATGATGTACACAGAAAAATGATTGATGTATTTGTTTTGATAAGAAAATGTGGGTATCTAGGGAGCTTCTGATATATTTCTAGCATTTTCTCTAATCCGTATTACCCAGTATTTTTTTTCCGCAAGTGTCTGGGATGCCTGGTTTCTGAGATTTGGCACCTTGCCATTCTTAAATAGACACTCTGTACATATTATATTTAAATGACGACTATCAAGTTCCTGTTTGGTCTTCACAGAATAGTGATATTTGAATTTTGGTAACAGAGGTTCTTTGGACATAATTTTTCAAAGAAAATATATTTTTTGGTCCCCATCAATTTGGTGACGAAAGAATTCATATCTGCAAAGATGGTTACGAAACAAGTCTATGGCTACAAGCGCCCGACTCGTTGGCCGCCTAGATCCCCTGCAAATTCAATTCGAAACTTGAAAGACACACGTAGATGGTTGAGTTGAAGCGATCGTAGTTTTTTTTCACTCATCCGGTAAAACATCCTCCCATTCGGTCCATGGACCACACCACTGCTTTTAGTTGACCTTTCCTAGGTGTTTTTTGAACATTATTCATCTAGTTGAATCGTAAATGTTTTTTTTTTTACCAAATGATTATGTATGATAGTTTTCTTGCACTCCCTGTATAGAGTGTAGCCCACACCTATTGATTGAACTGTGAACTTAAACTGTACTTATTCTCACTCTATATCGTGAAAGCTCTTATTTTTTTGATGATTTTTTTTTTCGTACATAATTTTTTTAATTTATATGTCAGATGCCATTATGCAATTTTTTTAAAAGGGCATAACTTTTTATCAAACGGTCAATTTGATTCTGATGAATTTCACGACATTTTCTAAGGAATTTGATCTGGATCCTCGCTATTTGCCCATTCTTTATTCTTTATCTTTTGAGATTTTGACGAAAATTAAGGTATTCCAAATCCTTCCAAATTTCATGAGTTGCTTTCACTTTTGAACTGTCCGATTTGCGTGATTACGACATGAATTTTATTTAGTTGTTCGTCAAATTTTGTGATTTTCTATTTTTACATATTTGAATAAAATTCGATTTTTTTAATTTTTCGAATCAACATACGGGTAAATTGGTGCTCGATTCTTCAGAAAAAGAAGTTTTCCAACTTTTCAAAAAACATCGAAAAGCTCTATGTTTCGCGACGAAAACGACATTCACTTTGTTCCTATATCTCAAAAAATAAAAATGTTAAGAGACTTAGTAAAGTGGTAAAATATGGCAGGATCTCCGAATTTCTTTTTTTTTCTGAAGATCACAAAACCCAACTTTTGCATTTTTACAATAGTTCAAAATGTTTGGGTGAATCAAACGATTTTGATGAATCCTACGTCAAAATATCCGGTTTTTTGACATTTGATTATCTTCCCCAATTCCTTGAAACGTTAACCCTGTTTACCTTAATTGCGAAAAATATCAGGATGAGTTTTTCCGCTTAAAAATGGGAAAGAAAACTTCCTGTGAACATATGCATTATAAGTCATACCTAACGTCCGGACTTGCCCGACGCGGACCAATGAACAACAAGATACATATTCGATAAGTCTATTGATTGGTTAAACAACCATACCTCAAAAATATTATGTCACCTTATCGGATCCATAATTGTTAATTAATGAGAAACTGGGCATAAATCACGCTCGAGATCCCATGAAGGTTGCGATATCGAACGTCATTTATGAAGTTGATACACTTCTTTTCTGTTGGTCGTCTGCAAGCACGCATTGTTCAAAAGGTTGCAAATTAACAACCAGCAGGTTAGGATGAAATTCAAGACTAAAAGTTAAATTGAGGTGAGTGTTTTTGGATTATTATCTGGATATTATCTATGGATAAAGGTAACAATTTTAAAACGTTTTTCTCCTTTCGATGTATTTCATATAAGCAATTTAGCCTTTGAAGAAATATTGTATTGTTCACAGAGAGTACAGAATCACTTGCGCCGATAAAAATTGGCTATTTTAAAATAAAAAAAAAAAATTTGGTTTTAAAGTCTCCATAATAATACTTCTTGTCAATTTGGCGTATTAACCAAAACAAGATTATTTTTGAATATGTGATCAGATCCATTCTTATAAAAAAAAACTAACCCAATGTTCCCAAAACAAAACTAATTCAACCATAACCAAAAACTAATTCAAAAAAATAAATCTTTTCGCCTCACATGCCGTAATCTTTTTGTTAAAATTTCAAAAATAATAAGAAAATACAGATTTTCGTCTTTGAGCAGATTCATAATTCGTTATAATCGGCAGAACAATTTACATCATACCAGCAAAGATAAAGCGATAAAGATTTGGGAGATGATTCATCTTAAGTTAAAGCTTCAATAAGCTTTGAATAAACATTAACGAAATATGAGAATCATGGTTTTATTATGAACAGTGCCCATTCATATTTCGCGTTCGTTATCGCCAAAATACTTGCGATCGCCGACGTGGATTATGAAATAGGATCCAGCTGAATCATAATTGCGATACGATACGTTGGTTATGAATTTGATGCCAGCATACAGAGCTCTACTCTGACCGTTGACTTTTTATTATTGTTTTTTATTTTTTCGAAATAATTTTTGAAGTAATCTTGATATTTTGACAGAACGGTATTTGTGGGTTTTTTTGACATGCGTATTTGATCTAAGTATGACTCTTACTTGTAGAGAGCATCACCTACTCATATTTTTCTTGTTATGTACGTCCACAACTTTTTTTGTACGTGCCTGTATCATTTGTTGAATTTGAAATGATGCATACATAAGGGTTATAAAAATTTCGTCCAATTTCTTCAGATTTTCAAGAAAAAAAAATCAACTTACTAATAATGCAAACAAATATTATCCTCATTCAATTTTTTTTCTCTTATTTTTTTATCAGGAGAACTCATCATAAATTTTCTCGTGATGATAATGCACCTTGTATCTAACTGCAAAAGTTGAGCGATTTTCAAAATTTTGCGTCATTTTTAATTGAATTTGATCAAGTTTCTTTATGAATCTCGTGTGTTTGTTGCAAACTTTGACAAAATTCCCATTTTTCAACTTCTTCATTCCACATATGGGTAACTTTAGAAAGCTTGAGTCAAACTGCTCAAGAATTTCTGATTTAATAAAAAGATATTGAACTTATGTGGATTGACAAATTGTACCTTCCACACATGTTCTGGATGTTTAAAACTCACATGCCCTCTCATAATGTGGGTATACAAAAATGTATATGACACAATATTGGTAAACAAATTCGATCGTACAACACATCATACTCTTATATTAATGACACTCTTTCTCTGCAGATATCTCACTTTCGTGAAGTTACGGATATGTCTGTAAGCCATCATCAACATCATCACCTGAACATGTTTCCGAAATGAAGCGCAAGAACGGCTAGAACGCCTCCGACGCCTTTCCGGATACCTATATAACTCGACGCTCCTCAACAATTTGCCCATTCATTGCGCGTCGCGTTGCATAACTCTTCAACCCCCATCCAGACTAGCGACGTACTTACTCGTCGGCAATATATCGCACGTCCAGAATGAGTTTTGCGGTGTACTTTTCTCAAACTTTTTTCTTCTACACCGTGTTGATTTCGGTTGTGTGTGGTCGACCAGATGAATGGGTTGAGAGTGGGGTATCCAGTATTGATAACGAGGTGAGTTTTGTTGATAGTAGATTGAGATCATGTCTTGAGCGAACCTGGGAAATCTGAAAATATTGTTTATGTTGAATGAATTCAGAAATCTCAAAATGTCGAAACACTTTTTCGACTCTTTTTTAAACTATTGTGGACATCACAGGATACTTCATACAATTTCTATACTGGAGGAAACAATATCAAACAATATTTTGAAATCAACTCTTAAATACTCTGCAATAAATCAATCATGCTATATCGTCCAGGAATTTTATATACAGGGTGAGTCTGAAATGAATGAGTACGCATTTTGTCATGGTGGATAGAGTATAGTAGGATAATCACTTTTATTAAAAGAACATGTGTCCGTTAATGTCTTCTTAAAAAAATACAGAGTGTTGAAATCTTACGAAAACTTGAGTAGGTATAATGTCAGTACGCCTCAATTAAAACCGCTTATTTTACCGATTTGTATAATTTTTTCAAGATTGAAAAATTGAAAAGGGACATAACTCCGTAAAGTACAGGAAAGAGTTGGCAATCGATAAGGATAAAACGATACACGGTGTCCCATTCAAAAAATACATTATTTGAAATAAGCACCGAAAGCGATGTTCCATTATTTTTCTGTTATTACCAAGTTGATCAGCGGAAAAATACTACTGAATTGTTCGCTAATTTGAACGACCCCGTATCTTTAATGATAAAAAAGTAAGCAATAGTACAGAATTAACAATGATCAGATTGTATATTTTTTTTTGCTAACGGATTTAAACAGACAAATCTTTGATAAAACTCTTCTATTGCAATGCATTCAATCATTTGTGTTAATTTAATTGATTTCGTGAAACTTTCTCGAAATCAAGTTTGACCATTTTCTATGCCTACTTTCGCCTCTAAACCAAATTTTTTGAAAGCTGATTCATTATAGTCGGAGAGCTGGCTACATTGGGTCAGTGGTGACTCGGTTGATGGGAAATTTCAAAGTTTATAGTTTCGATTGTTATCAACATAGATGGGTCGTCAAGGTAGCCAGGAAGAATAAATTGAGAAAGAGCTATTGACCTTGCATTTTTTTGAAAAAAAAAAATGGTTAGGTGAATTTCTGATGATTTGCAATTTAATCCGTGATAGGATGAAGATGTCAGGAAAAAATTGTCAGAACACTAGAAGTACAGAGGATCCGTGCTTTTCCTGAAAATTTTGGGAAATACGCAAAAACTTTTTTTAATTTGTGGAGGTGGTCCTCAATAGCTTAGCTCTGAGTTTTTGAGAAAATCGAAGGTGAGCTTACCACGCCACCTTGAAAATGAGAGCTTGTGTATTTTCTTCGTTTCTATTAGACTTACGATAAAATATCATGGAGCCAAAGTTGTTCAGAATTACATTCTCAAAAACTTTTAATTCAATCTTTTTTTTCTAAAATCGATTATACAAAATCTACAGGGTGATTCATTAATATCGAATGTGGGTAAAAATCGTACAGGATGAAAGTAGTGCAGGATTATATTTTCATCAACTTTTTTCCATTTATCTCAATGGTAACTGGAAATTTGATTCTGCACAACTTTTGCCCTGTACGATTTCTTTGCATCATGGAATTACCCTGTAGTTTTTTTATCACTGATTTTAGAAAAAAATGTTTATGGGGAAAGTTATTGAGAATATAAATTTGAATAATTTTGGTTACATAATATTTTATCGTGAGTCAATAATAGAAACGAAAAAAGAGTAGCTCCCTTATTTTCAAGAATTTTTCTGACAATTTCTATACTTGATGAGTAAAGGTGGAAGAATAAAGGAGATACAGGTTTTTTTTTTAAGAGACATTCAAATTAGCCTTATATGGAAAAGTAATGGTGATACGCTCATGAAAATTTGCACACAAAGGTTCTCGACCATGATCTACTTTCTAAAAATAGTGGCGGTTTTATATCACTTCCGGTTATACCGGAATCAGTTTTCAATTTCCTTATTTTGAATGGCAAACCCCATTTTTTATTCCATATTAAGATTCCTTTTTGATATTTGCATAGCAAAAAAATAATTGACAGCTAAATGGTGTACTTCGAAGCTCTGTATCCCGAAAGATATTAGACTAGACGTAAAACAATGACATTTTGGAGGTACCTATAAAAACGCTGGTCATTGAAATAACCATAATCATTTTATCACTCAATTTTTCACAATAGTGTAAAGGGTATACACATATTATTTAAAAAAAAGTTTTTCGAAAAAACTCGGGTTTTTCAAAATGAACTGCTTATTTTTTTGTTTCAGATATCAATTCCAGATTTTTTTTTTCTATCGACACTTCATTGACCGATAGCCAAGATTGAAACTCACCATAAATAAATAAATAACTTGAAAACTATCAATTTTAGCTATAAGACAACGAAGCGCCAATCGAACGAAAGTTTTGTCTAGAATTAATATCTGAAATGAAAAATGAGGCATTTCAATTACAAAACTACGTTAAATCCAGATATCTCCAAAACAGTCAAAAATGGCCATAAATATTATTTTCAATAAACTGACCTCAATTTTAGAAAATCTATGTAAATTTGAAATGAAAAATGGGGTTTCTATTCAAAATAAGGAAGTTGGTAGCTGATTCTGGTGAAACCGGAAGTAATAGAAATCGGCCACTATTTTAAAAAGCAGTTCATGGTCGAGAACCTTTGAGTGTGAATTATTGTAAGCGTACCACTACTACCTTCCCATATAAGGCTAATCGTCCCTCAAAAAAAAGACCCTATATAACTTCTCTATTCTTCCACCTTGACTTCTGACGATTGGCAAGTATTCTAATTGTAAATTACATTACAAGTATAGAAATGTGCTCTTCCGCCCATGCGTTCAAAAAATCAATACAATTTTTATGAAATTATTAAATTTTAATGAACGATGAAGTAAATGATGTAGTTATAGTTTTTATTATATTTCTAGAATTACCTTATATTGCGTTAATTTTGTATATTATCAAATGCAAATCCGACGCTTATGGACAGGGAGATAACGACCATTTTTGGGTAACTTTCAATGCCCGTCCGCCGAGCTGGGGTATGGTGTATTTCAATATTTAACGTTAATCAAATTCTATAAAAAAAATTCCCCCCGCGTACCAACTCCACTTTAAATAATTGAAAGATGTCCTGTATGACTGCCGATGGCTTTTTAAGGTTCCCTTTGAGCTTTTAAACCTACCTTTGATCCAGCAGACGGGCATCAATCCTTTTTGTTTCATCATTTTTTACAAAAGTTTCATAGTAAGCTCCTGCAAAACCTATCACTCGAAAGTCTGCCGATAGGTTACCGATGGATGGATTTTTTTAAAACAGAATCATAATGTCACAACGGCAGATGGGCACCGATAGTTTTTTTTCACAATTTTTCAGTACAATTACAACTTTTGCTCTTGGAGTTGGTACATGGAGGAGGAACAATTTTATTGCATTGATCGACGAAAATATTGAACTTTACCTTACCGCAGCTCGTCAGACGGGCATTGGACGTTACCCAAAAATGGTCGTTATCTCCATTGATTAATGACACTGGTGTCATTAATCAATGGTTATCTCCTGGTCCATTCTGATGGAGTAGCGATAGCTAGGTCTCACCGTCTCCGTGTATTACTGTTTTGTGAACATGCTTTGTATCCATGAATAACAAAAACTATGGAGAACTACAGTCCTCCATAACAAAAGCTAACGAGTGTTCAATAAAAAATACGATCAAGTCACCTCTGAATTTCTTTTTCTGTCATGAACGTAGGTCGTGACTGGTTTGTATGGTTTGGCATCATGGCATCTGTGACAGTTAAAAAGTGGATGTAATGTCATAATTGCGATGTTAGCCAGGACTATGGAGGACTATAACAAGGAGACGAATCGACATACGAATATCCCTGAAATTCTGTCCCTCTTTTTGCTTAGTTCATTTGAGGGCGCTGTTGCTAGTAGGGCTTTCATTTATTCAATGTCATGGTAACGTTTATTGCTTGTCAATAATTTGTCAAGATACTTTTATCACATTTTCATTTTTTTTCAAAATTTCCACTCCTCATTCCACATGCAGTGCATTCTCTATAAAGCAAAAAATTGAGGCTGAATCGTCGCAGCATCGTGTTTCAAGCCCATGGTTTGTTCAATGATGACTGTTGTCGATGAAGGATATGACGTCACTCAGTTACTCTATCAATTAATGCAATCAAACAAAAAAATATGAAAATTCTAGAAATTTCAGAATTATGTATAACAAATAATATATTTATGATACCTTTTATCATCAAATAGTGAGAGAGATGCAATCTAGTTAATAAAAATCTGTTGCATTCTGATAGAGTATTCGTAACATTGTTTCAATTATGTTGCCTAGGTGACATTTTTGTTTGACATCAAATCACTAACGACTCTTCGCCATCTGGGAGTAACAATTGAACCTGAATTACGATTTGAAACCTGGACCACTTTTATGCATTTCGATTACTCTCCTAGTTACAGTCCTCCATAGCCAGGACATACATTTTTTGAAACAATCCATAGGTGACTTGATCGTATTTTTTATTGAACACTCTTTATCAAGCCACTGCGGTGAGTATTGTGTAGTATCTGCGCTGGGATTTGTTTGAGGTGATATATTTAGTAATCTGATATAAAACAGACGCAATTAATGTATTTTTTATAACCTTCTTATATTGTGGTCTCTACATCAATATCTTACATACTAGCCAATAATTCAATTGCCCTTCGTCCATCGCATCACTGGATGATTCATTTGAGAAACCATGCATCTTGTTGTATCAAGATCATTTGAACTAAGCTGAAACCAAAAATTAGCTGTTTTGTTTACTTATGGCTTGTCATTTTGACAAAAGTGATGTGTTACTATGACAAAGTTTGGCATTTTACGAGGGTTGTTTAAAATATTGTGTGCGAATAATGATTTCCACTGTCCCTTCTCACCAAAAATGTCCTCACTCACATCAAATCCAAGGCCAACTTCGCCTGTTCTCATGTGCAAAATTCTAATAAACCACATAAGCGATTTTTCAAAGAAAAATTCTATGCATGCCACTGGATCAGGTATCGCTCAAAACGGGACCATTCCAAACTTTACCGCAAAAAAAATTATTGTTTTTTTTTTTTTTTTTGAATTCGCGCCTGTGGTGAGATCACTTCACTCAAATACCCGATGTTATTGTGAATGTAATATTTGCAAAAGAAATGATGGGTGTATTGAAGAAAATGGTGGCTTGGTGGAGATTACCAGAATTAAGTTGTTTTTTCATGACCAACTGTGAAGTTTTGAGAATAAATGAACAATCTATTTTTTTCTACGAAATACAATACATAGCTACTACTTGATACTTTTTGATGAAAGTTGGTATATGCTCGTTTTGAGGGATGCCGAATCCAATTTCGTGCACAGTTTTTTTTTAAATCGCTACTGTGGTGTGTCAAAATTTTGCTCCTGAGAACTGACAGGGAATAAGGCATTGGATTTTGTATGAGCGATTCATGGCGAGAAGATACAGTTTATGAAGCACTACAATTAATAAGAAGAAACTCCAGCCAAATCGGTCAATTGATAAACTTTTTTTCAGGATCACCCGATAACAAATGGGTCACACTTCACACTGTATAAGACGAACTGTTTTGGAGAAAAAAAAACAATCAACGAATCAGGATCGGTTCCTGAACGATGGTTCAAGCTTGAACTGGGGTCAAAGATGCACAATCCAATGTACTTGAACCGAGTTCAACTTTGAACCATCGTTGAGAAACCGGGCCTTAGTATCTAATTTTATTGAAAAGAACCATCATATTCATCTTTTTATTTCATACTGTACTGTAAAGTATCATTTACCGAACTCAAAACCAGTCCGGTAAATGACAATTTACATCATCAAAGACTGTAATAGAAATTTACTTCACAAGTTCGCTAAATGAAACTTTGCATCATCAGAGACTATGAAATTGGATTAGAAGAATACATAACTTGACTAACTATGGAAGTGGTGGCATGGTTTGGCTGGCGCCATCTCATGGTTTTAATCAATAACTTGACATCAAATGTTGCGAACATAAGTCACCACTCAGATAATATAGATTTATCTGAGTGGTGACATGATTTGGCTGGCGCCATCTCGTGGTAAGAATGTGGGACGAACTGTTATCACCAATGTGTGCTTTGACAATGAGAAAGCACCTTCTCTTGAATCGATTGACAAAAATTGTCACAGTATGAAATAAAACATTGAACAGGGTTATTGATTATAAATGCCCCCCCTATCTAACTTTTTAATTTCACGTTTTAGAAAAAAGTTTGAAATGAAAATTTCAAAAAACCTGTTTTAACATATCCAGGGTGTTCCAAAAAGTCTGGGCGAGGTCTAACTTTCTTATTTCAAATTGATACCCTATTTTTTTATTTGATGTTTGGATTCTCCTTCATTTGGTATTGGTATTGGTAGGGGGGCAAACCACTGCCCGGCGAGTAGGCCGTAAGACCCTTCTCGCCAACCCCAGGACCAATGCAGTTGTAACTAAGTTGATGATGGAGAACATAACCTAGTTATATATTGAACTAGCAGGACCAATTAATTTAGGCTTACTATTAAACTTTTCGACTGTCAGTAATTAATAGTACTGCAGTCTACTCAGTAGCGTTAGCCAGTGAGAGTGCCACTGAATACAGAACAGAAAATACTCTCCTTCAAATTTTAATCATTTTTTATGTAGCATATCCTATACCTAAGTTTGATGCATAAAAAGATATTAAATATTTTATAAATTGAATAATACTAATTCATTGTTATAAAAAAGTGAAATAAATCTATGGTTTCGAAGTATTGACGTAATTGTGTCTGTAGGATATACCAAAACTTCTCTGATTTTAAATTGATACCCAAAAAATGAACAAAACATAAAATAACGTCTTATATAAAAAAAATCTTTTGAATCAAATGCAGAATTATTTATACTTTGATACTTTTACACTTTAAAAGTACTTAATGACGTGACATTTTCGTCAATACGAGCGTCAATAATTCGAAATCATAGATATATTTGACATTTTCACAACAATTTATTATTATTCAATTAACAAATATCAAATATCTTTTTATACATTAAACTTAGGTATAGGATATGCTACATAACAAATGTTTAGAGTTAGAAGGAGAATCCAAATATCAAATAAAAAAATTGGGTTTCAATTTGAAATAAGAAAGTTGGACCTCGCCCAGACCTTTTGGAGCACCCTGTATATGTGAAAACAAGTTATTCAAAAAGTTCATTTTCAACCATGAAACTTTTATTTGGAACACCTTTTTCTAAACCGTCCAATTAAAAAGTTAGAGGGGGAGGGCATTTATAATCAATAACCCTGTACTATACACAGCCGTTGAATGTCATTAGACCACTCGTCTAGAAGTCCCGAAATTCATTACCGGCTTAGTAACGTGAATTACTATTGTTGTACAACTAAGTGTGATACGACAGTCGACAGTCATTGAAACAACATTTTTGTAAACGTCATTTTCATCTTTTGATTTTTATAAACATTTCAAGGAAAACATAGGATAACATTTTTTCAGATAATTTCGTTAGGACACCACTGTTGACAACAGATTCTCTTCGAGGTTCTTTTTAATTTTGTTTTTCGCCAGAACGGTTCATTTTATCGATAATGAAATGCTGGATGTTAGACATTTAAGCATTGAAATGAACAACCTAGTCCGCCTCTGGTGAACTAAATGAGGTAGATGTGTTCAATGGACACTATTTCAAGAGGTCCTTCACACAAAATTCTTATCTGATTATATTGAGTACTTTGAAAGTTATTCAAGGACACCCCGTATATTCGATAGAGATTTAAAGGTTGATGTTCGAAGCATGACTAAATCTATAGCAAAATTTCATATCCATTAAGTTTCAAAGAAATAATCTCATCAGAAATAGTTATTTACGTTACTAAGGCGGTAAATGACTTTTTAAATTACGAGTCAAGATGTTTATGGACGAGGCGACGAAGGAGCCGAGTCTGTAATATCTAGACGAGTAGTTTAATGACATTTAACGGCTGTGTATCGTACATTGTTTTGTTTCATACTGTAATAACTATTTTTAATCGGTTTAAAGTGCTTTCTTCTCAAACCACACACTTAGGGTGGCAGTCCACCTCACATTCGTACCATGAGATGGCGCCAGCCAGACCATGTAACAACTTATGTTTGTCCTATCTGATATACCTTACCAACCGTTTATGTTAAGTGAACAAGTTGCAAAATGGACCAAATTTTGCATAAAAAAACTGATTCCTGTCAAATCGGCGAAAAGGTATCAAAAGGAGTTTGAGGCTTTCTACGAATGGCGCAAAATCTTCCGTGTAGATAAGACAGTGAACGAAAATATCGTGTTTGGCGCCAGCCAAACCGTGTTACGAATGCAATTTCACAGTCTTTGATGATGGAAAATGTCATTTTTGGAGTAGTCAAGTAATTTTTTTTTACAGTCTCTGATGATGTAAAGTATCATTCACCAGACTGGTTTTGGGTCCGGTAAATGATACTTTACGGTACAGTATGAAATAAATACTGTCAAAAGATAAAACCAAAATAGTACATTTTGTATCAAGGGCGGAAAGTGGATGATTTTGACGAGGGTATAAGTAGCAGCACGAGCGAAGCGAGGGCAGATATTAGCCGAGTCAAGATCATCTTTTGCCCGTGGTACAAACAGTGCTTTTTGTACAACAAAGAATAAACAAAGAATTGAAAATCAAATATAAATAATCAATACACTGCACTACACTGCTGAAAAGTCAGACAACTGACAAGTTTAATGACAACTGTCAATCATGGTTACAAATTACAATAGGTGTGTTCCCGTATTCTTTTGTGGTGCAGATTCATTGTCACGTGATTAGTTCCTTTTAGTATGCTAGGCTGTCACGTGGTTATTAGATTCAGAGGCGTTGGGATCCAAGGAACCATTGCTATGCGACCTACTTTTGCGCCCGCGGGCGCGAAAGTACTTTTAGGCCCGGCTGCCAAAATTAGCGACTTTCCGCCTGCTTTGCATGCATTAAAAAGTGGACTTTACGTCTAGGTTGTACAAAAAGTTATTTAATGCAGTGTGTGAAAAATCTCAGAATAATGAAAAGTACCTAACTAAATGAGAAAACAAAGAATTGTAGAAAATATTTTCAGTGGAGCAAATCCAGAATAATAGAAGGAAACTTCCAGAAACGATGTTAACATGATTGCCAGAAGAAAATTACCAATTATTATATTATTTCCTTTCTTCTGCTTTTACTGATAAGCCACGACTTTCTTATTTGACCTCAATCTCAGTATTCAACTTGAAAAGTAGGTTGCTTATAAGTGGACAATGCTGATTAATGCTATGAGCTGGTAGAGCCTTTTTTGTCACGAGTATACTTCTTTTTTATTCTACATCGGAACTATTTAACAAAAACTGATTACAAGGACACAGACTAGCTTGATCAATATACTATTGGCTATGTATTTTTTTTGTGATTATTGAGTAGTTTTATATGATTACTAGTAATTTGTCCGATCATTTCTATAAAAAAAACAAAAATGGTGACTTGAATGCATTGCCTGAAAGTTAGAAAAAAGTGTTCCGGATGAAAGTTTCATGGTTGAAATTAAAATTTTTAAAAAACCTGTTTTCACATATACAGGGTGTTCCAAAAAGTCTGGGCGAGGTCTAACTTTCTTATTTCAAATTGATACCCTATTTTTTTATTTGATTTTTGGATTCTTCTTCAAATTTTAATAATTTTTTATGCTGCATATCCTATACCTAAATTTGATGTATAAGAAGATATTTGATATTTTAAATTGAATAATACTAATTCATTGTTATAAAAAAGTGAAATATATCTATGGTTTCGAAGTATTGACGAAATTGTGTGTGTAGGATATACCAAGACTTCTCTCATTTTATATTGACACCCAAAAAATGATCAAAAAATAAAATAACGTCCTATATAAAAAAAAACTTTTGAATCAAATGCAGAATTATTTATACTTTGATACTTTTACACTTTAAAAGTACTTAATGACGTGGCATTTTCGTCAATACGAGCGTCAATAATTCGAAATCATAGATATATTTGACATTTTCACAACAATAAATTATTATTATTCAATTAATAAATATAAATTATCTTTTTATACATTAAACTAAGGTATAGGATATGCTACATAGAAAATGTTCAGAGTTAGGACAGGAGAATCCAAATATCAAATGAAAAAATGGGGTATAAAAAGATGGACCTCACCCAGACTTTTTGGAGCACCCTGTATATGTGAAAACAGGTTATTTTAAAAGTTCATTTTCAACCATGAAACTTTTATCCGGAACACCTTTTTCTAAACCGTCAAGAGTTTTTACTCGAATAAATGAAAGTTCACCATCAACAATTTTACTCATGCATGCCTAAGGGCCGATTTTACAATTCAAGTATATCCTTGGAATAACCAATGATCAATCATATGAGGTTATACGAAGTATTTCTTATTCAAAGAATATACTTGGATTGGGGAATCTCCTATAAATAATGCTTAATCCAGAATAATTCAGTTTTATCCCTACTATTAATCAAAATAAATTTACTATGTCAATCTCAAAGTTTACTAAGAAAGGGTATCTGCCTCGTGACAGGGGACTTCTTGATTGTATAAATATTCATTCAAAACAAACAACCAGTTCTTATCCTAAACGTAGGTAACATTATTAGGTTGAACCAATCAAAATTCATCTTTTGGTGCAAAGCAGGAAGTATTTCTGACGATTTATGGGCAACAAATTGTACTTCAAATTAAAATTCAATTTGTTTATTCATGTTGAACACATTATTTAAAAGTGCTTACATACGTCATATAATAATTAATGGGGTAAAAATTGAAAGTCAAAATCAAAGGCTAAAAAGAACAGGAGATGTATCTAGCGCTATCAAATAAGATGTTTGTTAAATTAGGTTAAACATTTCTCTAATGACTGGAAAGTCCTTCATCTATGTCTAAATTGTATAGGTATGTTGGTTTCAAGATTAAAAAAAAAAACACAAATCAAGTGAGTTTTTTTCTCAAGACTTTCCTCGCTGGCCAAATCCCGAAAGGTGGCGATGATGATTTCAATTTTAGTAGAAAATGTGAGAAAGTGGAATTAATGAGAATGCCTTAGTCTGTATGTTAGTTTTGGAAAACAAAATTCAACAATTGAGATCAAAAAGATCCTTTATCAAGTGAGTACATAAAGTTTCAAAAGAGCTTGGAATAAAAAAATTTTTAAAGCTCGAAAAATCACAATCACCAACAAAACAAAAATTGCAATTACACGATAAAGCTCTTGATTCGGAAAATAATTTCAATTTTGTTTTTTTTCCTAAAATCTGTAAAACCTACAGCAAGCCACAGCTTTTATCCAGTAACCATGTCATCTGAAAAAGGGGGTAATTTGCGTAAGATCCGGTAGTTCTGATTTTTTGCTGACTGGTTTATGATGTTGGCTCGATGAATAATCCAAGTCTTCGAACTCTAGCGCTGAACGTAACATTGTCAAATTCCAAAAGAATCCCAAAATGTTTACCCTTTATCCAGTTCTTGACAATTTTAACCCTGAACGACTGAGTTTTCGTTTATAACAATGGAATACTTTTTTGAAGAAAACTAAATTTGCTACAATTTGAGATCAGAAACGTCTCTGTAGACCAAATAGTTTTTGAGATACAGCTTTCCAAAATTTAGCGTAATATTTTCAAACTTTAAAATGTTTAAATAACCGACTATCCAAACCTATATTCTGCGGTAATAAAACAACATTATATCTACCTGGAAAAAGTCTGCGGCCAGTTTTACTCTTTCGTTTTTAACATCTAAGGGATAACTTAAGCTCTGCTATTGCAGATATGTTTTGAGTGAGGAGACCGACGACACTCAACCGGGTCCTTCAAAGAAGGCAAAATCTACTTTGAGTTGATTCTGAACATGTATTGTATCCAATCTACTTTTTTTATTGAGATCAAAATAATTATGCATAATTCTTCTTTTCTTTCGGAATAGGCAAGCCGTGAATTTTCCGAAGAAAATAGGTCTTGAGTTTCCAAATTTACACAAAATAATAAATGTGTATGGTAACTAGCCTTGAGACACCTTCATAATAGGCACCATAATGATATAATGTTGTTCTTTTATTTCCAAATGTGAAAAAATAACATTGAATTTTGAAAAGCTGTATCTTGTAGACTATCAAGTCTACAAAGACCATTCTGATCTCAAATTGAAGCAAATTTGGTCATCTTTTAAAAAGTGTTTCATAGTAATCAAAAACTTTGTCCTTCTGGGTCAAAACTGCCAAAAACTGGATAAATGGTAGAAATTTGGAGATTTTTTTTTAAATTTGACAATGTTGCGTTCAGCGCTCGAGGTCGAAAACTTAGATTATTCATTGGGCAACATCATAAACAAGTCAGCAAAAAATCAGAACTACCGGATCTAACGCAAGGTCTGATGTATATGGTTACTGGATATTATGTAATTATTCAAAAAAAAATAAAAAAAATGTAGTCACTTACCACTTGAATTTCTCCATAACTATCTGGAAATTTCGAATATATCATATCACGTGGGAGCAAAACTTTGATGTTCATACTTCTTCAATGAACCAAACATTTAATAGCTTCTACTCTACTAGTTCTTGAACAACTTCACACTTTCCAGACAAATAACATAATTAGTCGTCATAAATTGGAAACTCCCACACTCCCACAATAAGTTTGCCTGAATAAGTCTGCAATTAGACAATATGAGCTAAATGAAGATGACAAGCTTTGATCACAAAACATATCGACACAATATGTTGACTGACAAAAAATAACTTTTTTGAGAGGATTTCATGTAAGAACGTCTTAATAATTTTACGTACTCAGAATAGTTGTATTTAAGTCAAAATCATCTGTAGATTTTTTTTTTCTGATTACTACAACAAAGTCTGTTTTTATGGCTGCAATATGGTTTTGTCAAGACTCTTTCAATGAGAATGTGGTCAAAACAAAACTTACAACTCTTGAAAGAGTGTTGTGGCAGGGAGCAACAATGATGATTAACTTGTTAGTGTTTCTCCAGACTCGTTTGAGAGTCTTTGTAGTACGCCTTTGTATTCGAGAAGTGAATAACTTGAATTAAAATTCATCATTCACAAACAGTTACAATAAAATTCTTCACTTTGTGAAGTGGATAATGCCCAAGTATTGAACTTTGAAGCAAATTTTTTGCACCCGAAGTTGTGGAAAGCACTCTGAAAAATGAAACTTTCGATAAAAGCCTTGCCAGTTTCGCGGTTATAAAATATTCTGATGGATTGACTATAAAGCTACATAATATGAAACTTGAAATTTGAAATTATTTTGAGATGATTCGAATAATGATTGTGAACGTATCGATTCTTTGAAGGCCTGTTCATAGACTATGAACATGAAAAATGCCTCAAGATCTCAAACTTCACGAGATTTTAAACCATTACATTGTGCTAGTCACTAAAGTGAACAAGCGGCGCACTTACTTAGCAAAGTCAATTACAGTACGCTGAATTTGGTGGTGATAGTCGTTTTTTAAGGTCGGATCATTTAAGCAAAAAGATATTTAGAACGTTATAAGGTTTTGAAGTAAAAAAAAAACAGGATTCGACATTTATTTTGCAGCATGACAATGTTTTACGATACCTATACCATACAAAACAGTTCAAACAATTGCCATTTTTACCAATTTTCATAAGGGATATGAGTTTGATATCGCATTGATCTAGAATATGTTGATTTTTTTTTCCGCCATGACGTTATTGACTAAAAGGAGCAAAAAAAAAAAGAAATACAAATACAATTTATCTTTAAAAATAATTTAAGAAAATCAAGATTGCATTGAAAAAAATAGTCGATGACGTTATCTCTCAGATTTGAGACACCCTGTATAACATTTTTGTAGATCAAAAATGGCGCAATTGAAAATACGAATCGACGTGACCGAACATATTTCCGGCAAAAGATGTCTTTGGTTTACTGACTTCATTCCAAGTTCGAGACTTACCCTGTATATGCTGGTTTTTTGCTAAAGTATCAAATCCAACTCATGACTACATCGATCCAACATATATAAATTGTCGTGATTTTTCCATTGATTATTAACGTCAATGAATAAAAATAAATAATGACACATTTTTTCATGAAAACAATACTTGATGTTTGAAATACATCAAATAGAATTATTAATCATCTAGAAAAACTAATCATCCACCAATTTCTCCCCTCCTATTTCCTATTTCCTGAATTGAACTTAATTTTTTAACAGTCGGAAGTGAGACGATCTAAAAATTGGGTAACAGGAAATAGTTTTCTGCTTGAATATTACAAGATGCTTCCTCCGACCAGATAGTAACAACAATAAAACAATATTATTTATCCCCTTTGGTAAACTTTTTGTTTGCCACACTTCCCAATATAACTCGATAAGATATAGATAGGGGTCCACATGATACTCCATAAGTGGCTTCATTCAAGATGAGTACATCTCCCTACTGACGATGATGGTTTAGTACAAGCCCCTAAAAATATACAGGGTGGCCAACTAAGAATGCGAGGTACTGTATCTCGGAAACTATACATCGTAGAGGCTTGCGGCAAAAAATTTTATTACTAAAACGGCCAAGAGAAAAACCTGAAAAATATTTTCAAGTTTCTGAAATGGTCGCTAGGGGGCGTAACAACCAACACCAAGTAGAAAAATATGATTTTTATGGAATTTTGTCCAATGAAAATATATCGATGAGCTCATTTTCGGATTAACTGACTATTAACCTACACTTTTTGTCTGAAACGTTTTTTTTCTATCTATCATAATAAAGTGGTGGGGGAAGTTCAATTGTTTTATTAAACAAACGGAGATTTCTCCCGTTTCCCTTGACGGATTTCAACGAACTTGGGCTCATATGAAAGAGAATAGTCTGCGCTATAAAATGCTCATTTGCTTTTTAATTTGTAACATTCGCCGTCGCCGCTAGATGGCGTTAACTGAAATGGTAGCATACTTTTGAGTTTTTTCCGAAAAAATCAAACGTAATGGTATATCCATTTTCATATATTTTAAAAGGAGACACATTTTCCTATAAAATTTTTTTAAAAAAAACAAAAAAAAATACAAAAAAAAACATAAATTTTTTTGTTTTTTTTTAAAGGAATATGTATCCCCTTTTAAAATATATAAAAATGAATATACCATTACATTTGATTTTTTTGGAAAAAACTCAAAAACATGCTACCATTTCAGTTATCGCCATCTAGCCGCGACGGCGAAGGTCAAAAATTCAAAACGAAAAAAGTTTTTTGAAGTGCAGATCATGCTCTTTCATATGAGCCCAAGCTCGTTTAAATCGGTCAAGCGAAACGGGAGAAATCTCCGTTTGTTTAAAAAAACAATTGAACTTCCCCCACCACTTTATTATGATAGATAGAAAAAAACATTTTTGACAGAAAGTGTAGGTAAATAGTCAGTTAATCCGAAAATGAGCTCATCGATATATTTTCATTGGACAAAATTCCATAAAAATCATATTTTTCTACTTGGTGTTGGTTGTTACGCCCCCTAGCGAGCATTTCAGAAACTTGAGAATATTTTCCAGGTTTTTCTCTTGGCCGTTTTAGTCATAAAATTTTTTGCCGCAAGCCTCTACGATGAATAGTTTCCGAGAAACGGTACCTCGCATTCTTAGTTGGCCACCCGGTACATGATATAGTGATTGAGACTCACTAAGACAAAAATGGACATTTCTTGAAAGGGCAAGTTCCCGGGTGATTATTACCAGCGCAAAACAATCCCTTAGATTTATGAATACGTGAACATCATCATCAAATTTCAAACTAACAGGGTGACTCACTATATTTTGACTACTTCTCTTACTCATTTTACTCAAATAAAGTTTGATACATTAGTTGATTGGTTTATACTAAATATTTTTAATTTGATTGTATCATTTGTACAGGGACATCGGCGGTGTGGCACAGTGTTTAGTTTGGGTTAGTCCGCATCTGGTCCTAGGATCAAATCCTGGGCCGGCCAACGCCGACGTTAAAATTTGAAAATTGGTTTTAAGAGGTGCAAACGGAAGAGACGTTTCAATCATCTTAGGTTGATAGGAATATATTCTCTCATACACCCTCGCTGTTGGTTTAATATTTGCCACATACCTCCGCTTCACTGCACTCCAACTGATCCCTTGGACGTGAAGAGTACACTCTATATTATTCCCTTTTTTGTTGCTCTTTCCTTCAGCCATTCGAAAAAGTCCAGCTATTCGATGTCGTTGTATTTTATTTTGTTCCTCACATACCATGTGAAGTTTGGTGCATGCCAGATGACTTTGCAGTCAATACTTTCTAGCTTCCTGAGCTCTGTTAGTAGTGCTGCATATCCCCAAGCTGTTGAGGCGTATGAGAGTTGGGCTCTGGCTATGGCTCGAATAATCGTCAGTATTCATGTGGGGTTCACTTGGATCACTATTCCCCAGATATTTGACGTGATTGGTCCACGGGATTTCGGTGTCACTAATTTTGAGTTTGTGGTCCAGTTGTCGTCCAGATGTTTTTGCAGTCTTTTTCTTGCCAGCTCCGCGATTCTTGATGTGGAGGTGATGGCCACGTCATCCACATGCTTTGCAAAATTTGACCCATCGGTTCTGGGGAAGTTGATGGTGTAGATTGCGTACAAATGGGTGCTCAGGACTTACGCTTGAGGAATTTCTGCTTCAGTTTTGATATCTTCTAACAGCTTTTCATTCATACGCACATGGGTTAGGTGGATGATAACCAGTTTGGACATGTCAATAGGGAAGTATGGAGTTGAACATCTCTATTGTCATGTCCAAACTGTTTAACATCTACACTACACTACACCTTCCGTGATAAGCCTTGGTGCCGGACTCTGTCATAAGCTCTGGTCACATCTACAGCTCTGGTCACATCTACAGCAGTGACCATTTATCGTAGAAAACTTGATGCGTTTTGATTTTGGTCTGTCTCAGCATCCACAGCTCTGATGAGTTTGTTGATTTTGAATCGAACTATTCAGGAATGTTAAATGATTCTGTAATCTGATTAATATGGTTCGCTCGAGAACTTTCCTTAAGGCTGGAAGTAAACTGATAAGTCGTTAGTTTTGGAAAAAAAATCTGGGCTTTCTCGGTTTGTCCAACATGATTATTACTGCTGTTTCCACCTCCTTCGAAGGTATTGGAGACTCGTCACCGCATTCGAGATGTTGCCTAGCATCATGAGTACCTTGTTGCTGATGCAGCCTCTGGTCCGGGTCTTTTCTTTTGCTGAGTTTCTCAACCATAAAACTAGTTTCTTCGAATTTGGAGTTGTCCAAACACCAGAGTGAGGGAAGTTGCCGAGACGTTCGAAAATATCTTTAGTTTCTTCCAGGAGCTCCTCGTCTTCGTGATCATGATCATTCAATCTAGTTTCAACTTTATGGGAGTAGACAAAAGCATCCGCCTTTTGCTTGTCATACGCCATTCTGTGAGTGACATGAAACGGTGGTATGAGCTTTTTCTTGTACTTCAATTTTCTGTGAAAATTCCAAGCAGTGCCATCATGGATTGAAAGTCCATCTTTGACACTTGAAACTTTCCCACTCGTTGAGCTTTTTTTGAGGATCTGACTGTGTTTATTCCGTTCCTTAATGCATTCTATAGTTATTGTCTTGAATCTCAATCGTGAACTTGCTGATCGCTTCCTTTATCTCGTATTCTATTTTTTTGGCCGCCTTGTTCAGTTGACATGTATATTCCACTCAGGCCTAGAGATCAGATTTCAGTCGAATATCGTATCGTGGCTCATCAGTCTGTATGACCGGAAAAAATTTTGAACACCGACTCCATCAAATTGCGAAAAAACAGGGGTGTATTTATATTGGATCCGACACAGTAACCATAGATGATTCCCATCCTCACATACTCCACAACCTAGAAATTTCTTACAGCAGAATGTGACAGATAGAGGGGACAATGTATATTCAGTTGGACTTCTTGCATTGAAACAAGTAGCTACTAACATTTTTCTGAGTATTTCTACTATCTGTCTACATCTTTTTAGTTTTTGTGAGTTACACAAAGATAAATCGGGTGATATTTGTGTCTCTTGCTGTTAAAGCTAGATACTTGCCTGAGAGATTCAAGTATGGTTATCTGATTGAAAATAATCAACATTCAACATTCTGTGAGATAATTTCAAGAGACAGCCGTTGTATCATCTCTAGAATTGCTGACTAATAAGATGAAGTTTTTTGCCTCACCTAGATCAATAAATAATATTTATCTTTATCAGGATCTTTTTCAGTCAAAATTCTTGATTTTCGTATCTTGTAACTGCTATTTGACAAATACTTGAATATATCATTCATAATAATATTTTTCGCTGGATTTTCTTGGGAAAAATTCTGTTATGCAATATTCACTAACTTCTAGGGATCGTTCGACAATACGAGAACGAGAAAACCGCCACATGTTGTCAATACTAATGAACCTTCAGCCTGGGGCACCCATGTTTGAGTTTTGTATGTTGCGAGTTTGGGTCAGTTTGGCTTGGTCCTAACTTATTCTCTGCTGCTGGTCACACCATCTCAATAATATGATAACCATGGTGAATACATCATAACTTGTTCGACATAACAATAGGATGTTAGAGGCATTGAGAGTAATAAGTTTACCAAATACATATTTATGAAAAGGAAAACTTTTTATCAAGACTAACTTCATTTGTGAAACCAAAAATAAAGAATACACGCACAACCTTCCTCCTAACAAAATTTGAAAGTTTTTCATGTAACCTGGAGTAAAACTTATGTCACACTGGTCAATTTTTGTGTTTTATTGATTCGTTATCAACAACATAAAAGTATAGGTTATGTCCACGCGAGCATTAAGTCGCTTTATTGTTCGCATGAATGACACTATCATGGAGTTGGTATCTTATCAATACATTTTCAAGTTTGATAGTGTTTTCTCAACAACATGAGAATGTTTCGGCTTTTTGAAAAATATTCATCTTGTGGATTCGCACTAACAAAACAGTATAACTTCAAAAGTTGTGAGATGTTGATAGATTTGTGCTTCTGGTCTACAATTAAACCACATCAAAGATGGATATTTTGAAATGCGCCACCAGAGTACTGAAAATATCCATGCTTTTGTATTAATTTTCGCTTACCAGAAAACTTTGGCCAATAAACATTGTTAATAAAGCACAAGTGATATTTCCAAAAAACCTTTTTTGAGCCTTTTGTCCGTCCAACACCGATAATTGTTATTACTTTTGTCAACCTCAACATATGACATCATGATATTTTCATAATCCATCATGATATGATACACCACATGTGAAAAAACGTCTCATTCCCTTTACTCCACTGTCTTATTTAACATTTTTTTCAACAATGTAAATTTGGATCTATATGAGTTTTCCTTGATGATTTGTATATGAAAATCTTCGATAATGGATAACAGAGAGACAGACAAACATAGTATATGAATTGGAAAAATTGGAAAGTGTTAGCAGATTGTTAAATAGTGGTACTGTACTAGAGTGTACCACTTCCCAAATCAAGTTATTGATACCAAAACTTAGGATAATTTGACGCACGACCTGTCCACTATTCAAATTTTGGATGTCGTCTTATAAAATGATTCATCCATATAGCGACAAATGCTTACAACATACCCTCACATATAATGTCTATAATCCATCATACTATGCCTATACAGATAGTCCAATGCAATAATAGGACGAACAAATCTGATTCCATTATCACTTTAGCCTTGATTCATGGAAATCTTGTAAAGAATTTTGATGTAATACTTGACACGTTCTATGTATCATTTATGAGAATCAAATGGGATGAATATCTTTTGGAATATATTGAGCTCTTTTTTTTTTCTTGTCGGAATTTATATTGGATTTAGTTCAAGTAACATGAACGAATCAATTTTTCCGCTTTTTGCATGATTTATTAGCTCAAGGTCTTAGAACTGAAATTGTTTTCCATCTTGTCTGATTCTCATGAAAAATCAACTTAAGCGGCTTATGTTGAAGTATCCATTCTTTAAGCAGATTTTGATTGGCAAGTAATCTGACCAAGGATGGCTTGACGTTATATGCATAGCTGGATATTAGAAGACGGTGTGTGGGGATAAGACCTTCATTAAAGTGACATGAGAGCTTCAAACTGCCATCCTTGATGCGAAAATAATTTTGCTGACGGAAGCCTTGATGATAATATGGAGAACACAACAGTGATATTATTATGTTCGTCAAAATGAAACAAGTTTACTAATTCACATGCATAAGATTGAATGAAATGGGCTTACAAATATTTCTGATACATTTCTCCATAGATATTACATGCGATTATATTACCGTTTTAGAAAATTAGATAAAGCTGCACCCAAATTTTAGCCAAGATTCGTAGCACAGGAAAACATTAGATTCAATGATTTATTTGATTACAACAATCAATTAATTGAATGGTACTAAATTGAATAGACCAGCCCAATTTTCGGGTTGAGTTGAGCATGTAAACGTGAGCTACATCACATTGTGAGTTTTTGTGATGAATTATTATGATCTACATTCAAATTATGTCTCAAAGCTTTTACCACATCTCGATAAACACATCATGACGAGAAATATTCGGAAAATCAATCACGTTGTCTCATGGTTCTATGTCATTTGAATGGTCAAAATTATTCCTTTAAAGACCCAAACTCTCTTTATTGAAAAATCTAATTGCCGATATTCTGCTAAATTAATGATATACGACACCCCAATTCCTTGGGGGAAATCCCTCAAGTATTTGGGTGTCACTTTTAATAAACTGGAATAAGCATTTAAACGACAAATCTAAAGCAGCAAATGGTACTTTTAGTGCATTTTATCCATTATTTAGGTATAATTCTAAAATTAATGACACCAAAATACATACATCTTGGCTCATTTTATTCAAAAAAATCTTCTCTTGTAACACTACAAACATTTGCTTAGACTGGAGAAAACCTTTTGGTACATTATAATGCCCATGCACAATGTGATTCCGGATGGTTATTACCATATCGTCAACTCGAACTACCATCATCAAAATCAGTCGATTTTTGAATTTCTATATTTAAAGAAAAAAAAAAATTATTTAGACGATCAAATCATAGACATTTTTGATTCACAAGGTCTTCTTTTGGAGATCTGGACGAAAGATTCTCTGTCATTCCTTCTCATCCTTCTTCATTAGCATTTTGTTTATTCAATCGTCAAAAACCAATCATGTCTAGCAGGCACCGGAAGAATTCCAGTTGGGATATCCTGAAAAAAGTTTTTATTTATCACAATAATTACATGAATGAATACAAACTCCTATATCGCTTTAATTACAGGGTATCCGGAAATAACGTAAGAATAATTAATCCGATCAGTGATTTTTCTAAAAAATCCAGCGGAGTATGGTTCAGTAAATTCAGATATGTCGGCCAAAAACGCTGATGCATTTCGTACGGTCCAACTAGTCTATTTCCCAAGATACCTATCCAAACGTTGATCGAAAACTTATCTTGAAATCAGTTTTTAAAAATCCCATGGCGACTTTCGATGGCCCATATATGACTATTATGGAAATTGATAACACTTTCGCGCGTAAATCCTGCTTCGTGTGTGAACAACACTTAATCCAAAAAGAAAAGGTACTGATGATAATGTGTCTACATTCATTGACAAAATTCTACTCTGGGTTTGTTGTAGATGATATAGATAAAGAAGTTGTTCATGCAAAATTTACAAAACACTGCGTTTAGGAATATTCTCTTGTATAGATATTTTTCTGGTACTGATATGAGAATTCACTGCAACCGCTTGAAGAACCCCTTTTTCCATATTCACAGAGCGTGTGGTACGTTTTCTTCCCCAATCAATCTTATTTGGTGGGAAAGTATCACTTTCTGTTGACACTCGATGTATTGAGTCTACTGAACAATTAATCACAACAAAGTTGACGATTTGGGTAATATCCACCATAATTTACTATTTAAAAAAAAGTTTGACATATTGTTTAGTCCTAAAGAATCACCCCTCAGATAATTTGAATGTTATTCACGGACATCCTGTATATTGAAAAATAATACCACGCATCTATTGTAAAATTGAAGAGTATAAAATATATAACGACTTTTTAAAACTTTCAAATGTATATACATTCTCGCAGTGGATAGTGTCTCTCTTGCTACAAATCCACCCATATTAATTTTATCAATATTTGGAGCAATGTGGGTAAGAGGTTTTAAAATATTTTGTGTCACCCTTCCACAGCTTTGCTTGTGAAATATCATACATTACGACAATTTATCATTTCATGGAAACAACAATGGCTCACCAAACAGATCAAATGCATGAAATATGTATTCTACAAAGATAAATACGATTTTATTTTTGTCGCATCATCTTAAACCGTTTTGTGGTCCTCGGAACAAGTTTTCTCATGAATGAATCAACAGGATACATCTTCTCTTGTACTAGTTATTGGAATCCCATCCTGAAAGCTATTATGTTTGCCTTTCCAAAGTAAGTCATTGTGACTGGTGGAGTTTGTTTCAATAATTTGACATCCTTGTGGCATGACTTGATTGCTAACCTTTACTCACATTCCAATTCTTTTTTGAAGCATGTTTTCATAGTTGAGTCTTTTATTTTGACATCTTGAATAACTCGCCAAAAGATCAAAAATCTCCTATATAAAGTAGATTAAATTCAAAAAAATAAAAAATTTGTTTCATGGCTAGTCGGTCCATTTCTTAGTCTACATGTTCTCCAGATTCAACGCCCTGCTATTTTGTTTTGTGAGGCTATTGAAAACAGTTATGGAGAAGTAAATACTGTGGAACAGCGCATTGAAAATGCTTGTGATGTATCTCTCTCGATATGCAACTTTTATTTGTAGAGGTGACTTTTGGCATATCACTTAAATCATATGTACTTGTTTTGACAAATTTTTCAAGCTGTTGGTGAATGACTCAACTTTGAAAACATCATGTATGATATTTTGTATAGTTTGCCTAAATATTCACACTGAGCTTGGATCATAGCTCAAACTCAATCAAGTGAAACATTGCCCCGCTGCACAAACAGACTAGTATGGCCTTTTCGTAAACATACTTAATGGTGTGAGCTGATGCGATAATTACTTAATAGAGTCTTGAAGCTAACATTGTTATCTACACTAGAGTATGCATGTATTGAGTCAAGAATTATAAGAGTGAATTGCGGATGAATGGCTTTTGCAGTCTGTTGCAAAATGGGTATACAAACTTTCTGCTTGTGTGATGGAATATTTCCTAGCATGGTAAACTCACTAATCTAGTTTGGAAATACACTGCAGGATGGGTTTTTTTTATCAATCTTCTTTGAAGGTTGCATGACTTAGACTCCATTCTACATGAAAATCCATGCAACTCGATAAAATATCCATCAATTTCGATAATTAATCCAAAACTTTATAAACAGTACGTGTGGAAATCCTCAAAAAATCCAGTTATTGGATGATTAAAAGGTAAATAGGGTAGAGAACGACGCGACGTCCACTGCGCGATAATCAAATTAAATTCACCGCTCAAGTCTGCTCATGACATACAGTTCTCGTCTAGGAATTAGTGCGAAAAAACGAAATGAGAATCAAATGTGGTCAGCAGTGGCGGCTCGTGAACCTACGGGTGTCCACTGCCAAAAGGAAACAACACCAAAAATGGTTACTTACTTGAGGTTTGTGACTAGATCAAATTAGATCCAAATAAAATCGGAATACCACCAAGGAATGAACCAAATTAAAAAAACGATGTATTTACTCCTTCAGCAAAAGAGATAGTGAATTATTGTTTCGCAAAAAATGTTTCCAATTATCTACCGTAGAGTAGAGGTATCATTATGAATACATGTGGAATCACCTCGACATGAAACTTTCCGAAATACCGTTTCAATTTTCCTCACATTTTATTGTTCTTAAAAAAGTCTTAACCATGTCCATACATGGCATAATTATCGCTACTCGTGGGAAAAAATTCGTACTTCTGACAACACTGTTTAACTTGAATGAACTCACGCAGACTTCAGAGTGATAATGACAATAGTGGCAACTGACTACCAAGGTGACAATGAACAATTCGCACATTATTTGGAGATATATAAATAGGATTTAGTAAGAACTGATGCCAATTATGTTTGAAAAATCAATCTACGACCTTTATCAACGTGGTTATCACCTATTGAGGAGCACCAATTAACATGCACTACCTCACAGAATACATAATCTATCTTTCTTCTTCTTCTTCTTCTTCCTTCTTAGAAATAGGCGAACCGCCTGTTTGTTTGCGTCGTCTCTACCCGTCAGACTGCCAAATTGTCGCTCCATCGCTTTCGTGGCCGCCCTAAGCTTCTTCGACCTAGCGGTGATTTGTCACGCGCAATTCTGACTATTCTTCCGTTGTCCATTCTGCTGATGTGCTGGTCCCACTCTCTCTTCCTATCAAGTACCCATTCGTTTACGTTTTCCACCATGCATGCTCTCCTTATGTTCTCACTTCTCTCCCTGTCCAGAAGGGTCTTTCCAGCTATTCTGCGAAGTACTCTCATTTCGGATGTCTCTAGTAGTTGTTTGGTTTTTGCCGTATCAGGTCTAGTTTCTGCAGTGTATGTCATTATTGGTCTTACCGCGGCCTTATAGATTCTGGACTTCGTTTCCACCGTTATATTTTTATTTCGCCATATTGTGTCATTCAAACATCCTGCTATTCTCGTTGCCTTTGTTGTCCTTTCTCTGACCTCCGCCTCAACATCGCCATATCCTGAAATATCTATGCCTAGATATTTAAACTTCATTTCCTGCTGGATAATATTGCCGTCCACTTCTAGTTTGCATCTTAGTGGTACTTTTGATGTCGTCATGCATTTAGTTTTCTTAGTCGATATGCGCATATTGAGTGACTTGGCAGTGCAGCTAAATCGATGCAGTAAACGCTGTAAATCGTCTTCACTTTCAGCCAGTAACACACAGTCATCTGCATAGCAGAGAACTGTAATATCCTGGTCACCCATGCTGTATCCCTTTAGCGGGCGTACATTTCTTATAATTTCGTCCATGATGATGTTGAACAAAAGAGGACTCAGGGAGTCACCTTGTCGAATACCACGACCTGCACTTATTGGTTCGGTCAGTGCTCCATTAATTTTGGCCTGAATTTGATTCGCTTCATATATGTTTTCGATAGTTTTAATGAGATTGTGTGGTATTTGCCTATTATAAAGAAGATGCACAACGTCTTTCAACCGCACACGGTCGAACGCCCCCTCCAAATCAATAAAGCACATATACGCTGGTCTATTGTATTCAATTGATTTTTCTGTTATCTGTCTTATAACAAAAACCGCATCCGTACATGATCTGCCCGACCTGAATCCCTGCTGTTCATCTGCTAAGGATGTTAAATCGTTAATTTTGTTTGTTATAACTTTGGTTGTTAGTTTCAGGGTAGTGCTCAAAAGATTTATGCCTCTATAGTTTGAGGGCAGTTTCTTGTCACCCTTCTTAAACATAAGAATAGTGGTGCTGGTTCGCCATTCATCGGGAATCCTGTGTTGGTAGATGATTTTATGAATAAGGGATGTAATCTGCTGAATTAGGCATTGGCCGCCATATTTAAGTAGTTCATTGGGGATCTCATCTTGCCCCGGGCTCTTTCTATTTTTTAGTTTTCGAAGGGCTATATTTATGTCTGCTGTCTCAATCTGTACGTTGTCGTTCGTCACTATTTCGGGTGTATCAAGTTCAACCTCCACTTCTTCCGATTTATATAATTCTGATAGATATTCAACCCAAGTTTCCATTGGTATGTGATTAGTTTCGACTAACTCGTTAACCTCTTTTCTTTGGGTTCTTATGAAGCGCCAAATTTGTTTTTGAAGGCCGTAGAAGTCACTTTCCATCCGTCTCGAAAAAAATTCCCAATGTTGATCTTTTATTTGTCTAACTAGTGCTGTTGTTTCGTTTCTGATTCTTCTATATGTCTCATATGATTCTTGTGTCTGTAGTGTTCTGTACGTGAGGTAAGCCATTTTCTTCTCTCTGCATTTTTCTTTAATTTCTGGGCGGAACCATGGAGTTTTGTTTGTTTTGGTGTTGTTATTATTTTTTTTTATATTTCGGGTGCCTAAGGATTCACATGCGGCCTCTTTAATGTTGCTCTTCAGTTTTTCCCATGAGGTATTAATGCTATCTTCTACTCTTATTGGGTTTACTTGGATTTTTTCTGCTAGTCGATTCTGGTATAATTGTTTAGTCGACAGGTCCCATAGCGATTCGATGTTAATTTTTGATTCTTGAGATGTTTGTCTTGGGTTCTTGTATGGTTTAAATTTGATGTTAATTTTTGCTAGTAGTAGGCTGTGATCACTTCCTACATCAGCTGAATTTAGCGTCCTGACATCAAGTATTTGTAGTGGATGGATGCATCGGTTTGTAACAATATAGTCGATGGTAGATCTATGGCCTCTAGTGTTACCGAATGTGAATTTGAATTGCACTTTATGGTCGTAGAAGGTGTTGTTGATGCGTAGCTCATTGAAGGAGCACAAATCAATCATAAGTTCTCCATTATCATTCAGTGTATTTTCATTAAACCTTTGCTTAATTCCAGGGACCATTTGATTTCCAATGCGGGCGTTAAAATCTCCAAGAATTATTAATTTTTGGTCTCTTGGTAATGATTGGACTATGTTTTGGAGTTGGTCGTAAAAGAGTTCCCTTTCTTGTTTTGGTTTATTGTCTTCAGGTGAGTAAACTGACATGATGTTGAGTTTTTGGTCCTCAGCTTCCATTTTTACAACCAAGATACGTGGAGATATATAGCTGCATTGCCTTATACTACTTTGGTACTTCCTTGACACTGCGATTGCTACTCCTTCTTTAGCTCTTATTTGCTTTTCTACTCCGCTGTAGATTACTAGGTAGTCTTCGTATTGCAGCTGGCCTTTACCCTTCTTTTTGGTCTCCTGTAGGGCACAGATATCGATTTTATTATCTTTAAGTTCTTTTAGGGTTTCTTGATCTTTGTTATTAAATGATTTTATGTTCCAAGTGGCAAAGCGCATCAAACATTTTTTCTTCCAAGTCGTTATCCTTTTTCTTGCGTGGGTCGTCATATGTAAATCAGTAGTTTTCCGAGGCAGAGTATCGGTTCTGTGAGTCGTGCTTCTCTTTTACGTCGGGCAGGGAGCTAACCTGACCCAACAACCTTCCTCCTTTCCCCGGGCTTAGGACCGGCAACATGACCTCTGAGCTTCTCAATCCACCCAGCGATCATGCAGGCGGAGTTAATCTATAATCTATCTTTGTCTGGCGTATTGAATGAGATGACTCTCTCTCTCTCTCGGGAGGGTAATTGGGCTCCGCCTCGTTTTCGATCATACAGTGAAATTTGCGTTTTCTATTTTATTTATCTTGTATATTATAGGTTATTTTGGAAAAAAAAATCGCTGATAGAATACATACGGTGTGTCCAAGATAAGGATGTCTATCATAGGGATCTTGGAAACCAAATCTCTGAAACGAAACGTTGTACGGAAAATCTCTTAACGCTGTTTTGTAGAGCTCAAAAAGTGGCTACGAGAAAGTGTCTTTTGTTTTTCCATATCTCTTTAGATAACGTCAGAAAAAAATAAGAACGAAACGGCAAATTTCGCATTTTTAGGCATATCTCCGGAACTACTCAGAATTTTTGAACTTTCTAAACGACATATTGTTAGGCTTGTGAATGTGCAACTTTTCTCTAATTTAACCACCTTCGTGTCTCTAATGGTTCCCAAGATCCCCATGATAGACATCCTAATCTTAGACACAGTGTATGTACAATTTCATTTGGACATATATGCAAATTGTCCATTGTACTGGAAAATGACAAATGTACTAGATCTCTTGGTTTTGAACTGAAATATCAGTTCAATCAGCATAATCATTATTATAACGAAAGTGAAACGATTCCCGTCCCTAGTGTGTATACAATGAGCAGCGCACGGTGGCGCCCTTACATCGGGCGATTTCCCGAAAACTTCCGACAAATTTCTATAGCGAAATGCATTTGACTGAACCGCCAAGCAAATACACACGTGGGTTGGTACACACCATAGACTCACAATAAGAAGACACATAACGCCTATACCTATAGCATTGAATGTTTTGGTCCCAACAAAATGATCAAGGAGGCCAGTTTTGTTTTTTTTTACTTACCGGTGAAATGACAAAATGTCTGCCTGATTTCACTTTCTGGTCACACTCTACAGACTTTCTAGGCATTGTTTTATCAATAAAACTAGGGATTCATCAAGCCAAGTAGCTTGACTATTTTCTTAGATACTTGACTTGACTTGAAAACTCAAGCATTTTAAAAATTTTTACTTGACTTGACTTGATTTACAGTCAGAACTACTTGACTTGACTTGACTTGAAATCAAGTTACTTGATACTTGATAACGTGAAATGTACACAGGAGATTCACTGAGCTTACAGCAAGCAGGCACTTGTGGAAACATCTATACCGACCTCTTCAACTTCGAATTAAGATTTGATGAATTCAAATTAAGAAAAATTAATTTTAAATTGAAACTAATCAGAATCAAATTACATATTATACCTACATAGGTACGGTACATACTTACATATTCACACAATTAAAACAATTTAATATTATGTAGACGAAATATAACTATTTTGAGGATTTTTTTATTAGGATTAAGAATAATTATTAGTAAGTCAATTCATTTATAAATTTGCATCAACAACTGCGCAAAAAATGAGGCACACATTATAAGGTTTATTCCAGAATCTTTGAACTAAGTACACATTCGAATAAGTGAATAAGTATAATGTATCATCACATATCAAATTCGTTTTCGTGGTACTTACGTATTTTTCCACTTTTTATCTAAAATGTACATAATAATAATAATTCTTATGATTATTCTAATAATTAAGCAATAATTATCATTATGACTGACTGACCAAAGCATCTTATTATTTCTGCCAGATAATATTAATTTCGATTTTTTCAAGTATCAAGATATAGGAATCAGTTTGATTCTGCTTAGTTTCTTGATAGCTTTCCATGGTCGAAGTCAACGCCCGGTAGAAAAATGACAAGCTGTAAGCTCTGCTACATTTAAATCCTAGCTGTATAGCTGGTAGGGCATTAAACCGAAAACTTGAGACAATTATGCAGCTTGGCAATGTTGATTCCGATCGATGCGGTGATATGCGTCATTCCTGCCAATGTCACTACTGTCAACTGTCAGGATTGTCAGGAACGTAGCTTAAGAAGCTTACCTGCCGGCCTGCCGCGAAAACAACAATAATAATTTACTGCATTCATTTTTGTTTTTTGTATTATTACATCATTTCGTTTTGTTGTTTTATTATTTATTATTTAACAAAGTATGTCCGTTTGTTTTTTTATATTTTGCTTTTTTTTTGTACTCAGATTTTTATTCTTTTTACGTTTGGGCAGTTCAGATTATTGTTATGAAATGTACATTTTTTGAAATCAAACTCAAGTAGCTTGAATATTTCGGGCTTGATCGTCAAGCTACTTGATGTCTAACTACTTGACTTGACTTGAATTCCAAAAACAGATACTTGACTTGAGATTGACTTGATTTCAAGTCAAGTCAAGTCAAGTAGCTTGAAAATCAAGTCAAGCCGTGAATCACTAAATAAAACACTAAATAGCGCAATTTGGAATAGAAAATAGTTCACAGCACTAGGTTTTCTCCTGAGAAATTGAGGAAAACATCACTTGTAAGTTCCTTTTTTTTTTGGTAAGGTGGGGGAATGCCTATTTAACCTCCATCTTTACTCACTGACCCCTTGATTTGCCTATTTGGCAGCGCCTCTCTTGGCTCATGTTGTTGCTAGTTTGTGTTGTCGTTTCAAATAGTTTATGATGTACTTACACTGATGAAGATCATCTTCTGGATGAGCGGCACCTTCCAAGAGATGAAGAGAGATTGTTTTTCTTTATTTTATTTATTTTTTTTTCTTCTTTTTTTTTTTAGTCATGGTGGATAAAGAATAGGTATTTAGGCCTCGAGTGTTTCAGTAAGGTGTTCCTATCATAGTTGCTTAAGTCCTTGATTTCTTTGTCTTCATGAAACTCCAGTTTCTAGTAGAACTTGTCCGCCTTGTTTTTCAGAAAATCCTTGATGTTTATCCAGTTCAAGTCCCTATAGATATCTACAGTCCTAATAAACCATTGGGCCTTAGACGCTTTTCTTAGTATTCTGTTTTTGGATGAGACAATCTTTTTTAGATTACTTTGCTTCGTGTTTCCCCAGGCGCTGGATCCATATGTCAGTTGGGATCTGATGACTGACTTGATCAATAGTTTTTTTGACTTAATTGTGGCTTTACTTCTATGGCCCAGTATTGAGTAGAGTAATTGTGAAGTTTTATTGGCCTTTTTCACGGATAACTGGATGTGTTTTCGTCATGTTAGTTTTGTGTCCATTTGTAGTCCAAGGTAATTGATGTCTTTTTGCCATTCAAGTCTGTTATTATTTAAAGTGATAACTTCTTTAGGGATCAATTTTCTCCTCTGAAAGAGTATGGCTTGTGATTTATTTGAATTAATGCGAATTTTATTGTCAATATACCAAGTTTCCAATTTCCTAGCATGGTTTTGTATTCTTCTTGTCACTAGGTTAACGTCACGGCTTTAAGACAAAATCGCTGTATCGTCAGCGAGAAGGCTGTCTTAACAAGTGCAGTTTCGGGAATATCGCTGATGCATATTGAGTACAGAGTTGGTCCGAGGACTGAACCCTGTGGTACACCTGACATTATCTTCTTTGTGTTGAAGTTAGTGTCCTTGATGCGAAAATGAAAACTTCTTTCTTTCAAATAGCTTCTTATCAGTTTGATGGTTTTGATATGGAAGCCCATCTTGACCATTTTGACAATTATTATTAATCCATCGTGCCAAAGTTTGTCAAATGCCCTCTCTATATCAACAAAGAGTGAACCAGTAAGATCCTTGTGATTGAAGCCATCGATGATGAATTCGGAGATAAAAAAGGCTTGTTGTTCGGCCGATCCACTGGCCCTGAAGCCGTATTGAAAGTCTGGAATAATTTCGTTGTTGTCGGTAAAGTCAATTGGCCTCTTTTCAATAACCTTTTCAACTACTTTGCTGGTGGCACTAATAAGAGCAATTTTCCTGGCTTATCAAGTACGATGATTGATAGTTCTTTGAGCAATTTATTGTTTATTTTGTCTGAGCCTGGTGATTTTCTTGTTTTAAAATGTTTTATTATGCTTTCAATTTCGTCCACAGTGACAAAGTCTTTGATGCATGGATCCGTGGTGATAGTGTCCACTTCCGCTGCCCCATTTGTTATGTTGATGACATGTTCTTCGTTTTCGTCCTTATGAATGTTATTTTGGAACACTTCTTCCAATGTTGACGCGAATGCTTCTGCCTTTTCAGCGTTGGAGTAGGCGGTTCCATTTGGTCCTTGAAGGGGAGGTATATTGTTGACAGGACGTCTCAGACATTTCTAAAGCTCCCAGAGTTGGACGTTGTTGTTTTCATCTAGACGTTCCATCTTTTTTACCCATTGAGCCTGCTTGAAGCGAAGAATCATTTTTTTCATTTTGAGCTGTATGATGGTTTAGCTCTCTTCTTGAAGTTTGATCCTTATTGGTTGCATAACGCCGCCTGAGCTTCCTGTTATTTCTTATCACCTCTTGGATGTTTTGAGGCAGGCTATCAATTCCTCCAATAGTGATGGGTATTTTTGTGGTGTTATCATCGTAGGCCTTTTGAATAACTGAATTAAATTGCTTTGCAGCGGTCTCAATATCTTGGTGGTTCCTGATTTTGGGCAAGGAAAAGGTGAGTTTCAAATTCTTTTTAAATTGGGTCCAGTTAGTACGGTTTTTTGTCCAGATTTGTTTTGAATGGAAATTTGTCAGATTTAATGCTATGGGATTGTGGTCAGAAGTACGAAAATCCAAAGTATGCACATCCATTATTCCTTTGATATTTTTATAGATTGCAAAGTCTAGGATTTGTGGAAGACCCCTTCCTGATGGGAGAAAAATTGGGTGGTCGGGATACAACAAACCAACATTGAGTTTATGGATTACTTTATTCATTTTATCACCATTCCTGTCGTCATATGTGCAATTCCAGTTCTTCGATTCTGCATTAAAATCGCCTATTACGATGGTTTGGACGTTGGATGTAAAGAAAGGTTCAAAGTAAATTATTTCAATATTATTCCTGTATACTCTATAAATGTTGGTTATTTTTAATTTCTTGTTTTTGATCTGGATAATAATGGATAAGTTATGAACGTCAGTGTCTTCTTCCGAGCCAATTAGGTGATGGGAAACGTCCCTCCTAACAAGAGTAGCAGGTCCATAAGTTAAGTTGGTGTGGTAATTTCTATAGATACAATAATTTGGGAATGATATATTAGTATTAGCCGTTAATTTGGTTTCCTGCATAACCAAAACCAAAGGCTTGTATTCCTCACGTAAAATGTTGATATCATTTCTTCTAGCCCTGATTCCTCTGACATTCCATGACATGATATAATTCTTTAGGTCCATTGAAGAATTGGTGGCACACTTGCAGGATGGTAGCGGTGTTTTTCTTAATAAAGTCATCATCCATTTGATGAACATCTTTGCTGACACTTGGGACAACATTTCTGTAATTTTTCTGGGTATTTTGAATGTTGGGTTTGAGATAAGTCTTGCCTGTATTAGTGGGGTTTATTGGTTTTTTGATTATACGTTTGTAGGCCATACAGCCTCTATAGCTGGCTGGATGCCCCTTTTCGCCGCAATTTGCGCAAACAGCCTCATTCTCGTCTTTCTTATTTTTTGGTTTAACAATATCACATTCCTGGGAACCATGGAGTTGTCCACATTCCACACAGCGCTCAGGCATACCACATGTTCTTTGAGTATGGCCAAAGCATTGGCATCTAAAACATTGGCTAGGTCCTTCTGGTTTTCTTTTTGGTACGATTTTAATGATAAGGTTGTTCATTTTATCAATTTTGAATATTTTGGGGTCAATGGTTTCAATTTGGAATAGTGGAAGTGGCCTACCATCTTTGCGTGAAGTCATGCTTGCAATTTCTATTTTGTCGTCATTTATACCTTGCTCGAATAATTCCGCTTTAATTTCTGCGATGTTGGATGCAGAACTAAGACCGCTTAAGACAGCATAAATCTTTTTATTTTCTGCTAACAGATGAGTTAAATAGTTTTTATCATTGTTAGTAAACAATGTAGTCAAACGTCTATGGTTATTTATCTCTTTTGGAAATAATTTAATTTCATTTCCGAAAATTTTTGCTTTTTCGATTGAGATTTTTTCAGCTTCCAAAATTAATTTCTTTCCGATTATCAGAACCGGTGACCGTTACTTTGAAAAGTTTTTCGGCATACGAGACAGACGGTTCATCAGTATCCATGTCATTATTTACAATATTATTTACATTATTAACAACATTAACGTCATTAGCATTATTTTCAATATTTACAGATTTAACAGTGGGTCTCTTTCTTTTGCTATTCACTGGAGGAAAATTACTTACCTGAATTTCATCAATAGGCTGAGAATTTTTGTCCGCAATGAGTTGTTCCACCGTTTTCTGGAGGTCCGCAAGCATACTCCTTAGTTCGGCGTTTTCCTAAGTGAGTCTCTCAATAGCCTCGTTACCACTTTCAAAACTTTCTTTGAGTTTTCGGATTATGTTGTCTTTTCGCGCAATATCCGAATCGTTACTCTTAACAACACGCTTCATTTTAACCGATGCGTCACTACACTGAGTGTCCGCCGATTTTTTGAAGTTCACCATTGGTGACTTAGAAAAACACTTTCAAGCACAACCGATTGGCACAGTTTTGTATTACCGAAGCAAAACATCGCACGACGCGACGTGCATCCATCCAGTTCAAGAGCGCGTCGAAGACGAGCCTGAATTTATGACAATAAGTTCCTTACCTCACAAAACGGTATTTATAAACAATGACGTAAGAGAAACTGGCATTGACTTTAAGTCCAGATGTTGCCAAGTTTCAACACAAAACGTAAACCTCAATACAAATTTACACCTTCAAAAATGTTTTTTGATGACACAAATCACTTTGTGACGAAAAACTGAAGATAAATGGAATTATGGTTGTTTGGGATTGTTGATTAGGAAGACTAGCAGTTGAATCAATTTATTGCTCCTGGTATTTTTTCATAAAGCTTTAGAACATCCAGGGCACATGACAACATAGCTGGAAAAAGAGTAAATATCCATATGATGGATGTTGGGGTTAGGAATATTTGTTTTGTCACTTGTCTATGGTACAGACTGATTGAGAGAACCTTGACTATTTAACTAAGAAGTAGATGCTTAAGGCGTCGGAGGTTTGTTTTGATAGACAACTATATCTTCTCACTTCTGTTGGGTTCTGGGCAATTTCGAAATAGTGAATATGCACCTTTGAAAAAAAACTGGTGTACCTACAGTGGAAAGCATATGAATTCGCACACAATATTTTAAATAACCCTCGTAAAATGCCAAGATTTGTCATAGTAACACATCACTTTTGTCAAAATGATAAGTCATAAGTAAACAAAAGAGCTGGTTTTTGGTTTTGGGAATGATTATTTCAGCTTAGTTCAAATAATCTTATTACAACAAAATGCATGGTTTCTCGAATATATTATCCAGTGATGCGAAGGGCGAAGGGCAATTGAATTATTGGCTAGTGTGTAAGATATTTATGTAGAAAACAAAATATAAGAACGTAATGAAAAATACATCAATTGCATCTCTTTTACATCAGATTACTAAATAGATCACCTCAAACAAATCCCAGCACAGATACTACACAATACTCACCGCGGTAGCTTGAAAGTTTTCGTTATTCATGGTTTAAAACCAAAAATCATCGAAGTAAACAAACGACACGTGATCAAAGACAGTGAAACGATCTAGTAGATCACATGTGTGAAGGTTTATTTCACCTATGCATATTACGAGGGTTGTCGAAAAATAACTGTCTGTACTAATTCACATGCTTTCCACTGTACGTGAGGATTCACTTTTTACAATCTAGTTCTTATTTTTTTTCTGGCATTGCGCCCACTCGAGCGCACTCATTAACGAGCCCATCTGGTGGTCAGCGAAAAGAAAGATCCAATGATCCATGGTTCAATCAATTTCCCTTTCTCTTGGTTATTCATTTTCTTTCTATCTATCAGATTATCGTTAGTTTGAATGATAAAAAGCTCTGAAAACAAAAATAAAACCATCTCTACAGAAAGATTATGATTTAATTCTATTATTTTGACCAAATTCATCCCTTAAATCGAAATCGAATACGCAACAATTCTGATCACGTTATATCTAAACAATCAAAAATGGAATAGGATACATCAAGGTCTTGAGTTCAGAATATATATCCAGATCAGGTAAAGGAAAAAGATATATGAGCAAATAGTCGTACCAGTGGCGGCTGGTCGGGGTAGGCAAGGTAGGCGCCGCCTCACCGCAGTAAATAGTAAATACCAAAATAAATTATTATTGTGAACTGAATAATTGAATCACAATTAATCAAGAAGATTTCCATTTAAAAACAATGCTTATTATATTCTTCATTACTTCTACCTACCAGTGGTGCGAAACTCATTCCTAAACACCCACAAGAGGACCAGGTCCTAGCCGTTGACCGCTGGTGCATTCAAAATAGGCGGACGTCACGGTGCCTTTTCTCTCTGTTCCCGCGTGGTATTTTATGCACATGAGAAGGGGTAATCTTGAGAGTGGGGCTACGGCGAATATAAGGAAAATATAGGCGAAACGATTTCCGCCTTCGTCGCGTGTTCGTGTGTTTTCGGTGTCGACGCGCGAAACGGTCATCTCACAATGACATGAAGCATGAAGCATAGGGATGAGACGATTGAAACGTATAAAAACGACAGTCGATACTCTTTACCCATCTAGCGAATATGAATTGATTCATCAATACAGATTATCAAACTTTTTTAAAAACACTTTTGGCAAAAAAAAGATAGCCCGAGCATTATTCTATCTATACTCTTTTTTATGCAATTGCAGTGATGACTGCAATAAATAGTCGTTATTGGGGATATCGGTTGCGATTATCCATCCTAGGCCTTGAGCCCGAGAAAAACCAAACTAAATTAGACTGTATTGTTCTCAGATTAATCTTGTTTATTAATCTGAGGTATTGTTCTTATCAGGTGGCGGTGTTTTGTGATTTTGCCAAGATTTGGATACCAACACTACAATTATTGATATAATCACAGATTATCAGATAAGTTTTAGAAATTAGTAAATTAGAATTTCTGTTTTGATATTTTCATTTTTTGGGACAGGATTTGTCCACACATAGAGGTAGAGTTTAGTTTGTTTAGTAGTTGTCGTTTTTTCAGGATATTCATTATTTATTTTTGGCATTTTTACGTAAGTTCTTTTTATTTTCAAAATGACTTTGCCAGCTCATGACGTTATTTGTTCCTTATTGGAGGAACCGTTTTCTAGGCTTAAGGTTGAAGATCGAAATCAAATAATCGCTGTAGGTCGCCCTACACCCTCACTTGACATTTTGAAACCGGATAAAAAACAAGGGCAACATTTTTCTCGCACTTTTAACACCCAATGGTATAAAAGCCACGGATGGTTATGCGGTAGTTTCTATAAACAGAGCATTTTTGTTGGCCCTGTTTATTGCTCGCGAAAGGAAGAAATAACGTTTGGGTACTGCAAGGATATACAGATTTGAAAAATTTGTCTGCAAGTATTAGAAAACATGACAGCTCTAAAGAACATCTGAGCAGTTACTTGACTTTAAAACGATTACAGACAAATTCTTCAACGATAAAAGACGCTCTTCAAATTCAAACCGCTCTTTCTTTAAAACTTTATAACGAAGACGTTCAAAAAAATAGAAATTTGATGATGTATCTAATAGACGTAACATGTTTACTTGCAAAGCAAGAATTGGCATTTAGGGGACATAACGAGAAAAATGAATCTTCAAACGTTGGAAATTTCAAAGAATTTTTCAAGGTTCTGATTAAACGCGATGTGGAGATGCAAGAACATTTGAAAAAAATTGGTAACATATTTTCGGGATTATCTAAAACTATTCAGAATGATTTAATTGTATGCATTTCCGAGCATCTTATGGAACACATTAACCGGGAAATCAAAGATTCTATTTTTTTTGCGGTACAGGCGGATGATACAACCGATATAGTTGAAAAATCGCAGTGTGCAATTTCGGTTCGTTTTGTCAATGAATCGGGAAAAATTCAAGAAAGATTTTTAGGATTTTATGACGTGAGCCAAGATAGAACTGCTCTTGCAATGTACGAACTGGTATCGGCGGTTTTGCGTCCGTTTGACTATAAAGCCAAGTTAGTTGGTCAGTGTTACGATGGTGCGAGTGTCATGGCTGGTTCATTAAATGGCTTACAGATGAAAATCAAATCTGATGCACCAAACGCTTTATTTACACACTGCAGCGCTCATAGATTAAATTTAGTTTTGCAAGACGGAACAAAAAGCATTAAAAGCTGTCGTATCTATTTTGCCAGCGCTACTTCATTACCGGGATTTTTTAATCAATCAGCGAAACGAACATTTGTTTTAGATTCGGTAATGGCTAGGAGAATTCCTTCCTCTGTGGAAACAAGGTGGTCCTCCCGCTCTAAAACCATCAATATCATAGATTCAGAGTGGGAAAATTTGCGTACAGTTTTTACTGAAATTATTAACGATACGTCATCAGGAAAAGAGTCCATTTTTGGCGCAAGGGGCTACTTAAATTTTTTAGAAGATATTGAATTTTCATTTTTAACGGCTGCTTTCAAAAATATATTTGATATTACCGATTTATTATTTGACATTTTACAAAAAAAGTCTTTGGATATAACTTACTGCAAAAATCAAGTTTTTTCTGCCAGGGATCGCATAAAACTGCTGAGAACTGAAGAGAAGTTTAACAAGATTTTTGAAAAAGCGGAGGGGAGAATAAATAAATCTGCGTGCTTACCACCTGCACAAAAACGAGCTAGAATATCTGATGCTATTCCAGATAACAAAAAAGCCTCATTGCGTATTCTATTTTATGAAATCTTAGATAACGTCGTAACGCAAATAGAGGTGCGATTTGCGGATTTGTCACAAATGACATTTTTTGCGTTAGCTGACTCGTCAAAATTTAAACATTTTAATAATAACTTTCCCCATGATTTGGTTACTGGTTTGGTCGATTTTTATAAAGATGTTTTTGATAAACAAAGATTAATAAATGAGTTGTCTGTTATCTATCAGGATGAACAATTCGAAAAGTTAAATTTAGAATCAATTTTACAAAACCTGGTCAATAACGAACTTCGACAAATATTTTCTGAGGCCTATAAAATGTTTGTTTTGATTGCCACGATTCCCGTAACAAGCGTCGCTGTTGAGCGTCATTTCTCGTGCCTTAAACGTATCAAAACATACAGTCGTAACTCCATGAGAAATGAACGTTTGTCTTCACTGGCATTGTTAGCTATAGAAAAAGAATTGTTTCTTAAAATCCAGGCCAGTGAAAGTTTTGAAGCTGATATAATCCAGAAATTTTCGCTTCTAAAGGATAGGAGAATAAATCTAATTTATAAAAAATAAATTCTTTTTTTTTCTATGATAATATTAGTGTATGGTGAGGTTCAGGAAGGCTGTATGGGGAGGAGGAGGCCTTATTTTTTGCAATCAAGATACATTCTTTGTAATATTTCAAAATTAAAATAAAATGACCGCAATATAAATTATTAGTCAAAGTTTGGGCAGGGTCTCGAACAATGATTTGTCTGCTGCGCATTCTCCACTCACTGGATATGAGGGGAAATTATTTATAAATGAGGAGAAATCTCACGAAAAATTCGCCTGCGGCGTAGTGGCGGAACTATAACAGAACAATTCGAGGCGAAGCCCGGGGACCCGTGAGGTTGGGGGTCTACAGACTCTTTATTTAAGATTAAAGTTAAAGTTGTTTTTTTCCCTCTGTTGTGTTGTGTTATAGAGTTGTTTAGTTCTCCAATATATAGAGAATTGGAATGTGAAATGTCTCAGGGATCGGAGAAAAGAGCTGCTCCAGCAGGAAATACTATTCTCAGTTATTTTAAAAAACTGAAAACAAAGAATCAAATCGAAGAGCAAGTGGAATCAAACTCAGCCCAAATATCCCTTACTATAGAACGGAACTTCCCCTACCAGAAATGAGGGAAAATTAATTATAAAGGAGGGGAAATACAACCACGAAATTTTTCGTCTGCGGCGCTTTGCCTGCGGCGCCTTCTGGACCAACAACATTTAGTCACGCTACGCCACAGGATTCCGCCTACCCAAATATAGGCGGCACGAGCCGCCACTGAGTCGTACATAAAAAAGTCGGTCATGGCCAATAAAATGGACTTTCAAAGATTTAATCAGGTACAAAGTGACGTATTTAATGCACTCAAATTATATTCCCAGAAAAATCATATAAATTTGCTTTGACGGTGTATAAATCTATGGAGATATTCAAATCAAGACACTATCAAATTAAGTTAGCAAATTTGAAAATTGGCTAATTTAAATCAAATTTTTTTTCTTGATCAGTTTTGGTGTATCATAACAAAGTCAGTTATGTGAATTTGGTTGTACGATATTATTTTAAGCAGAGTTAATTACTTAGTCTGGATGAAAATCCATAATATATCTGAAGTTCCATACCACACATACTATTTCATTCGGTCATAATTATAACGACGTTGAGAATGGCTTGCTAATGACCAGGTTCTATGCGAAATTAGCCGTTCATAATATAGGTTGGAGTTTATAAGCTACTTGGATTTTCTCCTTCAAATAACAACAGATTTATTTCTTGATGAAATTTGGTGTCCTATTCAATGTCAGTTGAGTGAGTACATAGACATTGATAAGGTTTATCTTATTTGAATCATTTTAGTGTTGGCTGGACAGCATAAGGTGAAGAGATTTGAGCTTTTGAGTGATGTTTTTTTTTGTGCATAGAAATTTATGAGAAATGGCAACATAACCAGTTTACTTTGGATGAAAATCTCTAATTTAACTGAAGTTTCATCCAACACATACAACTATTACATTGAATCATAATCATTACGTTGAGAATGGCTTGTTACTGATCAGACTCTATGCAAAACCAGTTCCAATTAGGTCTTTTATAAAATAGGTTGGAGTTTATAATCTACTTGGAATTCTGAATATTAAAAATTTTTGTACTGTTGTTATCAACTTTACTTGGTCATGTGATATTGCGTTATGTTTTGAACTGTTTTTACGTCTCACAATTATGTATTTGCTCTGTCCATGAAATGTATTTGTTTTCTGCATTGACAAAGTAAATTTGATTTGATTTGAATCAAGAATTTTCCCGCCAGATAACACGTGTGTTGTTTCAGTTCAACTTCCGACCATCGACCAAATACCATTCAACCTTGTCGATGATTAGACGATCTAAACGAGTTCCCGAACATCATATTAATGGTGAGTTGTGACAGTTTGATGATAATTTTTAGTTTGGGATGAACGTTTGAAGCATTCAGGAAACACAAATACACATAGGAAAAGGTTTTCTGCAAAAATCAAATAGCCTTTTCAAAAAGGAATAATTATTATTCGTGCGGAATGCTGATCTAGAACTTTTGATGCAAATATCTTCCAAAGTAAATTATGAATCACGAATATTTGGCGCGTACATTTCATAGTCGCTGATCACATAGAATTCAGGTTGCAACCTTGATTCATAACAAAACAACACAGAAACAAAACAGTCTCAAGGGTCCTAGAAGACTGATCGTCAGTCGCATTCTGAGCTGTTTTTATATAAAAAAAAAAACTTTCTTCTTCTTTTCATCTATCATCAATAATTGAAACTATAAAAGCAATCAAAAGCTTAGCAAACTTTTCGCTAAATTCTATTTGTAGTTACTCAGAAGCAGATACACCCACTGATGCAAACATCATTTATTCTAAAGTTCAAGTTGGGCGTATTATTGCCTTAATATTTAATGAAGCCAATTTTCGCTGAACAAAAGCGGTACAGCTTTGACATCAAAACAAAGACAATATTCTATGTAAAAGATCTGTATTCAACAGTAGAATTAAAACCTCTATTGGATTCCATTGCCTGGAAATTATAAAAGGTGATGAAAAGAAACTGATCTCGAGATCAATAGTTGAATTACACGTTAAACAGTTCACATGTTTTTGATATTTTCAGATTTAAAAAAACGTTTGTATTATTTCAAGAGGTTGAGTCCTACTTTTAACGTCTCTTACATGTGAAAAATCCAACACTTTGTTTCAGTAAATGTATCTCGAACTAGTAGATAACATGGTGAGAGATACATTTCAACCTGCCTGTGAGATTGGGAATGATTTTCTCATTCGATATTTAATTTTCCCAATTATTTTTTGATTATTTGAACGCACTCATTTGAAAAATTCACCAGATTGAGAGAAATGAGGGTGATCAGTGTGGGAAGAGTTTCATGTTGAAAGATTGGAAGCAATCTTATGTAAATATCTTATAACAAATTCCTGACTTCAGTAAATAATCATTTCAGTATCATTCCTGATATCCAGTAGAACAATAAGAATTTGAAGTATTGCGGGTTGAGGGCAGGCAAAGAACACCACTATTCTATTTTGTCTCCCAACGTTTCGTGGTGAATGGCCACTTTTTTGAGGGTCAATAAAAACTAGGTGGTTCTAGAACCTATGTTAGCATTATTCAAAATATTGTTATCCAAAAAACGCAGATCTCAGATCTACAAATTCTTATTGATCAGAAAGGACGACACAGTACAACAGTATCCAATGGAACGTTCTGTGCCGGAATTATGGAAAATATTTAGATAACTTTGAAATAACTCTAGCAACTCTCGTTTAATGGAATGGACGTTTGTTGAAATAATCATCTTTACAAAGGGTTTTCTTCATGAAAACAATCCAAAAGTATGTACCAGTTGTCCCAATGAGAGTAACTCTTGGCTATATCTTAGAAACTATAAGCCGTATGGCCTGTTGAAAAAAATATTAGCAGAGGCGATGCGAAATTGATGGAAAATATGTTCAAGTTTCTAAAACAGCCGTTAGAGGGCGTAACTGCTATGCCAAATCAGAAAGCGGGATTTTTCAAAAGTTATTTCCTAAATAAACGGTATCATAAATAAATTTCGGATTCTTTTTGTTCGGAACATTTTGCCCCAACTATCAAAGTATAGTGGTGGGGAAAACTTGGTCCCATTTTTATTCAAGTGATAATAACTCCACTGGGTAAACGGAATCAAACGAATTAGGTCTCGCGAAAAAAATAATTTTTCACCATACAGGGTATTACTTAATGTCATGTCATAATTTTAAGGGGAAGTTCCTGAATACATTCTAAGTCGAAAAGGTCATATAAACTTGGGATAAAAAAAAATAAAATAAAATAAAATACAATAAAAAAAAAAAAAATTAAAAAAATTGTGTTTCTATATCATAATATCCTGTGGCAAAGTTCAGTTTAATATCTCAAACCGTCTTTGGAAAATGTATTGAAAACTGAAAATAAGATAAATCTTTAACATCCTGTATCAAACCAAGCATTTTAAGACCCAAGTTCATATGACCTTTTCGACTTAAAATTTATCCAGGAACTTCCCCTTAAAATTATGACACACCATTAAGTGACACTCTGTATATTCTACCATATGAACAATGATCAAATTCATCAATGTGTAATTTTTTTGATATCCCAATAAACTCAAAACCTCCAGTAGTTGGCAGAACAAAACGTGCAGATGAACTTTCTTTTGATGTGAGACCTAACTTATGATACTATAACAAACAAGATATGCTCACGCGCAGGTTCTGCGGGGACGTCATTGTCTGTCCGAACCTCAAAATTCATAGGTTCCCTAGGAACAGTCCTCCATACTAGGAATTTGTGTTACCATGATACTAAAACAAACAAGATAAACTCACTCCACTATACGAGTGTTTCGATAATATTGCAAACAAATTCAGGATGAGTTTTCCTACCTAAAAATAAGAAAAAAAACTTCCTATTAACACGTTTCCGGTAATGCTTCATTACAGAGCTACAGGGTAGTAAAGTTTCATTTTTATTTCTGTTATTCTTTGATATTATTTGAGGCAATGCCAATATTTTGATAAAAATTGATGTTTGAGGGTTTTTTGTCATGCGAAATTCGAATTTGATCTTAGCATGGCTCTTACTTGTAGAGGGCGCTACCTACAATTATTTTTCCTATTTATTTGTATTTTCTACGCAGAAAAAGTATACTTGTTAAAAGTCGCTACAGGTAACCATCCTCGACATATACGAATTTGAAATAATAAATACATGTGATTTAGAAATTATGGCGGAGGTAACGTGCTAGAAGTTATAAAATATTTCTTATGATCACTCCCTACAGATTTTTAGTCAAAAGATAAAATTCAACTAATGAGTGATGCAAACAATAATTTTTTTTGGAATATCAAAAAATAAAAAATACAAAAAAATGAAAAATTCAAAAACTTCAACACCCTGTAGGTTTTTGACGGAGCATTTTCGGCACATGTTCATGGGGAGTTTTCTTTTTATTCTCAACAAAGGAAACTCATCCTGTTTTTAACAAAAATGCTTGACCATAATCTCAAAATCACATGTATTTTTTATTTCAAATCCAAATATCTCGAAAATGGTTGCACGTAGCGACTTCTTACAAGTATATATTTTCTACGTAACAATGATGAAAAATCGTGTTTTTTGACTTAAGAATATAATACAGGCCCGTCCAAAAAACTTACGACTGTTAATTATAGAAAAAATGTTGAGGTGGCGCCCTCTACAAGTTAGGGTATTAGGGTAATAATAAGATCAAATTCGGATTTTCCATGACTAAATACTTACATACGCCAATTTTTATCAAAAGATCGACATAAATGCAAATACTATTTCGAAAAAACAAAAATAAAAATGAAATTTCAACACCGTGTAGCTCTGTATTGAAGCAATTCCGGACACATGTTTATAGGAAGCTTTCGTCTTATTTTCGAGCGAGAAAACTTGTCCTGAATTTTTTCGCAATAATAATAAAACACCCTGTATAATAACTCTCGCACATCCTCCTCAGAAGTCATCACGTGACCTACCTCAAGCCTATACAATCAATGTGATGCGGGGACGTCATGCGTGAGCCGGTTTAAACTTTGATCAGAAAATGGTTACTAGGTAACGTTATAGATGTCCTACATCTAACCCCACTTCAGGCTCGCAGTGACGACATGCGCGGCTTGGTTCTAATTTTGTCCAGCTATTGATCATATCTTTTGTGTTTTAGTGTCATGTACGTAACTATATAATATACCAAAATTTTGTCCTTTTGGAAAAGGAATATTGTAATAGTGCTTTTCCTGAAAAGTTGAGCTTACCACGCCATCTTGAAAATTAGGGCGCGTGTGTTTTCATCGTTCCTATTAGACTTAAGCTAAAACATCATGGAACCAAAGTCCAGAATAACATTCCCAAAAACTCTTATTCCAAATTTTTTTCTGTAAAATCAATAATACAAAATATACAGGGTGACTCATCAATATGGAATGTTATAGAAAATCGTACCTGACGAAAGTAGTGCAGAATTACATTCCCAGCAACTTTTTTCCATTTATTTTAATGGTCTGGGAGTTAAATTCTGGACAATTTTCGTCCTGTACGATCTCTTTCTACCATTGAATCACCCTGTAGAGTTTGTATCAATAATTTAAAAAAAAAAGTTCAATAAAAAAGTTATTGAGAATGTATATTTGGAGAAAAGAAGTAGCCCCCTTATTTTCAAGATGACGTGGTCAGCTCTCACCTCCGATTTTCCCGAAAACTCAGAGTTAAGCTATTGAGGACCCCCTCCACTAGTTAAAAAATGATTTTTGCTTATTTCCCGAAATTCTCAGATGACCATATTTCAAGCAGGGATTCACTGTACTATAATAAGTATAAGAAGAAATAACAAAATACATTTTAAGCATTCAATATTCAATTTAGAGATACATGAAGATATTCTTCAGATGAGTTTGACAAACATTTTTTTTTTCAGAATGTATGTTTATGACCTCAGAGGAAGGAACATTTTATCACAAAGCCATGGATAACCCAGATGGAAAAGCATGTGGTATATACGTCTTCACAGAGCCTGATCAAATCATAGAAATTCGCTTCAATTATCTGGATGTTACTTGTGATAATGGTGGTTTAGTTGTGGTGAGTCTGCGTTTGACATAATTCATGAAAGTTTTTATTTTATTTCTATCAACTGGGGGTCAATTCTTGACCGTTCGTAAATTTGAAAAGTATACGGAAAAATGCGATCACCATGTTATTTCAAATAATGCTGATCGCACAATTGCGTATACGTTTTAATGAGAAGGCTCAAGAATTGACCCCCTGGTCGTCAAATCAACGAATAAAGTAATTTTTTTGGTCGAATTGACATCAATGAACGGATTTTGTTCAGTGTATCAGCGTTTTGAAGATCGACTTTTGTACATTAGACTGACTTTTGTAGATTTCCTCTGAGATGAGGCTCTACATGATATACAGGGTGCGGAATAAAGTGATGCGATTTTTGAATTTTTCAAGATTTGTAATTTTGCTAAATAAAAATTCGTTGCCAGAGTTATACCTCAAGGGTATAGCTAAGAGAAGTACCTCGGGACGTATATTGTAGTTTGTTTGTTTTTGTTATTGTAAAATTGATATCTCGTATGGGAACCCACATACAACTGTTTTCTTCATCAAGTTTCTCAGTTATTGATTTCGCAATACAGAACTAAAAAAACATCGCATAAAAATTGATGATCTTTGGTTTCAGAAGCGACCATCTGTATCAGCTAGTTGTTTTTTTCAATCCAGCTGAAGAAAACGAGGTTGGACTTTTCGCCAGTTTGATCTACGAAATTCTCTTGAATCGACTGCATTATGGTCTTTTAAGTCAACAGGGGACTAAGGAATGTGGTGAAAGATGATAACACGCATCTTCCACTGACGTCATCGCGTGCCCAACCTTCAAAATGCATATGGGTAATCCAGGTTATATGGCTACTTGGTTACGTTTTTGAAATTTCAATCGTTTTCCTATACATTTAAGGCAAGCGTTGACGACATGCGCGAGTCGATCTTATTTCGTCCAGGTATTGTTCATATCTAGTGAGTTTTAGTATCATCGGAGTGCACCATACTGATTTCCTATATCCATGACAAAATATTTCTCTCACTGACTTCTGTTTTCCCGGAGGCGTATGTCGTTGGGCAAGAAAGAGCTGTTTAAGGGATTTCAGTGACTTTTCCTGGTTTTGAGGTTTTCTCCACCACGGGAGTGGTGTAGCTTGTCCCGTTGAAGGTTTCCCTGATCTCTCCTTTCTGATTGTTGGGGTTTGTTTTAATATCGTGAAATTCAAGGTAACAGAAATCTTGTTGGAAGAAAAAATTAGTTTTCAATGCCGCATTTTTCCTGAAGTTCCGAGTTATGGAAAATATAGTTTTTTAACCCCGTCTTACATGCCCATGAGAACGGAATACGCGTCACATAGGTACCTACTAAGGAGAATTTAATGAATGTAAATATGATGTTTTTGAAATGCGCTCGTTTTTGCGATAGAATCTGAAGAATCCGTTTATATTTACTCATAAGGATGGCGTTGAAGGACCCAGCTTTTGATATATTTATGCAAGTGAAGTAACTGCTGTTGAGATTTTGTTAATTCACATGAACTCTTCAAAGAAACTTCATGATGATTTTTGAAATATTCATGTTCAACGAGCTCACTACAGCTCATAGTCTGAGAACATTTCTTCAACATCAGACAATGATGCTATTTTTGCTTTGCCCTATTTTTTTATCAGTCGTTTGAATACTTGATTCTGACTCACTTATAGTTTTCTAACAATTTCTGCATGACCTTGTTGGCCTGATTCCAACATCTTGGAAAATTCGTGACTTCGAAGGCATTGATCATCTTCTTTGTCAACCTTTGTCCATACATTCTTGGATGTAGGTCTCTCCTCATTGTTTCCATCTTTCTCTATCATTCGCCAGTTTCATCCACTGTTTATCTACCACTGCCCTCATGTCTGCCACTCATCTTTTCTGGGGTCTTCCCATGCTTCTTGTTGTCTCCGTTGGTCCCGATTCGAGGATTCTTCGTGTCTATCTGGCTATGTGGTCAGACCATCACTATTTCATCCTTGCTATCTCCTCCACAATGTCCCTGACTTTCGTTTTGCGTCTTATCTCGGTGTTACTGATTTTATTTCATAGCGATATTCCAAGTATGCATCGTTCCATCGCCCTTTGGGTTGTCTCTGGAATAAGGATGAACCGCTCAGCTATCAAACTAAGTGAGATCTCCTACTAAAAAAAAATCAAATACCACTGGATCTTCTAATATGTTGAATTCGACCAGCTGAACTTCGACCGCTATTACCAGAGAATATATCGACAAGACAAAAAAATATTGTTTGTCGATTCGTAACCAAACCCTCGAGAATTCCAGGGATCTATGAGTAACATATTTTATATCAGTTCGAGTTAACGTGAAGAAAGATAAATCAATGTTCTGTCTTCTCATTCAATGAGAGACTGAATCATGACAAGACACTCCAACCATAATTTGTCAAACCATCACGACATGAGCTTAAGGAGTATATTTTTATTTTTCAGTCTATACGCTTGTGCCGCGCTTAATGGATCAAATAACACATTAGCTTTGACATGACACGACGGTGTTAGCTTTAATGTACTGCGTTATTTTAGAATTCGCCCCAAGTTATAGAAACGAGTATTCAATTTTAATAACCCAAAGTGAAAATACTGGATAATTTTAAGTTGATGAAAAGTTTTCAACAGTGTTATTCCATATTTGCTCATCCGAAGTATTTGTTTCCGGTGCAGTTGCTTTTATTACCGCCCACAAATGTTATGGGTGCTTGAAAGTTATGACTTTTCTGTTTGTAATATGTTATACGAGAACAAAATTAACAAACAACGTAGCTCTTAGTCCAATTGGATAATGAGTGAGCATTGAAACAAACAGATCAAACATGATGTGTGAAAGTACAAAGGTTCAAATAAACTCTATTATCAGATTGTAAGGCAATAAAGGGGACTATAACTCACTGGTGGGATTAAGGGGTGACATTTATTTAAAGCAGATAGACGATGTGGATGCAGATACTCCATGAACACTAGAATCTTTTGGATTTGGTCATGATTTAGCAATAATATCAACAAAATAATCATTGAAGTTGAGGAATATCATAGTCTTGATACGTCAACATGTACAGAACTCTTTAGATGCAAGGAAAATATCTACAAACTTGTAAATTATAGTTTAGTAGATACCTAGTTGAATATTATTACATTCATTATTTGATAATAATCAGATCAAATCAAAAATGCTTTATTGTTGAGAATATCAAGTTCGTCTTACTAAAGTTAAGACACATCCGATTTCCATTGCACCATTCTTTGACATTTAACATATCTTCGGCCACTATATCCGTTAAAATTTCATTCTGCCTATGGGTCCATGAAATCACAGTGTCGTCAGCAAAAAGTGTGTAGTGACCACAGATGTTGACGTCAAATCATTAATATGTATTAGGAATAAAATAGGTCCGAGAACAGAACCCTGGGGGACGCCATAATTGTTTGTTAGTGGACTAGAAGAACTCTCCATGGTTCTCACCATCTGTCAAGTACGATCTAAACCATCTCTGTGCTATGCCCCATTCAATCAAAAATATGAACAAAATTCGTGGTCTGTCTGTTGAATTATACACTCGATGTTGGATATCAAAACTAGAAAACAAAAACAGCTAACAAAAGTCAACTGACACTGTCAAAATCCCTTTCAGCTATTGGTTAAATTCATGATACTATAACAAAAAAGATATGATCACGCGCAGGTTTCGCTGACGTCATTGCGTGTCCAAACCTCAAAATTCATAGGTTACCTAGATAACAAGATAAACTTTCTGTATATATATTTTTTATCTATGAGATAAACTCACGCCATAATACAATAACTCTCGCACATCTCACTCAGTCGTCATCACGTGACCTACCTCAAACCTATACAATCAATGTCACGTGTCACGTGGGGACGACATGTGTGAGCCAGTTTAAATTTCAATCAGCAAATGTTTACTAGGTTACGGTATTGATGTTTTACATCTAACCTCACTTTTGCCTCACAGTGACGACATGCGTGGCTTGGTTGTAATTTCGTCCAGCAATCGATCATATCTTGTTTGTTTTAGTATCATGAGTTAAATTCATGACTCCGACATCGCTCATATCATTCTAAAACGTTGATGTACATATCGATCTCTTTCAGGCATAGGGTATCGAACGAGGAGAGAATCGCGTGCGAAATTTTTTGCGATAGAAACATCACGGAAAGAAGTAACGAGTGTTTGATACAAAAAAAGGTCAGCTCACCTATGTATTATCGCAAACATTATCACATGTCTGCCACCAAATCCACTTAATATGCCCACGCGCAGGTTTCGCTGACGTCATTGCGTGTCCGAACCTCAAAATTCACGGGTTACCTAGAAAACTCGGTTATCATCATACTAAAACAAACAAGATAAACTTTCGCACATCCCCCTTCAGAAGTCATCACGTGACCTACCTCAAACCTATACAATCAATGTCACGCGGGGACGTCATGCGTGAGCCAGTTCAAATTTTGACCATAGCAAATGGTGACTATAGCAAATGCCAAACAACTTTCGATCTACGTCATAGTTGCCACCAAGCACGTTGTTATGAAGTTTGCTGGTGGTCAAATTTGGTCACCTGCAAACCACATAATAACTCGCTTGGTGGCAACTATGACGTGAATCAAAAGTTGGTTGGCATCAGCTGTAGGTAACGTTTAATTGATGTTTCAAATCAAACCTCACTTTTGGCTCGCGGTGACGACATGCGCGGCTTGGTTCTTATCTTGTCCAGCTATTGATTATATCTTTTGTGTATTAGTATCATGAGTGCGTCAATTGCCAACAAAGCATATAAACTCAGCCACGACCCACGTTCATGATGACAAAAAAAAACCACAGCAACGACGACCGTATAATTGAACACCATGCATTTATATTGAAGAATAGACTTCACGTTGCAGATTTTCATCAAAATGATTCATGGAAATAAAAAGACTATTATATTGGATTAAAACCGATCTAATCAAAGTGGAAGAAGTCTAGGTCGAATAATTGGCTTTCTGGATTCTTTTTTCTTAGAACAATCCTGTTATTCGATTTTATATTCTCAATTACTGAGAATAAATGGACGATCCTTGCTTGTTTTGATTCAATTCAAAAGGATTTAGGGATTCGTCAATACCTTTTTGGGTGGTGAATGGTTTATCGTGTGGAAACACGCAAAGCATTTCACAATTTTCATGTGGGATGATTAGACATATTAATGACTCTTGTAGGGAGATAAAAAATAACCTTATGAATCAGTTTCTTTCCTCAGAGATGTTATCGGTAGTTCAACATCCACCTGTACAATTTTGCTTGAAGCAACGTTGTTGTTTCTAGGTTGTCGATGGTTGGGAGTTGAACGGTCAAGTCTTTCCCAGTCCCGAAGATCACCCGAAAGTACTGAGATCAAGATTCAACGAATTTTGTGGCAAAAGAAAACTGAAGCAAACTTTTGTGAGCTCCCAGAACGTAGCACTGATCCAATACAGAATGCCCGTGAGGGCTGCCAGCTTTAGTTTTTCAGTACGTTTTGTCAGGAACCCTAGTCGTAAGTATCACTTTGGTTTATCAAACTTTGACAAGAATCCTGAACCTACACTAGCGATATCTGTGGATGTTCCATCATAATAAGATAACCTTTGATAGAGGTGCAAAATATTTTTACGTCTCAAGAAATCATACAATTTTATAGACATGAATTCTATTCTAAGTTTATTAAAGTTGATTGTTGTATTGTATTGCACTGATAAACATCGACTGTCTCAGTACTTTTATTGTGAAATCGTATTTAGCATTCGCATTTTCGAAATATCGAATAAGAAGCCATGTACGAGATCCATTATTGTCTGTCAGTAAATAAGGCTTTTGTTATTACTTATACCTTCTGCAATCTGCAATGCTAACAGATCGGATTTTCTAAGAATTGTATCACTCTTGTGGAAGTTAGATATTGATGTCTGCGATAAAAAATCATTATAAAAAAAAGGTTGAAGTGGATTTAAAAGATATATCAGGCTCAAAAATCAGAATGGTCCCTTCAATGAACTCATCAACTTCTCTAAGTATTTATTAAGGTAAGCGAGTAACAACGACTTATAGATATAATTTGGATAAAATTGGAGCTCTCGCTGAGTAGAGTTTCTTACAATGTTTTGTTTGTTCATGGGAATGTGTTCATCATAATCTTCAGTATACATTCAGGATTCAATATTACCAACGAGTATAGATAGATCCAAAGGATCCGGATAGAAGAAAATTCATCACCTCGACCAAAACATATTTTATCTGCAACTTAGAAATAAGATGAAGCTCCTTTAAGCAACGTAACATGTTTTTCCTCGTAAATTTGAATGGAGATTTTGATTTGCCAATTCATTTGGTGAAAATTTCATATTATACTGGTTAACATCACGCTTTGCGGGCGAAATTTAAGCATACCAGAATAATTTTGATATAATATTCCTTTTGAAAATGTCTTTTTTCCTCAAATGTGATTATTTCGTTTACTGAACAACTGAAGGCCGCTTCGTCCGTGAAAGGATTTTCATGTGATTAAATCTTTAACGATTTTTCATGAGAAATCTTCCTCATAAATTTCCCCAAACAGGACATATTCCAAAATAATGTCATTTGCAATTTGTGAGACTTTTATTGAGTCTCGCATCCTTGTCAGGGTTAGTAATTAAGTGCCATGACATACCTACTAGGAAAAAAACCGGATCGTTTTGCAGTTTTTGGCTTTAACGTTCATATACGTTTCAAGGTCGGGATACATATCACACCGCATCGTGTCCAAACGAGCATGCACGTTCCATGTGTTTCAAGCATTTGATTAAGATATCGAGACATACATGAAGGTCGGGTCACTCATATCCACACCGAGCCTCATGACAGCCAAGTGTCGGACGTCTTTTGGCTTTATTAAATGCTGAGAATACACGGAACGTGTTTGTTGCGGACTCGGTGCGGATATGTGTGTCTCAGCCATCAATGGTATAACTAGGCCAGACCTCAAAATGCTGCGGTCTCTCGTCAAGTATATCATGAAAATGAGAGCGGACCGATTTTGAAATTAAAAGGTATTCACGAAATTCGGTGGCCTCTTCGAACATTGAACCACTTGAACAAGCATAGCACCCCGAACGTACGCGAATTGTTTGAATCGATAACACGTTGGTTTTGTTTATATTTATGTGATGTTATCTTAGCTTATTTGTGATAAGATCTATACAATCCAACCGTCCATGAAGGAGCTCCACAAACACAGCACTTTTGTGGCATAATTGCCATACTAAATCTTCTTCTCCAGCACAATTATACTCTTTTCAACTGGAAAATGACAACAACCGTCACTTTGACGAATCCATTAACGTCATGGCAACGCATTTCAAATAGCTCGATTGATGCCCAACGTTGCCGTCTGTGATAAAAACTCCTCTCATCAACTTTCTAGTGTAAAAGATCAAGGAAAATCGTTCGCATATTCAACGACAAGTAGTAATAGCCGGGGTGATAGCGATGAAAAAATGGCTGCACTCACCTTGAATATTGAAGAGGAATACATTAATTTGATGATAGTGAACTGCAAGTCATTGTGGTTGAATTGGTGACAGAAAATCTGGTGAAAGGTATTTCAAGGAAGTAAATATGGCAAACCAGGAGCTTGCTTTTCCCCTTTCCTCCCATGTTTACATTGACATGTTCGACTCACACAATATTGTTTGTTTATGCTTCTAGTGGTTCAATATTCGAAGGGTGGCCTGCAGAAGAGTGGTTCAATTTCCAATAATCTTACCGCATATATCAGGCAGTGTCATGTTCAGTTCAAGGTCATTGGTCGATTGCGGTTTATTAGGATTGACCTGCGACATCAGAAAACCTCAGAAGAAAATTGTGCCTCGTTGTAATATTTTTTTGGCAAACATTGGAGAACTTCGTCAATGGAAGTTCTTGTCTTTGATCAACTAATACAGCAAGTTCGTATGTCAAAAGTTTAAGCATAGTATAGGATCATAATAGGAAGTTGTGAGAGGAGCATCAGACATACAAATTAGAATCTAGGAAAGCAACATATTTTGAAGATGACACGATGAAACACGATGAAATTACATGTTTATATTATATATGTATATATGTTACAGTGAATGTTAGGAATTCAGTGAAAGCTAGCTTTTACTAGTTGATGCTAGCAATCACTTGATCCGTTAGGAAATGTTGAATTTTGAAGAATATTGTACACTTTCACTAGTGAATGTTGGAGAAACTTTATCAAATCAACTTTTACTGAGAGCAGTTAGGAAAAGTTCTTGTTAAAACTTATTTCCGCCATTTAACTAACCCAAGGTGCACGGGGCACTAAATGATGTCGCTCACGCGACATCAAAATTTTTGCCAAACCCAAAAACTAACCCAAACTAACCCAAACTAACCCAAACTAACCCAAACTAACCCAAACGAACCCAGACTAACCCCTACTGAGAATACTTGAGTATTTTCTATAATACGGTATCTGAACAATGTTCACATTGTACACCTGCGAATCATAAGTCTCGTATTTTCCAGAGCGTCTAATCTGTCGGCGAATTCCAACTCGGACCAATAAGGATATTTATAATTACGATAATAATGTTCAGTGTAGCAGCTTTCACTAGAAAAGTTACGTGAATGCTAACAATTACTAGTAAAAGTATGATGAAGTCGATCGAATTCAACTTTCACTAGCTAAATGTTTCCAAATCAGGAAAAGCTTACTTTCCCTAGTAAAAGTTAGCTTTCACTGATTACCAGGTTTCACTGTGACATATACATGTTTATAATTCAGTTATCTTTCAATTTTGTCGAAATGCCTTTGTAGATATTATTGAGTCCCAGTGTGTCTGTTCGTAAGGTAACAGTATTATCTTTGAGCTCCGTCCACATCATTCCGCTCAATGTCTTTTTGCATATTTTCTCTTCACGTCCATGATTTCTACTCTATCAGAATCAAACGAATGATCGAGTCGAAACCGATGATCTGCTAAGGTGGTTCTCTATTCTCTCAATGCATTTTCAAGCAACCAATCATTTTCATGTTGTCCAGGTCTACCTTTTAAAAGTTGCTTAGTTTGTCCGACATAACTGATATGACAATCACTGCAGGGAATATTGTAGACCACATCACTCGTATAGGAGTGATTCAATTCATCTTTAATATTTGAAAATGATTTTTCAACCGTTTTGGTGTTGAAATATACAAGTTTACTATTCTCGTCGTTCTTTCGTTCGCCAAATTTCCAAGACAAATGTGGTACTTGAGATTTTCTGAAAAAACAACATTCATTATCTATTCTCCAGTGTACAGTTAAAGTTGACTGAATTGCTGAATGGACTTTATTATGAAATAGCTGATATAAGCATCACCTTTAAAAACATTTCTTATCCGATCTTTATTTTCTTGATGAAAAGTAAAAAGACTCAGTGACATTGCTTGATTGATTGATCATTACTTCGAGATGGAGTTCCATTTCACATTGCAAAATGAAAGTCCTTCATCCAACATGAAATTCAATTTATTGTCCGACGCGTTTCGGTTATCCACTCATCATCATGAACAGTATGATCATATCTACAAATAACTACAATTAGAATAAGTTTATGAGACTTAAAATTAAAAACTTTCATCTCTGTCTAAAAATTGTGAAGGAACATCCTCACGCAGAAGACGTACAAAAGTGAAAAATGTAAAAAAGTGAGTGAAAAGTGAAAAAGTTATAGTGCTCTACACGCTTCCGTTCAACGCAACATTCAACGGGCATGTTCACGAGCACAAGCGTGTGAATAGGCTGAACGTGCCCGCACCCGTGATTGTGAAAGTGCTCGTCGCTGAACGAAAGAATGTTGGTTTTTTGACAAAGTTCAAGGAATAAATGTGGAAATGTGCTTGTGCGTGTGTACTGTTTACACGCGAGAGTTCGCGAGAATCAATTGAAAAATATTTTTTTTTCTCGATCTTATTGGGTGGAGTAATAGAGGTAGTGGCCGCCATAATATTGACCGAGGTGCTTGATTTCCGAGCAGCTTTCCGATCTGCGTGGCGCGTATCTCTATGTACCATTTGACGGTTGACTTTGAAAGGCTGATGATAGAATTTGATCATTTGGAATCAAATGCCGTCAAAACAACATGGTCATCATTGGCAGCGTGGTTCCACCCATCCTCATCAAAAAACATTATACTTTGTTGTATTTACAACAAATGGAGAAAATAGCCGGTCAATTGGTTCTGTTTGCCTGTAGTTTCCATCACTCAAATGATTCACATCAATCAATAATAACTGTTTTATCCTGCTTCATTTGGCCATAGGTAATTCTTCCAATTTGCCATTCTCCACTCACAACGCCCTCCCGACTCGGATCAAACATTGTTTCTGATTTTCAAAATCACATTTGGATGACACTGTTCTTAATTGCAAAACACCACTATCAAAAGATCAACAGCCATCCCACACTCACAAACAAAACAAGGAAAATAAAGGAAAAGATCACTTTCCACAAGAACTAGGTCCACATTGAGAGTCTGCTTTCTCAACTAACTGAACTCTCACAACCAGCTAGTCTTTACTTTTATGCTATGTTTTTGAAAATCTTTCTAGACTATTTCAATACAGGGTAACCCATACTTGAAGTGGCAAACCTCACCAATAAAAATATAAAGCCGAATCACGGTTCGTGAAAAATACAGTGTTTAAATTTCTGAAAAACAAGAAATAATTGGATATTTAGAAAATCACTCAAGGTGAACAATTTGAAACCGACTGAATACAGTCTCAACCTGCTTCTAAAAAAATGGCATTGACAGCAAAAACGGATTTGCTTAAATAATACAAAAAACTGTAAAATACCCAATACTTTTTATTGTCTATGATACAGATACACTTGACTTTTTATGGTTTTGTCCTAGGAATTCTAGGTCTTGCTAATTCCAGGATTCTTTCTGAAGGCATGTATTCCAAAGCGTTTGGACTGACCTTTGAAGATATCGTGACCCAATTTTTTGGGGGAAAATGGAGATCTCGTTTTTTGGTCATCATTCTTGGTTTGGCCAATGCTCTAATTCTCTTCGTTGCTTCATAGTTCAATGCTGATTTCTTCACGGGCGCTACAAAGTTCTCGTTTGTTCTTGCAGGTAGAGGTCTTTCTCGATAATTGTTCATGATTGGAAAAGGGTATTATACGAAGAATTTGATTAAAAAATGATGAATGATGCAGGTAGTATCTGGTTTGATGTGACATACGTACTTGTCAAGGTTTGGGTATGTTCCATGTAATAATTTATTATAACCCAACATATTCCTGACTTTAAAGGATATTCTTCGTCTTTGCATCTTTTTTGGAGAATATTGTTTCCGATAATTCGTTTATATTCTCCAAGAAGGATGCAGAGAAGAAAAAAATATTTTTGTGGTAAATTGCCTTTTTCACCCCTCTGCCATAATATCATGTGTTGAGGGGATCAATAGGATTTATTACAAGTGGGTTTTTAATTTCAATCAGTTTGAGTGTCTCCTCGGGTTTTTTGATCATGGATAAGTGATTACTTCGAAGGTGCACGTGATTTGAGTAGTCTAGAAAATATGTAATCTTGACTGGTTCGGTCATAAATAGGTATAGTTCAGGAAACGAAGACCAAAAAATGCCAGATAAAGGAAAAAATTGGTGTATTTGCGAACTCTGGTATAAGTGTAGGTTAAGGTGACCTGAACAACATACTAAAAGTCCTGATCGGTGGTGGGCAAGCTAAAGTGGAGGGAGGTCTCTGTTGGTAATTTTTCTAGGTTTCTCTTGAATAACTTGAAAACGAGACGAACCAGCAAAAAAATACTGGAGTATTAAATTATTCTTTGTAAAATTTTCTACAAAAAAGGTTTCATGTACTTTTTCGCTAGAAGAAGAGAATAGACTGGAGAAAATGGATTAATGTTAAAGAAATCAGATTTTCATATTATGAGAATATAAATTGAGTTTTAACTGCTTCCTCTGACGTGCCACCGATACACTTTCACTGTCATTGACTCCACTCTTTACTGTGTCAGTTGGTTTACTAAGAGCCTCCGTAAACCCCCATTTATTGAGGTCTAAGCTAAACACTCGACCTTCACTCAACCCTTCCAGTTTGGTACGCCACTGATTGAAATTTCGAAATTTTGGGCTCAAATTCAGATTCTGCTCTGAAAGTTCATGCGATATATGAAATCTCATGATTTTTGTATGAACGGGTTCAGAAATATTAAGGAAGACTTTGGGGTGCCCCATTTGAAAGGGCGTAGCTCCCGTAGATAAAATTTCTCGTCAAATTTGTAAAGGAACTTTTTTTATGAAAATCCCTCTCCCTGATACCACCATTTTTTTCCTCTATTTTTCCTTCGTTGCCTGGGCTGGTATGTACGATAATAACAAAAGAAACTTCCAATGTGTTATTCACAGTGGGATTTTTTCAAGATTTTTGCTATGAATTAGGTAAAACAAGGATGAGGATAAGCAGTATTTTTCTTCTTGATAGAAATGTCTCATTGAACCAAAATGAATCTCGTTCACGCCGCGAGCAACAACTCTAGGGTTTTCTGATTGATTTGGAACAAGCTGAAGACAAATTTAATTTGGAACTCTTGAGAAAACAGCTGTTTGGAAAGATAACTTTCATTTTCACAGTTGTTACCAGATAAATCTTGGAAATAGTGAGATCGTCCCAGCCGGGATTCATTATTAAACAGTTGATGAGAATTTGATTGTTGGCTTCTTTTTCTTTTCAAATTTCAATTTGAGGCGAAGTTGCTTGTTCTTTGTCAAGAGATGTGTGGGATGTTTGTGAAATTCCAGAATTGTTTTTGGATATTGTATGAGTAAGTGTGAGTACATTGATGCCAATTTGACTTGTTTCATTTTCAAAAGACTGTGAATAGTAATTCACGTCACTAAGGACCGGGACTTTCACATTCGAATAAATAAAATAATAACTAACTGTCAGATAACAAATGGAGCGTTACCATGGCGGGACCAATTTGGAGGTTCTGAGGGAATAAAATCGACTACTTGAATCTGAAAGTACCGGGCCTAAGGCGGTAAATTACTTTTTAAATTACGAGTCGAGATTTTTATGGACGAGGCGACGAAGGAGCCGACTTTGGGATTTCTAGACAAGTAGTTTAATGACATTTAACTGCTGTGTATTGTACATTGTTTCGTTTCATACTGTGATAATTTTTTTTAATCGGTTCAAAGTGCATTCTTGTCAAACCATACACTTAAAGTGGCAGTCTGCCTCACATTCTTACCATGAGATAGCGCCAGTCAAACCATGTCACCACTTGGGTAATAGATACGTTATTTATATGTTACCAACATTCTATGTCAAGTTATTGATAAAAATCATGAGATGGTGCTAGCCAAACCATGATGCTACCAATCCAATTTCACAATTTTTGATGATGCAAAATGTCATTCTTGGAGTAGTCAAGTCATTTTTTTTCACAGTCTCTGATGATGTGAAGTGTCATTCACCGGACTGGTTTTGAGTCCGATCAATGATACTTCACGGTAAAGTATGAAATGAATATAGTTTTTTTCCTACTGTACTGTGAAGTATCATATAACGGACTGGTTGCTGGTCCGCTAAATGACACTTTGCATAATCAAAGTGAAATTGCATCGGTAGCATGGTTTGGCCGGCTCTTATGGTTTTCATTGATAACTGGACAAAAAAAGTTGGTGACATAACTAACCTATCAATATTACCTGATTGTTAGCATGGTTTAACTGGCACCATATCATGGTTTCACCTAATAACTTGACATTAAATTTTGCCAACATAAGTAACCTATCTGTATATTACCTGAGTGGTGACATGGTTTGACTGGCGACATCTCATGGTGAGAATGTTAGATAGACTCTGCCACCGGTGGTGGCTTTGACAATAAGAAATAACTTTTTCTCCTAAATCGATCAAAGAAAACTGTCACGGTAGGAAACAAAACCATGTACGATATACAGCCGTTAAATGTCAATAAATTACTCGTCTAGAAATATAAACATCTTGACTCGTAATTTGAAAAGTCATTTACCGTAACGTGAATAGCTAATGTTGTTATATTTCATATTTTATTGAAAAGTGAAGTCTTTTACTGTCTAGTCTTGTATTGTGAACTGTCAAATCTCAACATAATTGACATGGGTATATTTTTTTTTAATGGTAGACCCTATACAGAATAAATATTTAAGCTACTCATCAGAGTAGCAAGTTGGTATAACCATGTTTTGAATTATTGTAAATCTCTAACATCAAGATCGAGATTATGACAAAGGCGTTCATTATTTTGTTAGTTTTAGTTCTGGAATAATAACCATAAAAAAAGGTACTTCTTAAGTCTATAAAACATTTTTTTTCTGTGGAATGTCTGTTTTTTACCGACAAACTTGAAGGGGTCAATATTTAATAAGATCGGGGAAACAAAAAAGTAATTTCTTAACAGGTCAATATCTTTGAGTCATTCATAACCAGTCCAGTCAATGATAAACTATCAAGATGCTGTACAGAACTGTTACTCATTTATAATCCATGTTTCCTCCTACTCAAAACTTTTTTCATCAAATTTGGTTTATGAAGAAACATTGTAGGGAAAAAATTGTTCTGTCGTATTCCATTATAGTCTATGTATATAATTTTTGATATTATGTCTGTCAGTTATTAGAGCTCGTGAATCTTATACTTTGTCCTGAAAGTTTTGGTTGAAAATATTTGTCCAAGCTTTTTTTTCTCCATTATTACCACTTCATCGTTGGTTTTCTATCTTCCATTTTATCCAAATCATTATATATTTTGAAAGAATCCTTCATTATATTCAACGTGAAATGACTGATTTTCAAAAGTCAAAAACTTAAAAATTATCTCTTTTCAATTTTCACCATCAAGTATGTTGGTTTCAATCATTCATACTGTACGTTTGCTTATACTACTCCACACTACGACGTTATTGTTTTGTATTTCTTGCAATAAACGCTTCCTAACTGTTTGCAAAAGTTGCAAAGATCCAAGGACGATTCCATTCAGGAAGCTTATATTGCTTTTTTCTCAAACGATTTGAACCTGACTACTCTTTTCCAGCTTGTAACGCTCTGATCCAAGACGAACAAGTCTTCACACTTCGGAACTTCAACAGACGCTCCAACTGCTCCTTGAGCTCACTGTTTCCAGCAGCTGTCAAGGTAATGAGCATCAACGTCGCAATCACGCCAGCCAGAGATAGAGGAGTTGAATTTGAGACGGGAACTATCCATAAGGTTCGGTCAGAGGTATTGCATGCTATAGTTGATAGTTGTACTATCATTTGGTCATGTTGTTGGGTTGACCAGATATTTATTTTTGTTTAATAATATTGCATGATGGCATGATAAATCAGAATGTATGTTGAAGCTTATTCAAAGATAAAGAAACAGAGTTTCAGACTTCCTTCGTCTTTATTTATTTGATTAACAAAACGTTTAGATCAATAGTATCTTTGATCGAAACGTCGTAGGAACCAAAAAAATAGACTATAGAAGTCCGAAGCTCTGTTTCTTGCTCAAGATCCGAATCGCCTGTAATCTCCAAACAACTTGTTCAAAGCTTAAGTTTGAACCTATAATCAATAATGTATTAGAAACCTCAACGTCACTAGTTGGAGTGGTGTTATCGCTGACATTATTCGTCTAAAGGTCCTAAAACTTTCTGACCAAGCTGATACGTAACCGAGAACATGAGAATCTACAAAATGTACAACCCCTAGTCTGAATTATTGATACTTAACTCCCACTCACAGAGCAAGATACGATAATTTTATGCTAGTTAAGTTTAACTTGACTTGAAGTCTCACTGATGCCTTGTTGCGTTCCAATAAACATGACGGCCTGAAGACACGATGCGTCACGCACTTGAGCTGTACCAGGGTCACTCACTCGTTCCTGGAAAGCAAATATGATAGTTATGAGTGTCATTATTAATGTCATTGTGAAAGTGAAGTGTCAAATTATCACGCAAGAATTTAAGCGCAAGCTTAGCTCAAGCACTCTCAGTCCTGCAACTATCAAACCTCTCAATTGGAAGCCACGTTGGCTAAGCTTACCCGGAACTCAGAGTTCTGGAGCTTTGGGGGGGGTTTATTTAAAGTGGGCGCCAGAGATTCGTGCAGGTGAATCCCAACCTTCGAGATCTTCTCGATTCCAATTGAGTTTATTTAACAATTAACGAAAGAAAGTACGTAGCTGCCTTACTTACCGCCGACAAAACCAGGGATCAGGACTACCAACTCTCAAATCAAACTAGTTAATTAATTCCCAAGACACTCGCGTATATTAAAATCCAAAAATCCAATATTATCTTACACAGAAGTACCGTGCCTACTTGCAAAGTACTCAAAACATACGTCCGTATCGTATGTACAAGAAATCGGTAAATAATAAACTTGTATTTTCCAAAACTCAGTTCAACTATATGTGCAATTTATGTAATGAATCGGCATCAAGAAAAAGGTTCAGTACAAATCCGATCATTATTAATTAAAAACGCTATAACCTTAATAACGTTATTCTGTCAAATTTTTATAATCCAACAAGCGAGCAGTTGAACCGATTAATTTATAAAAAGATCACTCACAAACTGAGTTGCCGCTATGTGACGTCACAACGCTTCACAAAAGTATTCATAAAAAAAAAATAGATAAATCTCGACCGACCGTAACACTGACGTAAATAAAACAATATATAGATACGGCTCACCGCAACAGCTCGCTAGGTTCTTTACTCCACCAAAAACCAAGAAGAGAAAAACCCCAAAACAGTCCGTGTAGGCTGTACTGTACCAGTTCCCCAAGCAGATAAACGATCTTGACCGGTTTTTTTATTCAAGCTTCACTCAACAACTCCTCAAGGATTGGTAATTAATCCCATGCTCAGGTTCGGCAATTAAGCAATTAGCGTGGAGTGGATCAATCACGGTCGTGGTAGGAAAGAAAACACCCTTAACGTGGTACTTACATCAGTGGAAGGTGTACATCGTCTTAGGCCTGAATAGACTATCTTGGGGTTACTTATTTTTCTACCCCTGGAGCTAACACATGGAGATGCTAATGTCTCCCAACTTCCAGCCGTTCGCTACCAAAGTCGAGTTCGAAAAAAAAGATACGTTAAATGAAAACTGACATCAGACATCAGCGACGTACAAGACTTTTAACTAGTGCGCTGTTGCCAGTAAATCAAACGACTACAGGGGAGATCGAAAAAGTACATACCACGTTAATGTTGATTAATAGTAATGGGTCAAGCAGTGATAACGCTTTTGGCCCGTGATAACTCCCCCTCTCCTTAGACAGGAGAAAAACTAGGATAGATTTTCGACGATAGGCCGAGACAAGATTAAAACGAGACAAGAAAACCTTAAAGATGAGCAATTCGGACTCAAGCAAAACAGAAAACAATAACCAAAGAAAAAAAAGTGAAAAGACGCCCCTACTGTCGGAGGACAACACGACAACAAACCCTACTGATCCAGACCTATCAGATTCGGAAAATCACATGAATCAGCTCTTGCAGTTTGAAATTCCGTAGATGTTTTGTGGAATTCCTAACCGGCATTGCGTAACCTCAATGGGACTGAGGATACCTCGTGTACCGGTCTTACAAGAGTTGACCACGCGCATTCACCCAACGTCCGACCAATCCAAACCAGCATGGAGTGAGTAGACTGAGGGAGTCTAGTATAGCACAGAAGACTATACCAACTCTCACCTCTTTAACCCCTTAGACCCACTAAACTACAGGGAATGAGTTTGACCGAACTCATTACGCGGATTGTACTATAGCGTACTACGCTGATGAGTGCTCTCTACGGAAACACCAGGTGGCCTCAAAAATGACGGGTTATAAAAGCTCCACATGGATTAAACAGAATTAATTTAAACAAAGAGAACCACCGCAAGAAAACCAGCGCTGACGGCCTCTGGAATCCAGCACTTAGAGGGCTTCTACCTCATCCAGAACCCGGAGTAAGGGTATTCTGCACAACCCCCCAAACAGGGTCCATAGCCTCGTAAAAGAGGGAAGACAAAAACGGAATAACGAAGAAAAATAACCGGATACGGGGCTGAGATGAAACGCAGTAGCTATGCCTCGTGGAGTCCATGTCGTGGAGGAGCTTCAAACGGTTCAATACCCCTAACCCACACCACTAGGAGTACCACCCCAGCAATAGCCCCCTACGCCCATCCTCCCGCATCCGATATGCAAAAGAAGCTCTTGATACCACCAAAAAGTGCAAGACAACACGACGGAATAAACGTCATAAACCAAAAAGTCACAATCGGGAAAAATATAACCGCATAGGTTAACGCCAAAATCAGTAAATGTAAACTCAAATAACCACAAAAGTTTACGAAAGTCAGAATCAGGGAATGTCAAAATTAGTGATGTGCACCATAACCAACAGGACTCAAAAACAGGCTTAGTTACGCAACAACCTGTATAGACATGCATTAGACAGACTGAAAGTCTAAAATCGGCAATCACCAAACAACAGCAAGGTTTCAGTTAAAATCCCAATAAATGGCGAGATTTCAGCATTCATCAAACCAATCAACACAATCCAAAACAATGCTGAAACTCAACGAGGTGCTACAATCCAAAATCCTTCAAAAAGGAAAAACGCACATCGGCAAAACGATCGCAGACCTCCCAAAACCAATACCATCGGCAATGTCACCGAATCCAAACCAATTGACGATGTGTGGCTATACCTGGCCATGAGTCATCACCTGACAACAGTCTCAGTTTTAAAATCCATACAAAAATGGCAAGAATCCAGTACCAAACTACCAAAAGCAAGCACAGAACCACTGAACTCTCAAATGAAGTAAATATGAACTGAAAAACCTCCTAAGAGAAAATACACATTACTCAGGCTATAAACTTCCCAAGACTGAAACAAATGACAACCGTAGCCAAGCAAGCCAAAAAAAAACTTTATAGAATCAGGGTCCATAAAATACATGTCAAAAAAAAACGTTACCGCAACCTCGAATGCGCATCCACCATAAGGTGCGGAATCCATATACGCACACGAAATTCCTGCTGAAAAGGGATGATTAGGACAAACTACTTGAAGTGTATTATCAGGTTAAGAGTGGTTGGACTTGATATAAATAGTCCCGAGGAACAGGAGGTGAAATCCAGATTCAAGGGAGTGCCACAAGATTCCTAGGGTGCAGAATCCACTGATGTTCACGAAGTTTTTGTTAAAACGGGACGATTATGACAAACTATCAGGCGCACAATACCGCCCTGCCGGAACGCATCATAATATACCGTGATGGAGTTGGCAAGGTATGTATGCTGTCCATTTGCTAATTTAATTTTGGTTTCCTCACCTGCAATCGGGAGTGCAGGTGAGGAAACCACCGCAAGTACTTACAGACGGGGTGTATACTTCAGTGCCCAACCAAGACCTTCAAGTAAACACAGTACTAGTTCACGATATGGTCCGGGTGAGAAGGAAAAAAAAACAAAAGGGTGTTTACCACAAATGAGCGTACCGGGATAAAAAAAAGGTACTCACAACAAAGAGTGAACACTTGGAAAACATCCAATGTACAAAAGAGGCACTAGCCCTGAAAATGGAAGGCAGGGTTCTTACATATTTCAACATGACATTGTACAGTAATGGATTGAAAACTTTTAACACTTAACTAGACCAACTAAAAATCAGGAAAAATGGAATTCGACAACCCCGAAAATGGATGGCAGGGTTCTGACATATTTCAACATGACATTGTACAAGACACCTGTGTCGGTCCTTCAGTAAATTGCTGTGTGTTATTCAGTTATCCTGATTCAGTTTCAGTCAGAAGTAGAAGAAGTTAGAATAACTGAAGTGGGTTAAGTCCCGGAAGACACTCATATTCGTAAAAAGCTGGTGGCAATAGGAATCAGAAGTGAATCTGGGTGTCCAGGATATATTTTGACGGACGGCCACCTGAAGAGTGAACACTTGGAGGACTTGTACCTCCGGCAGTTTTCCGCCACGGACCTATTCCTCCGCCTGGCACCGTAAGGCTACTCAACCAAATGAGCGTACCGTGATAAAATGGTACTCACAACAAAGAGTGAACACTTGGAGGACTTGTACCTCCGGCAGTTTTCCGCCACGGGCCTATTCTTCCGCCTGGCACCGTAAGGCTCTCACTCAACCAAAAGTTGGATCCAGGGTAGAAAAACAATTTCCAGGTCACAAACATACAAAGAGGTCAACAAATACAAAAACATCTCACGGCTCTCACTCAGCAAATGACAGTCACTCAACATACACTCCCATCTCGCTTTTCCCGTCGATTTGATTCAGAGGCAGGCAGTCGTCTGACCTGTACATAACTCTATCACAATAAGTTCAGCGGTACTCCTCAGCTAGTCTGACCTGTACATAACTCTATTACAATAAGTTCAGCGGTACTCCTTAGACAGTCTGACCTGTACATAACTCTATTACAATAAGTTCAGCGGTACACCTCAGCTAGTCTGACCTCTACATAACTCTATTACAATAAGTTCAGCGGTACTCCCCAGACATCTACCCGTCTCCTGCACAAAATAGAAGGGTTGGCTAAGAGAAGACTGGGTGAAACTTATCCAGATTTCCAGTTACAAGAATAGAGGGAAATATCCAAACATGATACACCAACTGACTGATGAACGATCACATCACATGAAACTTGACAAAATCTCAAATACAAAATATATCAAACATTCCAAGCCGCAATATAGGTTATATCCATCAATCACAAACACAGTCCGCACACAAGTGTGATTTAAGAGCGGCAGATCCGATCAAACGGTCAAAGTCGTCGGCAAGCAGCACCCTTGTACTTGAAACTAGCTGATGGCCTTACAAAATTCCCCCTCTCCCTAGAGAAAAAAAAAAAATTCGAAGAGGCTAACAAAACCTCGTCAAAATTCAAAAATCCCAAGAAAAGAACAAAGGTCCCAGTAAAAAAAACTATTTCGTCAGGCTTCAAAATTTAACTTATTATTTGTTTTAAACATTATAACCACGTTGGGCGCCAAAATTTATCACGCAAGAATTTAAGCGCAAGCTTAGCTCAAGCACTCTCAGTCCTGCAACTATCAAACCTCTCAATTGGAAGCCACGTTGGCTAAGCTTACCCGTAACTCAGAGTTCTGGAGCTTTGGGGGGGGTTTATTTAAAGTGGGCGCCAGAGATTCGTGCAGGTGAATCCCAACCTTCGAGATCTTCTCGATTCCAATTGAGTTTAATTAACAATTAACGAAAGAAAGTACGTAGCTGCCTTACTTACCGCCGACAAAACCAGGGATCAGGACTACCAACTCTCAAATCAAACTAGTTAATTAATTCCCAAGACACTTGCGTATATTAAAATCCAAAAATCCAATATTATCTTACACAGAAGTACCGTGCCTACTTGCAAAGTACTCAAAACATACGTCCGTATCGTATGTACAAGAAATCGGTAAATAATAAACTTGTATTTTCCAAAACTCAGTTCAACTATATGTGCAATTTATGTAATGAATCGGCATCAAGAAAAAGGTTCAGTACAAATCCGATCATTAATAATTAAAAACGCTATAACCTTAATAACGTTATTCTGTCAAATTTTTATAATCCAACAAGCGAGCAGTTGAACCGATTAATTTATAAAAAGATCACTCACAAACTGAGTTGCCGCTATGTGACGTCACAACGCTTCACAAAAGTATTCATAAAAAAAAAAAAATAGATCTCGACCGACCGTAACACTGACGTAAATAAAACAATATATAGATACGGCTCACCGCAACAGCTCGCTAGGTTCTTTACTCCACCAAAAACCAAGAAGAGAAAAACCCCAAAACAGTCCGTGTAGGCTGTACTGTACCAGTTCCCCAAGCAGATGAACGATCTTGACCGGTTTTTTTATTCAAGATTCACTCAACAACTTCTCAAGGATTGGTCATTAATCCCATGCTCAGGTTCGGCAATTAAGCAATTAGGGTGGAGTGGATCAATCACGGTCGTGGTAGGGAAGAAAACACCCTTAACGTGGTACTTACATCAGTGGAAGGTGGTCATCGTCTTAGGCCTGAATAGACTATCTTGGGGTTACTTATTTTTCTACCCCTGGAGCTAACACATGGAGACGCTAATGTCTCCCAACTTCCAGCCGTTCGCTACCAAAGTCGAGTTCAAAAAAAAAGATACGTTAAATGAAAACTGACATCAGACATCAGCGACGTACAAGACTTTTAACTAGTGCGCTGTTGCCAGTAAATCAAACGACTACAGGGGAGATCGAAAAAGTACATACCACGTTAATGTTGATTAATAGTAATGGGTCAAGCAGTGATAACGCTTTTGGCCCGTGATAAAATAACAAACTAGTGTGTTATAATCCATGCATATGCAGACGACGTGGCAATCCTGTTAGTGGGCAAAAGCTTGTCAACTATCAGTTAAATCATGGGATCTGCATTGAAGATTCTTTCCAAATGGGCAGGACAGAACGGTCTGGGAGTAGATCCCGATATAACAAATCTAGTACTGTTCACAAGGAAATACAAAGTGCCCAACAGAAAAACGCCCACATTCGGGGGACAAACTCTTAGGCTTTCCAACAAGGCAAAGTACCTAGTTATCATCCTAGACCATTGAGAAAGTCAATGTCCTAGACTCAAAGCTCTCCTGGAAAAGAAACACAGAGGAAAGAATGAAGAGATGCCTCAATGCATTATATTTATGCAGGAGAATGATTGGCAAAAAATGGGGATTGAAGCCGCACATTATCCACTGGATGTGTACAGCGATCGTGAGAAACATAATCACCTACGAAGCCGTGGTGTTACGATTATATTTCTTCAAAATTTAATTGGTGAACATATTGGGGTTTAATTGTCACGATTTGATATAAGGGGATATACTATGGTCAGTATGTACTGGAGTCAAGATTAGAATGAATAGTTGTACATGAGCTGCTGGCAATTGTTTAAAAAAAAAATATGATAACCACGAAAAGAATAACAAAGTAGAAGCAAGCTGAAAAATATCGTCGGTCAAGAACAAGCCAAGAATAATTCTTCGGAATTAAAGTATCCACGATAAGGTGGGATTTATCTTGACGACGAAAAGGTGACTGAATACAGAAGTCGAATATTCTGCACGAATTCCCATTTGGGGAAGATTTTTATTGGAAGCTTGTGCCTGCAAGAAATTATTCTATTTTGGTGTGGAGCAGCATAGTCGGAGTAGACGGAGTACGTACTGACTGTACTGTCCAATAAGAGTACTGACAAAGAAGTTCTGGGCCATTGCGAAATACCTATCCAGCATTCTACTGACTGTACTGTCCAATAAGAGTACTGACAAAGAAGTTCTGGGCCATTGCGAAATACCTATCCTGCATTCAACAGCACTGGCAATAGAGATATCTAGCAGCCTATGGTTCCAGTTCTACCAGCATAACACCCAGCTAAGTAAACTTTTATTTGCCTGAGTGAAGTTTACCATTCTGCCCATTTGCAAGACGTTATCATGTCACTGTCAAATTTTCATATTTTAATTTGATTGCTATATTATCTTCTTTTGGACATTGGTATTGCGTACATACTATTCTAGAAAATCGTCATTATCTAATTTGTTCGCTTTCCGCAATTGCGTTAAGTAACTAGTATTTTACTTTGTTTATGATCCTAGTTTACACGTACCCTTTTCCAAAGTAAATTCTTATTATCTTTGTTTTCAAAAATTATTGTTCGCGAATTCAGGACAATATATTTGCCAGTCTCATAGGACAAAATTCTGAGGTTTTATTGACTGATATTATATTTACTCTGAACCGTTCCTGGAGGTGAGGACAATCTTCATTTTAATAAATATAATATTTAAACGATAAATTCCTTCACAGACTGTAGAGATAAATATTGCTACGGAAGTAACTGTGGATCTGCAGTTGGTGGATGTCTTTTGCCTGTGCTGAGTGAATCCGGAAGACGAAAGGCATCGTGGACAAAAGAAGTTTTCAGGGTGAGAATACCTTTTCCTTTATTTTGTCCATTTTGCCACCACCAACTCAGGCGTATTTTGTAATACCGTGAAGTAACACCTTAACGCGAGAAAAAACGGTATCATATTTTTGGCGCCCAACTCAAAAGAACCACAATAAAAGTTACGACAGTTTTGAAATTCTTCAAACATGTCTGTCAAATTGTATCCGGAAAGACTTATCAAGGAAGAACTTGAATATGAAATTAAAATAAGAGGTGCAGTACCTTCAGGCACTGTGAAAGACCTCACGAGTACTTTGAAGCAGTTAATTAAACTTCAACAAGAAGGTCATACTTTCAAGTTATTCTATGATTTTGATGTTAAGGATGAATTAACGATTTGTAAGACAAAAATTGATGAATTGAAGCAAATTTTAACTCAAGAGTTCACATATACACTTTCACGGAAATTAGAATCTAAACTGGCACATATTTTGGTTCGGATTGAGAATATTTCTCCGAAGGAAAACGATGAGAGAGTTGAACGTTCGGAGTTACTATCAGCTGCTTTAGAGTGTTTATCAGCGTTTGAAAAAAAGCATTCCGATTTCACAAAGCCTAAAACGACCAACCCGATTGACATTGATTTTCATAGTAGTGGTATGTTGTTGGAAGGAAGTACTTCTACACCGGTTAAAGGTCAATTAGGTAATGTGGATGAAGATACATCGAAAATAACTCAACGAATGTCTAATGTGTGTATAAACTCAAATATTGATATTTCGAAATGGGGACTCAAATTCAGCGGAGAATCGGACGCATTTGGTTTAAACGCATTTTTGGAAAGAGTAAACGAATTAAGGGAATCAAGAGGAGTCACAAGTCAACAACTCTTTCGAAGTGCTGTAGAACTATTCGAAGGTAAAGCTCTAATTTACTATCGTTCATTGAGGGATAAAATCAATGACTGGGAAACGCTATGCAATTATTTTAGGGATGAATTTTTGCCTAGAGATTTTAATGAAAAAGTATGGGAACAAATAAAATCGAGAACTCAAGGAGACAAAGAAAGTATTGCTATTTATGTCGCTTATATGAATAATTTATTCAGTAGACTTACGATCCAGGTAGATGATTGTGTTAAACTTAAAATTATGCGGAAAAATATATTGCCATTTTACCAAAGCCAACTTCTGTTAGTAGATGTTGATTCAGTCGATGTACTAATAGAATTGTGTCGTAAAATTGAAGACAATCGCAAAGATATTTTAAATTTTCTTCCGCCATCAAGCAGTAAAAATGCGGTAGAAACAGACTTGTCTTATAAAGAAGATAAAAGTTCTAAGAAGAAATTGGACAATCTTGAATTGAAGAAGGTTTCTTTTGTTGACGATAATTTTGATAATTTATCGCTGTGCGACAGTGACGGTGATCATGAGTCGTCACGAAATAGAGCAGAATCAAAGTGCCCAAATCGCCGAGAACGATTACGAAGAAACAGTAGTGCCGAGAGTAGATGTAGCTCAACAGATGGTTATGGAACACGGAATTATACCAGTCATAGAAGAGGAAGAAGACGTTCTGGTGATAGGAATTGGGAAAAATCTAGGAATAGAGTGAGTAGTATTGAGAAAGATAGAGATTCTTCTGGTGATAGAAGAGATTTTTCTAGAGATAGAAGAGATTTTTCTAGAGATAGAAGAGATTTTTCTAGAGAAAGAAGAGATCAATCGAGAGATAGTAGCGATTTATCTAGAGATAGATTTAGAAATATTTCAAACCGAGACTACTCAGCCAATAGATATCGAAATTTTTCAAGGGAAAGATTTCATAATAGAGATTTTTCTAGAGATAGATATCGTCAAAATCCAAATATACATCAGACTCGTAAATATAATGAGAATAATCGCAATTATTCTAGAGAAAGACCTTACAATGAGAAGAACGGTGACAATCAAAAAGATCGTGATTTTGAAATTGTGTGTTATAAATGCCAGGGTAAAAATCACATTGCTCGATTTTGTACCAAAAAGATGGAAAACTTCAATCGAAACAGAATCTAGGCCGTATTCGTGTTTCTGGTGAAGTTAAACCGGTCTCAACAGAAGAAAATGATGTCGTGTTTTCACAAGATGAACTTGATTTTTATAACAATCATAGTAAACCTATTTTGTCTTATATGTTATCGCAAGCAAACCAAAACGAATGTCCCTACTTAACAGTATCAATTTATGGAACTAAAATCGATGGTCTATTGGATTCTGGAGCTAACAAAATATTTTTGGGATTTAAAGGTTATAACATTTTGTTGAATTTTGGAGTTAAATTACAACCAATGTACTCAAATGAAAATTGTCAAGTCGCTAATGGAGATTCAATTGAATGTATTGGGTTCATGTCAATTCCAATTCAATTACAAAATAAAGTGAAGATTTTTAAGTGTTATGTTATGCCACAGTTGAGACATACACTTGTTCTGGGTACTGAATTTTGGATTAAAATGGGAATCATTCCAGATTTAAGAAAGGGAGAATTCCAGTTTTCCACAGATGAACAAAATTTAACAATTAGTTCAATCCAATCAGCTGATGATTTGACACTACAACAACGAGAAAAATTGAATACTTTGGTCGAAAATTATTTTGATTCAGTTAAAGAGATAAAACTAGGATGTACTGATATAGTGGAACATGAAATTATTGTTACAAATAGCCCACCAATAAGATCACGTTATTATCCTGTGAGTCCGCAGATGCAACAGAAAATTGATGACGAAGTAACAAAACTTTTAGAAATGGACATTAGAAGAGCGAAAGTCCATGGTCTTCACCTGTATTAATGGTACCAAAAAGTGACGGATCCTATAGATTTTGCATTGATTTTCGAAAATTAAATGCAGTTACGGAAAAAAATGCGTATCCTTTACCAATAATTAACTCTATTTTGGACCGTTTAGGAAATGCCAGATACTTAACTACGCTAGATATCAAAACGGCATACTTTCAAGTAAAAATGGCGGAGAGTTCAAAAAAATACACTGCTTTTAAAATTCCAGGAAGAGGACATTTTATGTTTAAAAGATTACCTTTCGGATTAACTAACGCACCAGCTACGTTTCAATCTTTAATTGATAAAATATTTGGACCTGAATTAGAACCTTATGTATTCAAATTCTTGGATGATTTAGTTATAGTTACGCCAGATTTCGACAGTCACATGCGTACTTTGGAAGAAGTTTTTAAAAGGTTAAAATCAGCTAATTTGACACTTAACACAGAGAAATGTAAATTTTGTAGGAGTGAACTGAAATATGTTGGTTATGTAGTAAATAGATCAGGGTTATCAGTAGATCCTGAAAAAGTGAGTGCTATAGTTGATATGAAAGCACCACGTACGCCTAAACAGGTTCGTTCTTTTTTAGGGATGATTTCTTACTACAGACGCTTCGTTCCTTGCCTATCAGAAATGGTAGCCCCTCTTACAAATTTGACGAAAAAGAACACTAAATTCAATTGGACATCAGAATGTCAACTTTCTTTTGAGAAAGTCAAAAATGCTCTTGTTAGTGCACCAATTTTAGCCTGCCCTGATTTTGAAAAACCTTATATTCTTCACTGTGACGCAAGTTCGTATGGTCTTGGATGTGTACTTACTCAAGAATATAATGGTAAATGTAATGTTATATGTTATCTTTCGAGAACTTTGAATAAGCATGAAATGAAGTATTCGGTGACGGAGAAAGAACTACTTTGTGTCATATGGGCAATTGAGAAACTACGATGTTATTTAGAATTGGCGGAATTTACAGTCGTTACGGATCATAGTAGTTTGATTTGGCTGAATAATTTAAAAAATCCACAAAGTCGCCTAGGAAGATGGTCTTTACGATTACAACAATATCGTTTTAAAATAATTCACAAGCGTGGTGTTTTACATACGGTTCCAGACTGTTTATCGAGAGCTCCTTTGGGATTGGAAACTATAGATTCTTTCAAATTGGCAAACTCAATCAATTTTGAAAATAAGTGTAACTGGTATAACGGAATGTATGACAAAATTTCAAAGAAACCTTTGAAATACCCACTTTGGCGAGTAGATTCAGATGGTAAAATCTTCAAGTACGTCAATGACAATAATTTCAATGAGCCTTTTGATAAATGGAAAATTGTTTTACCAAATTCAGAAAGATCCAAAATTTTATATGAATGTCATAATGATTCTAAATCTGGTCATCTTGGAGTTTATAAAACTTATAATAAAATACTTAACAAGTACTTTTGGCCAAAAATGAAATCTGATGTCATGAGTTATATCGCCAAATGTCGTGTCTGTGCTGAGCAAAAACCAGAACAGAAGAAAATAGCAGGATTGATGGGTTCAAAACATAATATTACAAGATGTTGAAAGTATGTTTCAACTGATTTGATGGGACCTTTTCCAAGAAGTTCATCGGGACATCGATTTATACTGGTGGTAGTGGATTATTTTAGCAAGTTCACACTAATATTTCCTTTAAGAACTGCTACTGCAAAAAAAATTGCTAAATTTATTGAAGATAATGTTTTTCTAATTTTTGGAGTTCCAGAATTTCTAAGATCTGATAATGGTGGTCAATATAGATCTAAAGAGTTTGAAAATCTTTTAAAAGCTTATAATATCACTTTCTTAACTAATCCATTATATAACCCAGGACCAAACTTTACTGAACGATATAACAGAGTGATAAAGACCATGATTCGTTCGTATATAGACGGCAATCAGAAACATTGGGACAAAAATTTACCTCAACTTTCTTGTGCGTTGCGAACGGCGAAATCTGAAGTTACTAAAAATACACCATATTTTGTAAATTTTGGGTATGAAATGATAACGGATGGTAACGATTATAAGGACATGCGTAAGAGACAATCTTTGGATCAAAGCACATGTATCGACAATACTCAAGAGCATAGTCAAGAATCAGAAGTAGCGGAATCTAAAAGAGTAGTTGGTGGGAAATCAAGCAAACTGAAGGATCTACACATTTTCGTGAAAAAGAGACTTGAAGATGCGCACTTGAAATCTTCTAACAATTATAATTTGCGACATAGACCAGTTCAATTTAAGGAAGGACAATACGTGTGGAAGAAAGAGTATAATCTTTCAGACAAAAGTAAAGGTTATTCCGCGAAACTGGATAAAAAATATTCAGGACCGTATAGAATATCTCGTAAGTTAGGTATAAATACGTATGAGTTGGTGGATGGTGATGGACGAAGTTTAGGGAAATGGAATGTACAGGATTTAAAAGAGGATAGAACTCGTTTAGATGATCAACCTGAACATAGAAAGTCTAGTCGTAGGAAATGTGATGTAGAGAAGTCCTAATATGTTGGTTGACAGCTTGTACATTTTCTCAAAATTTCTTTGAAATTTTCTCTGGAAGAGGGGGGTAATGTTACGATTATATTTCTTCAAAATTTAATTGGTGAACATATTGGGGTTTAATTGTCACGATTTGATATAAGGGGATATACTATGGTCAGTATGTACTGGAGTCAAGATTAGAATGAATAGTAGTACATGAGCTGCTGGCAATTGTTTAAAAAAAAAATATGATAACCACGAAAAGAATAACAAAGTAGAAGCAAGCTGAAAAATATCGTCGGTCAAGAACAAGCCAAGAATAATTCTTCGGAATTAAAGTATCCACGATAAGGTGGGATTTATCTTGACGACGAAAAGGTGACTGAATACAGAAGTCGAATATTCTGCACGAATTCCCATTTGGGGAAGATTTTTATTGGAAGCTTGTGCCTGCAAGAAATTATTCTATTTTGGTGTGGAGCAGCATAGTCGGAGTAGACGGAGTACGTACTGACTGTACTGTCCAATAAGAGTACTGACAAAGAAGTTCTGGGCCATTGCGAAATACCTATCCAGCATTCTACTGACTGTACTGTCCAATAAGAGTACTGACAAAGAAGTTCTGGGCCATTGCGAAATACCTATCCTGCATTCAACAGCACTGGCAATAGAGATATCTAGCAGCCTATGGTTCCAGTTCTACCAGCATAACACCCAGCTAAGTAAACTTTTATTTGCCTGAGTGAAGTTTACCATTCTGCCCATTTGCAAGACGTTATCATGTCACTGTCAAATTTTCATATTTTAATTTGATTGCTATATTATCTTCTTTTGGACATTGGTATTGCGTACATACTATTCTAGAAAATCGTCATTAGCTAATTTGTTCGCTTTCCGCAATTGCGTTAAGTAACTAGTATTTTACTTTGTTTATGATCCTAGTTTACACGTACCCTTTTCCAAAGTAAATTCTTATTATCTTTGTTTTCAAAAATTATTGTTCGCGAATTCAGGACAATATATTTGCCAGTTTCATAGGACAAAATTCTGAGGTTTTATTGACTGATATTATATTTACTCTGAACCGTTCCTGGAGGTAAGGACAATCTTCATTTTAATAAATATAATATTTAAACGATAAATTCCTTCACAGACTGTAGAGATAAATATTGCTACGGAAGTAACTGTGGATCTGCAGTTGGTGGATGTCTTTTGCCTGTGCTGAGTGAATCCGGAAGACGAAAGGTATCGTGGACAAAAGAAGTTTTCAGGGTGAGAATACCTTTTCCTTTATTTTGTCCATTTTGCCACCACCAACTCAGGCGTATTTTGTAATACCGTGAAGTAACACCTTAACGCGAGAAAAAACGGTATCAGTGGTATGTTGGAAAGTCATCGACACGAACTCGAAAGTGAAGATGATCATGAAAGTACAACGGCTGGAAACTCTAAGTACAACAAGAGCCAAGATCAGCACACCGCAGGAAGCTTCAGAGGTCATTCTAAACCTCCTGCAAATCGACTTGTTTATTAAAAGCACTGCCGCAAAGGAAGCTCTCAGACTGAGGGAGGTCAAATTGTGGAAACAGGCAACGAGTGGGCACTCAACCGTGCTGAGGGAAATCTCAAAAGCTATGGATAATCAAGAGGCCAAGCTCCTACAAACGACAACAGACTACATGGTGACCAAGAGCTCTTATGAGAATAAGGAGGTGGTGGTAAAAATACCTGCCAGAGAAGACTGGAATCAAGACTCAATTATAAGGGAGGATCTTAACAGACGCAGCAAAAACATCAATAGGCACAGGAGCAGGGATATACTCAAAGGAACTAAACATCTAAGAGCCTATCAAACCTGAGAAAGGATGTGGTATTCTGCAGGTAGAAATCATTGCCATTGAAGAAGCAGCGAACCTGCTGCAAAGACTGGACAACACAAAAAAAACGTCACAATCTATGCAGACAGCAAAGCAGCGTTGAGAATACTAGAATCAGATACAGTAAGGTCAAAGGTAGTGATGAGTTGACGTGAGGCATTGTCCTGGATCAGGAACAAGAAGCTCGTTCTATGCTGGATTCGTGGACATGGCAATATTGAAGGGAACACGATCACAGATGACTTGGCGATGTTGGGACTAAGAAAGGACGAAGTGGAAATAAATAACAAATCGCTACCAACGTACCAACGATCAAACCATTGAAAGATACAGTAGATAAAAACATGGTAAAGCTACACAGCGACAGGTGGAGCAATCGAAACGACTGCAACACATCGAGAGCTCTGTGGCCAAACTTGGATATGGGAAAAACAGGAAAATCACTAAAGCAGAGCAAATCCTCTATGAGCACCTTTGTGGAAGTAATCACAGGACACTGTGAAATCGGAGCTATGCTCCAAAAATTGGGCCTAGGGACTGATGATCTCTGCAAGGGCTACATCGACGAGGATGAAACGACCTTGAAGACTTGGAGGAAGCGGCAAATGTAGATATCGTGCTGATTTTGAACTTCGTCAACACCATGTGATGGTTTAGAACGATGAAGACCAGAGAAACCATCATCCATTTTTTTTTAAATGTTCATGAATCAGACAAATCAGTCAAGAACTACTTACTAGAAACTCAAAAAACTAATTTAGATTCCAGAGTCGACGCTGGTTTGTCGAGCTTAAAAGTGTCCATGAGAAGGTGTCTTTTGTTTTTCCATATCTCTTCAAATAACGCAACAAAAATGAAAACAAAATCGGTAAATTTAGTTTGCTTATTTCTTGCACGTCCACTGGATCCGCACAAGTTGAGTATCATGTGAAAAATCTTGAGAAAATCAGCACCAATAATTATAAGTTTCCATTATGATGAAGACAGAAGAAAATTCATGTATGTTGAAATGTGACGAAGTCAATGTAGCTGAATCTATTTTATTGAAGTAACAAAAAATTAAAGGAACCATTTTTATCGATTTGGGAACATAAAGTGCAGCTCATGTTATTGATATTAGTTGGGACAATATCAACAACCAATCTTGAGTGAAATGCCCACTCATCCTCAGAAAGTAACCGAAATTACGCTGTGATGAAAGCATGGTCAATAATCATCAAAATATTCTTCCATCATTTGATGAATTATTGACATCCAACTATTTTTTTAGTCTTCAGCCTATTTGTTCTTTGTATTATATTATTGCATGAAAAAAATCCCAGATCAATTAAATAATTGTTTCGTTCGCAATAGCGGATTTTAGACGATAAAACTTCATTGTGTGCGAAATGATAACTCGAGCTGTTATTGCAAAAATGACTAGAAGATCTCTTTCATTTTTAGGTTATTTGATAAAAACGTAATCTTGTCACAATGCATCAATTTATGTCGTTGTTTCGTATTTACGTGTTTATTCTGAATCATTACCAGTGATGTTGTCTCTGGATCTCGTTTCATCGTGTTTCACACAGGCACTGTGAGTTCTCCTTTCTATTTTGTTTATTGGTGAATTATTGACAATTATTTGACGTGCAAATTTGAACCTTCTATCATCTTTATCATTGGTCTTCTCTCATGGATCAAACGGATGTACTCTTTCATCAACAACACACAACTGATTAGTGAATAGCATCATCAAATCAGAACTTATATTGTTCTAATAATGAAAATTATATTTTATCATTCAGTTTTTACCAGGCGAGTTTGTAATAATACCAACAACATCATTATTTTGAAATAATGTTTGTTCGATATTTATGCTTAATATCATTTGAATAAAAATAATAGCATTGGTGATGACCGTCAGTTGAAACTAAATGGTTTTACCAAAGTACCTAAATGGTTATTATTCTTTGACATTCAATATGTTGGATTCATCTGTTTGCAATTAACATTGTTATATTGGATGTCGCTTCACAAATGTGCAGGTTGAGCTACTGTCAATAGCTATTTCTTTATTATAGTGGAAATTTTATCTTTTTGTATTAATAATTGTCTCACTTTCGTGCTTGGCGTCACCTTTTGTTTCACTGACTTATTATAGCACCTTTATCACCCTTGCAAATCTTCAGCATATAGTATTGTGCAGTAGTTGATGCTTTCAGTATAGAAAAAATGCAATTTTGGAATAGCTGATGCTTGGAATATATAGTTCCTTATCATAATTTGTTGTAAACATACTTATGATTTTTTTTCGCATGTTTTTGAGGGGGACACTTGATAGGCGTATAAGCAAAAACTCATCCTTTGAGCAGGGTATAACCACCCCCTGAAATCTTGAATGTACTCACCACAAGTTTTTTTTTTGTTATTGAATAGATATTCAACTTCTCCAAAATAAGAAAATATGATGAGGGACAGAAGATCTTCAGAATTAGCTTTTACTCAATCCTTTTGACGAGGATTTAATTCACCCTAAAGAAAAATGGGAGTGAAATGAATCTTCGGATTGAGTGATGGCTCATTTCGTCCCTGATCATATCCTTTTAGTTCAAGGAAGACTACTCCTGCGGCTAACTATTTTTTAGATAGAAGAAAAAGAGCCTCCAAAATAAGATATCACTCCATTCTAGATTTGGTTAATGACTCTCACCCTGCTCTAGGGCTTGCAGATGAGCGGTTTACTCATACGCCTAATAAGTTCTTTCTCCAAAACAAAGTTGACGTGCCCGATTATTTTATTTTTATATGATATCAAGTGGCCGAAGCATGAATAATAACATTTTTTTCCATAGGCATTGGAAATTGACAAACTAGTAAAGAACTACGTACGATGAAATTTCTATATGAAAACCGACCCCAACTTTACCTGTTGGTTGAAAATTCATCAAAAACTTGAAGAGTGAACAAGTGTACATTTTCATGTTTAGTTCTCAGCTGAAAATGGAATACTTCTTTGATGTAGTACAGTGAGAACTCAAACAGCCAATATTAAACTTTTTTTCATGAAAACAAATTGAACATTCGCGATCTCTCTTTGTAAATTTGTGAGTGCCTTATTATATTATTTCAAAAGAAAAAAATTGAGAAGTTATTCATTTCGTTTTCGAATTATACTTTGATGTATCATTTCTTGAGAAGAAAAAAATTATAATAACTTCATAGATGAGTGGCGAATAACTTTGCCAAAGCTTTTCGAAGTCTCTGGTACATTTTTGAACTTGTTTAAGACATTGAATTATTGTGCCACTTTTATCAACAATCATGGTTAATTACCAAATGATGATCCTTCTACCTTTCCAGTGTCAAAAACGAGGACTGGATGACTATGTTCAAATTGGAGGATCCCTTGGTCTTGACAATGGAAATATGGAAACTGCGGACACACTTTGTGGACTTGATTCCAAACCAGGTAACGGAGAAAAACATGATTCTAAGCTCACTCTGTCATCAACACATCAATTCGAACATCTTATCTGCTGCAGATAAGATGATATGAAGAGGTTCAAATTACAAAACAAACATTAAATCATCAGCCTCATTACTACTGCAAAATGTGGGTACTTGAACTGTCAATCGAATAACACCTTACGATTTGCTAGTAGAATGTGAGCTACTTCTCTGAAAATTTGATCAAGTTGTTGAGTTGGTTTGGTTAGTTAAATCCATTACTACAAATTACTGAAAATTTTTGACATGTTTATGATCAGTTTAACATCGTGCATCTTCAGCATACGGAGTCAGTTGTTCAACTTATCCGTGGAGTTCAAGTAATGAACAGAATTGGACAAGTTTTAATTCAATACTGAAAAGCTCTAATTAAATGTGGTTGGAAACAATTAAAAATTAACTGTTGTCAGTGCCACCAAATCCCAAAATGTTTTGTATCCCCAGACAGACCCGCCCTTTGCGACTTGGATGAAAAATAACTATTTACTCAAAGGGCTTTTTATCAGCCTAAATTCGCACAATTTTCTCTACAATAACTAAACTGATAATGTCCACTTTCTGACCATCACAGAGATATATGATGTCGTTGGAATTTGCGGTTCAACTTGATGTGGACAACTGAAGCTATTCCAAATCTAATAAAACCCAAAAGAAGTTTCGAGAAGAAAGTAAATGAGATTAACCCTGTCAACGAGATTTCCGGTCTCGAAGCTTTGTAAAACTGTAGGTCTCAAGAGGATGACTTATGCCTTGGACGCTTTCAAGGGCTTAATATGGCTCAAATAGGCCTCAGATAATGTGGTTGTGTAATCATCACCTCAACTGAAAACATACAAAATTAAACTATCTGCAATAATATAATTTGGACATAACCTCAGCTGCAGTTATTATCACATTTTCAACAACAATAATTGCTCATCAGAAGTACCAAAAGTAACATTGAAAAACTCATTGACATCATATTGCGAAGTGGAAAAATCAACTTTTTATGAGAAAAGCCATTATTTGATGATAAATCCGTTTTTTTCAGTTCATTTCACTATGAAAAAGATCTAGAGCGTGATTATGACGGACTGTAAGGTCAAAGGCTCCAGTCCCTCAAACTATAAATCACGCTTAACTGTTCAAAGATCCCGGAGCAATCAACGTATTTTTTGTGTTTTTTGAAAAACTTCAACACAACCTCAGACGATATGATATGCATCTTCCTTAGAAAACTTGTTCGTTGAATACATTTTCAATAACATTTCAGAAAAAAATGCAAATTTTTGGATATTTTGTGGAATATTGCCACTGAGTCAATTCGATTATGATCTGGTAATCTCATATTAACTGTAGCCTTAGTTGTGATTTTAACCCAAAAGTTGTAGGTATCTTATGATTTTCGCAATGCAGCACACGAAGGGTTGGAATTTCATATCCGTCAAAAGTATTTTTGGTAGGAAGAAAACAGTTTGAGTACTCAGAGCAATAATCTTTTATTAGTAGCTGGCAAAGCGCTTTCGGCTAATAATAAGCCATCATCAGTGCCCCAACTGAAAGTGATACCGGCATGAGTTACGTTCTTAAACGTTTATCGAAGAGGAAAAGATTTTATATAATAAAGGAAAAAGAAAGAATTTTGTGGTACTCACTGGTCAGTTGTGTACAGTGGACATTTTTCATCAATTTGACCATCATTGGGCCCCTTTCTACTTCTACATTACAAAGCTTACTACAATTTTTCCATTTAAGTGAGGAAATGAGTTGACGTCAAAAAATGACAAAAGAGGAACTACATATCAAAAATTATACAGAGTGCTACTTAATGATAGACCATAATTCCAAAGGCGCATTCCTGTACCAAATTAGAGTAGAAAAGGTCTTACGAACATGTGTCCGAACTAGTCTGGTTTTTGGTAAACAGATACTCAATGATCTTTCTGCCGATTTTGTTGAATTTTGGCAGAGTTTTGCGGTGGGACAACAAAACAACGTTTCGTCGCAACGGGCAAAGTAGACTTGATAATCAATTTTTTAACATGAATCCGATCTTTTCCCGAACCTTCAACACCCTGTATCTCGACCTAATTGAATTTGTTTCAGCAATTTGCTTTGAAATTACGGCCTATCATCAAGTGACATCCTGCATACAAAAATATACAGGGTGGGTCAGTTTTATTCGGTAATATTTTAAACTGAGATTCTACCAATTAACCACTTTCAAAGATTTGATTTGAATCAGTTAAGACTACAATTTTTCATGATTCAAATTACGTTGAGGCTAACTTTTTGTTCTCATCTGAAAGACGACGAAATCCCCTCTCGAATCATGACAAGAACCTTAGAAACAATTCGGCTGCCCCATGACAAAATACACTAAGTGACATTTTTCGTAAATTTGAGTTGATCAGCCCGTTGGATTCACTGTGTTATGCTGCACGTTTTGGTATTTTCAAAAGGTCGATCAGAGAATAAATAAGAAAGTTACGGGCCCTGCAAAACACAGTTAGTGACAACTTTCAATCAGCTGTACCACAGCAAAACCCAGTAAGTATCAAAAACTACGTCAAAACACAGTAACCAACTGGTAGTTACTGCATGTGTTTTGTTATGCTTTATCTGGTTACTGTGTTTTGCAATGGTGGAGTTATATACAAATTGGTCATCTGAATTTACTGATGATTCATAATCCCACTACCCTCCCGGACCAAAATGAGAGAGGTGAGAAACGATCTAGTGAATCAAATTATGAAATATTCAATTGGTTATTCCTGATTAATTCAGTAAGCTGGTGAATGATCATTTTTCCTTAATCAACGAACTTCGTGACAGTTTTTCAGCTTTCTTCAAACGAGATGATTATTTTTTCCTTTTTATAGAATATCGACGAACTGCCATTGTTTCCAGTTGTGAAATATGAAACTTCACTATGGTTCACAGGTCGAGAGGGAAAGGAAGAACAAGATGATATACTAAGAGAGGTCATTACTGTGTTTTACACCGAAATAGTGTCCGGTATAAACCAAGCTCAAAACACAGCAAAGGTTGTTACTGTGTTTTGATGCAGTATATTGCTCCCACTTGCGCATCAAATAGATGTCAAAACCAGTTTTTCAATTGCCAAACTACTTTATTTTTGCTATTTCAGTTGAGAAGGGTGGTAAAAAGTTAATCGTAATGTGTATCTATGATTACCTGATGCACTCGAAAGAATATGTTCATGAATAAAGTGCGGATTGTCAAATTCACTGAAAGTAAATTTTTTCCATTTTAACTAATAGCGTTTTCGATTGGTAAAATCGGGCAGCACTGGTGCAAAACTCGGGCAATATTTATGTTCGATTGGTAGAAATCGAGCGGATTTGTATGTTCGATTGGGAAACCGGGTCAATGAGTTTTGCACTCAGTGCAGATTTTTCGGCACAAGGTCTTTGAGCTCGTGCTGGTATAGTGCAATTTCAGTGCATTCGCAAAATTGAAAAAAAACATGAAAAATGGTGGATATAAACGTCGCGTGAGGTGATTCTGTGAGTGGACAACAGATTTCGAGTTAGTTATTATTGTTGGAATCTAGTAGTTCCGGAAAAAAAGAAATACTGGCGTTGACGAGTTATGGAAAACTAGTACCTACTCAAAACTGGATGAATTTCATTTAAAATCTGGTGCATATACCTAATTTCTCAAAAAAATGTTTCCTAGTATCTATGATCTATATAATACAAACCATTGATTGGTCTCAAGATTTTGTCATTTGGCAATGAGAAATGGACTTCTAATTAGTTTAGTTTTAGAGTCACTTCAGCCGCTACGCAGAGACAACATAATACCTATTAGATTTTCAAGAAGTTTAATGATTCCAATTTCAATTCAATCGGAATTTTACCGTGCAGTATTATAATAGCACACGATGAAAAATGTATGTTCGATTGGGATTGCCCTAGAGCAAATTTTCATCATAACTGGTTTTGACCGAGGTCAAACCCAGTGCAACCCTTGTTTTCCCAATCGAAAACACTATAAGATGCACTTACTGTGTTCTGTCATGGGGCAGCCGAATTAAGGTTATGTCAATTTTTAGAAACTTGTTAACTCAAAATTGTAAAATATTTCATGAAATAAAATTGTTTATTTTTATCACCATGTAGAACCATTGCCGAATAAAACTGGGTCACTCTGTAAACTCAAAACCAAACTAATTGGCCAAACAGGGATACCCATGAAGGCTGTATGGCTCCTATTCTGTGAACAGACTCTTCCTTTATCTCTTGAATATTTTGGTATTTGTAATACTCTTTTGATTGCCTGGTAGTGGATTGAATAGTTCCACACCCATATTATGTTGAGGACTCTTTTTAGTTAGTGTAAGATGATGCTTGGGAGTCCATCTGCAGTCCTTTTGTCGTATTGGTGAGACGTGGTGCTTTGAAATCAAGTCCCTTTGTTGAGAGAACAACGTTAGGCACCCATAAATGTATCAGGCAAAGACTAAATTTTCCTAAATATATCTCTAATTTCTCTAAATATAGATACCTCCACAGGAATCTCTGGGCTTTATTTTTCTCATTACCAGAATTACTCTTCTGTGCAAAAATTTTCTGAATTCAAATATTTGCCCTTAAAAAACTTTTCCATACCTCATGTCTTCTTCGAAACGAAAGCTGAATATGATTTTCTGTGTCTTAGCATTCATATACGTCTTGTTCCTTCTGCGACCCATGACACTATACCCTGTTGAGTTTTTTCTATCAGGTATATAATTTTTGGTAACAAGTCAAGAAATTCGTCAAATTGGAATCCCAGAAATGTTGCAGTTTTAGATTTATTCACATCACCTCAGTTTTCATGTTTCAGTAGCCTTGACTGATTAATTCTGAGAATGACTGAATTTGTTTTCTCAGAGTTCCAATAATATTGATGCAAAATTTGATAAAATAGGCTCCAGGATACAACTCTGTGGAATTACATACTACTGCCGGCAACTTTTGAATACCTCTTCCCTTTTCAGTTATACACACTGTCTGTTTCCTGTCACCCAAATATGTCATCGACTGAAGGGTTCTTCCACGGATCCAGAGCCGTCTTTATTGTAATACAAGTCATGAAGTAATAGAATTGGCAACGCCGCATCCGGACCACACACGGGGTTGCCTGTGTGGTCCGGACGCGGTGTTGCCAAATATAGATGTTACATTTATTTCTAGTTCCAACTATACACTATCGACGGCTATGCAACTATTCACAATCAATCCCATTTTGAAGTGAGACTGTCAAATTTCCGCTTGGCAAACAGGAATCATATGTAGATGGTAGCATATGATTCTCGTTTGCCAAGCGGAGATTTGACAGTTTTACTTCGAAATGAAATTGAATGTAACCTAGGTTCCCAGGCATTCAACGTTTCAAAACTGCTTTCAGTTTTCAGTGCTTTCATTCAACCACAAAACTTTCCCCTCATTCAACTTGAAATTGTATTTTGAGAATGTGAGAATGAGAAAGAAGCTCAGTGAAAAATGAAGTGGTTTTTGCGTTATAAAAATTTAAGATTGAGGTAAGTGGGTGGGTACTAAAGAAAACAAAATACATATTTAAATAGGGAAAATGGATGAATTATTGCCTCATCCTGAATTCCTCATACATATGCACCAGCTTCTAAGTTATGGGAAAAATCATAGAAAACGAGTGCTGTTTCGTTTAGGACTTTGGAGAAACATTTTGGTGCGTGACGGAGATGGTGCTTTTTGGTTTCTCTGTTTTAATAATAGTGATTATCAACTCCTGTCCTCCATTGTTGTTGAGAATCAATATTTTTTCCCAAAAAATCCTAAAACTGTTGTTGGGTTAGGATATGTATTATGTTGATTCTAATGTTATAATTTGATAAACATCATACCTGTTGCGATCATATATAAGCTATTCTTTCAAGTTACTGTTTAATTGAACATTTTCCGTAACTCGTGATCGTAAAATACCTTAATTTTCAAAAGTTGAGTATTCGCTCTGAATACTCGGAGCGCCAAAAATTGTACGCGCATAAATGGACAATTTCGCGCTCGGAGTGGAACTCGAACTAACCTAAAGAAAGCACCTTCAATCAATGCAAAATTTCGACCACCGTTTAACGTCAACGGTGGTCCAAATTGCGACGTTGCACGTCATTACTTCATGTAGGGCTGTCAGATTTATGAGAATAAAAAGCGGGAGGCGGGAGGTTTTGGGTTCGGACAGATAAAGTGCCGCAGGCAAAGCGCGCCGCAGGCGGAAAATTGTGAGGAATTTCCCCTTCTTTATAATCAATTTTCCCTCAAATCATGACTCATAACATTTATGGGTACTTCCAGCGTCTGCTAAAGTACGAACTAGTGCTCCAATAGCGCGCCGCAGGCGGAAAACGACGATGAGGATTTTTCCCTCCTTTTTAATCAATTTTCCCTCAAATCCAGGACTCATAACATTTATGGGTACTTCTAGCGTCTGTTAAAGTAGGTACGAATTAGTGCCCCAACAGCGCGTTGCAGGCGGAAAATTGTGGGGAATCTCCCCTTCTTTTCAATCAATTTTCCCTCAAATCCAGGACTCATAACATTTATGGGTACTTCCAGCGTCTGCTAAAGTACGACTTAGCGTTTGTGCTAACTACTGATCATGGTATTCGTTTGAATCGTTTGTCACAAACATCTTTTGAGGCTGCTGTTATCTCAGAGGAATTTGAAGAAAAAAAATGGAAATCCCATTCAGATTTATAAAAAAAAAATACGCTCGTTATACTTGACATTGCTTGTTCCTTGTTAAATTGGTGAGCATAGCAATACACGAAATGTGCATTCTCATATTGTACCTACCTCCTTAGTACCTAGTCCTTAGTTTTGAAGTTTACGCCTCCCAAATGACCTCTCTTTGGTGGAATGCATGAATTTTTCAAGAGATTGCAAGACCGCTACTATTTCATAATTTAAATTTGAATGTGTTTCAATTATACTTTCTGATTTAATTCTGACCCCCAAACCCCCCCTCCCCCCCGTGGCTACGCCCCTGGGTTTGATTGCTGAGGAGAAGTTCGTCACAAAAAAAATCTTTGCTTTATTGTTATAAGAAGATAGATCTGGAAATATCATGAACTTTTATGGTCACTTGATGGACACTTTACGGAAAGATAATAAGAATAAAATGTGAAAATAAAATACAAAAATCACTATTCTTGAACAAATCAGGTAGGTATTCTACAAGGTACAGTTAAGGTGTCTGTAAAAGTTTTTTACAAAATCTCACCACATATTTCCAGTCCAGAATAAGCCGATTTTAGGAAAAAAACTATAGATTCGGGATTATTCGGGAGTTCTTGATCAAAATCGGGAGTATTATGACTTTGTTTAAGAAGCGGGAGGGACAGTAAGAAATCGGGAGACTCCCGCCTAAATCGGGAGGTCTGGCAGCCCTAACTTCATGGCTTGTATTACAATGACGGCTCTGACGGATCCCATACTTTTCTAGATTCTTCAGCAGCAGTTTTCTGTCCAAACAATCAATGTTATTTGGAATTTCGTCTACTCGAGAGCTGAACTTTTTTTCTAGCTTCTTGCTCCTCTGGTGCCAATGGTCGTAAATACATATTGACCTGTTGTTTTTTATGCTATTTGAATTACGCCGAACGAAAAAAAAAACACTCATTCAACAAACTGTCGATGAACAGTCTGGCTTAGCGAAGTTGATTATTAATTATTATTTGTGTCGTCGGTTTCTTCAGTCTTCACAGGAGTAAACAAGAACAAAAGTGAGTTAAGCAATACTATAAAATGTCGTTGATTGCAATAAAGCCAGGAAGAGATTTCATCATAGTGAATCCTTTTCAAGAATACCGATTATTACGTGGGCCATGTTAAATGAGATTCAAAATTTAGCAAACAAAGCGATCACTCCTTTATACGTCATTTTCTTGGTAGGTCCTGGTTATGGTCTTGGTTCAGATTTTAAAGTTGTCCGTACACTTATATTAACAATGTTCGTTAATCAAAAATGTGATTGAAAAAGAGCAGCATCCTGTGGAATGGTTGTGAAGATAAAGTTTCTGGAATGAATATTGACTTTCACTTGTCACGGTCCGGAAATTCGTAGTGTCAGGTACGTTAGGCACGGTTTGGTCTACACTGAGCGTTTGTCCTCGGTCGTCCATCAGCGACCTGTAGTTGGTCCAAACTTTGGTCGAAGGTCGATACCCATAATGCCTTGTTTGAAGTTTGACAGCAAATATTCTTCCCGTTCTTGATGAAGAAACAGCTTCTTTGTTGATACTTTTTTCTCCAAAGTTAAAACAAAATGTTGTCAAGAAAACCTAATGACATAAGTAGTGGAGTTGAAATTGTAAGGCACCTTCGAAAACACTGATCCGATTAACCCGATCATCAGCTGTTGTGTTTTGTCGCTTTTTATCCCACGTTAATAGAAAGAGACAAAACACACAGCGACTGATCGGGCTAATCGGATCAGTGTTTCCAAACGCGTCTGAAGTTTTTTGATCGGCGAAGGGCGTACAGTGTAAATGCACGACGAACTTTGTCACTCAGGCCACTCGAGGACGTTCGTGGGCGATCGTGGACGATCTATCAGTCTAGTTCGCGCCTCAGATTAAAAATGTTCACTTTGAATATTGTTGATATAACTTGGAGTTAGATATAAGTAAATTCATAGTTTATTGTTTTTTCAAGTGTGCGAATTATCATTTTATAAAAGTGTAGATGTAACAGTCACTCACCAACACATCTTTCGTCCAGCGATCATTTTGGAGTGTCTCAGTTCAAACGAGTCGAGATGAACTTGTCAATCTGGCGACGTTGTTTGGTCTTTTGGGTTCTCTTTTTCTCCATTAAAAAAACCTGAGAGATTCAGTTGAAACTGAGGTTACCGTGTGTAAACATACCTCGTGGCATATTTTCCAAAATTCTGAAGAGATTACCGATTAAATTAGAATTTGATGACAGCTCCAGCTTGGTTAGCTGAATCAATTGCCCCAGTGCAGATTTGTTGATTTGAATCGTTATTACTCACCCAGTTTCGACCGTTACACGTGCTACCACTCCCCTACGTCTGTGGCCTATAATAACTGACTTTACGTCACTGGTACTGTTTCTGTTCATGTACTTGCGGCTCATGTGCTGTTTGTAAGTGTACTGCTTATCCACTGTACATTTATGGCCCCTCCCGCACACAACGATCAACCAGGCTAACCTCCACGAATAATTCGACAATGGTACGGATATCAAATCAAACTTTACTAACTTGCTGACGACACAGAAGTAACCCTTATTTGGTGAGTCCTTACCATTTAATCGTTTGAAAGACATCAAGCTACATCATGACCATCAACGATTATAGCTATTATTGTCCAGTACCCTCGTTGGTGTGATATTGTACATATTTGCTTAACGTTTTGGGCTATGGTTATCAGTGTAATTTTGATTTCCATTGCCACATCCAACACGGTTGACCTAACCAAGTTGCACTCATTCCTGTGAGCACCTTGTGATCACTAAGCGGTGTTCAACATCAATTTGGTGTATTTTTAACCCCGTGAATTCGCATTTTGTCTCGATTTGTACTATGGAAGTATTTCATACTTATAAAGACTCGCGTTCTTTGCTTATCGATTATATCATCGTCATTTTTGGCGCTAAACTGGACCTTGAAGTGTAAAGTTAAATAATACCAATATTGGTTGAGTTATATCGATATCGACAAGTGATATCGACGAGCGTTTACTTTGTATATGTCAAAAGTTGTGAATAAATGTATTTTTTGGGCAATTCTAGTCCTTGGTGTGAGCAGCAGTTTTCCCGTTTTTCTTCAGATTGGCGAATTTAGGCTTTGATTAAAAGTCGGGTGGCGCAAATTGGAGTCGCAACAACTGGTCCTTCGAGAGTGTCTCGGCCCACGATCACTCTCCGCACGAGTTAGCGGGTCACCAATTTCCACCATCAACTGATCAAACCCAAAGGGTTAGGTAAACCCTTTTTCTCCTTCTCTTCTTTCTTCTGTTTTTTTTTTATGACAAAATTGGCAACATCCTCGATTTATCGCATAGGTCGTTTTAGTTTGAGATCATGAAACAATTACGGATTTAGATATTATTCACATTACCGTTAAGTCTATTTTATAGACGCGTAGGTAATAATAGAAATTTGCCAATTCGTTCGCGAATAGCATCGGACATATTGTATATCAATATTGGATGAATAGCAAATAGCTTCAAGCCTGTCACAGTTCTAGCATCGTGTATGCATGGTCATAATATACAAACATTGAAATAAGAACCTAAACAAGCTTTGAACGAGGTCTGTTTAACTGAGGCATTTGGGAGGTTTTCTATGATTCTAAATTTTGAACCAAAAGACTGTTGCATCCTTGAAGAGCTGTTCAATGCAAGACGAAGAGAGTGAATTCCATGAAAAAAATGCTTTTTGCGTGGAGCTGCAGCATAATTTATGGTTTTTGCTTGCCAATCATCGTTGCTTATTCGTGAATATTGTGCCATCAAACCACACAGTGATCTTGCCTAAGTCACAGTATCTACTGGACTGACTCTCGCAATTTTTTTCTGTCCTGGAACCTCAAAAACTCATAGGACGTAGATTGAGAAAATACAGAAAACATCAATACTGAAAGTGAATTCCACAAATATTTCGAAGAATGAAAAAATCGTTGGCACAAGAACACTGTACGGGGAGAAAGTTGAAAGGAACACGATTCCGACCTCTGCGTGACAGACATCGTATATTGACAGAGTCGTGATCAATTCAGTGCGGTCATCTATCATGTTTGAAAGTTGTCATGTCTCCTTATTTATTGATCCGATAAATTAATTTCAGCAACTGTGATTGCTCCATTTGCATTCTAGTTGAAGGCGATATGCTAATGTGAGACCATAAAGGATAATTGAATGATGACACTGGGAAACCAGCTAATTAACGATTCTGTCAACATTGTTGTCTTTTCATTTAACATCTCATCCGACAGTGTGATCCATCCACAATCCCCGTCAGATTCCATTGAAATAAGACAGTATGCAGACATAGTTTGTATCAATTTGTTTTATAGGACACAATAAATATTCATTGACATAATGTATTGACTCAAGTCAACAACCTTCCGACTCTAATGTTTGGCAGCTCATTTATCATTCCTTTGTTTTTACAGGCAGACACATAAATTATATTGCCTGTGAGACGACTAGTGCTCGACTAGTGTCAAGCGGAGCGTATGACAATGCCGTTACTGTCTTATTCACCAGGCTCACAGAAGACAACATGGACGTTCACTTGAACTTGATTTGTATGCAAGAGGATCTAGAGCCACTGGAATAATGAGTGAGAGATAAATCATCAATTATTCAATCAATTTCCCAGTCATGATGAAGATTTGTTGATTTCAATTTCTCTCTTTATTCCAGAGATGAAGAACCATCGTACACAGGAGACTTAATGAAGACTAACATCTAGCCGATGAATCCGATGAATATGAAATTTCTGTCCTAATATGGAGATCTTGTCACTATCTGATGTTCTGTCGTATCGGACTACTCAGAGTATAATCATTTTCATGACTTGAAAAAAAACGTAATTTTAATGATGGAAAGAGACAATGTGATTTTTTTTTAGGTTTTCGTTTAGATTTAGTAGAGATGCTCTTACTAAAAGCAGTATTATAAAATGTAAGTCGGAGTCGGTTATCCAAACTATACAGCTAAATATACTTATAGGTAGGTTATGTACAAAGTGACGAGGATATTCAATGAAAAATAAATATCATTGTGAATGACATGGTTGCTTTTATTCAACAGTGTAGCTCTAAGAGGATAAAGCATTTTTGTTTCAGAAGAGCTACGTAGTTCAAACCATTCGCATTCACACAACAGAAATGAGTTTTTTAGAGAAAATGAGTCAGACCACAGCAGAAGCATTAAGATTACTCAATTCGATCACACTTTCTACATTTCGTCATGTAATTTTATCATCAAATCTACTAGTATTGTGTTAAATAACTAGATTTGGATTATCCTCCATATTTTAGAATTTTGATAAAAGTGCAAAAGTGCGTTGAGAAAAAATATAATACCTTCAAAATATCAAAAAACTTATTCTCACCAAATGTTATCTCTTATTCTGTTTTTTCAAAGATTCTGGAGCAATCAACGACGATGTATTTTTCGTACTTGGAATGAATTCTACACAACTCTGGAGTATACGATAGGCAACTCTTTGAAAATTTGTTTGTTCAATAGATCCTCGAGGATTACCTAAATGGGGTTTAAAATATAAAAACAGAATGAAAATGGACACATAACAAAAACAAAATCATTCTAATTTGATACCAGAACTCGCTTCGAAAGATTTTGAAAATATAATAATTATGATGAAACCTCGTCTATCAGTACCCAGTTCATCATAATGATATGTGTGAACAGAGTCAATTTAGGTATATGAAAAATGGACTATACAGGGTTAGTGGCCTATTAGAAAATCTCGGTAAATAAAGCGATTGGGATTCTGAAATTTGTAGGGAGAGATTTTGGGAAATGCACTTTTCAAATGAAATAATAGTGACGTTGTGTGACTTCCGGTTATACCGGAAGTCGGTGACAACTCGCTGGTTTCAAATAGAAAGCCTTTGGTGATCAATTTCTATTCGATTTTTTGTTGAAGGGGACCTACTTTGAAAGATTAATCACAATTTTATGATAACTATCATTACAAAGTGGCCCAAAAATAAGATCAAAAATAAAATTGAGAAAACTGTCAAAAATCCATTTTTTCAACTAGAAACCCCCAATTTTTATAATTTTATTTTATTGAGCATTGAAAATAAGGGTTAGTTTGTATGATGTTGTCCATTGCGAAGATTCAAAAAAATAAATAAAAATAAAAATTTTGGAATGGACAATCTTATACAAACTCACCTTTATTTTCAATGCCCAATATGATAGAATTAGGAAAATTTGAAAAAATATATTTTTGCCAGTTTTCTTAATTTTATTTTTTATCTTATTTTTTGGCCACCTTGTGATAAAAGTATTGTGAACAATCTTTAAAAGTAGGTCTCATTTAACAAGAAACTCGATACAAATTCAATAATGGAGGCTTTCTTATACGAAAAATGTACATTTAAATAGGAACCTACAAACGTCTTTTTTGACATGGAAACTCAAATATTTCAAAAACGCGTATACTTAATAGGACATCATACATCAAATCTGACTAGAATTTTTCGTAGAATCCAAAAATTAAATAATAATTATGGTGTCTCATTTGAAACCAGCGAGTTAACACCCACTTCCGGTTTAACCGGAAGTCACGCAACGTAACTATTATCTCATTTGAAAAGCGCATCTCTGAATATATCTTCCTAAAATTTTCAAAATCCTAATCGCTTTATTCTCCAAGATATTCTAATAGGCCACTCACCGTGGAGAACCCTGTATAGTATTGTGATTCAAAAAAATCACACGTTACTTATCAAATTTGGAAGGTTTGACGGGAAGGGGCTGAGTTCTTCTCTTTCTTCTGATATTGACTATTGACATCAAACTTCTCCAACAGTTCAAACGGATTTTTTATTTCAAATTCAAAATAAAAACAATAACTTTGAGGTTATGGTGCGAAAGCTGTCATGTGAAATAATCGCTTCGCGCATATTCCAATATAATCTCCGTTTTCATGCTATTTTGGATGTTCAAATCTCGATTCGATGCCAGAAAAATCAGAATCTTGAGACTTTAACAGATTTGGATATCTGTTTACATGGAGTTTTCAGTACCAAAACGATACTCAATTCGTACGTGAAAAAAACATGATACATACGATTTGAGTTCAGTTATTAAGAAGTTGACAAGAAATTGAACAGATATAAATCAAAAATACCCACATGTATCGCAATTCATACACACATTGTCTTTGAGAAATCTGAAACAACAGTCAGATAATTCTTTACTCGAAAGATTATCCATCAATGTCTAATAACTGAGAAAAGATTGAAAACTCAGTGAGCTGCACGACAGATGCATTTTTCAGGTTAGTGATGGAGTCAGCAAATTCTTCGGAAAATAGCTAATGTTTTATCAATTACCTGTGAAGTGAGTGGGTGGAAAATCAGATTTATGGTCAGTTGAATGGAAAATTGTTTTGTATGCATTTTTGTCAGATCATTTACTGTTAGAATGCTGATCATTCTTCTCTACCTTGATAATCATTTTTGACAGTGGTCAAAATGATATTTGAAAGCTAAATTCCTTTTGATGGTATTTTGAGTGCAGAATGCAGAAGATGGGCTCTTATGCTGCCAATGTGCGTTGTAATGATGAGCCAGATACCTATTTTACTGATTATGCTGAGTGGTCTCACAGAGTTACCTTACTTAATTTAATATCACGCGTTATTAACTGATTAAGAGAAATCCTATTGTGTTTCTATTCTGCAGCCACTTCTGGCGAACTATGGTGAGAAAAATCTTACCAGCGGTCTAAAGAGTTTGATTCTTGAGCTATCAAGAATTAGGTTGAAACGATCTGCCGCCGCCCCTTTTTCTGAGTGATGGAGATTGAGGAATGACTCACCATCGGTAGTCTAAAGAGTTTGACACTTGTTGAATGATCTGCTACAGAATGCTACACCGATTCTTGTGTGATGGTCTACTTATGATCAAATATAATATAATGGAATGTCTGTATTTCACTTGCATTGTATTCGGAGGTTGATAATCACATTAGAGGAAGTAATATTCCTGGCATTGTACAGTGGTAAAGATTTTACAATTGGTGTATTTCTCTTATTTTGATTTTAGTTTAACCCATATTATAATATCTTGAACGAGACAAATACCTGAAAGTATGTTAACATCAATAAGAAAGGTGACTCAACCTACTTTTTAGTTTCAGGTACGTTTGTTCTGGCCAAGAGTGGAGCTGAGTTCGGTGAACCGGTCAAATATTTATTTGTTATTGTTGCAAATAAATCCTGACATTTGTTGGAAGTGAATTTTACTCCACACAAGACATTGAACAGGGAACTATTGATTAATAATAATATCATGTATAAACGGTTGTCCCATTGTCATAATGACTGGTTTGATAAGACTTCTCAGGTATAGGAATGTATGAGATTCTATTCGCAGGCTGTACCGTAAAATGGGACAGTTATTTTATGAATTCTAATGGCAGTATGAAAAATTCAACGCTTTTCCAATAAATATACATAGAAAACTATGAGCATTGGCCATGACGTGAACTTTGAAAATAATGATGTGTTCTGGAACCACATCTAGCAAAATTCATAGCATGATCATGCTGCTGAAAAAAAGTTTTACTAAATAATCAAGAGATTTAACAAAAGTACAATTTTCGAAACCTCATAATTCAGAAAATCATATTTTATATGTAGGTACAGATAACAGAGAAATCGAAATCCTCTTACAGGTCGGGTATTATACTACGAGTCATAAAGAACTAAACTTACTGCGTCGATTCCAGGAAACTTGATGACGCATCCAGAACATAATTCAGTTTCGCAAAGTAAGCATCCGCCATACGGCAAAAAATATCATCGTTGATACGATGATGGATGGAGTAGTTCTCAACAATAATGTCAACATATTTCACACACCTCCAAATCAATGTTGACTCAAAACTGTTTTTTTGTTTTCTATGATTCTGAGAACGAGTCAGCCTGTATAGTTCTGAGTATGGTATAGTCGATCTTTCATAAGTCGAACTTTGATATATTTTGATAAATCGAACTGATCCTTTTTCAAGTAGGTATGGACAATACATACATGTATTTTGTTCTGGTTCAGTCGAATTTATTTTTCGAAGTGCGACATAAATATGCTTCAATTGATTATTTTTTGCCTATGAAGGACTTTTTTCTTCATTTTTTTATTTAAGCTCTCACTATTATTCTCCGTATGGATTTTTTTCCTCAGAAATCTCATTTGAGGATCTACACATTAAGCAGATGTTACGATTTCTGTAAATAAAAACCTGAAAAGATTGTCTTCAGTCTCTCATTTAATTCAATTTGGCAAAGAAACTTCAGTCATTTGGATAGCCGAAATTGATGTCAAAGCTAATCAAGCGTATTAAATAGGCAAGACAATAGTTCCACCTTTTGTTTATTTATACCGGAAAAAAATCTACCAAAACAAAGATTAACAAAACTGTTATCAGGCTTCAATACTGCACTGCTATGGATGAAGACAAGTTGTTTGTATTTAGTTTTCTGCATCTTTTGTCCCATTTACCCAAGGGTTTATCTATTTGTATGTTGTGTTAGTATGTATTTATGTGTATATGTGTCCAGAGTGTTGAAATGTTAGTATTATTGAACAATCTTTGTTATTTAGTTCCTGGCATAGCCACCAGTCTAACGTGCTATCACCATAGTATAATAAACAACAAGTAGCGACAGCTCCATATATCTATAATTCATGATTATGGACGACTGTAACTAGGAGAGTAGTCGAAATGCATAAAAGTGGTCCAGGTTTCAAATCGTGATTCAGCTTCAATTGTTACCCCCAGATGGCGAAGAGTCGTTGGCGATTTCATGTCAAACAAAAATCTTACCTAGGTTACATACTTGAAACAACGTTACGAATACTCTATCAAAAGGCAACAATTTTATTAGCTAGGTTTTTGATTATTATTATTTATTAGCTCTCACTATTTGATGATTATAGGTATCGTGAATATATCTCTTGTTATATATTATTCTGAAATTTCTAGAATTTTCATATTTTTTTGTTTAATTGCATTGATTGAAGGAGTAACTGAGTGACGTCATATCGTTCATTCACAGACTGTTGTCATTGAACAAACCATGGGCTTGAAACACGATGCTGCGACGATTCATCCCCAATTTTTTCCTTATATAGAATGCATTGCGTGTGGAATGTGAAGTGGCAATTTGAAAAAAATGAATGAAAATGTGATAAAAGTATCTTGACAAATTATTGACAAGCAATAAACGTTACCATGATAATGAATAAATAAAAGCGCTACTAGCAACAGCGCCCTCAAATGAACTAAGCAAAAAGAGGGACAGAATTTCAGGGATATTCGTATGTTGATTCGTCTCCTAGTTATAGTCCTCCATAGTCATGATACTTAAACACACAAGATATGATCGATTGCTGGACGAAATTAGAACCAAGCCGCGCATGTCGTCACCGCGAGCCAAAAGTGAGGTTGGATTTGAAACATCCATAACGTTACCTAGTAATCATTTGCTGGTGAAAATTTGAACTGGCTCACGCGTGACGTCCCCGCGTGACGTCCCCGCATGACATTGATTGTAAAGGTTTGAGGTAGGTCACGTGATGACTTCTGAAAAGGGATGTGCGAGAGTCTATCTTGTTTGTTTCAGTATCATGGTAATTCAGCTATCTAGGTAACCTATAAATTTTGAGGTTCGGACACGCAATGACGTCAGCAAAACTTTCGCGTGAGCATATCTTGTTTGTTATACACTCCCCGACAATAAATTCCGGACAAGAATAATTTGAGTCAAATTGACATCTCTATAAGTTTTTTATTTGTTGTCCGATCTTGGTGAAATTTGTACCAAAGTGTAGCCCTATGTCTTGAGATATTACCCTCGATTTTGGTTTTGGGAAAATACCGATGACTTGGTTTTTATACAGGGAGAAACAGAAGCTACATTTTTACACTCAAGTTTTCAACACCCTGTGGAAAAATTGGGCGTCAAAATTCAGCTCCATTAAAATATGTTGTGAAGAGCGATCTTTACTCAACAAAATGCTGTTTTTGTCTTGTGAATATCTGCATTTTCAGAGAAGATACAGATGTTTAAAGAAAATGCTGCAGTTTTTCGATATTTTATAAATAATGAATGAAAACATTTTTATAGACTTGCATGAACAAAATGTTTTTAAATTAATAGCGCGTATTGTCACATCGTATCCCTATGACTTCTGCCATGCGAATGGCATACTTTGGGTGCATCTTGAAAATTATTTGTTATTTTTAAAGAAGTGCTTCTCGCAAAGCAGGCAAGGTTTAAAGATGTCTATTGCGAACATGTCTACCTAGCAATCCTAGCATATCGATCCCATGTGTTTGATTTCCCAGTTTCAATCTAAACAAGATCTGTACGGTCATGTAGTGATACCCCAGTCCACACCATGATACTACCGCCTCCAAAGTGTGATCGAGATGAACAATTTGCCCAATATGGAACATTGGGTAGATTGGGACAATATATAATTTTAGAACATTTGTTCATGCAACTCTAGAACAATGTTTTTATTCATTGTTGATAAAATATCGAAAAACTGCAGCATTTTCTTCAAACATCTGTATCTTCTCTAAAAAAGCAGATACTGACATGACTAAAAAAACATTTTGTTCAGAAAAGATCGCACTTCACGACACAATATCATGGAGCTTAGTTTTGCCGCTCAATTTTTCCACAGGGTGTTGAAAACTTGAGGGTAAAAAAGTATGACAGAAATTCGCCTCATTTTTTGACTGATAACATTATGAAATGTAAAATAAAACTATACTGTAGCAAATTCAATGATTTCAATGATTCTGATACATAGGCCAATTACCTATCAAATTATACAACACGATTACCAACTATGCAGTATGTCTAAAGATCAATGCGAAGTTTCAAAACCTTGATTTTTAAAACAATTTCACATTTCAAAATGTTAGCAGGTTATAAATGAGGCGAATTTCTGTCATTGAGACAGAGAGGGGTTGACTTGAGCTGTCGCTACATCATAGAATAACATGTACTAGAACAAACAAGATATGATCGATTCCTGGACGAAATTAGAACCAAGCCGCGCATGTCGTCACTGCGAGCCCAAAGTGAGGTTAGATGTTAAAACTCAAAACCGTAACCTAGTAACCATTTGCTGATTGAAATTTGAACTGGCTTACGCATGACGTCCCCACATTGATTGTATAGGTTTGAGGTAAGTCACGTGATGACAACTGAGGGGGATGTGCGAGTGTTATTGTATTATGGCGTTAGTTTATCTTGTTTTTATTTAGTATCATGGTAACCCAGTTACCTAGGTAACCTATGAATCTTGAGATTTGGGCTCACAATGACGTTAGTGAAACCTGCGCGTGATCATATCTTGTTTGTTTCAGTATCATGATAGAATAATGTTTAAGGGGGAATTATTTAGCATAGCCACCAACCTAAGGTGCTATCACCATGGTTTTTGAAATAGCTGTCAAGATATACAGTCCACTAGTTTGTAATGTCACGAAAAATCAAATCTTAATAGAAAAGCTATTAAAATAAGCTGTTTTCTTTTAACTAACTAAAGGATAAATATTCTGATCAAGGAGAAGAATCCTATCCATAGTCTGTTTTGTAATCTGCTTTCTTTCGTTTTTCTTGGCTGTTTTGATAGAGTTAAGATTCACTCATTTGTATTTATTTAAAAAAATTGTATATTACTCAACGAGTGGGAAATGGTGGCTTTTACTCATGAGGAGTTCAAGTTAATTTCACTTGGACGGCACTTTTTGACTTCTTAAAGTGAGGTAAGGTTGACTATAAAGCAAGTATGAACGGTGAAATGAGCTGTTTCAAAATGGATGGATTTGAAGGTTGAAAACTTGTCGAGTTCTTTGATTGGCTCTTAAACAGTGGAGTGATGACATTAGATCATTTCTTTGCTTGAAACAGTTGAGTGATGAAAAAAAGTCACTGGTATAAGTGATGAGTCACATTAATTATCAATAGAAAGTGGATGTAAAATACATCTATTATTGAATAGTTATAGAAAAAATAGTTTATGTTTCTTATTCTTTGAATCATGTGAAATTTATCCGAATGTAAATTCCATGAAATAGAATGAATATATTTCTGCGCCCTGATGATGCAACTATATTTTGCGAAACGTCGGCCATTTTGAAACCAACTGGACAATTCGATGATCCTCACACCCAACAGATCACTTACACTCGTATAATAGTTTTACCCTCACTCCGGACACTAAAGGGGTTGAAAAATGTGAACTTCTGAAAAAAATTCAACGTGCCTCTAGATAACTCCATTACACAGCAACAAAGCTCAACTCCACCCTGATTGATACTCAATATTCAATATAATATCATAGACCAAAGAGATACATTGGCAAGATACAACTAGGCATTATCCTAGACGGCTTTCATGCAACTCACATGTAATCAAGGAAAAGCCACAATAATGTCAACTAAAAGAATAGTATGTGAAACCTGGAGTATGGATCCGCGTATGGTGCACTGGCTTAACTATAATGTGGTAAGATCAAAACTTGTTTACGGCTCTGCTGTCTGGTGGCCAAAACTCGAGCAACGACATCATGCCTCCGAACTGGAAAAAGTTCAGAGGTTAGTATGTCTTTGTATAAGGGAACCCATGAGAAGTAAGAACCTCATTATTGCCATGAAGGTCATGCTTAATTTCACTTCCCTGGATGTCTTTATCAAAATGAAAGGAAGAATTGGATTATCTAGAGTTAGAAACACCGGAAACTGGAGCCACTCAAACTCCCAAGGGCATACTAAGATCACCAGCACAATCACAAACCCCTTATATAATATAGTATCGATGTGAAGTGATATTATGCTGAAAAATACCTTTGATACCACTCTCAAATTCAAGCTTCACAGGAGAAAAAAACGTTGGGTCAATTCCGGAGGTCACATGGTGTAATAATATGGTACAAGGACGCTTCCAAGAGATGCCAGGAGACGTGCGCCGGAATCGAATGGAAAAAGTGTGAATCATAATATGACCACTTGGGAACACTCTACTGTTCTTCAAGCGGAAATAAACGCAATAAACGTCTGCCTACAAGAAAATCTTGAGAGGGTCTATATGGAGGAGTGATTGCCAAGCTGCAAATACACCACTTGTGGGTTCCGAACCTGCCATTAGAATGCAATGCAATGGGAGGTAAGATGGTGCAAATATCTAGGTATAGTGAATTCATGATGAGGGGTTGAAATTCAATCATCATGCACTGGAAATCTACTGACACAGTAGAAATAATCAGCTTGGAAAATTAACAATACCCCATTCAAACACAGTCAATTGATTTGAAAGTAAACCATTTCGGTATACAAGACAATGCATGGTGTTAGAAATTCCAGGGATATTTTCTGGGATTTGGACATTTTACACCGTCTGAGCAGCAGGTGACTAAAATCGCAAACGCCAAAGTCCATCCTACTTTTGCCGCGCGATCAATTCATTTTTTTTTCTAATTCAATTATGATTTTTTTTCCAAGAATATAAAATTCTATAGACAAAGCTTACTAATTTAGTTTGGACCTACAAGCTAAACTGGTCACAAATATCCTACCATATAAGTTTTATTTATATTGAGAGCTAGACGATGTGTCGCCTGTTGCGGTTGACTTAAATCGTGCATGTGAATGCTTTCAGCGGTCAATTTTGACGATCGCGTAATTTTTTTATATCGCTCGAGATCAAAAAAGTATAAAATTCCATTGCGATTTCAGTCGCCTGTGTAAATGGAAAGGCGATGCTGCTGTTACTAACCGCACGGCAAAATTTGACAAAAATCCGTATTATCACATGAATACAATATGAAGGATGTTCCGATGGGAACGCACTTTTCAAATTGCGTGGCATTGCAGTGAGCCAAAGAATAAATCAAAAAAATAATGTAAATAGTTTGCGACTATATAGGATCGAACAATGAATCATTAATGTTGAAACCCACTACAAATATGGAGAATGTTATGCGGAAACATTCCGTACATTTTGTGGCATTTTTGGTCGACACAACGAGCCAAATCACACAACCGTTCAAAGATTACTGACTAATTCGATTATTGATTACTAATCACAATGATTACGCCAATAGACCGACAACATTTTTACAGTTGGAGAACGAAGATGAAAGCGTTATAAGCGAAAATGGGCCTGAATTATGTGATTGAACATTTCTCAAAAAAAAAAAACTTGGGACAGCTATTTGCCAGATATTGGTTCTTGTAAACATTAAGCATCCACGTATTTTTTGGTTTTCAAAGGCGAATTTGGAAAATTATCCTTCGTTTAACTATTCTAAAGAGAAAAAATGCTGGATGAATCACTTTTTTGTAGAAAAAACACTATTTTAGGCACATTGCTTCATACGAACATTTTCAAAAAATCTCGATTTGTTCCAGTTGTGTGTCATTGAAGTGGACAATTCCTGTTGTTCTCATGTACTACAGTTCCTCACGTAACCACTAAAAAAGTTAAAACATATAGTTGAGCAGGAAAAATAAATTTTAAAAACCTGATTCACAGAATATCCCGGCGAACTCGATATTTTCAATAACTGTCAAGATTGTCAAGACACTACTCACTTATAGCGTTTTCGATTGGTAAAATCGGGCAGCACTGGTGCAACACTCGGGCAATATTTATGTTCGATTGGTAGAAATCGAGCGGATTTGTATGTTCGATTGGGAAACCGGATCAATGAGTTTTGCACTCAGTGCAGATTTTTCGGCACGAGGTCTTCGAGCTCGTGCTGGTATAGTGCAATTTCAGTGCATTAGCAAAATTGAAAAAAAAACATGAAAATGGTGGATATAAACGAACGGTGAGGTGATTCTGTGAGTGGACAACAGATTTCGAGTTGGTTATTATTGTTGGAATCTAGTAGTGCCGGAAAAAAAGAAATACTGGCGTTGACGAGTTATGGAAAACTAGTACCTACTCAAAACTGAATTAATTTCATTTAAAATCTGGTGCATATACCTAATTTCTCAAAAAAATGTTTCCTAGTATCTATGATCTATATAATACAAAACTATTGATTGCTCTCAAGATTTTTTCATTTGGCAATGAGAAATGGACTTCTAATTAGTTTAGTTCTAGAGTCACTTCAGCCGCTACGCAGAGACAACATAATATTAGATTTTCAAGAAGTTTAATGATTCCAATTTCAATTCAATCGGAATTTTACCGTGCAGTATTATAGCACACGATGAAAAATGTATGTTCGATTGGGATTGCCCTAGAGCAAATTTTCATCATAACTGGCTTTGCCCGAGGTCAAACCCAGTGCAACCCTTGTTTTCCCAATCGAAAACACTATTAATAACGACCAAAAGTGAAAAATACTCGCGGTGTTGCCAAGTTTTCCTTTTTCATTTATTTTGCGTTTTTGTTTTGGCGCCATTTTATTGACGGTCGGATTGAGAATCGCGAAAGCTACCAAGGGGAGTGTGCGCATTAGATTGTGATTTTTCCTATGCACATAGCAACGCATCCGTTTGATGTTTTAAGTTCGCGGGTTTCATTTGCTGACATTTTGTTGTGTTTGAAGAAATCATTCAGTTTTGGTGGTCGGTTCAAAATGGATGCTGGGGGAAATGTTTTCCATCTGATGACCTTCTTGTCTGTAGGATGAAGTTTTGCCCGAATGTTTGCAGGACTGTGGTTTGGTGCGTCGGAGATTGAGATGTCCCGTAGTTCGGTGTCGTCGGCAATGTACACTCCAGAGAAGGGAAACTTCATTAATGGGGTGTATATTCAGATGTTCATCATGTCGCCATATCTAAAATATCGTTTAAAAAGTAACGCTCCTGCCCAGCGTTGCTGGTGGATGTTCTCTTAAATACCGTTTAAAAAGTAACGCTCTTGCCCATATGGTAGTTTTTTCACTGTTCTATTATGTTTGTCATAGTACATTAAAATATACAGACGAAAACTATTGCATTCATTGTTTTCAAGAAGTTTGGGTAAGTTTGGCAACATTGCCTGTTTGTTCTATGATATGTAGCTTGTATGGATTGTAACAATGTGACAAAGCTGTCATTTAAGGGAGTTCTTCTCACTGAATCCTGATAAAATTTTAATTTGTTATGGGATTATTTTTTTGTTGAAAGCTGTTCATCCAGCATTTTTTGTTGTTGAAATTGTTCTATAAACCCAAAACTATGCTCAAAAATTGAGAAAAAATCATTAATGTGTGGATGCCCAGTCTTTACAAGACCCCCAGTTATTATTTCTCACCTTCGATAACAGTGTTTTAACTTCAAATTAAAATATAAATAACACTAGGTTTGGAATGAATTATGACTTTTATTCCGTCATTAAAATGTGCGTTCTGATTCAAACACCCTTAACAAGTTGTTTTATTCAGCTGACACCATTTTTTCAACCAGTGAGAACTGGTTTTCACCAACGAATGTTTTTATCTAAACCTCGTGTATACCAACCAAAAAGTCCATGTTCTATAAACAGAACACGAGTAGGTAGTAATGGAATTTGATTGGGGCTTCATAAAAAACCGAAAGGACTGGAGACCCAAAATAGATTTTGATTAATTCACCTTGGTTCAATTATTATAGTTCTCGAGAGACAAATGAATAAAAGTTGATGTTAGGTATTATCATCATATATTTGTCATCTCAATATTCCGAAATCACGTCAATAATTCGTTCTTGTGGTTTTGCTGAAAGCGCTCCATTGCTATTTAATGTGAAAAGTCTATCCTTTCCACATTATCTTATCGATATTTCAAGCTTGCCAGCTTACAAGCTGCTCAATTATCATTTTAAACATTTATATTTCATGTTTGCTTGACAATCGAACATTTTCTTTATTTTTTTTCCAACTTCTTTGCAGCAACATTTCAGATCGATAAACAGTATCGGTAATCATGATTTCCTCATAGATTGAAATAAGCACGTTATAGCTGACTTCTCCGCCACTGAAATTGATTCAGCGCTCTCGATAAAATGTGGAGGTGGGTCGATACTAAGGTTAGCCAGGCAATCGTCGGATGTCGCTCCTTCGCCTTCTCCTTAAAGTAGCATCAAAGAATTAAAGTGAATTAATTGTTTATTCATGTCCAATGTGGAAAGACCTGAAATACGACATAATAATATGTCATTAAAAATAATGACTCAAGAACAAGTTAAAATCGAAAATCAAATGATGGAGAACGTTAAGGAATATACATATATATCTAGGACATAGAATACAAATGGGGAATGGAGATCAATCGACCGAAATTCCTAGGAGAATAAGTCTCAGTCGGGCAGCTTTTGATAAACTCGGATTCATTCTCAAATCCTCTGGAACCCCCTTAAATCATCAAAAGAAAAGTTAACGAATCGTGCATTCTACCAGTGCTCACCTATAGTCTTGAAACAGTGCCACTAACATTTTAAACTCCCAATAAGCTTCAAATCACCCAAACAGCAATGGAAAGGGGCTTTGCTAGGAATTAATCTACGAAATAGGGTTCCAAATGAGTAAATCAGAAGAAGAACAAGATTGAAAAGTGTGAGCAAACGAATAGCACATCTGAAAGAAGGATGAGCTGGACATATTGCAAGACAGGCTTTAGAAAGACTGACATACAAAATAACAGCAATAACAGCGGCCAAAAGAAAGTAGAAGAAGTACCTATTGGCAGGCCTCAGAAGAGATCGCGTGACGACATACAGAAAACCGCGGAGAAAAATTGCATGAGAACCGCCACAAACAGACAGGAATGGAAGAATATGGAAGAGGCCTGCATTCAGGAGTGGATGAAAACAGGCTGATAAAAAGAATGTGATTTTCTTATAACTATCAAGTATGCTGTTCATTCCCTGGATGGTCCAGTCCTTGGGGTGGAAGAGGAGGGGCTTCTCACAATGTGGCAGCCGGTGTGTGTGGAAGTGTGGCCGTACAAGGGACAGCCTCTTCAATTCTATCTTCTGGTAGGAGAAATTGGTGCCAGGGAAACGTCCTGGACTGGGATAACCTTGAGATCAGATTATTACTGGATAACCTAGCCGTCTAGAAGTGGTTTGAGACCAATTCCTGCATGTGTGTCGGCCGAGACATGTTTGGTGTGCGCTGCTATTTTTGTGTTCCTCACAAACGAGGGTGCTCCAGATATTGTGCGCATTATTCTATTTTTAAACTGCTTTATGCGTTTCCTATGGATGAGGGCTGCTGCGTACCACGCTGGTGTTGCAAACGTCAGGGTTGGTCTGATGTATGTGTTGTACATCTGCACCTTGGTTGAAGTGAACAGCTTTTTACTCCTTAGTAGTGATTGTAGGTTTCTGGATTATCCTGCAGCGTTTCTGATTGAGTACTTGATTTGTTCGTAGGAATGTATTACCGTCCTTATCCATCAGCACTTGGACTTCAGTGACTTTTGAGGGGGACGATGACGTGTGCATGCTTCTTTTTCGGGCAGAAGTAACTTTACCCCCTTTGGCAGAAGAATCCTTTTTGTTTTTGATAGACGGAGGAATCATGTCCATATGGATTCATGGTGTCATTGGCTGAACTATTGCTGTTGTCACTATTTCTGGCACAAGATACTTGGATGGCACTTGCTAGGTTAGTTGGGATAGAGTCCCAAACACCGCTGAGGGATGATCAGAAGCGAGACCTGGCACGCGACACGACCTTTGTCAAACCGCTCGATCTGAGTGAATAATTTACTCAAGACTAAATTTTGTTTACTACTGAGGCACTGGAACACTAGGGCACTATAACGAGTTTTGGTTGAACAACTCAATCGACCTGGGAGCGTCAAAAGTCGAAACGAAACTCACTGACTGACTGCGCGCGACACCCGCCCTACCACTGTGTCTTTATATTTCGAGATTTGTATTAGATCAAGTAGCGCTGAAGACGTCTTTGTCTATGCCCTCTTGGTGCTCCATCTACGAATAGGAAATCGAACTGAGAAATAATAAAAAATAATCTTAAAAACCCATTGAGATTATTCTTCATCAAAGCAAAAAGTCAGACATCAATTCCATTATCAATAATTTCTGGAACTGGGAGAACTTTTAACAGGGTCACCAGTTGTTCAGTATCATTATTGGCATCACTATTATTAATAACAATGACATATATTATGAATGTATCTGAGCTACTGAAAGTTATGTTGCTATTGATAAATTTCTTGTTGAAGAGACTATATTAGTTTAATTTTTTTCCATAGGACTACTTCTTATATTATAACCTATGTTTACTCATATTGGAATAGCTAGGATAAGGTTTGACCTCTTTAGATATTGAATTTGCAGATAAAACAATCACTTTTGCGATTATATTGTTTTGAAAAATGAAGCACTGGATTTTTTTTTATTTGGATCTCAATGACCAATGATTCGATGCTTTATTCTCACAAATGCACAGACTAGAACAAGAACTGTTTTTTTTTCTAGTGATTCACTCATCATTAGTGGCCATTATGAGATTGTTATCATGGGATCTATTTTGGTTTTCTCTTTTGTAATCAACTTGCCCCTGATGAAATTGGTCGATTACAAAATATATTAATGGATTACATGTTGATAAAAGTTTCATATTGTCGTCAGCAGGATCTATCAATAGCTTGGCATCGTTTGCTGCCAAGTCCTATCTATTTGAAACAGGTTAACATCTCTTGTTTCTTAACTTTGCCCATTATGGTGCAAGTTTAAAAATATTACAAAACTTCACAGAGATATAGAAGAATTTGTACATTGCAGTTTATATGGCCATGATGCAGTATTGAATCAATTAGAAACGATAATAGTTATTGAGCTTGAACTTTTTAATCATGGACAATTTGCATGAATCTTCAAATGAGTTGAAGTTTTATAAACTTATTCTACCCAATATTTAAAGGTCATCAGCAAAAAAAAAATTGAATTCTTAAAAATATACTAGAACAGAGATTGATTGTTTCGATCGCGCGAAAACATCCACTTTCCTTCGTGACCCAAACGGAGCGATGCTTGAGTATCCCTGTGTGACGTCATTCCAATGGCTGAAAGTACGTAGTTTGAATCCTCTAGCCTCTGATTTCTCAATTCCAGTCGAATGCGTGATAGAGAAGTAGCAAAGTAGCCACCAAAGCAATCTTTTCCCGCAAAAATCCCACATGCATTTGAGTTCGGAAAAATGTTTCCGGTAGTCCCACAATATGTCAACTCAAATACCTACTAGTTTGTTGTTTTAAACTTTGTTTTCATACCAATCAAATTGTAAATAATGCAGACATGTTATTGTCACTGTTTTCTTCCAGTCAAAATAAACGACATGATTTGGTTTTGCGTAAAGAAACACTTTTCGCCTATTCGTGATTGTGCAACCGATGCGATGAGCAGAAATTTGGGCGGAAACAACGTCTTAATGCAGACTGGTTTCAGATAACTTTAGGTATGACAGATCAATTATTGCTTCAACTGTTGTCAAGTTTTTTCATAAGGTTTTTGTTATTTGGACTGAAAAATATTATAAAAAGTCTTTCGTTTCTAATTTGTCAATGCTTGTGAAAAAATATTGTTCCTAAGACATGCACAAAGTGTCTTTCCCACCCTTGAAGACTGTTTGCGTTGCACACTTGTGAGGAAAATAACAATATCCAAAGATTGTGTTAATTGTCCATTCTGTTGAGGCAAAGCTAGTTCTAACTTGATGAGTTGCAGATAAGGAATGTTGTGAAGATTTATTCCGTTGTTACGTAATTACCTTACTAGGCACTATCCAAATCTTAATGGCTGGAACCATTTTTAATTGTATTGCTTACAATGAGTTTCAATCAGAATCTGGAACATCATATACAATTCATCATCAATTTCATAAGTTCTGCTGGGAAAATTACAATTCTGGACTTATCGACACATATTATTGAAGTTGGCTGTGTTGGGATTTGAAGTTTGAGTAATATATTATTAATGTATGCTGCCAGTTTTGCGGCAAGGGAGCTGGGCTCTCCAACAAGAACTATCTAAACCCATTGGTGCATTCAAAAATAGTGTAAAAATTATTTCTTTGTTCTTTAGAAAAGTTTGACATTGTTTTGCTTATATCAAGATTATGATAGGATAAAGTTCGTGTTGCCAAATATTTTTGAGAGGTGGAAAAAAGCGTGTATGGCTTATCCATCCGTTCTTCATTCTAATACAAGTCAAAATTTATTTTCATCTGCTCCATCAGAACTCACTTTGACATGTTTTGTGCTTCGCTGTATCGTATAGGGTTGTTTCTCTAGGGTCGCGCATGCGCATATGTCAGGGCAACTGGTGTCCGGAAATGTCAAATTCGTGACAGTTTTGATTTTGAGTCATGATGTGTGACAATAGTTTATAACCTCCAAAATAATGCCAGTATCAGTGCCTTTTTTGAAAGAGTTTTTATTGAGTTGTAAATGAAGAGTAAAATATTTGTTGATACACTGATACACAAATAAAACGTGAGTACGTTAACTTAATCTATAGGTCAAGAACCGTCATTTCAGTATAAGCAAAAGTCATATTTTTCACATCTCTTCCGCGTTCACATTGCACGAAAAATGTTATGTGTTATGTATCCTTGTTCCACTTTCTGCTAGACAAGGATAGAAGCACGCTCGTGAACGCGGCACTGCTGGTAAGTTGCCCTGCTTAGAACGAATGCGCCTTACGCTAGCGGCGAGAAAAACCACCTTATCCCCTACCGTGTCCATGATATCAATGGTGATCACCCTGCACAATTATTTATTTTTTATCGTTTTATAATTTTGATTATGGCAAACTGGTTCTTTTTGGAAAGCCCCAAATAATCGATCTGATGACCATCAAAAAATTGACTTCTGTCATGTCATGTCATGTGATGAATCGTCCAACCAAAGAATAGTACAATATGAGTTCATAAACTTTCGCATAGGCAAATATATACACTGTGAGCCAAATTAAATTAGAACCCAGTTTGATCCTCAATAACTTTTTTCTTTGTTTATGGATTTAGAGGAATTTTGGAAATGATATTGGTCAATATGTTCTGGATGTTCCTCCAAAATTGAGTTTTCGAATTTTGGACAGGACCGGACCTACGACGTTTTTATAAAATTGGTGCATTTAAGCTCGTTGCAAAAACGAACTGGAAAGGTATCCTGATAATATCAATATTTTAGAACCATAACCTAAGAAACTATGATTTTTTCTATATGATGGTGCTTGTCGGCATTAAAACTATTTCACTTCGTTTTGATCAAAATTTCTTGAAATTCCATTGCAACGTGGATTGTTTGTTGAAAATTGTTAACATTTTTGAGATTCCAGAGTTTGCCTGTTTGATTTTGAATACGTAGACATGGTTCTATCTATGAAAAATAGAATCTCGATTAAACGATTATTGGAAAAGAATAAGGATGCACGGAAATGTCGCGGGCCCGGCCCCTTTCAAATTAACGAGTAAAATTTAACAAAGTTTAAAAACGAAAAAAAAAAAAAAAATAATAATAATTGGGTATTTTTTTTTTTCCAAATTAAAAAATCTAAAATGTGAAAAAATCGACAAATCTCTAACAAACAATCTACCTTGCTATGAAATTTTAAGAAACTTTGATCAAAATGAAGTGAAATAGTTTTTATGCCGACAAGCACCATCATATAGAAAAAATCATAGTTTCTTAGGTTATGGTTCTAAATTATTGATATCATCAGAATACCTTTTCCCACTAATGTCCTTCTCAAAAAATATATCAGTTGGTCTGTACGTAGCGCAGTTCGTTTTTGCAACGAGCTTAAATGAACCAATTTTATAAAAACGTCGTGAGTCCGGTCCTGTCCAAAATTCGAAAACTGAATTTTGAAGGAACATCCAGAACATATTGGCCAATATCATATCCAAAATTCATCCTAATCCATAAACAAACAAAAAAGATATTAGGGATCAAACTAGGTTCTAATTTAATTTGGCCCACAGTCTAGATTAATAAAAATAAATGATACGTTCATAATCATATGTCTGAATGATCACGCTTCAATATTTATCATTTTTAAACTATAAATTTAACAGTAGACTGATTTATCCTATAAATAAGCAATTTTATCTTTGAAAGTACAAAATATAAAGAAGAATACAACAGAAGTTTAATCCCCTTGGAAAAAGCATGTTGTAATATACAGTGATCTCTGGAGAGCCACCAACAAAAGAAAAAACACAAAGCAAGACAAAAACAGGACCACACAGCGTGTACAGTTTGAGCAGTTGGCGAATACGAGTAAAAAAGAAGCGCTAAATAATGAATCGAGTGAATATTAAGGGGGTAGCAAAAAAGCGAGCTCCGCCGTTTGAAAATCAAGCTGCGGTGAAATTATGAAAATTTTATAAACGCATCTCGGATCGCTGGGAAAGTTGATCGAATTGGACGGTAACGGGAACCAAGCGTCTCATGATTATATTATAGTCCTTCATATGATTTAGATTGAATTATTTGCATGATTGTCTGTGAATAATTAATTTGATTGATTTGACATTTTTATTCTAGCAGTATTCATGCACTGATTATTGAGAGACTATGTATTGGGTTACAATATCATCTACTATGGACCAAATTCATTTAAAAACAAGAAATTGTACAAGATCAAATACCTACCTTCAAAAAAAAAGTTGCCGGAAACCCAAAAGATTGATATCGACTGCATGAACTCTTTTATCCATTGATATGGAAGTCATTTCTAGTCCTGAAAGTGGCACATTTTGGCCATACAGAAAGTCCTTTTACTTGAAAGTTACTCAATTGTTGCGAATGAGAGGAAAATACACAACAATCTCCAGAGATTTCACGGGGCTTTGAAGTGCTCAAATCTCACTTTCATTGGGGTGAGACCTAAACAGTTGAGAACTATATTGAAAAGTGCTTCTTCAAAACAATTTCAAACTCTGGATTATTAAATTACTTCGTCTTGATAAGATTGTTGTTTATTGATCGTGAATTTAATTAGCTAAAAATTATTCATTGAAGGTTTTGAAAAGAGACTTTGTAAGGAAAGCCTTCCTTCTCTAGTGCGTGATGATATTTGCTACTTTCATAAATGTTACTTTTGTTTTCTCAACTGATATTTTATGTATGTGCGAGATTATCAGTTGTCGAAACCAATAATTTCTTCCCATACCCACTTCTCCACATACAACTTGAAATAAACGAGACGGTAGGCTGTAGTAGTTGGGACATGCCATACTCTTATTGGAAGCAACCGTTTTCGAAATATTTGGCACTACTCAAAGTGATCCAAGCAATGTGGTTTTGAATGGAAAATTTTAAAATAGACATTGGTGGAGTTGAAAACGGTCTTATCATAGTTGTTTTGATGAATATACAGTTATGTTTCTTATTGAAAAAAATAATTTCATTTTAAATTTTTTGTTTTTGTTTTTTGTTGGTGCGACTTAACGAGAATAATATTTAGAATTATTATCATTGAGTGGGTTAGGGAATCATTTATTTCGACAAGGACTCCATATAATCAAGATCGAACTTCACTTAGGGTGAGTTCGTTTGATCTTATGATTACATTTCGGCCTCGTTTCATACAGTGTGTCGCAGATAAGATGACTACGCCCCTGTATTTTCCTTATTTTGAAAAGCCGGGGTTCGAAATTTTGTACAATCATAAAGACTAATAAATGAGCTCTACTATTTATGTTACATAACTGAGATTTGATGTCCAAACCCCGCCTACTATGTCTTCGCGAAGAGGGCCAATTCTTGATATTTTACCTTTCGTCTGAGATATCGGAAAAAGTTACTGGAGTTGTTCTGGATTTTATTCTAACTCCGGATTCCAAGATTCACGAGAAAATTCAGATTTTCTTTTTTGTTATTTTTGTTCATTTACGAAATTATTTTTCCGTTTGCCCAATATGATTTTCATGAAAACTGAAAATACGGCCCCTTTTCAATATAAAACTGTTATGACCTCACCAAAACAATTTTTAAGGTCATTGGAAGACATAATTTTCATTGGGTAATTGATTTTATCCAAGAAAAATACAAAAATAAAAATCGGAATTTTCTCTAGAAACTTGGTATCCGGGGTAAGAATACAATTGAGAACAACTTTTTCCTGCAACTTTTTTGGAAATCCTCGATGTGAAGAAAAATATCGGGAATTGGCCCTGTTTGCGAAGACGTAGTAGACATCAAATTTATACAGGGTGTCTCACGGTCTATGGTACGTTAGAAGTTTACGGAAAACTAGACATAGGATCGACCTGAAAATTTGGCTGAGCCCATAATCGAAAATGCTCTATATTCTGAAAATATTTTCAGTTTTGCAGTGTTGCCGCTTCTACCCAAAAGTCGTGGCAACTTTCTTATTTTGAATGGACCACCCTGTATATTATTATTTTTTTGGATTCCTTGACTGATTCTTATCACTTTTGCTTGATATACTCCTATACTTATCGGCAGCGGTTTTTGAGATATAAATTAATTTATAATACAGGGTGTCCAGGAATGGATTTCCTTCTTTAAAGTCGAATAACTTGGCAACAGTGTAACGTAGCGGGGTCGGGTTAGCGTCGTTCGATAGTGGATCGATGCGGATTATTTAGTAAAAATGGAGCGTTGGTCAGGCATGCATCGCGCGTTCATCATTGAGGCATATTTTAAAAACAACGATTCTTACACAATTGCAAGGCGAATTTTTTGTGCTCACTGTACATCTCCCGATCTCACCCCACTGAACTTTTTCTTGTGGGGATACCTCAAAAGTAAAGTTTATGTTAATAGACCTAGGACTTTGCAAGAATTAAAACAAAAAATACGGGAAGAAATTGATGGGATTCCACCTGAGATGTGTTTAGCAGTTTTAAACCATATGAGGACGGCATTGCAGGAGTGTTTTGATCAAAATGGAAGACACCTTGACAATATAATTTTTAAAACGTAAAATCCGCACATGTTGTGTGTATTTTTGCATTAATAAAACAAATTTAAAACTTCTAGATTTTTTTTTATTATCCTTTCAAAAGGGAAATCCATTCCTGGACACCTTGTATTTTTGTCGTAAAACACATCAGTGGATTGAGTTCAATAATTTCGTACTTGAAAACGGTGGAGAGTTGAAATTGCTATGCTGACTAGAGGAAGGAAACCCCTGTATATTACTTGAAAAATGAAAAGGCCAATAAATTCCCTTTCAAATGGTATGCTATGTTCCTATACCTAAACCTTCAGGATCACCAAGAAAAATGCATTTTACTAAAAAATAAATTATATTGGTATACATCATATGAAACATAATGTAGTTTCTAGGGCAACCTATAGTTGCCAGGTTACACAGCAATAACAATTTATTTTTAGTAGCAAACTGCAACTACATTATGTTTCATATCAATAATACCAATATAATTTATTTTTTAGACAAATGCATTTTTCTTGTAGAACCTGAAGGTTTAGGTATAGGAACATGGCATACCATTTGAAAGGGAATTTATTGGCCTTTTCATTTTTCAAGTAATATACAGGGGGTTTTATTTGAAAAAATTGATTTTTTATCATTTTTGTGTGGGAAAGGAAAAAGAATAATAAATTTGAAGCACCCTGTATATTTACAGATCGTCGGCATAGAATAAACGTTTATTTTTGGTTTATACCAGGCCTATATTCGTGGTTGACAATCAACGTTAAAAAAACGATAAAATGTCCGCCCGATAAACGTTTAAGAATGGGATATGATATCCAAACTATACACGTTTATGAGACAAGAGTATTATACGTGTACGATATACGTTTGATAAACGATTCTTCAACACGTTTATGCCTACTATAAAGAAAACGTTGAAGTATTAGCTACGATATCTGAAATAGCAACGTTCCAATCAAACCATCAGCATACTCATCCACATTCTTTATTTTGCAACAAAGTTATGAAATATTCAAGGCATTTTGATAACTATGTTACGACTGTTTCAACCATCGCAGTCCTATACTGGCATATGCTTGTCCCTTGTCCCAATTGTTTTGTCTGGGGACTCCAACGGTTGAACTTGTCTGCTCCTCTCCATTAAAATCTATTCGGAGGCCTCTGGAAAGGAGAATAAACAATTAGGGTACACCACACTTACATAAAATAAATCAAAATCTACGAATATGAGCTATTTTTCCTGATCTATTGAATATCATAATGGATATTAAAAAAGGGAGTTTTCGATGAAATTAATGGGAAAATAGCTGAATGGGTGCACGAAGCTACTTACCTAGCTATGGACACAATAATAAATCATTCATTTCGAAACAATCCGATTTCCACTGAAGACGAACACCCAATCAAGCACGATATACTTCAACTGGTAACGCTTTCAACAAGTGGCAAAATCGTCGAAATTGCCGAGATTAACAGTTATCCAGCAAACATCAACAGTATAGATAACCACTATACAAGTACATTACACACAAGTCGGCTGACCAAGAAAGTGACGCTAAAAATGGAAAATCGATCGCGTTCATCATCACGTTTTAAATCTCCGAACACCTGATTGGCTCTAAGGAACGGAAACCCCCACGATACCAACTCTCGGCGTCCTGTATTATATTGGATATCATTCACGTTGAATACCATGTGGTTTTTATACAATGAATAAACGTTGCTTTAGAATAAGAATAAACGTGTATTGAACGGTTCAAAACATATACGTTGAACATATACGTTTAATAAATATACCAAAACCAAAAATTTCCAAAAATATGGTTGAATGCACATATATACAACCATAATATATGATCATGTGTTGCTTGGGAAAGAAATGATCAAAAACGTGAATGTTTTTATAAACAAGAATTTGAAAAAGGTCTGCTTTGGTCCAGGTGTAAGTGAATCATATCTGTGCCTATCTTTGAGCAACGGTCCATATTTCTGGTTTCTTATTTGACGAATATTAGTCATGTTTCGCTACTTTTGCTCGGTACTGTACTCACATACACCCCAAATATCTTTGACACGATTTCGCACATTAAAACTGAATTTTTATCACAAGACCACCCTTAAGTGAATGTAAAATTAACAACCCTAGGTAAATACATGTTTCTTGATTTATCGTACAAGCAAAACTGTATCATAATAATTAAGACCACCCTAGGCATAATGAAATGATGTTCCCATCAATAAATCTATATTGGTTGAGAAATTAGGAATCCTAGGTAAATAAATGTTTGACAATTTATCACACAAGTGAACTTTTGTCAGGAGACCACCCTAGGCATATTGAAATGTTGTTCTTATCATTAAATCTATATTGGATGTGAAATGTAAAATTTACCAATCTTGATTAATATTTATGTAACACTATATCGCATAAGTGAACAAGTGAATTTGTATCATTAGATCTTCTTAGATAGCATTGTTCAACTCTACAGTGGATGAAAAATTTACTACCACAGCCTTATACCTACATCTTCTCAAACTGCACTTTATCGCATGAGTGACTTTCTATCATTGGACTACCCTAAGCATAATTGAATGATGGATGTTTTTACCATAAAATTCTTTAGTGGTTGTGATTTCTACCTTACAAAAGCTCAAAATCTTTTAAGAAAAGGAACTTACCATCTTTTGTCATTTTGACACGTTCATCATTCGATGGCATTATGATATAAGCCTCACTCTAAGTGCAATAAACTAAATTTATAAAATCAGATCAATGTAGTAAACTGACCAGACATTTGGAAATTGAAAAAAGGCCGTATTTCACGTTATATAACTGTAAGATTGCCATTCTATGCCGTTCCAAGAGAAATTTGGCATCTCTATCAAAAATGGAAGAAATTGAGAATGAACTAGAAGAACAAGGTTTTACTGATGTAATTGTACATCAGATGAACTCTCCAGTGTTTCTGAAAAGACGTCACTCTCACATTCAGATGCGTCAAATGTGCTAACACTGCTAACCCAACCAAACAATGCTGACTTTACCGAAAGAGGAAGACCATCATTTCTGTATGTGCTTACTGTTTCAAAATGGGCAGCTACAGAGGCTGCGCATTTTAGAGTTGGTAAACAGAAAAATTTCAATATCCACAATAGTGCTTGGGGTCCTGATGCCTGGAGGTAACATCACGATAGCCTCCAGTTATTGCACTCCCAAATACAAATGGATCTGTGATGATATGAAATGACTACTAAAGGGCAGAAAGCGAAAGGTGACAGTGGGCGATTTTGATGCCACAATCAAGGACGCGAAAATGACTTGATGAGTATCCTGGATGAACATCATGCAGTAGTTGTTGCACCAACAATTCCGACTTTTATAGCCAAAAACAAAAAGTGATTGATTTTGCCATCGTAAAAATCATCAAACAGGACATTGAGGTGAACACTCTGTATTTGGGAACATCACACCACAACTTGTTAAAAATGAAACTCATCAGCTTGCCGATTCATAACAAAGCACATACAAAAACCATAACAGACTGGTTAAAGTTTTTGGACATATTGAAAAGGGACCAATAACCCATCAAACTGATAAACAACAGACGTCAGCTTGATAAATCAGATAAACAATTATTGGAACACAATACAGTGGATGCAATTCCACTTAGGAGAACAGATATCCAGAATACACCGAAATCCATCAAAGCATTGGTGAGGGAGAAGCGAAAATTTAGACAACCGGGAGAATGTTGTATGAAGAAGCTTTGTATAAATAGCAATTTGTTCAACAATACCTGCATTCTTGTCACAAGAATGTATAGCTACTGTTTTTGCAAGGAACTTTTCAGACGTTTCCATTTCATCCACGCTTCTAGCTTCAATAAAAGATGAAGTAGCTGTTGCATTCACCAAAGTCTGACCACTTTTGCTTTTTTACCAATATTCGCACTGTTAGACTGACGTGCGATGGATGCGGGAATGCAAATAAAAATATAACCCTTATATAGTAAATATTTGACTATCTTTCCGAAGTTGGGAACTGTCGTCAATAAGGAACAAACGTGACCATTTACACATGAATGACTAAGACATGTATATTTATTAATAATGAGAAATCGTCCATTGTTTTCGAAGAGGACCGCCTTACAAAAATAAAAGTAGACTTTACAAGACATCGTGAATTGTGTATTCAACTTTTATTATAAATTCATAAGATCGCCAGGTCAGTGGCATTTTGTTTTCAGTGAACTACCGAGTGATATATGAAACTACCCTACTATCTATTCCAAGGAAAAAGTTACCCTAAGGGTCTGTTTATCAATAGTGGGCTAACTCTAACCCTGGGTCAACTCAGGCCCTGCCAAAAAGACGACAGTAGAACGCAGCAGGGTACGTGTCATGTCTGTCTATTTTCAAACAATAAGGATGTCGCGGGACGTGTCATGTCTGTCTATTTTCAAACAATAAGGATGTGGCTGAAGCAACATCCATTTGTTTAACAAACCCTCACCAACCGAATCTAACCAAAATTAACCCAAACTCACGTCTGATTTAACATTAAACACAAATTTAATAATATTGTTACTTCGGAGATCACCATGTTGACATCTATGTCAACCAATCACGGGTGACGTCCCTGCTGCTTTTTACTGTAGTCTCTGCCAAATGGACAAATGTCAAACATGTTGAGGTTATTCTGAGGTTATTGCGTTAACCCAGGGGTTAACTCAATCAATAAACATCCCCTGAGTCCCATTCATTAATGATGGATGACAAAGATTGGATGAAGGAGAAAATAATTTTCTCGACCACATCGTCGCATTCTCTCACCCATATTCTAAAAATGACTTGCAATTTTGAACTTTTATGATAAGCAAAATATTGTAGTTTTTTGAAAATGGACTTGTTCTTTTTTCACCATGTATTCACATTACGGTATCGACTTCAAATAAAACAAAGGTGAAAAAAAATGTGAATAGAAAAAAAAGTGGAAGTGTCAAGGAAGCACCTGCGAACCCATGTTTGACACGAGTTAACCTGAAGAACACGTAGTGAAATTTTGTCCCTTGACTTGTGGAACACACTGTATAGGAAACTCAAATGTATGCTAGTCGAGTTTTGAATGCATAACGCGCAAGACATTTTTCTGGATCAACCCGTCTCAACAGACTCCTCAAGTTTCATGAGCATGTCCAGCAAGTCTGCTCTGAATTCCTTTTCTGTCTGTGTGGCGGAGATATAGCCTAGGATTGCCAATACAGTGTACCATGCTATTGTGAAGTGGTATTTGGAGCAGATCTCTATTGCCTTTGATTTATACCTATCCATCAAATGTTCACCGTGAGGCAGAAACAGGAAAATCTCGTTTTGATAGTGCACACTACCATGAAACAGGGTTAGCAAATTGAAAAGCAATTGATGAAAGATCTGTCTTCCGAGTTTGATACAGAACTCAGCTGTTCATGAGTTTTGTGGAAAGGTTTTTCAGTATAAGTTGATTTGATATGAGTGATCATCATCATTCAGATCTCTGTGTCCACTGCTGAACATAGGCCTCCCCAGTCATTTTCCATTCCAATCTGTTTTGTGCTGTTTGTATCCAGTTGCTGCGGGTCCTCTTAATATCGTCCGACCAACGCGTAGGCAGTCTTCCTCTACTTCGCTTGTCCGTTCTAGGTCTCCACTCAAGAAGCCTCCTTTCCCATCGATCATCCCGCATCCGTACAACGTGGCCAGCCCAGTTCCACTTAAGCTTTGCAATAGCTCCAACGACATCGCTGACACCGGTTCTTCCGCGCAAATCCTCGTTTCTTATGTGGTCCTTCAAGGTCACACCAAGCATGGATCTCTCCATCTTCCTCTGTGTAACTTCAAGTTTCTTAGCTGTTGCTGTTGTTAGTGTTAGGGTTTCTGAGCCATATGTCATCACTGGTAGGACGCACTGATCGAAAACCCTTCTTTTTAGATTGACGGGAATATCACTCTTGAAAACGTCTTTAAGTCTTCCGAAAGCTGCCCATGAGAGAGTTAGCCTTCTCTTTAGTTCACATGTCTGGTTATCCCTTGAGATGCTGACCTCATGGCGAAGGTACACATATCTATCTACCATATGAGTGATACATAGGGAGAATTCAATGAGACCTAGCATTTGGCAAATCAGAGTTTATGGACAACAATCTTATGTGTCGATGAAAAAAGCTACGTTTCTTTTAGTGATAAGAATATTTCTTTATATGAGAAGTGAAAAGAACTCGAATCATTTCTCAAATTGAATGCCGTTCATCTTAGAAGACTCATATTATGATGAATCTCAGAAGAAAAAGAGAAGACGCACCATCTCTTGGTTATTGGTGTAGAATTTGCCACAGATGTTTTTCCTTTGTAATTTCCATCACCGGCTATCGACAACATACATCCAGAATGACTGATTCAGGCTCATTCACACTCAATATACATGATCCACAAGCCAAAACAAATGAGAAATACCTCTTGAATAATCATCACCTTCATCTTAAACTAATTTCAGTTGCAGAATCAATGCAAATATACGGCCCTTGAAGGAATGTCACAAGGGGACCAGTGCCGACTAAGAAAATGGCTAACAACGGCTGCAACATTGCTTTGAATATTCGGGACACGAATTGCTGAATTAGCTGTCGCCATACAAAACCTGACTTGAATTCGTCATTTCTTTACCTGGCCTGTTTCGCACCCGTCTGAAAAGAAAAATATTGCCGTCTATCTTATTTCTCTACGAAACATATGTGAAATACTAAAATAGGCAAATGTCTTTTATCACGGCACAAAGGGACGTTGTTCGAAGATATTGATAAATGGCCTTTGACGGCGATTTGGAGATATGACATATTGGTATTTGATTTTTTTTCAAATTGTTCAATTTTTTCTTGTGAGAGAACATACATTTTCATGACTTCTAACTCATTCAAACTTGCTCGTATTCTTAATAAAATACTACATCTGGACAAGTGAATAAAAAAATAGTAAACACTCCTTGTGTGTACCTACTATTCATACAAGAAAAGACCAAGCAACAAAAGTAATAACACTTTTTTTGTTGAATAACAATCATACTATATTTTACGGGGTCAAAGTTTCAAGTATCGTCTCATGAATATTTACCAAGTTCTTAATGATAGGAAAGTATCCTTGTTCTTGTTTGTTGACGGAATAAATAATTTATCTGTTTGGGCAAGTTGTTTGTTAGGAAAATATGGATAATTAAAATGGGAGATTCATAGAAAATGCTTGGATTGAAACAAAAGTGGAAAATAGATAAGAGTGAAGCAAAACATTTTGTTCCGATATTTCTTCATTCACCAATAATAGAGAATGATCTCTGATCACGACAAAATCACACCGATTCATGACTGAACTTTTTTTCCCATTCAGTGTGCGGGCAAGCTCACTCTGGCAAGGCTTTTGTTTTCGTCCGGCTAGTTTGCTTTGTTGATTTGAAAGCCAGTTGCCTGAAAAAGCTTATCGAGTTCATATTTTTACACAAATCAGAAAAATCCTCAAGACAGACATTTTCAGTTTTCAAGTAAGGCTTTACTCTATTTGAACTGCTCATATTATACTCACTTGAAGCACTTGAGAAATCTGAGGTTTCAATATTTCTGTATCAAAAAGTGGTAAATACATAATAAAGTATCGAACGATTTGCTCTGTACCATCCTTCCGTTTAGCACAGAGAATGTATTGTTACAAATTTCGACTAAAGATACACATATCCAACTTCAATTAGTTTATTCACAGTAACTTATTTATGTTTTTAAATTGCTCGTTCACAAATATTGTTCAACGATCAAAACCAAAACACCGGTGGTGTCCTCTCTATGGCGAAGAGCTTTTTTTTTATCCGAATCCTCTCCTTCACAGAAACCGCAAGAATAATGTAGGATTAAAAAATATATTCGACAGATGACGAAGCTTCTAGTGTGGCAGATAAAACGCTGGAAAATTCTCAAAGTGGACCGACTTTGTGCCAAAAGGGACAAGATTCGATGTGTTTGAGCGAGTCATAGTGGTTGAAGCGTCGTCTCCGCTGTCCGCTAATTCCGCATTCCGTCACAGTAAAGTCTTGCTATTTTGTTGTTTAGTATGTGGATGGACTTTTCTTTTTCCCATTAGCACGGCCACAACCTCGTCGGCATAGACCAGTCCCTTCTTCTGCGAGCTAGAAATCCACAGTTGAAGATGACGCATGAGGCAGTTTCGTCCTCTTCACCATATAGCCTGCGGCTTGTGAGACCATCGTTGGTTAGGTATTGATTGCTGAAGGAAAAAAACCGGGCAATAGTGTAGGAAAAGGCGTGATTCTATGTCATTTTTGTCAAAAAGCAGAGCACGTGATTAGATTTTGCTAAAAGTGGAAAGCCCATGGGAGACCTGAATAAGAAAAAAGAAAAAGCACGATAAAACGGAGAGAGTGAGAATTTGTCAATTTTGGAGAATGAGAAACCCAGAGACATCAATATATGCTGCTTGTTACAGAAACCACAAATGGTGGTTCTGTTCAAGCTATATGGTACGTGACATGAGGAAAAGCCTGTTCTCAGTCTTATCAGCACGAGACAAGTTTGAGAATAGCCAGTTTATTTGAAGATCTCAAGACTGTAACCTAAAGGTTTATAATCGTGAAGTTATCCAGGTTGGTTCAAGATTCAAGAATGGTCGACTTTTTAAATTGTATTTGAAAAGCAAAAAGTGGGATCCTGTAGCTTTTGGTGAATGCCGTTTCAGACGAGAATCTTCTTCGACTGTATCATGAGGAACTAGCTCACCAGAACAAACGATACGTGAAAGCTGCTATTTCAAGAGAACTAGGCATCAATGTAGTTTGGACAGTGAAGTTCGCAAAGGATGTGTTTATGGTAAAGCCGACAAACAGAAGTTTGGTTAAAAAAAAGAGCTCAGATACCTGAGGAACGAATTCATACCGATGTTTGTGGACTTCTCGACCCTTCAACCCAAGGTTCTTCTTACTATGTCTCTTTTAGAGATGATCGTTGTAGGTTCCGTCCTTTCTACTTTTTGAAGCAGAAATATGAAGCTGTAGAAAAACTGGAAAAGTGATTGATTGTCATGTAAGGCATTGACCAAGACAACTTCCACATCGGCACGGGGTTAATTTGCGACCCACGCTCCCGTTTATGAACAACTTCCTTCTTCGTCACACATTTTGAGGAGTTGTTCAGTAACATGCAGATTGTTTACATAACATAGCGAATTTTGTTTCTAAAATAACGAATCCGTCGAACCGCTGTGTTCTGTGTGAAATTTTGAATTTAAAAGACGAAGATGGTTTGACATTTGAGCAACGCCTTGATTTCAAGTCAATTTCATGACTGTTTGAACTTTCTATAAAGAGAAATGACCCGAGAAATTATTCTAGAGTACATTTTATGAATAGGTGAGATTTAAAATATTGCCGAGTCTTTATACTGGTGCTTTTCACTTTTTTGCGCACAGTACGATTTCTTTCAATTTGTTTTTGCATTTCTTCGTTTTTTTTTCATGTTTAAACATGAGACATCGCGTAAAAAGTAAGAGATTGGCCACTGGAAAACAGAATTCTGGAGAAGACCTTTTTTCTCAAAACCTTTGGTCACTACGTACACTTTGAACAGGACTGGTACATATGGAATCGTAAACAGGTCTCCTTGTTACGACAGTGGCTGCTGAAATAATTGAGCCAAGAGAACCATCAAGCTATGAGGAAGCAAGTACCTTTTGGCTATGCAGCAAGAGAAACAGTCATTGGAAAAAAATGAGACATGGGTAATGAAGAAATTACCTCCCGGTACAAGGTCATTCTATGTGAATGTCGTGTTCAAGCTCAAGACAAATACAGACGGCACGATTGAAAAGTACAAAGCAAGATTGGTCATGAAGGGTATTTCCAAAAAAGGGTAGACTTGGTTTGGTTCAATTGCTCAATGACAGAAGGTGTATTCACATTTCTTTACCTTGAATGTCAGATATGAGTCAGTCAGTTGTTTGGGATGTTTTGTGGTCAGTTGAAATGATAATTCAGTCATGATCCTGTCATTTGACGTCCCTTCAGAAAATACCTTAATCTGATCCCAGATGGGTCGTCTCTCAAATGCTTCTGCAATTGAAATTTTGGTTTTCATTCTGGTAACAGGTGACGTGTACGATAAGGGCTATAGGTGAGGGCAAAAGTTGTAATCGAAGGCACACGAAAAAAGCCGAAGACCGACCCAAGCGCACTGCCCTGCCTCAACAAACAGACTTAAACCTATTTCGCATCAGCCTGGTAACCACTCGCTACTGGCTCAAAAAAATAGCGTGAAATGGATTATTGACTCCACGAAAACATTCACTTAACCACTCGACTGAATTTACATAGTTTGCACACGTTTAGTTACCAAATTACTTGGCTCCCGACTTAATTACTGGCCAAGAGCGAATGAGGCTTTAGTCTGTCACCATAGTTAGGTGGTTACCTAAGAGGTAAGATAAGAGGAGCAGCGTGAGGTGAACCCAATACTAAACAAATCAACGGCGACTCATGAAAAATCCTATAGTGGAGCGGCGCGATAAGTGGTATCGCGAGGTACACCACGAAATGTTCGCCTACTATAAAAAAAAAAAGTTTTGAAGATGGCGCAATGCGCCCGAGTTGGTCTTCGGCTTATATCGTGTGTTTTCGATTTGCCTTCACTCATATAACAGGGTGTCAAAGTTTTTGAAAAATTAAAGATACTCCTCGATAGTTTTCTACAGTTGTATGTATGTAAAAAAAGGTTTAAGTTTCAACCAGTGGCGTAAATGTGATACGCATCCAGTGAGTTAATCTTTTTTATTCATTTCCGACTCATAGTGTGCTATATAAAAATTAATACTTCGACGTCCCCCATCATTCCTCGAAAGCATGACTCACTCACAGGCACAGGAATCACCCTGTATGTGGTTTATCACGGCCGTCGAGTGATTACAAACCCCACCTCACAGGATCAGTTTGTACATTCCACTCACTAGTGATTATTACCAAGTAACTACAATTATTATAACAGTGCGACTCAAAAATGTCCCACCCCCTTCTAACTCTTGAGTCGTGTGATATATGGGAACAAAATTTGTACACATCATATAGTGAGGACGTGCTGCATTTGTTGACATAGTAGTGACCGCTGTGAATGTCAAAATGACAGCTGAGCGCCATTTTTAATAAAAAAATCAAATGGAAAAGGAGGACGAGTAATATCCTATTTTGAAGGTCCTTAGACCATGATCACATCTGCCGAATTTCAAGCCACTGCTATCATTCCCCTCTTTCCATTTGATTTTTGCATTCAATGCCGCCCAGCTGTCATTTTGACATTTTTAGCTGTCACTAGTATCTCAAAAAATGGAACACGTTCCCACATATGGTGTGTCCAAATTTTGTTCTCATATATCAAATCTTTTTGAGCCGCACCGTATACTATTATTTGAAGAAAAACGGTACAATAGCGGGTAAGTCATCGGAAAGTTTGTTCTCAAATGTTCAATCACATGAATCAGCCGATCCCTGAATTTTTAACGCTATATCCACATCTGAATACAGCTGCAGAATTATATTCTATTTCAAAAGGCAGCCTACCCCTATAAGTTGACATTTTTATATAAGTTTGTGATGAAAAATGGCCTAATCCATGGCAGAGCCCTCCCGTCACAAGTATAAGCCTCTTAGTTTTATTCCCCATTCGCGTCTCGTAAAAACAGAAATTTAAGAATTATCATGTTGTTACGTCGACCATAAAACAGCAGAGTGTATGCAAATCAAAAGTTCACTTTATTAAGTTTCAAGAGAGCGTTCGCCGTTCTTTACGATTGGAGAACTTGTGGCTGTTTGAATGATGAAGTAGTGCAATGGTTCTTTCCATTTCAAGTTTGCCAGGTGTTCTGGACAGTATACTAATATTGACTTAGTTATTTTTTTATTATAGGAAAGTTCATAGGAGACACTTTGAGCTTTGTTGATTTACAAAGAACTATATATTATGTGATCAATCATCAAATGATAACCTCGTTCAATGAAGTTACGCACGCGAGGCAACGTTTACAGAAAGTCAATAACTCCTTTGGAAGCGGTATTTCAACATTATACATTTTCCAACTTACGTACCTGAATAATAATAAACTGAATGATAATTAATATGGGATTCTCTGTCAAGATAAAAACAAAATTCTAATCACAGCAAGTGATATTTAAAAAAAAATGATTCATATTTTGCTGTCATAATTTCACCAGAATTTCTTTGGTTTCATCGTTTTCGTTTACAGAAGAACATAAAATTATTCACATTGCGCAGCATACTTTTTTTTCTGTAAAGATAGAGCTTGGTAGATTCAGGCCTGTCAGCCAGTGACGTCATCACCGGATACGCGAGAACCAACGGTTGTCAGTGTAGTAAAGGAATCTGCAACCATCGTGATGGTCGGCAAATACAGAGTGTCCAAAAAGTCTGGAAACGGTGAAAAATTTAATAGATTAAAATATGGAAAAACACGTGTCATATTTTCTAAAAACTGTTCATTGACATCTCTTTTTGATTCCTAACCCCACACCCAATGGGTGGAGTGGGCAACATTAGAATTTCAAATGGAATTTTAAAAAGTTTGTAAAGAACTTTTTTTTTTCATTATCGACAGATGTCGCTGTAATCGGAAAAAATCAAATGAAATATAGAATTGATTAAATTGAATTTAGTTGAGCTTTGAATTGAAGAACTACTCGATAATATGTTCAAATTGAAGTTTTTCAGCTATTTGACAGTGACCCAATAGTGTGTACAGGGTGTTCCCGTATATTTTTGCACCCCATCTAGAGAGTTTATTTGAAAAAATATTGAAATTAGGTTAATACAAAACTTTCATGGTTTTCATGAACTTTTAGAATCTGTAGGCAAAAATTTCAAAAAAAGTAAGTAAATGTCAATTATTGACAGGTTGATGATTTTTTCAAATGGAACACCCTGTTTATTATTTCAAATTTTTGTTAACCTTTTTATTTTTTTTTCAAATATATATACAGGGTGTTTATTAATTAAATGCCGATACTTAAAGCTGATAATCCTTGGATGATTTTAAGACAAAAAGTTCATATGAACATAGGTCCGCAAGAGCCCAGTTTTCAAGATACAGGGTGTAAAAATTTAAAAAAACAAACTTTTTTTTATCATCACTTTGATACTATTCCAGACATCTTGTTGAAATTTGGTACACGTCTTCAATCCATCAGTCGGCATGGAAATGTTAGAGAGGGTGACACTGATTTGAAAATATTGGAAGACGTACACAGCATGCAGGGTGTCAATGCATTAGGTAGTTTATATTTTTTTAAGCGAAAACCATGCACCGGGCGAAAAAAAAACCAGAGAACAAATTGGCTCGGAAATAAATAGAGATTTCAAAAATAATTTTTATTTTGAATAGAAGCAGTGGCATAAGTTTTTTCTCAAAAATATTGAGTGTAAAACCCTTACGGACGCCACTGGTGAAAATAATAAAATTGTTTGTACATCACAAAATGCATATTGATGCATAAAAGACGTGTACCAGATTTCATAAAGATGTCTGGAATAGTATCAAAGTAATTATAAAAATATCATTCATTTATAAAAATTTCAACACCCTATATCTTGAAAATAAGGCTCTTGCGGACCTTTGTCCATATGAACTTTTGGTCTTAAAATCGTTCAAGGATTATTACCCTTGAGTATCGGCATTCAATCAATAAACACACTGTATATTTGTGGCATTTCATGCATTAGTTTCCGAAATATAAGCTCCAAAGTTTAAAATGACTGTCACATATTCAGCCATGATAATAATGATTATTATTATCAGAATTGTTATATTGACATAATTATATTTGACAAGGGAAACTGATGTCAATAAACTATCAGTTTAACTTCAACTTGTCAAATATAATAATAACTCTGATTATAATTATTATTATTTACCCTACCACGGCATTGGAAGATGGGTTAAAATTATCTGGCAAGTTGAAGAAAACCTGATAGTTTTTTGACTCGTTGCTATGGTCTTCATCTTGGCTGATATTATGTGTCATTCATTTTAAACTTTGGACGGTTGGACGCATATATTTCGAAAACTAATGCATGAAATATATATTCATTTGAAAGCAGAAAAAAAGGTCTACAAACATTTGAAATGATGTAAAGGGTGTTCCATTTGAAAAAATCATCAACCTGTCAATATTTGACATTTACTTACTTTTTTTTGACATTTTTGCCTACAGATTCTAAATGTTCATGAGAAACCATGAAAGTTTTGTATTAACCTTATTTTAATATCTTTTCAAATAAACTTTCTAGGTGGGGTGCAAAAATATACGGGAAAACCCTGTACATGTTGACCCTTACATGTTTTGAAATTTAAGGTGTTACTGTACCACACTATTGTAATATTCTTTACCTTGGTTCATCGATGTTTTCGGGTTTTATTATGTATACATAGTTTTTCAGATGACTTCATAAGCAACAATCCAGAGGAATGAGATAAGGAGATCTTGATGGCCATTGAATCATTCCCCTTCTACCAATCCAGTGCCCAGCAAAAGTTGTGTACAATTCATCGCGACAATTGCTGCGATATGCTCAGAGCGCCATTCCTGGGTTGTTGTTGCATCTGCATAAGCTATATCGGGTCCGGAAACCTGTGCCGCAAATAGAAGACTTTCTGACTTTTTTTTAGCTTTTTGACGCAGTCCCCTTCTTGGATACTCGGGTTGTTAGATCAGAACAAAATATCATTAAATTTGACTGGTATAGAAAAAAGTCAAGTTCAAGGAGATACATCCCTTTCCAGTCTTACCATCCAATGAAACAGAAACTTAATACTATACTTGCGCTAAAAAACAGAATTACCAAAATTTGTCATACAACCTATGTAGATAAGAACTTAGAATTATTAGAACAAATTTTAATAAAAAACGGATATCCCATCCAAATTATAAGAGAAACTCTTAGGAGGGATAATGAACCTAACATTGTTAGCAGACAAAATGTAAATCCTGATATTGAGATTAGATTTGGAAAATTACAATACATACAGGGTCTCTCTTTCTCACTGAGTAAACTTTTCAAAAATACTAATTTGAAAATAGCTAACTATAATTTAAAGAGAATAGGTCGGTTCTACTCTAACTTGAAAGATTCTACAGTTGTCAAAAATAAATTCTACATAGTGTACGGGATCCAATGTCAATGCCAACAAATTTACATTGGACAAACTTCACAAAAACTATCAAAAAGGATTGCATCACATGAAAGTGATTGCAGACACCGCCCAATTAGTACTAGCCTCAGCATACATGCTAATGAACAAGAGCACAAACCTGTTTTCGACCAACCGTTTGTCATGATGACTGATGCCCGTATTCTGCGTTCATACTTAAACGCGTTCAAGGTTTGACGGCGTTTAAATACCAGATTTTGCTTACGAAATCTTGTATTTAAACGCCTTCAAATCTTAAACGAGTTTAAGTACGAACAGTGAATACGGGCCTGAGAGGAGTAACTTTAAGAGGAGGTTCCTTCAAATGTGCTACATACATAACTGCGACAACTGTGTTAATTTCAAGAAAGACGTGAAGGGCCCAAGTTCTAGTTATACCTATTTACTTACTCAATCACTTACAAAAAAACCCTGTCATCCAGATACGTATATCACTAAAACAATAACTTAACTAATTGCTCTGAGTTTCCACTTTCGTACCTGTCTGCCTTCTTTTTTTTTTTTTCCTTTTTTCTTTTTCGCTTCTTTTATAAAAAAAAGAAGAGAAAGAGAAAGAGGAAAAAATAATCAAGGGTGTTGTTTTGAAGGTGCTTTGATTGTCTATTGACACTATGTTCAAATTTCTTTTTTTCTCCAAAAAAAATCAACTGACTGTTGCTCTTTTATCTGTTTGGGTAACTTGAGACTGTTCTCCCCCTTTCCTACTGTCTCCTTACAATATCAGGATATAGTCTGTATCAACCTGATGGGTAACTGAGTGACGTCACATGTCTTGCTCATCTACCCTACGGTCAGACAGAACCAATGTCAATTTTCATGTCATTGTCAATTTTAAGCAACAACGGTCACATGTAGTATAAGGGTATTATCACTTTCTACCCCGGTGCTGCACCCAGTAACTTCAAAATAATGCACACCTAACCTCTTGTTATGTAGAGGAGAACTCTGTAACTAATCTGTAAGTTAATTTTAACCTTTGCTGACTTTTGTAGACTGAAACCACGTTCTTTATATAGATTCTTCCTGATGAAGCCCTTAACTTGGGGCGAAAGCTTAGTTACTGTCCTTCAATTAAATAAACATATGCGTCAAACCTCGACTTTGATAAAATCTAGTTTTTGATTCCATACACTACTGGCCTGTTTGAGCTCGAAGATGCTTTTCCGGAGACTGCTGACCTTTGACGATCCATAATGTTATCCAGTAGGTAGACACATGTATAGTTCCTCCTCTAAGTCTTCTTTCAAGAATACGGATACCACGTCTATCCGATCTATTTCAAGGTCCAGCTCAGCTGTCAGTGATAGAAGATACCTTATTGTAACTGGTGAGAAAGTTTCTTAATAATCTTTTCCCCTCCTTCAAGCGAATTCCCTGACTACAAGTCCCATTTTATGACTATTTTCCAATCGAATCTCTCTTGGTACGGAATACTCACTTGCTCTCAAGTGTATTTTGTAGTCTCGTTGCATGGCAGCAATCCATAAATCTTTCTCTTCACGATTCAGAGCATCTTTATGTGATATTGGATCTGGATAGAAAAGGATGAATAGATCAAAAAATCTTTCAGAGCACCTGAAGGTTTTCGATCTCTTTGCGGTCAGGTTATAGCATTGTCAGGTAATTCGTGCTGTGACAATCGGTAATGAACTTGAATCCAAGTCACATGTCGTAAAATGAATCGTTATCTTGCAATCTTTGATTATGTCAAAATAGCACTCCTTAATTGGGTTTCGAGATGACAAATTCGAACGTGTTACTGGATCGTTGCTATGGCAGAAGAATCGGATTCTATTACCATGACAACCAGCATCACAAATCCAAAAGATCGGATAAGGGAAGCATTCCAGGATATGAACAATAATAACAACATGTTAGTTGAAGTTGGTCGATCATTCCAAAACCGTGTTCAGGCCTGCATTCGAAATATTGGCGGTCATTTTGAACATTTACTCTTGTACCGTAGTTCGTTTTGTTGATTCTGTTAATGATAAGAATTGTTCCATTTCGACTATACCATAGTGAATATTCAACGCGATTTTGAATAAAGATCTTCAACCTCTTTGGTTTCACTCATTGTTCTGTTAAAGAATTTCAACACGTGGTCCAAATACCCAGCCAATGACGTTTCATCTCGTCACCTGTACCAAGACTGAACCAGAAATCCCAATTGGGTACTATTTTGACATTATCAAAGATTGCGAGATAACGAAACATTTTATGACGTGTATTGTGATGGCAAAGTTGCAGAGTTCTGAGTGCTTAACAGAACTAGATAACACCACACAGGGTGTTCCATTTGAAAAAATTGAGTTTCTGCGTCTCTAAATTGGACTTCCACACACCAATGCGCCACCCTGTAGAATCACTTTTGGGGAAAGGCAAACGGTGGCTTTTCCCTAACAAACTGATTTCACATGTTGTACTTGGTTTCTTGGAAGACAATTCAGCATAATTCCAATAACCCATGCGCTGATGCCAGATATTCGAATCGCATTGCATAATTCCTTTGAAAAATATCCAATTTGAAAAGATTGTTCACCAAACTCGCTGGAGCAAAGAGCTGCCTTTGATCATTTAACACTATTGCAGCCTTACTATTGAATATCACAGAATGTCCTCTGCTCACAACTTGGCTCACAGATAGCAAATTGACTTTTAGGCCAGGTACATAATACACATTATAAACATACATATCAGAGAGCTCAACTGAAATACTCAATGGAAGTGCCAGATCGCCAACAATATTCTAGAGTCCACACATAAATGACAAGATGTACCACTGTTCAAAAAATAATCATTTGCTGCAAACATAGATCTTTTCTCGCCAGATTCCCTCGTGTTGAAGTGCTTTTTGTGAGTCTTTGATGATGAACAGTTCTTCGATATATGTCCGTAACCATTACATTGAAAACAACTGGGACCTTTTTGATGTCTCTTATCATAGTTACTATTCCTGTTTTTCTGTTAAGTATTACCATGGTAATGGTGATGGCTACAATCCACCTGAACACTACGACACAGTTTTCAGTGAGCACCACAAATTATATTCAACAATTTTTAGAAGTCAAACAAGTCAAAAACGGTCACAATTCCAATGTATGACTATAGGTACCTTTCCTTATCGAAAAGCCCCTTAGAACGCCAACAAGCAGTTATCTACAGCAGGCTTTAACAAAAGATAGCCAAAATCGACACTACAATTTAGAAAACAACTCTGTTCTTTCAATTAACAAGATTCGCTGAATAAAAAAGTCAAGGTCGCTTTATTTTATGATCATGTACGTGAACAAGATTTCAGATTGATTTCACTTTCCTTGCGAATAAAAAACGTAGACGAGGGATCGACCCTCGAAGGAATCGAGAAAATGAGTTATCCGTTCTCTATTACTTCAGAACATTACAAAAATAATTTCATCAAAAGGTGGCTTTTATGGATTCAAAGGTAATTTATCTTCATTAACAACACTGCTTCTTTGAGAATTTACTGGTTCTTAGTTGATAGATTAAATTGTTTTAATTGTAGCCAGTTAATTCTCTCCATGGTGTATTTTGTCTAAAGGTCCGTTTCCATCTAGAAAAATGATGATTATTTCTGGAATGTGGGATCCCCTCATTCGAACTCCTATGGTAGCTGCAACCCATGATACTAGAAAACACAAGGTAGACTCACGACGAAATTAAAAACTATTGACGCATGGTGACCATTTCGGTCACCATGCATTGGACAGATTCGGAAAAACCAGGGTTAAAAACATAACTCAGTAATCGGTCACCGAACACTCTATGCATTCTGCATCATGACTGCAACCCCAATTCCGATTTTGCAAAGATGAAGTTATTTGATGTCTATGTTTTCATTCTTTTCCAAGAAAACTAATTTTTGCGGGGTTTTCTCATTGCTGTCTCTAATAAGTGGTTCGTTTAACTGGTTCTCGTCAACTGAGAACCTGGACTTGATCACGACATTGCTCACGCTCGCCCAACAATCGCATTTTTTTTTTATTTGACGTTCCACAATTCAAATTCAAATTCAAAACAGTTTTATTACCATAAAAAAATAAATACAATAAATAATTCATTATTAAACATTAATAATACTAAACATGATTCTATGAAGTTTCATTACACAATTGGTACCAAGATCAAATTCATTCATCGTGACACTTTGGCCTATTCAAGTTCTTCTATTTGACAAGTGAGTGAGTTATAGTTGGAAACCTACTTATCTAATTTTGTTCCATATTATATCGTTGAGGAATCGGCTGACAATTACCTTCGAAGTTATGAAAAGCGCACGGGAACTGAAGTTGGTAATTGTGCTGGAAAATATAACTCAGTTTCCAAAAAGCTAAAATTAAATTTCACAAATTGGGATGACTCCAATATTCTATTAGGCTGAATTTGCTTACGGAAAGGGCTGAATTTTTGGTTATTTGGAATCATAGGAGATTCTTTACCGTTTTTTTTTTAGAAGGTTGGCCACATGTTACAGCATTCAAGTGTTTTCTTTTGAGACGAATTTTATAGAATCAGAAATATTTAATATATCTGGAGAACATCTCTCTATTATTATGTACTCTACTACCGACATAGTAGCATAACATCTTCTTAATTTGTGCTCTTCATCATAGCAAAACTCCCTTAAATCATCGCCCAAAAGCACTTTCACCCTTCACATAAAAAGCAAAAAAAAGGTTTATCTAAACCCTGGCAATAATTTTCCTACCCTTGAGGCTATTTTCCTTAAAAATAGAGTTATAAAAGGACTGGGCTCGATAGAGTCACGTAAGATAGATAAATGAAGTCGAAGATTTCCGACCTTAGTGAAATAAAATTGTGTCTGACTTGACGGGTATTTTCGTAATATAGTTCAACTTTATAGCTAAACATGGAGTAGCGTTTGATGTTGAGAGACAATTTTGATAATATTTGAGGTTGACAGAGTTCTGATATGAGTGACCAACATGGTGACTGAGAATTTCGACAGATAGATATCTTACATCTGTTTCGATTTGTTCTTTGCTTATGCTCCTGCTTCTTTTTTCTAAATTAACCTCTGTATCTTCTTCTTTCCCATTTCATTTAGCAAATTGAAGACATGGTGCCACGGTTGCGATGTTTTGCAGTTCAAAATGTCTATGTTTTAAGTGCATATAAAATGATCTCTCATTTATATCGTCTGCTGTTGATCCAGTGAGTTGTCAAATTTTCCGACATGCGAATCCATCGTTTGACTACCAGAACGTGAACTAAATCGATACATGAGAAATGCTTTTCTGAAAGATGCATTTTGATATTCATTATTCATGTATTGAGATTTTATGTGCAGCCGATGTTTGGATCCCTGCCACGAATAATGTATGAAGTTTACTTTCGATATTTCTTTTCACAATTTGTTGCTTTGTGTGAAGTGGGAGTTCAGTGATCTGGGGAGGGTTTACCTTGGACATTGGATGTGATTTTCCCCCTTTTGTGTCAAAATCTCAAATGTAAAAATATTAAATGAAACACTGGATAAACTGTTACAGAAATCACTTCACGTAAGCAAGATTTGAGTATTTACCGAAAAACACATTGACGTACAAAGGGTTTTCTGAAGTTGAATCAGCTTTTACTTAGAACACCGCGCTGTTTTCGATTCATTTCCCGCATGTCAAAACAGTGTGCCTGCCTAGGCTATCCGTGTTAGGTGCACTCTTCAACTTTTGTTGTCTAACAAAGGACACATTTTTTTTGGTATTTTTACACACACGTCAATATAGTCGTTTTATAAGTCGATAAAAAACATACAGGCTATCAACAAAAAAGCTTATTCTATGCAAAAATACAATCTAGACGGCATCGCCGCAGCACCCCATTGTTCGCATCAATCTACATCACGGTCGAGGGTTTGCATACATAATATGAGTATCACAGGTGGAACTCCCACCTCTACATTCCTTCTTTTCCAGCCCCCATCAACTGACTAGCATGCAGACTGCCATGATGCAAACATTAATCTTGGCCACAATAATTGTTGAAATGGTTTCGTCAACACTCAACTCCCACCATTTCTCGAAACTTCAGAATTGGCTTGTTGGAGATCATAAAATCAACGGTCACTTGTCCTTGGATGAGGAAACCAAAAATGTATAAAAGGAATTGTTGTCAACATTGAGTTTTATAAGGCTTTAGAGAAGGAAACCTTCAAAAATAATGGCACCATCATCCAATTTTGGACGTAAGTCTTGAGAAATTCACTGTATCGCTATCCTTGTCGAGTTATATCTATCTGCGTCGCCGAAAACTGACCTGCTTTGGACGCGGTTGCCGATTTGGGCAAATCTTCATCAATGAAAATTCCTCTGTGTACGAAATTGATTGATAAGACATGATACAATGAAAATTGAGGAGGATTGAGTATTGTTCATTTTTCAAGAAGGTGCATCAAGGTTCATTATTCTAGATTATCGCATAATCAGACACATTTACAACCATGATTTCGTGTGAATCAACTCAATGTTGAACAACGGTGATAGTGTCTAATGATGATATTATTTCATATCATGAATAATGTGAAACATTTTTGTGCTACTCAAAGCTTAATTACTATCATTCATCAAACAATGATTTTTTGTGCATTGGATACAGGCGATACATAGTAAATATTAGTCCTAGTACACGGCAACGCTGCCTTTAAACAGCAGGTATCGATTTTGAAGGTAGTGCGGTGATGCCATGGGGTTTCAACTTGAAAACTTCTACTTTCGTGCTTGTGAAGTGTTGTATTGTGACTTTATTTGTGAAAAATGGTAAGATTGTGCTTGCTGTGTCAAAAACTGGACCATTCGGATCCAGAAATCACCATTCACAGGTAAATGTCAAATTTTCATTGAGCATTGACTGGAGAGGGATCCAGTGGTGTAGAGTGTAGGCGTCATCATATTTCATTCATGAAAATGAGGATTTTTCAATCTTCAGGAAGTTTAAATGTTTGTTTTTATTCGTGAATAGGTAACAACGAAAAAATGAAACTGATTTGGAAAAAAAGCCTGAATGGTAGTGTTTTATGCAATAGGAACCGATTGTTCGCAAATAAGAAAGGATATTCATATAACTTGAATACCTATTCCATTATTTTCTCGATTATTTCATACACAGTCAAGATGAATTATTTATTGTATACTTCCTCAACTGTCTTATTTTCGTTTTTTTTATTACAATAAGGTTGAAGTCTTCAGTAAGAATGCTTACTTTTACAATTATTATTATTATAATCACTTTTTAGAGCTCTCAAAACCTCGCGTTTATCTCGAAATTAACTTTTTGACATATCGCCCTCTTTGCCTATACCTTTCAATTGGAATTAAAAATTTTGACGACGCCCGGTCTTTCTTCCTGTAAAAGCGAAATATAGTTTTTCCAACAATTTGCTCGAAACCAATCAATAGACTTATGAAGGGACATTTTTGTCAAAAACGTCAAATAAAAAAGATAAAGGGGGTCTAAATTGATATTAAAAAAAACCTTGTACAGGGCACAGCTAAATGGACCCCGCAATTCACTTTTTAATTTGGCGTTTGGAAAAAAGTTTTAAATAAAAGTTCAATGGTTGAAAATAGATATTTACCCTGTTCCCAAGGCTTCCGAATAAACCTTCACATTTTAAAACGTGCCAGAAAAAATGGCAATTTTGTTTTTAAGGTAGGTATAGGATATATAAAAAATGTTTAATTTTCTGGAGAATGCGAAAAGTGAATAGAAACTGCAAATATTGGTACTTGCAAATTGAAGCAGGGTACCAGGGTATCAACGCATTATGTATTGTTTATTTGCCCATACTTCTCTGAATGTATATCTAGACATAAATGTTTTTGGGCCAAATTTATGTCTAAACATACAAAATTGAATTTATGTCTAGACATTAATTTAAAGAAGAATAGACCAATAAACAATATTGCTTACCTGCTTCAATTTGCAGGTATACCAATATTTGCGGTCTTTGTTTAGTATGACTCCTGCACCATATTTCTTTGAATTCATCTCCACTCACTTTCCAGCACTGATAATCATTTTGGTATAGTTGAAAATAGTTTTTCGGCCATTTATTTATAATACTTTTCGCCTGTACATATACTTATGTATTAGAAACAAGAAAAGTAAAACGTTGCAGTTTCCTATTTTTTATATTTTTTTCTTGTTATCCAATTTTAGATTTCCAAAAAATGAAGAGCTGCGAAATATTTGGTGTTCTTTGGTGAGGATTGACGAGGACCGACTTCGAATCAAACCTCCCTTTTTGTGTTCGGCCCATTCTAACCCACAAGACTATTTACGTGGCATCGATGGAATCAAATATTTAAAACCGGGAAGCTTGCCAATCATGACTCACCGGCAGACCATACAGTTTCCCGTCTCCAAAAACAAAAATCATATGGCAAATTGAGTAAAATGGCCTTGGAGATATGTAAGAAAGGCGAAATATATTTTGTATTTTGGTTGTCATTTTATTCGGAGCCGTAATTCATTATTGTCGGAAGAACAGCAGGAGATTTAATTTTTAATGTTATGAAAATTTTAATTTTTATTGATTCAGAAAGTCAAAAATGTGATATACTGTCATATAACAATAACGACATAGGTACCTACCCAAATTAATATTCATTTATATTTTTCATACATATTTTTCAGTGCCGCCGCTGTTCCAGATGAAAATCGAGTTCGGACGTACGTATTATAAGAATCACATGTTCTCATGCGGTGTTGCCCGATGGGTTCGGATTCCTCGTTTTATATCTTTCCACTCTAAGTGTTGTCTCTTTCGCACTTATTGTGATGTTGGCGTCAAGACTAATACCATTTGATGAATGGGATGCCCAGTCTATAGTATTTGAAGTCAATGGTTGTCAATGACTTCAAAGGCGTAAAGTACAAATGCACCGACCGAGTGCTGCCTATCGCAACCATCAGCTTCGTCATAATCATCAATAATCATCCCGTGGTCATAAAGCCAGTAACTTTATTTTTGAGGATGTTTGTCGCCAAGCAGTCAGGACAAAAGCTAGAGGATTTCCTAACCTTCGAATTGACTCCATATCTTTGTCTTTGTTCGATGAAGCTGGATTGCGAAAAGGGACAAATCTGCTTTGTACAAAGCATTTTAACCTCGTTCAAACAGGACGCAAGTTGATAGCAGTACAGTATATGGGATTGATGTTTGCTTTCTATTTGTGGTCATACCTTTGGAGCAAGTTGCGAATCAAACTGGGTTAGTCAGTCTGGTAACAATCGATTATTGGTTAAACTATACAAGCTACTGGATAAAGTTGAAGGGTTTTCAATTATCTATTACTTGGTGATAACTACGATTTTACAGAGCCGGTAATGAAGTTGTGGAACAACAAAGTTGCATTCATTGTAATGGAACTTCCTGTGTATTATTTGATATTTTGATTTTTCCTTGAATTTTGAGCAAAAATTGTAATACTGTCACGATAGGCGTAAGTTTGGGTCTTTGTCTGGACCCTCACCTATTGTGCTCCAGGGACGTAGCCGTGAGACGGTAGTGAAACTCGGACAGCGCCAAACAACATCTATTGTCTTTCCAAATACAGCCTACAGCACACACAGTGGGGTGAGCATGTTGGACCTTGGCCAGTCCGGGTCTCAACAGTTATTCGCTGCGGGGGCAAAGGTGTAGCGTGTATACGAGTGGTTTTCCTGTCTTGTGACTGGCACTGCTCGTGAGAAGGAAGATAGGATTATTCACTGCTCTTCCAACTACTTGACTGGCGATGCTGGCTTCTATTTATACACGAAAATGGGCGGTCTTAGCGCGTCGTTGACTGGGTTGATTTACTCTATGTTCCTCTGATCCTATCGTATCCACATGACAATACCACACAAATTTGAAGGGTTGCGCTCGAGTTACGGAAAAATATAATTTTCAAACCACGATAACACCTTCAAGAAATCCGAAGCATTATTCCAGAAAATGCATTATTCTGTGTAAAGCAGAAGATCCGTGGACTTTGAAATGTTGTGCAGTTTTCAGTCATAGAAATGTCTATATATAGCAATCTCTTATTTTTTTGAATAACCAAGCGATGTTGCCAGCAGATTTCCATAATTAACAATATCACGCTTTTCCAAAATATTCAAATCCATTGAGCATCGACAAAACCAAATGCAATATTACTCATTCGTACTCACCCAAAATTGATTAGTGTAACTGTCGTTGCCTTCACATATCCCAACTTCTGCAGTGAAAAGAGTCGAAAATAAAATAGTCCCACCTGTACTAGTACTCTAACATTTGTTAACAACAATATATCGTTTTCCCTTAACTGTATGTACTCAATTATATATATCTACAGGTCTGACCCTACAACACCTGAATAAACTTTAAAAGGAATTCAAAGGTTCGCTGGTTGCAGAATGCCAAGAGCAGGTTAAAGGTCGTTTTGATGTTTCCTCATTGTGTACTTTTGGCAGTACAAACAGATATAGAGGATTGATGTGATGGGGTGTGAGATGGAAACGCGCAGTATCAAAGTGGAATACTCTTTCAAGGTTCTATAAACTCTTCATTTTTCATATGGTATGTGTTGATATCCATCATGGTCATCCACTTGCCTTCATCCGATGGTGGAATTCTGAATAATATGTCTTTCTGGAGACTCTAGCGCTAGCTTTTGAAATGAATTCAGATTTTCACCCAATTTAGTTGGTTTGTCTGGAATGTATCTCACTTGGTGTTTCAATCTATCTGCCTGAGGCTGGGATAAAGTGATACTTTCGATTGTTGTTGTTTTATCCATGGTCAGTATCTGTTTTGGTTCCACAGCGAAGTGAATTCATTTGCCATGAAGTTGTTCTTCGGTGGCAGAAAATAGCTTCTTGTGGTGTCAAGCACAATCGGTAGTGAAAAATCAGACTACATGAAATGAAATCCTCACAATGTCATATGTCAAAGTTATATTTGAGAAAATCGGAAGAGTCGAGGATAATCTATCAATATCAAGAGGGCTTTCAAATCTGATCTGACAAAAATGAAATCGGATTATCAACAACAAAAGGATTGCATTTACCAAGTCCCTTGCGAGTGTGGTAAATCCCATATTGGCAAAACCAAGTGTCCATTGACTCTTAGTTATACTACAACATCACAGAACCAGCACCCAGAAAGGCAAAACCACAAAATTGCAGAACTAGTCTGGTTGCAACAAAATGAGATTATTTTCCGTAACAGCAGTGTGGAAATCCCCAATATTTCTAAACCTTCACCTGGAAGGATTCCTATCTGCATATTCAAGTGAGCACGTGTTTTTCTTCACAGTTTAGATGTTTGAATGCAGACAGTAAGTATAGCCTTAGAATGAGATTTCAGTTCTTATCTGAAAACGACCAAAGACAGTATTGCTCAAAACGTGGTGTTACAGCTCAAGACGGTGAACGTCCGGTAATCTGTTTCAAGTTTCACATTGTCTACCACCCTTGAATAATCATGAAACTTTCATTTAAGAAAACAACAAAAACTTTCTCGAAGAAATTGGTACCAAAACTCTATCATTTAGTCATGTGCCAGAAACAGCTTTTGTTTATAAGAATTAGCTTATCCATAATGCATCTTCAGTGTTGTCAATAGGACCAAGTCATCCATATGACATTTTTTGTCAGGTTAGTGAAAATAATTTTATATTTTTCATTTCCAAGGTAGGTACGTGATGACAAAAAATTGGAACAAATAATAGAGTAACTGAATAAAGCTTAGAGGTATTTCATGTTCGAGAAGATCCTTAATCTTCCAAGATGAGTTTGAGTTCATATAATTGATAATTATGCTTATATTTTTATCTTGGCTGGACGTTTTTTTGTATTTTATTCAGAAAAACTTTGATTTTCTTGGTTAGTCTCAAACATTTCTCATTTACCTAAATAAAATATAATGTCCACAACCCATGAAGAAATCATATAAACTAAATTTCCACGTATCGTACCAGCATTCACTCAAATTGCATCAAATATGCATACAATTCTCATAATGTCATTTGTTTCACTATGCTTGCCATAAAGCTGAGCTGCACAAATCAGTCCTCCTTTGATCAGTGCTCTGTGAAGAAATTTGTCACGGAAATTATCATGTATTTTGACCGCATACATGCTAATTCTATATTGTGCTGGTGATATACATTACATGACTAGAAGGACGTTTTTAATTATTTCTGACGGGCAAATTAGTGGTTTTGGCTTTCAATGTCAGTTTGGCTGATATCTTTATCATACGACATTCACGATATTACTATCACGATTTCATTTGATTCAAAACTCGAATAGTGTAGAATTGAATTGGTCTTTGAAATATTTCAAATTATGCATTTATGAGGATTTTACCAGTTGATTGGATGAGATTCGATACTCGCTGGGCAAAAAAAGATTATGGACTGATTATTTGGAATAATTGGCACTTTAATAGAATATGAACATAATCCATCTCAATGTTTATTATTATTTTTATCAGTTCATTTTATTAAAATAGGTGAAGGTCATGTTGGGGTTCCACAAATCTGCTGGCCTTTCAAGTAAATCGTTGCGTTTTAGGCAATTTTTTCTGGTCAATTCCATTTTTCCCACAAACTGTGCAGACACTGCGAACGTTTCGATGGTATATTTTATGCTATTATATGCCGCGGGACTAGAGTAGCACTTTTAGTCGCAAGGTATATACGATATTTTTCGTCCTACCGGAACTAAAACGTGGAAATAATATCTAAAAAACACGAGGAGAACTAGAATGACAATCATTATCATTCATGTTGCGATGGCGAAGGTCTCACACCATAGACCATTCTCAAAAGAATTGAAATGCCTCGTAAATCAAACAAACATCATAGTCCCGGTAATAAGTGACTACGGGTCGATATTTCAATGTCACCTTGAGTGACACTTAAGCTAAGGTATACTTAAAGTTGATGTGAATTTTAAAATTGGTCACCGAAAGTGCCACTTTCCAATTGCGCCACTCCTTTCATTTACCTTAGGATCTGATGTGGGTGTCACAACTGAAACACGGCCCTCACGGGAGTCCAAAATAACCTTTAAGTGTACCTTAATCTTGAATAAACATAACGGCCTAACGTGATTACTTTAGTCCCGGAAGTACGAAAACACACTTACTCACTTCGTGAAACGGATCAGGAATTTTTTCTTTGTGCAATTATAGTTTACTGCGGTGCGTTTGGTTTGTTCGGCGTGATGTAGCAAAGACGCTAGGAAAGCTGCAAAAAAGGGTTTTACTGGGTCAACTGCCAGGCCGATGTCCGGAAGTGTTGCAGGAAATGTGCCGTATGCGCTGTGAGTAATGGACCTCAAAAACTCCTTTGCACCAGTATAACGTTGGAAGCCCGTTTGAGAGGATCGTCATAGATGCTGCTGGACCGTTTTCTGAGCCGAACAGAGAAAATTGATTCATCCTGATCGCGATGGATCACTTCAGCAAGTAAGTCGAATGGTATGACTTTGCCAATCCATGAAGCGGCAACGGTAGCTGATGTACGACCAGAGCAAAAACTTTGAATCGGCGTTGTTCCAGAATGTTGGTGACGTCTTTAAGATCAAAAAGACAAGCACAACAGCGCTGCACCCACAATAGGATGACATTGTGGAACGAATGAACCGGACCATCGCAACTTGTCCAAAGTTGTCTCTCATCATCAAAGTTACTGGGACAAACATGTTTTTTTTTGCATATCGGCTTTCGAATTGACAGGAAAAACCTCAGCAAGGATCACCATGGGTCGTGGACTCCGGCTGCCTTGAGATCAAAAGTTTGGCTAACAACTTTGTGAGGTTAACCTGGAGAAGCAAGCTATCTTCGGAGAAAGATGGACGATATACAACAGCGAGAACATTCAAAGTGCCAGCGATAGGATGAAGAAGTCCTACGACGTGAATGCCGTCGAAGGCGGGTACCAGGATGGGGATCTGCTTTTGCTAAGCAACCCGCAGGGGCGACGTGGCTTTTCCCCAAAACTGCAGAGTTTTTGGAAAGGCCCTATGAGATCCAGGAGCGGATCAATGACGTCGTGTACAGGATCAGGAAGTCAACACGAGGAAAACCTAAAGTTGCTCATTTTAACCGTTTGGGTTAGTTTGGGTTAGTTTGGATTAGTATACCAGGAATCATGATCATCAAGAAGGTAAGACTGTTCTTACAGTTTTAAGCGAGGATATATGAGGCCGCCAAAGTGACAAAAGTTTTGGTTTTATATTGATCAAATTTGTGCACAAAACGTCTAAACATAAATACGTGTATTAAATAGTGAGTGTTTGTGAATAGCGATCGTAAAATAAATAAGTTGATACTGAATAAGTGTTTTTTATAGCAAAATTCGTTACATTGCTTTCGAAAGTAAGATTTATTTTGGGCTATGGATTTGGACATAAATAATTCTCGTTATGGCTACGAAACAAGTGCTTTTAACCGCATTGAAGGTTGCCGAGTTCAAGAGGGAGCTAGAAGAGCGGGATACAACTGGGAAGAAAGCTGACCTTCAACAGAGGCTCCATTTGACGTTATTAGATAAAGTCATCAATCCCGATACTCGGCGAATATGACGTTTTGTTATTCTGGTGTTGACTGGTAGTTTACCAAATCAGTCGGTCCCCCTAATTTGGCCACCACACGTTGAAGGCTTGACTTCAACAGGCCATTGTGTCTAACGATAAGATGACTTCCCAAGGCGCGCAATTTCACAATCTGTGCCGCTCTACGCGAAATTGTGCAAATTCGGAGCGACATTTAAAGGTTTTGACGGCCGCCTTCCCACGGTGCGAGTGTGTGTGAGAGAGCGCGTGAGCGATGGATAAGTTCGGAGTGGCTGTGGAGCACTCTACAACACATTCGTGCACAAGCTTGAACGCGCCTCGTTAATAATTTGATGTACCGTCGGATTGGTAGCACCAGTCCGCGCCATCACACGCCATCTTGGGCCGAGCCATAAACACGGGTCACCAATACAACAGGGCCGCCAAAGGTTGTGAACTTCAACCCGTCTCAATTGTAAAACCTCATATTATTATCAGTGTTTACCGTGATCGAGTTCAATTATCTAGAAACATTTGTAGTAGCAGTTCTTGGTTCAGAATAAGCGTGATAACAGAAATTGATTCTGGTTTTGAGTATTGCTCCTCTTCTTCAAAAACCATGCTTTATCGATATCTCTTGAGTATATCAGCGTATAACTAATTTGTTAAAATACAACAAATCCAGTTGAATATAAATCACGTATTGAGTCAAATCAAAATTCATTTATTTTACGTAAAATAACGTATTCCACGACAAACTTTCTCGGAAACATCATTATGCTATTTATTATTCGATGAATCCGCATACCTAGACATTTCCAGTAATTTTTGCTTCAGGCAGAATGTGGAATTTCTCTGGAGAGGAGCTTTACTGTCCGTCATGAATTGTATATTCAAATTCTTGACATGGATTTATTCTGACGTGTATTCTGGCAACCGAGATTCTTGAACTGAATTTCCATGGAATGTTTTTATTTCATTTTATTTGACGGTATGATTCGATAGTTGGATCATAATGTGTATTTTATAGACATATGGATAATAGGCATTTATATTATATGCGCCAGTATTGATTTTAAAACTAGAACTATGCAATAGGTTTTACCAGCGATCACTATCTCGGCTCAATCAGGACTCGTACACACAAATTTATCAAATTTTTGACCTAGCGATGGTTGATGTTTGTTCAGTTAGGACGTTTGATTATCACTGGTCAACACTCATCTCATCGACAGGACTATTTGAGCAATTCTGAACAATTTTGTTGTGCTGATAACGAATATGGAGTCCGTTTTGCTGGATTGGCTATGGTTTTGGTTATAAGTGGGTAGGTATTATTGAACAAATAAAAAAAAATTAAAGTCAATAGAACAATGGTGCTGATGAGCATGTTCACCAGTAAAGGCAATGTAATTTGAGGATATAAAAATCCAAATCTTGTACAACTTGTCGAGAATAGTCGAAGAAAGTAGAGTTTTGGCATGGGAGAAAACCAATTCCTTTTATGAATTAAGCAAGCCTGAAATATCTGGAACTTGTTAAAAAACACGTGGCAGCAAAAGTTTCGTAATTTTTTTTAACCATTTTAGACTGACGGGATCAGTGCGAAAAGATGAATTTGAATAGTATTCCCGACACTTGCTCCTGAATCTCATGCTCAAACCTGTGAAACCAAGAGAGGACAACACAGAAGCTGCTTTCTTGACCTTCGAGGAGGAACTGCTTGATTTTCACGTCGAGTTAGTGCACGTGTTAGTACATAATATTATACCGATATATCAAGACCCATATAGTGACAAAACAACAGTTTATCAATTCAGATATTCAATGGACATAGTGTACATTGTAAAAGAAGTTAGTTATGGAAGCCGAAAACCACTAAAGAGATATTCTTCGAGACATTGGAGAAAGATTCAAGCAAAAGTAGTATCGTTACGATGAATGGACTGTTTGAACAATACTTCAAGGCAGAATCTTTCATTTTACTTTTATTTATTCACCAGTATCAACTCGTTTCTCTTATAGCATGGTGCAGCTCTGACATCAATGGCAGGGGTGAGTCTCTTATTCAATTCTTATTAGGGGAGGGGCTTTTCGTCAATAACGTTGGCTCCAAACCAACCTCTACTGGCCAGAATGTGCATAAGATACTAGATCTTACTATCAGGTGCTCAATTCTCTTATTAAATTTGTATACGAACAGTGCTCACACGATGCTCACAGGTGTGTGTACTTTCACCCCTCTCATTGATCTGCTAGCCATGGTGAAGTTGTTAGAGGTGGACGTACTCGGCTATTTGGACGACGTAGTTACCTTAATTAGGAATATCCCGGATGAAAAAATCAATGGGAAGATCCAAGAGGTCATCGACCTTTAAATGATCGGTGCAGGAGAGAGCAAGTGTCTGTGAACCCTGCCAAAACAATCATGATACCCTTTACTGGAAGAAGGACGCTAAACTTCCTACTTCCTCCTATTTGAAAGTGGTAATTTCTTCATCCGAAACACAGGTAAAATATCTAGGCGTCGCGCTAGATAAAACTCTCCCTTGGAATGCTTATCTGGAAAATGTCATCCGCAAAGCAAAAATGTCTTTGTAGACATGCAACCGCAGGAGTCATATCCAAGTCTGCCCGTGTGGGGTTGCTAGTCCTCCATCGGGCGCCTTCCCAGGTGGCGGATAGGGAAATGCCTTCCAGATATGGGAGGTACCGGCAAAATTAAATACCCGAACGGACCAAAACTTGCACCTTTGAACGATGTTTGACAAACCTGAGGATTCTGTACCCTAAGTGAGTTGCATTCTCACCATTAGTTCCGACCGGGTGGAAGCCCCGGTGGCCAACGCTGGGCCCACAGATTTTGCGGAGGGCCAATCACACGTTCTGGCATCCAAGGAACAACCAAACCTTGATGTAACTATACATGAATCAACCACGGACAACCAGGGAAGCTGTGATGCAATCCCCAGTGCCGGTGTATCTGTCATTAGTACGGGCGTTGGCAACATCAGCCTGAACAAAATAGCAAAGCTTTCCGGAGCACAGCGACGTAAGCTTGCGATAGCGAGGGCTAAAGCCAAGGAAAATCCTATTTGGCCTCGTAAACCGAAAACAAATATTAATCCCGGGAATAGAGCCCTTCCGAATTGCTCAGGGAAACCTGATGCTCAGACCGCAGAGCCTGGAGCATCAGGTGAACCTAGGACCTCTGCAAGCAAATCCTTTGCAAAGAGATGTTGCTCTGAGGGCAACACTCAAACCCCAGAAAAAAGCGCCAAGAAAAAGTCACGACACGGGGACGCCGAAGTAACACCCAGTACATGAACTGGAGAAACTTACAGCGTATATGGTATAACAAAGCAAAATACCTGATACGACCTCCAGTGACTATCAGTACGAATAGAAGAGAATAGAGCAGAATTCTCAGTAGTTCCCGTGAATTTGAATGAGGGTCACGAAGTGGATTTATAATTTACCAGAAATCAATACGGTAGGTTGTAGAAATATGCAATAAACATTATAAGGAAGAGGCAATAGGCAAAAAACAATAAAGAAGTGGTAAAAAAGGAGTACAAGCAAAGAAACAAAGCCTCTTGAAACGGAAATCCATCACGGATCCTGGGGTCCGCAAAATAAGGCGGGGTCCCACTTTGAGCCCCACGAGGCGGAGCTCTACCATAAGGCAGAAATCCTTAAAACGAGTTTTGGCTCCATTATGAGACTCGGGGCCTCCTTGAGGCGGAGCCCTAACACATTATGAGACTCCGGGGCCCTCTTGAGGCGGAGACCTACCACAAGGCGGAAATCCCCAAAACGAATTTTGGCTCCATTCTGAGACTCGGGGCCCCCTTGAGGCGGATCCCAACCACAAGACAGAAATCCCCAAAACGAGTTTTGGCTCCATTTTGAGACTTGGGGCCCTCTTGCGGCGAAGCCCTATCATGGGGCCCGAGGACAAAAGCGAGGTGGAGCCCCACTATGAGGCCAAGTGGCCTCCAGAGTGGAGAAAAAGGTTCAAATAGCATCTGGAAGGAAGACAGTAAGATAAAGATGAAGATGTATCAAGAAAACCGAGATAACAAAATGCTCCTCAAAATGGTGTAATAAATTTAGTTGATTCTCTGCTAAACCCAATTTTTTCATTCGCTTCTAGTGGAAGGTCTTGATTCAAATTTGGCAACACTGCGCGTCCACAAAACTGCGAATTTTTTCCACTGGTAGCGCGGGATCGTTTCTCGTCTCCCCACCAACCAGTTTCACATAGCAAATAGACTTAGCAACACTAGGAACTGGAGCTACTCAAACTCCCAAGGACACACTAAGATAACCAGCACAATCACGAGCCACCTAGTAACAATGAGGAGTGATATCATGCTGAAAAATATTAACTCTAGCACGCCTCCCAAGACCAAGCTAATATGGGAAAAGGAAACGGTGAAACAGCTCCGGATGGCGAAGTACACGGAAGGCTCCAAAACATGCCGGGGAACTGGTGCCGGAATCGTAGGAGAGAACCCAAAGTGGGAAACATATGAACCACTTGGGATGTACGCTAAAGTTTTCCGGGCAGAAGAGGCTACAGAGGAAAGAAAATCCTTATCCTTAGTGACAGTCAAGCTGCAATCAAAACCATCTCCAGTCGGGACACCATATCTAAACAAGTCATGGATTGTCAGCAAAACCTTGTCACACTGGTAGTAGCTTATGATGTTACTCTTGGATGGATACCAGGACACACAGGGATAGCTGGGAACGAGCGGACGGATTTACTAGCACGCAAAGCTGCAAACACATCACTTCTGGGTCCAGAACCTGCCATTGGTATAACAAAATCCACTGTGAGAGGTTGGCTGAACTGTTGGTCCAAAAAACAACAGAAAGTTAGATGGTGCCAATCACCAGGACTGAAACACAGTAAATTGATGATGGCAGACTAGATCGAACAATCATTTTCTGGAAGCGTACTGAAACTCAGCTGGAATCAGCTCAGGAAAGCAACAGGTATATCTTCTGGTCACTGCACTCTAAGGAGACACATGCATATCATGGGCCTTCTGAACAAGGAACCCATTTGTGGGTTGTGGAACGAGGAGGAAACAGCCTCCCACATTGTATTTGAAAGTAAAGCGCTGGCGTACTGAAGAAGAGATAACGGGGAATGCACAACCGCTCCTCAAATGACGGACAGGGAAACAGTAGAGCGAGTTATGAAACTTATTTGGGCAATGTAGCTCTTCGACTGAGAGACAGGCACAGAGAAGATACAATGAGCTACAATAAGATTCTAGAGGCTGCGGTGTCGAGGCCAATAGCCCGAAACTCTCAGCGCCTGTACTTCAGTAATCAGTGACCAGCATCCAAGTCCGTACGTTCGAGCTGTAGCTACCTCTTGTCCTTGAAAAAAAGAGAATTAAGCTAACGGTTATCCGAATTTTAACGGAAAGATTGCTACAGAACCATGATAAATGCCGAGAGTTAAATTTATAAAGTCTCTTTAAAAAATTCAAGTTACAATAATTTGTACAAAAACAATTCGATCAAAAACTTTGGATTCCAGGGAGTCGGGGATTTCTGATGTTTGAAAGAATCATCAGAAATAACCTGAAGCGTGAGTGTCGGAACTCTTGATAGAACTCAGCTCCCCGCCAGGCTACAATGTACCCGTACCTGGTACATTTTTTTTTGGCAGTTCAATCCATTTCCATTTCTCAATACGAACAAACACTTTAGTTGTTGGCAGGTTAAGAGTCTGTTGTTCATCGTTTTGTTGGTTATTATTATTTTATTATTTATTACATATTCATCACAACAAGGATGAAAACATAGTGGAGTAATTCATAGCACCGTCCATTAAATAATCATAGTGATTTTGTCAAGAAAATATACATTTTTGTGTTCGATCCCATACCTAGAATAAGACATTCAAACCACGTCATACCTTTCTCTTTTATACTTAACGGTCAACACAAAAATTCAAACGTGGTTATAATTTTGATATGTTTCCCCGAAGTATTCAAGTGGCGAGCATCCAGAACAAAATAAAAACAAAATTCAAAAGTCCAAAGTGGAACTGACATGCAAGGTATCACATGACAGATAATCTGTCCAGCCATTGAGAAAACTTTTTTGAATGCTGAACAAACTTTCGGAAAGTCTCAGTTTACTTGGACATGATGGGATGAGAAAGGTCTGGATAAGACATATAGTAGTTGTGAATAGGTTTGGAAGCACAAGACAAATATAGTTCAAAGTTTGGAAAGTTATCTGATGTGGGATGACTCCACATAATACGCCATTGGATGTGACCAGAATTCTTATATTGAAAAAAGAAGGTAAAGTGTCCATCTCTGATTGTTCGTAAAAACTTTATCAAATTTCTAATCAAATGAAGATTTTGTCAGATGTTACTACTTCTTTCAATAACCATAACTGTTGAACATGAATGGATAACAAAAAATAGTCAAGAACGAAAACGAAACCAACGCAACCTCCTGATCGTTCATAATACCAGTACCTATTAATTATTGTCTGACCCTGCAAGAAAACGTTCGACAATAAATCAAAATATGCTTTATTATCAGAATCAACAAGTTTTATTGACAAAGCAGTGGCACATACTGAGAATAATAGCCAAATCCTGCATAAAACAATCACATTTGATACAACGAAACATGTGTGTATAAACAAAAAGTGTGAAGAGGCAAAAAAGTACGTAGCATAACAGAAAAGTAGATAAATAGCAGATGAGCACACGAGAAAAAGGTCTTCCACCTAATATCCTATTGTCAGAGTAGAATTTAATAAGATCAGTATATAATTTTCAGTCTTTCTCTAAATTTTCTGGGGGATCCTATGGAAGGTAGTTCATGTGGTGAATGATTAAAAATTTTCTTGGAATTTTGATAAGTGACCTATGAGGCGTCGCTAGAGGAATTACTTCTTTAGATCTTGTATCATGCGACTTTATCCCAGTGGTTAGTGATCTAGGATGCTTATGGATTAGACACGCACTTTCCAGAATATACATGCCGGTGGCAGCTAGGATGCGGCTGGATGCAAAAAAGGGTCTACAAGACTCGCCCCATCCGATGTTGAACATACAGGGTCTTGCAATAGTGCGTCAGGCATCCATAGCTCGTATACCATACAGGTTAGGAATTTCTTTCATGCGCAGACCTATACTATACATATGAGTGTATTTCAGGAAGATATTTTCGCTAATACAGAGTGGTTCAAAAAAAAGTGACGACATTTGAAAAATCCTGTATTTTTTTGGATATTAGGATTTGTTTTAGTGTTCTTTCCTATGTCCGAAATTTTCATCTGATTTGGTTTGATAGTTTTCAAGAAAAAAACGTTTTGTAACCTTTCAAAAAATAATTTCAAAGATTTTCTTGGGTCTGTTTTTTCCCAGCTCCGCAGTAACAATTCCAATACAGTTAGTCCAAAGATACTCCAGTATCAAATGGTTTGTTTCTGTTTTGTACAGGGTGACCAAAATTTGATTCCGAATGTGACAACTTTCAAAGCAGTTTTTCTCAAGATTTCCAAATGGTACACCCTGTATATTATTTCACAGTTCAATGCACATTGAAGATACAAACACACGATAAAAAATTATTCACCAAAAATCATAAATATGTCAATTTTTGTCAATAAAAGTATATTAAGTATCTACACAAAATAGCCACGATGGGAAATCAAGCTGTTCATCAAAGTCGACCACAATATACAGTGTGACCCATTTGTTTTGGGAACACCCTGATAAAAAGTTTATTTCTTAACCGATGTGGTTCGTTTTTTTTTTGGATTGTTGAGCTCGAAAAATTGTATATTCTTGGCAAAAAGTGACCTTCGCCATTTTGACTTCAAGGCCTACTATGTTAGTTTTTAAGAGCAAAATTTCAGGAAACCATATTAGCGATTTTTTCTGTGTGCGCCACTGGATTCAGCATCCTTTAAAACGGGTCTATACAAATTTTCAACCGAAAATATCAAGTTGAAAAAAATTAAAAATTCGCACTTTAACAATCTTTGATTCTATCAAAAGAAATGATAAATGCATTGAAGTTGATGGTGGTTTGGTAGAGGTTACAGATTTTTAGTTTTATGTCATTTTTATTTGTTTTGATAGAATCAAAGATTGTTAAAGTGCGAATTTTTAATTTTTTTCAACTTGATATTTTCGGTTGAAAATTTGTATAGACCCGTTTTAAAGGATGCTGAATCCAGTGGCGCACACAGATTTTTTCTAAAAAAATCTCTAATATGGTTTCCTGAAATTTTGCTCTTAAAAACTAACATAGTAGGCCTTGAAGTCAAAATGGCGAAGGTCACTTTTTGCCAAGAATATACAATTTTTCGAGCTCTACAATCCAAAAAAAAAACGAACCAAATCGGTTAAGAAATAAACTTTTTATCAGGGTGTTCCCAAAACAAATGGGTCACACTGTAGAAGTTAGGTGATAAAAAGGATCTATTGTTTGTCATGTAATAATGTTTTTTGAAACAATTGCAATCCATATGTGAATTGACCGTATTTTTTATTTAACACTCGTTATTAGAAAACCGTCAGTAAACAAGACAAGCGTCAGGAAAAAAACATACGTAACAGTTAAATTGCAAGTTCTTCGTACAGAATTTCGTCTTTCTTTATTAATGTGCACAGGAAATTTCTATCCCGAAGTCCATCACCGATATATTTTTTCATGCTGGTGCATCATATTGGAATCAATAATGCAATATAGTTGCTAATGAAGCTGCAACAAGCATCCAGAATTAATAATTTTCATTCAAATATTCACGAAATCTCTCTGAACTGAGTCGATAAGTAGACTGTATAGTCGAGTTATGGAATATCATTTATTGATCTGTTCAAATTATTCATTCTACATCGTCATCGATTTTGAACTGTTACGATCAACATAATCTCTGTCATGTTTCTCCTGAGATATTTGAGGCCTTGATAGATACAAGCGACTCGTTATTGATAAAGTATGATTTTGGCAAACGAGACTTGATGCATTTTAGATAAAACCGTTCAACAAGAGAATGATCGATAATTCTATTTCTCTTGAGATCGTTCGAGACTCTATAATCGAAGTACATTATTTTCTATTTATCATGGAAATATGTGGTTATTTATGAATACGATAATAATTATGTAATGCTGCGATGTTTGGGCTGGAAAACGTTGAGCAAAACTCCGTCTTCAAGATTTGCCAACGTTTCGACGATTATTGCGCCTCCATTGTTGGTTGGGAGGCAAACGTTGGCAAATTTCAAATCAGGATATTTGTAGCACCTGTCCCAACCTCAATATGGCAAAATTTTAATATCATATTAGGATAATGTTTCACATTCCATCGGTCGGTCTAATTTTTTTAAAAGCGTCTCCGCTCACGGGTTTTTGCCGAAGTGATGGTTTTATGAGTCGGTATATTTCGTCTAAGGAAGATCTAGGCAGGTCCCGATCTTCTTTTTAAACGACAGTGTAAAAAAATGTTTTTCATAGACAAAACTGAATACACAGGTTTTCGAAAAATGTGTTATTTGTTGCCTCACCAACGAGGCAAAATCAACGACCTATGAGTTGAACTGCAATGTATGGATTAGATTAACGTGGAAAGTTTTTGTGACTGGCTTGCAATTATGAAGGAGAAGGTGGTGGGGAGCAGTCAAAATGAGCGGTATACGGAGCGTGGATTCTCATTTATTGTTTTTTCGAGCTTTCGGATCTAATTTGTTCCTTTTTCAGGAAAGACAATTAGAGTAATGTAAAGATAGAGCATACAGAAAAAATAAAGGATTTAACATGGGATTTGTTCAATCACTTGGATCACAGTCAGTATACATTCACCACTTTTTTGAACACAAACATCACTATTACTTGTTAAAACGTTAAGAGTATTGTACATGTTAACAATTAAACAACATAAAAAAGTAAAAGAGTAAAACACATAATTAAAATAGTTTGAATTCAACGTAACGACTAGATTGGTGTGGGCGGTCCGTCTCGTCAAACATGACATATTATCCCCGGATCAATTCGGATTTCACCAAACAAGTGCACCGACGACGCAATGTTCTCGTTGCTTCATGATGTTCACTCATCCCTGAATAGAAAATGCCTCACCGCTTCAGTCTTCTCCATGACATTTGGTTGAGAAAGCTCGAGCTTTATGGGTTCTGTGGTGTTTCTTCCATCTGGTTCAAATCTTATCTTGAAAATCGGCAACAAATTGTAAGGGCGAATGGTTCTGATTCTGTCTGTAAGTCTGTAAGTAAGATTACCAATGGTGTTCCAGAATAAGGTTCAGTTCTAGGGCCCATTCTTTTTCTGTTATACATCAATGGCAAACTACTTGAAAATGAATAGTAGAGTTCTCCTATTTGCTGACGATACCAGCATAACATGGAGTGATTCTGATAACTTGTCCCTGCGCTATGATATTTCCAAAGATCTTGTCACAATCAAAGCTTGGTCTGATTCTAATTCACTGTATTTCAACGTTGATGAAACGTTAGCCCTATCTTACAAAATAGCTCTACAACCATTACTGCTTCATAACAGAAACATCAAAAACATAAAATTTCTTCAAATATGAATTTCAGTCCTAAATGGTCCGCTCATATCGAGTTCTTGTCAAAAAAGCTCTCTTTGGCTTGCTTCGCAATTTGTTCACTTTCGAAAGATCTGAATGTTTCCTCTGCCAGACTCACATACTTCTCGTTATTTGAATCTTACCTCCGCTATTGCTTTTTTTTCTGGGGCTGCTGTACCATCGAACTGTTTCATAGCATTTTCAATTTGCAAAAGAGAGCAATTCGATATGTATTTGGTTTACAGAGCAAGGCTCACCGCAAACATTACTTTGAAAAATACAGCATCCTCACGCTTTCTGCTCTATTTATTTTAGAAAAAGCCTGTTTGATACGTAAACTCCAAATTACCTTTCCCAACCAGGAATTCGTGTCTCAATTAGGGCTCGGAGTTTTCCAAATCTCAACTATTCGAATAGTCGTTTGAAATTTATTCGAATATTCGAATCTATTCAAATAGTCGAATAGTCATCGACTATTCGAATCTATTTGAATAATCGAAGAATATTCATCGACTATTCGGATCTATTTATAAATAGTCGAATATTCGACTAGTCGAATAGTCGAAATCGGATTTTTCAGCTAATTACGTGACTATTCGATTAGTCAAATCTGTCAAATACCTGGTTTTATACTCGGCTAGTCGAATTTTACTACTCGATTATTGTATAATTCGGTTACTTGAATATATGAATAGAGAAGTTTTAATTAGGTATATTATAAAAATCGCTGAAAACAACATTTTTTGTTTTCTTGTACTACATTTGACTCCAATAGAATAAAAACTAAATGAGAGATTGATACTTCAAACTCAAACAATCATACAACAGTGAAAAACTTTATAAACAATGACATAAATGATGACACTATTGATTTGCTCTCAACAATTTTTTTTTTTATGTTGACCCATTTTGAAATTGATCACATATACTCTCAAAATCTATAGTATGTACATATTATATGAATTAGAATACCTCGTCATTCATAGAAATTATTATTCGCATCTGAAATTCTTGACCGTTATTTGGAATCGTCGACATCGACTAGTCGGATAGTCGAACAGTCGACTAAATAGTCGAATAGTCGACTAAATAGTCGAATAGTCGACTATTCGGCTGATGAATTATGAAAAATATTCGACTATTGAATATTCGAATATTCGACTATTCGAATCATTCGAATACGATTCCGAGCCCTAGTCTCAATATCTACCTAAGTACTCAAAAAAATTCCATCATTAACAACGCTAAGAAACTATACAATCATCTCCCGCTACACCTCAAATCTATTCCCACATTTTCAAGCTTCCGTGAAGAAACTAAAGCCTTCCTTCTGGAAAGACCTTTTCATTCTATAAATGAGTTTTCCACGAAATAATTCAATTCTTCTGTTAAGGCACCAACATTGAGTTTATTGTCTAAAATTGTTTCATATAATTATCGTCATACTTCTGACGAGAAACGAGCGAAATTCTCAAAATACACAATATGCTCTCTTGATCACGAATCTCCAATAAAAAACAATAGAATTGTTACTATAAAAAAATATAACTAACCAAGTTTGTAAAAGAAAAATGAAAAGACAGAAAGACGCGTAACTAAGCTCGATTCTCTACAGAAGAGAAACATACTCTTATTGTTTGTACTCCATTATCATCACCAATATCATACTCCTGTACTCGTATTAAGTAGCAGTTAAAAAGCTCAATAAAATTGGCGAATGGACAATAATTGTTTGATTGATCAAGTATAACCAGCACCTCGAAGAAGCCGTGAAACAGTGAATTCTAGCTCTACTTATGGATGTAACGCCACATTGAGCGAACATTACTAGGCACAATAAGCGAAAAATTCATAAAATCTCATTAGTGCGAGAGGAAGTTGTTCTAGGGCATACAATGAATATCCCAACAGACATAGAACGTCAAATCTACCTCTTCTTGACCTACGTATTGGTCGAGAGATAATAATGTCCAATTATGAAATTATGGTGATAATTTAGTAATATTCCACCCAAATTCAAAGGAAATAAAAGTCTTCTCCTTGAAGGTGATTTTTTGGTTGTTTTCAAGTGATTTTAGACTTATTGCCACACCTTAAATATGTCATGATTGTACAAGAGACAATGCATGTTTATCTTTTTCTTTTTTTCTGGTCTATAGGTCTTAGATTGTTTGTTGAGACGTTCAAATAATTTGGCCAACCCATTAATTTGGGCGTTTGAGGTTATTCATAAAGTTGAACGACCTTTGTCATAACCCAACAGACAGGTAGCGATGAAGACAGAATGTAGGTCAAAATTTAGTAATATTCCACCTAAATTCAGAGGAAATATATTCTTGTCCTTGAAGTCATCTTTTTTGGTTATTTTCACGTAAGTTTGGACTTTTTCGTATAACTTATACATGACGTCGTTTTATATGACACAATTCATGTTTATTTCTAGTAACCTGTGACTTCACTGAATAATTTACAGGAAAATTATCTGATAGAACTCTATTCATGTCGTGAATAAGATATAGTTGCCTCGAGCTGAATAAGTGATAGCTGTTTATGACATTGAAGATAAATTGCAAGGATAAAGTAGGTAGCTTTGTGCCAAATTCTTCATTTCTTCTGGTCAAGAATTCTTGAATTGTTCGTTGGGTTAGAGAATTCATATTTTTTAGGGTCATCAATCGCCTAGTTTAGTAATTCATTCAACACTTAGGCACTTCCTCTGTGAATGACACCAACTAAACATTGCTGATCGCAAGCAATGCGGAAACAAGTTGAGTTCAAGTTCATCAAATAAATTTCAAGTGCACCGAGGTCGCACAACAGTTGTTTATTTTCCAAATGGGAAATGGATATCAACACGTTTTGGTTGCAATGACGTGAACAATTCCAAGCTCCTTGTTTGATATTTTGATGAAAACATAATTTCAAACTGCAGGCAGGCCAGAAACAAGATGATTTCAAGTTCATCAATTAGATCTCGAGTTCACCGATTTCGCTCACCCCAGCTAATGTTCATTTTCTGTATGGGAAGTTGATATCAGCGCGTTTTGCCTGCAATAACGTGAGCAATGACTGGTTTCTTGTTCGATCTATAACACCACATTAATATAAATGTTCTCCTCATAATCGCTGATTTTTCTATGGTTTTGTTTTACTGACTTGACAACATAATATAACTAGAAGTGTGCCAATGTTTATCGTTGTTTTCTATGAGCAATTTCAGTTTCATTGTTGTACGTTATATGTACTATCAAGTTGTTTCGTATTGTTTTCGCTTTAACCATTTTTTGCTTTGTCCATAAATTGATTTTGAATTTTTCTGTGGCAATAAATCATATTTGATTTGATTTGATTTGAGAATAAAACGTGTAGGACCTTTAGGAGAAAGTCTTACACTTTCAGGTTGTCAGTAACAACTTTTTTTTTAATAGTATTCATATTGCTTTATCATAATGCAATGTTTTCAAGTGAGGTTATTCAAAAAAAAAATATTTCTTACCACACATGTTATAGTTGCAATTTACCACGATGATGAATTTGTAATTTAACGTTGAAAAGTTTTGTAAGAAAACATCCTTGATATTATCAAGGCCACAAAGTGCGAAATCCAAAAACTAAACCTAACTGTTCTACGATGATGAATAATTATTGATCACAAATGTTTGACTGGGAAACAGATAATCACCCAACCCCACATTTATAACGTGTGATATTAAAAAGTGAGCTACGATAGAGAGTCGTTGGATGCATCAATGATTCGATAAATGATGACAATTTGTCCCAGTCTCCCTAGACAAACTTATTGGAAATGATTTTTTAGAACTCAATTATAAAATTGGACCAAATTTCAGACCAGCATTTCAGTAATGAATTTCAATAAAGTGCAGTGATCATAGAGTTATCTGCACGATTTATTTTGCATTCCAGAATTCTTGGAATGGGGTTTAATTATTTGGTTTTATGATAAACGAATCATGCAACTTGACAAAAATAATTATTATTGGCTGTGAAGTACCTGTGAATATGATTTATTAAAAATTTGACGCATATGTAGAAATTGATGATTCCACTTCGTTCTTTCTACCATCATAATAATATAACATCAGAAAACAAACTAATGCCAGTGCTGCCACTGTAACAAACATGCAATGAGAATTATTTTATGATTTGAAAAATGATGAACAAAAATTGTAGAAGAAGCAAATTTTCCTTTTTTTTCTCAAGGCTTTACATTTAAATGCTGATTTTGATTGATTACCATTTTGATTGAGATTTAGTACACTTTTTCTTAGAATTTCATTTTCTTTTTCGTATAACATACAGTTTTCGCACAGGGTACAAGGTGAATTACGACATCTCTCTTACATTATCTTACAAGCTTATAATGAGCAAGGACTGCTGATCTTTTGCTTTTCACTCCACATAGACGTCAAAGATTCTCATTTTTTGTTAAACACATTTATTACCAATGTCAGCTTAAAACTAATTATCTATTGAGTATTTCGTGGATGATTATAACTTTACTAGACCGAGGATACCTTCCTGACCAAAAACACAAAACATAAATATTTTGATAACATGTTAAAATGAGTTACAGAAGTGGAAAATCGGGAACGTTTGGGTGACAGGTCAAATAATAAAATATCTTCGAAATAGGCCCTAACATCTTGTATAATTATGATCAAAATATCTTTGCATGTTCACCGAACAGGTTATAATATAACTCAATAAACTTATCCGTATATAGGCTGGAGAAATGACGACAATATTCCATATCAGTTGAAGCTAGACGCTCAAAACTCCACTGTTAGAACGCAATTGAATCAGTACGGCATCTCTGTCAAACCACAATCACAGTTATTGGCCTGTGCAATAACTATGCTAATCAAACAGTGCTTTGTATATTACGTAATCGTAATGGACTAATCCAGCTCCACCGTAGTATTGTAATCTTCTTGAGGCCATTAGGAAGGTCTTGAAATGGGTCCTTTGCTTAAATGTGGTAACATTCAGTCACAATGGACAAAACATGGAAATTATTTGTTTAATGTGAACAAGGCAGATTTTAGTGATGGAGTTATGACTTTTCCTCAACAGAGCCAATCATTCTGAGTCTGTCGTTATGCAAGAAATTCTATTCGGAGCTTTTTTACTGTTGATTATAAAAACTCGATAAGCATCAGAATCAATACTTACGATGCCTGTCCCAGAAAAATCATAACAATTAAAAAACAAACCACAAAAAAATCGATTCTACAAGTTCACGGACGACTCATGATCCGTACTTCAACATACGGCTGCAGCTCTAGTTTCAAATAGATATGTGTCGACAGATCTTGTAAAATCTGATTGATCACTATGTGAACTTCCTCTTTGTTATATTTCGGCATCGCTTACTGCTTCCACAGCTTTTATTGAGGTTCCTACACCCTATACTCTGTACTTTTGATCGCTACGTGAATAATTCATGAAGCCATTCGAAAAATATAAAAATTGGTGGCAAAGATGTCTGGCACATTATCGTAAAAATCATGTTTATGATGTTTAAAGAAGAAAACGTTGAAGTAAGACTGCATTGAATGAGCAGATAAAAAATAATTAGGAATTCAATAATCCGAGAGATGAAGAATAATGTCTCAAGGCAAATCAGCATCATCTTGTTGAAAAATTCTAAAGCCTTCTCAACCAGATTTCTCCAAGACCAGTGTACACAAAATTGATAAGATACCGAATACTCACTTAATTATAGTTTTATGCCACCGACTTGTTAAGGACCTTTGTTTTCTTTGCTCTAGAAAGCCTTTGTCTCAGAAATACAACTGGAGATATAAGCCGGGATAGAAATAATGGTATTGCTAAGATTTCATTTTCAAGTCTCTTCTTTTCTCTTGGAATATTATATTTTAAAAAATACGTTAGAGTCTAATGTCTTTCGGCATATACGATGCGCATCTACTTAGGTAGATATTTCTCTGTTGACAATAATTATTATTTAATGAGGCTACTTGATATTGTACAGCATGTCCCATATAAGATCCTCTACTACCTTACCTCGAAAGATATGCGTTTCACGAAAAAAAGTTTCTCATAAAGTCCCATTGTTTTTAAAAAAACTTCATTGTTATATATATTTAACATATACAGGGTGCTCAGTTTTCCCTGGGCTGGACCCAACTTTGAAAAATTAAATGGAACATTCTGTAAACTATTTTAGAAATGAATTCTACATAAAAAGTAGAGCTTAGTTTATTTAGAATGTCCTATACGTATCTCCAATGGTTTGGTATATGATAGGAATTTTATTTTTTTTTGCAAAAAACGAATTTATTTCAAGTAGTGGAAAAAAATATAGGTTCAAAGTACTTCGTGACTCTACCATATTTTTTCCAAAGACAATACTATAATATATTATTCCAGTTGGTGACAAGGGCTGCCAATTTTACAGGATGATGTAAGAAGTTGAATCCAATCGGGACATACAGGGTTAGGAGAAATTACCAGAACGGTCGATTATTTCAAAAGATACACGGGTTAAAAAAAAAAGTCTCATATAAAAGTTGTGAGGCTTTGATAAATCTACATATCCGTGATAAATTGGAATATACGGGGTCGGCCATAAGGTTATGACAGATGAAGGTTGCATTTTTTTAAATGGAACCCCGTTTATATTAAATGAATATTTCAATTTTTCCTTCAATTTTAAGAAAAAAATTCATTATACATAATGCTCCTGAATCTAGTCGTTCTTGGCCCGGTTTCTCAATGATGGTTCAACGTTGAACCCGGTTCAAGTACATTGGACTGTGCATCTTTGAACGCAGTTCAACGTTGAACCTTCGTTGAACTGGACTTGAGAACTCGGGCCTTAGAGTTATCGCGTTTTATAAATGACATGTTTGCATCTTTGACATGCTATAAAACCCAAACGGGTCAAGAGAGAGAGCAAAACGGTCTGCACTTTCAAGTCTTGAATTTTGTAGAGCTTTTCAAGGACATTCAATTAATTCTTGTCAAATAATGCGAGAATGTGTGAAAAAAATTTACAGTTGACAGTACCTTCTATTGAAATAACAGAATAGTTCTTGAAAAGTTATAGCATTTCAAAAGTTAAAAAATGTCATTTTCAAATCGCGATATCTTGATAACAGTTTAATCTAGGAACAAAATGTGTATCACAATGTTTGCTCAAAATTGAACGGAGAATCAAAATATTCATCAATATACAAGGGGTTGCATTTGAAAAAACGCAATCTTGATCTGCAATGACTTTATGCCAGATCCTGTATATTCCAAATCATGACAGGTATGTAGATTTTTGAAAGTCCAACAACTTTTATATGAGACAGTTTTTCCTAACTCATGTATCTTCTGAAATAATCGACCGATCTGTTAATTTCTCCTAACCCTGTATAAAATCACCAATAAGTCGGAAATCTTAAATAGAAAACCCTGTATATTGTTACGGATTTTGATTGTTCACCAAAAATGAAGGTCGGTTTGTTCAAGATAGTATATACCTATCTCTAGCTATTTAGAAAATATTCGCTATTCAATCCGTTTTATGGAAAAAAATATCTTTTGTGCAAATTCAATGAGGAAAAATATAAATATTTTCTAATGGGCTGACGATTTTTATCACCAACATTCTGTATCATATAATTTTACCAAAAAATCATTTATTACTATTATAACAAATAAGAAATTCAACCAGATAAAAAATGTTGCAGGTGTGATGATGGATGGAATCCAAATAACGCTTGAAAAACTATACCTACCATGGAAACACTGATACTGTGCCTTGGAAACTAACACAAACAAAAAGAACAATAAAATTGTCAGATAATTTTGTCTTCTTTTTTCAAAAATGACTTATAGTGCTGAGGAAAGGCTAGATTCATATAAGTGTTATCAAAATAACAAAAGCATCGCTCTCTTCATTAGAGCATATAGTCAGAAGTACCTGGAACGAGACTACCAGAGAGAACCATATTTAGGCGAATTGAAAGAGACCTTGAACAGCATGGTGTTTTGAATTATGGTAAAATGAATAAACCTGGAAATATGATGGATGATCAAACGCAACTCAATATATGTTTGTATTTCCAAGAATATACAGAAAATTTCATAAGAGATGCAGCAAGAGACTTAGATATTCCTAACTGACATATATAGAACGCTGAAAATAAATAACTACAGAACGTTCAAGTTCGCTAAGTTGCAACACTTGGAATCTTACGATCTCAATTTGCGTTTGGATCGTAATTTCCGTGAGCCTAATTTTTTTAAAAAATTTGTTGTACTGACGAAGTGATCTTCACGACCTCAGGAATTTTTAACAGAAAGAATACTCATTATTGGTCGCGAAAAAGTTAAAAAAAAACATTGAAACCATACACCATCAAGGTCGCCAGAGTGTTCATTGTTGCTGTGCTATATACCAGAATCAAATGATAGGTCTTTTATTCATGGATAACCATATGAACGGTGCGGCATACCTGGAGTTATTGGAAAACGATAACAGACCATTACTACAGGCCAATGGTAACATAAATGATTTGATCTACCAGATGGACGTGCCACAAAGCACGGCAAGTCAAAAATTATGTGCATCAATATTTTGCAAAGAGCTTAGGGCCAAACGGAAATATTTCTTGGCCTCCGCGGAGTCCTGATTTGACCCCTCTGGACTATTTTTTGTGGGGAGCCCTCAAGGAAAAGATCTATAAAAGAAGAGTCCAATACATTGATGTTCTTATGGAAAGAGTAAGGGAAGAAACTCAAATTCTCAAGAGAAGTCACTCAGTCAGAGATGCATAAGAAAACTGGAATTCATCTATAAAACTTGTATCGCCAAGAATGGATGACATGTAGGACATTTGATTTGATTCTCATTTCGTGATTTCGTTTTATCATTGTTATATGTTTGTATTTGTTTCGTTTGTGTTAATGAATACTCATTTTTTCTCTTTGAATTTGCACATTTTTTTTTTGAATAAAAATGATTAAATAGCAAATATTATCTAAACGGTTCGAGATAGGTATAGACTATTTCATACAAACTAAACTTTATTTTGAGTGAGCAATCAAAATCCGTAACAATATACAGGGTGTTCTATTTACCATTTTTGACTTGATGGTGATTTTAGATGTCCTGATTGGGTTCAACCTCTGACATCACCCTATATAATTGGCCGCCATTCTAACCAACTGGAATCATATATTGAAGTATCGTCTGTGAAAAAAATGGCAGAGTCACGGAGTACTTTTAACCTTTATTTTTTTTCACCACTTGAAATAAATGCGTTTTTTGCAAAAAAAAAATTAAAATCGCTATTATATCCCAAACTTTTGGAGATACGTATAGGACATCCTATAGAAAAATTCCTTTATTTTTCATCAAGATTCTATTCTGGAAATAATATACAGGGTGTTCTTTCCAATTTTTCAAAGTTGGGTCCAGCCCAGGAAAATCCAAGCACCCTGTGTATGTCAAATAAATATAATAATAAAGTTTTTTTTGAAAAAAAAAGGACTTTATAAATTGTTTTCCGTTAATCGCATATCTTCCGAGATAAGGTAGCAGAGGATCTTATATGGGACACCCTGTACACATTGTACATATACACTTTAGCTACAGAATATAATTTTAAATGAGGAATAACTGTTCATATTGTTTTTTTTTCATTGTCATTTTTTTTTATATTTTTTATTGGAAAAAATGATGGTAACAACCTGGATTAAAGATTAAGGCAAGCCTACATTCTATCTCGAAGTTTTGATATTGAGACCAATATGGAAGCAAGTATTTCGAAAGATGCGTACATGCTCACACCCACAAATAGATTTGTCAAAATAGACATCAAAATTGATGGACATAGTGGTCGATATACAAACAAAGATCAAATGGAAAAAGAATTGATCACTAGAAAGCTATGGTTGGACAAATATTTGCTATTGTGCCATTTTATCGTGATATTAATGGATTTAACAGGAACATATCAAATACATCGTGAGTTGCTTTCTTTTTCACAATTCACTGACAAAATATGGATATGGAAGTTCAAGCGAAGATTCTTCGCGTGATTGTATTTTTCGTTTATGGGAATTTTCTGGATTTTTTTGAGTATAACCCTTCTTCCTTTATTTTTTCTGAGTCAAAAAAGTGAACCAAAACACACTTATTTCAAGCTCTAAGAAAGATGCAAAATCTTAATGATTTCATAACAACTGTCCAAAGCGTTGCGCTTTGATGCTTGAAAAAGAACAGAAGTTGTCAAAATCGCTCAAGACATTTCGAATCCACAGACAAAAATCAAAATTATTATTCTTTTGATTACTATTTTTTCAATAAATGGTTTGCGGACACATATTTATTTACAAAAATGATGATCCTACCATACTCTATTCACCATGTCAATCCGCGCACTTTTTCCAGACTCACCCTGTATTTTATAAAACATATGGATGACCTTATCGTTTTTCCAATTCGAAAATAGGTTGTCTTCGTACATTAATAATGAAATTTCAATACTATGCCGATCTAAATCACAAATCATTCCTCGATAATCCATTTTCAGTTTATGTCAGCATTAAAAGAAGAGTTTATGTTGTGAAAACAAGAATTTAGATTGTGCCGCAAAAAATCGAGATAATTTACTGCCTTTCGAAGCTCCGAATACTGATGAGTGGATTATTGCAACACGAGTCCCCGGCCAGAGATAAATTCTTTCGCAGTTTAATAAATGCATGGTTTGGAAAACGCGATAAACTGAGTGTCTGTGCGAAGAGCAATATTTTACGAAGAGTATGCTTTTCAACCTTTGAGGACTTATCTCAAAAAGTAACATCACCGTGAATGTGAGAAGTTTTTGTGAAGATTAGAAGTGAATTCGTCAGATTGAATATATCTGATTTTTCAATGTATTTCCATAAACGAGCTCAGCTTGAAAATATTGATGACTTCATTACAAGCACGCGAAAACTCCGGCTTCATGTAGAATATGTAACAAGTCCAAGGTGGGTTTGCTTCATATCAGGATCTTGTCTATTGAAGTTGATGAAAAACTGAGAAAAAAAACTCCTAAATCTCACAAATACATACATTGCATGTTAGATGACCGGTTTTGAAGATACTTAACGATCTTCATCTTCAGATCACCACCAGAAAGGACATTATGTCCTGTGAGAAAATACTTATCTACTGAACGCTATTCTAGCCTACAAGTTTCAGCCCCGCTAGGAAAAGAAGTACCTTCTGCACTGATAAGTGGTATCAAAAGACAATTATTTTGATGAAGACAATTACATATTCGCCTTCATGCTGTATGGAATATAATATGTTATCTTTATCCGTCATATATTGTTATTTTATCAAAAATGGTATGCCCGTCACGTTATGTAGATAGCGAATATGCGTTAAGCCTGGTTTACATTGAATTTCACTTCGAAGTGGAAGTGACATAATATGTCTGCTAGCCAAATGGGAATCATATCATACCATCTTCATTGTATTTGGCATGAGCGTGACTTTGAACACAAATTCAAATTGGATGGTAACATACAGTGTTAGGAGAAATCACCAGAACGGTCGATAATTTCAAAAGATACACGAGTTGGAAAAAACTGTGTCTTATAAAAGTTTTGGAGTTTTTTAAAATCTACATATCAGTCATATATTGAAATATACAGGATCGTGCATAGATTTGTGGCAGACCAAAGTTAATTTTTTTTAAACGAAGTATATTGTATTGTATATTGTATATTGAAGGATATTTTGATTATATGTTCAATTTTGAGCACAAATTGTGATACACATATTGTATCTGAATTCAACCGTTATCGAGATATCTTGATTTACAAATGACATTTTTGCAACTTCGACATGCTATTATAAAACTCAAACGGTGCAAGATAGAGAAAAATGGTCTGCAATTTTTTGTCACTGCTTTCCAAGAGCTAGTCTGTCATTTGAATAAAAGACACTGTCAACTGTCAATTTTTTTCGACAAATCTTCACATTTTTTGACAAGAATTAATTTGATGCCATCGGATAGCTCCTGAAATGTCGGGACCAGAAAGTACAGACCCTTTTTTTCCATCTTGAACCGAATTCGGGAACAGAGTATGTGTTTCACAAGTCTTGCTCAAAATTGAATGAAGAATATGGATATACATCAATATACAGGTGGTTCCATTTTGAAAAAATCAACTTTTATCTGCCATCACCTTCTGCAAAAATATACAGGATGATTTGCTACAACATGAGACAAAACGTGTGTTGCAGTTACTATTACTCATTTAGGTTTTGTGAGCTACTGCTGTGTGACGGTGTTAACGGAAAAAAGGATCAATAGCTACAAGGTTTCCATAAGGGATTTTTTACGCCTGGGACATTCATTTTGAAACCTACCACCTCGCTCACCACCCATGTTTTTGCGGTAACATACAGATTTGAAAAATTCGTCAAAACATGTCAACAATAATCATTTCTTTCTTACGAAATCCTCCAACCTCCAAAGCTACAGCCCCAGAATTTCCAAATGGGAGAATGGGACGTGGGTGGTAAGTTTTGAAATGAACACTCTGTATGTTTGATATGATGGGATAGACGTAATTGTCCATATGGTGAAAGACCCATATGTAGTGGATGCTAAAATTGCATTGACATGTTGGTGAGTTTTGCCGACGGACGGCGTTTGCGTGTATGACACTCTATTGCTCATTTTCTTTTTGATAGAGCGTACAACTTATAACCACCATCACTTGAACAATTCTCATCACAGTCCCATCCGAACAGGTACTTGGTAAATATTCAGGAGTTGGACTTTGGTCTAACCACCCGTACCCTGAGTCCTTCGATCTTACGAAAAAGAGAAAAATCGTTTTTCCTCTTTTGATAACATTTCAGGTTTATTTCAGAGCTGGAGAAACCCTATTGCACTATAGATTATCTATAAGGGTTCTTGGAAAAGTGGAACAAAATGCAAAGTTGACCTGCTTGGTTTTATTTCCAGATGAGTTACTGATATAACAGTAAAACCTCTGTGAATCGGATATCTCAGGCTTTGCCTCCTCATTGAGCTCTTTTGATTATGAAACCCCTACGTGATCGGATAAAATTGGCGGTAGTAGGTCACCAATTGAGCTTGGCGGGGTTCACACCCCCCTGAATAAACCCTTCTGTGCCTTGAAAAGCGCGACACGCGCATCTATCCGGCCTCGTCAATGCCCTAGTCCTCAAGACAATGGATGCAGAAACTCTAGCGAAAGAGTTGAAAAAACTCTCAAAATCTCATGAGCAGCTCCGTCATAGCCATGAGAAGTTAGACCCCTCTTCGTTCAGAGACGCGACGAATACCAAGAGGAACGTGAAAGGAAAGATGATAGTATTATCGGATGCTATCGTTCCGAAACCAACAAGCTTCAGAACAAGATCGCGCATCTCAGAACTCAGCTACTAAAGAAGCAGGCTCCTTCTGCTCCCCCTCCTTCTTCAAGGGTGGTGGCTCAGAGGAAGGCTTCTTTTTTTTCGAAAAAGGGGGGACAGAAGACTGCTCCATCACCTTCTACAAAGGTGAAGGAAAAGTCTACTTCAAAGACGACGAAACGGACGGAACAACCCAAGAGGGACTCACCTGTCCCTTCACCTTCTTCAAAGGAAGAGGTACAGGTGATCGCGGAGCGCCCAGACACCCCTTAATTGTGGGACGTCCAAACGTCGGCCCAAGGGAGAGAAAAGGACGCGTTTTGCCTCTTGCCGGCAAAGAAGACTAAGACAAAGGTATCGGGATCGAAGAACCATGTCTCACAGACCCATATACAAGGGTCTCTGATGACTTTCAGGTTGATCCCCATGCTGAAGTCAAAAGAAAAGCCGGGGTCAGTGACGGCATGTCTCCGGACGGCTCACCTAGGGGCAAGAATGTCCGGATAAATGTTGTCACCCCTTCCAGACAGCACAGTTTATCCAGTGGATATCCATTAGACGTGCCAATATCCACTGAATGTCCAGTCCATTATGGATATCCAAGGGATATACAATGGATATAGTTTATGGATTTAGAGAGTGGTGAGATTAGTCTTTGTTTTGGTGAAGATAAGTTAACCAATGATACCTTTCCAAATAGAAGAGTTTTTGTTGGATATTTTCTCTAAAATCTCAAAAACAGTCAACGTCCTTGTAGATATTCATTGGACGTCCAGTGAATATACTATGTCTTTGGTTTTAAATTATAGATTATAAAAGCAGGTCCAACTCCATTACCTCATTTGATTTGAAAAATATCATCATTCATGCATTTAAAATTCATAGAAATTCACTAATTTCAATTTCTTGTAATATCCACTGGATATCCATGTTGAATATATAATCAGTGCTACCTCCTTTGTATAGCAGTTGGTAGTGTGTGACATGCCAATAATGTCATGTCAAACATGTCATCATTCATCATCGAATTTTTAATTTGACATTTTAGAGAAAAGTGTTGAATGAAAGTTTCATGGTTAAAAATGGAATTTTTAAAAAACCTGTTTTCACACATATACAGGGTGTTCCAAAAAGTCTGGGCGAGGTCTAACTTTCTTATTTCAAGTTGATACCCTATTTTTTTATTTGATGTTTGGATTCTTCAAATTTTAATAATTTTTTATGTAGCATATTCTATACTTAAGTTTGATGTATAAAAAGATATCTGATATTTTATAAATTGAATAATACTAATTCATTGTTATGAAAAAGTGAAATATATCTATGATTTCGAAGTATTGACGTAATTGTGTGTGTAGGATATACCAAAACTTCTCTGATTTTAAATTGATACCCAAAAAATGAACAAAAAATAAAATAAAGTCTTATATAAAAAAAATCTTTTGAATCAAATGCAGAATTATTTATACTTTGATACTTTTACACTTTGAAAGTTCTTGATGACGTGACATTTCCGTCAATACGTTCGTCAATAATTCAAAATCATAGATATATTTGACATTTTCACAACAACAAATTATTATTATTCAATTAATAAATATCAAATATCTTTTTATACATTAAGCTTAGGTATAGGATATGCTGCATAGAAAATGTTGAGAGTCAAAAGGAGAATCCAAATATCAAATAAAAAAATAGGGTATCAATTTGAAATAAGAAAGTTGGACCTCGCCCAGACTTTTTGGAGCATCCTGTATATGTGAAAACAGGTTATTAAAAAGGTCCCTCTCAACCATGAAAGTTTTATTTGGAACACCTTTTTCTAAACCGTCAAATTAAAAAGTTAGAGGGGGGGGGGCATTTATAATCAATAACCCTGTACATACTTATTATGTTATGCAAAAGTGTTCGTGAAAACTAGTATTGATTGATTACCGAGCATTACACTGTTGTTTAGATACTTGAGTCTCATTTTAGCAATGTACTTCTGTAATAATGGGGCTGTGATTGAACGTTTAATAGCGTTTTTGATCTATATTGCTCCCGACTGCTCTCAGATCGCTTTTCGCTGGAGCAGTGACGTCGCAGATCTCCGCGGGTGCGATCCAAATCCACAAACGGGCAGTCCATCAGCGATCCGTTTTTTAGATCGAACACGAGTGTCGCGTTTGCTCGTATTAACATATTACCTACCCTTTAAATTTACAATACAGCCCTGCGACTGTTTCTACTTGCCACTTCATCCGTATATTCAGGCAACACTTCCTGAGTAATCTTCTCAATTTTCACTTTTTTGAGGCACACTCATACTGGAATTTTGCTGAAATAGTTCAATTTCTTCCTCCGAAGAAGATGAACTAGAGGACACGTACTCATCTAGCTCTATTTTCCCCCTTTTCTATGCATATTTTCACAAGATAAAGATTAATGATCGATAAATAACATAAGCAGAAGTTTGGTTATATTTTTTGTTTTGATCCAACCCCCCAATCCATCGAATTTTATGGAGCAAGAGGGAGCGATCCTTGAGAGATTGATAAGTCAAATCGAACATGCCGATCCGTGCGGGAGCAATGCTCCGTTTTAAATCAAACACGCAAATCCTTGAAGGATTGATCTCTGATCACTCTAGAGCGGTTTTTGAGCGTAGATCGAAAACGCTATAAGTTAGCTCAACTTATCCGTTTCACGTTTCACCTTAGTCACGCTGTGAGCAATTGGACATCTCCATCAATAAACAATAATAGAATCATATTGATTATGTGTAGGCATAGGCTAGCTTAACGTGAATGTACAATCATAGGGCACCACGCCAAAACTATGCCAAAGTCTAGATCATAACCCGGCTCAAACAGATATCGCTGCGGAGACACTTTCGAAGATTTGAATTGCATCTTAGATTCAGTATACAATTTTTTTTCTTGCAGAAATCACTTTTTGTCAAAATTGGTGGTGACGACATCAACAGTGTAGTAAAGAATATCTTCAGAAAAGTGATCTCTGAAAAAGTTGCATCAGAATACTGGGAAGGGAAGAAAAGATAGAAGATGTTCTGCTCGTTGATTCTTTCAGATTGTGTCAAAAGTAAGTTCAAGGAATGTCACTATATTTTTGTAAGGATTTCATTAATACGCAATTGAATTTTCGATGAACGTTCAGAACACGTCCCGCTCTTACACCCATCCGCGACCGCGGAGGAATTTGCTGCAGCTACTCCTGAGAGAAGCTCCCGCTTTCTTTAGAGGGGACCCGCTTGTGGAGCGAGCTGCGTGCGAAGCTCCCAGCAGCCCGCATATCGTATGCAAGGGCTTCCGTTGTAAGGGACGCCGTGAGGAACATTCCAGCTTCACTGGATGAGCACAAAAACATCCAGACCGTTCTGGATGAGATGGCAGCTGACTTCCACACCTTCTTCTGATCAGAGGAGCGTTCTGCAAGCAGTCATTCGCGGACTGCCTCCCAACGCACACCCAGAAACGTATAGGTCAGAGCTCGCCACCAACTTTGGCATTGGAGCCTCCGCATGAATAGCCGGAAAACCCAGCAAATCATGCCTCTAGTGTCGGTGATAACCTACACTAGGCAGATCTTTGAGATCAAGGAGCCGCTCGGCAATGATTTCAAAGTGGAACCAAAAAAGAAGTCACCGGAACCACGGTAGTGTTTCCGGTGCCAGCGATGGAGTCAAAAGCAGGTGTCACCATGCACATCGCTGCGTCAAGGGTGACGGTAGCAGCAGCAAAGACTGCACACTCGAGAGATTCGCTAGCGGTGAACGCAACACCAAGTGCGGGGGAACGGCCACCCCGCAAGCTGGCGCGGCTCTTAAGGAGAAAAAAAAAACAAAATCAAACGCTTTTTGGTCAAAGATAGCCCAGGCTGCGTTTGAGTCTCGTGTCGACGCAGAAGTCAAAAAAACAGTGCAAGTTTTTCAAAAAGTCAACAAGACTACGGTCTAGAGTTCACCGCAGCGAGAGCGGAGTTGCAAAAAACACGTCGCAACCGTGTCTTCACCTCTGGTAGTGGATCCAGATTTTCACCTCTTTTTATTTTTTCTCTTTTCTTTCTCGTAACCACTGACGTCCTTATGTGGATGAGAGGTTTAGTGGATAGAACCCCATACTACCCTATGGTCTTGGACCATAAGGTGTCTGGTTTCAGATTCCACTCCTAGGGGCCGAAACTCCTGAACAAAAACGAAATCACTTGAACCACTTTGATCCAGGTCACCGTGAATTCTCACGGTATTCACGTGACGGACATTTGTATGATGTCATCATCCATAACAAATGGCATACATAAGCCTCACAAATGAAAATATAATTTCGTTAATACCCTATCTACAAATTGTTTCATTCCATCACAATATCGACCAGCTCCTAATGGAAAACCCTGTACAGGAACAACTTTCTTTATCGCTCTTTTATCAGTAGTTCGATATTCATGAGTGACCATCCAACCTTCTTTTGAATTACATCAACGATATGGTCAAATTATGACTGAGTTTTTTTGATATTTTTCGGTTTCAAATGTCATATACAATCCCTTAACCCAACAAAAAAATTGCCATGAAAAATGTATTCTTTGGATATGAACGAAATTAGTAGGTACACGTGTACCTGAACATACAACATAAAATTCATGTAGAAGTGTTATGTAGCTCTCGATAAGGATTGTTTTTTATTGGAAGGACCCATTGAGAAAATTGTTTTTCTCATATTGGTCACCCGCTAATCGAGAATTGATGATTGATGTGGAGGGTGGAATCGAATAGCTTTTATTTATAGTACAAGACAAGTATGACTCTGATAGTTATTTTCTTTTGGAAACAATTTCCCCTAGGTACAGAAAATCAAAGCAATTGAGTGCAAAATAGTTTTGGCCAATCGGAAAATGACAAAATTCACTTATGCCAATCCCCAACATCAGTAAATCAGTAATCTACCTGACTCGTCCTGACGACATTCTGCATTATAACGTCATCAACTACAGATGGAACAATCAAGTCCCCACGTCCCAGGCCTAGTTAAGTCCGGCATTCAGAAGAAGGGGGTGGTTGAGCAAAGGGATGTTGGCCCATTACAACGCCCATCCTATTACAACGTAGTTAATGATATCTTCTCCTGACTTAGTTATGCATTTTAGAGTTGGTGGTAATCTAAGATGTTCCACCCTCGAGATTGACAATTTGAACTGCGGCCTAGTATGAATACTTAGTGCCTGCTTAGAGCCGATTATTGATGTGCAATCAAAGAGAACGATTAGACTGTCTTTGTCATGTTCTTATCCACAATGATCTAGATTGGAGATTTTCAGGAATGATCTTGATAGACTTGAATCTCTATCCTTGAGATTGGCTTTCTGCACGTTCTGAATATTGACTTTCTGTCTTTAACTTTTTGTGTAATGGAAATCGTATTTTCAGAAAATAACTGAGATAAAAAACCAAGGAAAGTCAATGATGAGGCGTATTTTCCAAATATTGTATCATAATAACTCGGCCCAGAGCAAATATTTTTATTTAGTGATATTGTGGACATTATCTTGATGTTCTGTTGTACCAAAAACCAATAAAGTGAATATCCTGACAAAATAGATGTTACACGGATATGACTGTCCCCTTTATAACATGGAACAAAATTCTCTATTGACAAATAGAAATGCGCGACATTCAACGTCGGTAATAAATTACTTTTAAAAAGGTATTTTGACAGTATGCTTTACTTAATGCAATTGGATTGATGATTCCCAACAGTACATCAGGAACTTCATTGGTGCAAAAAATATTCCAAATATGTTAAGTATTGTATGTATGATAAAAAAACTTTCAAGGGATCTTCTTCTGTTCAGGAAAGTATTGGGAACTAACGGCGATGACGTAACCAATTCACGTCCCAGGCCAAAAAACCAAATTCGCAGCTCAGCTCAGTTTCTTCCTGAGTGTGAAAGAGAAACCAAAATTGTCGCAGAGGAATTGATGTCGTCACCAAATGCACGGACGGTATGCCATTGTCCATAGAATATGAAATCGTTCAAACAAATATTCGTCGCGGCTCACCATGGTTTGGCAAGTATCTGACTGGTCCAATTTTGATATCGGTTATCATCATTGTGTAGCGGTCGACGTTGATAGTGCTGACTTCTACGACTTCCCTAATGATAATCCTGCCTCCCACGTACAAAATAGGTGATGATTTCCAAAGCTCCGTTTCATGATTGTCCGATTCTATTTAGAAATGGTCCCTCTCTTGAAGACATGGTTTGATGGGCACTTCTTGGGATGTGGTGGCCAACTGTTAATGATGTGAATATCAAAAACACATTGCGATCTTTTTAAAAAAGCAACAGTCAATTGCTCACTCGTATTGTATCAATGGGAGGTTCCTGTGTTTTGAGAGACTGCTTTTGTTATTGAAAATAAGAAGCCATACTTCCAGGGCGAATATTGTGGAAACGGTCAGAATTCCTAACTGTACAAAAAGAGTTCTGCATGATGTTCTGGACGGTACTCCGACGAAACAATGCGCAATTCTCCTCTGTCATATGGATTCTTCGAAGCTAAAGAACTCGCACCCCCAAATATCACTTCAGTTCTTGTCTTAAATACACCTGAGCATAATAAACGGACATGAGCTGGTGAAACTGAAAAAGGCTATGGCATCTTGAGTGAATTTCCTTGTCAGTCGAGAATTTTTTGGGAGCAAGCAGTTCTCTTGCTATAAATAGACACGTTCAGCTAGATTATGGGACAGCGGTTGGCCTAGTCAACTAATCCACCCTATGGGTAGAGTAATTCCTCTCACCCTCCTTAACCCTTTATTTTGAGTAGTGTAATCCCTCTCACTATTTATCAGCCTCAAAGAACATGCTCGTCCTAGAGTTATGGTGGTGGAGATAGATGAAATGAACTGGCTACCAATACTGAGTTTCTCTACTGTTCGGGTCAGCTACGTTCCCCTATGGCACGACAAACTGCAATCTGACACAATCGTGTCATTTGGTGAATGCGCCAACGATCACTCCCACTGCCAAGTGGAATCCAGGAAGGCCTAAGAAGTGATCTGGTTTGATGAGTACTTGGGCCAGAACTGAACGCTCCAAGCTTCGAGCGTCGATATAATCGGCAGTGTCCGTCAAGCAATTGCATAGCAATTTCAATAGACCTCCTTCACCTGTTGTTTCGCAGGAACCAATGGAAGCCTCTGGCCACCGTCCGGCATTCATCGGAACAAGACATCGCAAGTCCGCGACGCCTTAATACTAGTTTTGTATTACAGGTGTGCCTACTGTTGGCGCCCGATCAAAATTGAAACAGAAAAAGACGGCATGAGCGACAGCGAAGCCTACGTATTTTGGAAGCCGCAGACAAGACGGTTGGTTGGGTCTACAGCCTTGGCAAACCAGAACTAGGAAGACACGAGGAATTTGCCGATATAAGAAAGACCACCGACCGACGTTGGCGAAAATAATCAGTTTTGGACGAAGCTCTAAAGTAAAATTGGTTTTTCAGAGGGAAAAAGGAAAACAGACAAAAAAAAATATATGATAAATTTTTTTTTCAGAAAGAGTGTGATGACACCAAAGGATCATTACAGCCTGTAGCCAAGATATATTTGAATACCAGACCGCCCTCTTACCACATCGCCGAAGCCCATTGAGCATATTCGGGGAAGACCCGTAGTGGGGACCGACGAGGAGGTTATAAATTAAGACGCTGGACAGTACGGAAGGCAGATCATTGTGCCATTGCACACCCAAAGCAGGTGTCACCACGCAAATTGCTGCGTCAAGTGTGCCGGTGCACACAGCAGCATAGACTGCACTCTCGTGAGACTAGCTGGCGATGAACGCAACGCGAGCTGCGTGGTTTGCGGGGAGAAAGGCCACCTCGCAAGCTGGCGTGACTGCCCATCGTACATGGGCGAAACGAACCCCAAAAAAGGAGAAAAGAAGACAAAAGCATACGCTTTTTGGTCAAAGAGAACCCAAGCTGCGTTTGAGTCTCGCGTTGATGCAGATCCCTTCAGGCTGCACAGAAAGTCAAATAGACAGCGGTCTAGAGTTCACCGCAGCGAGAGCGGGGTTAGGAAAAGCACGTCGCAACCGTGTTTTAACCTCTGGTGGTGGCTCCAGATTTTCACCTTTTTTTTTTCTCTTTTCTTTTTCGTAACCACTAGTGCGGAGACACACGGGTAGGACGAATTTTGTCGCGATCCTACTCTGTGACCAAGAGGCCTTCGGAAGGTAAACCGGTACCAAAGAGCTAAAATTAAGTGAGAGATTGGGACACTAAAGGGCTTATCCCTGACGTCCTAATGCGGAGAAGATGTTTAGTGGGTATATTTTGTTATCGGGATTTACTTTTAAAAATATTATTTTTATAAATTTTCGATGACAGTGGGCGCACACCAGTGCTCTTATTGACGAGCCGCCCCTGGCACTTACATATACTGATCTCAAATTAAATATGTGAAAACCCAGATTAATTCATGTGAAACAGCATTTCACATGACCAGTGTAAACGCCGCTGCATTGTGTCACATGAATGTTTATTGTGCACCAGACACTGACGCCTTCTGAGCTGTGTTGTTGTATTTATTTTCATCCAAAATCTGTGCTTTCCTCCAAATTCTCCGCAGCCCAGTCAGCTCCTATGTAGTTTGTGGACAACTTTTCTTCCACTTGAATAAACAAAAAATCAAAAGATTCTACACTCATACTTGCTTATTAAAAAAAAGACCAACACCAATCCCGCATCCTCTTGTAAACACGCGAAGATACACTATCATAGACTCAAATTATACTGGATCACCCATCTCCTCTTCTTTCTCCGACATAATCTTCAGCTTTTGGCTGATTGTTTGTCGAACTGGTCGTTTCAAAGTTGGCCACAATACGTTGAAAAGTCGGTTGCACCGATCTGCCAAGCATAAATAAGGCGAGAAGGTGATTCAAGAGAATATAGAGTTGGAAGATGACCTAATTTAGACAAGACCAATCAATATTTTGACTTGGATTGTGAGAACAGGAAAGTATCCTCGATAATTCCCAATACTTGATGTACGGAAAATGAAGAAGGCTACCAAAATAAGAGACACACATCGAGTCCTCGACCAGGACAGTGGAAGGACCGCAACCAATGAGACTTATATCTTTGAATAACGTCATTCAGAGAAAGCAAATTATCCATTTTGTATCATTCTTCCGACATCGGAGAAAACAGATTGACAATTCGGTACGGTGATTTCAGATAAGCCACATTTGTTCTGATCCAAGTACACTTGAGACTTCTACACTTGCTAAAATCTTCCAGGAATATCGGTTTGAAGTGTCAAGTATTTCCTCACTGAGATTTTGATAAACGAACATAAAACCAGTGAACTAATATGTCGAAAAACAATTGGCTCATTATATATTGAGAATAGTGAATATAATAACGAATTATCGTATTTATATGCAAATAACAGTGCATTTCTAGGTCAACAACAAATTCCTAGTACATGTATATTATTATGATCCTCATTTGATTTCAATCCCATAATTCGAGAATCACACCAATAAGTGTATGTCGCTTAATTCATGCCCTGCAATATGTAAAACAAATTTGGATTTGATAGACCAACGAGCTTACACTGATAGATTTATGCAGCATGTGTCGAAAAACAACGACTGACCAACTACAACACACTTACTTATACCGGACGCGTTTTTCACAAATCATGTACAGGGCAATTTTATTCCGCACAGCGTATAAACTATTCAATGGGCTTTCGTTGAGCTATAGTGAGAATGTACGTGGAATGTATGGAGATGCCATTAAATTCGTTCGATGTGACACGAAATAGTAAACTTTCCATAGAGGACAGAACGAAGTGCGATAAAAATTTACGACATAAAGTGCCATTGGTGAGTTTTTACGACATAAATGTTGTAATGGCACTGCTATTCTCATGAATTATTTGTTAAAGTAAGGTTGAGTATCATTATCTCATAAAATATATTGGAACTCAGATGCCAACGAGGTGATATAGGGATTTGATGCGATCTTCAGTTTAGCTAAATTATGCTGTCTCGTTCAAAATACAGTCGATTGTATTAAACGTCAACAAACTACAACCGTCACTGCATAGACAAGCAGAAATCAAATTCAGTCATCATTTCAACATGAACGTTATTTGCTTTACCCCATGCAAAGCCGACACGAAATGACACATTACGTGCATGCATTGTATTACATATGTTAGAACAGGAAAAGCCAATTGATTGTATCAGTAGGCCTGCCAACCGTCCATTACACGGTTTAAATCGATATAAATAGGACTTGTCTGTGTGCTTGAATCACATAATATTATACCTATGCTAGAATGCATTGATCAAGCATGGTTAAAATCAATAATTGCGTTTTTGTTTTGAATGATGTGATTATCATCATGATAATAATATTCACTAAAAAAAAATCTGCTGGCCAAAAATTTCGCGGTAGAGTCTAAAAAGTTTAATACTTCAGATTCATGCATATAATGCTGGGTGACTATTTATTATCATATATTTTTCTAGTTGGGTTTTATACGTAAGAATCGGGAAGCTAAATAAGATGTAACCATTCATCATACTATGAACAAAAATCATTGTTTTTGTAGTGTATCGTGGTGTTTTTTCATTTTTTAAGATTTCGAATCTTCAAGATTATTCGCTACATTCTTATATTATATTGGATTGTAACGTTTGTTACCATAGAATTCACTTGTTCAGTTCAAACTAATCTATTTACAGTAACTATTTATGTGAACACACTGATTTATATGCACAAATCATGTTTTATGTAGCTGTTAGTTCACCATTATTGATACACGACCAACTGAACTGGTGAGCGTGCCTCTTTATATCAACTTGATACTGTCGAACAGTCAAGAAAGCTTCTACTGGTGGTTCACCAGTGGTGGCAATTCCCGCATTGGAATAGAAAATACTGACAAATTCGGGTCTGAGGCGTCAGGGCCTGTGCGTTGTTTGTTCGGCTGCCTCGATTGGTCGGTTTGCTGGACGTTCAAAAATTTGATCTTATTGCTCCTACCTGAGAGCATTTTGTCCCGAAATGTCTCCATGTCAGTATCGGAAACTGTCTACAATCCTGCAGCGTGATGTCCTGTAAAGCTGAGTGAGGGTTCGCCAGACATCTCCGTAGGTCATCAGATGCTGTGGAAGCTTCTTCGTCACAAGCTAGAGCAGTACGTGTCACCTTAGTGGTTTGATGTGCCTTCTCCTACTCTTGTTGTCGCAGCTGATCAAGTCGTCCGAATTTTCGTTCAAAGTGATGAGTATTCGACCGATGCCTTGAACAAATCCAGAGGTTTTTCTTGGACAAGCCTATTTTCGACTTAGTGGCCATTGGAGTACGGGGACATGAAGATTTTTAGTGAAATGTCCTCTTCGAGCGACCTGATCTGCCTTTCTTCAGCCTTCTGGCCGTCTTGGTGTACAGCATACTGGGTCCATCGGTTAAGATGAACAATCCTCGGTTTTCCTCTTGGTGGCTTTTTGATCCCTATTCACAAAAGCATTCGAGGTGTGTGGTGTCAATGCCCAATGTGCTAGTTGATTTTGATTCCCCCTCTCACACATCTTACACAAGGTGCACAAAAAATTTTGATTCAGAAGTTGTCCGATCTATACTGAATTTTTCAAGATTGGTACTATCCCAGTTCCATGGCATACAACTTTAAAATTTTGAATGAGACAATCTGAATCTCATTTTATTTTTAAATTCTACGTTTAATGAACTGGCTACTCACTACCCAAAAAAAAATTGTCATGGAAACGGATGCAAGCAACGTAGGACTTGGTGCAGTGCTGTCTCGAATCCAGAAAGGACATGAGAGAGTCATCGGTTACTTCAGCAAAATCTTGTCAAAGGAAAATTACTGAGGTAGACGACAACTGGCAGTCTGACGCACTTTGAGGGGACCAGGACAAGAATTCAAATCTGAAGCTGATCCTTGGATGGAAACAGGACGGCTAATTCGACAAGAAGTCGCGCGATGCTCGCCCACTATCAAGTCCTACTGGGGTCAATGTAACTTGATGATTTCTAGCGAAGTATTCCTGAATTTTCTGGATGACACGGAAGATTGAAGCCAGATTGTGGTTTCTTGAAGCAGACAGGTGGAGATTATGAATGTCCATGATATCATCACTAGTCGACATCTGGGTGTAGTCAATACTTTGGGAAAGCGGCGGGGGTGGTTCTACTGAGTTTATTGCATTGCCGACGTTCGGGAATGGTACAGGAGATGTGCAGTGTATGCTCCAAATAACAGATTTCAGAAACTTCCGATGCTTCAATACAATTATTGAAGCATGTACGAAAGGTTTGCCATAAGCGTGGCCGGATTGCTCCCTAGATCGGACAAGGGAAATGTATACATCATTGTCTTGATGCAAGCGGCCCGAAGCGTATGCCTCACCTTACCAAGAAGCGGCAGCTGCTACGGTTGTAGCAGTTGTCCTGATTGAAATATGGATCTGTCGTTTTAGTAGTGTTGCCTTGGAAGTGTTTCCCGACCAGGGATATCTGCATTGTTCCAGAATGTATTGGATTCTTGTGTGATACTTTTTATGCCAGAGGAAAAATCAAATGACAGCCGACTTCCATTTTCATAGAACGTCACGCTGGGGCACAGTTGCCGATACCAACATAAGAACATCACGCAACAAAATGCGATGAGCATGGAACTCACATCTGTCTGTGAAAAAAAAAACTTATCAAATTTCAAATAGGTTTTTTTTTTTTTTTTTTTTTTTTTTTTTTTTTGGCTTTGCACAGAATGCATACAGCCACAAATTTCAAATAGGTATGTTCTGTCAATTTTCATGCTGATAATAGGTTTGCTGCAACCTTACCGTTCCGGAACGATTATTGGAACGTTGTCATTGAATAACTATTGCGCATGATCTAGATTTTCATCAATTACATATTAAGATTCCATAATCGCACTTGAACAGATAGACATACTTAGTACTACTCCATAGTAGATACCGCAACAAAACATACATAAATGAAATAAAATGAAGATGCCTGGCTAGAGTGCGCATGTCATCCCAATCAATTCCAACTTTCATTCAGACATCGAATGAATCGTTAAGGAACAGATTCCCGAACATTTAAAAGTTAGGTTGGAGCGCTTAACTGGAAGGTGCAAGGAATTATTTATACGCGGTAGGAACGGAGTTTCTTCAGTGCACAGGAGAAGAATCGTTCCATGAAGGGTCGAGTTGGAACAAACCTTAAATTTTGTTGAGAAAGATCGCAAGCTTGAGCGTCAAAACGTTGATGATCACCTCAGATAGAGGTTTCACTTGGATGATCTCACTAGAACTTATACAAACTTGATCATCAGGAATACGAATATCATTTTTACTGGAAGTAAAGTCGGATTCAGACTGAAGATTATCATAATTTGTCAATTGACATTTGAAAAAGACATTACTTTGAATGACCTTCACAGTCCTCTGGGAATTCAAGCCCCAACATATTCCGAGATTGATTTTTGAGGAAGGTTTCTTCAATTTGTCAGAGAACAGTCAATTCGTTTCAATTAGTGAGCTTGCTTGCATTGACTATTGAACTAAAGAGTAAGTATATTATTTTGAGCTTTTTGTTGAAATTGCAATCTGCTCCAGACGGAAAAATGTCGAACGAATTAGCGCTCCAAAAAGAGGTCAAATAATCAGCAGGTGAAATTTTCTCGACTCTCTTGATCCCGGAAACTAATGCTATCGAAGGCGCTGAAATAAATGCCAGATGAAATAAAGATAAACCTTTTGATAAGGAATATACAGAAAGTCACATTGAAATCCAGGGCCACGATGATAAAATCATCTTAGTTGAAGATTCTGAATGTGCTCGTTCAGTGATATTCCGGTAACAATGAATTCTGTTATTTTATGACGTATTTCATACCAATAGCGCACAAACACAATTACAGCTCAATTACATGAAAATTGAAAAGCCTATTGTTTTGATCGATGGACGGAGCCTATGACGTCACAGGATTTTTTGCAAAAAATTCAAAGCAACCAAGTGAATCAATGTACTGGTCAATTGTCATCGAGTGAAACAAATCACCATCAAACAAAACGAGTTGACAAAACTCCGAAATAATAGATTAAAAAGCAACAATTTTATTTATGGCACCTTAGTGAGAACATGATTCGCCAGCAGTCAAATTTATTTATGATCGTGGGGATTCATAATTCCCTTCCATGCACAGCGCAACTATTTAATAAAGTTGTACAGCAACTAGTGGCAATTGGATGTGGCCGGGCCCGATTAAAAAGTTACTTTTACTCGAACGAATACGTGACACTAATGGTGATTTAATGAAATAAAGTCGCAAGGCAACTAGGTTAAAGCGTAGCTTAAGCCTGCTACATTTTGTTTTAATTTCTTTCGAACGGGGTAATTGAAGAAACGTTGGATGCATATACAGTGATGCTTTGAGACTGTGATTTCATTAGGTGTTTGCCGCTTGCGGGACGATGAATGTCGTTTGTTTTCACTTCCTTCTAGAAAGGGAGTATTATAATAATGCAAACTTCACCTGTCTGGATTGTGGATTGTTACAAATTTTTTGGTGTAAAGCTTTCGAAAATTGAAACTTATCAACTCCGTTTTTCTGACGCGTTAACCAAACAACTTCATATTAATTTCTTATAGCTCTTAATTAATAATTGAAGAAGAGATTTTGGAAATATATTGGTATTCTTAATCGGGGCTTCTCACAGCCATTCTAATCAACACAAATTATATATTATATTATTGTCTTTGGGACAAATATGGCACAGTCACGAAATACTATGAACCTTTTTTTTTACTACTTCAAATAAATGCGTTTTTGGCAAAAAAAATAGATTCGCTATTATACCTCAAACAATTGGAAATACGTTCAGGACATCTTTGAGAAAAATACCTTGATTTTGTAGGTAGAAGTCATTTTTAAAATAATATTCAGGATGATCAATTTATTTTTGAAAAGTTGGGTTCAGCCCAGGAAAAACTGAGCTCCCAGTATATGTAAAATATTATACAGTGTTAGTTTTTTGAAACTTGACATAGTCCAACTTTTTTATTTGGAGAGATAGACTATTACTTCTAAAAGAAAAGTTGTGTGAATTGACTCAACTAAGAAAAATGAAGGAAAAAAAATGTCAGCGCTGCCAGGTTTCGCACAGACGCGAAAACGATATTTTCTCAAATGGAACATTTTTACACAGTGCATCGTTAGTTATCGCGATTTATAAATGTCAATTTTTTCATATTTGACATGTTCTAGAACTCAGGCGATCCAAGATAAAGAAAAACTGTCTGGACTTTCTAGTCTTATTAACTTTTAAAGGACCATCTAAGGATATACCCTTTCAACACAGGCACGTACTATAAACGTTTTTGAATCGTCTACTTAGGTCCTAAGGAACGGACTAAAACGTTCTGGACGTTCGCGAATGTTTTTCTAATCGTTCAACGGAAGTTCTTTGTCGGCAAAAATAACGTGTACTGAACGTTCTCCAGGACATTCTCAAAGCGTTCTTTTAATTTTTGTAGAACGATCAAAAATAGTATTTTATTCAACGAGCATATGATGGGCGAGTGTTATTAATTTTATTCGAGTGTAATATGTTCATTATATGCGAGTCAAATACAATGCTTTATCTACAACTATCAAAAAATTTAGAAAAAAAAGTCACTAAATAAAGCCAAAAATAGTTGTGTTTAGGCCCACTGCCCGTGAATAAAGAACCTGCCCGTGGATAAAGAACTATGATCCACGGGTTTCTCTCAGGCCGTGTAATATGTGAACATTTTATATCTATAGATGGTTGCATAAAACAACTATTTTTTGACAGTTGTAGATAAATCTCTTTTTCAAAGCTTTTTTTGAACGTTTTGAGAACCGAATTGTAGAATTTTCTCTGAATGTTCCGTAAATGATCAAGAATATTGAAAAACATCCCCAAAATAATTCAAACTAGGGTTTTTCCTATTCCTAGGTCAATCTGACACAACATTAAAGATGCTGGCATTTATCATTGTATAGTTTTCCCCATTTGTAATGATTGTTGTATGTGGGCTGATGAACTCTGTAAGTGAAAAAAAAAATATCAGAGGAACTGCGAACTACCTGTAATTGAGAATCAAATGCAACATTGAAAAAAATTAAAATCATTTAAATGAAAAACAGATTCACATACTTATTATTTCTCTGAACATTTGGCTTGGAAAGGAACTGAAATATGATAATTATAATTATTCTGATGATATAACTTTAAAAAAATTTAACTATACATAATAAATAAATTTTGATCAGAAAGTGAACATAAATAATAATTTAGCCTTTTTGTTTACAATGAGGAACCAATAATAACATTAATTCTAAAGAGTCAAAAGGACATGTAGAGAGTATATATTCATTTTTTATTCGCAAGCTCCTTTGCTTTTTGCTTTGCCACGTTTTAGCCAAGACCCAATAGCACATTCTGTTTCTTTTCGATCTTTGATGCAGCTTCTGTGATGAAATGAAAAAAAATTATAATGTGATATATTGGTAGCAATATCAACACCGTTACATTTCCTTCTTTTTCACCTGGATCCTGAATCTGAGCATGAATCGGAACATCACAGAACATCAGCGAGTTGACACACAGTGTGGGGTTATACCCACCAAACCTCTTCTCCGCATTAAGACTTCAGGGATAAGTCCTTCAGTGTCCCAGTCTTCTCACTTGATTTGACTCTTTGGTACCGGGTAACCTTCCGGAAGGCATCTGGAAATACAGGTAGGAATGCCAAAAACCCGATTTCTTCCTGCGTGATCTGATCTCTAAAGGCTACGAGAAATAAAAGAAGAATAAATAAAAATACTAACAAACTGGAGCCTCTTTTTCGTCCCAACTTACATACTAGCGCTTGGTGCGTTTTTGTCGCTTAATTTCGAACGACCTAGCTTGGTACATCTCCCAGGTTTTTGTAAAGCGAAACCTACAACTGGTTTCTTGGTCTCTTACGAGCCTGTGTACAGAGATCTGCTGGATCGTAATCCACCAGAGCTCTGAGCACAGGATCGTCGTGTGTTGTGGCCACATCGAAAGTTTTCCCGGCCTTGACTCTCATGGGTAGAAAATTGTCCTTACAAATTGCGCTTTATACGGACCAGCCATATGCTCCAAATCACATTTAAGCACAAATGGCATAAAATTATCTTCTCAATTAAGCCAAAACCATGAACGTTGACATAACTTTCTTGGGTTTTATTTCTTTTAAGTTTTATACCTCTAAAAAAAAATACCTTTTACTAATTTTTACATATATTTAAACTTGAAGTTTTTTTTGAACGATTCATCAGAAAGGTATCAGACTATATATTTTTGAAATGAGGAAAATACGTGTTTTAATTATATGTGATAATATACAGGGGGTACCATTGAAAAAAATGCTACTTGTGGAAAAATATGGACATTTCGAAACACTTTTGTTTTTTTTTATATTATTTTTGAGAAGTTCAAACGAATATCCAAAACCTCCATGTTCACAAAATTGTCATATCTTCATAGATAACGCTGCTAGCAATGTGTCAATATATACGGAATGACCCTGTGCATACCATGGTTGAGGGATGTATTCTGTGATTTATTGAATACAATTCAAGCAAAGGATGTTCTGAATATGTTGAAATTTCCTGTGTTGTAACAATTATTGAAATGTAATTTTCAATAGACCTATACTTTGACACAATGTATATTGTCCTCGATTCGTTAACTACGAAAACATTCGGTTTCATAGATTTATAAAACTGCTAGTTTCTTACAGTCGTTACGTTTCCAGTACGTCGACGCTCACATTCCGTTAAACTATAAATCCTGCTTCACTTTTTATAAAAAAAATTAAAAGTTGTCACATTTGGTAAAAAAAATATAATAAAACCTTGCCATTCTGAACACCCTGTTTGCCTCTCCAACTCTTGAAAAAGCGATTGAACGAATTATCAAAGCAAAGTGCGACCAACTCCAGAAAAGTTAGAAAAATCCTCGATATTTTGATATTATTCATAAAGTTTCTAAATCTTGAAATTTGATAACCGGCTTCAGCCTTTTAAAATATAGGAAAAGTTTTGTCGAAAAGTGAGACTCTCGAGACAGCTTGTGCTTCATTATCGACTTTTTACCCACAAAAAAAAAGGCAGTCGAAGAATCTATAGTCCCTGAAAGGGCTTCATTGATATCACTTTACCATGCTTTGAGTCTTGAAAACAAAATTTACGCAAAATAAATGCGAATTTCCGATGCTTTTTTTGTAAGAGCATCGACCTGAATCAAATTTTACACTAATCTAAAAATAATGACCAAAATAAAAAGTAATTCTCTGACTTTTATACAGGATGTCCGAAACATGAGGTATTACGTCATCGACTATTTTTAGGAAGGCAGCCCTAGTTTTTCTATGACTATTTCCAAAGGGTGAATCAAGTAACACAAGCGTTCCTAACTTCAAAAGAGTATTTTTTTTCTCATTCTTTATTGAAGAGAAACTTTGCAAAATAACAAAACTATGCAAACATAACCGCACTACGTATTTTTTTTTTCTAAATTTTTAAATCAGATCTCAAAAGAGGCAAATAACATAATTATGCAAACATAACCTCACCAAGTCAATGCTAGTTGAATTTATTGATCAAACCTCAAATTATAACCTACAATATCTTATTTGAATAAAATCCTTTGGAAAATAACAAAACTATGCAAACAGAACCTCACTATACAATTTTTTTCCAAATGGTTTGATCAAATGCTTAACAGTAATAGCTGGGCAGTAATGATTACAAAAGTAATCAATTACTAATCAAATTACAATTTCTTGAAAAGTGATTGTTATTAAATAAGATCAATAGAAAATGTAATTGTAATGGGTAGTTTTACAATTTTTTGGAAAGTAATTGAAAAAGTAATTGAAATTATATTTTTTTCAAATTTCATATTTGAAATTTATCATTTCATATTTCTTCAGTATTTATTCACTCTCTTTGATTGGCTTGCTTTTCTACTTAGAAAATTTACCATCACCAAAATTTGAAGAAAATCGCATTATTAATAACTGGGGAATTCACAGTCATTGATATCATTATTCATTATTAATTGGTTGTTAAAAATATAAGAATTATCTCTCTTATTCTCTCAACCATTTTTTCGAACACAAAATGTTCACTATATCAATTTTTTCCAACATTCAATCACCATCAAAATTTGAAAAAAAAACGGTTTTCCAATAACTGAGACATCAGAGAGTGAATTCATGAAAAGCGAGACGCACTGTATATCAGAAACAGACTTTTCAAATTGAATCTCACCTTTTTTTCCAACATTTAAAAAATCAAGGTCCGTATTCAAAATTACAAATTTAGATTTTTTTCGGATTTCTCCGTTAATACTCGGAATTTTAAAACTTTCCAACCGGCATGTTGTTAGGCATCAAAATGCACAACTTTGTCATGATTTGACCTTCCTCGTATATCTCCAATATCCCAATGATGCTGCTCGAGTTTGGGACACCCTGTACATACCTAATTTGAAAAAAAATCTTGGGAAGTAATCAAAACTAGACATACATAACCCCACTTGGTCAATTTTTGTTAAATTTATTGATCAAACCTCAAATTAGAACCTACATACCTAATTTGAACAAATCCTTTGGAAAATAACAAAAGTAAGCAAACATAACCTCATCACAGAATTTTCTTTTGATTTTTCGATCAGAACTTACATACCTATTCTGAACCAAATCCTTTGGAAAATGTCTCATTATTTTCCAAAGGATTTGCAAACATAACCTCACTTGGTCCATTTTTGTTAAGTTTCTTGATTTTAATTCAATACACCAGTATCTTGTGGTGAATACGCATTGATGAGACCTTGAAGGAAATAAGAATACCCACTACATTTTTTTAAAATCCATTCCAGATAAGCTTCATCTACTACTCCGTAGAAATTCTCATGATAACAACAATACTCATTTACAAATATTTATGGCAACTTGAATCCCGATTAGAGTCAAAACTGGTTGAAAAACTTCCAGGCCCCAAAAGCCTTCCAATTCTAGAAAACGCTTTGACCTAGAGAAGCTTTTTTTTTACAAAAATCCCAAATCGAAACGGCCATAACAATTGGTTATCATCCACACTTTTCAAATCATTATTTAAGGGCATCTGATAATCGTAGATGAATCCCAAAAACTGCTTAGACATTAAATTATCAAAAAAAAAGAAAGACCTCATATTTACACTTCTTTTAAGCAGTCCACATTCATAATGTAATTGATGCATCATATTATCATTTAGGAATACAAGAAGTAAGCTTGATAAACCTAGATTGACAATGATAATAAAATAAACTGCTCAACAATTGAAATGATCCACTCCGCAAAAATGATTTAAAAATTGTTTGGAGTTTTTAAATGAACATTAAGGAAAAAATAAATGTTAGGAACATATTTTTAATGAAAAGTCAGTGTGTATACCCAAAATAAAAGAAGTTTATTCACGTAATTGAAAAAAAAAATAAAAACGAGCAAAACATAATTCACGAATAATTTTAACATTCTCAAAAACCATTCAATATTTGGTAGGTCCTCCTCGTTTACGAATAACCTCCCGACACCTGTTTGGCATGCTGTTTATCAGGTTGAATATGAAAAAATGTTGATCGGGCTGATTCCATTCCTCTACAACAGCATTTTTCAGAGTGGATCATTTCAATTGTTGAGCAGTTCAGAATGAGATCATTTTTTAATTCCATTTCAAATTCCGTTCGAGAATTAAGTACATTATTCATTTTATTGAATTATCATAAAGGGAAATCACTTGTGGAGTCCAACTTCCTGTTCAAATGTTGTGACAAGCAACAACTAATGGAAATTTATGACTTATCAAGCAGCCCAGAACTAGTATAGAAATGTTACTCAAATATCTCAAAGAAAATTCCAATAACAGAAAAACCTATTTTTCATCAAAATTGTCTCTACCTGGCCATTATTCATAGCGTGCTCGATATACATCATATTTGAAATTAGACATCAGGCCATTATAATCGTCATTAATCAAATGACAATCATTGATTGACTTGAAATCGATCAAAATGATTATCTAACAAAAAAAGAAATTCCTCTTTTTGACTAATTCAAAATAATTCACTTGTCTTCATACTCGAAAGTTACCCGTTTTTCCCGCAATTTGTGGAATTGAACATCGTCCACTTATTGTACAAAAGAGAAACTTGAGGGGAATTCAGTGCCCGATAAGACATGCGGACTTTTTAAAATCTTGAGCCCACACTCGTGAGATGGCATAGGGATAAAGCACGGACTCAATTGAAGGTCACGCTTGCAAGCGGAAAATACTCAATAGCTCTTTTACTTTTCAGTCCGCTTTGCCAGGAAAAAAGGTAATAGGGAGAGGTGGTTTTTTATTGTTTCCACACCTTTCTCTTAGCCAATGTCACTTTCTCAAAAAAGTGCAGATTAAAAAGAAGTTCTAGTCTAATAATGGAAAAAGCAGATGCTATCAAACTCATTGGATTCGGATCAATAAAAATCGAATGAATAAAATGCAAGATTTCTTAGTGAATACAAGAACATTGATGCTTTGGCTGTTGGGACTAGGGCACACTAAGGCACATTGTGAAGGACCAAATAGGGAGAATTTATGAAGAAAATGTGAAAAGAGGGGACATATATCTCGCGAATGCAAGGGTGAGTCTTTTCTACGTATTTTGCAATAAGGAAGGTCATCAGTCCAACCCAAGATGCCAGAGGGGTCCGCAAAAAAAGGTGCGGAAAAGTCAAAGTATCACCAGAATAAGCATGGTTCTCCAAATGAACACCAATAGGAGTCGTCCTGCGCTTGACATGGCTGTGGCAACAGCGAGTGAAATGAACGCTGAAATAAAAGAAAATTAGAAACAAGACCAGCATAAAAAAACTGCGATTAAAATAATCGACAACAGACTAGCAATAAACAGCCGGGAAAGGACTTCGGGTTTTACCTATGTCACCACAAACGACTACACAATCTTTCGTTGCTACTGCTCGGGCAATGACGATATACAGGGCCTTGAAAAAACTTTGGAGCAAATTGCATATCGAATAAGACTAGAGATAGCAGATGTTCTAATGACCTTATTGTTGTGAACGAAATAGATAAGCCAGAAAATTATAGCTCTATACTGGGCTTGAAGAACAAAGATAACCAAGTGCGAGGCATTGGAAACAGAATCTCTGCGCAACCACAACTTCATTTCTTTTTGCATTAACAAAAGCTACCCTTCTGTGACGTGCAACACTAGCTCTGTGGGTTGTTGCGTTGAAAAACTGGATCTCCACCAAGGATAAACCTTACAATGGGGAGATTGGAGGAGGTGGAATGGCATCTATTTCCTGTTCCTGTTCATGAACCTGTGATATTTGATTGTGATAGTGGATCCAAATCAAAAAATCTTGACTGAAATGAACAGCTTAAAATGGAGAAGCTTCAGGACCTTACAAAGTCCCTGGAGATAATGCACTAGCATCCAAAGGTATATTTTCAAGTGAATGGAGAAGGGCGAGTATCCTGCTGCTCCAAAAGGACAAAAACCATCGGAAGACCCGTAATCGTTTTGTGCGATATGCCTGTAAGACAAAGAAGGTAAACTGTTTGAACAAATGTTACTGAAAAGGCTCAAGCGCATATAGTTGGAAAGCATAGGAGGCTTATCCTTATCAATATGGCCTTTGGAAGGGAAAGCAGACCGTAGATGCCATGAAACTGGAACTGGAAAATGTAACTGAAATTTTCTCGCAGGCCAACAAAAGGTTCTGTGCGGTGATCACACTGGAAGTTAAAAATGCGTTCGATAGCGCATCCTGGCAAATCATCCTAGATGAGGTAAGAGTATTGTGACGTTGCATGGTGAATGCGCCGCCGCAGCCACCACATTGTGTAGAATTGTTGAAATCGATTGGCATTCTGGTACATTCTAGCAAGGCTAGATGGCGTCGAACATTCTTCGCTTGGACGCCTCTATCTCTTTGACGACCCTCCTCACAGTTGCTTCGACGGTGTCTTCTTCTAGAGGATCCTTCTCCTCCACCCTTCGCACGCGTGCAGGAACCTTCACAGACTGCTTCGCCGCTTCGAATTCCAAGGCTTTGGCCAGTGCTTCAACCAGTCTATCGGGACGATGGAGTATCAGTGACTGTCGAATCTCCTGGTCTCGAAGTCCATCCAAGAAGGCCTGAACTGCAAGCCTCTCCATAACGTTCTCTGGCGTGGTTGGATAAGCCAGTCGTGCAAGGCGAGCAACATCCGCTTCAAACTCCTGCAAGGTCTCGTTGGTCTTCTGAATGCGATTTTTCAACTGAGAGTGGTAGACGTGCTCCAAGTGAGTTTGCCCATATCGCAGTTCCAGATGCTTGACTAGTACATCGTAGTCCTCCTGCTCCTGGGTGTTGAGCGTCTGCAGGATTTCTGTAGCTTCCCCACGAAGTGCCAGAGTCAATGCCAGGGTTTTTTTCCGGTCCAGTCCATCCATTTGCCCTTGCCGCTGCCTCGAACTGACGATGGTAATTGTTCCAGGACAGCTTGCCATCAAACTGAGGGGCTTTCATGTGGACTCGCACGGTATCAGACTCCATTTTAGCCCCTTTGCTCTCGAATGGAACGTCTGGTTGCTTCATGATCACTGTTACTTGCCTTCGCACTTCCTCGATTTCTTCTTCCAAAGTCTTCATTGTATCTCCAAGTTTTGCTTCAATTCGTTGCTCAAGGTTCTCAATTTCTTCCGTTACCTGATCCAGAAGTTGTAGTTGTCCACCAGCTGTTCCTTGATTTTCTCCTCCATTAATCTAGAAGATTCTACAAACTTCTCTTCCATTTTTCTGGAGTTCTCTTCCATGGCTCTGGAAGATTCTTCCAGCTTTTCTTCCATAGCTCTGGAGGATTCTTCAAATTTATCTTCCAATCTCTTGGACAATTTCTCAACTACCGCGTTGGGATCGGGAATTTCAAATTGGAACGTATCAGGATCCATTCCTTCTTCCATTAAAGCCTCACGAAGCCTTGTTTGTAGATCAGTTTTCTTACCACTACTATCCAGGTCACGCTCCTCCAGCTCCCTCTTCAACTCGGCGACCTTCAATCCGGTTAAAAACACTAGTTTCGCAGCCATCACAGCGAATATTTATGTCCGTTTCTATAGCACACAATAAATCCCACTTTCGACACCAATGTAAAAAGTTTCGCTATAGAAAACACTGTTCAGCTTTAATCTATTTATTTTACAAGTCACTATGTACAGAACTCACTATTCACATACAAAATCACAGCTTATTTATGTTTTACGATTTATATTTCACGACGTAACTGACTGAACTAACTGCTTGAAATGACGGATCTTATTATATACCCTCGCCAGGATTGAGAGAACAATCCAGATACTTTTGGAAAAGCGAAGAATGTTCGACGCCATCTAGCCTTGCTAGAATGTACCAGAATGCCAATCGATTTCAACAATTCTACACAATGTGGTGGCTGCGGCGGCGCATTCACCATGCATCGTCACAGTATGATGAATCGATGAACGTTTGATCAAGGCAATAGCATTCTACTTGTACAATAGGCAGATCATCCTCAGCGTTGTACAAACACGAAAACCATAGACGTGAACAGTGGATCGATGCTTGGACCTTTCCTATGGAACATTATCAATGACAAGCTATTAGGATTTACGAACTCAAATATCCGAGAATACTACACTGCTCCTCTGAGGATATCCAGGTGGATGATGCGAAAAAAGCTCTCCACTTCTCTCTTGCCTAATGCTGAAGGCAATAGAGAAGTGGTTCTTCCTACCAGGAAAAAAAAGATTCAGGCTATAGTATTAGATGAATAACACGATGTCTTGGGGCCAAAAAACTATATCAAATACCTCGGTGTGTTCCTGGATAAACAGTTGTCTTTTGGAGAACATTTATCAAAAATTATAGAGGAGGCTGAGAAGACGGTCAAAGCACCATCAACTTTGATGCCAAATATAGGAAGTCCTAGGGCAGCGAAGAGGAGAATTCTTTCGAGTGCTGTGCACCCCCAGATCCTATATGGATGTCCTGCCTGTAATGAAACGACAAAATTCTCATGGCGGAACAAAAGCGCGTCCAGCGTATCCTTTGTGTGCAGTGCGTTAAGAATAATTTTAACTCAGGGAGTGGAGATTATTTCTGAAATTCCTCTCATAAACTTACAGATAGAGGAGCAGTATAAGAGATATATGGGAGTACCTTAACACATTGCAAGGTTAAAACTGATGAAAAGATGACAAGAAGAATGGGAGGGTGGAATGTATGGAAGGTAAACACAGTGCCGTAACTAGGTCATTTTGCGCCCAGTGCGACCTTTTTTTTGCGAGCTCTACCTTACTTTTCTCCAGAATTTCCCAAAAAAAGACATCAGTAGAAACGTGATAGATTCATATATTTTTTTTAATTTGAAACATTATGTCTCTTCAAAAAAGTAAATGATCAATTGGAACATTAACATTGGTACCACAAAACAAAATAAAAATAAATTCTTAAAATTGGTATTCAATATTGTATGATCACAAATATTTGGCGATACATTTGGTATTCAGCAAGTTTTTTAAAACCATGAGTTAATTGTATACAGGGTGTAACAAATTCGAGTATACAGGGTCTTCCACTTAAAACTCCGCACGCCTCGAAAACGAATATAGATATTCAGTTTCTGTTGAAAGTGTTCAATGTATGAGGTCATGTGGATTGTTTCACAGTTTGAAAAATTCGACGCCTATCGAGAGCTAAGCGTCGCGACGCGTCGAAAATATAAATCGATTGCAGGAACTTTGAAATTAGGTGCATGCGTAAGAACATGTTATTTATAAACTTTTTTGTTATTTACTCGAACTTATTTATTTTTCTCATTACTGAGTTGAACTGGTTTATAGTTAACATGTCTTGATTGACAAAAAATGCGATTACGGATATTTTTTACAAGAATGCTATATCTCAATTTTTGCGAAAAGTAGTCAGTGTATGGGGTCAAGTGAATATTTTTCAAAATTTAAAAAAATCGACGTCCACGAGAGCTAAGCGTCGCGACGCGTCGGAAATATAAATCGATTTCGTAGACTTTGAAATTACGCGAATTTGAAAATCCATGTTATTAGTAGATTTTATTGATATTTACTCGAACTCATTCCGGTTCAGGTTCAGAGTAAACATTTCTTGAATGACAAACAATGCGATAACGGATGATCTTTACAAGAATATTTTTTGTCTACCAAGAAATTTTCACTAAACAATTCAACTCAGAATTGATCAAGATGAATGACTTCGAGTAAATAACAAAAAAGTTTATTAATAACGTACTTCCGCATATGCGCGTGATTTCAAAGTCCCTGCAATCGATTGTTATTTTCGACGCGTCGCGACGCTTAGCTCGTAGTAGGCGTGACCTTTTCTGATATTTGAGAAATATCCACTGAATGAGTTCGAGTTGATTACAAAAAAAAAAAAATAATTGTACTGTTTGTTCAATGCTGTCCTGCGGTTACGTCACAGCATTCGACGTTTGCCAGTACGTCGTAGATTGATCGCTTTTTACGTGACATTTGTCAAATTGATTGGAACCACCCTCGTCCAGACATACGTGAAATTTTTGTGAATGTGTACGAGAGAGACAGAAGGTTATGACGTAACCGCAGAAAAGCGTTCAACAAACAGTATGTACTTTCGTATGCGAGTAATTTCAAAGTTCCTGCAATCGATTTACATTCTCGACGCATCGCGACGGCGACGCTTAGCTCTAGTTAGACGTCGAATTTTTCAACTTTGGAAAATATCTACTTGACTCAAAACATTGACTTCTTTTTACAGAAATTTATGCTAGCTTTCGTGTAAAAATCATCCGCTATCGCATTTTTTGTCAATCATGAAACTTTTACTTTAAACCGTTATAGCTGAGAACTGAGTGAGATAAATGAGTTCAACTAAATAGGAAAAACATTTATAAATAACACGTGGATTCGCATGCGCATAGTTTCAAAATCTTTGCAATCGATTAATACTTTCGAAGCGTCGCGACTCTTAACTCTTGAAAGGCGTCGAATATTTTCAACTGTGCAAAATAGCTACTTGACGTCATACAATGACTACTTTTTACAAAAATCAAATATTTCTTCCGCTTCCAAAAATTCCGACGATCTCCGGAGATTCCGGCAATAACCGAGTTTTTCGAAATTATTCTTTACTTTGTCCTGGATTTATTTGAAGAGATAATTGAAAACGGATGACACATCTTGAAGAGCAAAAAAAGTGGCCATGAAAATGTGCCATTCGTTTTCAATTATCTCTTCAAATAAATTCAGGACAAAATAAAGAAGGATTTCAAAAAAATCGGTTATTGCCGGATGGATGGAAACGAGTTACCAATGCTATATACTCGAATCTGTTACACCCTGTAAACAAACATATATGTATATGTAACAGTAAATGTTAGAAATTCAGTGAAAGCTAGCTTTCACTAGTTGATGCTAGCAATTACTTGATCCGTTAGGAAATGTTAAATTTTGGAGAATATTGTACACTTTTACTAGTGAATGTTGGAGAAACTTTATCAAATCAACTTTTACTGAAAGCAGTTAGGAAAAGTACTTTTTAAAACTTATTTCCGCCTTATAACTAACCCAAGGTACACGGAACACTAACGGGCGACATCAAAATTTTTGTCAAATCCAAACTAACCCAAACTAACCCAGACTAACCCCTACTGAGAATACTCAAATATTTTCTATAATACGGTATCTGAACAATGTTCACATTGTACACCTGCGATTCATATCTCTCGTATTTTCCAGAGCGTCTAATCTGTCGGCGAATTCCAACTCGGACCAAAAAGGATATTTATAATTACGATAATAATTTTCAGTGTAGCAGCTTTCACTTGAAAAGTTACGTGAATGCTAACAATTACTAGTAAAAGTATGATGAAGTCGATCGAATTCAACTTTCACTAGCTAAATGTTTCCAAATCAGGAAAAGGTCACTTTTCCTAGTAACAGTTAGCTTTTACTGATTACCAGGTTTTACTGTGACATATACATAAAAAAATGAAAAAATATCATTAACACACATAATATTACATGCTAAATTAGCATTCAAAATTATAGATTCAATACAGAGAAACTTTTCTGGCTCTAAGCAAATTTAGCAACGACTGTTTCATAGTTCAGACTTTTATGTATGTAATTTTCCTTAGACCAAATAACTAGATTTGTAGTTCTTTTTTGTGTCATAGTTGACCTAAAAATTATTGTCTTTATTACTCTTATAGCTCACTAAAGCTTCTTTCACAAGATGATGTGGTTACTGGCAATGTCGAGAATATTTTCAAAGCAGTGAATTTATCTTATAAAAACAATCGTAAAGTCTCTGAATCAAATCTACTGACTGATTTAAATCCATTTTATATTTTTTGCTTAATCAAGAGCTCATTTTTTTTTAACTCTTCCGAGTCAGTGGTCTTTAAACTAATTATTGTTAAAAATTGAAATTCATTTCCTATACTTTGTCAAGATTTTTAAACCTCCACTCAAAGTGTTTAATAGGGCATCAATTACTCAAAACATTTCAATTTGAAATTCTGATTTCTTATCTCTTGCCTTTTCTGTCGGCAACAAATTAAATGGTCAGTATTTCAATTTTATGGACAGTACTCTTTGCCATTATTTTATTTCCCTTCGTCAGTATGATAATAAATGGTCGGTTGAAATAATGAAGGGTCAGTAACATAAAGAAGTGGTCAGTAAAAATAATAAATGGTCAGTATAATAATAAATGGTCGGTTGAAATAATTAACGGTTAGTAATATAAAGAAATGGTCAGTAAAAATGATGAAGGGTCAGTAAAAATAATAAATGGTAGATATAAATAATCAAGAGTCAGTATCATAAAAAAACGATCAAATAAATTAGTAGATTCCTGGTGAAAATAATGGACAGTCCATAAAATTAATTAAGCGACAGTAAAATAATGAATGGTTGGTCATATATTTTATTTCGTATAAATGCAAACATTTTTACAACGGAACGAAACACAACTTAGTAAAGAGAAAACACCCTGCCTTTATGCCATGATGAAGTAGTCAGATAGGTTCCTTTGAGAGGCGGATTTATTTTGGGTTAGTTAGGGTTAGTTTGTGTTGTCAATAGAAATTGATGAAAAATATGCAGCGGCTCGTTGGTTAGCACTAGGTTAACATTACAATTATTATTATATATTATAATTGACGTGTTGTGTATTGGTTTTGTGTGGATCAAGTTTGGGTTAGTTTGTGTTGGTGATCGAAATTGATAAAAATATGCAGCGGCTCGTTGGTTAGCACTAGGTTAACATTACAATTATCATTATATATCATAATTGACGTGTTCTGTATTGGTATTATGTGTATCAAGTTTGGGTTAGTTTGAGTTAGTTAAAATTATTACTGACTATTGCATACTGGCCATTTATTATTTTTCACTGTACATTTGTGGAATTATTACCAGCTAGGTCATACTGACATTTCATAAATTTTTACCGACCATTAGAATCACAATAGTGAACATAGAAATACCGGCCAAATAGTACTTTTAATGCTCAAAAATTCCATTTTTACTTATCATTTTTAACAGAAATACTGATACTTTTACAATATTATACTGACTGCTTGTGATATTATACTGTACATAATGAATTAAATACTGTTCAGTTTATTACAACCCTTTTTTGTCTCTGTCTTCTGACTCTGACTATTTGTCAAATGCCGTAGGAATGGGCGAATAAATTGATTAATGATCAACATAATTATTATCTTTTCTTTGAATGCGCGCAAACTGACATTTTTTTTTATGAAAATCGGTGATTCAACTTGGCATGATAGTAGCCTTCAAAGATTTATACACATTCTAAAAGACACCTCAAAAGTGAATAATGTATATCTTTCGCCAGTCATTAGGATAAAGTTAGCAAGGGGACCAAACCAATATTTTCTTTTATTAAAAGAATTTTATGAAAAAAAAACATGTCGACGTTCATTATTTATTAGCATAATTCTCTGGTCTCATCCTCATCGTCATAATAAGAATAACTCCACTTGCTGCAGCAAAGTAGATTTGACAAAAAAAAATCAAGAAAACAATATTTAAAAAAAACAACTGCACTTAAAGTTTCCAAGCAATGGACAATTTTCAATTTTTTTGATTTAATTGATTTTTGAAATATTATCTCACGGCCTTTATTAATTTAGTAATCACCGATCAAATAATCGCCAATCAACACATAAAAGTCATGCTGACGTCACACGATCTGTAATTTTTTATCTCCGACTATGCGTATAGATTGAGAAAGAATTATTTTAGCTCCGCCCCGTTCTCGGTCATGTAGTGAGATTTGCGTTTTGTTTTTGATTTATCCAGTATATTTTTGAGTGATCAGAAAACATTTATTTGGTGTCGACTTTCAAATATTGGGTAGAATATGTATATAAAACTATTTCAAGTCATTTCAAAATCTTTGAAATTATCCGTTTCATATCGCATGCCTTCTCTACCAATACTTCGGAGTTTCTGTACCAATTCTGAAACATTGTACCGGGATCTGGTTTCCTCAACAAAGTTCAAATATAGGTTATGTCATCGTCCAAATTTAGAGAGCCAGAAAGTTCCCATGAAAAACCAACAAAAATATCACCGTTTTTTTATTTATTGAAAAAAACAAATTACTACAAATCTGTACGTAATCGAAACAAAATCTTGTATTACCTTTTTGAACAAAAATAACCTCTTTGATTTTGGACACTTTATATTAAGTTGGTTCAGAAAGAACTTCCATGCACATCAAAATAAATTGACCCAAGTTAAACAACAATGCAATTATTATATCTTCTTTAATTGAAAATGATGAGCGATAATCATCAAATTTTTATAGATATGCGATAGGGCGATAAACAGTTTTACGACAATTCAATTTCCGGGCTTTAGCAGTTTTTGACGGTCCTTCCACACGTGAACCTATTTTTTTTCAGTTTTCTTCACTAATTAATTGATTTTTTAGTATACTTACCAACATTTGAGTTTTCATCAAGAATTAATATCCCTCGGATTTGAATAGGTAGGGACTTGGTATATTATATCTTGCTCTTCCATCGTTAGGGTAGTTGTTATTTTGGTCTCTGAAACTAGCTTTTTTCCAAAAAACGTTTTTTTTTTCATTGATCGTGTGAGCCACTGACCTGATTGAATAATAATTGAGATTCCAGATTTTATGATTACTCTCTCTAAGACTGTTTTTGTCCCATTCATCGTCTCTGTGAAAGTATTTTCCAGCAATGTATCTGATTGCCAATGACTTCAAATTTCCGATAAACATTTGATCGTAGGCACTACGAAAATACGTAGATTTGAACTGAAGATTTACATCTTCAGGAAAATCAAGTTACGTCTTGCAATGCCACTTGATCGTGTACACACCTTGTATGTAAGAAATCGAATCATTTCTGCCATCTCGTACGACTATTTTGATATTTGATTTGTTGGGTCTAAAACTTATAATAAAGGAATGGAAGGCGATCAATGTTAAAAAAGGACTCATAGTTGGGTCATTTTTTTTGACGACATTGAAAAAAGTATCGAAAAACCAACTGACACACAGACCCATGAAACATTACTTATCCTTGAACACAATAATCCATACAATTTGGATAAAATCATTTTTTATTATACAGGGTGGTCAAGTTTTGCAAACACGACCTGTACACAATTTTTTCAAATGAAACACCCTGTGTATTATTTATCCATATGAAAGATAACATCATAAGCTTTCCAAAAACATCATACCTTTCTGATCAATAGTTTTCTCGAATACAAAGGTTTCTCAATGTACTACAATCACATGACAACATCAGGAATTGGTTGATCAAGTAATTGACAATTAATAATTAATTAACCAATTAATAAGCAAGTAGGTATCCAAAAGTTTTCTTTTTAATTCAAAGTATTGTGGCACTGACACTAAACTCGAAAATAATGGATTATGCTAAATTATACCACCGAACAAGTAACTGTAAAAAGGCTCTTCACTTTATTGTATAGCAGCATCAAGAGACAGTCCGCCCAACCATTCGGGAGCACATCTTTTTCGAAGCAAAGAACATACGTGCCCTATATTTGAAAATACAAAGTTAACTGTGCTTTTCATAGTAAACTGATCGTCGATCGTTGAACAGACTAGCATTCATGGACCGGTTGGACGGGGTATGGTGTTGGGAACTTCGGCACTCTTCGGGTCGGTTTCGCGCGCTTGACAGAGTGATCCTTCTTATTGTTATTTGTTCGATGATTATACGTAGAAGCTTTGACCAGTTATCAATATTTTGTTTTATTCGTGATATTGTCATGGCTTCATAGCCACATAATTTTATAAACTGAGTGAAATAATGATGAAACCTTGTATTCGCGGGTGATTTCTGAAAAAACTATTGATAAGAAAGGTTTGATGTATGGTGTTTTTTTGGAAGCTAATGAGGTTATCTTCAAGATGGAAATATAATATACAGGGTGTTCCATTTGAAAAAAATGTGTACAGGTCGTGCTTGCAAAACGTGACTACCCTGTATGATAACAAATAATTTTATCAAAAATGTATGTGATAATTGGGTTCGAGGATAAGTATTGTTTTATGAGTGTTGAATTTTCAATACTCTTTCCATTTCGCTAAAAAAATAGCCCAACTATGAGGTCTTTTTCAACTGATCGCCTCCCATTCCTTTATCATAAGTCCCAGACACAACAAACCTCATATCAAAATGATCGTACGAGAGAGGAGAAATAACTAGAATTCTTATATACAGGGTGTTCCATTTGAAAAAATACAAGTTTAGTTTGCCACATTTTTTTTTGGGACTCCTGTACTATGTCTATATTTTTAAAACATTGCTTATTTGACTAACTGTACTTACACAAGAAAAAAATTATTTCAATTTCTCACCATTTTTCCACAATCGTCCACTTCATCTTGGTTGCACCACCCTGTATATCCACCTTTATGTGGTGTCGTCTATACAATGCCTTGTGGATTGCTTTGAAAGATGCGTTGTCGAGGGCTCCTCCTTTATCAATAAAGGCGCCCAGGATAATTTGCTTGTGATCAAGGGTATCTTCAATCCAAGATATTGTACCGCTGACTCACAGAATTTAAGCCTGGTTTTTCCCCACGGTCGAGCGACTACGACCCAGTCGCCAGAATGATTTTTCATGAACTTTGTGTTCTCCTCCACATGGCTCTGGATATTGGCTCCTAAAAAGAAGAAAGCGATGCAGGGATTTTTTCAAAATGAGAAATCGGAAAACAGATTCAGGAGGACAATTTCTATTTTTCTTCAAAACAACAAACTGCAGAAACTGAATGTCCCGAACAGGAACAATGCTCGCATTCATAAGACGGAAAAGTTGTGGAACTGTTACCGCTCTTGTTTATGAATGGAACGCTACTCTGGTAGCAATCTCATAAGACTCAACAGTCAACTGACAGTTGCCAGAGAGCACTCCTGGAGCGTAGTGGTAAATGGTCCGTCTCATAAACGCGACAAATAACAGGATGTTGAACCTAACTTTAACATTTCAAACTGTTTTTTTGGAATTTAGACTGTCCAGGCTCTTTTCCCTGTAGATAAACATCATCCACCAGGGGGATCCTGTTTTAAAACCACACTTCATCTTGAGACACCGTTTTCCTCAGAGTCTACAACCTTCCTATAGGGAACTCTGATGCACTGAATGCCTTTTTGGAAATGCGACTGGTCTTTCATCAATTTTGATCTACCGTTAGACGTTAGCATCCAGCTTTTTTAAATGACACACTTTAAAGGAATTGATAAATATGTGCCAAAAAAAATCATTTCTATAAGAAATATTCAAAATCATAAGTTGAAAAGGAAAGAGAAGCATACGATCAACAGACGATTCCGATAAATCTGGTCACAGCTCAAAATATTTCGAATATTCAGAGCTAAGAAAAAAATAAATGTCAAATACCGTACCAACCCACGTTACCTTCTTTTCGCTACGAAAACCCGACACCTTATTCCAAAAACATTGGAAACTTTGGTCGTATGTCAATAGCCTACTAGAAGATACACATTTACCAACGGCTATTACTCACAATGACGAGCTTTTTGATACTCCTGAGGATATCGCCACCATTCTGGGAGTTTTGATCTTCTAGTTTCAACCATGTTGCAGGGATGTCAGTTGAATACGATATATTATACCGACCTATCCAAAGCATTTGATAGTGTGTGTCACGAAGTGTTTATGAAAAACCTGACTCTGAACGGAATGGGCTTTGATAAAACCTATTTGTCGTGGATCTGCTCGTATTTTTTTGATCGTCGCCAGCGTGTGAGAAAGAAAGAAAGTGGTGGAGACTTTAGGCGCTCTACTGTAGGTCCATATAGGTCCAATTTTGTTTTTTCTATTCATTATTGACATTGTATCCTGTTTCCACCACTCTCAGTACCTACCTGCTATATGCAGATTCTCTCAAGTTCTATTCGGAAGTGATTTTCACGTGACTCCAATCGGACTTTGACAATTTTGTGACGTGGTGCAGTGAAAACAATCTGAGCACGTCGAAGTGCAAGTCAATGAGCAGATATTTCATAGAAGAAACTCAGCTGGAGCATTTGTCAACAATCAAGGACCTAGGAGTATTCGACCACTCACTGAACTTCAACGCCCACACTGACAGGATCATACTGAGATCATTTCAGATGCAGAGAATATATACAAATCTTTCTCGCGTGACTTATTTTCAACACAACGCACTAGTACCATGAATAACTATTATGGTCAGTCATAAATAGCTATTATGGTACTTGTGCGTTGTGTTGAAGATAAGTCACTCGAGAAAGATTTGTATAGATTCTCAAGTGACTTGTGGAACATAACGCATGAGTGCCATACAATATTCCATCCAATAATTGGAGGTGATCGTTTTTTTATGAAATAACTATCAAATATAAGTTTCAGTGCCAGAATGACTAGACAGTGACATGTCTAAATTTTGGTCAAAAAAGATGATTCATTTTTTGGTTGCCCCGGGAACGTGATGAGTTACATGTTTGCCACAGAAACCCATAACTCACCAGTGAATGGTGAGTTATGGATGATCACTCACTAGTGTGTTATTTGACACTTCACTTGTTCAAAATGACATGCGTTAGATAAAATAATAGAATTAGTTCTCTGTCGCATAAATCCCATGAATATCACGAAAAATAAAGGCTCATTATACAGGGTGTTTCCTAACCTCTGTGACAAAATGAAAGGTGTGATTCTTCGCTTAATTTTAAGACGAAAATGTAGTATAACTTTTTTTCGAATTTCGTTTTGTTTCCAAAATACAGGGTGTTTAATTTTTTTTTTAATAGTTTTTTATTTTTAATTGATTTATCTTTTACTCGATTTTGTTGAAGTTTGGTAACGGTATTTATAGTGATAACGGGCTCATTTTGCCATGAACAAATAAAAATTATCGAATACAGTGGCGTCCCGAGCGGCACTTCAACCAATATTATTGGGAAAAAAATGTACGCCACTGACTTTTTGTGTCATTTTCATTTTTTTCTCAGGTTATTTAACTACAAACGCAACTTTTTGATCTCTCGAATTTTTATCGTATCTTGCCTAATTTTTGAGATAAAAAATTAAATCTAGTTGAGTGAGTTTTGACGCAAAAAGTAATTTTATCGCTGATGTTCAATTTTCTAACAAATACAGCAATCAATTATAATCATTTTGATGGAGAATTCAAAAACACTGAATAAATAAAAAAAAAATATAAAAATAAATAATAATAATAAAAAAAATTAAACACCCTGTATTTTGGAAACAAAGCGAAATTCGAAAAAAAGTTAAACCACATTTTCGTCTTAAAATTAAGCGAAGAATCACCCCTTTCATTTTGTCACAAAGGTTAGGAAACACCCTGTAGATACTCAATGAAACGATGCAGTTTGGCAACATTATTGTACGAATTTCTATAAAAAAGTGTGAATTTCGCAAAAAGTTTGTGAGTTTTTTTCACAACATTTCGTAAAAAATGTGTATATAAGGTTTTTTGTGCAAAAACTTAATAATTCACAAACTTTGTGCGAAATTCTCACTACTTTTACAAAATTTCGTAAAAAAAGTGTGAATTTCGTAAAACGATGACGCTAAACCACATCGTTCTACTAGGTATTAATGTTGAACCTTTATTTTTCCTGATATTCATGGGATTTATGCGACAGAGAACTCATTTAATCATTCTTATATATTTATTTACTTATTCAGTTGAAGTCTTACAAAACACCCTTGAAGGTAATTGAAAATTGAAGTATATATAAAACTAGGAATTATGTAAAAAAGTAGTAACAGATCGTGAAGTAGATTAACATTACAAAAAATAAACACAAAATATGCATTACCTACGTTATTAGGTTTCTTAACTGTTCCAAAATCATTTTTATAATATGTCCATTTGAACTTGAAATGGGTTTCATGCCGCAACGGTAAGGTCAGAATTAAAAAAAGTAGCGTCAAATGTTCAGAATAAAGATCCTTTTAGAACTATGTATCACAAGACCCCTTGTTCCATTTAAAAATTTTGGGGTGGTAGCTGTGAAGGTTAGGAGGTTGATCTATCGCCACCCAATGTTTCATAGAAAACCTTCCCTCTCAATAAATTTGTTGACGTGTTTTAGCGAATCTCACAAATCTGTCTGTTTTCGCAGATAACGCGGGTGGTGGGTTTTCAAATGAACATCCTGTAGATGTGTAGTATGCGAGGAAAGAATCCCACCATGCCTCTTCATTTGTCAACAGACCACACTTTCAAATGAATTTGCAAATAAAACATTACTCACATAAATAGATTAGCTTTGAAATTTGAACAATTTTACCGAATGGTAGCTAGACACGCAAGCCTTTTTAGCAAACGCCAGATAATAAAAGTACCTCCGTTTGCACGAAAATCGATTCGATAGTAATTTATGTATGCCAACGACAGACAACAACTATACTCAGTTTATCGCTGAAGGATTTCATAAATAATTTATCTTCGGCTAATGGACTTTTGGTCAGAATACTTTGCTGAATTCGATATGAAAATACTTATGAGCTGATTGAAATCGAATTTTATTGGGTTGATAACATGAATAGTCATACGATTTGATTTTTGAATTCTAGGAAGATTTGGTGGGTGCTGGTGAAACTGAGATAAGTCGAAAAATCTAGTTTCGAGAAAAAGGCGAAAAATAAAATCGAATAGTTTGCGCATCTCCTGTATTCATACAAATAAGAACACAAGTGGAATTTTGTGCTTGAAATGTGTTTTTTATTCTGAATCATTCATTCACATTTTTTTTTTAGATTCTTCTTCACAGAATTGACCAAAATTGAAAAAAATAACGACTCATATCATTTTACACTTTACCAATAGAAGAAATTTGTGGTATAAACGACGAGGACGGCGACTTTTCGATCAATACCACCTTCGAACGTCTCCAGGTGCAAAAAGAGATATTATCTCATGGATACATGACCAAATAATAGGCAGATTGAGGTTGGAGATCCGACAAAGTACGAGTTTTTTGATTTTGGGGATTTCCGATCAAATAACGATCAAATTCACGGATATTCGTTTCAGTGATTTGACAGCACTGTTCTATAATACCTACTGTTAATTGCGGAATTGCATTTTTGAAGAATTGTTTTTTTTTAAAGACTTATTAGAAGTAGATAGACACATTTTAGATTTTAATAAATATACTATCGATTTTTTTGTGAAGATCAATACCAAGACGAGACTCTTGAGGTAGAGTATTGGTCTTGGTCTTGGTCTTGAACGTCCGGTTTTGTCACCAAGACCAAGACAAGACCAAGACTAGTCTTGTGGTCGCGCGAAGCCCTACTACTACCACGAATATCAGAATAAAATTCTGATAAAACATATACCTACATTGAAAATAATGGGCACAAAACAAAATAAAAATATCGACCATAAATAAAAATTCAACAAAAAACACCAACAAAGTGAACAAACAATGAAACATGAAAAGATCAACATTAAAAAATAGGAATCAAAATTAAACAGAAAAGTTTGATCTATCCTAATATATGATTTTTTGCCTTTTGTGGTGGTTTGCCTTTTGAATGTTTTAGAGTGGTCTAAGATCCGGTATTAGAAATATTAACCCTCATCTGTTATTCGATTATGATGAAGATAATATGTTAGATAATTTGTTCATCGATAAATCGCGCATGGGTTGCCTAGCAAAATCACGGGTCTTCACTGTTGAATAATATTGACTTGGATTGATTTTTTTCTGATCAACTTCCCACATTTGTTATTTATGAAAATCGATCATTGATCGAAAGAGAATTGCACAAAGAATTGGAAAGATTTAGGTTGCCTACTTTCCTTTGGGTACAACTATAAGGTTGCCTGGTACAAACAGGTGGACAGGCGTTGAAGATATACCCTCATATGTTATTCGATTTAGTTTTTGTTTAAAGAGAGCTTATTCATTTCCCTATCGAACAGAATAAGGTTGAATGATCAAAAGTGTGTTCCATCCATGGTTGCCTAATGTCAAAGTTGAATTTTAATTTTTGATTTTTTCAAATAACTTTTAAAATAATAAAGTTATTTGGTTTAGATTTGGTATATGAGGGTGGTTGGACACGCAAAATTCAAATCTTGCCTTGATATGGTTCTTACTAGTAGGGGGCGCCACTTATACACCTTTTCACTTTTTCAAATAGTCATAACTTTTTGGTACACACCCGTACATTCTTTTTAAATCGAAAAAGTGTTTTTTCCGTTCTTTTTACACAAAAAAAGTAAACTTTATAGAAGTGGTTGGGAGTAACCTTTTTCAAGATATTTACACTTAAAGTAAAGCATGAAATGTGGTTTTCAATGGCAAATTTTGAAAATAGAAATGAGGGACTTTGAAAACGACGTTATCATGGAAATTTTGACAGTTTGATTTAATGTTCAATTTTTCTTGATAAAAAAATCTAATTTTAAATTTTTTCAAATTCTTTTATCAGCTTTGTATTATTTTTTAATTTTTTCATTTTTTATTTTCTTTTTTTAATGAGAAACATTGAATATTGAGTCACTTTCCAAAATTACCATGACAACGGCGTTTTCAAAGGCGTTTTCAAGCAAAGGTTAAGCATGCAAATCACTTAAAAAACTCATATTTTCCTATCCCATAGAGAAGACAGCGATAAGTCTATTTTTCGTAAAAAACATTCTATTACATTGTGAATCAAGATATAGGTTGCCTCACAAGAATATTCTTTAGCAAGATGCTAAGAGTGTGATACAATGTAACGGATGAAGTCATTACTATCATGCAAAATGTGAAAACGTGGAGGATATGAGAGGTTTTAACAAGAAGAAAAATGTTTGGAAGTGTAAACAGTGTGTCCCAGAGGGATTTGAAATGGTGGCAAATAAAAGGAAAAGAAGCCGTAATGAGGATTTCCAAATCGATGATAACGTATTACATTTCATTCAACAAAGTGTGTGCAAATTAATGGAAACCACCAACGAATTAAAATCCACAGTGAGTCTATTAGTATCGGAGAACCAGGCCCTTAAAAAAAGAAATACTTGAACTCAAAGCCATCAACAATCTTCAAATTCCTGTGAATGAGTCGCATAAAACATACGCACAGGCGACGTCAGAGGTTTTGTTGATCAAAAATAAAAATGCAAAAGATGCTGACAAAATAAAATCTGATCTCAAAGGAAAAGTTAACCCAAGCGATTTGGGAATTGGAATAACAATAGGACGAAAAACGAAAACTGGGGAGGTTATTATAAATTGTGACAAGGGAAACAGGGAAAACGAACTCGGTAAAATTCACCAACAGATTCAAGAAAAAATAGGAAATGAATATGAAGTTATCAAGCCAATAGTTCATAATAAACGCATCAAGATAATTGGGGTTGACGGAAATGAGCACTCGGAGACTGATGAAAACAAAATCACCAAAATCATAAGGCAAAATAACTTAAAAAAGGAATCTCAACTCACGATCATAAAAAAAAAACTGGAATAATCAGAAACACGTTCAATCTAATACTAGAAATTGATGAGAATGTGCATGGAGCTCTTGTGGATCAACAAAAGCTGAATATTGGCTGGAGTAGATGTAAAGTGTATCCAGATTATAATGTAGTCCAGTTTTATAAATGTTGTAAGCTCGGTCATGTCCAAAAATATTGTCGTGATAAAGTTGTGTGCTTGGTGTGTGCGGGAGACCATGAGAGAAAGGATTGCTCCTCATCTTGTTCCAAATGTGTGAATTGTGCAAATTCCAATGAGAAGTATGGACTGAAGCTACAGACGGACCACCCAACATGGGATAGGAGATGCTCAGTTCTCAAAAGATTTGAGGACATCCAGTAAAGAAAATTCGCGCAATAGCAATTAGATAAGGAGGTTGAGCTGAGTGAGGGTATGTTTTTGTTTTGTAATTGTCAAGGAATGTTGAATAATCTTGATCTTATCAAAATGGTTTTCACGAAATATAGACCACTGATTTTTTGTTTATCTGGAACACATATTGCCAAGGATATCATGGACGTTAAATTGTTTATTGAAGGTTATTAAAGCGCCCATTGTTTTAGTGAAAATAGCTGGACAGGCGGTGTATCATTTTATGTTAGGGAAGATATTAACTTCAAAATTTATTCAGAAAAAACTATTCACAGCATGATTTGGATAATCACCATCACTGCTAAAATTCATGAGAAGGACTATATATTAACATGTCTATATAGATCACCATCAGGTTCGGATAGAATATTTATGAATGAATTTGAAACAATAATGGAGGAATTGTCTGATATTCAAGGGATACATGTTATGGTAGGGGACTTCAATTATGATTACATAAGCAATAATTTTTATGCAAACAAATGCAAACAATTGATTAAAGTAAATGGCATGTACCAGAGGATCAAAGATTATACTAGAATAACTGACAGAAGTAGAACTCTTATTGGCTATGTGATAACCAGAGATCATAACATTATTTCCATCACCATTGAAAAACAATTCACTCCTGATAAAGTTGTCATATATCAAAGATTGAACTATAACAGTCGAGTGATCAGTGATGAATTATTGGAACGGAGTTGGAACAATAGTGTTACGGACACGAATATTATGGCGGAGAACTTGATCTCGACAATAGCTTCAGCATTGGAGGCATATACGACCACCTGCACAAAAATCGTTAATCTCAGATATGAAAAAAATAAATGGATAACTCCGGACATTTTGAGTAAAATGAAAATCAGGGATGTTGAGTATAGAGCTGCCGTACTCCATGATGATATTGTGCTATGGAACGAGTTCAAAGCGATAAGAAACAACTCTCAAGAACTCTGGAAAAATCTCAAAAGGCTTTCACCTCAAAAAATAAGAACATTTGATAGGATTGACTATGATGGAACTGTGATATTGAATGAATGTGATATAGCGGGTGAAAGAACAGGCTCAAGATAACATCTGCTTTGTCGTTTATAGTTCTTTCAGCTGGTTGCTACAGCATGGTAAGCCGATTCCATACTTTCACACTTGCAGTTGGCGTGCTGGTTCCTATAAACTGGAAACGAGAGAGACAAATAACTTATCAATAATCCTTTCCAATGCTATCATTTGAAAAGATGTGGAATTTTCGTAGCCCTTAGTCTTTCTGACCAACTTTTGGTAAAAATACTACCTTGGTAGTTTTTCAATTATCTGGAAAGTGTTCTATGGTGATGCTGGTCCTGATAATAAACTGGCCCACACAATGAATTCGTTGGTGACGACTTTCTTTGTCGTATTCCAGTCAGCCATAAGGTTAAGGGAAAGAGCTTGTGAGGAAACCTCTCCAGAAAAATGTATTTTGAGAAGTAGGTATGTGTCCTCCCTAGTCTCATTCCATGTGTTATCTTCCCTATTCAACAGCCCTATATCTCCTGTACCTTCTGAGCCGAATAGGTCTCGTCGACTCTGAGATAGTTTTGATCTCACCATGGAATCTATACCATGTAACCGTCTTGCTTCTTCTCACCTCTGTTTTGAAATTCCTTCGGGATTGAACGCATTGATATGCCCTCTTTCCTCACCATGGAACCTTTTTGGCCCCACGTTCGTGCAGTGCTTAATCTTTTTTTATACTTGGAGCATCTCCGGAATCCGATTTTTTTCCTACAGGTGCAAAATAAAATTGAAAAAGCACATCATGTGGAGAAGATGGCATCTCTGCCAAAATTGTATGCTGTTTGCCTGAATGCGAGGCCCCGACAATAAATTGATTCTGGATCCAAGGTCCAAGGTCCCTTATTGCTTAAAATCGGTTCTTAAGGTCCCGATACCTGAGGGCGGTTCTTTCGATGATCCTTCAGGCAACCGGCCTATCTCGCTTTTATGTGCTTTGTCCGGAATATTCAAGAAAATGGTGAAGGATAGTCTGTGTGCCTATTTGGAGACCATCTGATATCTACAAATTAATTCGGTTTTCAACATGAAAAAGGTACAAATGATGCCATTTTCGGTTTCCTGAAGAGAGTGTACGGTTACATGAACCTGGGAGAATCTGTGGCAGCAGTTTTCTGTGATCTCACCGCAGCTTTTGATTGTGCAGACCTAAAAATAGTTCTGTCGAAGCTGGAGTGCTCTCAAGGGCCGCAGTCAAACCGTGCTTACTTCGAGAGGCAATTCGTCGTCTTTGAGAATTTGAAGTGGGGTTTCTCAAGGGTCAGTGCTCGGGCTCATTCTATTCCCAATATACTTGAATGACCATCTCTAAAATCGTATGGTATAATAGATCCCCGGACCCACTCAGAACACATATAAGCAGGGATATGATAGCAATTAAAAATTGGTGCAGTGCAAAACGCAGTCAATATAAATGAAAATCATATGGTGACATGCATTTTTGATACTGATTCGCATGAGGATCTAGTAAGCTTGAATCCACTGGTGTTATTTGATGATGGTGAACTTTCTTTCGTAGATCACATTTTGAAGCTGAGCAAGAAGCTTTTTTCGGGATATTTTGCAGCCAAGATTGCTGGTAGAGGGCTTGGTCCAGTGGTAGTGCGAACAACTGTTTTGAAGTCACATCACAGATGTGGGATTCCATTTTGGGGTGCTTGTGCTAAGCAGTACTGATTACTGATCACTGAAGTACAGGCGCTACGAGTTTCGGGCTGTTGGCTCCTACACCGCAGCCTCTAGTTGGGCTTATTGTATCTTCTCTGTGCCTGTCTCTCAGTCGAAGAGCTCCATCGCCCGAATAAGGTTTATAACTCGTTCTACTGTTTCCCTGTCCATCCTTTGAGGAGTGGTTGTGAATTCCCCATTATCTCTTCTCCAGTACGCCAGCGCTTCACATTCAGATACAATGTGGGAGGCTGTTTTCTCCTCCTCGTTGCACAGCCTACATATGGAATCCTTGTTGAAAAGACCCATGATATGCATGTGTTTCCTCGGAGTGCAGTGTCCAGTTAATATACCTGTTACTTTCTTTAGCTGATTCCTGCTGAGTTTCAGTGGGCTTCCAGAAAATGATGATTTGATCTCGTCTGCCATCATTAATTTACTGTGTTTCAGTCATGGTGATTGGTACCATCTAGCTTTCTGTTGTTTTTTGGACCAACAGTTTAGCCAACCTCTCACAGAGGATTTTGTAATACCAATAGCAGGTTCTGGACCCAGAAGTGGTGTGTTTGCAGCTTTGCGTGCTAGTAGATCCGCTCGCTCGTTCCCAGCTATCCCTGTGTGTCCTGGTATCCATCCAAGAGTGACATCGTCAGATACTCCCAGTGTGACAAAGTTTTGCTGACAGTCCATGACTTGTTTGGATATGTTTTCCCGACAGAAGATGGTTTTTATTGCAGCTTGACTGTCATTAAGGATAAGGATTTTCCTTCCTCTGTGGCCTCTCCTGAGATTCTCTTGCACGCATACGTTTATTGCATGTACTTCTGCCTGGAAAACTGTAGCGTACATCCCGAGTGGTTCACATGTTTCCCACTTTGGATTTTCACCTACGACTCCGGCACCAGTTCCCCGGCTTGTTTTGGAGCCGTCTGTGTACCATATTGCCCCATTAGCCTTCCGGAGTTGTTTCACCGTTTCCTCTTTCCATATTAGCTTGGTCTTGGGAGACGTGCTAAAGTTAATATTTTTCAACATGATATCACTCCTCATTGTTACTAAGTGGTTCTTGATTGTGCTGGTTATCTTGGTGTGTCCTTGAGTGGCTCCAGTTCCCGGTGTTGCTAGGTCTATATGCTCCCAATCTGGCTTCCATTTTGATGTAGATATCTAGAGAAGGTAGGTTAAGCATGGCCTCCATGGCAAGTGTTGGAGTAGTTTTCATGGCTCCCGTTACACAGAGACATGCTAGCCTCTGAACTTTTGCAAGTTCCGTAGCTGCTTGTCGCTGCTCGATTTTCGGCCACCAGACAACAGAGCTATAAGCAAGGGTGGGTCTAACCACGGTACAGTAGAGTCAGTGTACCATGCGCGGATTTATGCCCCAATTCTTTCCCATCGCTCTTTTTGTCGCCATTATTGTGGCTTTACCTCGATTCACTATTTTCTGTAGGTGTGAATTCCATGTGAGTTTGTCATCCAGGATGATGCCTAGGTATTTGACTTCTCTAACCACCTGCAGTTCTTGTCCAAACAATATGGGTTTGAATAATTCCGCTGTCTTCCTCTTTCTCGTAAAGCTGACCAGGGAGGTTTTCTCAGGATTGACCTTCAGGTTCACCCTCCTGCACCAATCTTTCACGATTGTCAAAGCTGTCTGCATCAGTTCTGATATTGTCTTGGTGTGTTTGCCAGTGATAAGTATTGCTACGTCGTCGGCATAGCCTTGGGCGTAAAAACCTTTGCTGTTTAACTCTACCAGTAGTTCATCTGCGACTAGGTTCCAGAGGAGAGGGGACAAGACTCCACCCTGGGGGCAGCCTTTAGCTGCCTCTTTAGTGACAGTTTTGTCAATCATAGTTGCTTGAATTCTCCTACCTTTCAGCATGTTTCTTATCCACCTACAAACTGTGTCTTTAATTCCACGCCGATTGCGGTGGTCATTGAATTGAAGGAGGTGTGATCAAATGCTCCTTCTATAGCAAGGAATGCAGCTAGGGCAACTCCTTGGTTGTTCAGTGGTTGCTCTATTTTATGAACAAGTTCATGCAGAGCAGTTTCACATGATTTACCAGGTTGATAGGCGTTTTGGTTTTTGTGTAGTGGCCTCTCTATAAGGGAAGTCTCCCCAATGTGCCTTTCAATCACTTTCTCCATCGTTTTGAGTAGAAACGACGAGAGATCTATTGGTCTTGATGCCTTGGGCTGAGAGCTATCTCTCCTGGGTTTCGGTATAGAGACCACTCGTGAGAGTTTCCATATCATGAGTATGTGTCCCATTGCCAGGCTTGCTCTGAATAGTTGGCAAAGCATCGATATGAGTTGGGCTTCGCCCTGCTGCAGGTGTGCCGGTATTATCCCATTGCATCCAGATGCTTTGTATGGTTCGAATGAGTTACTGGCTCATTCGATTCTATTTGGTGTCACAATCTGTCGGGCTATGACCCAATAATCTCTTGATCCTCTCATCCAGAGGATCTCAAGAGATAGGGAGTTGGTTTCCTGTTGCGAGTTGATTATAGTCGAGTCTGGAAAGTGTGCCCTGAGTAGTGTCTCAATGGTTTCTTCGCCATTTTTCGTGTATTCCTCATTTGGTTGCTTAAGTGCTTCCATTGGTGGAAGGGGATCTTTAGCTAGGATTCTCTGGAGGCGTGTGCCTTCCGAGGTTTTTTCGACCTCAGTGCAAAAGCTCCTTACTTCTTTGTTATATTTCATCAGAGTATGGTGGTATTCATCCCATTCACCGGTTTTCTTGGCCACATTGAAAAGTCTGCGTATTTTCGCCTTCATCTTGTCAAGTTTCTCGTTTCACCAGGTTGTGTCCTTGCATGAAGAACGCCGGATTAGTGGACAACTTTGATGGTATGATTAAATTATGGCGTTTTGTAGTTGTTCCGCTACCACCTCAACATTAAATCTGTAACGCATACGTTCCTTGATCCCGCTCAACTCCGCCTCCAGCTTCTCCCAGTATTCAGTCCAGTTTATTTTGCGTGGGTTGCGGTACATTTCTGACGGCTTGTCAATACTATTGATTTCCATCACTATATACCTATAGTCCGACAGGGATGGTTCGTCGGATACGCGCCACCGCTGGATATCGGAATTGATACGGGAGGTGGACAGAGTGACATCAATAACTTCCGACCGTATGCGCAAAAGTGGGCTTGTTGCCCTTGTTTGGAATCTCCAAATCATGGCTTATAATAAAATCCAATAAAACTCACCTCTTCTGTTGATATCGCTGCTCCCCCAGATGGTGTAATGCGAGTTGACGTCCATACCTATTATACACTGTAGGTTTCTCTGCCCACAGTGATTCACTAGATTCTCCAGGTCTTCCGATGGTGAGGGTCTGGGTGCATCGTAGGAAAGGTAAACCAAGCTATTATGATGTCCTTCTGGGTTCCTTCCTCTTTGTAGCTTAGTTGGACGGCTACTTTCCTGGAATTTATCCCTTTAATATTGAGAGCCTGCACTCCGTTTCTCACGTATATGCAAGCTCTCACGTTACCTGTTGATTGCTCCTTGTAAAAGATCTTACCTCCAGCGTTTCCAAGACCGGCTATTTTTCCCTTCGTAATCCAGGGTTCTTGAATGATGACCAGGTCTATGTTTTTTTTTGCCAGCTGTTGACAGAGGGCAGCAGATGCTCCTTTGCTGTGCTGAAGGTTTATTTGTATTACCCTCAGCATCAGGAGCCTCCTTCCTGAGAAGTCCGAAGGTTAGCTGCATTAACCCAAAGTAGGCCCGGAGATTCCGGTTTTGCAGCTCCTTTAGAGATCTGCTGTCAAGACCGAGAATGAGTGTCATGCATTCTCCAGTCCCCGTTCTTCAGCTCCATGTTCTGGGTTTTGAGGAACTGGGGAGCTTGTGCCGGTTCCTTGATTCCCGCGGATTTTGTCGGTATCCAGACGGCAGCCCTCACGACTGGCACCACTCTGTGTGCCAGGCCAATCCGAAGACTGATTCCCTCGTAGAGGCTGAAGCCTGGAACCACCCGCAGCAGCCAAGTCTTGGCAGCTTGAATGTCGCAAGTGATATGAATCACCCCACCTCTGGAGCTGCTGTTCTTGAACTGGGGTCCAGTTCCGGATTCGCATTTGAACACTTTCCGGAGTAGAGACTGTTATAGGCCTCTTCACTGCTCCTCAGTGAAGGTTTCATCTGGATATTTTTCGGAAGTGTTGGTCATTCTAAGCCCGGCTAGAGTTACGCTGTAAGTTGCCCCAGTTGATGTACTGGGTGTTACTTCAGCATCCCCGTGCCGTGACTTTTTCTTGGCGCTTTTTGCTGGGGTTGGTGTGTTGCCCTCAGAGCGACTCCTGTTTGCAGATGATTTGTTTGCAGGGGTCATAGGTTTACCTGATGCTCCAGACTCTGAGGCCCGAGCATCAGGTTTCTCAGTGTTTTTTGAGCTGTTCGGGAGGATTCTATTTTCGGGATTCCTGTTTGTCCCCGATTTACGAGGCCGTATAGGCTCTTCCTCGGCTTTAACCCTCTCAATCGCAAGCCTCCTTCGCTGGGTTCCGGAAAGCTTTGCCATTTTGTTCAGGCTGATGTTGCCAACGCTTGTACTAATGGCAGATACACCGGCACCTTGGATTGCATCACTGCTTCCCTGGTTACCCGTGGTTGGTTCGTGAGAAATTACATCGAGGTTTGGTTGTTTTTTGGATGCCAGAACGTGTGATTGGCCCTCCCCAAAATCCGTGGAGCCAGCGTTGGCCACCGGGGCTTTCACCCGGTCGGAACCAACGGTGAAATTGCATTTCACTTGGGGTACAAAGTCCTTAGGTTTGTCACACATCGTTCTAAAGTGCTGGTTTTGGTCCGCTCCGGGGTATTCAATTTTGCCGGTACCTCCCATATCTGGGAGGCATTCCCCTATCCCCAACCCCTCACCAGCAGTAAATGAATGTTCTGTTCGCTCTACAGAAGAGAACTGTTTGCTCAATGACTAACATCGGTAAAAAAGAGTCATGTGGGCCCCATTCAAAATCTCGGAACATTCTCAATATCATAGGTTTATTTATTTTGGAATTCACCTCTCATATTTATAAGCACCAGCATGTCATCAAGTCTCAGCCTAGCCAGCGTGTAACACGTCAGATTGACAACCTGACTTTTAAAAATACATCACTCGTGAAAAAGTTCTTGATCTACAAAAGACGAAAAAGGTTAAACCATATACTTATGCAGAAAAGAGGATCAAATGAACTTCACTTAGGAGAGTATTATTGAACAAGGTACAAATTTAATGAGGAAAAAATGTAACGCGTTGTTCGCTTTTGGTTTGTTCTTTTGTGAATTCATGTAGTTCGTTTGGTAGGTAATAATTTTTAAAGTTTTTCATGATAACCTGTTTGATAGCTGTGAATTACCTTGTTTCATGTAGCTTGTAGGGTTTAACCAAATTGGTAAGCTTTGTCAACAGAATTTCATATTCTTGGTCAATAAAGTATTTTTAAATTGGGATGATTCCATTTTCTTTATCTGTTTGAAAAGAAAAATAAGTAGTTGATGATCCTTTTCCAAGTGTTCTGTGATCTTACCAAAGCTTTTGATTGTGTTGACCACAAAATAATTCTGTCGAAGCTGAAGTGCTATGGTTTCAGAGGCTTGACACTAGCTTGGTTTGACTCCTAACTCAAGGGACGCAGTCAAACCGTGCTTACTTCTAGTGGCCATCCGTCGTCTTTGAGAATTCGAAGTGGGGTTTCTCAAGGGTCTGTGCTCGGGCCCATTCTATTTCTAATATACTTGAATGGCCTTGTCAATGTCAAAATCGTGTGGTGTAATGAATCTCCGGACCAGCTCAGAACACATATAACCAGGGATTTGATATCAATCGGAAATTGGCGCAGTGCAAAACGCATTCAATAAACATGAAAGTCATATGTTGAGACTCAAAAGTGAGATGCATTTGGATGCTGATCCGCATGAGGATCTAGTGAGCATGAATTCTCTGGAGTTATTTGATGTTGGTGAACTTTCCTTCGTAGATCACCATTCTAAAGCTGAGCAAAAAGCTTTTTTCGGGATATTTTGCAGCCAAGATTGCTGGTAGAGGGCTTGGTCCAGTGGTAGCGCGAACAACGGTTTTCGAGTCACATCTCAGATGTGGGATTTCATTTTGGAGTGCTAGTGCTCAGCAGTAAATGGATGTTCTGTTTGCTCTACAGAAGAGGACTGTTTGCTCAATGGCTAACATCGGTAAAAGAGAGTCATGTAGGCCCTATTTAAAATCTCAGAACATTCTCAATCCCACTTGTTTATTTATTTTGGAATTCACCTTTCTTATTTTATAAGCATGCTAGTGCTTATAAGTCATCAAGTCTCAGCCTAGCCAGCGTGTAACACGTCAGATTAACAACCTGACGATTCAAAATACATCACTAGTGAGAAAGCCGAAAAATATTCAACCATATACCTATGCAGACAAGAGGATCAAATAGTTTCCAAAGAATCAGAACCCCATTTGGGAAAGTATCGTTGAACAGGGTACGAGTTTCATGAGGACAAAATCTAACGGGTTGTTTGGTTTTTGTTCGTTTTTTTTTTGTGATTTTGTGTAGCTCATTTGGTAGGTAATAGTGTTTGAAGTTTTTCATGATAACCTGTTCGAAAGCTGTGAATTTCATTGTTTCATGTAGCTTCTAGGGTTTGACTAGATTGGTAAGCTTTTCTTGGTCAATAGAGTATTTTAAAAATCAATTCCATTTTCTTTATCTGTTTGAAAAAAAAAATAATTAGTTGATGATATTTTCCCAAAGAAAATAATGGCTCAATGACACTGATGGATAGACCATGAGAAGATTGTTACTGTTCATACCCTTTTGTGAGCATACAAGCAGAATCACCTATCGAAATTGGTTTATTCTATTTCGAAAATGTTCTCGCAATTAGCTTAATAAATAGGGTTTCCACATTCGCACTCTTAAGTAAATTTACTATTGAAATTTACAGGGTCAAATGTTAGTCCAGCGTTCTACATCCAGACGCAACATGGTTAACATCGATTTCCTATCCAGAGACAAAAGATATCTATCTAGTGAAATACGTTCGTGACAAACAAAGCCATCGATGAAAAGAGCGATCGTCAATCATGCTAACCTTTGTCGTTTAAACTTTCCTGCGAAAAACTGAAATCGATTCACGACGTGAGGGGTAAAATAAAAAAGAGATTCACAATAAATTCCAATTTGCTTGCATTTATGAGGTATTGTTTGAAGGTCTGTATGTCACCAACTAGTGAAATTTAGATGATTTATTGTCAAGGGTTAAACATAGTGAGTGAATTGAATTGAATTGAATTCATCAAATTATTCATATCTTATTGAACATCAACATACACATTTTTGCTAATGAGATTTCCAATAACTGACCTGACACAATGATCTATCTTCATGATTAAAGTCAATACAATACACACAAAATGACATATTTCGCCACACTGAAACTGAGCTAAAAGATTTCAATCACAAACCAATGCCGAATGGACTGGTTTGATTAAAACACGGAAACGAGTTTAGTCAGTGACATATTCAGGTTTGACAACTGTAGTTATGCAATTCATATACATTCGATTGTGTAGAGTTTTATTTTTTGTTCTTTATCTATGAATATTTTATTTATTACCCATGTAATGGGTATATTAAAAAAAGACTTACAATTCTTTGTTATTGGCTCACAAAAAAGTTCATAACTTCCTTATATATCAAGATACTACAAACATTTTTTTGTTGGAACTCGAATTTTTCATTCTATTATAACACTTGCCTCAGATCCATTGCGATTCCAAGCCGTGACTACATTTGCACCGTTTGTGGGGCAAGTGTGGAGAGCGGACATATTTTTTAAAATTTTTGCTTTCATAAGAAAACAAGTCAGCTCGAAAATTGATGGATCGTATACTTATTATACCTACAATAAAACAAACTGTGTTCTGACAAAAAAAACGAACACGATGTCTCTTTTGGCTCACTTGATAAAATAGTTTATCTAACGCATGATAGTTATAGGTGTCATTATTGATGTAATTCTGGACAAGTATCAAATAACACACTGGTGTGTTATAATCCATAACTCACCAGTCACTAGTGAGTTATGGATTATAATTCACGTTCCCGTGGCAAACAAAAAAACAATAACCTTATTTGATCAAAATGTAAACATGTCACTGTCTAGTCATTCTGACCCTGAAACTCATATTTAATTATTATCTCAAAAAAAAACGATCACCTTCCAGTGGCGGCTGGTCGGGGTAGGCAAGGTAGGCGCCGCCTTACCGCAGTAAATAGTAAATACCAAAATAAATTATTATTGTGAACTAAATAATTGAATCACAATTATTCAAGAAGATTTCCATTTAAATCAATGCTTATTATATTCTTCATTACTTCTACCTACCAGTGGTGCGAAAATCATTCCTAAACACCCACAAGAGGACCAAGTCCTAGCCGTTGACCGCTGGTGCATTCAAAATAGGTGGCCGTCTCAGTTGCCTGTTGTCTCTGTCCTCGCGTGGTATTTTATGCACATGAGAAGGGGTAATCTTGAGAGTGGGGCAACGGCGAATATAAGGAAAATATAGGCGACACGATTCCCGCCTTCGTCGCGTGTTCGTGTGTTTTCGGTGTCGACGCGCGAAACGGTCATCCCACAATGACATGAAGCATGAAGCATAGGGATGAGACGGATGAAACGTATAAAAACGACAGTCGATACTCTTTACCCATCTGGCGAATATGAATTGATTCATCAATACAGATTATCAAACTTTTTTAAAAACACTTTTGGCATAAAAAAGCTAGCCCGAGCATTATTCTATCTATACTCTTTTTTATGCAATTGCAGTGATGACTGCAATAGATAGTCGTTATTGGGGATATCGGTTGCGATTATCCATCCTAGGCCTTGAGCCCGAGAAAAACCAAACTAAATTAGACTGTATTGTTATCCTTATCAGGTGGCGGTGTTTTGTGATTTTGCCATTGACTTTAAATACTATAGACTGGGCATATCATTCATAAAATGCTATTAGTCTTGACGCCAACATCACAATAAGTGCGAAAGAGACAACACTATGAGAGGAAAGAGATAAAACGAGGAATCCGAACCCATCGGGCAACACCGCATGAGAACATGTGATTCCTATAATACGTACGTCCGAACTCGATTTTCATCTGGAACAGCGGCGGCACATTTCGAGTTTCTACCGTTTTGTATGAAAAATATAAATGAATATTAATTTGGGTAGGTACCTATGTCGTTATTGTCAATGACAGTATATCACATTTTTGACTTTCTGAATCAAAAAAAATTGAAATTTCATAACATTAAAAATCAAATCTCCTGCTGTTCTTCCGACAATAATGAATTACGGTTCCGAATAAAATGACAATCAAAATACAAAATATATTTCGCCTTTCTTACATACATATCTCTAAGGCCATTTTACTCAATTTGCCATATGATTTTTGTTTTTGGAGACGGGAAACTGTATGGTCTGCCGGTGATTCATGATTGGCAAGCTTCCCGGTTTTTAATATTTGATTCCATCAATGTCACGTAAATAGTCTTGTGGGTTAAAATGGGCCGAACACAAAAAGGAAGGTTTGATCCGAAGTCGGTCCTCGTCAATCCTCACCAAAGAACACCAAATATTTCGCAGCTATTCATTTTTTGGAAATCTAAAATTGGATAACAAGAAAAAATTATAAAAAATAGGAAACAGCAACGTTTTACTTTCCTTGTTCCTAATACATATTATGTATATGTACAGGCGAAAAGTATTATAAATAAATGGCCGAAAAACTATTTTTAACTATACCAAAATGATTATCAGTGCTGGAAAGTGAGTGGAGATAAATTCAATGGTGCAGGAGGCAGGAGTCATACTAAACAAAGACCGCAAATATTGGTATACCAGCAAATTGAAGCAGGTAAGCAATATTGTTTATTGGTCTATTCTTCTTTAAATTAGTGTCTAGACATAAATTTAATTTTGTATGTTTAGACATAAATTTGGCCCAAAAACATTTATGACTAGATATACATTCAAAGAAGTATGGGCAAATAAACAATACATAATGCGTAGGAACCCAGCTTAAATTGCAAGTACCAATATTTGCAGTTTCTATTCACTTTTCGCATTCTCCAGAAAATTAAACATTTTTTATATATCCTATACCTACCTTAAAAACAAAATTGACATTTTTTCTGGCACGTTTTAAAATGTGAAGGTTTATTCGGAAGCCTTGGGAATTGGGTAAATATCTATTTTCAACCATTGAACTTTTATTTAAAACTTGTTTCCAAACGTCAAATGAAAAAGTGAATTGAGGGGTCCATTTAGCTGTGCCCTGTACAAGGTTTTTTTATATATTAATTTAGACCCCCTTTATCTTTTTTATTTGACGTTTCTGACAAAAATGTCCCTTCATAAAAGTCTATTGATTGGTTTCGAGCAAACTGTTGGAAAAACTATATTTCGCTTTTACAGGAAGAAAGACTGGGCGTCGTCAAAATTTTTAATTCCAATTGAAAGGTACAGGCAAAGAGGGCGATATGTCAAAAAGTTAATTTCGAGATAAACGCGAGGTTTTAAGAGCTCTAAAAAGTGATTATAATAATAATAATTGTAAAAGTAAGCATTCTTACTGAAGACTTCGACCTTATTGTAATAAAAAAAAACGAAAATAAGACAGTTGAGGAAGTATCCAATAGATAATTCATCTTGACTGTGTATGAAATAATCGAGGAAATAATGGAATAGGTATTCAAGTAATATGAATATCCTTTCTTATTTGAGAACAATCGGTTCCTATTGCATAAAACACTACCATTCAGGCTTTTTTTCCAAATCAGTTTCATTTTTTCGTTGTTACCTATTCACGAATAAAAACAAACATTTAAACTTCCTGAAGATTGAAAAATCCTCATTTTCATGAATGAAATATGATGATGCCTACACTCAACACCACTGGATCCCTCTCCAGTCAATGCTCAATGCAAATTTGACACTTACCTGTGAATGGTGATTTCTGGATCCGAATGGTCCAGTTTTTGACACAGCAAGCACAATCTTACCATTTTTCACAAATAAAGTCACAATACAACACTTCACAAGCACGAAAGTAGAAATTTTCAAGTTGAAACCCCATGGCATCACCGCACTACCTTCAAAATCGAAACCAGCTGTTTAAAGGCAGCGTTGCCGTGTACTAGGACCAATATTTACTATGTATCGCCGGTATCCAATGCACAAAAAATCATTATTTAATGAATGTTAGTAATTAAGCTTTGAGTAATTGAGTAGCACAAAAATGTTTCACATTATTTATGAAATTATTATTATGAAATAATATCATCATAAGACACTATCACCGTTGTTCAACATTGAGTTGATTCACACGAAATCATGGTTGTAAATGTGTCTGATTATGCGATTATCTAGAATAGTGAACCTTGATGCACCTTCTTGAAAAATGAACAATACTCAATCCTCCTTAATTTTAATTGTATCATGTCTTATCAATCAATTTCGTACACAGAGGAATTTTCATTGATGAAGATTTGCCCAAATCGGCAACCGCGTCCAAAGCAGGTCAGTGTTCGGCGACGCAGATAGATATAACTCGACAAGGATAGCGATACAGTGAATTTCTCAAGACATACGTCCAAAATTGGATGATGGTGCCATTATTTTTGAAGGTTTCCTTCTCTAAAGCCTTATAAAACTCAATGGATTTTGCCAAGATTTGGATAACTACACTACAATTATTGATATAATCACAGATTATCAGATAAGTTTTAGAAATTAGTAAATTAGAATTTCTGTTTTGATATTTCCATTTTTTGGGACAGGATTTGTCCACACATAGAGGTAGAGTCTAGTTTGTTTAGTAGTTGTCGTTTTTTCAGGATATTCATTATTTATTTTTGGCATTTTTACGTAAGTTCTTTTTATTTTCAAAATGACTTTGCCAGCTCATGACGTTATTTGTTCCTTATTGGAGGAACCGTTTTCTAGGCTTAAGGTTGAAGATCGAAATCAAATAATCGCTGTAGGTCGCCCTACACCCTCACTTGACATTTTGAAACCGGATAAAAAACAAGGGCAACATTTTTCTCGCACCTTTAACACACAAAGGTATAAAAGCCACGGATGGTTATGCGGTAGTTTCTATAAACAGAGCCTTTTTTGTTGGCCCTGTTCATTGCTCGCGAAAGGAAGGAATAACGTTTGGGTACTGCAAGGATATACAGATTTGAAAAATGTGTCTGCAAGTATTAGAAAACATGATAGCTCTAAAGAACATCTGAGCAGTTACTTGACTTTAATACGATTACAGACAAATTCTTCAACGATAAAAGACGCTCTTCAAATTCAAACCGCTCTTTCTTTAAAACTTTATAACGAAGACGTTCGAAAAAATAGAAATTTGATGATGTATCTAATAGACGTAACATGTTTACTTGCAAAGCAAGAATTGGCATTTAGGGGACATAACGAGAAAAATGAATCTTCAAACGTTGGAAATTTTAAAGAATTTCAAGGTTCTGATTAAACGCGATGTGGAGATGCAAGAACATTTGAAAAAAATTGGTAACATATTTTCGGGATTATCTAAAACTATTTAGAATGATTTATTTGTATGCATTTCCGAGCATCTTATGGAACACATTAACCGGGAAATCAAAGATTCTATTTTTTTTGCGGTACAGGCGGATGATACAACCGATATAGTTGAGAAATCGCAGTGTGCAATTTCGGTTCGTTTTGTCAATGAATCGGGAAAAATTCAAAAAAGATTTTTAGGATTTTATGACGTGAGCCAAGATAGAACTGCTCTTGCAATGTACGAACTGGTATCGGCGGTTTTGCGTCCGTTTGACTATAAAGCCAAGTTAGTTGGTCAGTGTTACGATGGTGCGAGTGTCATGGCTGGTTCATTAAATGGCTTACAGATGAAAATCAAATCTGATGCACCAAACGCTTTATTTACACACTGCAGCGCTCATAGATTAAATTTAGTTTTGCAAGACGGAACAAAAAGCATTGAAAGCTGTCGTATCTATTTTGCCAGCGCTACTTCATTACCGGGATTTTTTAATCAATCAGCGAAACGAACATTTGTTTTAGATTCGGTAATGGCTAGGAGAATTCCTTCCTCTGTGGAAACAAGGTGGTCCTCCCGCTCTAAAACCATCAATATCATAGATTCAGAGTGGGAAAATTTGCGTACAGTTTTTGCTGAAATTATTAACGATACGTCATCAGGAAAAGAGTCCATTTTTGGCGCAAGGGGCTACTTAAATTTTTTAGAAGATATTGAATTTTCATTTTTAACGGCTGCTTTCAAAAATATATTTGATATTACCGATTTATTATTTGACATTTTACAAAAAAAGTCTTTGGATATAACTTACTGCAAAAATCAAGTTTTTTCTGCCGGGAATCGCATAAAACTGCTGAAAACTGAAGAGAATTTTAACGAGATTTTTGAAAAAGCGGAGAGGAGAATAAATAAATCTGCGTGCTTACCACCTGCACAAAAACGAGCTAGAATATCTGATGCTATTCCATATAACAAAAAAGCCTCATTGCGTATTCTATTTTATGAAATCTTAGATAACGTCGTAACGCAAAAAGAGGTGCGATTTGCGGATTTGTCACAAATGACATTTTTTGCGTTAGCTGACTCGTCAAAATTTAAACATTTTAATAATAACTTTCCCCATGATTTGGTTACTAGTTTGGTCGATTTTTATAAAGATGTTTTTGATAAACAAAGAATAATAAATGAGTTGTCTGTTATCTATCAGGATGAACAATTCGAAAAGTTAAATTTAGAATCAATTTTACAAAACCTGGTCAATAACGAACTTCGACAAATATTTTCTGAGGCCTATAAAATGTTTGTTTTGATTGCCACGATTCCCGTAACAAGCGTCGCTGTTGAGCGTCATTTCTCGTGCCTTAAACGTATCAAAACATACAGTCGTAACTCCATGAGAAATGAACGTTTGTCTTCACTGGCATTGTTAGCTATAGAAAAAGAATTGTTTCTTGAAATCCAGGCCAGTGAAAGTTTTGAAGCTGATATAATCCAGAAATGTTCGCTTCTAAAGGATAGGAGAATAAATCTAATTCATAAAAAATAAATTCTTTTTTTTGTATGATAATATTAGTGTATGGACAGGATTCCGCCTACCCAAATATAGGCGGCACGAGCCGCCACTGTCACCTTCATTTGTTGGATGAAACATTGTATGGCACACGTGCGTTATGTTTCACAACTCACTTGAGAATTTAATCTTTCTCGCGTGACTTATTTACAACACAACGCTCTAGTACCATAAATGACTATTAAAGTTTATCTATGATTTTTTTATTACACTTAACACCTCATTCAATCCTTCTGATAAAATAAACCAAAATAATGAATGAATGAGACCATTCAATGTTGAAGAAGAGGCATTTCCTGAAATTATTGTCTTTTATCTTCTTCCACTTGTTTGGAAGATACCGGGTAGAGGATGTTAAATGGAAACTTCAGTTTTTCATTAACGATGGCGGCTTTTCGAACATTCGGAATCGTTTATATTTCACGTCCTCAAACCGTTATCTTCCAAAACATTTCTGTTTTCGGAGAACTCAATTGAGAGTTATTTTCTTTCATGAAATACTAGCTGACTCGGCAGTTTTCATAGCGCCGTATATCTTATCAATAAAATGTTTTGTGTTGAATGATTCTGTTTTATAATTTTTGTTTTTTTTTTATTTTTCCGATGTCTTCATATTTTTTTTTTATTCGAGGCGGAGACAAATCAAAAATCATAAAAATCATTCCTGCGGTTCTTCTGTTTTGATATGTTTAATACCTGACAATATTTTTGGGTCATTTTTTTTTTAAATGTATAAACTGAAGACGTTTCCCTTGTTAAAACACATTTGTTCAGGTTAATTGAAAGAACTCCAACTTTTTGGTTGATTAGTATTTTGTGAGTTGTGAATAAATAGTTTGAATGAAATCTGATTCTTTTCGATTATTCCGGGATTAGATCCCCCTTTTGAGATTGATATCCTTACAACACACATGATCTAAACGAAATCCATTGAGAAATAACAAAATCATGCGAAAGTAACCTTACTGAGTCAATTTTTTCAGAATTTCTTAACCAAATCCCAAATGAAACCTACATATCTGATTATTCTGATTTGAACAAAATTCTTTGGAAAATAATGAAACAATGCAAACATCTCACCAAGTCAATTTCATTTCAATTTCTTGATCAAATCCTAAATTGCACACACATAATAATATCTTCTTTGAACAAGATCCTTTGGAAAATATCAAAATCAAGCAAGCATAACCTGACTTAGTCAATTTTCGTCAAATCTCTTGATCAAATCCGAAATAGTGAAGTTCATTTTTTAGTTAAAGTTACAGTGACAGATCAAAATTGTAGGTTAAAGGTTGGCAAACATGTTTTATTACGATAGTCATGAATTGAACTGCGATTCGTTTTATTTTGCTATGTTCAAAATGTATTTCATTTAACAGAAAAAAAACCTCCGAGAATAGAGATTGATGATAATTTTGGAATTGATGATCAAAATCCTTTTTTTATCGATAAAATACATCTATTAAAAAAATATATCTTTTTATTTCAATTAGCGAGCACTTTATGTCATTTAATTTTTTTTTGCCAACCTTCAACCTCCAATTTTGATCTGTCACTGTTACTTTGAATAAAAAATGAACTGTACCAATGTATCTGATTTGAACAAAAATCTTTTGGAAAATAACAAAATTATGCAAACATAACCTCACTAAGTCAAGTTTTGTTGAATTTCTTGATCAAATCCCAAATAGAACCTACGTATCTAGTTTGAACAAAATTCTTTTGGATATAATAGAACCATGCGAACATAACTTCACTTAGCTACTATTTTTTTCAATTTCCTGCTCAAATTTCAAATATAGAACATACTATTACATTATTATCTAATTTGCACAAAATCCTCTGCGAAATAACAAGACTGAACCTAAATATCTACTGTAAACAGAAATAACAAAATCATGCAAACAAAACCTCACTAAGTCAATGAAAAAAAAATTATCAAATCCCAAGTAGAACCACATATCTTATTTGAACAAAATCCATTGGAAAACAACAAAACTAAGCAATCATTACCTCATAGCCAATTTTTTAATGTCTTGATCGTATCCCTAATAGAACCTGAAAGACCCTCCTTATACCGGTTTATTTATCCCAAATAGGACTCATCAGTATGGAAATAAAAAAAAACAACTAAGAAATCCGTGTCAATGGTAACAATGCACTAAATAACCAGTTTTTCAGTAGTGTGTCTTAGCTTTTTCATGTCATTGTTTGTTTGATCACATCCTTCCTCAATTGTGATTCATATTCATATTCATGATAAAATCTTTCTTAGCTTTTCTTCTCTTATTAATTTCATATTTCAGATGTTGCTGCAATGAGAAAGATCAAGAATTCCGAACCGTGATGTCTTGTGCTTCTTTGTGACTTGATAGAACAGGAGTCGTGTCTTTTCTGTGATTTGGAGCGCATTTCCTACTTTGTCGTCGCAGCTGCAGTAGTCGTCTCAACCACATATCAGTCAGGTCTTAACTTCCTTTTGAAACCAGCAGCAAGTCTATTCTTGATGCTAAGAAAGTCCCCAGTGGTTCAACCAGGATTTGACTTGACATTTTTGATTGACATGTTCTCTTTGTGTGACCTGATTTGCCTCACTTCGGCTTCCTGATTCTCATGATTCCCAGCATACAGTGGAACTTCACGGTAGTCAAGAATCGCGTGACTTATTGCAGCCTACACAGATGTTCTGTGAATGCTTGCTTCATTTCATCTGCACAGAGTGTGGAAGCGAAACCTGCTGATTTCATTCTTCATTTATCGTATTGTGCACACCCTAAATTTTTGTTTCAGGTGGTTTTAACAATGATATCGGATAAATGGCAGCCCACGTTAGTGGTACACTGATTCTTCCGCTTTTTAATATCGACGAAAATGTTGCCGATGACAATGATTTGGCGAATGTTATTCTCTAGGTGTTGCAGGGACTGTGAACAAATGGAATCGGGGTCCTCGAAGGGGAATGCACGCTTCCCCTTTGTCCAACGCATGAGCGGTAACAGAACTTCAGGACCTCCTCTTAAGAATGAGACCCTCTTCACCATTTCTGGTTGTCTTATGATCACTGCAACTTGCGATCGTACATTTTCGATTTTGTCGTTCAGAGTCTTTACTGCCTCTCTAAGCTATTTTCTCTGCGACCTTCAGGTACATAGTTGTGGTTGTTCGCCAGCTGCTTTGGATTCTCTTTTTCATTGCTCTAGAAAATGTTTCGAGCTTCTTTTCCAACTTTCTCGATTCCTCTCCCATAGCTGCAGAAGATTCTTTGAACTTATCTTTCAATTTCCTGAACAATTTCTAAACTTTTTTGGGGCCAGAAATCTTGAATTGAACCATATCTTGATCAATGTCGGCTTTCAATAAAGCCTCACGAATTCTCTGTTGTAGGTCAGCTTTTTTCCCGCTCGTATCCAAGTCACGCTACTCCAATTCTCCTTCAATCCAGTAAGCAGAAGCCATAATGACGACTGAGAATTATTTATGTACGATTTCGTAGCACAAAATGAATCCGACTCATGACACCATTTCTTTTGCTATAGAAATTACTTGTACGCTTTCAACTAATCTATGTACACCAAGAACCGATTCAGTACACACACACTAATGTTATTAACTTCGCACTCACTGATTTTTTCTTCTGACTAGTTGTTTAGTTACACAAGCGGGTGTGAAACGTTTATGCCAATTGGTAATTGACTAAACAAAGTGGCTGGATTGGAGAGTGTAGAGATGGAAGAACGAGAAAAGAGAAGAGAAGGGGTTTCTTCAAACCCTTTGGTTACGAAAAGGAGATGGTAGGGATTGGTGAACTGCTAACTCGTGCGTAGAGAGGCCGTGGGCAGAACACTCTGGAAGAAACAGTTGTTGCGACTCTAACCTGCGCCACCCGAACTCCAACCGATGCCCAGATTTGCCAATCTGATAAAAATGGAAAACTGCTACGTAAGCCAAAGACTAGATCTGCTCAGGAAATACCATTCATTTACAACCTGTTAATATGTACAAAATATACACTTGTCGATATCGACCACTTAACCGTATCGCTATAGCTTGACCAATCCTTTTAGAATAATTTAACCTCACATTTGTACGTCGGAATAAGCGCGTCAAAAATCGCTGATGAATAAATCGATATGAAAATGACGCTAGTTTTCAACCCAACCCAAACTCACCCAATCGGGGCTGAAATTCGTATTACTCGGTTAGAAATACAGTTTATTAATTTTAAATACCGCTTAGTGATCACTCTATCAGTTTGCAAAAATAAGTGCAGTTTGATTGTGTTGTACAGTAACAGTAACAGGCCTGAATAGCCGAAATACTAGTTAGGCAAGAAAGTTCGGAGTGTGCAATCTTACCACAGATATAAGGGAGGCTCAGCACTTGTTTCGGTTGAGACTAGGTGAATTTGAACGATTTAAATCAGAAATCTGTACCGATGCAGTTCCAAAGCTGGAGGTGTCATCAAATCCCGATTTATTCGGAAATTCTTCAGAAAATCGGCAGATGAGCCACGAGGTATGTTTCCATAAGGAAGGTAACCTCAGTTTTTACTTAATCTCTAGGGTTTTTTCAGAAAAAAAACGACAACACAAAAGATCATGCAACGTTGGCAGATTGACAAGTTCAACTTGACACGACCGAACTGTGACACTCGATTGGTCGGACACCCTGCGCCTCCATGGGTCGGTATCGGCAACTGTCCCCAAACCTGCAGCGCGAGTGTTTGGGGAAAATAGCAGACATCTTTGTTTACATACAGTGAGGACGTTAATAGTCCCTCCCCCTCTAACTTTTGAACGCATTAATATTTTTGGCTCAAATTTGGAAGTGTGATTCAGGGTAGGCTTTACTAAGTTTTGACTTCCAAAAAAAATTTTCATCTGTCAAACTGACAGCTGGGCACCATTTTGAAACAAAAAATCAAATGGAAAAGGGGGTCATGTGATACTTTATTTGAAAGGTCCTCCCAGTCTCTTTTCACCCCCCAAAGTATGAAGTCCTCATTATTTTTCATAAGGAATTAATAATTAAATAATTTTGCATGATTTCGTTCTTAATATTATCTTTAGTATTAGGTTTTTTTTAAATTTTTTATTATATACTGTTGTAGAAACAATCACTTATGTTATAGGTTAGTTTTTTCATTGTTAATAAAGTTCTTTTAAGAATTGGAGATAGTATTTTGACCCAAATAATTTATTTTCGATATGGCGCCATTTCCTTAAGAAAAATGCTAAGGACTTCAAACTTTGGGGGTGAAAAGAGAATGGAAGGACCTTTCAAATAAAGTATCACATGACCCCCTTTTCCATTTGATAATTTGTTTCAAAATGGTGCCCAGCTGTCAGTTTGACAGTTGAAATTTGTTTTTGGTAGTCAAAACTTAGTAAAGCCTATCCTGAACAACACCTCCAAATTGGAGCCAAAAACATTTATGCGTTCAAAAGTTAGAGGGGGGGGGACTATTTACGTCCTCACTGTATAGTCAGATGCTGTGATGGGTTCTTTGTGACTAGGAAGTCGTGACCCTCCTGTGATTTGGAGCGATTTCTCCACTCTGTCACAATATCATAGAATCACCACAAATCTGTTCCAACAGGACAGATACATTTCCGAACAAACAAAATATCAAACTATCATGTCTTTCATTCCAATATAATAAGATGCGGTACACTGAAATCATTATTCTTCATCATATTATACCTATGCCAAATTATTGGTTGATACAAAACGAACTCATAATGATTAATCAATTATGCTAATTGCAACCCAATCCACAAAAGTGATTAAAACGCTTGTCATCATAAAAACTGATTACACTTCATTATAGCGCAAATATCAATCCGCCGTATAAACGTAGGTAACTATTATTATTGCTATTAACAAGCGTAGTAATCAATGACCTCTGTATGTTCAATCGAATTTCCTAGATGTATAATCCAAAAATATTCCTCTAATGATAAATTTTTAATTTGTTAGATCTTAGAAGCTGTCGTAACCTCACTCTCACTAAAGCCATGGGGTATTGACGTCCAGAATAAACAGGTATAGAAAGTTATTTCAGATTCAACTGATCAGTAACTCCTATTAAATAACTCATTGGATATTTTTATCCTAGCGTTGGAATCTTGCTGTCCTCCCGGATCATTCCTCGCATAAATTTCAGCAGCATGCCAGTTGGACATTGAAAAGAGAGCTGACAATTTCACAAGCGATTCATGGATGCAAACTAATCCAGGCAAGCTTATAATATTCCATCCATACATAGCTGCTGCAACTGTTCCGATTGTGCTAAAATCAAGCAACAAAGCAGGTTTTAGAGTTTTACGATGTGGTCACAGTGAAACCGTACTTGGATTAACTCCAACAATTTGTTTTTCATAGTCCAGATCCATTTTGAACAATAAATTGAGTCAAATTGTTTGGAGAAAGATACTATTGTTTGATATTTTTGATTGAGTCGGAATAATCCATGATGCTGGTTAAAAAAAGTTTGGAAATTTGGGTCAGCCTTATTACGTACTATTTTCACATAACAGGTCACGCAAGCAAGCAGCAAACTCTCTACAGCTTCGCGAAAGAAGTGATGTTGAAGTTAATAGAAAAACTAGCGAAAATAAAAAGTGATTGATAATCAACTTTATCAGTTCATATTATTAAAAAAAATATATGTGATCAAAAATTGTCTGTTTATTTCAGTTACTCCCAATGAGTGATTAATTATAAAACAAAATGATGAAACGACCACTTATTGACTCCTAATGAGGTCAGTGGCCCTGGAGAATCCACATCGACATCATCATTCCAATGTATTAAATTGTATAAACAGGGGTTCAAGAAGGTCATGTCGGCAACCAAAATGCTGATAATTAGGGGTTATCATACAGTTAATATGAGTGTGGGAGTTTGAAAAATTCAGAGATTTCTGAGAGATAGCCATTGCATAATATAACAAGAGTTCAATAAAAAATACGGTCAGTTCACCTGTGGACTCCAATTGTTTCAAAAAACGTATGTCTTGGCTAACATCGCAAACATTATCACATGACAACCACCAAATCCACTTTTACCTAATTTTTGTGTTGTGTCGACTTTTTGAGAAGTCTCGTGTTTTTGAGTTTCTGTGCCTTTTTGTAGATCATGATTAGTTCCTTCCAGACTTGGACAAGTGTTGTCGCTGTATTTCTGATCACTAAACAATCCGCAAATGCTTGAAAAAGTGTCCAATTCTGTAAAAAACAAGGTCTTTTAATTTATTCAAGAAGAGGGTGAACAACTTTCGTGATACAATTTATTACTTCACTTACCATTTTACTTATTTTGAGTTTGAAACAGGCACGGGAAGTGAAGGGCGAGACACATTCGACAAACCATCCAAATACTCACAGTTTTCACCGAGAAGAATAATTCATGTCAGTGACAATTGTGACAGTTGACATCAAACCATACGAACTAAGCCATGACACCTACTACCGTATTTTTTATTGAACACTTTTTAATATAAATTAATAACTTTTGAACGGTACCTAGTCTTGGTAAAGCCTATTTGTCTTGTTTGGAGGCAGACGAAATCTTGAAATTGAATTTATAAGTTAATAGATGAGTTAACAAATTGGATATTCACCTCACTTTGTCCGAATGCATCATTTTGCCTTCAGGAAGTTATACATTCTTTCGACTTATCTTGAAAGCATGCAATAATAAATCAGATAGCCTTTCAGTTCATGAAATTATATACATTCGGATTTCCTGGAGTATTGAGCTCCAGCTATTTCTGTTTATAATGGTCTTGTTGAACAATTATGCACGTGAATAATATTTAAATTAATTTACCTATCAATACTGCTAGACAGCTGCAAACAATCTGATGCCGACAGCAATTATTCCATTCGCCCTAAGGAAGTTTAATTTGAATGTGTGATTCACGTTTTATGAATGGATTGTCTTGAACTTCTGATTAAGTAATTCATCCGATATCTTTATTATTGATGAGTTAATAATGTGTACTGCTGCGGAAAAATCGTTTTAAAAGGAAAAAATACCAGGACACTCAGCAAAAGAAAAACCTCGAGCTGCAGGAATGAATAGACCAGAAATACGGTAGGTTACGTCTGACAAACCTCATGGCCTTTAGGAAGAAATAGCTTATGGAACCACCCAATTTTCCGGAAGGCGTAGAATCTCTTTAATCCTTTACAATAATAATCGAGAAACATAACACTACCACCAGACAAAGCTTTGCCGTCAAAAAGAAACGTGACAAGAACTTGGTCAGTTCACCTCTTTTGATTTCATGAAAGCAAGAGGGCACAAAAGGTGGTTTATCTTTTCCAAGACAGAAGCCTCAGCTAAAGCTGAAGAATATTCAACATGTTATTTGACCTTGACTGATTTGAAAATCGTTGTTGGTGAAATTATGGAAGCAGCGTTACCTAAGTAATATCTATTTTCATGATTAACTTACTGATAACTGATTACTGATTGTTAAAGTACAGGCGCTACGAGTTTCGGGCCCTACGAGTCTCGGCCCTGACAGTCGACACCGCAGCCTCAGTCGAAGAGCTCCATCGCCTGAATAAGGTTTATAACTCGTTCTACTGTTTCTCTGTCCGACCTTTGAGGAGCGGTTGTGGATTCCCCGTTATCTCTTCTCCAGTACGTCAGCACTTCACATTCAAATACAATGTGGTCGTTGCACAGCCTGCATATGGGTTCCTCGTTGAAGAGGTCCATGTTATCCATGTGTTTCCTTAGAGTGCAGTGTCCAGTTAATATACCAGTTGCTTTTCTAATCCGATTCCTGCTAAGGCTCAGTAGGCTTCCAGAAAATGATGGATCGATTTCGTCTGGCATCATTAATTCACTGTGTTTCAGTCCTGATGATTGACAACATCTAGCTTTCTGTTGTTTTTTGGACCAACAGTTCAGCCAACCCCTTACAGAGGATTTTGTGATAAGAATGGCAGGTTCTGGACTAGTGAATCCGCCCGCTTGTTCCCAGCTATCCCTGTATGCCCTGGTATCCATCCAAGAGTAGCATCATTAGATGCTCCCAGTGTAGCAAGGTTTTGCTGACAGTCCATGACTTGTTCAGATTGGGTTTCCCGACAAAAGATGGTTCTGATTGCAGCTTGTCTGTCACTAAGGATAAGGATTTTCTTTTCTCTGTAGCCTCTCCTGAGATTCTCTTGCACGCATACATTCATTGTGTGTACTTCTGCCTGGAAAACTGTAGCGTGCATCCCAAGTGGTTCATATGTTTTTCACTTTGGATTTTCTCCTACGATTCCGGCACCAGTTTTGAAGCCGTCTGTGTACCATATTGTCCCATTTGCCATCTGGAGTGATTTTACCGTTTTCTTTTTCCATATAAGCTTGGTCTTGGGAGACGTTTGATAAACTTTCATCGCGAATTCTATTTTTTTTTGTACATCTTAGGATAGGACCAGCGCAAGAGTTGTAAGACGTTCAAAAACAAATTTTTGTTGCAGTATGTAAAGGCCATAACACGACATTCCCCATTGAATTTTCCTTCAGAGATCATAATACGACGTACCTCACGGGGAATACTTTTCGGGCCAATTTCGAACATATTGGAATATTTTAAGCTCATGCGTTGTTTCTCCTGAAAAAAATATCCATCTGAGAACAAACCATGAAAGTTCCACCAAGGATATACTTTTTGGGAACATAATATGTTTTCATTGGTATATACTCAGAACATGCATCACTTATCTCATAGAGAAGATGCATTGGACATTCTGCTAATATTTTACAACGAATATACATTTGGGAACATAGAAGGCATATTCCTATCACATGAATATACCTGCTGTGCTTGTGCTATGTACGATAAGCTCGCCACGTTCGTTCCACGGCGTCATCACGAGTCCACTCTTTGTGTATTGCAGCATACTATCTCTGTACCTAATTCACTTCATGAGGTAAAGTTGAGACTTTGAGATCAACTTACCAATGAAGAAATGAAATCTGCAACTAGAAATTTATCTACAAAAAATATTTATTGTGTGAGTATTTCATGAAACATTATGGATAATTGACAATAAACCCAAATGTCCATGATCTTATACACGATGCTTCCTTGGAAATACACCCCTCATGTCAGTTTATTGTTTGCTTGTTGAATTTTGCCAGGAGAATTAAAATTGACAATCGTTGGATTATTGTGTACACAAGTGAGATCCTCTCTGATGTAAGCAGTGACCATTTGTGAATATAACTGATTATTGGATTAATCCTCTATGCTCACGAAAAGGGTCGTTGTATTTTGATGGGGTTTTTATTTCTATTCTTGCTGGAAGCTATCGTGCCAATCAATATGTTGTATTTCTGAAGGATATATTAGTGAGTCATTATATCTATATTTAATATTATTTATATAAAAATCATAATTCCATCTCTAAAAATGGCTTTTGTCAAAAATTTGACTATACTTCGAATATCGTAACAAATAATCATCTCCATGGTATTTATCAAATGAAGCATGATTCCCAATTGTTCACATTTCATCATGATACTAATTAGACCATTGGACAATTTGCATACATTTTCAAATGACTTGAAATTTTTTATACAATAATAGAAAGTCGTCAGCAAAAAAAATGTTCCAAAATACCCAAAAATATACTGAATAAATAAAAAGGAAAACACAAATTTAACTGTATGATCGAAAACGGGGCGAAGCCACATCACCCTCCTGAGAGAGAAAGAGTCATCTGAGTCAATACGCCAGACGGAGATGGATAATGTATTCTGTGACGTAGTGGATGCAATCGGTGATTAACACATTAATAGAGGTCGTAGATTGATTTTTTAAACATCAATGGGATCAGTACTTACTGATCTTTATATTTTTCATATTTCCAAAAGATGTGCAATTTGCCATTGTGGAACGCCCTTGAATAAACACGATATTTGTTAATCCAACAATTTATCAACGAGGTTCCTATGCACTGCGCCTTTTTTTATTTGGTGTACAAAAGATATCAGTATAGTTCTTTTGATACAAAATAGTTGAAGTTATTTACTAACGTCAATAATACTGAATAGTGTTGATCAAGCTGATATCAGTTGAGAGGAAAATTTAAAACTGAGAGATAAGAAAAAAGATTTTCCAAATAGGTATCTTACAGTATTTGATCAATAATAATTTTTGATTACCTGCCTGGGAACGTGATTTCGTGTTGTTTGAAACATGCCTAGACGAAATTTGTGACAAAATGAGATGTTGAGAGCTGTGGAGATGGTTGAGAACTTTATCCTTCAATTTCAAGTCGCATATGCCTTCTCAAAGCGTAATCCCAAACCTATGGTATATCGTGATGGCGTACGAGAAAGACATTGATGTGTGCAGTTAAAAGCGTGACTAAGTGACACTTAGACCACAATCCAAATAATTAATCATTTACGCATAGGAATAATGTGTAAGTTTCACCTTCTACAGAGGGCTAAGAGCATTGGAGATGTTGACCTCGAGCAGATCTCGTTTCGAAAGAACGTTTTTTATTGGCAACCGACTATGTAAGAAGTTCTGGAACTTGTTATGGTCCAACATTAAAATAACGTTAGCTCAACCAAGAACCACAGGAGCTTTCCTTCAAGATGCAGGAAATTTGCGATTTGAATGATTGTTCCTCTCTATCTCCCGATCTAAATCCAATTGAGCATGCCTGGGATATCCACAAAACGTTCCTCGAGACCAGAATAAATTTCAAGCTTAGTTGTTTGAAGCTCTTCGTTAGGACTGGACTGAAATTACACAAGAATTCTCGGATAACTATATAGATCTGTTATCTTTCAAGAAAATATTCAATCCTTCATAACTACCCTTATTGTCATAGTATGTTTTTTCCTATCTATCAACGCATGTACTGGGTTGGCAACCAAGAATGCGAGGTACTGTATCTGGACAACTATCCATCGTAGAGGTTTGCGATGCAAAACATTTTTACTAAAACGGCCAAGGGAAATACCTGAACAATATTTTTAAGTTTCTGAAATGGTCGCTGGTGGGCGTGACAACCAACACCAAGTAGAAAAAAGGATTTTTATAGAATTTTACTCAATAAAAATATATCGATGATATTATTTTCATATCAACTGACTTTTGACCTACACTTTTTGTCATTTTTTTTTCTATCTATCAAAATAAAGGGGTGGAGGAAGTTCAATAGACCATTTGCATAGATTTTCAAATGACTTGAAATTTTATATACGTATTCTAGAAATTATTTGGAAGTCACCACCAAAAAATTTTTACCGAAATACCCAAAAATATACTAGATAATTGAAAAAGAAGACGGGATTTATTTTCACTGTAGGATCGCAAAAGGGGTGGGGCCATATTACTCTTCCGAGAGAGACAGAGTCATCGCAGTCAATACGGCAGACGGAGATAGATAGTGTATTCTGTGACGTAGTGGATGTTGATTGGCGGTGATTACAACATCATAAGAGGGGTTGTAGGTTGATTTTTTAAACATGAATTGCGTCAGCACTTACTAATCCTTATATTTTTCAAATGTGCAAATTGTCCATTATTTTTTAAAAAAAATGGAGATCTCTCCCGTTTCGCTTGACCGATTTTATTGAACTTGGGCTCATATGAAAAAGCATAATCTGCACTACAAAATGCTTATTTGGTTTTGAATGTGTAACGTTCGTCGTCGCCACTAGATTGCGTTAATTGAAATGGAAGCATATTTTTGAGTTTTTTCCAAAAAAATCAAACGTAATGATATATTCATTTCTATATATTTCAAAAGAAGATACATTTTTCGATAAAAAAAATTAAAAAAAAATGATGTTTTTTCCGTCCGTTATAACATTTTGTTTATTATTACACCATTTCCATTTGTAACCATTTATTGAACTATACTATTTACATAGGGAGTATTAGTATTATAGTTCAATAAATGGTTATCAATGGTATAGTTCCCTATTTCTTGCACTCTAGGCCTTATAATTGAAAAAACCTATAGCTATGGAGTTTAAAAAATTGTGTTATAGATATTTAGACGTTTCATCTCATGTCAGCAGTTGCATTATCTATTTATGTATTGCAATGTCGAAATAATCCAGTCAGGCACAACTGATTTGAGGTAAAAGAGAACAGAACATAAGATTTCAGCTACAAGTGGAACATTTTTGTCGTGGTTTTATGAAAAGTTTGCTGTACAATACACGTTTATTTTTGCCAACAGCAGGTTTACTAAATAATATTCTCCTTGCAACGATATCAGCACAATAATTAGTCTTTTCAATGCGAAAAATTGTTCAATTTTTTGTTTTGGGAGGTGATTCCAAAACAGATTTTGCAAATTTGCGATAAAACAATAAATAATACACATCGTTGAATCAAGATGAGCTCTATAATCTTCAAGCTTATACGCAAATGTATTTGCAGTAGGCATCTCGATCGTTCTTCTATTTTTTCCTTGAAAAGATCTGGTTATTGATGAACTTTTTTATAATCAATCCTGTACATTATAAGTTCTAATTAAGAGCTCAAAATCAGGAATAGAGATTCTATGTAGTGAGGAATCAATGGACAATCGATCTGAATCAATCATGACTCCAGGGCACGGGAAACAAAATCAGTTTTCATAGACTCGAATACGCGGTGTGTTTGCTATGATTTGATTTTCTGTTCAATGAAACCTGATCAGCAGTGGGGAAACTCTTTTGTCAAAAAATGTTACATCAACAATACAACAGTTTTGACATTTTATTTATCAGCTATTTTTATTTTACAATAGAACTTGTCACGTTAATCCAATCACACCTTGAGGAAAAAACGTGGTATTAGACAGGGATGTATATTTGACGGAGAACAGACAGAGAGAGAGACAATATCATACGACATATACTTTTAATTTATTGTTATTCGGGTGTCTGATCCCAACTTCATAGTAAACCAACAATCATGATATGCACCGCAATAACCATTCCAGCAACAACTTTTGTTTGCTGGAGTCACCCTTGTCTCATTTCAAATCTTCCCCCACTATGAATATAATTTCTTCAGTGATTTACATACTCTTTATAGTTAAAGCAAACCAAATCTTTTCAGTCTGATTGAAATCTATTCTGAATTCAATCCAATCCATCTTGCTTATTATCTTTGGTTTCCGGTCGGTTACTTCTCCATCATAATCATGACTGTGGCAGAGCACAGACGAAAAGAAAAGTTTTAAATAATAGGAGCATTCGTATGACGATCGTAAATAATACAAAGCAACTCTCCAGCTTTGGCCGCGCAAGCCTATCAAAATATACGCGGAGAGATTCCCCGCGCTCAGTCACAATCAGCCTGTCATCAAACTACCGTCTTCGGAACGCGCTCCGATCGGACCGGACCGCTCTATCACACGCCGACGCGCGGTTGAAGTTTCAACTCTCCGAAGAGAGCAACAGATAGACACGTGCGTTTTTCATCAGATATGCTGCCATAAAGTTGCGGAAAAATGAAAGTTCTACTTGCTGCTCTACTTGTTAGTTCCGTCAGCTCTTACTCATGGCCTAATGAGGAAACCACCACGAAAGGTAATAAAGATTACCGAAATGATCCCCTAGTTGTAGAGACTACCAGTGGATTTGTACGAGGACACGCAAAAACCGTTCTTGGCAGGGAAGTGCACGTTTTTACTGGAATACCTTTTGCCAAGCCTCCTATAAATCAACTTAGGTTCAGAAGGCCTGTGCCAATAGACCCATGGCATGGGGTCTTGGATGCTTCCAAGCTTCCCAACTCATGTTATCAGGAAAGATATGAGTATTTTCCGGGGTTTGAAGGTGAGGAGATGTGGAACCCAAACACCAACATTTCAGAAGATTGTTTATATTTGAACATTTGGGTGCCACAACGTCTTCGCATACGGCACCACGATAATAAGCCACCAATAGATAGACCTAAAGTTCCTGTGCTAATCTGGATTTATGGTGGTGGATACATGAGTGGAACTGCCACTTTGGACATTTATGATGCCGACATCATTGCGGCCACCAGCGATGTTATTGTAGCATCAATGCAATACCGCGTAGGATCCTTCGGCTACTTGTATCTCAATAAATTTTTTCCGAGAGGAAGCGAGGAAGCTCCTGGCAACATGGGCCTGTGGGACCAAGCCTTGGCTATACGATGGATCAAAGAAAACGCCATGGCTTTTGGTGGAGATCCTGAACTGATAACATTGTTTGGTGAGTCTGCTGGAGGAGGCTCAGTTAGCATACACTTGTTGAGTCCAGTGACAAAAGGACTAGCAAAGAGGGGCATCTTGCAGTCTGGGACTGTTAATACTCCATGGAGCTATATGACTGGGGAACGGGCAGAGCATATTGGCAAAACATTGATACAGGACTGTGGTTGCAATATTACTCTGTTGGAGTCGCAACCTTATGATGTGCTGGATTGTATGCGAGCTGTTGATGCCAAAACAATTTCGTTACAACAGTGGAATTCGTATTCGGGTATTTTGGGGTTTCCGTCAACTCCAACTATTGACGGTGTGTTTTTGCCGAAACATCCCATGGATATGTTAGCAGAAGGTGATTATGAAAATATGGAGATTTTGTTGGGAAGCAATCGTGATGAAGGTAAGATATATAAAAAAAATATTTGAAAACCACTTTGAAGCAAATATCTTATCAAAAAGAGTAGCTTCCTCATTCCAGTTTTGAGCTGATTTTAATCTAAATCAGCATTTCATAAGACCGCTGATATTTTTTATTCTCACGTGGTTGAGTTTATCAGGATATGTTGACCTTTCATTATTATTCCACTGGAGACAAATCGGTTTGAAATATAAACATTTTTTATCGATAATAAAATGCCAAATTGGTCAAGGTTTTATATTTAGCAGATTTCTTAAGATGGACTTCGAACTCTTAATCAGTTTGAATGTAAATCATTCGATGTTTGAAATATCCGCTCAAATAGCTTCTTTTACACTTTTGGAATAAAAATACATATCCAAAATTTGTGAGAACATGAGAACGTATATCATCATTATGTTCGGTTGCTCGTTAAAACGATATTAAAAAAATGCTGTCATGCTTAGACGGAATATGGAGCCATATTGATATTCTAAGTAGTACTCTACAGAGTCATGAATAATAGTTAGACATTCCAGAATCATTTCAATACCGATCATACATATCATTGTTCCAAAGTTGATAGTTTAGAAGATACAGGCTGTGAAAATTTTCATTATTCAATTCACTTTGAAGCATTGTCTTTTATTTTGTATATCTCCAAACCCCATTCATCATTGTGGAGATACATACAATATGCCTGCCCACTTCAAGAGGTGCAGCAAAACGTATCATCTTCATATTTAATGAACATAAAAAATCTTTCACAACCATTTTTGTCTGAAACACCTTGGCCCAAAATTTGAAATTTAATAAATAACTTTGACAATATCAACACTTGAAATGTGAATACATAAATAGATCATGATATGTATTTTGAATTTCCATAATGATCCTGGAATTTTCATCAGCATAAAAATTGGTTTCAGCGAAAACTCTAAATTGCTATGCTTTGCCATTTCAGTACCTACCTATCAACAATAAATGTTTGTTTGATGTCATGGGATTGATTGTATGTTTTTTTCAGTAGACTATCCTTCAATATTTGATAGTTGTTTGCGTTATTAATATTGCTTTCCAGATTTGCATGGATTTTATCGTTATTGATTACGTGACACACTCAAACTTTTTATTTATTTTTTTTCATTTTTTTATATTCTATTATTTTATTTTGAGACACACTTTAGATCTTCTATCGCCTTGATTTTATCGTCATCACACATCGTTCTGAACAGCGTTATCTTTGGCCGTCAAGTGTGAACTGATCAACAATCAATTTGAATCGACCGAACTGGAATAATGTGATACTTTACTCATTTACTTTTCCTTTTTTCTGGAAGCTGAACATAATATCGACGTTATTCTCTTGATTGAATGCCAATAGTTGGAAAAACGCATGAGAAGACGTCGGGTTTTGAAGGGTGTCCCGATAAAATGCTCATTTCAATAATTGTGCAATAAAACTTATAATTATTAATTTGAATCCGAGTGTTATTTTTTGTTTTAATTTAAAGTCAATTTACTGCGATTGCACATGGAGAATAATATCTGGCAAATTGACTCTTATTCTTTTCGGGATATGTTCAATCACATTTTCACATAATTCTGGCCCAATGCTAATATCGCGTTCAATATCGTTCTTCAACTGTAGAATTGTTTTACCAGAAAGTGGCTAGGCTAAATATTCCTTCATCGATATTTCTCAAACATTTCGACTTTGATAATCATCTGCGACTCGTGATATATTTTCAGGGGCGGCGCAAAAATAATATTTGGGTAATATATTCATGTCTCATCACAAAACATAGATACTAAATACCAATATCTGCTCAGATTTGTTGTCTATCCAGATGTTGGTGAGGTGTTATGTGATATTATTTTTGCGCCCCCCTGAAAATATATCACGAGCCGCCGTTGTGAATAATCATAAAAAGTCGCAACTTGGACTTAAATATCAACAACGGTATATGACGTTTTAGTAGCAGTAAAGACACTTTGGCCTATCAAACTCTTATTTGAACAAGAATTCTCAAGGAGGAAGCGCACTCAATTTATTTTCCTGCTGAATGCGTGTTGCTGCCCTGTCTGTTATATTATTAATCTTGAAATATCGTTGCTGCCCGTCGTTGATGCATAGTCTTAACATGTGCTACTATTTTCTTCGTAACAGTTAATACTTGCGGTTAAGGTAAACACAATTTTTATTTTCTGCACGTAATATGATTTTGAAGTCAGTATTCTGTGGTTTGAGTTGAGTTCAATGTTCTGCCCTATGAAAGCTATGCTGTTGATGCATAATAAAATAAAGGCGACCATATATTACTCTAGTGTTATAATGTATCACTACAAAAAGAACTTCTTTTCTTAGGATAACAGGCATAGTCTTTCGACTCGATGACTCCTCATCAACAGATTTATAATCAGGACCTGTGATAAAATAATAATGATATTGATAAAAAAAATCGTGAAACTTAAATATATAGAGACGATCATGGAACGCGTCTATTTGTTGATTGATATACATTCTAAATTATGCAACTGGAACATGTGGATATTACCCCGGAGATTTATTGAGTTATTTTAAACAGTTCTGAGAGTTTTGCATACATGAAAAATGGAGTAGCCACTTTGATATTCAGATGCAGATTGGAACTATAAAAACATTTTCTTGGATATATCGATTTAGTCTTTTGTAGATTGAAAAGTGATGTTGGTAGTGAATTTTTATGTGATGAGAGTGGAAAAAATATTGTTGAGTTGTGATTTTTTTTTCAATTCACTGACGGTTAATAATAATTATATAATTAGTTCTGTATTTCATGATTTGAATTTACAATAGAAGGAATGAACAGGGCATAGAGCGTAAAATATTCAATTGAAGTTAGTGGAAGAAAATATACTTTCTTAGAAATATTTGAAAATTTGATTGGAAAAAATGAGCTTTTTTTACTTTTGTTTTCACTGTCATCAAAACTTTTCTCACAAATGGATATTTGATCCAATAAATTATGTTCTATAACTGTATTATAATCTTGAAGTTTCCGTTCTCAACGAGAATATCTTGAGCCATCTTAGCACTCTTGGTGAGAGATGCTGTGGGTAACCTCTGTTTTCAAACGTTGCGGTTTTTAGCTCTAAGCCCCTACCAACTATGCAATGAGACCTCCTACAGATCAAATGCACTGATCTTATCCCTATAGATTTTTCTCTCATCACAGAGTCCATTTCCACGTCTGGCTTGTTCTTCTGTCCCTAGCATTCTTCTTCTGCAATAGCGTTCTTCAGTTAAATTACGGACATACGCTTTCCATTCTGATTTTCACCTTATTTTTTTTGCGGCTTCCCACATCCAATCTAGTCCTGCTGTTACTTAGATGTCACTGTAACCCCGCATTGATGCACACTCTTGGAGATATAAGTGCGCCAGGTTAAAAAGCTTGCGGCCAAAATTACCCTGTTGTTCATTCAACTCTTTAAAGTAGGGGAAATGGGTTGATCTTCAATAATCTCCCTTCATAGACGCCACCTGCTTAGAAGGCCGTAGGAGGGCAAGCTAATGATTCACTTCAAAATAGGAGACCACTCAATCAAATAAATACTCAAAGTCCCAAAACAACTCATGTCCATCAACTCAAGAAAAATAGACATAATCTGAACTAATCTACTTTAATCGATAAAAAAAATAGTGAACGCAGCCTCACAAACATATATGTTTAAATTTTGGCCTCGAATTTGAGCACAGTGAATTTTGATCAATTTATACGCCAAGTTATAATAACTAGAAATCGTCACTTGCGTGAGGGTGATGTGTAGACGTGATGTGAAACTCGGTAGGGGTAGTTTCGTGCTTATCAAGGAATCAATCACCAGTAAGGGGCTCAACGGCAGTACCAGTCCAAACAGAATATACAAGGTTAACAGTAATATTTTTGCGGAATACACTTTTGGAAAAAAGTTTGTATTTTGGAACATACGTCTTCGGTCTTTCGGGCCTGCAATGAAAACTGACTCAAGAGGTGATTTGGAAAATAACGTGGTTTGTTTTAGTTAAACTCACCGTAGATTGAGGATTATGCATTTTGACTGAACTTTCTGGTGCACAAAATAAGAAACAGAAAAAGACTTAATAGTCCTGAAAAATGTTTTAAGGTTATGCTAACACGAAGTTTTTGAAGAAAGAAGACTCACCAACAGACTACTTGATAAAAATTCTTTTTGTAAAAATCCCACCTGACACAAATATGCAATCGGCATCAATAGTGTCCACTAAACTACACAGAACTTGCAGGATGATACAGGATTATTTCTTGAAATTTGCAAAATTGCAACACAGGTACGTCCTCAGGTCTCTTCTCTACCTTCTTTAGGTTTTGACGGTCAAGAGAAATGCGAGTTAACTTCCAAATGTCAGCAACATTGCTTAACGGCTGACTTGGACAAATCTACGAAAGGTACCACAAAAAAATTTAATCATTGAGATTGTCCGAAACAAATATGTAGTCCTGATAATTTTTCTTCTTGCAGATGCGAACGAATGAGGCTGGTTATAAAACATGAGGTTGTGCTCATACAAATCTACTTATCCATGACTAAAAGTGAGAAAATATAATTATGTACAGAGCTCACATTTCTGTTACTGAACACATTTTTTTCTATAGAACAGTCTGGTCCCTGGAAGGACGTTTTCCCAAAAAACCTCGATAACGCAATAAGTGTAACATATTTGAAAAATTTTAAAACAAATGATGAGACAAAGACAAGCTCTCTTCATAAACATACAATCACCTTCCTGAGTTTCCTGACGTTGTTCCGGGACACCCTTCAAAACTCAGTTTGTTAAACGCCTCCCAGTATTGATGTATTCTTCATTGTATCTCCACTCTTTGATTTCCTCTCCCAAGTACAATTTTTGACCCAGATATATGTATTCCTCCACTCTCTCCAGTTTCTAGTTTTCCACCTTGATTTTGCTTTCCTCCATAAGCATCAGTTTTGTTTCACCGATGTTCATCCTCAGTTCAATTTTTGAGAATTTTCATTCCACTCATTTATCATGTTCTAAAGTTTTTTAGGATCTTTTGCCATAAGGATTATGTCATCTGCATTACGTAGGTGGCTCAAGTATTGACCATTCACATTAAGGCTGCGTTCTGACCAATCCAGTTTTCCAAACACGTCTTTCAAAGCCAATGTGAACAGTTCGGGTGACAGACTGTCCCCCTGTTGCTGTTGCAATATATACAGGGGGTCCGCCCCGCGATATTTAAGAAAAAATCTCTAGGACCCGTCGATTTTTGATTTGAGAAAAAATAATTTTTTTGGCATTTTCACCCCATGAATTGCAAAGCCTTAGTGGCAGGGGCCCCAAAATCTCGAATGGCATGAGGGGCCGAGTGATACATTATTTTGAAGGTATTTTCATCTAGATCACAAACCTAAAGTTTAAAACTGCTGATATCTACCTAGTCATTACAGGCGCTAACTAAAGTTTTCAAAAAATGTAGATTTTGAACATTTTTCAAACCAAATAAAACCATAAACGCGGTTTGATTTGGCGACATTTGTCAACTATTTGTTGTTGCAGGTCTTTCACATATATAGGCAGGATCGCATAAATTTAGGTTTTCAAATGACGTGCTCAAATCTGGAGAAAGTGGAGGCCACTCAATAGCTCTTTTTCTTCCAATAGCCATTGTCCTGGAAAAGTTTGGTCTAAATATCGACGGAGAAAGCATAGGATAGTGGAGTTGCACACATCTTGCGATGGTTTTTTAACATTTTTTTGTAACTCTCATCAACCCCTGTAATGGCTGTGTAGATAGTAGTGGTGTGAAACTCGGGGGTTATAATCTACATGAAAAACCTTCAGCATAAGACATCACTCGACCCATCATGCCATTTGAAATTTTGGGGGTCCTTGTCACCCTCGCTGCGGCTTTGCCCTTCATGGGGTGAAACTGCCAAGAAAATGGTTCCCCCTCAAATCAAAAGTTGACGAGTTCGAGGGTTTTTTCTTAAATGTCTCAAGGCGCCCAAAATTAGCTCTGTTTCCTTTTTAAATGGCCACCGTGTATAGTAGTTGTGAATCGACTATAATACAGGGTGTTATCTAATGGTATGTCATTATTTTAAGGAGGAGTTCCTGAATAATTTTAAGTCGTAAAGGTCATATAAACTTGGGTCAAAAAAAAAATAATAAAATAAAAAAAAAATAAAAAATAAATATAAAAAAAAGTGTGTTTCTATACCATAATATCCTGTGGCAAAATTCAGTTCAATATCTCAAACCGTCTTTGGAAAATGTATTGAAAACTGAAAATAAAATAAATCTTTAACACCCTTTATCTTGAAAACCAAGCATTTCAAGACCCAAATTTATATGACCTTTTTGACTTGAAATTTTTCCAGGAACTCCCCCTTGAAATTATGACATACCATTAAGTAACACCCTGTATATCTTCCAGTTTCGCAGTGCTCTTTTTATTGTCTATAAAGGCCAGATTCAACTGAAGTGGTATGAAGAGTTTCATGTGATCTGCAGTTGAGTAACCCTTTTCTGAAACCTGTCTGTTCCGTTGACTGATACTCTCCCATTTTTTGCGTTAGACGTGTGGTGATTATGTTTATTAGTAACATAAACATGTGTGATGAAAGAGTTATGGGTCAGTTGAGTCTTATCTTTGTTTTATGGAGAAGTATATCTTTAGCATTCCTCCAGGTATACGGGATTCTACCTTGTTGGAGACTCATTCATTGAGGTTGTTATAAGTTTAATCAGTTAACCGTTCTATGCATCGGCACAAGAAGGCATATCGTTTTCTACCTGCGAACACGCAATACAGACGTGGCCCAGAAGGAACCTTCGAAGAGTATGTTTTTGGTTCAATGATTTGAGCTCAGAGATAGATAAAGACCCGTTTGGCGTATCACTACGTGGATTTGGGAATTCATCGATTGCCAATGTTAGGCTCTCACCTGTTTGAACTTGTACTAGTTAAGGATTATCAGATCAATCACCTTTGTTATCCATGATATTTATTTTCAGCTTCTCATTGTAATATTACTTTCCTTTTTTTTTATCCATGTCCTTCTTTTCATTTGCTAAGTTTCAACCAGCTTCATTAAACTATTGTCTTATTAATCGGGATTTGAATTTAGAGCTCCTCAGTGAAAAATTGCGCACCTTTTGAGAGGTAGAAAAATTTCAGTATTTTAGTATTTTGGAAGCTCAGTTGTTGCTTGAAAATCGTTTTTGTTGAAAATGACAAAAATCATCAATACTCAATCTTTGACATTTTGAAGGCGATTATCATCATTTACCATCATGAAATTTGGGAAATGTCAATTTTTAAGAGAAAGATAGACAGATAGGAGAGATAGAACATTGATGTAGCATCTCTTTCAATATAGTATTACAGTGGACAATTTGAGCTGTTTGAAATACATATAGTGGACTCTCCACGACATAGTTACAACGTTCCCGCGAGCTTCAAAATAATAACTACTCATTGGGCTCCTTGAAAACTTCAGAGATGGAAAAGGAGGGAAATGTAGCCAATTAACGTGGAAAAATATGAATGTGTTAACAGCTTGAAAAGTAGGTCGGCTAAATTAACTGTTTTTGAAGCCTTGCTAGTTGGGTGATTTCAGACGAAAAAACTTTTTTTCTGGTTGGAGATCTTTTGAATTTCACGTATGACATAATGTGCTGTGATTTGCTGGTATGAGATGTTTCACTGGTTTGTGGCAAATTATCAGTTGTTCATAATGACAAATTACATATGAAAAAAACATTTTTGACAAAGAATAAAATGAATGAGACTTATTTCAAGATTGTAGTTGCATTGTGAATATTGACTAACAGGACCATAAGAGAAGAACATATTCTATATTGTAGTTTCTACGCAGAAGTGAAAACAAAGTGCTTAGTTTTTGAATAAGTTATTGTAACTTCAGGTTTTATGCTTCAGACAAAAATATAATATGTTACTACTATGGCCGATATTCAAATGTTACCTCAAGGTCTAAATAGCTCAAAGGTTGAGATGAATTTCAAAATCGTTTGCCGTATGTAGCATTCAATTGCCTAACTCATATTAGATCCTTAGCCAAGTGAAAATCGTGGCGCAATTGAAATTCGGCCCTTCCAGCAGAATATTTCATGTTCCACAATAATGCTAAGGCCCGGTATCTTCACCTGAAGATGAACGAAATTTATCCTTAAGATAACAATCATCCTCAAGGTAACGAAAATTACGTTATTTTCAGCCTACAATACAGTTATCCATTAGATAAATAGTCTCTATCTTTCGGATTGCTTATTTGTCACACAGACCTAGGAATAACGTTTTTATCTGCGGAATAAGTTTGGGGATCATGAGCAAATGAATGGAGTTAGTGTTATTTTTTATGTTTTAAATCAGAATTCACAAGCGAATTTTTGTTTTACCACTGTTATCACCATATTTTTTTTGAATAAACACATATTGGAGGGAATGTATGCTGTATAACATCTTGCATATAGGTAGATAGCTATGTATTTTCAATTATTTGTGTCTAAATAGAACTTGACGCCAAGATCTCACTGGACAAGTTAACTTCAATAGAGTAATAACTGAAGACACAGGTCCATGGAGGTGTCATGTATAGCAGTTCTATTGATTTGAGTAAAACTAAAACTGATTCTAAGGTTTTCGATTGGAACTTTTTTGTTAATGTGAATGAGTGAACTATGTATATCTGGATAATTCTATTGATACTCAGGTGATTGAAGTATCTAGAAAAACTGAAAATCTGCGCAAATATCAGATATAGTTTCATATCATCTCCTGATAACACATGTTTACATTCAAAAACATGATGCTTTTATCAACTGGGAAAAATCTGTTAAAATGTTACATAACACCTTTATCCATTTTAATTGGTAACAAATTATTGACTACTTATAACACCTTCATCCTCTTTCATCTTCATATCAGAAAAACTAAGCGATATTTGGGTGTATTTGACTTATCACATGAAAATATAGCTTATTTAAAGTATATTGAACGTAAAAACCAATTTTCAAAAAAATGTTAAATGTGAAATGACACCTTCATACACTCGTGTCTTCAATTATTATTATCATTATTTTATTATTAGGTATATTATGTAAGTAGTATTTTTATTGATTTTTTTAGAAAAGAGAATGATTTGGAGTTGGGAGAACTGGATTTATTCAATGATCCAGATGCGGAACTGATAGATTTTGTTGATTAAATAAATATCAATCTATAAGAGAATATCCTGAATAACACTTGAACTTGAACTTGAAGCTTAAAGATGGCTTGAAGCTTGAAGTATTAAAGCCAACTGAATCAACAATATACTGATCATAATCCATAAAAAATAATAATAATCCTGGTTTACATTGAATTTCACTTCGAAGTGGAACTGTAAAATTTCCGCTTGCCAAATGGGAATCAAATGATACCATCCTCATTGAATTGGCGTAAGATTGATCTAGAGCACAAATTCAATGTGGATGGTATCATATGATTTCCGTGCCAAGCGGGAATTTGACAGTTCCACTTCGAAGTTCAATGTAAACCTTACATAAATCATACATCGGATTGTCAACGTCAGCAGTGTCAACTGTCACCCGCGTCACCTGCCAAGACAAACGGATAATGGCATACCAGATTTCTCCCGTCTTTCTTTGAATAACACGACTGCATATTGCTCTATCTCACTCTTTGATATTATGATGTTGGCAACATTGAATTTGGGCTGTATCAAAAGGATTGCCTATCGTTTAGTTATCTGACAGTTAAAATGTCGGGAAAATACAATCATGGAATATCTGGAAGATACGGGTATCGGATAAAATTAACCATGAGATGGTTATCTGTTAGATATGTCTTATTTATCCCGACATGAAGATACCGGGCCTAAGTATGCTGTACCCCAAGGTGACATCGAATCATCAGCGCTTGGTCGATCAGACTTTGAGGTATCACGCTTGAAAATAAAAATTCCATTTTAGTTGACAAAAATCAAAATATATTGCTTGTTAATTTTGTTAAAAAATGTTTTTTTTTCAGCATACATTCAAGCAGGACTTTTTCTCGTTGCATTATTACCTATGACTCGCTCACTGATAAATGGTCTATAGACTATTTGCTTTCAGGATAAACGCTACGTAAATAATGGTGATCACGTTATTAGCGCGAGGGTAACCGCTTTGGGGTTATTTGGTCGTAAAATGCAAGAGAGTGCTCGAAGGAATAGACTATAATTTTATCAAAGGTCATTAGAAAAAGCCACAGAGGGTGTCCCAACATTAAGGCAATATGTGAATTAAATAGAACACCCAGTTTTCAGCCTCCTGAACGTTATTTTTGTCTATTGAATCATAGTAAAGTAGGTTCATGGGATACGATCATCTGGTAACTCCACTTACAATTGAAAATGAGCAAGAACATACGGGAGAATTCATACGTTAGAATGGTGATACATCAGAAAATTGAATAGGTACGGTATCACGAAGTTGTGGTGTCCGGTATTGCATCCAATGGTTACCTAGAGTCCTTAAAAAATAAAAAAAACTTTGCTCACACAAAAGTGTGAATCAGTGATTACCGTGCCTCTTTATTTCACCATTTATCTGGGATTGAATTTTTGAAGTGAGATTTGTCAAAGCGCGCTGAGCACTTTATTTTGTGGTTATTGAATAAGACTGAGCCGTGACGCTTGGTTATGTATCGTTACTTTGCGTAAAGTTGGCTCGAGTCATGAAAGTCATGACCGCATTCCGGATCACAAAAACATTTTTGAAGACACGAAAAAATATTGTTCATCATAAATCACTATACAAATATAAATAGTAAACATGTATCAGAAAATGCAACCATCAAGAAGAACAAAGTCAAAAAAACATGACACATGACATGACATACGACAATCATGGCTGAAAGGATCAAAGCCTTGATCCCCAACAATCGACAATAATGACATCAAAATTAAGTAGAATGACTTTTCAAATTACAAGAGTCAAGTCAAGATATTTATGGACGAGGCGATGAAGTAGCCGAGTCCGGAATTTCCAGACGAGTAGCTTGATGACATTTAGAAGCTGTGTATCGTACATTGTTTTGTTTTATACTATGGCAGTTTCTCGATCGGTTCAAGAGAAAAGTGCTCTCATATTGTCAAAGTACACATCAAGAGGGCGGTGGTACCAGTCCGTCTCATAGCCTTACCATGAGATAGCGTCAGGCAAACCATTCCACTACTCAGGTAATAAACATAGGTTTAGGTTACTCAAGTTACCAATATTTTTTGTCAAGTTATGGATAAAAACCATGAGATAGCGCAAGCCAAACCATTCTACCAATACAATTTCACAGTCTTCGATGATGCAAAGTGTCATTTAGCGGAGTAGTGGAGGACATTTTCATTACAGTCTCTGATGATGTAAAATGTGATTAGGCGGACTGGTAACCAGTCCGGTAAATGATGATTGGATTTCGTGTTAATAATCTCGCCCTGGTGAAGTTTTCACTCCTGTCGTGTGGTCATAAGCACAAGAGAGTTTTTTTTTTCAAATTCTGTTGCTTCTTTGATCGGTGGCAGCGGCCACTTTTATTTTTGTTATTTCTAACAAACGTTAAACGTAAACAAGGTCAAAGGTAGTGATGAGTTGCCGTGAGGCATTTTCCTGAATCAGGATCAAGAAATGGAAACACATCGCCAGAGCGACAGGTCGAGCAATCAAAACGACTGCAATGCGTCGAGAGCTCTGAGGTCAAACTTGGATATGAAAAAATCAGGGGAATTACTTAAGCAGAGCAAATCCTCTGTGAGCACCCTTGTGGAAGTAATCACAGGTCACTGTGAAGTCGGAACCATGTTCCAAAAATGGGGCCTAGGGACTGATGATCTCTGCAAGGACTGCATCGGGATGGATGAGACGAAAGAACATCTACTGTGCCACTGCCCAGCTCTGGAGGAAGGACGCCTCAGGAATATAGGACAATACTTACTTCAGAATTGCAGGAAGCGACATCGTGCTTATTTTGAACTTCGTAAAAACCATGGGATGGTTTAGAACGATGAAGAGAAAGGCTGCAGGTTGAACCGAGGGGACACCTCTTCAAACAAGGGAACACAATGGGCCCTTTGGCCTCCGGGTGAAAGCAATGCGAAGCAGAAAACTGTGGGGCGGAGCATACCCTCCACAACCTAACCTCACTCAACCTAACAAACGCGATAACCTATAAACGTTTTTAAAATTAGGATTTAGCATTCTTCAACTCTTATCTCTATTTTCATGTCCAATCATTTCGATATTTCGGGGTGTCGATACCGATATTGAAATTGAAACGAAAAAAAAACAAGAATGCATGATAAAAACTCTGCGGTTTGGTCGGAAAACACGTAAAAATAACTGAAATTCTGTCAGCTTTTAAAATATGAATTCAGTCCAAGCTCTTTTATGCTAGAAACCTTATTTTGATTCTTTTTCTTTTCAAAATTTCACCTGTGGTAAATAGTCGTACCATTTGCAGAAACAGATACTTCTCCACTCCACTTTGCTGCTGATAAAATTGAATTCATGTGTCGTGAAACAAGAATATTTCTACTTACAAATAGTCCAGTAACCATATACATCAGACCTTGCGTTAGATCAGGTGATTCTGATTTTTTGCTCACTTGTTTATGTTGACCCAATGAATAATAAAGTTTTCGACCTCGAGCGCCGAACGCAACATTGTCAAATTTTAAAAAAATCCACAAATTTCTACCTTTTATCCAGTTTTTGGCAATTTCAACCCAGAAGTACTGTGATTTCGACTATAACTATAAAACACTTTTTTAAAGTAGACTGAATCTGCTACACTTTGAGATCAGAATGGTCTCTGTAGACCTAATAGTCTACAAGATACAGATTTAAACAATCGAGTGTTATTTTTCCACACTTGGAAATGTTAACATATTGGAACAACATCATATTATCATGGTGCCTACCTGGAAGGTGTCTCAAGGCTAGTACCATACACATTTATTGTTCTGTGGGAATTTCGACCCTCTAGACCCATTTTCTTTGGTAAATTCACGTCTTGGTGATTTCGAAAGAAAAGAAGAATTATGCATAATTGTTTTAATCCCAATGATAAAAGTAAATTGGATACATGTTTGATATCAACTGAAAGTAGATTTTGCCCTCTTTGAAGAACTCGATTAAGTCTTGTCGGTCTCTTCACTCAAACCATATCTGCAGTAGCAGAGCTCAACTTAGCTCTCAGATGTTTAAAACGAAAGAGTTAAAATGGCCGCAGACTCTTTCCAGGTAGATTAATGTTGTTTTGTTACCGCAGAAAATAGGTTCAGATAGTGGGTTATTTAAACATTTTCAAGTTTGAAAATATAACGCTATGTTTAGGAGAGCTGTATCTCAAAAATTATTGGGTCTACAAAGACGGTTCTGATCTTAAATTATAGCAAATTTAGTCTACTTTGAGGAAGTGTATCATAGTTTTAGTCAAAAACTTAGTCGTTCAGGGATAAAATTGACAAAAACTGGATAAAAGGTAAAAATCTTTTTTGAAATTTACAATGTTGCGTTCGGCGCTCGAGGTCAAAAACTTGGATTATTTATTTGGCCAACATCATAAATGAGTCAGCAAAAAATCAGATGCACCGTATCTAACACAAGGTACCTCCCTTTAAAGACGACATGGTTACTGGATTAAAAAGCACATCACGATATTTCCAATCCACTTTCTCCAAGTTGGTACTATAACATTAAAAGTTGTTTGCCACTGGATTTTATCACTATACAGAGTGATATTTCAGGATATATCCAAGTGTATGCATGTCTATGCATTTCCGTATCCATGTTTATATGAACACTTTTTTTTAAATCTCCCAAAGAATCATTTTTTGACAACATGGGAATTTTCGGTTATAAATATTGAATATGTAGTTTTCTCTGAAATTCCTAAAAATAGCTATTAAGAGATGAAATTACTGAAGACTGTTCTCAACATCAATGAAAAATATAAAAATTATTGTCCATCTAGATAAGATTTTGATTCAAATATTATTTTTCCTTCTCATAATTGACAACAGAGAAGCAAATTTATTCTGTATATGTTTCTGATCCGCCTACTTTTATAGACCCTTGAGAAAAAAGCCATCCGCGACAAATGTTGGGGAGAATATAATTGCGATATTTGGTATGATATATTTTATTTAAAGAAGTTCCTATGGAAATAAGTGGATTGGAGAAAAATAAGTTTCACTCTATGTGAAATGGAAAATTCCAGTTGTATCCCTTGATAAGGTTCAGGAAAAGAATTTTTCTAATTAGAAGGATCAGGTTATTCCAAACACCTCACTGAATTCACTTTGAGTTAAATTGTTTTTTCGTCAATATAGCCCAGATTAGCTAAAAGATTCTTACTGACAAGTCCTGAGGAATTTAATCGAGGGTGAGCAAAGGAAAATTCATTTTGAAATCCAGTAAATCAAGTCAGATAATTTCACGAAAAATCGAAAAGTATGAATTTTTCCGTTGAAATTAATTCTGCTCTGGTTTGAGCTTTAGTTGATTTATCTCCTTCTATGTTTGATGTCTCATTATAGAATAGGCGAGGTTGTGCTCGTCTTCCGTTTTTTTTAGAGAACCAGTCTGCTTCTTCAAATTCAAAGCTTTCACTAAATTTCAGTGTGAATTGGTTTATCTCTTCCAAATCTTATTCATCTTATTTTCCTCCAGGCAATGCTCCTTTTTTGATTGTCATTGCGAATAACGGAAGATATTTCTTTTGAGTGACAAAATAAAAAATAATCTGCCATTATCATTTGCGTTTCAGAAAACGTCTGCGAGATTATTTGAAGGCATTCTTTCATTTAGTGAATAGGATCGTATGAGTGGCGTCCGCACATTAAAAGGTGCATATACATTTTCGAAAATCTCGTACAAGCTGATAACGTGTTCAGCAGATTGGAAAGGGTAGAGAGCGTTTAAACAGACTGGCGTTTTTAAGCGGGCTTACTACCGGGTAGCCAAGATATCAAACGTATTTGACATTTTTGCCATATTCATGGCTGTTTCTGCTTTTATAAGGATCATGAACCCAATCATTCTGGTCTTTCGTGAAAGTTCTGAATTTCGAAGCCGAATCCTCATACCAAAAAAAAGGACGACACTTCAACACATTTGCACATAAATGCGTAGTCTACCTACTATATGCATAGTGTCCGGCATGCATTCGGCGCAGATTAATGGAGAGAGAACTCTTTCAAACCAGGTTTGTGTGTAGCCGCACTTATATCTGCGCTAACGTTTCAGCTACCATCACCGCCGCTACCAGCAATATGTGTGGCCGCAAACTAAGGCTTGTGTTTCTCAATATTAGGAGTCTTCTTCGCAACTCATAAAAAAATTTCACGGTTGATGGATTGAATGCCTGAACCTACATACACTAAATCATCACATTTTCATCCTTGTTTCGCATCAATCACTGTTGACTCAGGTAGTGCTTGTTAGTTTATCCGTGGTGATTCCATGTTCATCAAAATTTGTTCTTTATTGAACATGAAATCACCGCGAATAAACTAACAAGCTCTGTCACAATATTTCGAGGATAGAATGTATTTTTGTTTAGAGTTTAACCGCACAAACTTGTTGCAAAGACCATTATAGTAGGTATATCACCTTTGAAATGTACGGACAATTTTAATGTCCATAACCTTGGTCATGATGATGCTCACTTATTGAATGTTCAGGGTAGTCAGATATGAATGCAAAGTGCAACTATTCGTCGTGATGAATTGCGTTCAAAAATGTGATCACCAAAGTGTGAAGAATGTTTTGAATTTTCCATATGGTCACAAGAGGGCGTGTAGTGAGATGTTACATAAATAAGCTGTTGTTAACCATATTTCGATATTTCAACTTTCTTTTTTTGATTATTTTTATCCAGCTTTCATTTTTGAAAAACCACAAAATTATGAAGCTTTGTCATTGAATTCGAATGAATCAATAATAAAGGAACATAATTTCGAGATGAGGTCTGCACAAGCCCGTTTGGGTATCATCTCACTACATTTTTATACAAAAAAAGTCACATCATTGCAATTTTTTGGAGTTATGCAATTTTCTGTTAAAATATCAAAAAACGCACTCTAGCGGCAGCAATAAGAACTAGACATATCACAGGTGGGGTGGGTTTGATGAAGCAGCAAATGCTTTTTCTAACGGGAACAAATTTGTCAAAATCTGTCCAGTCGTTAAGGAGTTACAGATCCTTATTTGGAGGATCATTTATTTTCTCACCAATTTATTCCATAAAATGTTGAACAAAAAGTACCCAGATAAAGCTTATATTCGGAAAGCATATAAGTATTTTTTTGATACATTAACCTTTGGTAATTTTATTGACCATATTCTTTTGACCATTTCAGTAAAACATTTTTCACCGCAAGTCTTGATGACGGAAAATTTTGGAGATTGCAGGTTTTTTCGATCATAAGGATTATCATACCACACTCAACAATACATACGATGAAAAGTTCTACTATTAACAATAACTCACCTCTAAATCGGTTTAATCTCACTAAAACTATCCTTTGCCAGCAGTGCACTCATTCCAACGTTGTTTTCATGATTGATTCAATTAAAAAAAATGTATTGATCTAGTGATCTCGTTGGCCAGTTTATAGGACCGTTGTGGCCAATCCAACATTCACAAAAAATTGTGGAAATTTGAAAGTCTGTCTGTCTTCAAAACGAAAAGTTTCCAGATATTCAATGAAATTAATTTGATTTTCATCATTTACTCTGTATCCTGTATGTTGCAACCTAATGATAGTATTGCTATACGTTGAATGAATCTTGTCTACTCAGGAAGGTATCCGTACTTTTTCGAAAGAGAAAAAAAAAGATGAATCATATTTTTTTAGTTCCATAACGGCTGCAGTCCAGCATTCTTTGGACATCTTATTTTTGATGTCATGTGCAAAGGTTTTCAGGCATAGCACTATTTTTTTCACAGTATATAAATGCATCGTACATCCAGTAACAGATAACACGATTTTCAGAATGCAGTCCATCAGAATGAATGTTTATTGAACTTTGAGCATTTGGTTAAAAAGGGAAAATAAAAGTCTATTTACGAGAAGCTTATTGATTATTTTCTGCCACTCCATAACTAGTATATAAAATGTTGTCAGAGGTTGTTTTCGATCTTCATCACTGCAATTTGTCAGTGAGATTGATTATTCTCAACCTGGATAGAGTCCAACTGACGCTTTGGTATCAATGTATAAACATGATGATGATGTGAATTTGGATAAAGCAGTTTTTTTTTCTGTAAAAAAATTACTCTGGGAATAGACAAAAGTTTCGAGCCTCAATTCCCAATTATCGACATTCTTATTTCTACTGTGTAAGTAGAAGGACTCATATATTCTTTTATCATGATCCTAGTATACACCCTTTATATTCACCATACTTTTGTTGATCATCGCATCATGAGGAATAACTAGAAAAATGTGTAATAAATAAATGAACTGACGTGAGTAGATTACTCTAATCTGGAACAATAATTGATAGTCATAGATTGAATCACAAAAAAGCCCAACCGTCCTATCCACACGTGAACTTCAAATCTCACGTGATTATCAAAACAGAGGCACCTTCCCCTATAGAGCGCAAGCCTCCAATAGAAATTTTGTCGGACCAGCTACGTTCAGTCAGAATCGAGTTGTCACCAAAATACGTGTGGGAAAGTTGCGGCGCGATCGACGCAAACGCGTCCCCCAGTTTTATATTCCCGGTTCGCCCCCTGCTGTCCCCGAGCAACAGTTAGTTTGTTAAACCACGTGACAAAATGGGACATTGTCTCACAAACACGATGACTTTGATCTTTATGCTTCTCATTTCCCTTGTAAAAGTGTCTCAAGTTCAAGGTTATTCGTGGCCGAGTGAAGAAACGACAACTTCTAGGTCAAACTACGGACACAGGAGTGACCCTTTAGTGGTTCAAACGACAACCGGTATGATACGGGGTTATTCAAAAAACGTATTGGGTCGTAATGTACATGTTTTCACTGGAATTCCATTCGCAAAGGCACCGGTTGAACAGCTGCGATTTCGGAGACCTGTGCCGATGGAGCCCTGGCATGGAGTTTTGGACGCCACAAAGCAACCAAATTCATGTTTCCAAGAACGATATGAATATTTTCCTGGCTTCGAAGGTGAAGAAATGTGGAACCCCAATACTAACGTATCGGAAGACTGTTTGTATTTGAACATATGGGTGCCTCAGCGCCTGCGCCTTAGACATCACCTTGATAAGACTACAGGGGAGAAACCCAAAGTGCCTATACTAATCTGGATATATGGTGGCGGCTATATGAGTGGCACATCTACTCTTGATATTTACGACGCAGACATTATAGCCGCCACAAATGATGTTGTTGTTGCGTCCATGCAGTACCGTGTTGGATCATTTGGCTTCCTATACCTTAACAGATATTTCCCTGAAGGAAGTGAAGAGATTCCGGGTAATATGGGTTTATGGGACCAAGCTTTGGCTATACGCTGGATAAAGGATAATGCACACGTATTTGGAGGAGAACCCGATTTGATAACCCTATTTGGAGAATCAGCAGGGGGTGGCTCTGTGAGTATTCTTCTGTTAAGTCCAGTGACACGAGGCCTAGCTAGAAGAGGAATTCTTCAATCTGGGACGATCAATACACCTTGGAGCTACATGTCCGGTGAACAAGCAGAACAGATCGGTCGTGCACTTATTCAAGATTGCGGGTGTAACGCGAGTAAACTGGAGATAGATCCTTACGAGGTTTTGGACTGTATGAGAGCTGTGGATACGAAGACAATATCGTTGCAACAATGGAATTCTTACGGGGGAATTTTGGGCTTTCCGTCCATGCCTACTATTGAAGGTATATTTTTGCCAGAACATCCCAAAGATATGATTAGAGATGGAATATTTGATGATATCGAAATGGTTTTGGGAAGTAACCATGACGAAGGTCAGTTCTAGTTCATACTTGCTATTCTTATAGTGAAAACAGACAATTATTTTCGAAAATATATCTAATTCATAATAATTCAGGTTTCCGTATGTAATTGCGAAAACTGAAACCGTGTAATACATTCAACAGAAGCACTCGGACCCGGCGCAACTGAGTTATTCGAGGCGTTAAAATGATATAATATAGTGCTTCGAAGATAAATGTGCCGTTTATAAACTTCTAATTCCATTAATGTATTTATGTATTCTCGTGAATGAGCTCTATCGTTTAAAATATATGAGGTCTGGTTTTCATTTCTATGCTAGAATATAAGATGCTCTTAGCATTACTTCTGAAGGTTTATGCAGCCCATCAGATATGTAAAAGTGGTTTTTAAATAATAATAATTGCATTCGTGTAGTGAATTATGGATATCGTGATATTGCAGTGAGAGCATAAGTACAATATTTTGTTGAAGTGATTTGATTAAAACATCATATTCAATTCAAATAAGTATCATGAAGCTCAAACAATACAATTCCAATCTTAGCATAATCAAATCGATAGTATCAAGTTAGGACTACACAAACAGATAAAACATGTATATTTTTTAATAATGACATGGGTACCGAACTGAAAAGTGAATATCGAAAAGTGATCCTACAAACTATTTAATTGTCTGTTCTTCCATAATTGACCATGTATTTGTTACAGCTTCAAAATACCTTCCACATTTCTTCTGGATGTTAGAAAAATGTGATCATCGATAGCTTTGATATATTGGGATCGTGCAAAGAGACAGATATTTGTTGATACATTTCTTTCAAGCTCTAAAGCTCAGAAGCGGATATTGCTATTTACATCAAAAACCGTTTTCTGCTCTGAGCTGTTGCGAAAGTTAGTAGCAGTAGTATGACGACACTGATATATTAACTTCTTTTAGGCTCTGTGTATACAGAGTGTCCGGAAAGTCAACGATAATACTGGAAGGGGTGATAGACCAACTCATAAGCTTCCAGAAAAACATAATATTTCATTTTTATCTCTTTTTTTAGTGTACCCCACCTTTTTCCTTGCAATAACATGCCAGAAAATGTTCACGTCCTTATTAAAAAAGAAAATAAAAATAAATTATTTCTCTGTGAAATAAAATTTCTTATTGAATATTTTGAACTTTCAGTGGCAATATCTCGAAAACCATAGAGTATTTACTAAGGTCATATTATGTTTTTCTGGATGCTCATGAGTTGGTCCATCACTCCTTCCAGGTTTATCTCTGACTTGTCGGACACCCTGCATATTGAACACAGACAAAGCTATCCTTTTTTTAATCAAGTTTTTGATTGTTTAATGATTATTGCCAATCACTTGTGACCACGTTTTTCCCCATATTTCTGAACTGCTACATAGTCCGGCAGCGTAAAGACAGAACAAACCATAGTACAAGGTGGGCAGCTAAGAATGCTGGGTACTGTATCTGGGAAACTATTCATCGTGGAGACTCACGGTGAAAAAAGTTATTACTAAAACGGCCAAGAGAAAAACCTGGAAAATATTTTCAAGTTTCCAACCTTGAATCAAAAAAAGTGACGTTTCTGTAAATTCCTTGAGGACTCAAGGGTTAAAACGTAACGTGTTCATAATAACAAAAATACAGGGTACATAGAAAAAAGTACATTGCATAGTGCCACCAATGGAGGACACTAAAATAAGAAAAAAGTTTCTATGAACATGGGTCCGAAAGATTTTCATGTCGGTTGAAAGATACGGGGTGTCAAAGTTTTTTTTTGAATATCTTTAGCCAGAGACGCAAGAAATGGATGAAATGTGGCATACAGTTTTTTTTATCATGCTAAATTCAAATATGATCTTATTTTTGTGATTACTGATAGAGGGCGCTACATGCAGGGTTCCATCTCTATTGTTTTTTTTAAGTGTCCTCTATTGTGTGGTACCATGCAATGTACTTTTTTCTATGTCACCCTGTATATGAGAATTAATTCCTGATAGTACAGGAGTGAATGTCCCATTTTTATCGACATGATAGAACATAAACAATAATTCCACATTTTATGTTGTACTACATACAGAGATGTGAAGAAGTGAGATGGGCTGTAGTGGAGTATGTGTTGTCAACGTGGAATAAAGATTTGAAACCAAAAAGGACGATTGGATACAGTTGTTATTGCAACAGGGCCAAGTTGTTAAAAATGGTAGATAGCATCCAGACATCATAATGGACCCACATGGGCAGATTGAAAATGACGCTATCCCAAGTAACACAAGGTTTTGATTTTTTTTTAAATTCCGCCTTTCCTTGATGAGAAAAGATGCAATGTCTGCACTAACACAGGAAGAAGATTGGACAGACCTCAAGCTTGGGAATATTTCTCAAAAATCAACTCGTCACGGACTCTACTGTAGCCAGTCATAAATCATCAAGTTGCATAGAAAATATTAACATCTCGAAAATTGTCCAGACAGAAATTGAAGAAACTCTGGAGATTCTTTGATATGAGATATCTCATAGAACGGTCAAAAATCACATTTTTTTGTTTTCTTCTGCTATTTTCTCGAAAACCTTTATTTTGTGGATAACTTTCTCATTGAAAATAAGACTACATACAATGTTGGGTAATTTTTTTTTTGCTTAGTTCAACAGTTTTTCTCAATCGTTTGTTGAAAATTGGCATTCGTCTGTTACCGTTGAAGCCCACTTTTTTTCAATTTGAAACTCTAATCGACACACCCACTGTGAAAAGCACGTCTAGCTAATTTTCATCGGATCACCGTTCATGGTTGATGCCTCCAGGCTTATAGCTTCCAAATGGAGAAAGAAGACGAAACAACCAATTTTCTAGTTCCATATTCTTCATACAAGACCATTGCTCGACCCCAACAACTGGTGAAATGAATGATCTGGATCATACTGCTGCTATATTACTATGGTCTTCTTCTTCCTCATATTATGAAGCCTATGTTTTTTTTAGTAGGAACCAAAGTGTACGTAGGGTTCCAAAAACTTTTCGGAAGGCGGGTACTCCTCTGTCAAACAATAAGTGCAGCAGTTGCCTCAACAAAAGAAAGGATTCCGGTTTCTTCTTATTTATTTTCAACGCCTGCCTGTACCAAGCATCGTTCAATATTATATACTTTGTGTTTTTGAAGCACAGTTCCAGCTTTTCGCCAGTATGTCGCTTTCATATTATTTTGATAGAAGGGCTTTTTCACTGATTGAAGATAGTCATCCTTGATTTGGTATATCAACTCGTCGAGCAAAAAATGGAACTGTTCATCACAACTCTCAAGATAAGTGTGGATTTCCTTCATTGCTGCTTCAGTATAGTCCGTATTTTGACTTGCTTCCTGTCCAGTTCGCCCTTCTCTATATTAGCGGCGATTATTCTCTCATTTCTTTAGTTTTCACGACAGCGCTTATGAACCACAAAAATGCAGATTTTTCATTCAAGTGAACATGCTCATCATCCTTCGTCTTGTCGCTTAACTCAATAACCGTTTCTAAACCTTTTTCCCATACCGTTCTCACTTTATCTACATCATTATCTATCAGTTACGATACTTCATCATAAATAAAACCTATCAGCATCAGTGGGTTTGAGTTCGTCTGTGAAGGATTTGAATGGGAGAGGAACTCTTTTGAAGCAGACAGGACAGTACAGTTATGGAGTACATAATTCAAATTAGCTAGGAAAAAAGACGGAATTATATTTGTTTAAAATTCAAACTGTTACTCTTTTTTTCATACTGGGCTCAAGAATATAACTTAAAGTCATTCAGTACCCTTGTATTTATCTTCAATCTAGGGTCAATTTATGAAGAGTGATTCATTAAGATCTCTGGTCTTAAATTGTTAATAGAACACATAAAATGGAATTGGATGGCGGAATCTTTATCACGACCTGGAAAAACAATCTTTGAGAATAATGATAAATCTTTTGTCAGGGTTTGGCATCTTTATATGAACATATAGTCCGCGTTCATGTTGTTTTGAATCATTCACAATGATTCGTGGTCTCTCAAAATATTAAACAAAACCAACGCCAAACATCGACAAGCAGAACAGTGTATTGTTCTCATCCATTATGCGCATTGATCACTGATAGCTGAACCATACTAGTTATATCAATCAACATTCAGTTATTCATGAATACAACACTGTACCAAAAACTATGCAGCTGAACATTTTAAAACAACCGTTCTGGATATCCTGCAACGTACAAGCTTCATACACAATTTAGGTCAGTAAATAGCTATATGCTCAATAATAAATGAATCAAGCCTATAAATCGTTCAGTTACAAGAAAAGTGTCAGGGAGGTAGCACGAATATTGCTTCGCATCTTTTACGTTTGACCTCAATGGTTATGAAAAAGTTTCTTAATCATAAAACAGGATCAAATTAAAAATCCTCTTTGGAAAAAATGGTAAATTTGGGGCTATGTAATATTCTCTGTGGTGTAACTAGGACGACTGATGAAGGAACCAATATAATATGTACATTTTCTAACTGCACAAAATGATTATCTACAACAAGATTTTTGCTTTTGTGTAATTCAGAGATACTATCTTCGTTAGAAATAAGCTGCAGCTCCAATTATAAGATCGTCATTTTCAATTCAAGCCAGTGAAGATCATTATTTAGGCACTAGAATAAAAAAAGTTGGAGAAACAATTGACTTTGAGAGAATCCTCCTTCAGATGAATAAATCAGATTCCAGGCTAATTCAGGATCATGAAGCATTAATCATTAAGTGTTGACTTAAGAAAAATGTGTTTGATCGTAAACACTTTGCTACCTGATGATCATATTATTATGATAAACACAATTGATCACATTTTATTTTAAAACTTGCTACTCGAGGTTTTTTAAAATCGGAATATGAACTTTGAAAAGCCAATATTCTAGTGAACATTTTTCAAGAGTCAGAACTAGTTTTTGTTAAGGCGATTGTGAAGGCGCGAACTAAACTATCTCCGCACTTTCTGAAACATTTTTTTAAATATTTAATTTGCAAATTCAACTAAACTTTTGTTCGGATCCAACTATTTACTAGCATTAAAAATAAAAACTATTATTGATCACATTCTCTGTTTTTCTCCTCCCTTCTTCTTCATCCATATCATCACTTTTCTTTTTTTTTATGAAGATTTTATTTCTAAAAATGGTTTTTTTTTTACGTTCTCAATCGCTATAAGGAAAACCATTATTTTTTTGCAACTTTTCTGTTTTTTCTTTTGTATTTTTTTTCTTTGTGAGTACGTCCACTTAAGCTATCCTCATCACTGTACCAATAGGAAGAATTATCTCATTTCAAAGATGGCTTGGGAGAAAGATTTGAGTTATCTGAATTTCGGTTTTCCATGTTTTGTTTTAAGATGGCATAGGTGGAAGTTATGATGTGTATGGCATATATGGTTTTTTTTCAAATGTGGTTTTTGAGAACAAAGGCATTTTATAAGTGTTTTTGTAAACGTGAGTTTTTTTGTATGTATATCGGAGTTGCGAATCAAGGCGTTTTGTCAATTATTTTCAGGATCTTGTTTTGTACAAGTTGAAAAAATTGTGGGTTGATCAAATGAAGTGATCCTGGTGCGTAAGTAAATCTAGGTCTTGTTCGTATATTGAGGGTTTGCCTCTGACATTCATTTTGATTTTGTTGTTTGATTGGATTAAAAAGATCAGTAGCAACCGTAAGCTTCTTTGATCTTAGCATCCATGTTGTTCAAGGCGAGGCCATGCACTTCTTTTCCCCATTTGTAGTGCAGCCAGTGGCTTCATTGTGCTGCTTTAACCTTGCCGGTTTTAATGGTTTTTGATTGAACTGTCCACTATATATATATTTTTTTAAGGGGTGTTGCACCAAAAATATTGTTCCTTCTGCAAACAAGACATTCACGGTTGATGATGATATGTGAGGCAGCTTTGTCCTTTTCACCACATAGCCCTTGCAGCTTGTGTGACCATGATGGGTACTGACTCTATGCATATGTTTTCTAAGGTCGCAGTCAGAAGCCCTATCGCATGTCTTATCTGAGTACGAGTAAGCCACAGTACTTCGTCAGTGAGTGTTTTCCACAGAATGCCAAATGTATCCTTAGAGTGTCTTAGACCCGGTGTTGCATGCCAGTACCTGGGATGTTGTTCACACGACCATTCCAGTACTATCACTTCGATAGTCTTTGTGGACACTCCTATCAAGGGTGGAGCTCTTCTGATCTGTATAGCTGTGCTGGTTCTCACCAGCTCATCAGCTATGATGTTCCCTGAGTCTTTGAGGCCTCCGTGTACCAAGTCAAACCTGTATTTATAAAAGGAGGTACTTCTTCCTGTCAAAATGAAGGGCTACATTATCACTTCATATGACTTCCGGAATCTTCACATCCTGAAACCAAAGGCCCAAGCCGATGTGCGAAAGAATATGTTTTTTCCTGCAGATTCCTCCAAAGACGCCTTGGGGAGAGAGAGAGGAAGATACCAGCTCCAAACCTTGTCTACCCTATATTATATCTTGCGCTGAGTGTTTTTCAGATAGTGCCAATGTCAAATTGACAGTGTCTCTCGTGGAGGTAACTTTTGATTAGTAATATAGTTAACCAGCAGGAAAGCCCGGGAGAGCTATTTTTACAAGAGCATCTCATGCCAGTCCCTGTCAAAGACATTTTTAATATAAAAAGACTCTAGTCCAGAAGATTATCGAGATTGGATCACTCTCGTGAGGTTCTCGACGAGCCTGGAAATCTGGAGGTCAGTATTATAGTACTCCAAAGAGTCAAACTGCTGGCTAGATATGATATCAACTAAATTGTTTTGTAGGTCAGCATAATAGCAGTGCAGTAAGTCTACAGTGTGTCTAGAATAAAATGATGTACTTGGGAATATTGGAAACGGTAAGAGATACGGCGTCGCTTGAATGGAAGAAAAGTTGCGTATTTGTATGCCCAAAAATAATCTACTTTTGTTTTATTTTGAATCGATACCGTGATGTAGATACAGGGTGAAAAAGAAAATGTCCATATTCGAAAAACTACAAAATTTTGCTTATTATAAAAGCCAATATTTTCAAATTTACAGGATATGGGTAAGAGGAAATGACGATTCTAAAAACGGCATCAAAAAATGTTGTAGGCCCACGATGTTGCGTCCGGCCGAGGCCAACTTTGGTTTTTCTTATGGAGGCCATATTGAACTTCTCCATTTTCATGGTCCGTATTGAAAATAATTTCCAAAAATATGACTTCCATAAAAAAAACAGACTTGACTTTGTCTGGACGCAACATAGTAGGTCTAGAATTTTTTTGACGCCGTTTTAGAATCGTCGTATCCTCTTACCTATATCCTGGAAATTTGAAAGTGTTGGGTTTTATAACAAGCAAAATATTGTGTTTTTTTCAAAATGAACCTTTTCTTTTTTCACCCTGTATGAACATAACGAAATCGATTCAAAATGAAACAAAGGTAGAATATTTTTGAGCATACAAATACGCAACTTTTCTTCCATTCAAGCAACGTCGTATCTTTTACCGTTTCCAATATCCTCGTATAGTCCCATGTACATCATTTTATTCTGGACACACTGTATAGTCGTATGGATTCAGTAGATTGCATCTTTTTTTGGCTATCATGACAATTGAAACAGTTTTCCATAATTTAGGAAAATATTTGAGTTTGTTGCCGGAATTCATCATATTGACTACAAGACTAGACCTTCTAGGATAATATCAGGAAAGTTCTTGATAATCTTGTTGGTACAGTTTGAACAGTTCAAAGGGTGTTTCAAGAGCCAGAGATTTAGAGGTTTGATAAACCATAGAGTGCACAGAACAAAAACACTTCCGATATAAAAGTTGAGGGTCTTTGAAAAATCTAACAAACTAGAACAATATAGGGTGCTCCAAGAAGTTAAATCAAATATCTTGACTCATTATCTTTGTCCTTGCAACAAGGTCATGTATTATGCATTGTCAAAACTCCTGGTGAAACTCCTCAGGAGAAGTCAGATAATCAGGGAATCAGCTGTCACGCCAGCAACCAACAGCAAGCGGCTCGGCAGCTACACTTCTCTTCAAGCTACGACCTTGTCGGAAGTTGTCGGAAAATCCAACTTGGCAAATACCGCTGAAAGTATGCATAACAACCCCGATAAGTTGAGCATTGTTGAAAAGAAAGAGAATAAAACGTTGATGATCTTACCTTTCGATTGGAAAGACAGTGAATTTTCTCAGTTACGGTATCACCAAAACAGGTTATCCCTTCATTCGATTTGATGATACCCCAAAAATCCAAAAACGTGCCTCTGCACCAGAAAAAAAGGTCTACGCCAGCATTTGTGTATCATTCAACAACTTTCCAAACGACAATCCCAGTCAAGGAAGGGTTTGATAATATTGATTAGAGACACGTGATTGTCCAATGTGGTGGCATGGAAGCAAGAGAAACTCCATTTCTAAAATTTCTAATAAAAACTGTTCATGATGCAAGGTATGACGTCATGATGAATAGTAATACAGCCGCAAATATAAAACAAAGTGATCAAACGCAACCGCACAATCCGAAAACGTTGTACAGAACTAAGTCCTGGTCCATCCATACAAACAAATCTCAATGTCCGGCGGAGTAATTGGTCAGCTGGTCATCATAACCTACAACCGAAACATAATTGTTTTGGAATTTTCGTTGATCTGACTAATTGAAAAATTTGCCAGAACCCGTGGAAAAATGTCTGGAATCCTATAAAAAATGACTGGAATCCCATTATACTCAGGTCAGTACTGCAATGAAATAGTACCACAAATCCGACTGAAGGCGAAAAACGAAAGTGTATTTGTTTTACCCCAAATCATAATTCGGAAAACTCATCATTCCAGAAATAAACAATTCGGAACAACCCTCCAAATTCCATGACAAGAGAAAAACCATTACTGAATCGAGAAAAAACAATTTTATTATTTTACTTATTAAAAATGAATTGTGACATGTGACATTAGGACTCAGGAAATCCATATCTTTTTGGGACACTGAATTGCAAATGATCTAATTTGATGAATATCTTCAAGTCCTACAACTCTAATATCAGAAGTTTTTTGTTTTGTGCACAATTAACTGACTGTTCCGGCTTTGCTGGCACATGCGTACCTTAGAGAAATATTCAATAACGATATTGCAAACATGTGGCAGTATTTTGTTGAAATAACGTCCAATGACGATTCCTTGGTGGTGGCGGGTTTGTTTGCATGAATCAGTGAGCTCAAATAACTCCATAGTAAAAACACCAAAGGTGTCAAATCGCAAGAGCTCGTTGGTCTCCAAACATCGGAATGATACTATTAGAAAAGGAATCGTGGAAGAACGTCAATGTTTTGAGGAAAGCATGGCAAGTGGCGTCGCTGATTGATCATCATTTCAATTAGAAATTGTTTTTTCATAGTGTCCATATTATTCCCATATGTATATTATCTCTCTTGAAAGTCTGATAAAATGCTCATGTTATTTATGTCTTTGATTATCTAACCTTCGATCACTAGAATAATCATGTACATTAATGACTGTTCATAGCATCAATAAGGGCTCTGTTCAAATTGTGTATGCGTCGGCATTGGCCAATTTTGCAGGATAGAGCAAGGAGCAAATTACCCATGAACTTCAGTTATAATCCAATACTGGTCTTGATTAAAAATTGATTTACATGTGTAGCAGACTGAACAAATTGAAATTCGCGATGAAAATCCAGTTTGTATTTTTTATCCCCTTTCCAACTCCAGTGCCACTTTTCAAGTCACGCGATTCAGTAATAGTCTGCTTTTTGCCAATTGTTTTCCAAAAAACGGAAGTTAACCTTAATATGTCTTTTCCTTAGATATTTTCAAAAATGGAAAATTGATTAACGAGCAAAAAAGTACATCAAGTGAATGAGCGAATTCCATTTTGCATTCAAGCTTTTTCATCCATTCCGGGTTTGCTCCAAATACCAAAGTGGTTTTGATTCAATGCTTTCATTTCAATACGAAACTTTCCACTGCAAAAAACTTCCTTTTATCCACAGTCGGGATAAAAGTTGCCTCAAAAAAACTAAATAGAGAACTTTTGGTATATTTGCGAAATGTGGCCGACTAAACGCAACAATTTTTAGGCAGTTGGGGACGGAAAAATTTACATTTCATTTGGAAATACGGTTTTGGATTGATAGTGTGACCAGTCTATTGTTCTTGAATGAGTTTTTGTTCCCGGGTGAGATTTTTAAATAACAATAGAAATTTTGAATCCGTGCTTTAGCTCACATAAGTTTTGTGAGTGAAATGACCGAAGAATAACGTATGGAAAAAACGAGAAATCCAAAACTGACCTCTGGTATTCACTTGAGACAATAGTGAATAGAATAGATGTTATTTTTTTGTTATACTGCTAACAAATAAGGATATCACAAAGTATAACGAATGTATAACAATATTAAATCGTTCATCTCAAATTAGATCAAGGCTCAAATCAACGAGAAAAAAATGATTATAAACACATTTACACGTTTTAATATCCAGAGAAGCAATGTATAACCTTTGCATGCTACAACGTTCATTCAAGGCTGTTAATTAGCAGAAGGGTTGGGAATTGCATTTATCGTTTACGTAGACTAAACCTTGAATTACATTATGCGATTTGTCAAAACATGTCATGAATGCTTGTACTCAATAAAACAACTTTTTTTAAACATCGCTGAAAAATTGAAATTAATCATGTCGGCGTTTCATTGATATGAAAGTATACTTTGACCTAGTTTATTATACATAATACTTGATGTGAATATTTCGATCACCTCAGAATGCGAGCACCCTTCCACTCTTATACTTTTCTCATCCAATAAAACAATATCTTATAAAACTAATCCACAAGCGCATTTTTAATATCAAGCATGAAAGTTATGGTCCTTAATAAACGAGAGACCTGGTTTAAAGTAGGTAATCTTCATCCCCACGAAAGTTGTATCCTTTCTAATTTATTGCCGGCCATGCCTAGACTTAACGAGCAATTAATTTATGTTTCTACGAAATTAAAGACGTTTAGGAAGTAACAAAGAGGGTGCAGGCAAAATGACATAGATTGTTGGGATATATGACTTTAACGTTGAACTTCTTGTTTTTGACAGTTTATTGGGTCACAGTGTGGTGGAAAAGCTACTTGAAAGTCTTATTTCATCAGATTGAACTATGAGAGGAATGTTTCTTGTGTGTTGACTATTCGTATTTGAAGACAATTATAGTTTCCTTGTCACTTGGATACACGTTCCTTCTACAGTTTGTTCAGAGGAAGTTTTGGTTAGTTCTTCAAATATGATGATACTAATTTGATATCAAAAAAGCTATATTTTTGAGATCTTGTCTTCATCATGACAAAAAAGTAAACGAAACACTTGCTATTAACAATATTGTTGTCTATGTCACAAAACCTTTCGATAAGTGATCTTACGAGTAGAGAAGCTAAATGCTTTCAGTTTTCTTCTTCTTAAAAAAATCATGATGAGAAAATAGCATTATGTATTTTCAAATCTAAAAGAGATCCCATGTATTGATGTGTTTATAAACTTACATGAAAGGTTATGTAAAGACTAGAATGAAATACCTGATGCCGACGTCTCAATATTTGACTATCGGCATACATAGAACAGGATTTCTTACAATAAATCGGGGAAATATGGGACATCATAGACTCTTTCCAATTATTGATTTTCTTGATCATATTAACGAAAAAATACATTTTTTATAGGAACGAGCTGTTATATTTCATTCAGAACACTAATAACAGTTTTTCGAGGCAATACACTCGGTTATACATAAATCGACTTTTTCATCGAGGGAAAGTGAGTCAAATCAAATCAAATCAAATCAAATCAAATCAAATCAAATCAAATCAAATCAAATCAAATCAAATCAAATCAAATCAAATCAAATCAAATCAAATCAAATCAAATCAAATCAAATCAAATCAAATCAAATCAAATCAAATCAAATCAAATCAAATCAAATCAAATCAAATCAAATCAAATCAAATCAAATCAAATCAAATCAAATCAAATCAAATCAAATCAAATCAAATCAAATCAAATCAAATCAAATCAAATCAAATCAAATCAAATCAAATCAAATCAAATCAAATCAAATCAAATCAAATCAAATCAAATCAAATCAAATCAAATCAAATCAAATCAAATCAAATCAAATCAAATCAAATCAAATCAAATCAAATCAAATCAAATCAAATCAAATCAAATCAAATCAAATCAAATCAAATCAAATCAAATCAAATCAAATCAAATCAAATCAAATCAAATCAAATCAAATCAAATCAAATCAAATCAAATCAAATCAAATCAAATCAAATCAAATCAAATCAAATCAAATCAAATCAAATCAAATCAAATCAAATCAAATCAAATCAAATCAAATCAAATCAAATCAAATCAAATCAAATCAAATCAAATCAAATCAAATCAAATCAAATCAAATCAAATCAAATCAAATCAAATCAAATCAAATCAAATCAAATCAAATCAAATCAAATCAAATCAAATCAAATCAAATCAAATCAAATCCAATCAAATCAAATCAAATGATTATGAAGTGAGAAAATATTTATGAAAATGTTAATGTATAAAGGACATGAAACAATGTATGTATAAAATACAAGTGAACAAAAAATTGTATAAAAACAATAGAATGAGGTGAAAAACATAATTATATTTGAACAAATAACTGCCAATTTGTACAACAACAAACTAAAACTTTTCGTTAAAATATTCATTGAGATTGTAGTACGTTTTTGTCAAAAAAAATGTTTTCGCTTTTCGTTTTAATAGCCTGTTATCTTCAATTTTCTTCAACTCAGTGGGCAGATGGATGAGGTTCTTCAGGCCTTTATACACAATGTAGTTTTTTGTGAGGCTGCTTAGCGGATGGGTAGAGAAAGCTGATGACTTCTTCTGGTAAGCTGATGACTTCTTCTCTATATTTTCTCTGGGTTTGAATTTTTCCTTTACCAAGTTGATCATCTCCAAAATAAATAGAGAAAAAAAGAGTTAAAATGTTCTCACTCTTGAAATAATCGCGGCAGCTAGTCCTTGGGTGCTACTCACAGAGACGTCGCAATGACCTCTTCTGCAATACAAATATTGACTGGAACATCTGCTGTGAATAAAATCCCCAGAACGCCAGACCATTATATGTCAAATTGGATTCAATTAGTGAGAAGTACACTGATCTTGCTATGGAGTATCAAATTTTTTTCACGCGCAATGCCTTCAGCATAACATGCAGATGCCAGTTTATTTGATAAAACAGTTATGTGCTCTGGGAACTTTAGCCTCTCATCTATGTGGATACCCAAGAACTTGACAGCCGATCTACCATCAATCATTCCATCCCCCAACGGAATACCTGACATTTTGGATTTGGAGCAGACAAGTTTTGTTTTATCTATATTTAGTGCAAGATAGTCTGCATCATCATCTTGATGTCTCTGGAAACAGAAGCGTCTAAATTAGTGGTGTTAACATCTCGCCAAAGAATTGTTGTGTCATCCGCGAATAAGGAAAACTGTCCTTCAATATCAATGTTCAAAATGTCATTGATTAACAAGAGGAAAATAATAGGTCTCAACACTGAACCCTGTGGAACACCATAAGGGTTTTCTGTCATGGATGATTTTTTTCCTCGGCATTCCACAAATTGTTGTCTTCCTGAGAGGTAGTAGGTGAACCAGTCCAGAACAACCCCTCTGAAACCATAAATCTTCAATTTTTTCAAAAGTATTGTTCGGTCAACACAGTCAAACGCTTTTCTGAAGTCACAAAAAATGGCTGCTGCAACGTCGCCTTCGTTCAGACCAAGATAGAGCTTTTCAAGAAAATCAAAAATTGTGTCTGTTGTGCCAAGGAACTTCTGAAAACCTTTTTGGCGTTCGCTTAGGTGAAGATGTTTCTTTATAAATGAAGTTATCCTCTTCTTGACAAGATTTTCAATTATTTTCGATAATGTTGGAATTAGAGAAACGAGCCTGTAATTTGAAGGGTCCTCCATGTCCTCACCCTTGTATAGAGGAATTACCAAGCCGATCTTCAAACAATCTGAATATATTCCATTTTTGAATGAATGGATGATGGCATCAACCAGAGCAGACAGAGCGTTATCCGGCAAATTGTCGAAAACTCTGTCAAATCCTGCACTACACTTGTTTTTCAAAGGTATCCAACAGCTCTTGAAGATCAGTCTTTAGAAGAGGAAAAGAGTCCTTCATATCAACCTTTTTCAAGAAAGATAAGGGATCAACTTGTGGATCTAGATCTTTGATATTATTTTCTGCAATCATGCAGTAAAAGTCGTTAAGGATATTGGGTTCAATGATAGCTTCCTCTGTTGCTGATTTTTTTCCTCTTAGCTCGTTAACAATACACCATCCTTCTTTTGCTTTGTTGTTAGATTGTTAAATTCTTCTCGCAAACTATTTTTTTTTTGATGATTTGATCAGATCTCTGTAAATACTTCTATAAAGATTGAAATAAGAATCTCTTCTTCTACTGAAGTGGATTCTGGTGGAAATTGGGCATGGAAAGGATCTTGAATCTTGAATTAATGCAAATTTCTCGACATTTTCTTGTGTAAAGTATTTGGCGAATCATTGCAACAGTTTCCAAATATGTTTGATGAAAAGGGACAGCAAGTCTTGAGAGGTAACGAGTTCATTTGAGGCTGAGAATCTATGGGATTCTGAAAAACAATCTTGACTGCCATCTTCATTGATTTTTCTTATCCACAACTGCAGTTTTTTCCTAAATGCTGCAATTTTTTCTGTTAATCTCAAGATATGCCTGTTAATGCCTTGGAAAGACAGATCTAAGACATTCAGTTTGTCAATTGGTATTGGTATTGGTGGGGGGGGCAAACCACTGCCTGGCGAGTAGGCCGTAAGACCCTTTTTGCCAACCCCAAGACCAATGCAGTTCTAACTAAGTTGATGATGGAGAACATCACCTTGTTATATATTGAACTAGCAGGACCAATTAATTTAAGCTTACTTATAAACTTTTCGACTGTTAGTTATCAATAGTACTGCAGTCTACTCAGTAGCGTTATCCAGTGAGAGTGCCACTAAATACAGAACAGAATTAATTTCTGCTCACCGTGGGAATCGAACCCACGTCAGTCAGAACTAACGGTCTCTCAAGTCGGCGTGTCACACGCTTGGCCACCGTAGCCCCCATTTCAGTTTGTCAAACATATCGCACAACTAAGCCAGTAAGTCGGGATCCCCTGAGTATCTGGAGCTTGCTTGACCTTCCTCTTTCAGGAAAATGAGAATTTCATGTTGTACCTTCAATGTACGGAATAAGACGTTTCCACGTGAAAGCCATCGTGCTCTGAAGTAATATAGCAGCGCAATGTGTTCAGCTCCCATGTCCATACAAAGAATTTTCAATAGTCTGGTTCTTAGCGTCCTTGTGTCTATGTAGTTGATTACGTCTATGATACGTTGCATAACCAAATTCAATTCAGAGCTGAACGTCTTCGATGCAAGTGCTTCCCAATGGTTCCACTTGGCATACGGTGCTTTACTGGAAATAAGTGCCTGCAATCCACCATAATGGCCAGACATTGATCGAGCGCCATCAGTATAAACCCCAATACACTCCTCTCGATCAAAATTATTCTCTGTTATAAACTTGTCAACAATTTGAAACAAGTCTTGAACTGTTCCGCTTTCATCGATACTTTTGCTAAAAAGAAGGTCTTGAACAATAATAATATTATCATCCAGCAAGCCTATGTAACAAATAAGGTGTGCATCTTTATTACTGTCAGTAGCCTCATCAAGTTGCAGAGCAAATTCCTTGCCATTCATTTCCTCTATCAATTGATCATCAAGATCCTCAGATATACATATGATGGATTCTTCGACTAATAGTGTTGTTAGATAAAGGTACCTTTGAAATTACTTTTCCTGCCGATTCTCCTATCATAATGTTAGCCATGTCGACAACTGCCGGTAAAATAATTTCTTCTGCGATGATGTGAGGTTTTTTGCACTTCGTCACCCTGTATGCTACTTTGAAAGAGGACATCAGTGCGTTGCTAGGTACTGGAGTTTGTTGAGTGAACACTTTCTTTTGTTTTTGTACATTCTGCAACTTTCTTGTGAGAGAATCGCGTGACTTTCCAACCATCGTAGAATGGATGGTTTCGGGATGTAGTTTTATCTTACTTGGGAGCATATTTTCGACCGCTAGAATTTTTAAACAAAGCACACTTTGTGGTCTCTCCTCATGACTAACTTCTACTAAGGCAAAACCAAAGTTTAAATGGCTATCATCGTATTTGCGATGTTCCCTTCTTTTTACTCCTCCGTCACTTGTCGATGCTTGAACACTCTGTCATGATCCATCAATTTCCTTATTTAATAAAAATCTTTAAATCTTGTGACTTACTTATCCCGAAAAAACGAAGCAACTGATCCGATATTGGAACGTTGATGTGTCCTGAGTTCGTAAATCACAACACTTTGTATCGCTAACAAAACTCTCCATATCTACTTCTATTTATGATAACAGTTCAGTCGCTTACAATTCCTCTAACGTCTTACTTACGGTGAACTAGCCTAGCAAAGCGGACTACGGCGACTTGAATACTGTCAAAGAGCTCTCGCGAAAATTCTCGTCGAGCGACGCGCAGGTCTAATAAGGGCTTCTGGAAATTCTTGAAACTTGCTCTGCACTCAAACGGTACTCAAATTTTACCTTATCAGGAGCGCCCCTGGTTAATTCTCCATGGTTCCATGGTTCTATACGGAATGAGTCTTGATAATTATGTTTGATAATTGATTGAGCACTTGAGAACCGTGCGCCTTTCTTACATATTTTGGAACATGCGAGAAGTTTTTCTGTTCAGAAAAGTATCTTCTTGCATCTAGCCAAGTCCATATTTTGAAGTGTTCAACAACTCTAAATTTTATTCATTCAAGCCATAATATTTCATTGTATGGATGCATATTATGAAGTTCCCGAAATTAACAACAAATACAATTCTTTGTGGAGATTTGTAGATCAGACAGACCGTGCTGGAATAAAATAAATCGTCAAATGATCATTTGCGTATCATACATACATAGGTTATGTCAAATTATTATACTTTGTGTTGATGAAAAAAAAATGAGAACTGGAAATTTGGGTCAACCATTAACCCAAACTAACCCAAACTAACCCAAACTTACCCAACCATGATGAATAATGATTTTTCAATGTCTGGTTGTAAAGAGTGTTCAATAAAAAATACGATCAAGTCACCTTTGGATTGTGATTGTTTCAAAAAACGTATGTCTTGGTTAACATCGCAATTATGACATGACAATCCACTTTCTAACCATCACAGATGCCATGATGACAAACCATACAAAGTAGCCACGACCTACGTTCATGACAGAAAAAGAAATGCAGAGGTGACTTGATCGTATTTTTTATTGAACACTCGTTATTACAACAAACAACGTGGATGTTAGGCGTTTTTCTTTGATCACTCCAGTTCTCAAGACAAACTCATCAGAATGTGGAATGGAAGATTGAAGTACTTTCAGGAGTACTTGTTTTATATCTCCAAGCTCTCTTACTTCAAAAACTCATTCTGGATCAGATCACTTCTAGGAAATCAAAACTCGCCAACATCTTATCCTCAAAAAATTACAAATCTATCGTGTTCAATTCATATTTGTAACCGATCTCTGACTCATCTCAACTTTCACCCACCTTCACTTCCCATAAACACCAACTTATCCAACTATTCTGTCGAAAACAATAAACGACCACTCTTCTTTGGCCAAGTACGAAAGTTCGTCGACAAAATAGAAATTAAAAGACGTCTCTAGAGCATATGATACATCACCAACTGTGAAACTTTTCAAACTACCTAAATTGCAGTTTGTCAAAACTTTCCTAACGATTCTTCAACAATACACGGAGAACTAGAATAAAGTGAATTTTCTGCCGGTAGGAAAGATAACGACCAGTATAAATAGGCTATTGTGAGTTGGTTTTAGTTTGGAATATACTGACAGTATGTTGAGCTGGAGGTAAATGGTAGGGGCAGAATTTGCTCGTCGCATAACCGAACTTTATTTCATTGTTATATGCTCGGCCGATTCGATAAATTTGAATAGAGAATATATAAGATATTTTTCGCTAGATAGATGGGTATTGAATTTACTTTTTATTTCACTCAGCAATATCAATTTGGCTACCGTATATGTATATAATCGGAAAAATGTTTTGTAATTATTGAAAATAGTTGCATCCGGTCAATGAGAATAGAAAGATATTATGAAATGCTGTGAATACAAATCATTGTCACTTGAATCAAACATTAAAGTCTTGAATAACTTCAAGAAAATCATGGATATATTGATAGATATTCCGTTTGATTCATTGATTGACTCCTATATAAATAATATCCCCGATACTTCTCTGGAACTGGTTTTCAATTTCTGGACTGTCAAGCCACATCAGACCCCGCGCACAAAAGGCAGTTTTGGATCTCTCCAAATAGCCATTCAGTTAGATACAGCTTCCCCATTGCAGCAATATCTGTTCCTTTTACTTCTAGCATGTGAGGGCTGTTGGAGAGTGAGGCTGAAATTGTTTTTGTGTGGTTATTATTTGGAGTTTTTCCACAAGGGCAGAGAAATGGACTTGATTGGAGAAATGATAACATTGTTAGAGCGTAATCCATGTACAGAAGGATCATACGACGATAACGACTCAGTAATAAGAGCAGAGAAAATATCATCAGGTTAGAGAAAGCAAAATCAAAGACAAATCAAGATTTTGGTTGTAAAATTGGAAAACCTGCATAGGGATATTCGACCGATGTTGAGTGAGAATCCTAAAAAAAAATACAAATGTGATAGCAAAGTCCTCAATATGATGATCACAAATTTTTGGTTCGTGATTAACACTTCAATTTCCAAAAATGCGGGATATAAACCATTAACGTACTCTACATCAAAACAGCTAACAAAGCACGTTTCCCCGTCTAGTCTCCAGTATTTTTTTTCGATTAGTTTCATTCACACCAAAAAATGACTGATGTGTCCATCCGTCTACACCACATGACATCAAAGTATATTTCAGCTTTTGTGTTTGAAGAGTATGCTCTTTTGAAAGTCTGTTGTGTGTTGGAAATGATTTAATTTGTGATGCTCTGAAATAAAACTGTGACAATTTCACAATATATTATGGACAAGGACAGGATATGCCACAGATACCTGGAGTATATTTTTAATGCCTTATGTTGCAATTTCAATTCTGCATCTTGCATACAAACTTCAACGTTTGATGAGCATTGGTTTTGTCGGAATATAAAATTTGATAACATTTTCATGAATTATTATCATGATTATTCACGGGCGTCTACATTCACATAGCATACGCGTTCGGTTGAATAAGTAGAACCTGATTTATGTGGTGATTACAATTTTCTAGTAAAACCGCTTTCTGTAGGTGGAAATTATTAAACGGTTCAAGTTCTTATTCTGTTGATGTCAAAAACCGTAGATTTCATGCTATTTGGTTTGAATGATGTGACATTGAGTGCAATGTTATCAGAATAAAGATGTAAGTGTCTTTCAGTTTTGTTTGTGTAGTATGTGGCAACAAGAAACCTACACTTATTATGATTGGAATGAATCAAGTGAAAGAGATCTACGTATCGGTCCATTTTTATATTAGAACCCAATTGCCGCTATTCAAAATTAAATACACTGTTCACTTTGTTGGCATAATTTCACTTCCAAGGCCTTCCACATGCTTGGTACTCCTTTTTCACAAGATTTTTGTAACTTTCGGCTCTTTTTTCCAATAAAATTCCACTCAACTCCACTTCGTTAATCAGTTCTTTCTCGAAATTCATTTTGAAATCGCACAATCACAAAAAAAAAACATTATACAGTGACCGGCTGAATTATTTTAAATTCAGGGTTTTGATTTTTTGGAAAACCCTAGGACACGTCGATTCTAACTTTTGAATGCGGCTAATCCATACAGGGCTAACCAAAAAACCACGACTATTAACTTCTCTTTTTCAAATGGCAACATTTTTTTTCAATTCATTCTTTGAATACCGGTGTTCCGGTAATCATGTTACGAACTTCTAGGGTAGATGAAATAGGAAAAAAAGTTCATGTGAACATGGGTCTGGAAACGCTTCCTTAGGGAGCTAGGGCACTTCGAAAGTGACCTTCAAAAACTACTTTTCGTTTTATAGCTTCGGTACCACTGTACCTATCGCCACCAATTTTGGGACATGAAATCTAGTTGGTAGGTTTATCAATTTGAGCCTTCCGGATTTTGTCACCTTTAACCAGGGGCGTACAAACCAGGGGGGTATTTGAGTAAAGAAGGAAGCGTTTCTGGACCCATGTTCAAATGAACTTTTTTTCTTATTTGTGTGTGTTTCATCTACATTAGAGGCTTGTGACATGATCAACGGAACACCCTGTAATTTATACCTCACACCTATATTCAACCGTTCTAGAGGAAACGGGATTTTAAATTCATAATATCAATTAGTAAAAAACTGGTTGATAATTTTATTAGTTGAAAAATTGAATTGAATAATGTTTATTCAGCAATATTAATAAGGAGTACACAAGCAAAAAAACACATAATCGCGTAGTTACCTAGTGTTCATGTTGCTGCTGATTAGACATTCAATTCTTGGACCAATAGGAACATCAATCTGTTTTTGCAATAACAATATTGGGGGTTTAAATGACCATTTTCTCGAAAACGGTTGGAATTAAACTCTGGTCCCAGCGAATTAGCCGATAAGTCAAGAAAATCGCCAAACTGCAAAACATAATATAAAACAATATTTTCTTGGTTGTGAATAAGCAGACAAGTCCAAAAGTATGCACTTAATTGTAAAAATGATATGTGAGTTATCGAATGTGATAAAGAAAAATATTAACCTTTTTTGGAATAAATCGAGTTGTTGGGTAGAAACAATCTACTATTACTTTTCAATCTGGATATCTCCACTAGAACTATTTTTCCATGTAGCAAACGCTGGGTCTACAAAGAATATGTTGATTAACAGATAAATCAACATATTCGCGTAGACATTCGAATCTACAGACAAAAAATTGAAATTTTCCTTATTTTCAACAATCTGTATTTTTTTGACGAGACGATTTCGGACACATGTTTATCCACAAAAAGAGATTATCCTACCATACTCTTTTCACCATGTCAAAATGCACTGTATTTTGACATGGTATGATTTTAACTTTCGAAGACCAGACCTAGACCTACTCATATTCTTCTTATTGTAGAAAAAAGTGGTACCCCATCAAGTCTTCACAAAGTAAAAACCATATTCTGATTTTCCGTGCATTTCGTGCAAGAAATGTGACTGAGTTTTTCTTCTCCGATACGTCGTTTTTAAGATAAGAACCAAAAATCAGCGTAATGCAGACAAACTCAACTATTTCAGGCTTCAAGAAAAATAGAAAATCAAATGATTTCATAACAGCTGCTCAGAGTGTTGCGCTGTTATGTTCTAATAAGAACAAAACTGAATATTTTATTGAAATCGTTTGAGACGTTTCGAAATTAAGGGAAAAAAATAGAAATGATTATCATATTTTTAACGAAACGATTATTCCACGTCTGTTCACCATGTCAAAATGCGTTCTCTTCACAAACTGTGTATATTTCGAGAAAAAAAATCTATTGATATTGAGGCTAGGAAGCAAAAATACATATTTTTTGTTTTTATTATCATAACCATGACATTAATATTCTTTTATTACTAGAATAAATATGTTTTCCATGGTGGTGTTTACTTAGTTTGTAGAAAAATAGCCTAATCATTGTTATATTGATAGTCGCGCTATTTGAGATATTAGTCGTGGCAATGATAACAATTGTGAATTCCAAGATTACCCTCTATATCCTGGTATTATCTTGACCATGGCTCAGATCCGAATAAGTGATGGAAACATCAGGTTGATGTGACTTTCATGATTAAAAAAAAAATGCACGGTCTTGGATATTGATTAAGCTCTGTGTAATAAAACTAACTTATTGACTTATTGGCTTATTTACTGGAACCAGAAAAATATGAATAATATGATGAGATTAACTACGAATTCCATGCAGAATCAAAAAATGAGATAAAAAGCAATTCTTTGCATTTGAAAAAAAAGTTGATATTCGTCACTTATTTTTGATGCACCCTGGATACATGAATTTGCCATTAAAAAAACCGCATCCGAAAAATAAAAATCGACGTGTCCGAGCGTTTTCCAAAAAATAAAAACCCTGAATTAAAAATGAATTTGTCTCATATTTTAGCCGGTCATGTATTTGATTTTCTGTGTTGACCCGACTGCAGACCGTGCGAACGGTAACAATACCGTTTGATGTACCCGATTCCAATTCGTCTGTTTCCTGATCTTGACTCTCAAGTAAAATCACTATTGTTATATTAATTTTTTATATGATTTAGATAGAAATCCAGGCGACTGTGTTTAGCGTGATTTTATTCGCCTTCATGTTCTAGCTTGAGGAAAAAATAATTAATTCAAAGAAGTCAGTTTTAACTAAAAGATACCTTGCGGTTGAATGTTTCAATAATTCTCAAAGTCAAAGTATCAATACTGTTCAATTAATTAGTTGATTAGTCTTATTAATAATAGATTGATGACAATATTGAGACTTTGACTTTTAGAATTATTGAACCATTGGGTGATGAAGGATATTGACATATTGATAACAATGGTTCAGTCGAGGGTTCAGTACTTTGGTAATAATGTGTCTATATTTCGAACAGAACACTCCAGGTAGACCTCCAGAAACTTCCGACTTTTCTGCTACTGATGAAGGGATGTTTTGTGTTATTTGTTTTATCATGGAAACGTTTTTTTTTTTTATCATAACATTGAAAATAGTATTTTTATTTCATTCTGCGAGATGTATGAGCGAGAGAGAGAACATCATTTTTGTCCTTAGGCCCCGGCATCAGATATCTCTCTTTTGCCTTGTTGTCCATTATCCATTGTCCTATGAACTTGAACAAATTTCAATTGAATCAACTACCCTTCAAAGGAATCCTCAATTATAAAATTTGTCTTCTGATAAAACGTGGAAATTTTCGTGGGCCTTTCATTTCTGACTGCTCCCCACCACTCTTCTCCTGTCTCTTCTAATAGATACAGGTTCCTATTCATCTCTTTTAAGACCTTCTCTTGCCAAAAAACATTTTTCCAGTAGAATTAAACCCCATGTGAGTACCCTTCACACCTGCCGTTTATGTCTGGTCAGCTTCACCACTCCTGGCAAACTACAAAAGTATTATAAGTTGCAGGAGCACAACACCAAGTTCACTGTTTGCGGGAAACAACTTAAAAACGGAAAGTGCATTAATTAAAATAAAATTTCCAAGCTAGTTTTGAATCCAGTGTCAGTCCTTCCGTTAAATAAGTCTTGAGAACTTGGCTGATCCAATGGAAACAAAAACCAATTTGATCTGAAGAAATACAGGAACCTGTCTCATCAATCCATAGCTTGACAAATTTGTAAGAAGCTTATTCACTATATAACATGCATAATGTGTTCTCACTCTGTATCGCAGAAATGAAACTCGATCATGTCTTGCTGTCGCGTTAAAAGCTTCACGAAAAGTGGCACAATCATAGTATATATCTTTATTTATAGCCAAGAAACTCTGCAGTTGCGACCAAAATAGGACAATGTGTTTTTATAGAGAGGCTAGGCTCTTCGTTCGTCCCATCCACACTGGCAAAATATATTAGAGGGTGTTAGGTTCAGCAACTTTAAAAAACAGTAAAAAAATTATACATAGTAATACAAAAACCAAATTTCAACTTTTAAAAAAATTTTTGGAACCACAGTTTCTGGTGGATCTTATCCACATCTCCAATTAATTTTTGAATATCCGGAAATGTACTTGAAATGTTTCGCATTATGTTTCAAAAAGTATTTTATTAGGAAATAAACAACGTGCATCCATTGTTTGTTTATTTGAAACTGGTTACACGTCCAAGGAAATCAAAGAAATTTTGTAGCACTTAACATTTTTTTTCATTCATACTCAATAGTTGAAGAATTGTTCACCGCTCTACATTATAATAATATGAATTCAGTAAAGATAGCAATATGGTATTTTATAAAAATATCATAAATTGATTAGCTAACTTCATCTACCTTAAGCAAATAACCGCGACGAACTTAATAACATTTCCTTTTATCTTGACTCCAAAATATTCATCTGCATCGCCTGCGCTGAAAATCTCACCTAATATTGAGAGCGAAGCATATTTTAAAAATCAACTTTGCGCCTTTGCCAAGCTCTCAATCTGTTTAGAAATAGATGCAATTAACCTGCTCCGATGATAAATAAAAATAAAGGTAGTGAAATATCATAATTTACAACGTGATGAAAGCTGATTTTGATCAAATCATATTGCAATTAAAATTTTAGTTTTTATAAGGGAGAAGAAATAGATGTCTTTTAACAAAAGTTCTTTTTCTACGACCGTCAATTGATGTCACCATTGTGCAATCGATATCGATTCGTGGATGTAGTAAATTGTAGCATTGAAAAAAAATTAGACCATTTCCTACTAGTTGCTGGGCAACGAGTGGATAATGAGCATGAACTGGCACCTCCACCAAAAAAAATATAAAGTGATATCAATTTTCAATCGTAGAAGTATGGTGTGACCATTCTCTACACGTAGGAAATGGAGTATCATTTCATGCTTATCGATAAAGCAATCGAGTGGGCCATAAGTGAGTTCAGTCCATACAAGGCTGCAGGTACTGAGGGTATTTTCCCGGCGATGATGCAAAGGGCTAGGCACCAGATGCAACCTTGACTGAGGAACAACTTTAGAGCAAGCAACACGTTCCAAACATATATGGGAGACCGCCAAGGTAGTCTCCATACCCAAAGTTGGGAAAGAGGACTACGAGCTGCCAAAATCCCACAGGCCCTGGCAGAAAAAATCCTCCCGGCATTTCCTCTTCATAGGAATCAGCATGCCCACTGGTAGGCTTCTCTCGGCTGTTCTACTTCCCGGTTTTTGAAAATCGGGCCCCAGGGGTGCTCCCTCTTCCGGTCTGGTTCTCCCTTTGTGACCGCCAAGTAAAAGCATCCTCAGGAGGCTACCAGGTTAAGGCAGAATTCCAAGGAGGCTGCTCCCAGGCGTACGCGGACGATGGACTGGTGCTAGTGGGGGGCAAACACCTAGCAACCGTCTGTGAGCGGATGAAGCTAGCCTGTAAAATAGTATAAACATAATATGGATGTATGAGACTGACAGTAGATTTTTCCAAAACAGAGCTCATTCTCTTCACCAACAGAATAAATATCTGGGAATTCAAGCCACCCACGATGTCCGGGACCACCGGCACTCAGGCAGTAGGTCAAGTACCTCGGGGTGGTGTTGAACAGAAGGCTAACGTGGAAATCTCGCGTTGAAAGGACAATAGGAACAGCAACACTGTGGCTACTGCGTCGAGTGGTCGGATGACAGTGGGGCTAGGACCCCAGGTAATACATTGTCTCTACCAGGCTGTCATCAGGCTGAGGATCTCATACGGATCCGTGGTCTGGTGGCCGGCAACCGATAGGACCACTTATGTACTCAAGCTAGACCAACTGCAAGGGATGGCTTGTTTGGGTACAATGAGGACAACTCCTGGAGCAGCACTGAACATTTTCCTCGGACTGCCAGAGCTAGGACTCTGGGTGAAGAGGGAAGCGATGGCTTCCTAAAGTAGGATGGTTGCCCAGAAGACATGGAGGAACATGGGAATGGAAGTTGGCCACATCAGAACATCATCACTGGTGCGGAACGAGTTACCGCTTTTATCGGCCAGGTTGACAACCACGGATTGTCGCCTCAGACTCCGAAGGAGCTTTGACGTACCGACGAGGAAAGAGTGGCTGACCAAACCGATAGAGGCGCCTGTCAACAATCAAGTCTTGTTCACAGATTGCTCCAAGACTGAACGCACGGGTTAGACTAGAGCTGGAGTTTTCAGGGCTGACAGGAACACTGGTGAAGCTTTACCCCTTGGAGGACTTGCAACATTCTTCCAGGCGGAAATATTCGCTATCCTAGAGGTTGCCTCTAGAGATGAGGTGAAAAGAGGAATGGAGAATAACATTGTTATCTACTCCGACAGTCAAGCGGCACTTGAAGCAATCACCAGACCAAGGATAAGCTGCCCGCTGGTCCAAGAGTGTTAGGATGCGCTGCAGGTGCCGCGTAAGAACAAGAGGGTCAAAATAGTATGGGTTCCGGGACACGCGAGGATCACCGGTAATGAGCAAGCTGACAAGCTCACGAAACGCGCATTTGCCACGCGACTGTCCGGACCGGAACCATTTGTTGGCCTCAGTAAACAACTTATCTCACGCACTCTCTATGGGCGTGGGAACGGCAGGCCAAAGAAACGATATCAAAACCTCACAGGCCAAGGACGGCCCAATTGCCAAACAACAGCAGGAAGGCACTGAGCACCATCGTTGGCATTCTGACAGGTCATTGCAGGCTCAACAGACACCTGAATTTGGTAGGAATAAGCAAATCACCCCTATGCCCCCACTGCGGCGAAAAGGTCCACTAGGCCTACTGGCCGGGCTTTGCTCCCCCACCTTCACCATTACCATTACATCACCATGCTTATTGTACAGTATGATATCTCAGTACAAAGCTACTGAAGTACAGAGCTCTGAAAAGTTATGAATCTTCAACTTATTATGGCCTCAGCTGTAGATTAGACCAGAATAATCAAATAAGAAATATGTGCATACTTACGATTCTATATTTTTGTCAAGCAAAACTGTTTATAAGTACATTATTTTTGGATTTTTATATATCCAACTATGTTATTCCAGATTCTGTACCAAATCAGAATAATCATTGGCCTCAACTTCTCCAGCCTCAAATAAAAAAATCAGAGTGGATTTTAGGTATTGATAGGCTGATAGCATTTATTGTCTAGTTTGGACTTCATATCATGAGTCATGATTCTTAAATAACGCAATGGAAGATATACCATGAAAAATTCTTCTATAAAACTCTTATACTACTCTTTTCAACTCGCGGACAAAAGAAGGATAACAACCAAGATAATTGAAACGAGAGACTTCATTCAGATTTATGTTCTCACGTATTTCCTTTCATTTTTTCATCATTCCAACATCAATCATACAAGTGACACTACATTTTGTTATTCATGAGTGCACACATACACGATAATTTCAGGGACGAGTTCAGAGAATGACAGAAAAGATCTGCATCAAGATGTATGATTTTTGAAGCCCTTGTTGAAATCTCATATAGCTTATGTATGTATGATGGTTTTTGAGTGGGGTCGCATACAGGAATTTCTCTAATATATGGCTTGATGATGTCCTGTGGGACCTTTTCATGTCTCCGAGGTCTTTTGTGTTTTTATCATTCCATAGGCTTAGAGACATTTGATTGCTTTCAATTCTAGTAGTATGGTAGTACTGGAATTCTAAGACCATGATGTTATTTTAACCTGTAATCACAATCACCCGATAGAGCATTTTGATTTATTCAGAATCTCTATTCATTTTCCTGTGTGTCTTGATAAAAAACAAAGGAATAATTTCACAACCATGAACATTTGTACAGCCTTCAAGCCTTGTTGCTAAAAGTATTAGTATTAGTATTAGTTAACTTATACATACATCAAAAATATCAGTATGTGATACATTCATCATTCAAAAAACAAAGCTCAAACTCACATAAACCCTCATATCAATCATATCGCATTTAAAATCCTCGGGAAAAACATACTAGAGCAGAATCATGAATTAAAACACCATTTGGTAAATGTGAGAGTTCTTCATTTATACGCCCTATTATCCCATTTTCATAGTACAATGCCTTTAGAAATTTGAGAACAATATTATTTGCTTTCGTGATTGGGCAATTTGTGTTCTTTTCAGAGTCCCATTATGACTCACTAGATCTTTGTACTTTCTCGTTAATGCAGTTTAATGATATAACTGAACATGGCCTATTTTTTGAGTTGATGCGACACTGATTAATTTATTTAGGTGGATGGTTTTTGAATTTAGTATCCTATTTTCCAAATTTGAGCTTTGATGTGCACGTTTCTAGACTCAAAAGCATAATTTGATCCATATGCCTTTTACAGTGGAGGAGATGGTTTGGAACTGTAAGTTATTGAATCAAATAAAGCTATGAGAGTATCAGTGACATAATTCAGTATTTCACTCACCACCAAATAATAGCCTTTATGATGAAAATCATCGTCCTTGGTCCACAGTGGGGATAAACATAATCATAATAGTTATTTTTATCACCTCACGTCTGCTTATTTTCTTCAAGTTGATTAAGACATATTTGTATGTAAGCGTTTAATAGGATTGAATGAATAATTTCCTGGTCTCGTTCAACTTCTTCAATAATTTGGCGTATATAAGAAACAAAAGAGAGCTATTGTATGTACAGGACAATCTGTGTGCTCTGAATATTTTGGACTATTATTATCATTGTCTAGTCAGATCCCTTGTTTAGAAACCAATTCCTTTGTAACAATTTTAACCACTCAAACTTTGTTTCCGTTGCGGCGCTCAGTGTTTTTTGATCATTCTTTTTGTCTTGATAATCATTGGGATGGTATTCTGTATGCATAGTTCAATCAATCAAGAGAAATCCTGTCAGTTGTGTTCTCTATTTTACCGCAAATACGGTAGGTATGAAAAGTCATATTAGTGGTCTAAAAAGTTTGATTCTTGTTAATTATCGTAGAGATTCGAAGTGATTGCCAAGGACGGCTCCTCCATAGGGTCATCTGGTCAATGACCTCCCAAACATATTTCAGGAAATAATAGTAAATTAGTCAACGAGCGGGAAAGCATGGATATTATCCAAGAGGATGAAGTTTGTTTGAAGCCGTATGCGAGTAGCGTAATCATCTGAGCTAGTAATATCCATTTTTCGCGAATGGAATACTCCACTTTTTCTATGATTATTCAATAATTGAAGCGAACTTTGAAATATTCAATTTTATTTGTACGACACTTTTTCACAACTATAGTTTACTTAAAGTGAGGTTAGTTTGTCAACACAATGTGACAATGACTATAAAAGAAGTATGGACGGTCGATGGGCTGTTTCAAAATGTATTTGAAGGTTAACATTTCTGATTGGAAAAATAGTTTTTTCTATGACTATTCAATGATAGATGTATTGTAGATCCACTTTCTATTGGTTAATGTAACTCGTTACTCATATCAGTGACTTTTTTTTCATCACTCAATTGTTTTAAACCAATGAAATGATCCAATGTCATTACTCCACTGTTTTAGAGCCAATCAGAACATTCGACAAAATGTCAACCTTCAAATCCATCATTTTGAAACAGTCTTTTTGACCGTCTATACTTGTTTTATAGTCATTGTCACATTGTGTTAACAACCTGACCTAACTTTAAGTAAAAGAATTGTCAAAAAGTGCCGTCCAAATGAAATCAATTATTGGAAAATTCGGTTCAATTATTGAATATTCATAGAAAAAGTAAACTATTCTTCTCGCGGGAAATGGCTATTACCCACTCAGATGATTACGCTACGAGCCGTAGGGGCAGGATTGTTTTATGAATACTTATGAAGGGAGCTGTTGTACTAAAAGCATTATTGGATCTCTTCAAAAATTGTTCTTGTAGCTCAAGTGTTTCAATCAGAGATAAACAATTAACTCATGACGGCTACGTTTTCCACTGCATCAGACATTCGCCATTGATTAAATAATCAGAAAAAATTAGGAACCAATTGAATTGACTTCTCCAAGACTTTTAAATTCTTCAATTAACCTTCAATTCTTATCCATTCTTGCACAAATTCGACTGATTTTGGTCTTTTTTCAAATTTTGCATAATGCCTCAGAAATATATAGATGATATAGGCATATTTAAACACAATATTTTCGAGTCGCTTGTGTTTGGTGTGAATATGTTACATAAATTTATCAAAGAACTAACATTCTTTGATAGCTGCATCGCATTATGGTAGGTATGGTATGTGTATTTGTCATATCAAGTCCTGAGATTAGGATGTTGAAATAATAATTTCCATGATGAGATCTTACAATCATTGTTAAAATACAACGAAAGAGCCCGCGTAGAATAAATTACTCAAAACAACAACAATTACAAGGAAAACTGGTCATATGACATACCAAATTAGCAAAAAGTGTTGTAAGACTAGTCAACTAAATTTCAAATGCATATTGTATGTGAGAGTTTATGAGTGCTTTGTGGTTCACTATAAATGTATCACCAAGGCTTCATAACAAGCTTTAAAATCAGACGTAACAGCCTTCTTAGGAGTGGGCCCTCGAGGTTGTAAGCAGGTTGTATGCAAAAAACTACAAAACTGCATGTTTCAATGATATCTCTATAACTTCAAACATGTTTTATGAAATATGCTTTGAAAACCTCTTATAGGCGATGATAAAACTGAAAACGTTCCGCGGATGACATCATGATACTAAAACAAACAAGATATGATCACGTGCAGGTTTCGTAGATGTCATTGTGAGCCCAAACCTCAAAATTCATAGGTTACCTAGGTAACCGGGTTACAATGATACTAAAAAAAACAAGATAAACTCACAACATAATACCTCGAACCTATACAATCAATGTCACGTGGGGACGTCATGCGTGAGCCAGTTCAAATTTTAATCAGCAAATGGTAACTAGGTTACGGTATTGATGTTTTACATCTAACCTCACTTTGGGCTCGCAGTGACGACATGCGCGGCTTGGTTCTAATTTCGTCCAGCAATCGATCATATCTTCTTTGTTTTAGTATCATGGGAGGACATGTGGTTGATATTTCTCGCCAGTTATCAGTTTTCGCATCGACAGTACCGACTGATCATCCAATCACTGGGCATTCCAGTCCTCACAATTCTCCCCGATTTCATTCCGTTTACAATCCTATAGTGTGGTCAACACATTTGCGGCTATATCGTAATTAAACTCATCAACATTAATGGGAGCCCCTTCGTTATTATCACTCCATTGAAAGCTTAGTTCAAATGATCATCAAACACAAAGCAACTCTGATTTTAGCGTTTCGTACAGATAGAAAGGCGCGCGGGAGGTTTTATGATCAGTGAGCATTTGCAAGCGATAGTCTGAATTTTTAATTCCCGCTGAAATCAAAGTCGTAATTATCATGAAGTGCTCGTTTGGATTAATTCGCTGTATATGACGTCATATTCGTAGCTTATAGAGACTGAATAGTTATTGGCAGAAAGTTGGGCCAATGCAGCTCGTATTAGTGTGATCGAATGAAATTTGCTTTCAATAATCAGTTATAGGTCAACGAGTGAATGAATATTCTATTGGTTAGTATTGAAATTGATTAAAAAATTTTGCTGCTAGCTATTTGATGTGTTTTTTTATGGAACTCATTTCACCTGAAGGTTTCGAAAATAGTTGCCAACATTTCTCAATGAACAATTTGCACATTTTTTGGAAATATGAAAAATATAAGAATACGTTAGTTCTTATGCCATTGATGTTCAAAAAATCAACCTACGACCACGATAATGTAATAATCACCGATTAAAGAGCGCCAATCAACATTCACGACGTCACAGAATACATTATCTTTCTCCGTCTAGCGTATTGACTGCAATGACTCACTCTTTCTCGAGAGAGTGATTTAGCTCCGCCTAGTGAGACTTGCGTTTTCTTTTTCATTTATTTAGTATATTTTTGGGCATTTTGGAAAAAAAAAAATTGCTGATAACTTTCTAATATTCGTATATAAAATTACGAGTCATTTGAAAATGTATGCAAATTGTTGATTGAGAGTTAGCCCTTGGGTTGATTTGAGCGTTAACGAAAGCATTATTCTCAGACTAACGGAGACTTTAGTCATGAATCTTTCGGTAAATATGATAATTTATCATTATTAATATCTGACACCTAATGACATGACAAAATGATCTTTGCTATTTCAACGTTATTGTATTATCCTTTGCCTAAAAAAGAGCATTTTTGTAATATTGAAGTTTTCATATCAAAAATGACGTTTGCAGACTCTAATTTCAAGGTAAACTTTTCCTATTGAAAAGCTTTTCCAATGTTATTCCTTGTTTACAGGGATCATTCACCATAGATTCTTTCATAATTTTAATCTTCTTTTTCCACTTCATCAGCCCTCTTCCATCCACTTCTGAACACAGGCCTCTCCGTATCCCTTCCAAGTCTGTCGATTTGTAGCGGTAAAGTTTGGGACCAGTTCTTTCCCACCACTTCAACAATGTCGTCTATCCAGCGTCTCTGTGGTCTACTTCTGCTTCGTTTGGTCTCTCTGGGTCTCCAGTGCGTTACCTTGATAGTCCATTTCTCGACCTGTTGTCTCGCGACGTGACCTACCCAATGCCACTTCAGCTCTGCTACACGTGATATGATATCAGATATCCGCGTTTTCCTTCTGATTGTTTCGCTTCTTATTCTATCTCGCAAAGACACCCCCAGCATAGCGCGCTTTATCGCTCTCTGTGTTCGTCTTAATCGGTTTGCAGTTTGTTTTGTGATGACCATTGTCTCAAGGCCATAAGTAGCCACCGGCAGAATACATGTGTCGTACACCTTACGTTTTAGGTTCATAGGGATTTCCTGATTTTGAAGAATATGTTGTAGTTTGCCGAAGGCGGCCCAGGTAAGTCCAATTCTTCTTGATATTTCTGCTCTTTGGTTTTCTTTTCCCAATTTAATAATATGACCGAGATATATTCGGTAACATTTTCGATTATGCTGTTGTCTAGGGATATATGCAGCTGGTCTGGACTCATGATTTTGGTTTTTGCCGTGTTCATTTTTAAACCTATAGCTTTAGATGCCTCATCAAGCTGGTCCATTGTTATCAACTCGTATGGGTCTTCCAAAATGAGGACCATGTCATCCGCAAATCGTAAATCACTAAGATACGATACATCGATCTTAAGACCTTTTCTTTGCCATTGTAGTGTTTTGAAGGCCTCTTCTAGAGCCAGTGTGAACAGTTTTGGTGATATGGTGTCACCCTGGCGGACTCCTTGATTTAACTTTACTTTTTCCGTCGTGGTGTTATCATTGATTCTAACTTGCATTGTCGCTTTTTGATAGATATTCTTTATAAGTGCGCTATACCTTGAGTCAATTCTGGCGGTATATAAACCGTTCAAAAAAGACCATGTTTCTATGAAATCGAACGCTTTATGAAAGTCCACAAATGCTAGGCTAATGGGTATGTTATATTCTGTTGTTTTCTCTATGACTGTGCGAAGTGTTTGCAAGTGGTCGATAGTGCTGTATCCACTGCGCAAACCCGCTTGTTCCACAGGCTGGCAGAAGTCTAGTTTATTTGAAAGGCGGTTTGTAATGATCATGGTGAGAAGTTTATATAGGTGCGACAGCAGACTGATCGGTCGGTAATTCTCTATATTCGTTAGGTCGCCCTTCATGAACAGGAGCATCACCTCGGCATTTTACCAATCCTCTTGGATTTCACTCTCGTGTAGACATTTATTTAAAAGGATCTGAATTCCCTTTTTGAGTTTGCTTTTCCCCAGTTTCAACATCTCCGTCGTGACTCCATCTTCTCCAGGGCACTTGCCGTTTTTCATACTATTTAGGGCATTTCTTATTTCGTCCAGGGATATATCTGGCATCTCCTCTGAGCCTACGTTTATCACCCGAGTTGAGATGTTTGGATCTTCATCTGTGATATTTGGTGAGTACAGTTCTGTGTAAAGTTCTTTGATTGATTCCGAAATCGTTTTTGGATCCGACACAACTATTCCCTGTTTATTCTTCATCTTCCTTAATTCGTTCTTTCCCTTTGACAGTTCAGATCTGAGAACTCTCATATTTGCGTTATTCCCGATTGTTTCGTGTATTATTTTGGTATGGTGTCTTCTTATGTTTGTTCTAATAGCCTTTTTTGTTGTTTTGTTCAGGAGCCTGTGTTCGTCTGTACCTTTTTCTATTCCCCTTCTTTGTTCCATCAATTGGCGTGTGTGGGTACTGAGTTTTGAGTTGATTTGTTTCTTGGTTATCGAGCAGATCTTTTTTGTTGCACTATCTAGAGCAGCTTTTATATTGTCATTTACTTGGTTAACATTCATTCCTACAACAGCGTCTTCCATTACAAGTCGATTTGTAATTTCTATTTGGTATTCTTCTTTCCTTGCCTCCAACTCATCTCTGGTCGGAAACCGGGGTTAACTAATAAGTTTTTTTCTCTTCTTCCTGGTATCCAGTCGAAAGCAGGCTCTGGCCATTCTGTGGTCGCTCCCCGTGTCCACTTGATTCAAAATGGTTACATCCCTGCAGTATTTACGAAAGTTGGATAGGATTGAATCGATCTCGTTTTTGGTTGGACCATTTGGACTTCTTCATGTTCATTTGCGGTGTGGCGGTTTTTTGAGAAAAGTGCTCAAGCAATACAGGCGTCGCTATTGAGAAAATTGAACAACATTTCTTCCCTCTCATTTCTTTCCCCCAGACCGTAGAGTCCAACGTATCTTGTGTCATGTTGTTCTTTGGCTCCAACTTTTGCATTGAAGTCACCAATAACTACTGAGAAGTAGGCATTTTCTTGCTGTTTTGTTGTTGTGATATCCTCATAAAGTTGTTCCACCTCGTGGTCTTCCGATGCGTGCGTTGGGGAATATGCGTTGATAACCTGCATTGTATAACGATCATTGATCATCATCAGATACGGCGCTGATCTTGGTTACTGTGTGTTTGATGTTTTTTATCAAAAATCCTACGCCTCCTACAAAGTCTCTTGTATCCAAGCTTTTATGATACAGCGTATGGCCTGACTTGAACACTGTTGTCTTTTCATCCGGAAGTCTTGTCTCGGACAATCCTATGATGTTCCACTTGATGTTCTCTAGTTCATGTTCGAGTTCCTTCAGGTGTTCCGTGTTTCTCATTGTGCGTATGTTAAATGCCGCAATGTATATATCATGATAGATGGTCTTCCGTTTTTTTGAACTTTTGCCTTTCCCAGAATCCTAGGGGCAGGCTTGATGTTGCCAGAGTGAGATTCAAAACGGGTAGCGCCACCCACCTGGGGTATTTTTGTTTGTAGGATCGACATCCTTTATTCAATAAGATAATTTTAATAATACCTGATAAATCAGGGTGATAAAACAGCAATATTTAAAAAGAAATTCCAGAAAATTGCAGAAAAGGAAAATGAAAGTGAATGTTGACGAGATATCAAAAAAAAAAAAAAAAATGTGAAAAAGTGGGTTGGAATCCATGAAGGACTTCACTTGCTGATTTTCTAGCAAATCAGATAAAAAAAATGAACACCCTTTCCATTAGAATGAAAATCGAAAATGATGATTTTATCACAAAATCAACTTTATCCAAATGAACAACATAGGTTTGATGTTGAATCAGTCGAATTTCTCATGAAATAAAACAGCCAAGGAATATGAATTGAGAAATACCATCTGTGTCCATGTCCGTTTTCTCATATTCTCTGGCGATCACAAAGAAAATTTAATAATGGATATTCACTATTATAGGCAAACTATGCCCATGAATGAATCTTCAAAATAATGATTTTATAAAATCGTATCCACTGTGGAAAAAAAAAATGGGTACAGTAAGGGACACGACCATGCAGATGGTATTTTTTAATATATTTTCCTTCAAAGTTTTATTCTATAAGAAAATTGACCAATTTGATATTAAACCAATGTAGTTTAGTGGAAAGAGGTAAGTTTTAAAATAAAATTATAAATCTTGGTTCTCCTTTTGATGGATTCTAGACAATTTCTTAAGATGGCATTTTTCGATATCTTGTCAAATTAACCCATTTTTTTAAACAAGAATGTAATTTTGTTATTGAATTTTTGTCAAACTGATGAACTCATGACGTGTCAAAATTGATTTTTTGGTTATCGAACTATCTCCGAAAAAAGTTTCCATCCAATCCATATGTACCCAACTTTATGGCTGACAGTGTATAAGATTGTTCATTCCAAAAATTCTTATTTTCTTCTCTTTTTTCCACATTTTCGTGTGATCATGTTATACAAACTTATCTGTATTCTCAATGCTGAAAAATATAAAACAATAAGATTTGGAGGTTCCCATTTAAAAAAAAAGAATTTTGGATACTTTCTTCATGTAATTTCTAATCTGAATTTCAAACACCCTTTATTTACCAGATTTTTTTGGATATTTTATATATCACCCTATTAAAAAACAATCAAACTAGTGTTAATAGACCGGATCTTCTATATTACCTGAACAAAAGTCTATTAGTAAGCAGTCAAACCTATCAATATCAAACGTTTAGGAAACAAGTCTGCTTCCATCGTTAGTGGAACCTAAAAAAAGAAATAATCAATTCAAATTAAAAAAAAATGTTTTCGTCTGTTTGTGATTTTGCTGTAAAATTCGCTTTTTTGTATTTTTGGCACAAAATGTCACTTTTTGGTGTCAACCTGAAAAAATTCAGTGATAGAAAGCACTTTTCCAGGCTTCTGAGTAGCTTTTAGGATCATAAGTCACCTCTGTGAGACAACAAATAGGCACTATAGACTTCATGATCATCAAAGGTTTTGTGTTTTTCACAGTTCTTTCTTATCTGATTATTCCATGATGAAATTTGTTCATTCTCATCACCACTTGATTCTCCATTGCTCCTTTGCATTTGACTGTGATTACAACAGATTCCTCTTTCTCCATACCATCAATTTCTGGTATCTCTTCTGTCTTTTCATTGTTCTTTTCTTCCTCATCAGGTTGGTACACTGACTGTTCTACTTCTTTCGAACCATTTTCCGTCTTTTTCTTTTCATGGCTCAACTTGTAGTCCATTAAGCTCTCATCAAATCGTACGTCTCTGGATCTGACTATTTCCTGTTGGTCTGGTAACCATAAGCAGTAGCCACCACCACAATATCCCACCATACCAGCTTTTTTTGCTTCAGCGTCCAATCTATCTCCTCTGGGTAGAATAGTAAATCGGGTTTGACATCCAGCAATTTTGAGCTTACTGAAATCATTGCGCCCATGCCAAATTGTCGATGGTGTAATACCTCTCGGTCATGCTCTGGTTGGGGTTCGATTGAGATCATACACAGACATTTCAAAGCTTTTTTCCATAACGTTTTTGGAATATCTGAATCTATAACTGTAGTTCTCACTTTATCCAGCAATGTCGTATTCATTTTTTCAGCTTTCTTTTGTGGAGAATAAGGAATGGTATAATCCAAAGCGATACCATTCTTTCTACAAAATTGTCTTATTTCACTTCCTATTTTATCGCATTTCAAAACTTCTCCATCGGCTATATGTATTGATACATAATTTGGTAGTAGCTTTATGTCAAACATTTAGGTTTCTGAGCTTTCCTGAACGAGGTGGTTACTGGCTCCTGAGTCCAATACTAAACATACTTTGCCCTCGATTTCATTACAGTAGTTTGCCACATCTCTTTCAACTATGTTTGCCGCATCTCTTTCAGCCATGTTTGCCTGATGCTTCTTGCCATTTTCTTTCGATTATTTATGACTGCCACCTCCTTGACCCCTGTAAATGCCCCTGAGATTTCCTCTGCTTCTAATATGTCCCTTTCTGCTCGAACACTGTGCTTGGGATTGTTGTGGACTGAAACAAAACATGATCTGGAAACCACATTTAGGCCCACTTCACTATCTTCATAATTCTCTTTACTCTTTGATTCCATTTATATTTCCTCATTTTGTAGCCTCGCCTCCACAAAATAAAACTTGACATCTGAGACCGTCTCCAGAGCTGTAACTACTGTGTCATAATGCGCTGGCAGACTCTATCACTCCCGCTCAGGTCTGATCCGTTCTCTTTGAGTTCTCTAAGATTTGTATCGAGCTTCAAAAAATTATCTCCAAGTTTTTCATTCATTGATGTTTTCAGGTTCAACAGTCTTCTCCAGTAGGACAGTCTTGTAATGGAGCTTGAGCATACAAAGACAATTTTTAAAGTGTCTATTTGTGATCTTGCAGTTGTGCAATCTTTGATTATATCCAAGTGTTTATCTGACATACCTTGCACTATAATTGTTTGAGCTCCATGATGCTTTTTCTACCATTTTTTTTTTCTTTGATAGAAGCATCCTTACTGTAGTCATTTTATTGTATGACCTCTTGGCAGTTTTTCCACTATTCAAGATTGCGACGGTCCTCACGATCGTTCACGAACGTCCTTGAGCGACAGACTTCGACGATCAAAAATGTTACAAAAAGATATAGCTGAAGATCCCGTAGATCAGGACAGGTGTAGGTCCAGTCGAAGGCCCAATCTGACACGATGCATAAGTGACAATATTCTTGTATGTGTCTCTATAGGCAACAGCTCTTGAACAGCATCAATATTCTTCAAACTAGATTCCTATCTCAGTGGAAGCTTTTTAACGAATCATCATCGGAATAGCTCAGACGGCTTGTTGCCCTGAGAACTCTAAACTTCCGGTGTACTTTTTGAAATTGAAGCTGTCATAATTCAGCATCACACGCCTCGTATTATCCTCCAGCTACAAGAGTATTTTCAGCTGCATGTCCATAACAAGAGCCTGCTTATTCTTCATTGATGTGAGTGAGTGATATTACGAGCAATGACGCATTTTCTGACCTACGCTGAGTATTTGTTCTATTTTTGATCGCTCGTGAAATTTTCCTTGCTCGTTTGACTCCCCATCAATAAAAAATTGACAATATGTGAACAGCTCCCCTTTTTTCAAAGCCCCTGCACTGAACTTCAAACATCCACTTGCGACCACTTTGACATAGCGCTCTATGCATAAAATCGATAGGTTAATACATCTGAATAATATATTGTTACAGGCTGTTGTGGTGGTCTTGATACATAGCATCATGTTGATGGAGGATGATGATGTTTAAATAAGTTCGATTTTTGCACGTTTACATGATGCTATGATCTGTTATACTTTGGATAAGACATCTGTCGTGAATATTTATCACAGGCGTTAGGCATTATGAAATATTTAGTATTTTTAGTTTGGGTCAATTTGGATCAAAACGATAAAAAAGTTAGTCGTATTTTGGTGGTTTTGGCGACGAAAACATGGAAGTATTGATGGAAACTGTTGAGTACTATTGTTGAATCACCATTTGAGATTTCTCACAATGCATCTGATACAAGTGTTTATTCGACAGAAAATTTCCTAAAAAGCAAAAGAAATACCAAATAAATCTCTTGAGTTCCTCATATGACTGGAAATAACAAAATCAAGCAGTAGATAATCTGGAGTTCACAAGCCGGATTGTTCGAGTTTTATTGTACCAGATTTACACTTCCATGCAAAATTACAATACCATAACTCAAAATGAGAAATTTTTGCCAAACCAAAATATCATTATCATAGAGCCCATTCATCTTTTTCTGTCTGACATGATTTCTCTACGTTCGTCATCTAAATGGCTTTTTACTCGACACATAAATCTTATAAAGGTCCTAATTGAATTCAAGCGGATAACGGAACCTTATCCAGTTTGGGAAACAATGAAGGAGCCCCACAAATCCATTGTGTATGCAAGATTGAAAGCCAGAAACAATGGCCGCTGGAGCGGAAGCTCAATATGTGAGGAAGTATGGCGTGAAGGTGTTCGCCAGAAAATACCTCCGCTTCCGGATTTCGTTATGCAGTATAGGCGGCAATTTCAATGATCATTTTCACTGCTTCTTGTCATACGAGAAGAAGAGGAAAGGTCAAATTAATATGTTGAATTGTTTTCCCTAAATTGTGGAACATATTTATCTCTATGTTGCAAATCATAAAATGATTTCTTAAGAATTCCGTATATCAAAGAATAGGTGAGTTTGTTTTTCCGATCAATGGATGATACTAAATTCATCAACGGAATGATCTTCACGTGCTAAGTTTCTTCATGAAATGAACCTTGAGAGCATCATGATATGATTGGGATTATTTGGTGTGACTTAATGAGTATATTCGTGAATAGATTTTATGATTACCATGGAACGAAAGACCATTGGTTCGAAATTCTTATTTCCACAGAATTTATCTAAGCTAATAGACCGTCAGATAATGACATATTTTGCTGACTGATATTCTCGTCGCTGGGATTTCAACCACCGAGAAAGATATGATAATGAAAATGTAGGAACCGGACGTGTGCAAAGCATACTGAAAATCTCTTCGCAATATTGTTCGACCGGTTAATTTTTCTCAACAGATCATCGGCTATTGTCTCGACTTATTTTAATTGCAGAAAAATACATCAGCAACCAAGTATCAATTTACAAGATTGCGCCTTTATTTTAACTAGGTATCTAGGCTCGTGCAAACCCTATGGTACAGTTTTTTTACTCTTAGATTGTTATATTATTCTGATGAGTTGGAATGCTATACACGAGAAGTTCATAAGCTGCAGAAGAAAAAATCTTTATACCCGATAAGAGAGGACATTAAGCAAAAATTACTCAAAAAAAGATCCTATTTTAACTCTTTAGTAGATAAGTTTTGAAAAGAACGTCACGACACGTAAACTGACAGATGAATTGTAGTTTTCAAATGCACCATTTCTTCTTCCATAACTGATGCAGTATCAAAGTTTCATCAAATTTCAAGAATGTGCTATCTATCTGACCTGTAAGCTGTAAGTATGATCTTGTATAATATCTCATAATATTCACAAAAGAACAGATGTAGTGGAAAGGGACTTTGATAAGATGATCAAGTCAAATCATGATTCTATCAAAAATGTTTCGTGATGTCCCCAATTTTTTGTTTCGATATGTTTTTTGGTGCGCTGATCCCGTATTAGGTTTTCTAACAAAATTTCATGACGAAACATTGCAAATTGCAAAAAAAGTAGAATAGTATATCATTCAATAAGCCGGAAATGGAGGCTATTACTCACGAGGATAAAGCGAGTAGCGTTATCATTTGAGTGAGTAATAATTTCCCGCTAATTAATTCTATACTTTTTCTATGATTATTTAACAATTGAAGCGAACTTTGCAATATTTAATTTCAATTTGACGGCACTTTTTCACAACTATATTCAAAGTGAGGTTAGGTTGTCAACACAATGACTATAAAACAAGTATGGACGGTCAAATGGGCTGTTTCAAAATGATGGATTTGAAGGTTGACATTTTGCATGTCTCCGAAACAGTGCAGTAATGACATTAGATCATTTCATTGGTTGATGAGTAATAAAGAAAAGTCACTGGTATGAGTAATGAGTCTTATTAACCAATAGAAAGTGGATGATTTTTTTTTTTTTGGTTTTTTGCCTTCAACTATCCAGTTTTTGCATATAAACTCCTCATTCAAAATTGAACTAAATAAGATTTGCTAAAATTTTATCACTAGGGACTTTTTTTCGGGCCGTTTCAACTGTTTGGGATCCATCGCGTTTGATGAAAACTTGGATAATCCGCCAGCTCCGTGAAGTTAGCAAAACGAGTTTCAAATTTGTGGTCTTTCAAACGACAAATAATTAGTTTGTGGTTGGTAAGTATTTGTAGATCATAAATCGGAATTTGCAAGTCAATAGGCAATTTGTCATTAACAAAACAATATTCCCTGCCAGCTTCCCGCAAGCAGCGCGATGTTCAAAAATATCAGATTTTTTATCTCAATAATTAGTAAGTGATGAGTAAGTATTTGTAAGTCATAAATCAGAATTGGTAAGTGAATAGGTAATTTGTCATTAACAAAACAATGTTCTCTGCCAACTTCAAATGTCAGATTTTTTTATTTTAATAATTAGTTAGTATTTGTTAGTCATACATCAGAATTTGTAAGTCTATAGGTAACTTGTTAACAACAAAACAATATCTACTGTCAACTTCCCGGGAGCCGAGCGGTGTTTGAAAATCTTATTTTCTCTATTGTGAAAATGAGTAAGTGATAAGTAAGTTTTTGTCAGTCATGAATCAGAATTTGTATGTCAATGGTTGATTTGTTAAAGACAACACGATATTTTCTGCAAACTTCCCGGAAGCAGCGCGGTATTCGAAAATTTCAGATTTTTTCATTTTAACAATAAGTAAGTGATTAGTGAGTTTTTTCAAGCCATGAATCAGAATTAGTTAGGTTTGTTTATAAACTTGCCGTCCACCATTGCCGTTAACGTTCGACGGTGCCGCTAACGTTGCCTTCGCCCAAAGCATTTATAAACTTTTATACCGTCGATCGCCGTCGAAGATTTTCAAATTCTTTGTTTACTCACTTTGTAGTTATTTTGTTCCAGTTTAGAAAGATTTGGTGACTGACTCGCGTACATTTTGGTACAAATCTCAATTCAATTAAATAAAAATATGAATTATTGGAACAAATCTTCATTGAACCATTTTTTAATGGCATAAGCTACGAACGGCGGACGACAAAAGATGGAGATGAACGATTTCTAGCGGTGCGCCAGCGGCAGACGGAATGATATAGATGTGTGCAGGCGCGTCCATATGTTTATCTCGAACGTCAAACGTTAGCGTTAGGGTTAACGGTGAACGGTAAGTTAATAGATAGTTGAAGTGCTTTCATCCACGTAGAAGTAAATAGACGTAAACGTGGTGATTAATATCTGGGCAAGCGCACTTCGTTATTTCTCACTTTCGCGTTTACGGACATACGTAACCTTGCGTGTCTTCTCGTATTGGACGTTATCCCTTATACGTAATCCAAGGTTTGCCGATCGAGTCTCCGATCTTGGATAATCTGCCAACGAATCAATTTTGTACATAACACATCATATTTTTATTTGGCCTCAAAATGCAATAACCAAATTGTCACAAACATCACTTTTTTTCTACTTTGACAGGTCGAAAAACTATATGTAAACACAACAAATTGGGTTCAGTCAACTCGCTACGTTTCACGTACGACAAATGCCATACTTCAACTAGCTTTTGGATCATTACGTAGACGTGAACTTTATTCGTTAACATATTACGGTAACGTCTACGTCTTGGCTCAACTTCAACTGTCTAATAAATCCCAGTTAAGTCATTGTACGCGTTCATAAGACGGAACAGTTACCGCTCCGCTCCGGTAGCGCTCTTTGACAACTGATAGTTGACTGTTGAGTCTCATGAGACTGCTACCAAAGTGGCGCTTCATTCATAGAAAGAGTGGCAACAGTTCCACAAAACAAAACAAAAACAAATAGAATATTCAAGCTCTGCGCTGTTCCCGAGATGTCGGCGCAAAATATTGTGTGGTTTTTGACAAATCAACCATTGATTTGAAAATTCAGATTCATGGTTTACAAATTCTCACTTACCATTTACCAATAATTGTTTAAATGCAAAAATCTGAAATTTTCAAACACCGTGCTTCCGGGAAGTTGGAAAAAATAGTGTTATGTTAATAACAAATCGATAACCCACGGACTCACGAAATTCTTATTCATGGCTTACAAATACGCAGGTACTAATCACTCACTAATCAATAAAATAAAAAAATCTGAAATTTTCAAATACCGCGCTGCTTCCGGGAAGTTGACAAAAAATATTGTTTGTTTGCCAACAAGCTACCTATAGACGTGGAAGCTCACTTTTCCCTAATTTATTCATAAACATCGTCAATAAGTAGTGAATGAGGAACTTGCATGAGAAATTAAATTGAGTTCTTTTTTATTGCAAACTATAGAAAATTGCAACAAAATCGATACGAATTTTTTCAATTCGTTCAAATATGATTTTTCCAAAAGTTATTCAATTTCGTTATCGAAATTGCGCATCTCACTTTGACGTCATGTGCGAAGGAATACAGAATAATAACCATAAAAAAAATTGTTTTCCAACAGAATATTACTTCTAATGAGATTATAACAACCATGAAAAGGTACGATCCGCATATTATGATGGTAAACATTGAATTTGCGTCAACATGCATTTTCCACCATTTTCGACATACCGCGTATGGTAAGACGTGAGACTTCGAGTAGAAAGCATTGGTAACCCGCAACTATGCGACCACAACATACAGTTTCAAAGAGCATTTTTTTTGAGATTCAGATTGTACAACCTTGCCTTCATTTAAGCATCGTTGTATCTATAATAGATAACGGGTTATCAATCCTATACTCTCGACTGTGTGACACCTTGTATGGATTATAATATACTGAGCACGGTGTGACTCAGGTGTGACGTCATATATCAGTGATTTCAGCACATTTTGAATCGTTATGTCTCCGTAAATTTCCGATTAACAAGGAAAAGAGAAAAAACATGTGTCTCCTTATTTTTCATGGACTTTAGAATCCAGCAATGAACAAAATGGATGCAGGTTCTCTATTGGCTCCAGTTTTCTTCAAATACCTTATTCAAAATATACGGGGACAGGCCATTGAAAAAAAATCAGATAATGTTCAACGTTATGCGAAATTGTGGCGCAAAAAAATGAAACCGCGGTAAAAAAGTTTATAATCCACATTATGATAAAAAAAAGTTTTTTGAGGCCTGTATGCGGTTCTTTGGAGGCTGCGGATCATTGGATCTTATTCTTTTGGAACAGACAATCTCTTTCCACTTCTTGGTCCCTTATTTGTCAAAGTTGTCTTCCAGGGGCACGATATTGATATTTTCACACCAAAGTGGTTGGCACTGACAAGTTTGTTACGGTCTGAAATCTCAAAACCGTTTTAGTGGGATCTATTTTGGAATGGTATGGGTGGAACGGTATTATTTCAATTGGGAATTCAGGGTATAAGTGTTAAGTTGTGGTTAATTTGAGGTATTGTCAAATCTAAACTAATTTGCTATTAAGAAATTTTGATCAATGAGCAAGAATGGGTACCTTTCTTGGCGGTAGTTTATCACCTTATCGTGCGGTCTTGTTTTCATTTTTTGGGACTACATCTTCAGTATATTTTCTCTTTACTTTTCCTCCGGTAATTGTGTGAATCCCTTGTTGATTTTTCGATTTCCTCAAATTTGATTCCGATCCCTGGTCTATTGGTTTACTTGGTCATCATTACAGGTTAATTTTCCTTTGTCAGCCTTTATCTCTGCGAGGTATCATTCACTGTTGCCAAGTCACTTTCTGTCGGCACATTCATTTTCCTTTCGAAATCCTCATTTTTCACGGGTTAGTAAGCATTGTTTTCTTGATCAATCGTAGTGTCTATTTTCCTTCTGCGAACCATATTTTTCTTAGCATGTCCATATTTTCGAGTTACAGGTGGTTTCCTGGGTCGTCTATTTGCATATTCAAATTTTACGCTTTGAATTCTGGTAGCAGGAGAGAGGGTTTCCGCTTCCGTCTTGACGTTTTGTCAGTTTCCGATGAGTTGTGATCCTTGTTTAGATTCATTCTGAAATCGTAGAGGCAATCTGTAATGGGCTTTTGTGGAAGGCATCTTTTCAGGATTTTATCGATTTACCTCACTCTTGTGAATCCGGAGTGTTTAGTTGGTGATATTGCAGAGTATTTTTGCCGGTTTCACGTACCAAATTTGGAATTTGTTGCACTTGTTGAGTTCGAATTTGGAATCGCCCGCCTACGAAAAGACAACCACTTTTTCCGGCAGAAGACAATTTTAGCAGAAAAGGAAACTCTCGCATGAAGGTTTTTCTTCATGGTATTTCTTTCAGTACGTATATATTCGTTTGGTTGCCATTTTCCCTGCTGACTTAAACCCGCTGTACCTTGAACTGCCAAACCACCCCCCTACCCTCTACAGTGGTTTACCCGCAAACAGCTAGTTTGTTAGTCCATGTCGCAACGTACCCGTACGTCCAGATTGACAATATAACGCAGCACACGTGGGTCGTTGATGGAAAAACACTGTACTTATAATTTTTATCACTTATCTTAGTCTTATTTATTTCATTGTTTAACGCAGTATCGTGCACACAGGTTTCTTGGTTAATTTGTTGTACTTTTATCAGTACTTTATTAAATATCAATTTAAAAATAGTTACTTTCAATTCATTGCTATTAAGTCGAGTTTTTGTAAAAGCACGAACCAATTACTAAACATGTTCATTTGATGTAGTGTTCAATTATTCACTGGTTTAATTTCAATGTGAACTTTTTGCGTGGCCACGATTCAAGTAACTGATTTTCTTGAACTGTGCATTTATAGAGGTAGTTAATCATTTTGAATCAATCATTTTTGTTGATCTTCATCTATTGTTTTGATTATTTTATAAATTGTGAAGGAGTAGTTGATAGTCCCAACCTCAGAAAGTAGAAGCAAATGTTTTGATTGACTTGTAGTATTTTGAATGTTCAATAGATTATTTTGTTTTGGGAACTAGATACCTTTCTTTTTTGATTATTTTTATCTGGGTTATTCGAAGCTTGCGTTTTGGAATCGAGAGTAATAATAATAATAATAATAATGATAAAGCTCTTTATTTCTTATTATGAAAGTACATTCCAGATCCTAGACAGAAAACAAAAACATACTGCATGAAAAGAAATAGCGTGCAACATGCGGTGCAAAGTTAGTCTTTGACAAAATCTGATAAGGAATACGGCTCTATATTAATTAATTATTGTTTCACTCGGCACTTGAAAAGTCTTGAGGATTGCAAGTCTCTGATGTCACTGGGTAATGTGTTGTACATTTTCATGCACATGTAGTAGGCACTTTTTTCTGTGAGCGTCAACCTATGTCGTGGGTAATTGACCGTTGTGTGTCTTGTATTGTAGCTGTGGTATGTCTCAAGATTGAAGAGTGTTCGGTTTTTGTAGAAAAACACTAGGCATTCAAGTATATAGAGTCCGTAGACTGTTAGGATGCCATTTGATCTGAAGGTCCCTCTGCAACTTTCTCTATATCCCTTTTGGTAGATAAGCCTCATTATTCGTTTTTGAGTGACAAATACTCGGTCGGTCCAACTGCTTTTGCCCCAGAAGATGATCCCGTATCTCAGAATGGATTCGAAATTAGCATAGTAGATGGTTTTTATGCTCTTTTTATTCAGGTAATTTCCTATCACCCTAATTCCATAGCACACTGAATTAAGTCGCTGCAGCAAGCTCTTTATATGTGCTGACCAGTCCAAAAACTCGTCTAGATGAACTCCCAGGAACTTGGTTTCTTCTTTGACATCGATAGTGGTGCTGTCCAGGTTAATTTTAGCTGGAGTCAAGGCGTTTGAGAGTTTAGTTCTGAAGAACATCACATTGGTTTTGTTCTGGTTGAGGATGAGTTTATTCCGGGAGAACCAGTCGGCGGTGTTCCAGAAGAGGGAGTTCCCTCGTTCAATCAGATCTGATATTGTTTTCTCACCAGTTAATAGATTGGTGTCATCAGCATAGCACGTCAGTTCATGATTTCTTCAAGCTTCTTCATAGCATAGGTCGTTTAGGAAAATTACGAATAACAACGGACCAACGATGCTTCCCTGAGCTACTCCCTGTGTTACCGTTCTGGCTTGGGAAACATAGGATTTTCCATCTTTGACGACCTTCACCATTTGTTGTCTCTCGGAAAGGTAAGATGAGAATAGTTTCTAGAACATTTCCCCTGATACCATAGCGTTCTAGTTTTTCTAGTAGTACGGTGTGGTCGATGGAGTCATAAGCTTTACTCAGATCAAGGAATATCCCCATAGCTATGTGGCCCTTTTCTAGAAGTTCCATGATTCTTCTTGTGAATTGGAATATAGCGGTGCTTGTAGAAGATCCTGGTACATAAGCATGTTGATGTCTTTCAATTAGGTTGCACTTAATCAGGAAGTTGAGGAGCCTCTTGCATATTGCTAATTCCAACAGCTTTGAAAAAGAGCACAGTAAACTTATTGGTCTGTAATTTTCTAGGAGGTCTGGATCTCCTTTTTTGTAGATCATCTTTATCAAAGCAATTTTTAGCTTATTTGGGAATATCCCTTGCTTGAATACGTTGTTGATAAGATAACAGAGGATGTCTTGTATGGCGGAGATTACTGTTTTTACTAAGCTTATCGGAATGTCATCAACCCCACTGCTGTGTTTATTTTTTAGTTCACTAGCGAGGTCATTGATTTCTGAGAGAGTTACTGGTATCAGGAACATGGATTGATCATTGGCCGGGAATGAAAGATTCAATGAACTTATTGGAAGATCCTTGTGCAACTCCGGAATTACTGTCATCAGATAGTCATTACATTGGTCTGGTAGAGTTTCGGGGTCTCCTGGTATCAGCATTTCAGTGTTTCCTGTCTTTCCAGAGATCTCTTTGTATATCGCCCACATGCATTTGGACTTGTTGTCTGAACGGCTTATTCTTCGATCGTAATGATCGGCTCTATTAGCACGCAGTAAACTATCATATTCTTTTTTGTTCGTTTATAGTGGACCTTGAAATTAGCATCGATTCGGGATAGAGTCAGTAGGATGTCTAGTCGGTGTTTGCATTTCGTTACTGTAGGATTTGGGGGGGTTTTGTGATGTTTATTCGGATGCACTAATGTTGGAGCAAAGCAGTAGTTGAAGAATTTCAGAAAAATGTCGATAAACGTATTACACTGCTTGTTGACGTCAGCACTGTCTATGTCATACACTCGTTGCCAGTTTTCTTCTTTTAGGTAATCATAGAAGCGCGCTTTGTTTTCGGTTGAAAATAGCCTCCTATACTCGAGGGTTGTGATCGGCATCACTGGCGCCCGTTAAAAAACCCACGCCAGCTCCTGAACCCTGGGCTAGGGAATTGCTTGGCTAACTGAGATTTCAACAGGGGGCATTAACGCTAAGCAAAATCAAATTTATCACACCCCGTTGAGTGTGCCTTGTTCACTTTGGTTAAAGATATGGATGGCAATATGTCTTGCTTGTTGCTTTTATCCCAAGTTGTCCAGGCAAGTATAATGTCCTTTGCCATAAAAAAACATATTTTCTTCTTCTGCAATAATCATGGTTTGCATGCGACTTTTGAACGCATCGACGATGGTTTGTAAGTTCTTGTTCTCCTGTGATGCTCAGATATTTCATTCTCCCTGGAATAAAAGCGGCAGAAGTAGTGTCGCAATCACTCACCATGTCTTCAATAGTATATTGTGCAACAAGCATGGAATGATACCCACTTCCTACGGGTATAAAGGTTTGTAGCACGAGCCGAAGGCAAGTCCAGCAATTCATACGAGTAGGAAATGGTCGTTCCATGCGAGTTGTACACTATTCTTTTTCTACGACTCTTAATTATTATCACTATTGTGTGATTAGTTTTTGACGGAGGTGTCAGATCATTTCATTTCCATTCAGTTTGCACTCGATTCCATGGCAACAGTTAGGAAATGGTTTCATTTCCGTATAGTTGTACAATGTGTCACGTCTCCTAACCGATATCGATTGCACAATGGTGATATTACCGTACAGTCGTAGAAAAACAATAATCAGACAATGTTTCATCTGGTAAGCTTGAGTCAGAAAGTTGAGGATTTTAGAAGGCTTGAGACAACTTTGCTTCTTCTGAGTCTACCGATAATCGATTTAAAGTATCTACAAGCGATGTCCGCTCTAAAGGGCTCAGGATTAATGGCTGACAAACTGGAATTTACCATTTTGTAGGAAGTATCATAATCTGCAATAATTATTCTGAACACCATGCAAGATGAAGAGGTGAGCTACAGACCATGAGAGTGAGACTCAAATGATATAAGTATTTTGGCAGTAAAGTTTTGAAAAGCACTTTTTATTTCTGAAACGCTCTAACAGTTACCGAATAAGCAGACCACATATTTTTCTAGAATATACGCCACTCTGCAAATTTTTTTCCAAACAACTTTCATATAATGAAAGGATAAAGAAATATGAGAGAGAATTTGACGAGATACCTAAACGGCCATCACTTTTATAGATAGAATTTTGAGTGAGACGAACCCTTTTTGAGATAGAAGCAACCGTGTGCGGTGCCCAAAGTAGATGGCGTGATTCAGAGATCCACCACCACTTTTCGCACATTGATAGAAACATTGGAACGTCATGATTTTAAGCGTCTATTTGACTGGACAACTGAGGCCACTGGTACGCAAACCGCGATTCGTCGACGGGTACATTATTTCAAATCACTACGCCCCTATTTGAAACAGTGTAGTGCGACAACGATTCACGGTAGCGTATCGCTGGTGTACGAGCGCTCAAAGTATACCAGGAAGATTCAAATTACCAAACATATTATGCATGTCTTTATAAATATGGAATATACCAAAAAAAAACGATTGGGTTTTAAATCTAGTGCTTGAAAAAGGATGAAGAACTGGGTTTGATTGATAAAAATCTGAAACAATCAGATTTGTTCCATTTCTTCCCATGAATTTTCAAGAAAAATTGTGCAGAGCCAACATATGATATATCCAACGTATATGCAAATGTTAGCATTCCAATTAGACAACAACAAAAGCATCCAACACACAATACGATTGTCCTCTTGAAGTCTTGGGCAAGCTAAATTCAGGATCCAGGCTACAACCCTTTATTTGACTGAGCTTGTGTCTCCGCAGGGCACGGCCCTTGACAGGCCTGAGTCTTGACAAACAGCATCGCTAATTTAAAGTTTGCCAAACGTGACAATGTTGGATTCCGGTATTGTGCTGTAATTTTGCGAAAGATGAGAGGTTCAATGTAGCTAAGAGCTTTTGTCAATATTTATTTTGAAAAATACACTCAGAACAAAACTTTTAATCGCTATTCCAACTTTCGATTTTTGTATATTTGTGATGCAAATCATATTGAACACACTTTACTTAATCCCGGGTGATCTATCACCTACTTCTTGCAAATAGGGGAAAGAATACATTTTTTGTTGGTAGGGATTTTGTTGAAGCTTTTGCTTTGCATAATTTCATGTATTACGATTGCTCCTTTGTATTTTTTCTACCTTCCCAATTTTTTTTCTCGTCATCATCTTCCAGATGCTTTTTTCAGGTTTGAACGATGAAAACCTCATTCCTATCAGAACTCCTTGGATTTCACATTGATATGAATTAATTCTCGAGGATCTCTTTCACAGCTAGGTTTTGTTCTTCTTTTTTTTTTCAGCTTTTTATTGTTGTAGATTTTCTTCGTAAGATCAAACCTCAATCAGTTTTTACAAAGTCCGTCCATTAATTTCAACAGCGGTATAATTTCCCTGAACAGTTCAATTGCATGTCGATCGGAAATGAGTTATGTAAGCCTTATTGCGATTTTAAAATTAACTGACAATCATACTGACTGATACCTCATTTTAAGTGCCAGACAGTTATTATGATTGGTTTCCCAACATCCGGAAAATCGGTGAGGCATGGCAAACTATATATTTAAATATAAATAAAAATGTTTTTCTAAAAACATTTATTCACAAGCTAAAGTATTAATTTGTCAAGAATTGAAAGTCAAGGTACATTTTTGGTAAAGGTCTTAGGACACTGTCCCAACGTTTATTTCCGCCTCGATTTCCGCATTCTTGTTTACAGAGAAACCAATCTTAACCTGATCAAGAAAGTGATTGGCACAAGAACTAAATACGTACATTAGTTATGCGTGTCTGAGCAAATCGACCTCATGAGAGCTATAAAATCGCGACTCACCGTCCCGAATTGTGGAATTATATATTTTGTTGAATCCCGCGAGTTACCGAAGTACCTCAACAATTAAAACTCCCCCAATTTGTATTTGTCTGCCTGTTCTGACGAAAATTACACGAACGTAGCATGGCAACATTTAATTGTCGCTCACGCCTTTCGCTTCTCTTGAGCTGTCTTGTGACAAGGGACGATATCGCGACATGCTGAAAGATTCAAAGGATGTGGTGTAATCCACCTGATCCACCTTTAAAGGGATATTGGCTTCCAAGGGTGATACGACTTGAGTAATCCTAACTCTCTAGGATCATACCTGTCTACAAGCACAATCTGTCTTCTAGTTTAGTGTGCAGAGCAGGTAGAGATTTCTCAGAACAGAGCAGGACTCTCTTTATTCAATAAAAACTGGGAGATTGATACTTGATGACGGATTATTTGTGTCAGGTACATAGAAACAAAGAATACGCTACATATCACCGTGAATTATCCAATGACTTCGGTTGTCAAACCTCGAATTTTGTAGAAACTTGTGATAATGAGGGATTTCTAGATTAGAAAGCGAAGGAGATGCAAGTGAGGATTAGGAGATAAAATGTCTACAGGTTAGATTACGGGAAATGTTGTTTTGCAATCATTGTGTATTTTTCTTATTTCTTATCACGTCAAGGGCCGTTTTCCTGAGTCTAGTCAGACCTCGGTGTTCTTATATCAGCATCAAGAAATTTCATATTTCTGTTTTTTGACCGTTAACCATTTTGAGAGGCTCCGAACATTTCAAATTCATCAATTCTGCGTAAAAGAGAAATTCATTACAAGTTTGGTCATTTTCCCCTTCTTTTATGTGATTATTTCTCGATAAGTTTCTGATGAGATGTTTGGTTTATTTTGGTTGCTTTGTGCCGTTCAGAAATAATCTTCTCTCAGGATATAAAAGATTCGAGGAAAAGCTCACTACTCCTTTTTTTGGGGAGTTACGATAATATGCCCTTCGAAGTCTCTTTCGAGAGCGCATCAATTGTCTTCAATGACATTTTCAGATTTCGATATTAAAAACTGTTAACAAGAAAGTGCTTTCTCAAGGCAATTAGGTCTAGTCCGTTCTCTTGTAGCGTCTTTTCTCCAGGAATAACAACACCCAATGAGGTGTAGGCTCCAGAAGTACACTTACTTTTCCTTTTTACAAAAATCTTCACACGCTTGAATGGTGAGTTGCCTTCGCATATTTTTTTTTCATTTTCTCGGATTCAGATTATTCACTGTTTCGATAACTTAGCATGACGCATTCCAGAAATATGATTTTCCACTCTTCCGATGAGGACCCCGCAGGAAAAACGCTGGTCTGTGGGTGGCAATTCCAGATAAGTTTTTGTGGGGATATTCAAAATATGAGGCAAAATGAAAAGTTTTTATTGATCGGATGATGACAAAAATATTAGATGCGATTCGTCATATTGATGAATGCGCATTAGAAAATACAAAAAAGGGATGAATACAAGTCAAAATTTACTAAAATAATATAGGCACTCTTGATATTTCCTAAACGACACAGCAGAATGGCATCAAACTATTTATTTTTGAAAACAGAAAAATGAGTTCTTCCGAAATATGTATAATATATAGGGGGTTCTATTCAAAAAAACGTAAGTCTGTTTCATCACCTCCCACAAAATCAATAATTGTTTTTTCATATAGCGATGGCAAGCAATCTGATAATAACTGCAACATCCATATCGATAGGCCAAGTAGTTTCGAGAATATCGATTTTTTTTTTCATCGATGCATCGGGACTCTAAAGAAAAGTCTTTCTCGATATATTTGCAACCGTTCACATTCAATTATTGAAATTTGATTCGTGCATAAACGTTTGACGCCAAATTGAATCCCGATCTCAAAATATAAAAAAAATTGTAATTGGTGTATCATACGAAGGGGTTAGGGATAAAAACCACACCATTATTTAAGTTGATTTATTTTCGATTTTTTTTTTTAATTTCAACGCCACTGAGAAGATTTTTCAAATTTCACGCAAATACATCTAAAAAACTATACTTACCTACTATTCCTCAAAAGAATGTTTATCATGAAACCACTTTAGCCATAACAAAATGATGATTCCAAAATTGAATTCTATATTGAGTTCAAAACATATCACCTTACGTAAATACCTTTGACACGATATCGTACACCATTTTTATCCGGACCGATATATTAGACGTTTTAATCTCTAGATACTGACTTGTAAAATTCATAACTTCTGGTGAATATTCATGTTACACTATATCGATCAAGTAAACAAGTGAATTTGTAAGATTAGACCACCCCATAGGCATAACGAAATGATGCTCCAATCATTAAATCTATAGTAAATGCGAAATTAACAAATGGATTTGTAACACACCCTAGACGTTATGAAATGATGAAATACCAAGGTTAAACTCCACAGTGGATAAAAAAAAAATCTACCACATACATATTTTCAAACTACACTTTACCGCGCAAGTGAATTCCTATCATTGGACCACCCTAGGCATAATGAGATGAGCTAATGTTTTCATCATCAAATTCTTTGATTGATGCAAAATATACCACTCAAGGTGAACATGTTTCATATCATATAACACAAGTGAATTCGTATCAGCAGACCACTCTAGGTAAAATAAAACTTTGTTTATATCATTAAGTTTCATAGTGGATGTAATTTTTTCCTCACAAGAGCCCAAAATCGTTATTTACTAATAAAAACTCACCACATTGATCATTCGATGACATTATATGATCCTACAATCAAGGTGAATACAACAAACCAAATTCAAAGAATCAGAATCAATGGAGGTTGAACGATGAAGCGTAAAATTTCATGTCAACGCAAAACATGTTTTGATCGACTCGCACTAAAATAGACTAAATCGAAGGTGTGTCACGTGAATCAGCAAGCATGTTCCTTTAATTTTCAGCTTTCAAAATTGTCGTCGGTTCAAGCTAAGACAAAGGTACTACAACATCCAATTTATGAGACGCCAAAATATAATCATTCATAACTACATCACAAGTACAAAATATTAAGAAACATTTTCGGAAACTCTTCCCAAACGGAACTTCATCGAATTATGAATTCCTCAACATTCCATGTCAAAGAAAAGTTAAAAGTTTATACAGATGAGTTTGAAACTCTGATGCCACGTGGACGAACTTTCTGCATATGTAGGAATTTGCAATTAGAGTTGAAATTCTAACTTCTGCTTGGAATGACGTTCAACAAACGTGGAGATCACCAGATTAATTCTCATTTTAGCATTCTATGATGCATCAGACATTTTTCACAGGAAATTAGTAGATATACTACTTTTTCAGATGAAACAGGAAACAAGATTAATCCTTTCCATTATACAGCGTGTCCAGAATAAAATGATGTAAATGGCACTCTATGGGGATATTGGAAACGGTAAGAGATACGCCGTTGCTTGAATGGAGGAAAAGCAGCGTATTTGTATGCCTAAAAATATTCTACATTTGTTTCATTTTGAATCGATACCTTAATGTAAATACAGGTTGAAAAAAGAAAAGGTACATTTTTTAAAAACCACAATATTTCGCATTATAAAAGCTAACATTCCCAAATCTTTAGGATATGAGTGATAGTATACGACTATTCTGAGAATGGCGTCATAAAAATTGTAGGCCTACTATGTTGCGTCCAGCCAGTCAAGTGTGTATTTTTTATGAAAGTCATATTTTTGAGAATCATTTCAAATGCGGATTTTGAAAATGAAAAAAAATCAATATGGCTTCCATAAGAGAAAATAAAATGTGAAAAGAATGCGTCAAATCAATTAATACACAGGGTGATTTTGGGCGATTTTTTAAAAAATGGCTTGGAGTGAAGTACCATTATTTAAAGAGATATCAGAAAAAGTTATGAAGGAAAGTTATTTAGAATAAAAAGTTTTGATTTTTTGGAAAGAAGAACTTTGGTTACAAGATTTAACAAAAAAAAATATTGAAGAAAGTTGTTACACAAATGGGCCCATTTTGCTTTTTTGGGAACTTGATCTTCAAGTTTCCAAAAAAATCAAAATTTTCTGTGAAAATTGGTATTCGGCCATTATTATTTATAATAAACAACTTTCTTACATCATTTTTTCCTGATATCTCTTGATAAAAGGTGCTCTTGATAATTTTTTTAAAATCGTCCAAAACCACTTGGTATATTTATTGATTTGAGTAATTCTTTCCACATGTAAGTTTTGGACCATTCAGAAGCGATTCCCGGAAAATCGTGATTCAACTCGAAATTTCTTTGTCATTTACACCTTGCGAAAACTCAATCCGTAGACACACTGTATATTTCGCCAATCTGATAATCAACTTCAAGCAGGAGTTCTGTATAATTCTACAGCCAAGTCAAGCTGAACCATTATCGTGACAATACAATGCACGCATATCATGAAATATTTTAGTCTTTCAGAGAGTTGAACCGGTGATATATACATTTTTCTTTACAATTTTCGTTATCATTGACCTTTCATCATAATATGGAAAGTCCGAAAACCGTGGCAAAACAGATACTATCAGTAAAAAAATGCATCGAAATAAAAAAACATTGATCATTCTTGAATTGAATAGAAACTCTAAATACGATACTTCTGGTGAAGATTTTTTTGACCAGTAACAGAGCTCATAAATCTTGATCTACAATGCCAATATTGCTTGATTATTTGGACGCTGCAGGGCTTGTATTTTATTGGAATTCAAAATATATGCCTACTGGAATAATTATTCTACTCAAATGAATATTCGTTTTTTTTATCAAAGCTCTGCACAATTATTTTTAAATTCTCCATGTTGATGTAGGCATAATTAATTAAATAAAAATAACACAACAATGTTGTTGGCCTGTGTAAATCAAATATGAATTGTTTTGCTGCCTGACAATCCATTATTTAATAAATTTGACTGGTTGTCGACAGTGATTTTTCAACATCAACTTGTCAATCGTATCAGAGTCAGTTATGAACAATCAATATGTATAATTTTATAATGTTTGAAAAATCGATGATTGATTCATGTGTTATCACTAGAATGCATTGAATATTGTATATCTTGCATGTGCTGTGATTAACAAGTCGGAAATGTGAGGATAACGGTCTACCAAAAACCCAACTACACTCCACAAGAAAATTAATCATTTAGCCCTAACTGTCTTGGATGTAACCAGATGCAGATAGAGAACTGAGAACGTATTGTTTGCTTATATACAGGGTGTCTCATAACTTTTCCGCCATAGAGCAGCAGATGATAGAATGAATCAATATAAGAAAATCTAATAAATGTGGTGGCTAATGCTAGCCGTTAAAAAGTTTTGGGACATCAGATAACAAGCTTTGAGAATATGCAATAAAAAGTAACATATTGATAGTTTTAAAAATAGCCAGTGATTTTGGATGGTAAAATTTGGGACATCCTGTAAACATAGAACTATCTGTAATCAACTCTAAATCAATTATAACAAGCAACTCTACAATATATTTATCAGGATTTGAAATATGTAAAAATGTGAAACTTTATCGAATAACAATATGTTGAAAAAAAAAATTATTTTGATCTGATATATTGGCCAATATAGAAAAAGCAACATTCCCAACCATATGGGGTGAAGTTTGACAGTTCAGCGGATAACGTTACGTTGTTAATAGAGTGTTTTGTTCTTCCATGTGAAGTGATTTCCACTTTATTATTAACTTTTGTATATTTATATTGATCAAATAAATAGCTCATTAGTATCACAGGACCTGCCTTCTTTTCAAGTTTTAACTCAGGCTACAGAAACTTAATAAAATGAAAAAAATCCATAACACAACTGATGTTAATTCCAAACTTTTCCTATTACCATCTCTCAACGTTTCTATGCGAGAGACTATGCAGTCCGAACAAACTGTTTGAGTTCTGGAGCACTTCATTAATTAACGGCCTTACTTATCCTGCTAAAATGTTTATAAGAGTAATTTAATTTGCTGTGTAGTTGAATCAAGAAAGTCCCAACGGAAACTGCTCTTACACTCCATCATAGTTAACGTCTACGGGAATATTCACTGGATCGCTGGTGAGCGCACGGAAAATTTAATCATAGTTGAACAATACCACATTTGGAAAATGGATATGTGATTGTAATAGTTTCGTGAAAAATTATCATTTTAATGTTCATTTAACTAGTCGGTAACTTCTAAATTTTCATTTAATCACTTGGGTTTCTGCTTATTGATAACCGAGATTGAGTCAAAGAGCGGAATTATGGAGAAATTAGATCAAGCTAGTCAAAGTTGGACGATTCACAAACGCCATTGATGAAAAAATGGAGTTGCGTTATTGGAACAGATTCCAGAATTTTCTTTGATAAACTAGATCATGGTTCTTTCGTTGATGCTATTATCACCCATTAGGATAAAAATCGAAGGTTGTCACGTGATATTCAAATAATGTCAGCGTATCCGTATCAACTAAGAATAGTTTCCGTGATCGATTTTGTTGTCAACAGCTGGACAAAAAGTATATGATGCTAGAGTTTGATAGAAATATTATTATGTTACAAGTGTCTTTCATATGGCATGACATTAGAACTTATGTGTGACATTTGGAATGTGCTGCAGTTGAAATCCACTAATTAGGTGACTGTGAAATGATGTATTCCAAACACTTCTTGTCAGTTTAGCGTTCATGGTATTTACAAAATGAACAGGGTGCGGCAAAACTAACTGTGCAGTGGTTTAATCTAGTTTGGTCAGTACAACACCTTATTTTTTCACTTTGATTCGAAAAACTCCAACGAAAAACTTGTCTGAAACAAAACACCACTGCATGTTTTGAAGTTAAACGAACCCAGACATCATCAAAACAGGTGATTACTCTCGCCTGCAGCTTGTTACGTCAAAATCTCTTTGACTTTAATGATTTTTTACATAGAGTTAATTGGCAAGTTTACTGATCTCTTTTTACCAATTTTTTCCAGAAATCAATGTGATTTCAAGAAAAAAAAATTCGCATATGAATCTAGAAGCTATAGCTATTTACTTTGTTGTCCGTACATTGCAAAATCCTTCTTCTTGAATCAGAATCTGAATCAGAATAAGCTTTATTATCAAAAAACCAATGGTTTAACAGACAAAGCACAGTATAATATTCTAAAAATAAAATCACAAAAAACAAAGAGGAGACTAAAGGTACAATGAATAGAAAAAAATAAAGAAAAAAGTGATAAAATTTAACCTAAAACTATATATCATAATATTTAAAATAGGGCAATGATCACAATAAAAATACTACATTAAATGAAAAAATAAAATTTACTAGCCATAAAGTTTATCTTTATAAAATTCATCCGACGTATAAAAAGCTTTATTCAATAAAATATCACAAACAGAGCTCCTAAACTTGGGGAAACTAGATGAAGATTGCACACTTTTTGTTAGGTGGTTAAACATTTTAATTGGCTCGTATATCACAGATCTTTTTGACATTTGGGAATTAGGGATAGGCAAATGCAACATATGTTGTTGACGAGTGGGGTACCTTGCACTTCTCTGAAGAAACTGTGACTTGTTTTGGAAAATAAGGCTCACAGATTCCAAAATATACAGACATGTGATCGTGAGGATTCCACATCTTGGGAAAAGAGTCCTGCAGGATTCACGAGGCTTAGCCTGGCACAGATAACGAATCGCTCTTTTTTGGATCTTGAAGAGGATATCCATCAAATTATTGCTTGCAGATCCCCAGAACACTATGCCATAACGTAGATGCGATTCGATGAGAGCGTAATAGACATGTTTTCCAACATCAAAACCAAGTTCCGCAATTACCGTGCGCAAAGCAAATCAACCCGGAAAAATCTTTCTACTCAGATCAGTGATGTGAGAGCTTAACTTTAATTCATCATCAAGAAGTAGACCAAGAAACCTTGTTTCAGACTGCGCAGATATTGGAAAATTTTGCACAGACAAATTAGTGATATCACACTTGAAACACATTATTTTAGTTTTGTTGAAGTTCAGGAGAAGGCGATTTGAGTCACACCAGTCCTTAACTAGTTTCAAATCATTCAAAATTGAAACTGTGAGCGGGGTGACTTCCGGAGCATGCCACAAAATTGAGGTATCATCTGCAAATAAAGGAAAGCACCCGTTATATTCAAACTAGCCAAGTCGTTTATATACAGAAGAAAGAGCAGCGGTCCCAAGACTGAGCCCTGTGGGACACCATAGCTCAGAGACTCCTTTGCTGAAATATTACCATCGACATGAACTCGCTGTGTTCTCCCCTCCAGATACGAGCGAAACCAAGCGAGTGGAATTCCTCGAAAACCATAATGCTCGAGCTTCCGCAACAAAATTCCATGATTGACACAGTCGAAGGCCTTCGACAGGTCACAAAACACTGCCGCCGAAACCAACCCCTAATTTAAAACAGTGTACAGGTCCTTGAGAATATTATACATGGCATCCTTAGTGCTTATGCCCTCCAGAAACGCAAACTGCACGTCGGCAATAATTTCACACCGCGACAAGAAAGACAGCATTCTTGTTTTAACAAGCTTCTCAATAATTTTGGATAATGTTGGCGATTGTGAAATTGGTCTCGAGTTTGAAGGATCACTGAGATCTCCTCCCTTATGGAGCGGAATGACTTTTGTCGACTTTAAAGACGAGGGAAAATTTCCTGTTTCCCATGAATAATTAATTGCATCCACGAGAGCCTGTATTGCAACATCAGGTAGAATGCAAAATAATTTCGCGGTTATGCCATCCTCTCCACATGAATTTCCATTCGTGATGCTTCTGATAGTCTGTCTGACCTCAGCTTAGTCGGTTGGATTAAAGAAAAAAGAATTTGAATTTGTTTTCTTCAAAAGCTCCATTGGATCTCTGGCTGGTTGAAGATTTTTTACAAGATTTCCGGCAACACTACAATAGTATTCATTTAATTCGTTTGGAGACAACTGAAGATCTAATTTAGGTTTCTGCGAATTTGCACTTCTAATTTCATTTACAATACACCAGCTTTCCTTTTGTCTGTTTGTAGACTGATTTAGGCGACTCTCATAATATTTTGCCTTAGCTACCTTGATCAACTTACGAAACAAAGACCTATATGAATTGAAATATGTGATGAGGGAAGGACAATCGCAAAACTTCCAGATGTGATTTAAGGATCTCAAATTTTTAGATGAGACACGAAGTCCTCGTGTAAACCATGGTGATCTCCCTGATTTCTTTTTAAGCTTTCTAATTGGAAATACCGAATCAAAAATAGTAACCATAGTTCTGTGAAACCAATCCAATGGATCAAGTTGTCCGGTGACATCCCAGATTTTCTCGTTACATCGCTCATTAAATTTTTTGTAATTTGAAGCACTGAAAATTCTACAGCACTTGAATTTATCCTTTGGACTTACTCCAGGATGACGAAACTGAGCTTCCACAGTTTCATGATCTGAAACACCCGATTCAAAAACATTACACACCACATCGCTCGGCCGATAGTTGGAGCATATGTAATCAATTATTGTGGCGCTAGACTTCGAGATCCGCGTTGGTGCCTTAACATGCATACATAAATTGTATGATCTGAGCAGAGCATTTAATTTTATAGTAGCTACTCCTTTGCTATCCAAAAAATTTATATTGAAGTCCCCAGTCAGGATCACATTTGCAGATGTTGGAATTCTGGATAACAAGCTGTCCAGATCAACCCAGAAATCATCAGCTTTTAATGCTGGTGACCTATACAAACAAATAATATAAACCTTCAGTTTATTTGAGGAAACTACACAGCATTCAAAAGACATCTCTTTACACAGATCATCAAAATTATCAATTCTCACAAACGAGTTCACAACAAGTAATGATTTTCTCGCCAAGATCATACTCCCACCATGTAAGAAATTTGTTCTGCAGAAAGCTGAGAGCAGAACATACTCAGATATATGTACAACTTCCCCTTGCTTCAACCAGTGTTCCGTCAGAAGAAGAATACTTGGCAATTTGCGGGAATTCAAAAACAAAAATAACTCATCACACTTATTACGAAGTGACTGGACATTTAATAACAAAATAGTAAACTCCCCGTGTTTGTTCATTTCATATCTGAAGTTTTCCTTGATAGTACCCATATCTAAAGTATCACTCTGCTTTCTTTTCTCGAGCAAATTTACGTCAATAGATTCTCCACCTCTGCCATTTGAAAATCCTCAACACTACTCTGATCATCACCTAACTCCACATATTCAGGCTCACTTACTTCCACTGAAGGAAGAACAAAGGATCTATTGCTTGGTTTAACATGGATTAAATTGGATATTTTACCAACATTTGAGAGGATACACGATACTAACAACTTGGAGATGGTAAAAATGCTGCATTTCCCACCCATATTGTTACAAACATCTACGAATTCTATCCGGTTTTCAACATACATATCAACATAATCAACAAACTCCTTTAATCTTAAATTAAAATTTATAACCTTATCAGTAAATTTTCTGCTATAGACAGGACAGGACAAAAATACAACATTTGTGTCAGAGCAGTATTTAAACTTATTATTTATAAAGCGCAAATTTGGGTGCTTACCCAGTGATAGGTCCTTGGCACCACAGGCTATTATCACCCAGTCATGTTCCCCATAGTCCTTTACTAAATTCTCCAGACCATCCAAGACTTGTCTTGAGTTTGCGTTTGGCTTTACAATTGTCATCGTTGACCATTTAGTTTCATCCAGTACACGCATCATGGAACTTGCCAGATACTTAACACACTGATCACCAATTAACAAAATCTTTCGTTTTTGAGGGTTACATATTCCATTTTTACCGCCATCCCCTTCATTATAACACTTGACCCCAGTGCTGCTCTGCGCCTGGATTCCATCATGGGGAAAATTGTTGTCAAGTATATTATTTTCACCTTCAACCTCTGGTTTATTCTTTTCCATATCAGAAATCCTCTTTTCTAGATTTTTCACATCCCTTAAATATATTTCATTTTGCTGTTCTAAAGAATTTATTGATACTATCAAAGTTTTATTCATTCCGATAAGTTCTTCGATTTTTAGCTTAAGATCATCACTTTTCTGCTTCCAAATGATCCTCTCAGCAGCGAACTCCGCTTCATTTTTCCTGGCAGCTGCTACTTCATTTCGGAGCTCGGTGTTATGCCTGGAAAGTACTTCTAGTTGCTCGACCAGCTTGGTTTCAGCTTCCTGGGCGAGTTCTTCAAAAACCTGACTATTTTGGCAAAGATTTGCTACATGCATATCTTTTTCCTTCAGTTCTTGTTCTAAAGAAACCAGCATTTTATTTTGTCCATTTTTCAAAACGTCGAGTTCAATAGATTGATTCTGACATAGTTCTGAACAGTAGATCCTATAACCATTTATTCTGACAACATTCGGAAAACGTTCCATACAGCTCGGATGATACGCATTACACACAATACAACAATAGTTTTGAAAGACTTTGCTTTTACAACATTTAAATGAACGCTGCATAATGAATTTCTTCAGATAATGGAATGCAAAAACTTCTAGCGATGCCGAAGGGCCAACACTAGTAACACTAGTAGTCATTGTAACTGATAAGATTCCAGAATGCTCTCATAGTCGGGGAGGCAGCGGTTTTTTTTCCGAAGAATTTTATCACTGCTGAGTAGGATACTCAATGTTGAAGATACATTTCCAATGACGTAACCGACTATCAGTTAGTCTAGAAGTGGTGGGTACGCACGTGGTTGGCTGCGGTACTCGTGCAAATGGTTCCCCCTTAAATCAAATATCGACGGATTCGGGAGTTTTCTTCTTAATTGTTTCGGAAGCCCAAGATTAGCTCTGTTTCTTTTTAAAATGGCCACTTTGAAAATATAATTATGCCCGTCAGCTGCCTGTCTAATAAGGTTAGGACGGTCAGTCAGGGCAAAAATGTATGAGCGTGCTCATGCCATTATACGAAGCGCGGAACTTTCTATCGGCTGACTGACCAACAATGAACAAAAATGAAAAACCGGATCCTAAATTTTTTAAAATCTTTGTACTATTTCTGGTTTAGACTATGTCCTGTTTATAAATATGCTTATATAAGGTTTTTTTTTATTTTCCTTATCAGAAAAATTATCGTAAATTGACCATGTCAAGAATGTATTGCTATTCAGGTATACTATTTTGAGACCACTTTGTTTCATAAAAGCTTAGTGTTAATCCACCTTTCATTTTTCACCTTGAATTAAAATCATGATGTGAACTTACAAGCAAGGTATGAATGAATTATGTTGTGTTTTCCTAAGATTTTTTTTTTGTTATAAAAATAATGTTTGTCTTAGGTCATGAAAGACCTCAAATAGCGTATTTTTGTTTTTGTGTTCATTTGATTCCAAGAAGCCGTTTTCGTCAAAACTTGTCCTTTACAACAAAAAATAATATTTCAGATAATACAGTTCCCATGAAAAATATCGACTTATTGGACATTCGTGGATTTTGGCTGGAAAAAAAGAAAGAAAATTGCCATGTTTTAAAAATTGTGCAATCGTCGGACATTTCTTCTAAGAAAATAGTGAAAAAGTTTTGAAATCAGCTGAAATTTTTTGCCCGATAAATTGAACCAGTATTCGGGTATTTTGCCTATAGATATTGGCGATCTTGATTTGAGGTATAGATAGTTCTGACCTTTCGAAAAGCGATTATTTTATTCGTAAATCTCAAAAATTTGTTTTTTTTTTGCTTACTCATCTCATTAATATTCATAAGATCATTTACTTGATGAGTAGCGTTTCTACAGCTTTGATTTCCCTTTCATATTATTTAAAAAAGTTTTTTACATCATTTAATCATTGAAGTCTCTACACTGTGGGCCAAATTAAATTCGAACCTAATTTGACGCTTGATAACTTTTTTGTTTGTGTATGGATTTTGATGATTTTTAGATATGATATTGGTCAATATGTTCTGATCATTACCCTAAAATTGAACTTCCAAATTTTAGCCAGGACCGGACTCAAAACGTTTCTATGAAGTGAGTGCATTTAAGCTCGTTGCAAAAACAAACTGCGCTACTCACAGACCCACTGATATATTTTTTTTAAAATGGCATAAGTGGGAAAAGGTATCCTAAAAATATCAATATTTCAGAACCATAACCTAAGAAACGATGTATTTTTCTGTTTGATGGTGCTTGTCGGTATAAAAACTGTTTCACTTTATTTTGATCCAAGTTTATTGAAATTCCATAGCAACTTTGATTGTTTGTTGAATATTTTTAACATTTTTGGGATTCTAGAGTTTGCCTGTTTGATTTTAAATATTGTAGACATGGTTCTATATTTGAAAGATAAAATCTCGATTAAGCAATTGATGGAAAAGAATATGGATGCACGGAAATGTCGCGGTCCCTTTCAAATTATCGAGTTGAATTCAACAAAGTTTATTCAACAGAATTTTTTTTTTTTTTTATTATTAATAATTTTTTTTTCCAAATTAAAAATTCTAAACTGTGAAAAAATCGACAAATCTCCAACAAACATTCCACGTTGCTATAAAATTTCAAAAAACTTTGATCAAAATGAAGTGAAATAGTTTTTATGCCGACAAGCACCATCATACATAAAAAAACATCGTTTCTTAGGTTATGGTTCTAGAATATTTATGTTTCCAGGATTCCTTTTCCCACTTATGCCCTTCTCAAAAAATATATCAGTGGGTCTCTGAGTAGCGCAGTTTATTTTTGCAACGAGCTTAAATGCACCCACTTCATGGAAACGTTACAAGTCCGGTCGTGGCTAAAATTCGGAAGCTCAATTTCACAGTGTATATTATTTTATTGGATACCTTTCTTTATGAGACCCAATCAATAATTGAAGTTACTTTTCTTTATACTATATACAGTGTCCGCCATGAAGTTGGGTACACTAACTTGCACAAAAAATGCGTACCTACATTGAAATGGTGAAATTTCTTTGGTTTAAGCAGTGTATGAAGGTGACAAGTGAACGTCAAGTTTTGTCAGTTGCAATAATAATCCACTTTTGTGAGAACACAAGTTCTTACACGCACCATTGAAGACCTATAGTCGGTGAGAAGAACTAAAAATAACTGAATGACTAAATAACCAGATCCACATCCGATGGAGAATGTGTGGAGACCATTGGTAAAAATTATTTATCAAATAAACTGGAGGCCTGAGCTCAGAATCAGGCAGAACTATTAGATGCCATTCCTAATGCGAGGTCTATATTGTCAAGATTTATCAAATTCCATGAGTTGACGACTGCAAGAAGTTTTGGCTAGAAATGGTTCTGCTACCGGATTTTAAGGAAAATAATCTACATTTTTCTTAGCGAACTGGGTGAATAAATTCAAAGTCGTACCCACAATATATCGTTTTCATTGGAAAAAAAAAATAAAAAGTTCAAGTGCATGGCATGTAAGTATTTTGACAGCCTATTATACTGCTCAAAAAAATCATGATTTCACTGTTTGTGAACGCATTTTTTGTGCAAGTTAGTGTACATGTGTAATTTTTTTTGTTATTCACATTCTTGACAAACTTTATTTGGAAATAGTTCGTGCATGCTCGACAACTAAAAAATCAATAATATTTTTATTAAATATTTGGATATCCTCAAAGTTGCAATTGCGGTGAACTCCAATTTTTTGTGTGTGGCTTATTTTTCCACTAACTTGCAACTCTACTTAAAAAAAAATGAAATTAATGCAGTAAAAAGAATATCCATCATGATACCTTACAGTATCATGATGTATCCACCATATCGAGTACTTTTTTTACGCACAAACTTTCATTATTCAAATTAGATATTCAGTTGTTAAAAAATCAAATCGAAGGGCTTCTTGAAATAACTTTATGTTAAAATTGTTACGTTTTGTGAAGAATCCTGTTTTTTCATGAAACAAAATCAATGCCCATTTAGAAAAACCTATCAAAGTAGAATGTGATCTTACGTCTTCTGAATCATTTCGGCATCCATATGCAGAGCGGCGGACATATTTGTAAAACTTCTTTTGGTTGGTTTTTTATCTTAAAGGTCCTCATTGTATACGTGGATGGTGTGGAAGGATATAAGTGATTTTTTTGAATCAATCCAAGCTTCCTTGCGCTTATCTCTTTGATCGATTCCAAATAATATCTGTCAACTTTTTACACAGAATAGTTGTTTCTCCTTCTAGTCCAACAAGAGTCTTTATTCGTTGACCGCAATTTTCAGATAAGAGAACAAAAAGAAGTATCTTGAGTCTTTTTTAAAATTTATTGTGCCAACAAAGCTTTGGAAAAGATCCTTTAAACACTAACAACTCGATAATCGATTTTTCAGAAAATCAGTCACATCGACTATCGAACAACAACTGCTCATTCAGAATAGCGGTGATCTTGGTGAAACCGGTCAAAAAAAGTGCAAGATCCCCAGCTTGTAAGGATGATGTGCTTAATTCATGTTAATGTCGGCAACTTCACGGTCGACAGTATCACTGAATCTCTATAATCTACCGACATTCCGTCTTATCCGCGCTTTCTCTGATAGTAATTTCTAGACCTTTCGTTAATAACTATTTATCTTGATCATCCTCAAAATCACTGCAGAATAAAATCGATTCATTTGTCTTCACATCACATAGTAAATCTTATAATATGCTTATCATTAGACTTCGCTGTTTGGACTGTCATTTTTTTTCGTATTGTCAAAGTAAGTTATTTCCAATTTTTTTTTATCTTGACCTCGCCAGTAGTTTTGAGCAAGAACATGCCATCCTAACGTCGAAACTGTTGATCTGATTATATTTTGCTAACAAAAACTGACCTTGTATCACAATCATGAAATCATTAGCAGACTCATAAGCACTCCATAGAAAACTCTGATTCTTTTACATTTCCAATGCCCTATTCCGACTTGATCCAGACTAAATGAAAAAATAATAAACTTGCGTCATCAGTTGTTTTTCTATAGTCCCTATCAGCTGCAGAAAAAAGTCTGTTTCCATTAGAGTGAGATGAGAATTCCAAATGCAACTGGCATTCTCGACAAATATTCGGTCCAGTGCCATCCGATTTCGAGGCAAAACAATGTAGAGAGCGACTCGACACAAACCGATTGAAATCCGGGAGCATAATCAGCAATTTATAGATAATTGCTGTGGCTTGTGACCACCCGTGCATCTGCCAGTCCGGTCATTTCTGGCTCTCTAAATCGGACAATATAACGACGCTCTCCAGAGTAAAATAATTATGACCACCCACGTACCGATCGAACTGCTTCTCTCTATTTTCGAGTATTTAATCAATTCAATAGAGTGCTGGCATGATTTTGACTGTATAAATGTGGTTTTGCTGTGGCTTGGTATATTTTTTTTATTGATGGAGTGATGTGGTCGACGAATTTAGTTTGTTGATTTGGTTGATAAATAAGGCTTTTGATAGTATATGAGCGGAGGATATTCAATCTTATGTGATACGAGGAAAAATGTATGGCACACTGACTAGTATGTGGTGGTCTTGAATGTATGTCAGCAATAACAAATATTTTTATAATCTCTTATTGCAGTCATGTATGTGAAATTGCCTTTTTTGCCGAATTGGTATTTGAGAGCTTTTAACTGATAACTGGTAGCTAATATTCAGGCATAACGCGGTATTTTCTTTGATACCGCAGCCTCTGATGGGCTCTGTGCCTGTCTTCCAGTCGAAGGGCTGTATTGTCGGATTAAGTTTTGTGGCTCTTTCCACTGTTTCTGTCTGTCTTTTGAGAAATTAGTGTATTCTCCTTCATCCCCCATCCATAAATTCAGCGCTTCACATTCAAAGGCGCTGCGTGAAGCTGTTTTCTCCCCTCATTGCAGATCCTAGATAAAGGTTCATCGTTGATGAGGCCCATCGTATGCGTAACATGTTTTCTTGGGATGCAGTGTCCAGATAATACCCCTGTAATTTTCGCAAGTTGATTAATTCTGAGCTCTAGTGGACTCCCATCAAATAGTGGTTGGATTTACTCCTCAATCTTTAATTTTACTATGTCTCAGTCCTGGTGTCTAGCACCATCTTGAGTCTTGTTATTTTTTGGAACAACAATTAAGCCAGCCTCTTAGAGAGGATCCGGTGATTAAAATCGCAGGTTCTGGGCCTATAAGCGGTGCATCAACTACTTTGCGTTCAGGGTAGTCTGCTCGCTCATATTATTTGTGTCCTGGTATCCATTCTAGAGTGAAATACCAGAGTGGTGAAGATTTTCTGACAATTACAGACCTGTTTCGATTCAGTAAACCGACAGAAAAGGCTTATGATCGCCGCTTCATTATTACTTAAAAAAAAGGATTCATCTTCTTTGATAACCTCTTCTGAGATTTTCTTGAATGTGGGTATTCATTGCGTTGCAAGTGGTTCATATTTATGATTCCCAGGTTGGATTCTGTCCCTTTAATTTTGACGCCTGTCTTGGAACCATCTGTGGATCATATTGCTCCAAGTGGGCTTGGCAGTTGTCAGGGCCCGCTCTAGGGGCGGCCAGTCCGGACAATTGTCCGGGGCGCCATATTCGAGGGGCGCCATTTTTACTCTGATTGAGACAAAAAATTAATAAGTTGCATACTCATAAACCAAAATTTCAAACTTAGTAGGTAGAATCATCAGAAAAAATCACAGAAGTTTGGGGGCATGACGCCACGGTAAACTAATACGTGTGTGGCCCATACTTCTTTGATTTTGAGTCTACTACTTGTCAAGGTGGTACAATTTGCCAAAAAGTGTGAGGCAGGTTGGAAAATACTAATCTCTAGAATAAATGGATAATTGAAACGCCTGACGATTCGGCAAAATTACGTGCCCAAAACGTAAACACCAACACCTGAAAACCTAGTTGAGCTCGTGAGCATGCCTATTTTTTCTAAGACAGCTTTTATTTCTGGTTTGGAATTTGTGGACAGAGCCGTACTATTACTGTCACAAAATATAAGGATTAGTAAGTACTGATGCCATTGATGTGTAAAAAATCAACCTACGACTTCTAATAATGCAGTAATAACCGATTAAAGAGCGCTAATCAACATCCACTACGTCACAGAATTCACTATCTATCTCTGTCTCTCGTATTGACTGAGATGACTCTCTTTCTCGAGAGAGAGAGGGTAATATGGCCCCACCTCGTTTGTGATCATAAAGTGAAATTCTCGTCTTCTTTTTCATTTATTTAGTATATTTTTGGGTATTTCGAAAAAAAAATTTTGCTGGTGACTTTCAAATGATGTCTAGAATACGTATATAAAATTTCAAGTCATTTAAAAATTTATGCAAATTGTCCATTCAAGATCCATGCCTCATGAAATGCTTCAAAAACACCGCAAGGATTTGGAAAATATTTTAAGCGATGGTGATTCTGATGACATAAATGGGATTGAATTAGTCGAAGAAATTTTTGCGGTATGTGCACTTCTGGAACAAAAGGAAACTCTTATCAATGTACTTAAATCAATAACAGAGTTAAATTTTGCCCCAAATTTTAGTATTGCTTTAAGAATCTTGCTTACAATACCAGTAACTGTTGCAAGTGGGGGAAGAAGCTTTTCCAAATCAAAGTTAATAAAAAACTTTTTACGTTCCACTACCACGCAAAATCGTCTTAATGGTTTGGCCATTTTGGCGATCGAGCATGCATGAGGTTACTGATCAAATAAACCTCAAAGCTGTAAAAAAAATTGCAGAAATAAAAGAAAGAAAAAGAATTTTCTTTTGGTTATTGTTAGATTTTTTTGTTCCTATCATGAAAGTTTATGAAGTTGTGCAATGATACATTTTTGTAACAACAATTATTATAAAAAATGTAGCTGTTTAACAAGACGCTTTCAATTGTTTTTTTTTTAATAAACGTTTTTAAAGCATTCAATTTTTTATTAAAAAATAAATAAATATGTATGGGAGGGGGCGGCAAATTGTATGTTTGTCCGGGGCGGCGTAAGCGCTAGAGCGAGCCCTGCAGTTGTTCTCCAGTTCCCTCTTCCTAGTGTGGCTTGATTTGGTGAGACGTGTTAAAGTTTGTATTTTTCAGCATAATATCACTTCTTGTTCTAATTTAGTGGTTTGTCATTGTGCTGGTATTCTTAGAAAGTCCTTGGGTGTTCTCATGGCTCCAGCTATACTAAGAATGCTCACCTCTTGGTGTGCTTGCTCATGACAATTATTTCTGAATCGTCAGCATGACTATGCTTTTCAATTTCCTCAGTAGTTCGACAGGTTCCAGAGAGGAGGAAACAAGACTTTGCCCTAAAGACACCATTTTAAGTAACTGATCTTGATCTATCATTGTCGATTATCCAAAAATATTATCGAGAAGCATGCAGTAGCTTTCCACAACATACAAGCACTGTATTGTGAGTATCACATGGAAACACAACATTACACTTCGAGAAAGTATAATATGAGTGTTCTAGCAGTATATTCAACTGGCTTTTTATGTATACAACAAAACGTTGATATTTTTATCCACTGAATTATCAAGAGATCGTCCCTTGGATCAGCAAATATTATTAATTAATTATTGATATCTATTGAACTGTGTTCAATTTCTGTTGATCCCTTTGAGCCCGAACAATGTGGGGTAAATATTTATAATTTTCCCAAAATATTGATAGCCTAGTGAAAATGTCCGTTTGTCAAAAAAAAAAAAAATGTTCCTTGGGGACATTTTGTGACACTGTTTCTTATTAAGTGTGAGAGCTGTCAAAAAAATTGATAAGGCAAAGTTGATCAGGTCTTGCTCCGCTATAACTTTTATGAAGGTGATTTTTCAGGAGGCAGTCCTTAAGCATCCCTGATGATATCATTCTGTTTGGATTTTTTTTTCCGACCCCTAAAAGCTGACGACAACTTTACTGGTCTATGATAGAAATTTGATTAATATAGTTGAAATGTTCACTTGAATAAAAAAATGACTGCGATTGTCACTACACGGCGGATATCGAACACTTTATTTTGTTATTAGGAAAATCTACTACACTAAAACCTGGTGACACGTTTTCAACTCATAAATCACGCACATAAATGAAAGAATAACATTTAACAAAATCCGTTCCGTATTCGGATACTGGCGTTATCCCAACGCCGTAATAAGTCAACTGATTTACATAACTGTCAACACGCTGAAAATCCCATATCCTGCTCCGTGTCTGGCAACAAAAATACCAGGATCAGATGTGTGTGCGACAAGTAATAATATTATAGTATTTGGAAGACCGTATAATACTTTATGCATATTTTATATTTAAAATAGGTGCTCATATAATATGTATTTTATTTCTTGAGATTTTTTTTACTCCTATATATAACATTTTGATCATACTGGTATGATATTTCTGCTTTTCAATAGAAATAGCATATCATATCGCGTTTTTGTCAATACTTATTATGACAGCATTTCCCTGTTGGAGAAAGGGTACATAAATAAGGAAAAATTCATCTAAAACTCCTTTGTATTACCTATTCAATAGGGGATCTTTGAGAGTAGCATGATATATTCCTTTTGATTTTTTGCAAACAAATCTGGCGACAAACGGCAAATTGAATCAATAATACTTGTATGATGCACAAGAATGTATAATGAATTTTTTATTATTATGAATAATTGATTACTCGTAACAAAGTAGTGCATGTGTGGTCAATATCATCTCTTTTCTGATATTCAGAACTTCATAATACCCATTTTTGATATCACATTATTGGTTCTCGATGTATCTTATCTTTTGATCTAACTATCCATTGAGAATGTTTCAAGAATTCTCAGCTCAAATGATGATGTATTCTTGTGCATGCTTATTATTTTGGGCTGAATAAATAAGAAATTCACTTATGAGATTTTTGGTGTGAAACTTCCCGAAGACAAGGAAATTATTGATGATCAAAAAAAAAGAAAAGTAGAATTTGACAACTACCTCAAACTAAAATTATGCTTTTCAGTCTTATTACCTAGCCGTCAAGAATCTGTTTCCCAGTGTTTCTCTATTGGAATGCTTGGATGCTGGTAGATTTGGTAAGAGGCCTTCAGGTGAGGAATCTCCAAGAAATAGTTATCGAAAACAAGTTTCTCATTCCTGAATGAAGTGCGTCTATGGGCTCTTGTCTCTCTCAAGTTTTTAGTGATATAAAGTACTCCCTACGGCACATTAAAAAAATTCAAACCAATAAGATGAAAGCCAAAAACAACAGAATAAAAACAACTTCAGTGTTGAAGCCATGTGACGCGCCTCAGACTTTTTGATGATTTTATTGGGGGTTGGAGAATTGTATTTTCCAAAAACTCGAACACCACTCTCTGGTTCTACGGTGCGGCTCTAAAAAGCCCCTCCCCTTTTTTTTTGTAATGTGTGCACCAACAATTTTGAAACTTGGCATACTTCAATTGCTGTCGAAATACTACTTTTCGATGTTACTGACGTACTTTTAGTATTCGAGATGGCGGCTGGGCGCCATTTTGAAACATTTTTTTAAACGGAAAGGGGGGTCGTGTGACACCTCATTTTGAAGATCCGGATGAGTACTTCATAACCCTTGAATATTGAGTCGATATTTTCAAGTACTACAAAATGGCGGTAAATTTAATTACTACATTGATACATACACTTTTGAAAAAAATCGTCAAATTCAATTCAAAAGATGCTGGAAATACTCTTGACATGAACTTTGGGTAAGGAATAAATGACAAAAGTGTCAAAAAAGCATCTTTTGAATTGAACTTGACGAATTTTTTCAAAAAGTATATGTATCGATTTTGTAATTAAATGTACCGCCATTTTGTAGTACTTGAAGATATCGACTCAATATTTTAGGGTTATAAAGTACTCATCAGGATCTTCAAAATGAGGTGTCACACGACCCCATTTTCCATTGAAAAATGTTTCAAAATGGCGCCCAGCCGCCATCTTGAATACTAAAAGTACGTCAGTGACATCAGAAAGTAGTATCTCGACAGCAATTGTAGTTTGCCAAGTTCCAAAATTTTTGGTGCGCACATAAGAAAAAAAAATGGGGGGGACCTTTTAGAGCCTTACTGTATGTTGTTGGGGGTAATGGTCGGAAAGTATTATTGAAAAGCGGTGAACGGATGATCGGATCAAAAACGAACGGAAACGGCGCGGTATTCTGAAGAAAAAATCATTAAAACTCCAAAAGACCGTTTTGCAAAATCACTCAACTTGGGTAAGGTGGGGAAGGGTTTTCCAATAAACTGCCACGTCATCCCAATAATTTCGTCACCAGGATGACTGTGCTACGTTCAAAAAACTCAACGGGATTGGATAAATTGATATTTTCCACTTCCCTGTTTATTGAATCAACTGTACGCGGTACATCAGAGAGAATTCTGGAGGTAAAAAACATTCCTACATTGTGTTTTTGAAATAAAAGTTGGAAAAACTGTAGGAATTTGAGAAACGGTACGGAACGGAGTTTTCAGCAGGTCTATTGTAAAAGATTGTTGATGACAGAGTGCTCTCGATCGGGGAATGAATTGTTCGGAGGTAAACGCGATAGACGATGCCCCTCACACTTTAAGTTGGGAGCTTATCCAAGTTTTGGTGCACCTTTGAATAGAATAAATTGCGACGGTAGAAAAGTAGTTACGGTTACTCAGGAAAATAAATAAACAGTACTTCACGATGCGGTAACTAATCAACGGTTCATAAAAAAAACTACTCATAAAAGATAATACAGCGAAACAAAATCCAGGAGAAAATTATAAAATTCTGGAACTTTTCCACAATCATGTTCATACATAATATCAAAAATCATACATTTTCAAAACAACATTTTCAACAATAACTGATGTTGCTTGAGTGATTATTTAAGATTTTCTTGTTATTTTCAGGTAAGCAAGAACCAGTGAAAACTTTGTCAGATTCGCAGGTGAATAGATATTGTTCCTTAGTAAAATGAACAATCGCTATAACGTGGGTATGGGAAAAAGAAAGTTCAGAATCAACAACAAGAAGTTTCTCAATATTCCAATGAGTGTAATGATCAATGACAAATCAAAGAAACCTACCCGATGTATTTTTGAGACGAATAATCTTATGAGAAAGATAGAAATTATAAATTTGCGGAGAATGTCAAACATTGCACGACTAAGATAAGCATTATATGCATTTTGTTTTTGTTTTGTGTTTGAAGCACCGCGCATCATTTAAACTCCTCCTGTATCTCGGAAGAGACGTTAAACTTTTGGTCCCGTGACATGGATGTTGGCACGTTAAAGAACCCTTTCCTCCACAGAATGGACCAACGAAAAATAAACCAGACAAAAACAAAAAGTCTATGGAAATGCTAATGTAAACTGTTATTCTTCCAAACAAAAGTAGCTGAATCTGAATAGTGGATGAAGCAAAATCCAGACAAACATCACATTATTCGATACAGTCTAGAAAATCAATTTTCTAACAACTATCAATACATCATCACCTCTAGTCAAAATTCTCTACATTCCATGTTATTTCTTGGTAAGCTAAGCGACGATGGAGCCTGGGGAGCTGTTATTCAAGCTGTATATAGACTTGAGCTTATTTGATATTCGAGAGATACTGAGCGGTAAAATCGAAAACCGTACCCTGTGGCTCATGAAACGTCTAAAAAGCATATCAAATCATTTTGTAAAAGCGAGTCGTTGTTTCGTTTTGTCGATAATGATTTTATGGAAAATGTCTATCCGTTAAAATGTTTGGGTCTACAATATAATATGAAATTGTGATTTTGAGAGAAATGGAACATAGATTTTTCAATTAGTCCACCACTGAAAGCTTCACACACCTTCATGTTAACATATTTTGTCAATGTAGTTGAAATACTATTGGCTTGCCACGTTTTGTCTCAAGCTGACTTTTTTGGATGTTCACTTATAAACAGTATATCAAATTTAACGATCATCCTTTGTAGATGGAACTCTCCACCTGTGTCTTTTCTTGACTTGGAACTGGCACTCTGAATGACGTGTAGACTAAACATGTGTTTCGGTCTTGCATGTTTAGTCTTGGTTCCAGTGTCAAAAATATGAAAAGTCTTTCAATTCGTCATTTTGATAATGACTAATGTTCAAGTGTTTGTCCTTGTTTCATTAAAACCATCAAAAGCCTATCTCATGGTTTTGTTTTTAATAGGAATGATTCTATGTGAGTTGTGGTCTTGATTATCAGGTTGAATTCAATTGAAACTCCACTTGTTTTTTCAATCAGGGGTGTGAGCAGGTTGACTGTTCTGCTTGCTTTCGGTATATTTTTTGTAATGTGCTTGCGCCATGTTAGTTTAAAATCCATCCTTCAGCCAAGATACTTGGCAGAGTTCTCTCTTTGTCTTTGAGATAGAACTTGTCTATGTCTTTTTTTATATTGTTTATATTCACCTTAAGGGATGTTTTCACTTGACTGGTGGTGAGGTTATAGCCAAATTGAATTTAGTCAGTCAATGATGACTTGGACAGAAAACATCATATAGATCAAATAAGGTTGAATAAGGTTGGGTGGGACACAAGTTCACTCACAATCCAACTCTCTTGATAACCGTATCTATGTCAATGGATTTTCAGAACTGATCCTGCGGCAATTATATAAGATCAAACACGCTTGTTGACCAGAGGAAAAAGATGAGCTCGGACTTGAGAGCTCAACCCTCAACCCTGTTAATCATGTTGAAACTCCTCAAGTTGAGGAAAATGTGATTTTTCCTCATTTCAAAATAATCTCACGTCGTGTCATGTCGTTTTCACTATTGAAGGCTTGGAATTGAAAATGAGAACATGAGGATACTCCCACAACATGAACAATTGACACGTGCAGTGCAGGCCTCTCGTGAAGAAGTAGACTGGCTGCGGACAATAACGATGAATTTAACCGCGTCAAGTGAGGTCAACACATTATACGTTGCGGATCAATATTGGTACTTGGATTTTACATAAGTTGTGGTTACATAAGGTACACAGGCTGCATTTGAATAATTTTATACCGGTTTGGCGGATATTCATACCAAATATCTGAACTTCACCAAGCAATCAATCATTATTGACCATCGACTATGAAGCAATGTGCATATAAAATTCTTGAGAGCGGCACGTATCACAGAACTTCCAACATTTGTCCAGATAGCGCTTAAGCATTTAAGACTGTTTGAGAAATTGAGTGATCTCCAGAGTGGTCCTAGAATGTGGAAGTTCTACAAAAGAACGACAGAGTTAGGCTAATATGGGCCTCAGGCCACTGTGGTATAAAAAGAAACACTTAGGCCAAACTTGCCAAAATTGGTTCATGACGCTGTCCGATGGGACTCGAGACAAAGGCCAATTTCTGAGGCGACAGTGGTAGGCGACCAGCAAAAACTTCTACTCAAAAAAGCATCAGGACCTGATACGGGCGAGACCAAAGTGCTCTCGAATTTAAACAAGAAAGACCTCTGTCATTGGTCGGTTTATTAACTGGTCACATGAACCTTGAAGGTCATCTCCACAGAATCGGGAAAGATTAAGATTGCAGGTGTTTCTTCGAGGATGTAGAGACCGTAGCTCACATCCTAACGAAAAGTCCGGCTCTTGGGAGCACTAGGATGGAATACTTAGAAGTTGCATTCACAACCCTTCAGAAAATGTAAGGTGTTCAGTTGAGGAACCTGCTGAGCTTCGAGGAAGTGTCGTGCCTTCAATAGAACCACTTCAATCACTTATAAGTCACAACGGGCCCTGGAGGTACAAGTGAGTGTAGATCAATTTGCAAAAAAAGATATTGAAGAGCTGATTCGTCATGTCAGATATTTTAAAAAATCTATCGATGTCTTTAGCTTTGAACTAGTTCATGAAGAAGTTCCCACAAATAGGTTTGATAACACAGAAATTCTCTGTTTAAAATGTATAGACATTTTAAGGCCTGTGAATATCGTCTTTTTCAAAAGGTGAACCATTTATGGTATATGACATGCAGGCAAGAAACTTTCTGGATCACCAAAAAGATTGTTCTCAAATATTCAAGAGAACAGGACTTGACTGCAATATCATTAATACCGGTAATTGGAATGTATTTCAAAAACCGACCTACAGGTTTTTAAAACTATGTTCCATGACTCTCGAGTAAACGATGCCTAAGAAATCACATGAATAGTCAAGGTAGTGACGGAGATCCACTTTTTTTTTCGAAATATTCAGTTTTTTCTTCAGCTGGCACTAGGGCTTCGCAAGGCCAAGACCAAGACCAAGAAGACTTGATAGCTCAGACGTGGTCTTGATCGTCTTGAAAAAAAAAATTACCAAATTTTTAATAAACACATTATATCCATGAAACGTCATTTAGTGAATGTTTTATTGAAATCGCAATTCTGAACCAAAGAAATGAATGAATTTCTATTCTGAAGTTCTGGCCTAATAGGCAGATGCAAAAAACCTACTGACTTTTTGTCACAAAAAGTGATCACCATTGTTCCTCATCGTTTTTTATCATCTGGGAGTGCGGTACGATTTTTACAAGCTGCACGAAGCAGCAGTTATGTCTCTTTTCACTCAACTTTCTTGTGTTGTGAGCATGTGCATGTGAGAACAAGAACGTACGCCTTTCGAATTTTGAGATCGTTTTTCTTCATTGTGAATGATGTGCATATTTTAAGGCGTATTGAGCCAAATTATACGGTATTTAACTTATTCCAATCATAAGAACAAACCTATCTGGGCATCCATGCCAAACAAAGGTTTCCAAAAGCGTCAGATGGTCATTGTGCATCTAATTCGCCTATTCACAATAAGTAAATTTGGATTTGTTTGTGTGAGATGCGGGGTTTGTGTAAGTTGACGGCGCTGCCATGTCTACCGATCAGTCGATCTCAGCACAGTCTATTGATAAAGAGAATAGGTAGAATCCGTCCCAAAAATGTTTTGTATACTGTATATTCATCATAGCTTTGATTCAATATTCAGTAGCACATGATTAATTTTCCATTTTTCAATGAAGGTAGGTACATTACTTCATGATTTGAGCATTTTGTCACATTTATTTCTGATTTGATACAGTTCAATACATCTTTTTCAAAAACATTGTCATCGTTTAATTAGATGGAATATCATGTTATTTTTTTGTGAGGTGGAGAAACACATATTCAGATGGTTAATTTAAAGCTGCTAATTTTTTACGGAATCTACTGAAAAATTGCGAACAAATTCACGTTTATTCGTTTTCTGGCATGACTGGTCTATACCTTTTGTGAATTGGAAAATTACAATGATACATTTTGAAAAAAGCAGTTGGGTCAATTCTTTTTGAGACAGAAAAAAACACGATTAAATGTTCAAACCCGTTGTAATCAATATCTAAATTCTGCAAAAAAGAATCATCAAAAGTTCCTGCTTTTATTCCCCGACCCTTAATTTTGAAGCATTGATTCAAGTATTCAAAAGACTTGATAAAAGTAGATAGAGATATTTGCAGAATTTTATAAATATTGTGTCGATTTTTCTTTTCAAGATCGAGACCAAGACAAGGCTCACGAGGTATTGTCCAAGATAAGACCAAGACTGGTCTTGTGGTCTCGCGAAGCCCTAGCTGGCGCCCAGCTGTTTTTTTACATTTTCAGTCATCACTACTATTTGACCTAGTAGAATGCGGAACGTGCTAAGCAATATATCAAACGTTTCAACCGTAAGAAGAGAAGAGGGCCTCAAAAAATATGCAAATTTTCAAATGGTTCTTCTGAAAAAAAACCAAATTAGAGCTTCTGATGAAGCACTGCCATTCAAGAAAATATTATGCGAAAGCTGGGTGCCCATGACGGTTTCACAATTCTTGGAATAGATGTTGAAGAAAACGGAACTGTTTCCTATATCATGTTTGGCCGGTGAAGCCCTAGTTCGCAAAAGATACGATACTGTCGCTGTAACACACGAGGGATCACTCTCCCATGAAAAACTTGCCGAAGGCTCAACCTCTATTAAAAAAAAAAAATTATTTAAGAAATAGGCGTCCATCTGACACGCGGTATCCTTACTTGGAAAAATCAGTATGATTATGAGTTCCATACTGTAATATTCTCGTTATTACTTTGCGCTCTCTGATAAGTAAATCATTAGTCACTCAGGTTACGGATGATATTCCACAAATTCGTAATTGTCGGATAAATAATTTTTGAATAAAATTCAGGAAAAGTGCTTTACTTTGCCCATTCTTTCTTGAAAAAAAAAGATCTGCTTGATTCCAAATACAATTTCAAATCGGATGTATAAATTAATTCGGGTCCTCTACCAGCACTACAGCGGAAGAGGGAAATAAAATAACTAATAAAACAACTACGTGCTCGAACGCTTTGACTATAACTACAGTTAACCTGAAAATTAAGCACTACTGATATTTCTATGATGATCATTGGGTAAAAAATGAGCCATTAGTGAGTGAACATATTTTTTCTCGAACTTGGTCTCAAGAAATGTTAAAAACTTCAGCTTCGTATGAAGTGATAATTATTCGTCTTCAGAAAATAATCATAGATGATCGATCATAGTTGGAGGAAGACTGACTTTATCCGTCACAAATATCCGTCTCAAAATCTTCGTGGGTATGTATCACTTTACATTATCACAGAGCGTGATGAAGATAGGGACAGAAGTCCTCATAGTCAAATTTGTGGTTATCACAAATGTTGTCCTGAACTTGTGTTTTGCTTTCTGCAATTCTACCTTAATTACAGTTGTTCTGTTTGATCAGTGATATCATCAGAAATCTTGTTCATCATCAAGCTAGAAACTGTAAATATTTTTCGTATCCACAAAAATCTTCTCTCACATCATCTTGTCGACATAATGGAACATTCAAGCTCCTCACCACAAAGCTCATGGCAAACAATCCCTGAAAATAGAACAAAGCACTTTATCCAACTAAATTCACCTAGCTTGTTCGTTAGAGCACAAAAACGCTAAACTGAATTCTTAGAGCTTTTGCAGTCTTACCCAGCTCGTCTCTCGACATGAGCCTCTGTATCGTCTGATTCAATTTGGGCGACACGCTTCTCACTTTCTCGTATAAAATGTAGCTTCGTAGAATCGAAAACCGCACCCCGGGACTCGTAAAGTCTGCAAATGACATCGAGAATTGTGGAAAAATGTTTCTTTCAATCAAAAAAATTGTAGGATGAGGATGCTATGGGAAAGAAGTTTATCCCGTTGAGGATGTTATACTTGGAAAGGTCTTTCATGAGTTCCTTGATTTTGTATGGAACTATCTATATATTCGAGAATTCTTCCTCGATGACTGAATTCAATGCGTTCTTATCTATATCCTTATGAAAAAACATGTTCTTATCGACTGACTGACTTATCATCGCCAAGTGTGAACTAATGAAGCTGAACAAAAGAAATTTTGCCAGCTTCATGATGTAGATCCCACAAAGGCATTTTTTTATCTAATTTTATCCCTATGAGGCTAAAACAGAAAACGAAAATTTTTAAGGCAGAAGCAATAAACTTTAGGCTCTCCATTAGAAATAAATGAACACGTGCTCCAGAGTTTCTCAAAATTCCACGATTGAGAGGATGAAATAGGGGATGGAAGTTTGTAATTTCTAAAGAGAGAAGCATGATACTTTGTTTTAGGCTTTTGATTAGAAATAAATCGTTACGACTCATAGCGTTTTTCAAAATTCCACTCTTGAGGGGTTGACATGGGGAATGGAAGTTCGTAAGGAGCTTTAGGGATTTAAACTACTGAAAATTATGCCAGTGTTGACTACAAAAATGAAATTTTAGCGACCGCAAGTGTGCATCGCATACCAAAAATCTCTCCGCAATATTGTCCGACCGGTATATTTTCCCTAACGGCTTACCTGATTATTGAAAATCTTTGTCACTTTCTTAATGATATCATAATTCATTTTGTTGATAGGCATAAGTGAAAAAATACATCAGCAATCGAGTATTCCTTCACAAGATGGTGCCTTTATCTCAACAATATAAATTCATGCAAACCTTATGGCACCATTTTTTTACTCTTAAATTGTTATAATATTCAAATGTTTTGAAATGCCATACACGAGAGATTAAAAAAAAACTTTTTTGGCAGTTGGGCAGTTGGAAAAACCAATTTTTTCATATGCCATGCACACTTGCGGTCGCTAAATTTTCATTCTTTAAGCTGAACAATGATATTATTTTCAGTGGTTAAAATCCCAACGACGAGAAAATCTGTCCGCAAAATATGTCGTTATCTGACGGTCTATTATTTTTGAAGATTCAAGCATCAAACTTTTTTCCAGGCTTTTGATCAAAAATAATTAACAGGTTCCAGTTTTTTTTCAATTTTCCCCTTAAGCTAGCGGGTTTGCATGCTGTATTTTTTTTTTAAATGACATTGCCTCCTAGTGGATGATTCACAAGTGCTTTGTTGATTTTTCCATCTAACACTTATCTCGTTTCTTGGTTTGTTTCTTTGCTTGAGCTTGATGGTTTTCCTGTATTTTTTTACTCTGCTCTCTTGTTCCTGGGTTCTTTGCTTCTTATTTTTCTGATTTCTGATTGTAATATTTTTTGCTCTATTCTTTTAAGGATTATTTGCCTTTCTCATTCGTTGCTTCTCAGTTTATGAATTATTTTCTGTTTGCTTTTTTTTCTTGATAATTTGCTTCGTGAACTCTTTGCTTTTTTCCTTGTTTGCTTCCTGTCTTATTTGTTTTTTTGCTTCGTGCCTTGTTTGGTACTATGTTTTTCTATTCACTATTGTTCGTCATTCACTATTTTTTTCTTTGCTTCAGTGCTTCGTGACTTTTTTTCTCTCTTTCTCTTCGCTTGTTAACTTCTTTGTCTTTTAGCTTTATAAGTAATTTGCTTCTCAACTTTCTTGCTTCATGGTAGCGCTACATAATTTTTGAGTGAAATTAAGAATCGCTTATTTGGTTCTAACTGGAATCAATGGAATACGCCTCCCATCCATAATGACATACGTCATTTTAAATAAAGCACAAAGCAATGTTGTAATATGTTGCAAGCAATTTTTTCGTGATTTCTCTGGTTTTTGTTCTATATTTTTTTCTTCATGATCAGCTTCGTGCCAAGTTTAAATTTTTTTCGTCGCTTGCTTATTTTCGGTTTTGAAAGTCCACTTACTTTCCCAGTCATGAATATTTTATATTTACTCAAATACAACATAAAGTTTATGAAAACAGCAGTCTGGCTAATCCCAGATGGTGAAAAGTGTGTCTGGCTCAAAAATTTGACAGATTTTACGAATCCGTAGCACTTATTTCCCTAGGCTTAAAATCAAGCACATACATTGATACAATCATAAAATGATTGAACAAATAAGTCTTTCTTATTTTAGAAACTCACCTATTCATAAAATGTAGTCTCGAATCATTTCCCAAGTCATTTCTCAATACAGAAAGTTTAAACAGCCATGTAATTGACTTGAAATCGAACCGTTCCTGAAATGTGATACCATATCCACCTTTTAAATTGAAAACTTCACACACAACACAACGATCAGACATTTTAAAATCCAGATTCGCGACCGATTACCAATGTTATGTAAACAATCTGCCCGCAAAAAAAAACAATAGAAATCTATCAGCATCAGCCGACTTGACATTACTGGACAACCACTCAAAATGTCTGACAAAGAAGGAAGACGTTCGAAGACGGGAGCGTAGGTCGCAATTTAGCCCCGTGCCGATGTGAGAGTTGTCTTGGTCAATGTCTAACATGACATATCTTTTCTCATTCTAACACAAGTGCTTCACGTCAATCACTTTTCTCTCTCTTTCTCTCTCTGTGTGCCTCCGCTTATACGTGATGATATCGCATTTAAATTGCAAGCGATTTTTCGTCAATGCTAAATTTTGACCCAATTAATCTGGGCGACGCTTGATATGTATTGGTGGGAGATTTTCTTGGGTATCATAAAGTGCGTGCATTATGGGATGTATAAGTGGGAGTTTTTTTTGAAAAATGTTATTAAAGGGGTGTCGATGACCATTTGACCGTATTTTGAGCCGCCGTTGATAAATGTTAGGTGGTTAAGACTATGAAAAGTAAAGTTACACAGCCAAATAAAAAAGCCCATTTGAAACAAGTATTCTAAAGTCAAATGAAATCGCTAAAAAGTGTAGAGAATCACATGAAACATTGCAGAGAAAATGTTCTGCTCACTATAGACTCTGCATGGCTTTTTCACAAATTCACAACCTTTTTGGAACGTATAAGAAACTTTGGAAAATAACACATGCTACTGCTACAAGAACTAGCATGGTTCTTTTCGTCAACGTTTTCTGGTATTGATGCTTTTTTTTAAAGTCCTTCACGTGTTTCACCATCAACACTTGTATCAAATGCAGTGAACCCATCTTTCAACTTTTCTAATTGAAAGTGATTAACAATCTTCCATGAATCTGTTCTGGTGTTATGAACATCTTCTCAAAATAAGAATGTTATTACTGCACGATACTCAAGTTTTTCGACATCAGACTTCGCAGGTGTTCATAAGCCAGTGGTACCACTTTGAGAAAAATAAAATCTTGTATTGAACGACAAAACTTATTGGACAGCCTGGTAAGTCGATGTCCCAGTTTTCAAATATCCATTAGTAATAAATTGATGAACTTTTTTAGTGAGTATTTTCTTTTGATAGCCTTTCAATTCACCAACGAAACACATTAGTGAGCAAACTTCCTGAAAATATTAATCCAAGAAAATATCGGTGTGGACATACTTGAACATAGTTTCATGCTTTTGAATAAATAGCAACAAGATAAATAATAATCTATTCATCTATTCTTCACTTCTATCGCCATGAAATACAACACCCTTTTTCAAACTTGGAAGCATCTTTGACACTTAGTTTGTGGTACGACTTACATCTTTCATCGATTGCTGAGGTCATTATTTCCTAAATCGTTACCGACGGGACTTTTAAGCCAAAGACCAAAGGAATAGGAACAGATCCGGCCAATGTGGATAGAGGCATGGTTACAAAGTTGTTTTTGGGCAAAAAATCACAAAAACCATGATTTTTTTCCATGAATCAGGGCTTTTTCTTCATATTGCTGCATAACTTAAACTACAGTGGGCAAAACCTTCACATTTGACCAAACGGAGTGCTTTTCTTGGACTTGGCTTGGACATTGGTTTTGATGTGTAGCCTATACTTTTTCCTGTTCCAAATTAATTTCAAAATAACTAGCTCCGACTGCTCTTGTTGTCGTTGACGATGGTGGGATCACTCTGTCTCAAAAGATTAACTGCGATGACTGGAGTGGAAGAAAACAGTGTGTGTCCCAAAACACTATAACCAGCATATTTTCACAATGTATATAGTCTGGGGTGACGCACTCCCAATATCCCAAAGTGACGTTCATGAGACAAATTCTAGTACTGACTGCATTTGAAGACTTATTTGGTGAATGTTTGGATTAATTCATAATCTTCAAGTCATAAGGTCAGAAAACCATTAAGTTTGTCACAATCAAAAAAATTCATAGAAAAGCAGAACCTTGCAACAGTATTTTATTCTGAGGAACCAGCCTTATGGTGAAAAGTGAGGTCGATGGGTGCTCACCTTGCTAGGTTTGTAAGATGTCTGTGAGTTTTTATGCCATCATGGGATGGAACACATTTTTTTTTCAGAGGAGATGCATAGATATAATAATCGTCAGATTTCAACGATACGTATTAAAATTTGAAACGAAATCTGCGTCACATCACTTTGAAGTCGTACTTTGGGAGCAGTCGAGAGGCATCACCATCTAGCCATCGATAAAATGTCAATTGTCTCCCTTACAGCAATTAATCGAGTGTATGAAGAGCAAATGACTTCAGAAGACCATACCTTGATAATAACCCTCAGTTGTAGAAATAGGCCTCAAAAGACGAATGATTGATTGAGATGTTCAAATTGGAATCTGCAGATGTCACAATCATCAATCAAGACACTTTTGAGTGGATCGGGATAATTGTTGATGCCATTCATGCTCATCTGACGGTTCCTCTGGTTAAAATCAAGCAATTTTGGATCAAATATCGTACCCACGAAGGTCTTGTTCCCGAGAGTTTCGCATAGTATTGTCTCGAGTCTCATTCGCGACGAGGAAAGACGAGACAAGAATTTTATTAGCCTCATCTCGAGTCTTGTGCAAGATTCTCGCAGCTAAAGACTTGAGCGTGCTGACGTCGAACTTTGTCGGCGCTGCAGTCGCATTTGCACTCAGATCATAATAGACAGTGTTTCTTAACTAACGTCTGTAACAAACTGACGGGGAATAATTCTCTCAAAATTTCAAGACCAGAATGTAGTTTCGTTCGAATCTCGCTTCGTTTTCGAAATACAGGGCGTTGAATAAATAAAACTTGATGAGTCTACTTTTTGTTTCTGAATAATGCAGAACAATTTCTCAGTGATATCGAGAGAAACAAGTCCTTCTCTCTCCATCATTTTGATCTCCAGCTAACTTTCTCATGAAGAAAAAGACTCTGTACAACATCTCTTGCTTCTCATGATTGATGCATCCTTACATTGGGTAAATGGAGGAGAGTTGGACCAACTTTTAAAAACTCATCACAAACTCTTATTTCACAGTTTGAAATATTAAAAAAAGAACCAAAACGTATGGCCTGGGAGATAACGACCATTTTTGGTAACTTTCATTGCCCGTCTGAAAAAAATAACGATCGATGCTCATCTGCCGTTGTGATTTTATGATTGTGTACTAAAAAAAATCCATCGGTAACTCATCGGCAGACAGTTCCAAGTGATCGGTTCTGCAGGACGTTACTATGAAATTGTTGTGAGAAATGATCAAACAAAAACATTGATACCCGTCTGCCGAATCAAAAGTAGGTTTAAAAGCTCAAAGGAAACCTTAAAAATCCATCGGCAGACATATACTTGAGAATTATTGCGAATTTGTTGTTTGTTTTATTTTCATGTCAGATGAAATGACAAATGTCCGTCTGCCAATGTCATACATTGTCACGAAAATATCATAATTGAAAATTCCTATCAATTAAAAAGTATATGGCCTATAATATGTCAGCCGATGGATTTTTAAGGATTCCTCTGAGCTATTAAACCTACCTTTGATCCGACAGACGGGCATAAATCATTTTTTTATCATTTTTCACAACAGTTTCATAAAAAGGTCCTGCAGAACCTTTCACTTGAAACTGTTTGCCGATGAGTTACCGATGTATTTTTTTTTAACAGAATCATAATAACACAACGGCAGATGGGTATCGATCGTACTTTTTTTTTCAATTTTTTGGTACAGTACCAATTATTGCTCTTGGAGTTTGTACACGGGAAAGGAACAATTTTATTGCATTGATCGACTCAAAATATTTAAATATACCTTCGGCAGACGGGCATTGAACGTTACCCAAACATGGTCGTTATCTCCCGGTCCAGTAGCTGAACATTCTAACAAGAACTTGAACATTATATCTGCATTGTAAGTTACCTAACATAGTAACATGGAATAATAAATAACGATTGTGGAAGGATAATTACAGCCTTGGGCAGGAGAAGCGGACTCAAGGGCCTAACGATCAGAATAATGTAACTTTCTCTTCTGGATGGTTGTCCGTCCCGTAGGTTTGGGAAAATGATTTTAAACTCATTAGTCCTCCATAGAGGCATCGTCTACACAATACATACTTAAGACATTGCTCTTTCTCCCAGTTTTTTGGTAGTCCTCGCTACATCCAGCACAGTTATTTTCATAGTTTTTAAATCGTTGTTTGTCGTCGTCACGATTATCCAGATTACTCGGAAACACTAACTTAGATTGCTTGACGAATAAACGCAGAGCCGGCATATCCTATATCGTAAAACCGTGTAAATACTTACTCCCGACTATATCACTGGCCCAACTATCCTTATATGGAAGTATAGATGAACTATGTGTTTTCTCCAGAATGATGCATCAAAATACTGGTTTATCGAGGTTGAGAACAAAGATAAAGGCCCAATAAAAAAAATATTTGGCTCCCCTCAAACTTGGCATTGGACCCGATGGTATGTACTTTATCAAAAGGTGTATATATACCATGGCTTCGCCCATAGCTTCAATCTTTTATGAATTCCTGTCAACTGAAGAGTTTCCTCAGTACTGAGAGTTTAGCTTTTCGGAGCTTGTCTTCTGATCAGAAAGAAGGGATTCTACACCGAACCCTGTGTGCACAATCTAAAATACCAAAATTATTGTTTTGTGGTCGAAAAGCGAATTGTTGGCTTTGGATTGTCGGACCCTTATGAATTCTGAGCAACATAGTCTTTTCGGGTCAAGTCCACGTTCGGTGACATTGCTTTTTGAACACCATAGTGACTTCCATGGAGCTATATCATGGTGTTGTAAGAGGTTGCCTCCAGAGATGAGGTAGAAAGAGGAATGGAGAATAACATTGTTATCTACTCCGACAATCAAGTGGCACTTAAAGCAATCACCAAACCAAGAATAAGCTGCCCGCTGGTTCAAGAGTGTAGAGATGCGCTGCAGGTGCTGAGTGAGAACAAGAGGGTCAAACTAGTATGGGTTCCGGGGTACGCGGAGATCACCGGCAATGAGTAAACGGACAAGCTGGCCAAACGAGGATCTGTCACGCGACTTTCCGGACCGGAACCATTCCTAGGCCTTAGTAAACAACTGATCTCATGCACTCTCAATGAATGGGGGTGGGAGAGAACAGTTGAGGACTGGAACAATGACCTATTATACAGGCAGGCCAAAGAAACGATATCAGAACCCACAGGTCAAGGACGGCCCAATTGCTGGATAAAAGCAAGAAAGCACTGAGCACCATCGTTGGCATCCTGACGGGTCATTGCAGGCATAACAGACACCTGAATTTGTTGGAAATAAGCGAATCACCCCTATGCCTCTACTGCGGAAAGACGGATGAAACCTCCTACCACCTGCTGGGAGTTTGCGACAGGTGGAGTCGCTTGAGAAGGAAGGTCCCAGGAACAGCCACCATCTCCAGAAAAGAGTTGGGATACCTGAGCTGAGATAGTCTGCTCCTATTCACGACAAGAACGGGCCGGTTTGAGTAGTTGGGTTGGCCAAGCGGGGATGGCGAAAAGGGCCACTAGGCCTACTCGCCGGGCTTTGCTTACCAACCTCTACCATTACCATCACTATTCCATGGAGCAGTGATCGCAGGTTTGGTGAGGAAACAGTGATGTCTTGGTTGGAGGACTTTCTGCGGGGTAGGACACAGCGGTCAAACATCCGAATTTTGTTTCCCGAACAATTAATGTCCCATCATGGATGAACAGTCTTTTTAAATGTGTTTGTTAGTAATTTGGGCGACCACAACCCATAGTTCTTTCTTTGCATTTGCTGATGATGTGAAGATATTCAGATCTGTCAGTAACACTTTTGTATTTCAGTAAAAAATTGGCAATCACCCACAAATGGAGATGAATGTGGTTCGTGATTTGGGTGTTTATTTTGATGCTAAGCTCACCCTTTTAGCTCATGTTTCTCACAGCCTAGAGCTTTCCAGATACTCGATTTCATGCGAAGATTATAGCTGGACTTCTTTGCAAACACTCAGGAACTCCTCTATTGTAATCTAGTCAGACCTATTCTAGAATGTTGCACAGCAATCTGGTCGTCTCAAAATAATCAATGTCATGAGACAAGTTCTGAAAAGTTTTTGAGAATGGCTGGACAGAAGATTGGTGTTGATTAAGAAATCCCAGATCTCTATGTCCATATTGAATCTGGAGTTCTGTTGGGAGATTGTTGAACTCAATGTCCCCTCATGGAGAGAGCGTGCTAAGGTAACATTCCATGTCACATTCCAACACACAAACTATGTGCGAATGAGCCCATTACAAGACTGCTCAGACTAGCTAACGGTTTTGATGGTTCAAATTAATTTAAGCATACAAATGTTGAAGCTTTAAAGAAAACCATACAAAGACTTGACATACACATGCGCTGTGTGTAGGATTGAAGTTTATGTGAAATGTGAAAAAAATTAATGCATAAACTAAAAACATCATGTTTGATCTTACCAAATTGTCAGCACACTTTGTCACAAATCACCTCGCACAAATTTTGCACACAAGCTTGAACAATAATTCTCAATGACATTCGCACCTTCGGTGCAACAAGGGCACATCTATCATAGAAAATACATAGGAAAATATGCCCTTGTTGCACCAAAGGTGCGATATAAAGAATTTTCAAAACAAGTCAACTGCTTTTTAGCATAATTCAAATATGCTTTTATCGTATCGGCGCGACAATATTGTTGTCATCTCTTGGAATTCACTATCAGTGGTCTCTCCTTCTGGTTCCAGTCTCCTTCCTCCACCCTATTCATGATAATTTTGATTTGCTGGATGTTACTACTGAACTGCTGTCTTGTTTAGTTCCATTTTCGAAAAAATATCGTGTGTTCAATAGTTACCTACTATACAATATTACAGTTGTAACGTGATACATAATAGATTTACACTCACTTCAGTAATTTCACTATGCCTATTCAGAAATATTATAAGTATCAGTCTATCCTCTAATTATTTCTTGAGAAAGACAAAGATAGCTGGCTTATACTGAGCTCATTGCCAAATTTTTATGTACTCAACAATGAGAGTTATCACAAAAGATCCAGTTTGGAAAACTGCTGCCTACAACCTTGTTAAACCAATCAAACAACCTAACGGCAAGCATCCTGCATTGAAGAAGCATCAACCTTTCAGATTCCGATAAAAAGCATGTCAGCATATAAACGACTAAATATCCGTATAGGAAAAACGTGTTTCGCTGCTCTAATGATCACAGGATTGCAAAGGTGTCAATTTGGAAGACAAAATGGTTCTTTTCACCTCGACTTAAACAACTCGAGCAACACATATTGCAGAAAGAGATTCCGTTCAATTTCCTCGGTACAGTTTATGAGGGCCATAAAAATTAGACCCAGTAGAATGGCTAGAGGTAGAAAAAATTCGTATGCTGTGAACGAATAGGTGGTTTTATGTCTGAGGCTATATTTATTCTTTTATTAGTTCAAATGCTACAGTTGGTATGATTTATGGCTGTCATTAAGTTCAAGAAGGTTGCAGGACTAGATCAGTGTAATCATCACTCTGGGGTAAAAACTGGTGTCACTTTGATGGATGGAAAGTTGTTGAGCCTGATTTCATATCCAAGATCAATATCAATACAGCAAGAACTCTGCCATTATCTTGAAGCACAAACCTTTTTTTTATGACCAAATCAAAAATCAGTTCAAGAAAACTCGCATTTCAATTATGGGTCTCAATGAGCTCGATTCTGCTTCATCAAGCCATCTATCTGAATAGGTGCGCTCCGTTAAGTTCCTGATAATCTGTTTTCACAATTGATTGCTCCCGACCCATCGATTTGCTGTTCAGATAAATTCAATTAACAAGCCAATTAGTTGAGGAATATGCACGTAAATAGGTTTGGATTATATCTGTTGGTTTTAGTTGCAGAGCTGACCTAGTGTTTATATAAATACGATGTAATAAAAATAGTTACTAATTTCAGGATATTGCACTCCTGGGGGTTTCTGTTTAATTTTGACTGTCATCTTACAGGACATGAAATTCCGAGCAGGTGTGTCACTAAACTTCCGGAAGCATAATTATCCAAGTTACTTTGAAGATTATCACGTGCAAGTTTGACACTGTTTGCTGCAAACTTCACAGCTTCAATTGAAAATCTTTGCCAACGGAATTTGACTACGTGTATTTGACTAGAGTTCGGCTACTTGTTCAAGAGTCACTTGAAAGGGACTTGTAGTTTCTCTAATCGTATTTGTAGGTTCAAGTTAGTCTAACCTAATGAGAAGGTGGAAAGAGTCTTCCGGAAGTTAACTTGAAAAAATACGGTGAACGAATTTCTAAGAGCAGTTCAAATTGAAATAATGTGGAATAATGCGACTGCTAGTTTGATCTCCTGATGCCACTGATGTAAGATTTGGTCCAGATATGACCAAGCGGTTGAATTCTAGAGCGGGAGAAAGAAGCATCAAGCTCTGTTTCAAGTTGAGGAAAGCAGCCAAAGAAATGTTAAAATCAGACTGTGCTTGGGATTTTTTTCCTTCAAAGCGTATTTTTCAGTGGTATGAAGGCTTTAAAAGCTGTTGCGACTTGAAAATTCATTCGTAGCGTTACATTGTAAATTTTCAGTATAAATATGGTGGTATATTTGGTAAACAGGTTATAACGGACTATTTCGGAGATTTCGGACTGGGCGAAAGAAACGAAAGGGAAAAGACTTTAAAGAATTACCAGGATGAAGAGAACCTCTGCTGTCTCATTACATTTTTTAAAAAACCAAAGCAACGCCAATGGACTTGGCGCAGCCCAGACAATAGAGCCAGGAACAAAATATATTTTATCCTCTCCAACAAGAAGGCAATAAAATGATAGGTAAAAAAAGTCAAATCTCACAATTCCATAAATTTGTTTAATACAGGACTACTAGTTTCAGGGTCTAAACTTCACACCCCATCTTCAGGTCCAGTTAAAAGGGCTACATAGAAGAAAAAAACATGTTCAAAACCTAACCTCAAATCCACACTAAAAATATACTTACAATACAATCACAAGGCCAAGACGTAATTCGATCGATCAAATTTAACAAACAAGTAAACATGAATACATAAAAACATTTTTAAAACATATGAAAGGGGGTACAAAAGACATGACAAAAGTGAACCTCCATGTGTGAGGTGCCCACCCCAAATGTCACACTTAGTTGGTGGAATATAAAAGCATGAATAGCATATGACAAGACAAACCGACATAACCAAAGTTTTGGGCCTAATAACCTAACCTAAATTAGTAATACAGCTCAACAATTGAAATCAGTCATGAACTTCCATGAACCTGCCAAGAAAACCTTTAAGTAGAGGCCGAGTGCTATGATGTAGTAAGGGGGTAAATTGTTGATTAAATAATGGAAGTGAAAATTGGTGAATAATCAAGATTTATTTGGTGATTAAGAGTTATTGTCGTTGTATTTTTGAAAGATTTATGTATTTCCAGTAGTTCCAAATTGTTAAGATTCAAACCTTTATTGGCACGATGTAAAATCTTTAAATCTTCAAAGTCAAAGTTATGGCCATTCTCCAACAGATGGGATGCGAAGTGAGAAAAACCTGTAGAATTAGCATTTAAACATCTCAAATGTTCTTTCAATCGTACGCCAAAACTTCTATAAGTTCTACCAAAACTTTGGTTATGTCGGTTTGTCTTGTCATATGCTATTCATGCTTTTATATTCCACCAACTAAGTGTGACATTTGGGGTGGGCACCTCACACATGGAGGTTCACTTTTGTCATGTCTTTTGTATCCCCTTTCATATGTTTTAAAAATGTTTTTATGTATTCATGTTTCCTTGTTTGTCAAATTTGATCGATCGAATTACGTCTTGGCCTTGTGATTGTATTGTAAGTATATTTTTAGTGTGGATTTGAGGTTAGGGTTTGAACATGTTTTTTTTTCTTCTATGTTGCCCTTTTAACTGGACCTGAAGATGGGGTGTAAAGTTTAGACCCTGAAACTAGTAGTCCTGTATTAAACAAATTTATGGAATTGTGAGATTTGACTTTTTTTACCTATCATTTTACTATGAACTCACATACGTCATCACCTCGCTTATTTAAAGAAGGCAATATGTTGGGATGTATCGGTACTCAACAGATATAACACGGGGAGCGACCACAGACTGGTGAAAGTGAAAATTAGAATAAATACTGCTATATACCCTTGGCGAAAAGGGCCTTCAAGGCCTACTCGCCGGGCAGTGGTTTGCCCCCCCAACCATACCAATACCAATACCAATCTACCCTACTAGCAATGTTCTACAACTAAAAGAAGCAGAATATTGAAACGACCTACTCCAAAGACTAACGAAAGTGGAATTTCAGCAACTGGAAGTGGACGAACTCAGGGTTAAAATCACAAGCGTTGTGAAAACTTTGGTGAGAAAGATATGTGCAGGGACAAAAAATCACAGGGACGCAAGGCTGGGTCAAGACACACTGATGCTATTGGAAAAGAGACGGAAAGTAGAGGACAGGACAACCCAGGAGTAGAAAGGCTTGAACTAGCAGGTCAAGAAAGGAATAAGGAGGGACAAGATAATGTACAATACGAAACTTATAAGAAGGCCATAGAGGATGACTGCAAGATGAAGGTGTTGTGCAGAAAATTTACGATAGGTTAAACAAAAATCACAAAAATGCGTGATGAAAGTGATATTATAGTACACAACAAATGCGACATCATCAAGTCGATTGAGGTTTTCTATACCGACAACTATACATCTCAATCTTAAAGAGCATTAGAGCAAAAAAACATCATGAATGTTTAATCCAAGGATCTCCCGGAAATCACGAAGGGTAAAATAAGCGCAACATTGAAACAGATGAAAAACAACAGATGTCCAGGCTAAGACCAGATCACCACAGGAATGTTGAAACTGGGAGAAAAGACTTTGCAGAAAACAATAAAAAATACTGTTGAATAAATGCCTGCACGCTGGTAAAATACCAACTGAATTGTGTAATTCTGAAGTAATACCACTTTTTAAGAAGGGCGACAACAGGCGTTGAAAATCACAGGCCCTTCTATCACACTTATGTAAACTTTTTACACAGAATATAACAATTCACCCAACATCCAAACCAGATTCTCATCAACCGGTTAAACAGGCAGGATTCAGAAAAGGATACAGTATGATAGACACCCATTATACAGTAATGCACGGAATATAACGTACCTTCACACCTAGCCTTCGTCGACTACCAAAAGGCTTTCGACGGGGTTGAATCATGGTGAACTTTGATGGCCTTGCAAACCGCAAGAATAGACTCGAGATACACCCGGATCATACAGAGTATTTATGAGGAAGCAACAATACACATAAGATCAGATAAAACGATTGCTACAGGCAAAATACCGTTGAAAAGGGGAGTACGTCAGGGACACCCCTTCTCACCTAAATAATTCACGCTGGCCCTCAAAGAAGTGAAGATTAGATTGGTACACCAACGGCATTAATATAGACGGTGTCAGACTAACAACCTCAGATTCGCAGACGACATAGTCCTGATAGGAAACAGGGTCACGGAACTACAGGACATTCTAAAAGAATAGAACCTAGCATCTATAGATATCGGATTAAAAATGAATTATAGTGAAACAAAGATGATGAGTCTTGAAGATGTCAGCATATTCAAGATAACATAATCGATTGCCCAAATGAGAACATATATCTGGGACACACTCTCAAACTTGGAAAATAAAATCAGCACGCGGAAATCAAAAGACGCATAAGATAGACATGGACAGCTTTCGGTAAACTGGGGCACATTCTTAAAAACAACATGATACGTATAAATTTTAAACGTGAAGTATATAATACCTGTACAGTAAACGTGAAAACATACGGATTGGAAACAACTAGCCTAACAAAAGCATCGGCAAAGAAGCTTTTGACAACGCAAAGAGCAATGTAACGGATCATGCTAGGGGTTTCGCTACGTGACAAGATAAGAAGTGATGATATTCTACGATAAACTAAAGTTGCCGATATGATACAAGAGGCGGCTGAGATTAACTGGCAGTGAGCTGGTCACCTGGCAAGACTGGATAGAGATAGATGGACACATAGAATAACAGTCTGGAGACCAAGACAGACCAAGCGTAGCATAGGACGCTCACAGAAAAGATGAGTGGAGGACATTGGGAAGGTGGCAGGCTAGAACTGGCTGAGTATGGCGGAAAACAGAAAGACATGGAGGCAGATGAAAAACCTATATCCAGGAGTGAACAGCTGTGGGTTGAGGGAGAAGAGAAAAAGAAGATTCGGTATTTAGATTCCAAGTATATTTGTAGCTGTTAGGTATTTATTAAGGGTTTGGTATTTTTGAGTGCGTGAAATATTATGAATAATAGTTGATAATTTGGTCACTCATTAGTCTACTCCAGTCCAGCGATCACTCCAGAGTGTCCCAGTTCGGCACAAACAAGATAAATTTGTCAGTCTGGCCACGTCGCTCAGACTTCTGGGTTTTCGTTTTTTCCTCAAAAAAAAACCCGGGAGAATTTAGTTTAGAAATGAGGCTACTGGTGGTTTGATACCTTGTAGGGTATATTGCCGATTTTCCCTTGAATATTCCAAATAATCAAACTTTGGTGACTTTTTTGGCTGTGTCAAGCGCTCTAATGCGGAATTGCTGATTTGTTCGAGAAAATTTTCCCAGTTGTAACCCCAACACGTGCCAAGTCCTACTTTAAGACTGCACAAACTCTGAACTCCCCTGTCTATTTTCGTTATTCTGCTTCCAGTACAAATTTCACTGTAAATAGCTAAAAGGCCACCCTACATCTGTGGTGAGATTAAACAAACTCCAAACTCCCTTGCCTATCTGGTATTTCTGCTTTTCAGACATATTACTGTTACTATTACTTTTCCCGTCAGTGATTCTGTTTGCGTGCTGTTATTTACGGCTCACGTGCTGTTGCGGATGCCCTGTACATATTTTCTTCCTCGAATGAAAAACACCCTCACTGACGTCTGGATCAAGTTTCGACAATACTGTCTCTGAACTCTTCAGTATATCAAGGGTAGACCGACTTCCACTCATCCAGCCTAACACTCACGGAACATTGATCAATTGGAACGTGCATCACTGGCCTACTTGCTGACGTCACCAAAACTGCCCATGCATGGTGAGTTCTGTCCATTTTTGAGTTTGGGTGACATCAAGCTACGTCACTACCATATAGGATTTTCGCTATTGTCCGGTATGTGATATTGAGCATATTTACTTCATGATTCAATAGTTAATAGGGTGATTCTGGATTTGCATTCACTACGAACGACTCATTGCGACATTAACGTCACACCATCATTGCAGACATTACTGTCAACCCAAAGTGATCACTTCGCGGTATTTCACATCAATTTGGTGTATTTTTTGCCCGATTGGAAAAGTTGTATCAATAAGGTATTGCATACTGATAAAAACTCGCGTCTTTTGATTATTGATTTGTTGTCAGTCAGTTTTGGCGCTGAGCCGTACGTGTCAGAAGTGTGAGGTTGAATGAGTTAGTTAGTGCTGGTTGAATATATCGATATTGATAAGTGAGGTCGATGAGAGCTGTTTATTATATCACATCGGTAATAAATTGTATATTACTGGGTTAATCTGGTCTTTGGTGTACGCAGCAGTTTTCCCGTTTTATTTCGGATTGGCGAACTTGGGTAATAAAGCGAGTGGCGCAAATTCAGAGTCGCAACAACTGTTCATTGGAAAGTATTTTTATCCAGGACCACTCTCCGCACGAGTTACCAGCGATTCACCAATCAACACTATCCCGTTAATCGTACTACAAAGGGTCAGAACTCTTTTCTTTCTTCTTTTCTTTCTGTTTTTTTTTCCTTTTTGTAACAAAAAATTGTTACAAAGCAAAAATGAGTCCGTTGAGGACAGAAGTGAAACGTTTAAAATCTTCGCGCGGATAAAAAAAGATTTTTTCAAATAGGCGATAGACCATTCGAGGGATTAGCGAATAACTAATCATTCAGTACGTGTCCATCAAAAAATTATTTTGAAGATGAGATGTTTGCTGAATTTGTTTAAAGATGTTTAACGAAGTGACAGAAAAAAAATGGTTTTCCAGTATTCCAGAAATAAAAAATTGGGTATTTGTGACCCAATGTAGCTTGACAACGGCGTGAGAACAGAAATGCCCACTATAAACAAATCTTGGTGACTGCGCATTGTTGAGTCGTTTTCAACTTTGGTCAGACCTTACCTTGAGCAACAAAAAATAATTGAAATGAGTTAATTCAAGGTTAAATTATGTTATTATCGTGATTTTGACAAAATTATGTGCTTCAGTTCAATTATTGGAGCTGGTTTTTTTATGTTCGCTGTTTTGTTTTGAAATACATGTTAAGTATGATGTGATTTTGTACCAGATGTTTCATTTATTTACACATGTGAAAATGTTAAATGGATTTTGAAATGTATTCTTGATTCAAACATAACTAATGAAAATCAGAATCTCAACTCATTAATCTTTTTACAAAAAAACACAAATGTTGGAAATAGTTTCAGAATAATATCCTGATAAGACATTATTTGGTATTGATCAGACGACTTTACTTTTTCCTTTGAAATGTTTGTACTGGTGTCCACAGTCAATTGACTCCAAAAATAACCACAATATCTTCAAAGTTAATTTTTTTCAGTTTTTTATTTTAAAATACTATGTGAAATGGTACAACGATCAAATCAACGGAAAATACCTCAAACCATCAGACTCTTGATGTTTTGTGAAAAAGAAACAGTGTCCATTAACCAAACTTGACACCTGTGTTCTACAAATGTTCCTAGAAAACAAGTGCTCAAACCTTGTTTTGCTGAGAATTTACGAAGCTTCGATTAAAGTATAGACGGAAACTTGATCATTGAGTCTTACTTGGTGCAATGAGATTTAGATCAGACGGTAGAAGGTACGGGTATCTATGACTCACGGAATTTCCCAGTTTCTATCAAGTTAATATAAAGACTTAAGATAGAGTTGGAAATTTTTTTAACTTCGTTGAATTATACACTGTGGGCCAAATTAAATTAGAACCTAGTTTGATCCTTCATAACTTTTTTGTTTGTTTATGGATTTAAATGAATTTTGGATATGATATTGGTCAATATGTTCTGGATGTTCCTCCAAAATTGAGTTTTCCAATTTTGGACAGGACCGGACTAACGACGTTTTTATAAAATTGGTGCATTTAAGCTCGTTGCAAAAACGAACTGCGCTACGTAGAGACCAACTGATATATTTTTTGAGAAGGACATTAGTGGGAAAAGGTATTCTGATAATATCAATATTTTAGAACCATTACCTAAGAAACTATGATTTTTTCTATATGATGGTGCTTGTCGGCATCAAAACTATTTTACTTCGTTTTGATCAAAATTTCTTGAAATTCCATTGCAACGTGGATAGTTTTATGTAAATTGTTAACATTTTTAAGATTCCAGAGTTTGCCTGTTTGATTTTGAATGCGTAGACATGGTTCTATATATGAAAGATAAAATCTCGATCAAACGATTAATGGAAAAGAACATTTATGCACGGCAATGTTGCGGCCCCTTTCAAATTATCGAGTGATATTAAACAAAGTTTAAAAACGAAAAAAAAATAATGATTAGGTATTATTTTTTTTTCAAATTAAAAAATCTAAAATGTGAAAAAATCGACAAATCTCTAACAAACAATCCACGTTGCGATGAAATTTTCAAAACCTTTGATCAAAATGAAGTGAAATCGTTTTTATGCCGACAAGCACCATCATATAGAAAAAATCATAGTTTCTTAGGTTATGGTTCTAAAATATTGATATTATCAGGATACCTTCTCCTACTAATTTCCCTCTCACAAAATATATCAGTTGGTCTGTACGTAGCGCAGTTCGTTTTTGCAGCGAGCTTAAATGCACCAATTTCATAAAAACGTCGTAAGTACGGTCCTGTCCAAAATTCGAAAACTCAATTTTGGAGGAACATCCAGAACATATTGACCAATATCATATCCAAAATTCATCTAAATCCATAAACAAACAAAAAAGTTATCAAGGATCAAACTAGGTTCTAATTTAATTTGGCCAACAGTGTATTTTTTTTCTCGAATCACAAAAAAAAATGTAAAACTGCCTCCATATTTTTTCAACACAAAAAACGCCAACGCTATAGCCGCATTATCCGTATTTCTTCTCAAAAGACACAAGGGTTTCGAGTAACCCGTCCTTTCATGAGTGGAGTGAATTTACTTATTTAAAACACGAACGAATTGCTCACTCCTTTATTCTGCTGACGAATCTGGCGATGCGACGTTGTCAAGTTATTTGTGTGATTCAAGTTACTATCCTGATAATCATGGGTATGAAGAAGCTTACAACTGCTTTTTTTTTCAACGGAGAATGCTGTATACTATGAATTATTTTGGAATCCAATTATCAGAATTCCGTTCGGATGATGTCCATCATAAACATAAATGTTCCCGTTTTTGGAATAAACGCATTTTTTTTAAAATACCTTCTGTTCATTATCTTGAAGATACTTTAATGCTAGTGAATCATAAAATAGCTTGACAAACAACCATAATAATGATAGGCCCCTTGCGCGTGTCTTGATTATTTCCACCCAAAAACCTTTCAAAAACTTTGTAAAATGTAAGAGATGTCCGTTCTCGATATTTTTTCTTGATCAAATCTTCAACTCACCATTAAGTTGTTAAATTGGACTTCACTCGGGACCTTCAAATTTCACGTGACACGAAAACGTTGACGTCACCGGCCTCGAATCCAATAATAGAATCCATGAAATTAAAAAAAACTCCGCAGGCGAATAATTTGGGTCTAGAAGAAGATCTACCAGATTTTCTTCACTATTTTGGAAAAAATTAATTGTTCTCGTTTTTTTTTGGTGAAAAATATGAAAATTATATACAGGGCTTTTCACTTAAAACTCCGCACGTCAATTTCTTGGAAACGAATGGTAATATTTGATTTCTGTAAAAAGTAGTCAATGTATGGGGTCGAGTAGTTATTTTTCACAGTTAAAAAAATTCGACGCCTACCAAGAGTAAAGCGTCGCGACGCATCGAAAATATTGCAGGGACTTTGAAATTACGCGCATGCTAAAGTACATGTTATTTTTAAACTTTTTTGTTATTCAGTCGAACTCATTTATTCTACTCAGTTTTGAGATATACAGTGTGTCCAAGATAAGGATGTCTATCATGGGGATCTTGAAAACCGTGAAAGATACAAGGTCGGTTGAATGTAGGCAAAGTTGCGTATTTTGATGCTTAACAAAATGCCGTTTTGAAAGCCAAGAAAGTCCGTGATTATTCGAAAAAAACCGAAATTTTTCAAGATTGTATTCATTTTTTTCTGACCACATTTGAAGAGATATTTTGAAATGGATGGACTTTTTTCATTGCCACTTTTTGCCCTTTACAAGATAGCGTTATTAAATTGGAGAACCGACGTTTCGTCTATGAGCAGCCATCATCAACTATGTTTTTTTAAATACGGTACGGATTTTAAGAGCCTGTTATAGTCCTAAACCAACAAGGTATCGCACTAATTAAAAAAGAGGTGGTTGTTTTCAATCCTATTAAAAATATATCTTTTTTCTCTCTCTAACACATGAGTTCTTATGGAAAAATCCATCAACATAATTTTTTTGAATAATTGTGATACATTGTTGGTTTGGGAACATAAAAGGCCCTCAAAATCCGTCATAAAAAATCCAGGACCGTATTTAAAAAAACAAAGTTGATGATGGCTGCTCATAGACGAAACATCGGTTCTTCAATTTAATAACGCTTTCTTGTAAAGGGCAAAAGGGCAATGAAGAATTACCATTCATTTCAAAATATCTCTTCAAATGTGGTCAGAAAAAAATTAAAACAATTTTGAAAAATTTCGGTTTTTTTCGAATAATTTTGGACTTAGTCGGAATTTCTTGGCTTTCAAAACGGCATTCTGTTAAGCATCAAAATACGCAACTTATTTAACCGACCTTGTATCTCTCACGATCCCCATGATAGACATCCTTATCTTGGACACACTGTATATCTCAAAACTGAGTAGAATAAATGAGTTCGACTGAATAACAAAAAAGTTTATAAATAACATGTACTTTAGCATGCGCGTGATTTCAAAGTCCCTGCAATCGATTAATATTTTCGATGCGTCGCGGCGCTCTACTCTTGGTAGGCGTCGAATTTTTTTAACTGTGAAAAATAATTACTCGACCTCATACATTGACTACTTTTTACAAAAATCAAATATTCCTATTCGTCTCCGAGATATTGACGTGCGGAGTTTTAAGTGAAAAACCCTGTATAGTGTAAAATTTTTAAAACCTTATTTTAACTTTCTCTTGAGCACAGAGGCGTAGTAACAGAAATGAAGATAGCTATAGGATATAATTGATGAAAAATATGCATAATGTTCTGGATAATCTAAAAATCCAATATTATGAAGATTCAACTTCAAATATCAAAGTTGCTGCTACTTTCCAATAAAAGCGGCAATGTTGCGTCACTGCTTGGGTTATTGACGAAATTTTAAAAATGATCCCATGACTTGTTTTCCGTGAACATCTAGGGTACCATCCGTCGTCTGGATCCCTGTATAATAGCGCAACAGATCCGCTCGAGATCCAGTCAACTGGATTGAACAGCTTCAAAATGTTTCGTCCACGCGAACTTTTTCATAGTAATATTGCTTCAAGAACCAAACTTTTTGCCAACACTGTAGATCAAATTACCAAGATCTGTTAGGCATCCGCGCGAAGACTGAAATCCAGAGTTTCCAATGACAGAGAGGTAGCTTTCCTTGTCCAAAAAAGAACTCAAGTCATAATCAAAGATTCAAGCCATGGTCATGGTCTTCTTTGATGGTGAAAGAATAGTGTTATCAGAGTTGGTTCGAAAAGAAATATTACATTACAAAAAACAACGTTTTCAAAACGATGTTTGTACAAAAAGACAAGAAAATGGGTCAGCATAGTCTCACATATTTTAATGAAATAATGCAACGAATGAATCTCTTCATAATCAAAAGTCAATGACAACGTAGAAATTCTCCACTAATCAGAATATCAGAACGCATGGAAATCCATTTTTCAACTAAGCTATTCAAGGTACAGCACGTGCCAAACAACTTTCGATTCACGTCATGATTGCCACCAAGCGGGTTATCATGTGATTTGCTGGTGACCAAATTTGGCCACCAGCAAACTTCATAACAACCTGCTTGGTGGCAATTATGACGTATATCGAAAGTTGTTTGGCATTTGCTATATAAGTTTAAACGCTTGTTGACCGATAAAATTTCCATTATATTTTGATCATATAAGTTTTGATTCCACAGTTTTTTTTCTTATTGATGACCACAACGTGATTAGAAAATTGTACAGCTATACTTTCCAACCTAGTGAAAACCACTCATTCATACATCCAAAGGATCATTTCTGGTCAATGACCTCCCAAACATACTCCAAAAATGAAATAGCTGCATCTTTTTCAATTTCTGCACCCATATACAGGGTGTTTCCTAAAGATTGGTAAAAAATTTGTTGTGTGATTCCTGGGGTATTTTCATGAAAAAAAATTCCTTTAAACATTTGCCGAAAAATGCTTCCTAAGGGAGCTACGCCCCTTTAAATAGGGCACCCCGAAGACGGTTTTTCCTCAATATTTCCGAAACCTTACCGTAATCAGGGGCGTACCATACTGGCGGGGTTAAAGGTTAAAAGAAAATTGGATTCTTTTAACCTTTAACCCCGCCAGTATGGTACGCCCCTGATTAAAATTTTGAAATTCTGAGCTCAAATTCTCATTCAGCATTAAAAGTTTGTATGATGTACCAAATTTCATGATTTTTGTATGTAAGGTTTCGGAAATATTGAGGAAAAACCGTCTTCGGGGTGCCCTATTTAAAGGGGCGTAGCTCCCTTAGGAAGCATTTTTCGGCAAATGTTTATAGGAACTTTTTTTCATGAAAATACCCCAGGAATCACACAACGAATTTTTTACCAATCTTTAGGAAACACCCTGTATATGATCAATTCTAACTATTAAGAATACAGATATCACCATGGTCTGCTGGCTGGAGTTCTCCTTATGACGATAAAGCATGGGGAAAGAACGGATCCGAGAAATATATAGGCTATAATAATTTTTTTTGTTTTTGTTTTGTGAGTGTTCAAAACTGAACGTTTTTGTTATTTTTAAGTCAAATGTCGCGCTATAACATTTTGCACGCATATCCCCTCCGGATGGCACAAACTGCATTTTTACCCGAGATAGCGCGAGAGTACTTGATCGGATACGCTCGAGGTAGTACCTACGTACCTACCGGACTGACATGTGCTAATTTTCCGTTGATGAACATTTTCGGCCTTTCGGTCACAATCAATAATTATTAACATTTTTGTATTGTGTTGTTGTGTGGAGGCAAGCAGAACCAAAGGAGGAGGGCCCTCTCCACCTGAGCAAGAAGAAGATTCCGGTGAGTGCCATAAACCATCAATATATGTGTGCAAAGTTCGGAATTCTCACTTGTTGTAATTAACTTTTGATTTACGTAACGTCTGCCTACGACATTTTGGTCCTTCGAGCCGGATAAGGCCCTTTTTCCTCTTTCAAAAACGTAAAACATTCAGTGAAAAACAAAAAAAACCCACTAAAAGTTTGCCGCCATTTCACAGCATTCATTCTTTTCATACCCTACTCTTTTGACGAGTGGTTTTGTCTTTGTTCAATAGGCTACAAACGACATTTCGCTCACCTCAATTCTACAATTTGTTAGCAGTTCAGCACCGCACGCATCGTACCATTTCCTATCATTCTCGGCGAAGCTCAGGCCAAATTCCTTTCTAGCAAAAAATTAGGCTGATCGCAAATACCGTATTTGTGCGTATATTTGGGAGAAATAACTTTACAGTAAACAGATTTATTTTTACGATTGGTTTCTCAGCTGATTTGAAAATAAATAAATAACGGCTTAACTGATATTGTTGTCATTGTTTGATTGTCAACTTTCTTTCTGTGTTGAAGTTTGTTCCTTAAATAGTAAGCCAGATTAATTCCTTATTATTTTTGACTGCTGACGTTATATGACCATGGCTGAAAAACGCGTGAAATTCAGCTTCCAGCGTAAGACGGCCTATGAACGGTTAAAAGAAATTTTCGAATATTCATCCGAACATAAAGATGATGAAAATTTTGCTGAAAACTTGGTAGTGCGTGCGGATGATATTGATGAAATTTATGATGATTTTAAAAAGGTCCATAATTCAATCGTGTCCTCAATTTCCACTGATGAGGACTTTTCTTCCGAAGACGATATCAGGAAACAAGCGGATACTTTTTATTTTGGAGTAAAAGCTGCGGCAAATAAACTTGCAGCACATCAATCTACACTAGACATGCGACATACTACGCCTCCTCAGGCTGTTGCAAAGCTACCAAAAATTTCTATACCGGCTTTTGATGGTAATTTGAAAACGTGGCCGTCATTTTATGATCTTTTCGGAAGCATGATCCACAATAATGCTTCACTTTCATCTATTGAGAAATTTCATTTTTTAAGAACGTCATTGAAAAAGGATGCTTTCAATTTAATAAAGTCCATTCCAGTCTCTGACAATAACTACTTAATTGCATACCACACTTTGGTTAAACGCTTTCAGGATACCAGGTTTTTGGCTACCAGCTATTTCAATGAAATCTACACAGCTCAGCCACTCACGCGCTCTTCAGCGAAAGAGCTCAGAAGTATTTTGAATACTTTTAGAGAAAACTTGGAAGCTTTACGTCTGTTGAAATTTAATGTAAACGGATAGGATTTTATACTCTTCAACATTTTGCTACAAAAATTAGATGCGAAGACACGCACTGATTTCGAACTTCGTCATAGCCATATTGAGATGCCCACTTACAATGACCTAGTTTCGTTTCTGGAAAACCACTGTAAGGCCTTGGAGTCAGTCTTCAATATGGTACCTTCATCACCAAAGAACAAACCCTTTGCGCAACGTTCCCCTCCGGAACCACAGTCTTATTTCCCTAAAAGGACGTCGGCTTTTTTATCTGCAGAAAATCCTCATCATATGGACAAAAGCTCATCTAATCCCCAAAAAGCAAAATGCCTTCTATGCACAGCCTTCCATGGTTTATACAGGTGTCCTACCTTTCTTTCAAAGCCCTCAATTGAGAGATTGTCTTTTGTGAAGCACCACAAACTCTGTACTAACTGTCTCCGTTCACCGCATTCCCTGCGTAATTGCCAGTCTACAATTACCTGTCGAATTTGCTCAAATCCCCATCATACCTTGCTTCACTTGAACAAAACAAATGAGCAGCCTTCTACCTTATACCTTTTGAAGGACGGTTCTTCGTCAAACTCAAATACATTTTTTGATGACCCATCCGACGTGCCGGTGAAAAACCCTGGTCCAAATGAGTCGCAGCCGCCACCCTTATTCAATGCTTCCACTTCCACATTCCATGTTGCCTCAACGGTTTTGCTTTCAACAGCACAGGTGGAAGTTCGTGACGCTTACGGTGGTTATCAAAAGGTTCGCGTCCTTCTGGATACCGCTAGTATGGCTAATTTCATTTCTGAGTCTTGTGCCAATCGCCTGGGTTTGGCAAGAACCAAATGCTCTCGATTCATTGAAGGGCTGAATGGAATGTCTACAGCCAGTGGTAAGGGCATGGTGAGCTGCTATATTAAGCCTGTTGGAAATCGTCATCCTACGTTCTCTTTCGATGCCATGATTCTACCTAAGCTATGTTCTGATCAGCCCAAGATGAAAATCCAATTTACTGGATGGAAGCACGTAAGTGGATTGTCCTTAGCGGATCCCAAATTCAATATTCCAGGTCCTATCGATATCTTGATTGGAGCTGAACTTGTCCCTTATATTTTGGGTCCAGGTCGTGTTTTTGGAAGTCCAGGTCAGCCTGTCGGTTTGGAAACAGTCTTTGGTTGGGTACTACAGGGCGGAATTCAAGACACAACTCCCTTGCCTACTCCATTGCTGTCATGTCATACTTCCATTGACTTCTCTTTGGATTTTACCCTTCAAAAATTCTGGGAACTAGAGAGCGTTCCCAAAGCATCACCACTTTCAGAGGAAGATCTGAAGTGTGATGAGTTCTTTAAAACTACTACATCCAGGACTGATTCCGGTAGATTTGTGGTAAGCCTTCCTTTTCGACATGGTGCTCCGGCACTAGGAGACTCCTACGGTCAAGCTTTACGGCGTTTCACGCTTTTGGAAAATAGACTGGCAAAAGACGACTATCTTCTCCAGCGATATGCAGCTTTCATGCAAGAATACATCGACAAGAATTATATAGCAGCAGTGCCTATTTCTCACTACAGAGATCCGTCTGCCTATTATATTCCGCATCACTGCGTCACAACTTCAAAATTTCGAGTTGTATGGGATGCCAGCGCAAAAAGTTCCAATGGCCTGTCCCTGAATGACAATCTCATGTCAGGTCCAAAGCTTCATCACGAAGTTTCAGAGATTCTTCTCAAATTTCGTTCAAACCCAGTGGCATTCATTTGTGACATAAAAGAAATGTATTGCCAAATTCTGATCAGTTCGGATGATACCCGATATCAGCGCATGCTGTGGCGTTTTTCCCGTTCCGGAGATGTAAAAGAGTATCAAATAAATCGAGTCACTTTTGGGATCAAATCTGCCCCGTACCTGGCCTTACGTACTCTCCAAGAACTTGCAGAACAAGAGCAACGCTCCTTTCCCTTGGCTTCAGAAATTCTGCGTCACAACATTTATGTGGATGACTGCTGCTCATCGGCACCGGACTTGCCTACTGCTTTAAAAATTCAGAGGGAATTGATTTGCCTGCTCAGGAAGGGAGGTTTTGAACTTGGAAAATGGGCCAGCAGCCACCCTGAACTTCTTGCAGCTGTACCTTCTACCGATACTCAGATGCCTTTGGATTTTCAGTCTGAAGGTCCAACTATGATCAAAGTTTTATGTCTTCAATGGGACCCGACAAACGACGTATTTTCTTATTCACTCACTCCCGTGGAATCTAAATGCACTAAGCGCAACATACTCTCCCAAATTGCTCGTATCTTTGACCCCTTGGGTTTTCTCGCTCCAATATGTCTTTTCGCCAAACATATGCTTCAACAGCTTTGGGTTTCAAATTCTGGTTGGGACGATTCACCAAGCGAATCAATAACGGAACAATGGAACGTTTTTAAGTCAGAACTTCCCAGCTTATCAGAAATCAAGTTAAAACGGTTACTATTCTCTGGAAACTCTTCCCGCTTAGAGATACATGGATTTTGTGATGCTTCTAGCATTGGTTACGGTTGCGTGATCTACATTCGTGAAATTTCCTCTTCAGGTCAAATTTCAGTCACCATGGTATGTAGCACCGTTAAAGACTCAATCCTTACCTCGCCTCGAACTTTGTGCAGCGGTACTTCTTGCCGACCTGATGCACTTCGTTCAGGAGACTTATTCCAAAACCTGGGTATTCGATAGTATGTATGCCTGGTCCGATTCACAAGTCGCTCTTGCCTGGATTTCAGCTTCCCCTCATCGCTGGAAGACGTTTATCGCGAACAGAGTCAGTCACATACAGACCATCATCCCATCATCGCAGTGGAGATACGTTCCCACGCAAATTAATCCTGCAGATTGCGCTTCTCGGGGTCTCAGCCCCAATCGGCTTCTATGTCATGCTCTCTGGTGGCAGGGGCCTAACTTTCTATCGGAAAGTGAGGATTGTTGGCCTCAACAGCCCCCGCTTATAGAGCAAGCTTCTACGGACATTCTAAAGGAAGAACAAACAATCTCTCTGCACACCTTCGTTGACAAAGGTATTATTTCCGAGTTGCTCTGCCGTTTTTCTTCCTTGCACAAAATAATACGTATACTTGCGTTTGTTTTCCGCTTCATCTCAAATTCAAACTCGAAAGAGAGTCGTAATACGGGTGCTCTGTGTCCCGTAGAATTATCTCGAGCTCGTCAAGCTATTATTTTGCAGCTCCAAAGAGAGTACTTTTCTGATATTTTAGGTGATATCGACAGCAATCGCTTATTGCCGAAGCCCTTCAGGAAGCTTGCCCTCTTTATTGACGAGGTTGGTATTCTTAGGGTGGGTGGTAGACTTAGGAAATCTGCCCTATCTTTTGAAAGTAAACACCCAATTCTATTACCTAAAAATAGTCGCTTTACGGATTTGGTCATAGAACTCTCACATCGTGACAACCTTCATCCTGGCTTAAAGACGCTTCATAATATACTCGCTCAAACCTTTTGGATCCTCTCCCCCCGTGCAGCTATTTATCGTTGTTTATCTAAGTGCATCAGGTGTTTTAGGCTCAAACTTAAATCATACGCTCCAGTCATGGCTGATTTACCTAGCTTTCGGGTGTCTCAGTTGAAAGCATTTTCGGATGTGTGCTTAGATTACGCCGGTCCATTCTCAATCACTTTAGGTAGACATCGAGGAGCGAAAACAAGCAAGTCATACATATGCCTCTTCGTATGTTGCGCAACTAAAGCTCTCCATCTAGAGCTGTGTTCCGACTTGTCCTCGGATTGTTTTTTGGCTGCTTTTCGCAGATTCATTTCACGGCGTGGGAGAGTTAGCAATCTTCATAGCGACCAAGGAACCAATTTTATAGGAGCCTCTTCTCTTCTTCATTCCTTCTCTAAGGCGACCGCAGAAAAGCTGTCTATAAAGTGGCATTTCAACCCCCCAGCCAGTCCTCATTTCAACGGCCTTAGCGAAGCTGGTGTTAAATCTGTGAAAACACATATCTACCGTGTGACGGATTCACATACCCTCACATATGAAGAATTTTACACTCTACTCACGCAAGTCGAATACATTCTCAACTCGCGACCTCTTTGCAACCTTAGTGAAGATCCCAACGATCTTCTACCCCTCACGCCGGCACATTTTTTAACCATTGAACCTGCATGTTCTTTCCCGGAACCGGACTACCGAGACTGCAATCTTAATCGCCTAGATCGATGGCAGCTGATTCAAAGGATGCAAGCGGATTTCTGGAGCCGATGGAGTCAAGAATATTTGCATACCTTGCAACAGAGATCTAAATGGTTGGAAAGCCGAGAAAACATCAAGATAAACACCTTGGTTCTGATCAAAAACGAACTTAGACCATCTTTAAAATGGACGCTCGGACGTGTGGTCAAACTTCATCCTGGCCAGGATGGTGTGGTGCGTGTGGCGACTGTGCGAACCCAGCAAGGGTTTTTTCAAAGGCCAGTGGTAAAGCTGTGTCCTTCACCCACTGCTTAACTTTTTCCAGTCAATTTTTTTTGACATTCTCCGCAAGTGCAGGGGCATGTCACTTGTAGAGCAGATAATTTTTTTTTTGTTGTTGTGAACTTTATCTTACCTTTCGATTTTCTTAAATAAAAGAAAATTATATTTCTTTTGGTGGGTGGAATGTTCAAAACTGAACGTTTTTGTTATTTTTGAGTTAAATGTCGCGCTATAACATTTTGCACGCATATCCCCTCCGGATGGCACAAACTGCATTTTTACCCGAGATAGCGCGAGAGTACTTGATCGGATACGCTCGAGGTAGTACCTACGTACCTACCGGACTGACACGTGCTAATTTTCCGTTGATGAACATTTTCGGCCTTTCGGTCACAATCAATAATTATTAACATTTATGTATTGTGTTGTTGTGTGGAGGCAAGCAGAACCAAAGGAGGAGGGCCCTCTCCACCTGAGCAAGAAGAAGATTCCGGTGAGTGCCATAAACCATCAATATATGTGTGCAAAGTTCGGAATTCTCACTTGTTGTAATTAACTTTTGATTTACGTAACGTCTGCCTACGACAGTGAGGTTGGTTTGGATTTTGTCGATGGGATCGAAGTCGATTGTACAATAATTATTAATCATTGTTTTTCGTGTTTTCTTATTTCCTTGTCTAATATGAAAATTGCACAACAATAATAAGTGTGTATCATTGTGCCAAAAAAATACTGAGACATCAAAATTCTCATTGTTAAGTAGCTACTGGTCTATCAAGATTATGCAAAATATATCAAGGATGAATTATGATGGAAAGATCTTTGATGATTAATCAATTATTATTGATATAAAATTGGTATATTGACCGTCATTTAAAATTTTGGGTCATCTGGAACGTGGGAAGTTTCCTGACAATCCCCACTTCCATATCCTGCATTCTTCTGCTTAGCCAACAACACGGTATTTTTGGTGATATTATTATTCCCAATTCATCTGAGATGTTTCTCATTTCATGTTCATGCCTTGATCACGTCTGTCACTCATACAAGTAAGTAAAAAAAAGCTAATAGTTCAGAAGATCAATTTACATTTTGTCCGATGCTACATAACTGTAATTATCATGCTTGTAACATTGTACGTTCACTAAAATCAGAAAAGCTATATATCTACATCGATGAAACTTTCTCATGAGAGCCCTGCTCAAACATCCATATTGGCATTTTTTGCGTTGTGCCGTACCGATCCATCAGTAGCGACATAGAGTGGTAATGCCACAAATCCGCCAAATCACCTATTGAGAAAGTTTTTCCATGCTTTATCTCATTAACTGTTTTCGACCTAAGACCTCAAAAGTTTTTTCATCAAAATGTTCTCATAAGAGACGGGAAAATATGTGGAGGAAAGAAATATAACGATGATTAGATATATTGATCAGGCTCCAGAAGGAATTGTATTTATCGAGATATCGGCTCATAAGTGCTCTAATGAATTTTCAATTTGACAAGAGTGAAGCTTTTTGATACCAGGATTGTGTCGGTCATTGCAAAGGTGAATATAAAATGTCATGAAAAATCTTTGATGACTTACTATTTAGGCTTTAATCGTATCCGTGGATCTGTATTCATTGATCCTCAAAGAGGCTTCAAGAATAAAGAATAATGGTCAATCAAAAATAATTTATTGTCCCAGATGTGACACATGTTTTGACACAGCATAAAAAAAGTAGAAATAAACTAGCAGTGACAAGTGAGTTGATAATAATCTTGGAACATATTTGAATAAACTTAACTATTTTGGAAGATCATATATTGTTCTAACACTAAATAAATAAAATACATCTCTAGAATTACTTTGGTAACCATGCCAACTCGGCGATCGGAAACTTCCGCAACAATTCTAACCAACAGAAAGTGATCGAGAAATATCGAAGGATTTTTGGTAAGTGCACCTACTATAGCTCACGAGTATGCATGCAATAAAAAAATCGAATTGATCGCTCCTGATGGACAAACAGAGAATTTAATGGACACTGGTCGGCAATTCCATAACGCATACGAGACTTCATTAATGAATGATTAACACTCCTCGTCAACTTCCCAGCCGTAACTCCGAAGGTATAACATCCATATTATGCTCATCAAGCTTCAAGTTTCTTCTCAAGGTAACTCTCAAGAGCTTAGAATGGCTCATGTGCCAATAGGATGGAGTCAAGGAGAATTGGACCAGTCCTTGATGACATCTACATCACCCGATATGACATTCTCCAATGCGGTCAGGGTATAGAAATATCGTCAACCAAAAGAGCAATCGTACCCTTGACAGGAAATCGTGGCAATTCATCAGCATATAAGAGAGACAAAAGAGTACCTGCGACAGATCCTTGTGGAGCACTTCACTTCACAATTGACAGATCGAATGAAGTTGAGCCTACAAAAAATCTCCGAACTCAATCGGATAGAAATAAGTTGATCCACATTAGATTTCTTCAACAAAATTTCATGACTTACACTGTCAAACGTTTTGGATGAGTCACAACATTTTTTTTAGAAGAAGAATTACTTGAACCACTAAGGTCATCATCCTTGTGCACAGAACTCACTATTGTGACTCTTCATTGCTTCCGAACACCATGAATGATTCATGTCTTTTCCTGAGAGACACGACAATTCGCGAACAATTTATTATCATCTTTTATTTTTGATCTCAAGGATACATTTCCGAATTCTCAATTATATTTGGTGCCAGTCAAAAACTCAGCAACAGAACAGTAGAAGTTATTTTATATTATAGTAAACTTGGACGGACTTATGATGGGTCCAAAAAAATGAATGCTGACAAAATGATTTTTTCTAGGTCGATGGAGAGACGTCCATCAAGTATAAAACCAAAGAAATCACACACGTCACTTCTGTGGGTTTTTTAGCAATAGGGGTGGTTTCTTAGTTTTTTTTCTTGATTGATCTGATTTTAACAGGATTCTTTGAAAACTTCCCTCTGAATTTCCAGACACAAAATTACACTGAAATAAGGGTAGTTTTGAATCATTCATATTTTCAAATGGTGTAGTAGTACCTATAACAAGCTTTTTAAACTGTTATAAATAAGATGCCTCATAGCAAAAAACCCGAAGAGTGTGATCTCTTTGGTTCTATAGTTAGTAAACCTCTCCTCATAAGCCCTAAGAAGATCAGCTTGTCAGGATTTTTTTTTGAATAATGATATCTTAACTGGACTATTTGAAATTTTTTCCCTACCTGTAATTTCGTTGATTATGGACCAACTTTCCCTTTGAATATTGCGAGAATTACTGAACTTATCGCGATAATGATTTTTCTTTGCCAAAAGTTAGTAACAGTAATGATACCGTCTGAAGTAATTATGAAAAGCAGGACTTCTTGTGAATTTTTGATCCTTCTCAACAATCGATCAATAAGATCAAGGTTGACAATCCTTAACGAGAATGCCCAGACATCTAAAAAAAAGTTTTATTGTCACACTTTCTGCTCAAAGGAGAAAAAAACCTCTTGAGATGGGTTGATGGTCATGTGTGACTTGATGTGAAGGCACGCGTTTTTTTTTCTTGATAATTCGAGCACTTTGGAAAATCTTTCACAAATTGCGTATCATATAAGACACAGTTATGAATAGAAGCTGAGAATTTCTTGTGAAATCGAAGTTAAAATGCACTACGAAAGAGCAGTCCCCATCATTTTGAAATAGATTCTGAACATAGGTTGACGGATTAGAAAGAGAAAACATCATTTGAATAACTGTTCTACGGATCAAATTCAATGATGTTTTCTGAAGATCTATGAAGTACTGTACCATAATTTTTTTTGGACCATCTGCTTAACGACTACAAATCAAAAGATTTTTTTTCAGATATCGTGAAAAAGTGTTGATATGTGGTAAAAATCGTTCAAAACCAGAAAAGAAAACAATATTCAGATCTGTAATACCAAGCACCGATATTCAATCAGATGGTTCAGAAAATCATAATACATTGAAATGTTTATGATATGATAATGGATTGGAAGATGAGAATAAGTTTTCTACATCCAATACTCCCCAACATTATTATTTATGTTCAAGTGATATGCCACACGTGCAAGAATCCTTAGCATTGATAACTTTCGATGCTTATCCACTGTAAAGAGGTACTTGAGTCAAGCGCTGATGATTCAAGCTAGAGATAGGAATCGTCATATTGTATTCCGCATCTTGGATTGATTCCAGGGCATACCAAATTAAAAATAATCTATCAAGTTTTCCAGTATTTGCTTTCACATTGAATTTAAACGACTGATTAAATTTCCCATGATATCAGAGAGATGCATGGAGGATTGGGACATGATGATCAAACTCAAAATCGAAGGTACGAGTACATCTCAACATAAGTTTTTGTAGTGTTTTTTTGTTCATCAATCAGGAATCGGTTTTCGTTGATTTTTTTGAGAACGAGTGATTGTTACTTCGAATAATGAACAATTTTTCTTGTATTCTAGAGTTTGATTGGCTATTTATTTATTGAAGGGTGTGCATCATTTCATCAGCACTAAACGCCTGGAACATTTCTCCACTGTCCAAAGGCTTTCTGATACTGTGGTTAGAAGCACTACAATAATCCTTATTCAGAGGGTGGCGCCCGAGTTACGGTAAAATATATCTTTTTCCAGTTCCCTCAACATCGTCATGAAGAAACCACATCGCAATTTCTAAAGTTCACCTCAATCATTTCCATTATTTATCAAGAAATTGGTAATTTTTGCAAAGTTAAAACCTCTATGGACAATCATATTTCTTCAATTATGATGACATTTTCAGGAAGTACATACATTTTGCCAATTTCTTGTGTGGTGTCAGCCATTTTTATCAAAAATTGAACAGAACAAATGTTCTGTTCCCAACCTTTTTTCTAGATGTACAAAAAGTTGTCTAAACCATTTAAAAAAAAACGCTTCGACACATAAACTGAAAAATGGATTGAAGTTCTCAAATGCACCACCTCTTTAATCACTGATGAAAAGTTTTGATGAATTTTTGACTGTATATTAAATCTTTGCCAGTACTGAATGTTTCTAAAATGTTGTATCTTGCGCAATCTCGTATGAAATTTTAACGATTTGCTTCAAAATAAACTACCGCCTTTATTTTTGTTTTTTTATTTTCTACAAAAATAATGGAGTTAGTAGATAAAAGTAAGCAAAACATTACTTTGCACTACTTACTGTTGGCAAAAACGTTTTGCTTTCGCCTAAATTTTCTGTAGTCCATACTTCCATGTTTTTTTCCATTTTTGGAAACAGGAAAAAGTCGCAGGATCTGGCTATCACTATACACGAACATAAACCCTTCCAACGAAGTAACGCAGCTTTTTGCCCTCCTAATCAGCCACAGCGCCGTCAAACGATGTTCCTATTGAACCAGGTCGGTTAGGCCTCAGCTTCAGACTCTTTTTTGAGTGCAATTGAGTTCAAGGTCGATGTTGTTGGCTGGGCCGACATTCTATAGATTCACAGGTGGAACGCTGGGCGGCGAATCCAGGCCCGCCATATAAAAGGTAATTTGTGGCGCCTGCTTCTGGCTGATACCAATGTACGCAACTCGTGGCTTGGGAGGTTTTTCGAAAAGTTCTCTCTATCGGCTTGAAAGATTTATGCGGAAATGGTACGTTTCTGTCGAGGGCTTGATGATCTTGACATTGAATTATAAGCCAATTGATCTGATCTTATAATTATTGCGAGCAAAAGATGTTTCTTGTTTCATTAAAAAGGTAATAGTTGGGATCGGATCTGCGATGATCTTTCACTACTCATGTTAAAAAAGGTGGGTTGATGAAAATAATGATAATAAAAAATCTTCCACTTGAGATAGATACTGAAACTCATTTGCGCCAATGACAATATTTTTCTATTCACTCATTCAACTTACATTACTTCTACTTTTTTTTGTGGAGATATTCATTTGTAATAAATAAATGTAGGGTTCACTTTTATGGCAATAAATAGAATCTCGAGTTTGTAAGTCATAATTTGATGATTCAGGTATCCTCTTTTTTTTAGAAGATGATTCTTTCATTTTTCCTGTTGACAATAATTGGCCTTCAAAATATGCCTGGTTCCTGATCAAGAAAAAATTGGGAGGACAGTGTTTGTGGGTGTGACTGTGAATTTTAACTTTGCTGATGACTTTTCCAGTCGTTCCCAAATGGATAAATTTATCAAGAGAAGATTGTGTGCATTCAGAAATACGATTTTTCTGTACTCCTTTCACATTTAAATCACGGAAAAACCTTATTTATATGTGACACTATATTATCAAATGAAATGGAATGACAACGCAAATAAACATGTGCCGCGAAACCAAGTGGAAACGGTTTTCTCTTATCTCCTTTTTCTTGACTGTTTAATTAAATTTCAACAGCGAATGGTAATTGGAAGTTAAATTGAACTGGTAACATTGAAATTAATCAAGTTCATGTGGATATTCAGATTTGTTAGGAGAATACGCTATGAAATGTTGCTTGTTGCTCTTAATGTCGCCGATCAAAACTGTAATTTTATTTCAATCAAAATCAAATCGAAAGTACAGAAAAGAATGTATGTTCTTTCATCATTGTTTTATGATTTGAATAATAGGGCGGGGTTCAATGATTTGAGAAGGTATAGAGTAGGACATTACTTGCGAATAATACTGCTGAGTATCGCTGTAACAAGAAGAGCATTCATCTATCTAAATCGAGTTACGCTTTCCATCCTTCTAGATCTCTATAACTCTATTGATGTTTTGTATTCACCACATGTTTTGATAAAGTTTCTTGCATTCAATACTGTCTACTGAATTTTATCGAATTGTAAGATGGTTTATTTTATTCACTTTTCTCCACAGGCCTCTTCTTGACAAAAGAATACATCACGTATCAAGGCAGTAATAGTTATGTCGATTGAGCAGGAGAAAATTCCATGGAAATTAATCAAGACTGTCTTTGACTACTCGGCTCTTGGACCACTGGGCAAGCCTGGCGTTCTTCAATATTATTTTTTTTTCAACAACTAACTGAATCTGATTATTTTGATCATATTATTCTAGTTACTTAAGCAAAAATATGGAAGAGGTCGTATTTTCAGGAAAACAGAAAGCTCATTTTGAAATTCTTATGAAAAACTGGAGGATGAAACAATTGAATTTTTTGAAAGTCTTACCAAAACTGAATAATAGTTCGTTTCACAGAAACTGATAGTTTCCTTCGTCGTCTTTTAAGCTGAATATGATTTGATTCCGGATAAAACTGAGCCCCTCTGCATAATCGTTCTGTCCCACCACTCGGTGCAAAAGTAAAGTGAAAAAGATTTTCTAGTTTTTTCTTTTGAGTACATAAATATTGCAAATAATTCTTATTGACAAGAAAAGTCGAATGATAAACAAAGAATATGAAGATTTGAAGAGATGAAACGCAAACATCTCAATTGAGTTGAAGAATGATGAAATCTTGCTTCGTTTATGTAAACATACGTAGTTAATGTGCAATTTGAACAACTCCTTTTTGTGAGCTGAACAATTCCTGTTATCATTTTGCCTACATTGTTGAGAGACCATTTTGCCCAATTAGTTAAAGGATCGTTTTGTCCTGTTTGTGAACGACTTAATGAAGTCAACTTGAAAGTTTTCTGGCAAAACAATCGACGAGTTTGTTCAGTACACTTCACTTACTCATAGCTACTATCGGATATTTCATACCCGATTGAACTTTGAAGATAAAGACGAATACAATGAAATACACAGGTTGACTCATTTGAACAAGAAAGGTAAATTGCGCCTAAACCGTTGAAGATATCGAAAAATGGATTTGAATACAGTGTTTTCCAGTGCAGCTTGTGAAGATGCTCTGCAATATACAGAGGTGTATCATTTTTGCAGAGCGGGCATCAACATGGTTTCTTTGAATGGCAACCCCTTTTTATCTTTAACTGTTGGAAGTTGCACTTTTTCCGTCATCTCAAATCCGTTTATTTTTTCAATTCGCTTCAACCGCTCCAGAAATTAAATCCAAAGAAGTATTTTGTAGTGCAGATCATGCTCTTTCATATGAGCCCAAGCTCGTCAAGATCGGTGAAGCGGAACGGAAGAAATCTCCGTTTGTTTATAAAAACAATTGAACTTCCCCCACCTCTTCATTTTGATAGATAGAAAAAAACGTTCAAGACAAAAAGTGTGGGTAAATAATCAGTTAATATGAAAATGATATCATCGGTGAGTTTTCATTGGGCAAAATTCGTTAAAAATCCTATTTGTCTACTTGGAGCTGGTTGTTACGCCCTCTAGCGATCATTTCAGAAACTTGAAAATATTTCCCAGGTTCTTCTCTTGATCGTTTTAGTGATAATTTTTTTTACCGCAAGCTTATACGATGAATACTTTCCAACAGCCGACAGCCATTCTTAGTGGGACACCCGGTACATAATGTGGTCCATTCTATGTCTATTCATGTCCAGAACTAACAGAAAGTTCATGTTTTATACAAGTAAAGCCTGAAAATGATCGTCCATCTATCTTCCTGTAGTGTGTAATTTGTATCGTATATGGACGTTTAATGGACGTCCGAACGTCCAGATATGTCCATTCTTTGTTCGAATATTAGACGTATCTGTGCTATCTGCGATGTGTCAGGATTTTGTTGATAGACACCCTGTACATCATCGCCCAGATGTGAAAACCTCGTATCTCAAACAATTTTCAAGAAATGAAAAAAACTTATCATACTTCTATCTTTTTTAAGTTTTAGCTAAAATTCTGATGAGAAGTGTGATATGTGTTGCCAAAAGTACTGAGAATAATTAGGTGAGCATATATAAAAATGTTGATGGTTTTGATGAAATCGTGTTTATTGAATGATAACTAGCGTACCTTTACTTGGAAATTAATGAATCAATACGTGAACATTCTCAAACATCTCACTTTTGTATTTCTTCCATTGTCTTTTTGGATGTAAATCTTCAAACATTTATTCATTTGTCTACTTGGTTGTAGTAGTTTTGATTCTCGACCATCAGTATTTTCATAATGCTAACGGTTAATGACTTTTTTTGCTTCACCGATAAAATGTAACAATTTTCAAGGTAATAAAGCATTATACAGAGGCTTGAGCGTATGTCCAGAAATAAGTATCAAATGGGGCTGTCATCTTAAAAAGTGAACAAAGCACCATATTATTTGAGGAATGAGCAAAAACAGGAAGCCTGTCTGTCAGGACAGACAAAGCAAAGAAATTGAATGTCAACAAAGTCTTCATATCGAAGAGCAGAGACACTCAAAGTTTGGCGTATCTGTGAGTGTAAGGTAGATCTCTACACAAGAAAAGCATGAAGTTTTAAGCCTACGCCAAGGGATCACCGATCTTCAAGCAGGCATCATTCCGTACCATCCAGACTTGTGAACATAAGAAAGAGCTATTCCACGGTAGCCTTCAATCAACTTCCACTATACACTGGCAATCCAGGCACTAGAGGCTTTTGAAATCAATTCAAAGGCAATTCTAGAATGTCTCAGAGATACAACGGCTCCCACCGCAGCACAAAAGAGGATGAATCTTATTTTTGTCAAAGGAAAAATTAGATGTAGAGCAGCATGGTGGAAACAAGAATTTGCTTCAGGAAAAGTCGAGACCACGCTAATGAGACCAGAGCCCACGTGAGAGATCACAAAATTCGACTTGAGCAGGTAAATTGGCTTCCATTGGTACAACTTCCAAGCTTCTTAGAATCAATGGAGCTGGAACAGTGGAGGTAGAACAAAGATAAGGGTACAAAAGGATTGTGTGAGCAAACCGCAGCTCTTCCAGTCAACCTCGAGGAAGAGCTTTAGTGGGTCTACATTGTCAAGATGGGAGTCACACAACACCCACGATCCTATCAAAAAGCTGGGCGTTCATAATTGAGTTTTTCCGCCCCAAAAAAAAACACTTCAAACTTCACGAAGATTTAACAAAGTATAGAAATGATTTTACGGAAACCATCTCTAACGGAACTTTTGTTGCAAAGACCATTTTCTAATGTCAATGTGAAAATACCATGAATCCTGAAAGCTGCTTATTTGCGTTTATCATTATACAAAATGATTCGTTGCATAAAAATGAGAACAAAATAGTTCAGGATAACTTTTTTCATCAAAACAATATTTCTAAAAAAAATCCCCAATGTTCACAGATCACAATGAAGCTTTATGAAAACGAGCTTTCTCTTAATTTCTTGATTTTTTTCACGAACAACAGTCATCGCGTATCCAAATCTCTAGAGATGGTTTCATAAAATGATTATTCTGAGCAGTTGCACTTGTACTACTACCTTGGCTAGGTTGTTTATTATAATCAATTCAACTTGATAGCACAATCCGATATAATGGGAATAATTTGACTGTAATGAAAATAGCTTGCGGATATCAATACTCGCTTGGTTATAACAGGCAGTCTGCTTTGATTGGGGTATCTATGGCAATATAATATTATGTATTCCATCTCAATTATTTCCAAAATAGGTTGGTTATTGTTTATACCCCATTTTCGACATAATAGTTCAAGACGTTTGATTTCGTTGTTTTGTAGTCTGGAACATACCACTTCGAACTAGTTACTAGTATAATTATACAGAGCTTACTGATGACTAGGAAATTCTAAGAATTTAAGCAAGATTTTCATTTAAATAGATTTGGCGGAAAATGTGTTACCATAGGTACAAACATCAATTGAACTTTTCTGAATACATTTGAGCGATCTTGATTTGCATAAGAGGAAGTTGAGCTGAAGATAAAAAAATCATTCGAGTCATGACAAATTCATTCATCTCATTGGACTATACTCATACAAATATATTGATTTTATCTAAAGTATCATAGGTGTCATTATTCATGTCATTTTGGACAAGAGAAGTGTCAATCAACACACTGAGCGCGTATTCTGTAACTTCATAGAGTAGAAATTTCTTTCTATAAAGAATAAAGAGGAAATTTCTTTCTATTCCTTGAACCTATTCTATACCATTCTCTCTATGACAGGTCGGGTATGCTCGGTTATAGAAATACGTGTATTATCCAATTTGAAAACGTTGAACTCTTTCTAGGGGAATTTGGGGTATCTTTTCGATTGTGTTGGCAACATTGTGTATTTTCCAGGTTTTGCTAGGTTACCTATGTTATTATTTATATTTTTATTCGATTCATTCGAATTTATTTGTGGATTGTGAATGGTATAGTGGATTCTTTATGGAGAATGGTGTTTGTCATGAAAGTTTGAGTTTTGATTCATACAGTTCTCGTTTCCGCCTGCGTTTTGATTCGAGCGTTGTGCAAAAAACCCAAGAGCCCCCAATATTCTTATATGGATGAGAACTATAGGGCTGCCAGACCTCCCGATTTAGGCGGGAGTCTTATTCCGATTTCTTACTGTCCCTCCCGCTTCTGGAACAAAGTCATAATACTCCCCCTTTTGACTAAGAACTCCCGAATAATCCCGAATCTTTGGATTTTTCCCCAAAATCGACTTATTTTGGTCTCAGAAATATGTGGTGAGATTTTGTAAAAACTTTTTACTGTACCACGTAAAATACCTATACCTGATTTGTTCAAGATTAGTGATTTTTGTACTTATTTTCATATTTTATTCTGATTTTTTATGTAAAGTTCTTGATTAAGTAACCATTAAAGTTTATGATATTTCTAGATATATCTTCTTATTACAATAAAGCCAAGATTTTTTCTGTGACGAACTTCTCTTCAACAATCAAACCTCTCGCCTCCCGCTTTTTATTTTTGAAAATCTGACTAGCCCCGTTATCCATATGGGGAGTGAGATCACGAATAAGACCTTGTACTAACTCATAACCGTAATTAGTTTTGCCGTTCTTCATCTTCTACCCTGTTGTATGAAATGTAATAACAATGGGTCCATATAAGTTCTGATGAACATAATTTAACACGGCTAATCGTTCACAAAAACTACTCCAACTCCCAGTACGCCCTCTGAAACTTGCTTCATAACATTCAAATTTCAAATACATAAATAAATATAAATAGCCTCATGATTTGAAAAATGTTAACAAACCCCAACAAAGATAAAAATATATTCAATAATGTGCATTAAAAAGAGACAGGGCTAATAGAAACATCATAGCAAGACCCAAAATGGTCTTTCTATTCCTCTCTACCGAACGATGCGTTCGGACGACACGGCCGTTGCCGACGTTCCTACAGAATCGGGTAGTATCATAGAAAGAGTTTATAGAAAGAAATTTCTTCTCTATGACGTTACAGAATACGCGCTCTGGTGTGCTATCATCCATAACTCACTAGTCACTAGTAAGTGGGCAACAGACGACTCATCACTTGACAACCCAACAAACAATTACCTATTTTGATCAGAATGTAAACATGTCCCTGTCTAGTCATTTTGACACTCAAACTTATATTTAATGATTATCTCATCAAAAAAAAAATTCCCCATTTATTGGATAAAACATTGTATGCATGGCACTCGTGCGTTATGTTCCACAAGTCACTTGATAATTTATTCCACTCGGCCTGACGGCCTCGTAATACAAATCTGTACCGCGTGACTTATTTTCACTACAACGCACTACTACCATACAAAAATATTGAGGAGGCAAATATGAATAACGTGTTATCCAAAAATCATCCTTGATAATTCGCGCTATTTTCAGGTAAAAAACTACTATCCAGCTACATTCAGGCGCCTCAGACTCAAACACTCTTACAAATAGGATGTCACAACCAGTCAAAGCAGAGCAATTACAGTGAGGATTTGACCGTCAAAAGTTGGAAAAAACCAAGCAATATTTTAATTTTGAATTGGAGTAGACAAAGAGAACACTTGTATATTCTTCTGAATTGGAAAATTCAAGATAAGATGGTTTCAGAGAGGGGTAGGAGACTTGACTTGAGGTTGTCAAATTTAGATCAATCTTGAGTCAATCGCTATAGTATTTTTCAAGTCATTTGAAACTGCGGAAAACCCGATGCAATAGACCAAACATTGCATGAAAGCTGTGACGAGCCTTCTATTAGTATGAGTGAAATGACCAACAGCATTAGCACAGCATAGAATATATTTGATATTTTTTGCAAAACCTTTTATGCACTATTATTAAACAATGGTCTACTAATCTTGTAAATCACAAAGAGATGCGGGTCATAAAGCTCACTATTATGTTGAAAAAAAATAGTTCCTTACAAAAGCATTTGAAAATGTGATGTCGTTTTTTTCTTGAATAGAGAATAATTGATTGTTATGATGTTTTAGTCTAAATCATTTGCTACGAATAATTGGATCATATCTCATATATCTCAACCTCTCTTTTCCACCAGTTTGTTGATCCACAAGATATGATAATATAGTGGGGCTTCTAACCCCTTGCATGTATTGCCGCACATGACCTCCTTGGCTTTAATGCATAACACCACTAGTTCATCAGCATGTCTCGTATTGGATAGGATTATTATTTCAAAGATCAAGTGGATTATTCTGGATCAATTTGTCGAAAACTATCAATCGATGGACAATAGTTAATCGTCGACCTAGAATGGTAAAATATGATGTTCTATGTATATCTTATACATTTCTATTTAGAATGACGTGGGTATGTTTCGAAAAATGATAGTATCTGATTTGATGTACCGGCAAGCTGTTGGAAATGTTTAAAGTCACTTGACGCATGCGCAATGAAAAATGCGTGTTCCTGCAAAATAATTCCACTTTGCAAGTACAGCTGGACCTGCAAATAATTTTTTTTTAATTTGTGACTTGTTGGCAACTGCAAGTGAAGTTAGCTGATTTCAAAAACATCTTTGGATATTTAATATCCCAACCAATCTTTTCATTTGTTTTTTTTTCTTATATAAAATTTATGATTTTCCTGTAGCATGTGATGGATCTATTCGATTTGGAATCTAATGATCATCCACCTTCAGACAGAGGTTACACGATCAGTCTGGCATCAGTTCTGTCCGCCAGTCAATGAGTGATGGAAAACTGATGGACTGAATGGCGATTAACACGATCATTCAAACTGACATCAATTTTAAAAGAAGTTAGGTTAGAATTCCATGGCAACCCGCTGGTAACCATGGAATTATATCGCGTTATAACACGCAAATCTGCGAAACGCATGATACTAAAACAAACAAGATAAGCTCACGCGCAGGTTACGCTGACGTCAATAGGAGACCCGGGTAAGTGAAGTTAGGCGATGCGATGTTACAACGTGAACATGATCAACGTGAAGTTGTTTTTTGTTTTCATCGTGACGTGTCAAATTCAAATAATCAAGTCATGATACTAAAATAAAACATAGTGTCATGTAATCAAGTTAAATATTTTCAAAAGTGTTGTGTCTTTAAAAATATTGATTGATTTTTTGTACTTTTAATGGTTCTCTGTACAGTGTTATTTTGTGATCACAATAATAAAATCACTAGAGGTCATGTGAGGGAGGGCTACCGATTCTCTCGGTTTCCAACGGCCGAAGATATTCGCAATTCATGGGTGCGAAAGTGTTATAGAAAGAATTTCAATGTTGAAAGTGCTAGGATTATTATTATTGTAAATGTTATTATTATGTTATTATTATGTTATTATTATGTTATTATTATGTTATTATTGTTAAATGTTTTGTCCTGAGTAAAATTATTATTTTAAACATTTAAAAGTTGTTTTTATTATTTCTGGCAAATGCTTTTTTTTATCGTCCATACACATTACCCCATACTTTAAATAAAAACACACACGCACAAAATATTGGTGTTTTATGCACAAAGCACAAACGGCTCACTGGTTCACTCACTCTGAAAGAATGGATACCAACGTATGTGCATGCTATTTCATCAGGTCTGTTTGTTATGCTCCACTAGTGCACACTTTTTACACTGCAACACTCGGTGTGGCTTTGTTTGTGAAATGTTTGTCTGTTTTTCAGGATAGAATATCTTAGTACGTTTAGTAATGATATCCTATCCTAAAAAACAGACAAATATCTCACAAACAAAGCCACACTGAGTGTTGCAGTGTAAAAAAAGTGTGCACTAGTGGAGCATAATAAACACACCTATCAATGCAACGTATGTCCTACATTAGTTCAGCTATGTTGGTCTCCCCATGACGTAATGCGCGCATGTGTTCGAAATTCGTCCGGCAATTGATCATACCTTTTTTGTTTTAGTATCATGTGCGAAACGCAATACACGATCTTGTCAATCATCGTCGGACTGACATAAAATTATAAAATATTCAAATATCGGTCATTCCGGTGCATCACTTCATCAGTCAACCCATATCACGATCAGTTTCTCATCATTCTGACCAAATCAATGGACTGAACTAATGTCAGACTGATCGTGTAACCCCCGTCTAAGAAGGGGAGCTTCAATTGTTTGAGAACCAGAAGAGACAATGTGAATGCCATGGCAGGGAAAATGCTTTTTCAAACAAATAGTTGATTCAACAATCTTGATTCTTTTGTTGTAGTATCAAAATAATACGGGGTGTTTTAGTAGAAAAAGGAAAATATTTCGGGAACATGTTTAGAAGGTTAAAATAAGAGAAATTAACTCATATGTTTTGATCCGATTCTTAACATGTCAGCACACTCCTTATGAGTTAATGTGTGAGACATTACGTATGGAATCTTTTCTTTTTTCGAATCAAAACGCTCAGAATCAATCAAACTAACAACGATGCTTGTCAAAACTAAATTAAAAATTAAATTAATTGATCAAAACTTAATAATTATTCAATTACAAAAAAAAAATAGAACTGATCATTTCAGAGACGGTTGAAAATCGTATCAAAGCATAATAAGGGTTGATCTCTCTTTTTCTGACTTTCTGAACATGTCCGCAAGATGTTTGAAAAAAAGTGATGATCTACACTTGGATCAACCCGATCATCAGCCATCGTGTTTTATCTCCTATTGTCTACGTTAGCTGATGATCGGGTTAATCAGATCACTGTTTCCAAGAGCAACTCAAACTTTATTTTTCTTGTGAGCGTCTATTTAGTCCCCTGTACCCCTGTACCCCTGTAATGGCTGTGTAGATAGTAGAGGTGTTAAACTCGGGGGTTATAATCAACATGAAAATACCTCTTGAATAAGGTATCACTCGACCCTTCATAACATTATTGAAATCATTACATTTGAAATGTGATCCCCGCTGGGGCAAAGCCCTCATGGGCCAAAAATGTTCCTCCTTGGATGAAAAATCGACAGGTACAATCGACAATTTTTTCTCAAATGTCTCGAAACTACATCTCTTTCATTTTCATAATATGGCCCCTCTGAATATGTGGAGTTGTGGTTGTGATAAGGAATATCATGAATGGTGACTGTGTACATAGTGACTTTAAATAAATGAGTTAAATCTGGACAAGTATTATCCATAGCAAAATTCGCCACATTGGTGTCGGAAGCGGGGCTCATCTCGTGCTATAGAATCGGACATAGATAGTCATTATAATGGCTATGAACAAAGTGCTGTTTACCGGATTGACCGTTGCCGACTTGAAGAAAGAGCTAGAAGAACGTGATTTGGATACGAGTGGGAAAACGGCTCATCGACAAAAACTTCGTGAGGCTTTGATGGAGCAAGGCATATATCCCGATAAGTTCCAATTTAAGATTTCTGATTCCAATGCGGTAGTTGATAAATTGTTCAAAAACTTGAATGATCAACTGGAACAGAAGTTCAAAGAATTGTCATGAGCTATGGAAGAGAACTCGTTGTTGTTGAGAAAAAGCCTGAATAACTTTTATTGAGCATGTACACCATTTATTATCACTAGTCCTCTGATAATAGATACATAGTTTGCTAATCCAAATAATTTTATTCACCATGATATTATGTCAAAAAAGATTTAGATAAATCACCTTTCAAAATCTCTTCACTTCACTTTATCACATCAAACAGGCAACGAGATCATGTTTTAACACCGACGACCTAGTTTATGCAACTATATTTCAAACATATTTCAGGCAAGGCAATCAGAACTTTTAGTTTTCTGGAGAGAAGAACCAGATCATTTGAAAAAAGTTCATCAGAAGATGTGATACAGAATGATGATCACATCATACTAAGACTCTTTTTTTCTCTCCTTTTTTGACTCACGCCGTTCGTGGCTATGGACTTTACACCTTTAATACAAGATATACGAGAATCTTCAAATCAAATCAAATCAAAATATGCTTTATTATTCAAGATATTTTCTTATTGACAAAGCCAAAGTAAAAATTGTATAAAAACAATAGAATGAGGTGAGCAATTTCTTCTGGTTTATTATATTTAAATCACTATAATTTTCTCCATTCAATTGTTTCCTCAATGCTCAATGTATTTCCAACAATGCCAGCTCTAAACGGAATTCTCCTGCTGGTCTCAAGATTATAAAGTGATAAATATTATTCACATAGAAAACATACCCAGTTTAAAATTGGATGGAACCCCATCCAATTTTAAACTTTGTGTAGAAAGTAATTGCGAGACATATTTCTGATTACGAGTCGCCTCGTATATTACTCGAATTCCTTTTTATGTGGTGTATGGAACGTGAGTGGCACACTAATTTCTTAGTTCGAACAAAAAGAAAGACGACAGCTATTTGCTTTACTGAGTTACCACATGAGCGAGATATAATGTTAGCGAAATGTAGAAAAAAAGTTTTTCAAACAGAGAGGAGCAAAAACATTGATCCAGTAAAAAACTATTCAGCTTTCTTTTGAGAACGCTTTCCATTTCTCATAACCCACAACAGGTGGATGAATATTTTTTTGCTGCTTTCAAATATGAATGATCTATAAATGCATTAGAATAGCCCATGAAAAAATGAATAAGGAAATTAAACTTGTTTATAGAACCTTGACATCATAATATACATCAATGTTTGTGAAAAAAAATTACTGCTGTGATGACACATCTGTACGTCCAGCGGTGCAACCAGTCGAAGCGGCCGAGAACCAAAACGACACACAAAGAATCGCCGCTCACTCCGAATTCGTGGGGCTTGTCCGTCTGGCACGGGATCGTGGTCACTACCGAATAATTGATAAGATTCTAGAGAAATCGACGTATAGTCAGCTGATGTGAGGTTATTAATGAATTGAGAAGTTCAAGCTATATGTCATAAGTAATCAGTTTCAATATGAATCAAGTCTTAGGCCAATGACACACGTGGATACTGAATCTGAGAAACGCGAATCTCGGATTCAGATCATACATACACTTATATGGATCTGTTCACCCACGGCTGATCGTCAGATACAGTATCTGGATACTGAAAATCTGCGTCTTGCACCTTTAGCTGCCCACTACGCCAATGTGTTCAAATGGAAGTATAAGATACAGTTGCCGCTATTTTGATTATGAAATACCGTATCTCAGAGTCAGTATCCTCGTGTGTCACTGGCGTTAGTGTGTGTGTCTACAAGAATAGTGTGTGTGAATAAATTAGTTTAAATCAAGAAAAAATGACTAAACATTACATACAATGACCTTACTATAATACTGACCATGGTCGCGGTTCACGTTGGATGATCCAATGGTCTAATATAGTGGCCACCGGTTGTGGACGTATCAAAGTTCTAACAAGGAAGCATCTTTTTCCACTGATGGCATGATATTGGAATGGAGAAATTTTTTTTTTCCAAAGATACTTTATCGATTTTGTTTTTCAATTCAATTGTAATTCATTTCCCATTGTTAGGACGCAAACTTAGATAAAACTTCAGCCCACGGCACCTCCAAATAGCGACAGAGATCTGCCTCAAAGTATACAAATACAGTCTTTGAATAGATTACGATTTAAAGTATTGTGCAGAAGAACCCATCCAACAAGAGAACAATCGATTTCATCATCTAAAAATCAAAACCAAACATTTTTATACAAATATTCGACTATTCAACTGATAGGAAAACCTCGCTCCACCAACCTCCTGGCCAATTATCGAACACTTCACCCTCACGAAAGACTAACGCTCGCTGAGCAACCACATGTTGAGACGGACGTTCTCAAGGTGAAAACCGTCGTTTATTGATTGAGTCAACTTTTTCACAGGGATACTTTTCTATCGTAAATAAGAAGTTCGATCAAAATGACGGGTATTAATCTTCCTGCCCCCATCTTACTTTTGCGAAAACATTATTTAGCCAGCGATAAATACTGCTTTGAAAACAGGTGGATATAAATTTACGTAAGGTAAATATCTTACTGGTGAAGGGATTTGCAGGAATTTACAAGATTTATGGTATGCTGATCGGTTCGTTATGAAGCCAACTCCCCTTTGAATTCCAAATCAACATCTTCTTCTTATGAGTGAGTTATTGGTTGAACATTGGCATTACGTGAACATCTGCTCTGGCCATACTTGAATGATAAAAACTATTATAAAATAAAATATGAACCATGTGATATTATAATATCGGATAAACCTTATTGATAACAGGCAAAAAAACAGTTACTGAGTTACATACCGACATTATTGATTCAAAATCAAAATTCATGCGGTAGGTCCTTCATATGCGGTAATTCGCATTTTTTTTCCAAAATTCAATGAAGAATACAGCAGTGTTTCGAAATGCAGCTTTTTGATCCACATGATGCTGCCTAATTGCGTACATCGAATTCAAGGGCTCCTGAGCTGATTTCATGAAGAAAGTCAAATTAACAATATAACAACAACCTTCATTTGTTCCTGATAAATATACAGCAAGTGCATACATGTCAGACAGCAAAGAAAACATGAAATACTCGCAATAATTTGAAAATAAGCTTATAGCCCATGTATATCTTCGTTAATATGATAAGACTCAAAAGGATAATCACTTCAATCAGTTATACTTATTAATTGTTTGTGGGAACTCCTAACATGCTATATCAGGCAAACATCGTGGAAGAATTCGTCCACTGAGTGATGAGCTTTTTTCACCAAAAAATCTTTTGGTGGCTCTCTGGAGCCATGATTCAAATATTGATTTCTTATGCTGAGTGGCAATTTGTTAAATATTTTGATGATTAGATATTGCGCATTTTTTTGCAAGTAAGTGTATTTGAATTTTGGAAGCAAAAGATCATCCTCATGTCTAGAATTATGATTATGATCTCTTGTTATACACAAGAATAGGTCGAGGTTTAACTAGAAAATTATCAATGTTTTAGAAATGTGCAAACAAACGACTTTGAGGAGACCCTCCTTTTTGAAAATTAGTGAATTGGTCGACAACTTTCTCATTCTGCGCAGACAGCACTTCTGCAAGACCAGAATTTTTGAGACGTCAGAGCTGCCACCCCAGAACACAATACCATCTCATCCTTGAGACCACATATGAGTTGTATGCAGTCGATGCAGCTTCCAGTCCCACATTCTCTGCAAAAATCCTGAAACCATGAAAGACTTGTGATATTGTTGAGGCCAACATGTCTATTCCAACATGTCTATGTAAGAGTGGTCCAGTCTTGAATCCAGAGTAACACCAAGGAACCTAGTATGATCCACAGCCTGAAGATCCTCGATTTCCAGTCCAAAGTTCAGTCGAACAGTGTGCCGAGAGAACTGGATAAGTTGTGACTTTTTGACATTCAAAATAGGATTATTTGAATCAAAGCATCTTTTGAGTAAGACCAGAGCCTCATCCTCATCTTCTTTTCCAAAATGATTATCTTCAAAATTGAAAACAATCGTGGCAGAAGCGGCCCGTAGAATTTGATATAGGTCATTATATGTGAATTGGTAAATTATGTTATCGTATCTTAATCTTAAGCAAAAATTCACACCATGAAAATCTGTCATGAAGACTTTCAACACTATAATAACTAGAAAAAAATCACGAATTAACAATCAAGCCGTTGATTGATTGCAACCCGTTTAGAACCGCTGATTCAGCCCCAAGTCCTGCGTGGAAACATCTAAAGATGATGCCACACTGGTGTTGAATTTTTCATATTAGACTTGTGCCCGTATGAAGTCTGGTTCAAAGATGGCTCCAAGGCTGAACACATGGATTCGATTGGAGCCGGAGTGTTGAGGGCTGACATGAAAATTGGCGAAGCTTCTGCCCTTGGAAGACTTGCAACAGTCTTATTCGCTATCCTAGAGGTTGCCTCCGGAGAAAAGAGGAATGGAGAATAACATTTTCAACTACTCCGGCAGTCAAGCGGCACTTAAAGCAATCACCAAACCAAGGATAAGCTGCCCGCTAGTCCAAGACTGTGGGGATGCGCTGCAGGTGCCGGGTGAGAACAAGAGGCTCAAACTAGTTTGGGTTCCGGGACACGCGGGGATCACTGGCAATGAGCAAGCTTACAAGCTGGCCAAACGAGGATCTGCCACGCGACTGTCCGGACCGGAACCATTTCTAGGCCCTAGGTAACAACTAATCACACGCACTCTAAACGAATGGGTATGGGAAAGCACAGTTAAGAACTGGAACACTAACCCATTATACAAGCATGCCGAAGAAACGATATCAGGACCTCACAGGCCAAGGACGGCTCAATTACTGAGCAGGAAGGCACTGAACACCATCGTTGGCATTCTGAAGGACACCTGCATTTGTTAGGAATAAGTGAATTACCCCTATGCCCTCACTGCATAAGGGCGAAGGAAACATCCTACATCCTACCACCTGCTAGGAGTTTGCGACAGGTGGGGTCACTTGAGAAGGAAGATCCTAGGAGCAGCCACCATCCCCAGGGAAGAGTTGGGGTATCGAGCTGGGATGGTCTGCTCCTATTTACGACAAGAACAGTCCGGTTTGAGTAGTTGGGTTGGCCAAGCGAGGATGGCGAATAGGGCCACTAGGCCTTATCGCCGGGCTTTGCCCTCCCCACCTTTCACCATTAACATTTCCATTGTGACCATATGATTTGGTAATCTCACCAGCGTTGCCATTCATTTACGTGCTTGTTTTCCGAATGTTTCGATATAGAAAGACAGAATATTTTAAAAAATTTTATGGGCACAAGCGGCTGTGTCCAGGCGCCGGTATTGCTGGTTGCCTGTGACAGAATGCAGCATTAAAGTACCTATGTGACGCCAGACGTAATACAAAGGACGATTCAAAAGATGTTTGATGTTTATCATCAATTATTATTGACAGAGATACCTATAATAGGGTTTTGATGATAGATAATTGGACAGTTATTTTCAGTAGGTCATTGATCAAATGACCTTATGGACCAGCCGCCGTTGAATCGTGGTAAAATCAGCATATTCAACAGTGTGACACTAGGTAGCTTCTGGAATTTCATTTGTGTAAATCATGTACAGTATCCAGAATTGAGCCTTAGGGACTTCTCTCTTTACTGTCTGCATATACGGAATAATCTGATGTTCATGTGGATCATTACACACAGTGCATTGGAGGCGATTTTCGTAATAATATGGCACTTGTTCCTCTGAAACCATATCTCTCCATTTTTGTGATTAGGACATCATACTGTGCACTATCGAACGCTCTTGACAAATCCAGGCTGAGAGCAAGAGTTTCTTTGTTATCATTTAGAGATCAAAAGATCTTTTCTAGGGCTTGGTAAATATATCTTACTGTGGACTTCTTGGGTCTGGAACCAATCGGATGGTTTGGAATTCTTCTGTTTTCTTGCAGGAATTCTAAAATTCTATTAAAGATAATTTTTTCCAATACTTCAAGTCGTTAAGCAATGCAATAGGTCTATTATTTGGAATAAGGTCTTTATCTTCTTTTTTAATTTTATGTGGCAAATTTTGGCTATTTTGAGCATTTCTGGAAACACTCCACTTTGTTAACTGAGATTCACAATATGTGTTAGAATAGTAGATATGAGATAAGTAACTTCATCTGTCCCACTTTTTTTCAGGCTGTCGATGATATTCGGGACATATGTCTATAAAAAATTCATTGCTCATTTAGAACTTTTTTTGGAGAAATGTTTTGTCTAGATGAGTTTTGTAAAATGGATTTTGTTTTTTCAACGTGTGTCCGTTATTGTGTATTGTTTTCTATTTACAGGGTGTTGAACTTTGATCAGAAAATATTTTTTTTTGCAAATGTTACAAATATTTGAACCGTTTTTTAAATGAATACCTGGCAATAGAAGCTCACTTGGGTCCGATTTTACGGGTAAATTATTTCAAAAGAAGTTAAAGAATGATTTTCTGGTTGGAGGTGAACTCCAAAAGCTGACCTATTATGGTAAGGGGATCAACGCAGTTATTGGATCCTTGCATCACAGTTGTCATCTTGTCCTCCATCAAAAACAAAAGGAAAACCAAGACACTTCTAGAAGATAAACGGATATTCTCTAGACCGCTTTCAAGTAGGTTACCAATTTTCAAGGAGTTGATGCCATAATATCCTAGGAAGGTCAATGTTGGAGGTTTCCGTGGAGGGTTATCATCATTTTCCTGTTTAAGGAGAGATATCTGGATTTGTTTATATTTTCTGCTTACTATATTGGCGATTTGGTGTTGGCTAAAGGTTATTTCATGGATTGTATTTGGTCCCTTGACTAGAAGTAACGTGAAAGAAGGAAGAGCACAAGTTTATTAAAAATCTCATATCTAAAATCTGATGGTTTTGTGAGCTCACGAAAAATAGAAACACCCTTTATTATTCTTAGTGCATCAGATGGGAAGATATAGAGAATTGAGGGTCTTGTTGGATCCAACTCTCATCGAAATGTGATTTGATCATGATGTTCAAAAACTTCCAAGATTCTTCTAGTTGTTGCTGCGATCCAGTATAGTCTCAAATCAAATCGAATCAAATTTGTTCCAATGTCGTGAATACAAGATATTTTAACGAAGCAGTATTAAAATAGTGTATAGATGGAAAACAAATAAAGTTAAAAATATAAACAATGATAACCTCACAATAAATATCAGAACAAACTCTAGCTAGAACAATATCAACGACGATATAAATTGAAGAAACACAATTCATTAAGCATGATTCTTACAAAATTAGGGTTTATACAAATACAATACATATACTCATTATGGAAACTTGTCAGCAAAAAACTCGTTGATGCCATAATACGCCTCAATCTCTAATAATCTGGTTACTGATTCACGGAACACAGAAATTGTAGAGGACATTCTGACAGCTTTACTTGGAAAATGATTGTTCATTTTATTGCTTCCATATATCATAGAGTATTTTTTATCAATGACCGTTTGGGAATGCTCAATTGAATATCGTTTCAGATTTTGGAGTTATAACCATTTCTTATGGATCAGAGAAACTGTCTCTAGGATAAAAATACTAGGTAAAGGTTCTCAAGACTCTCCACTTTGATCTTAAAAAGAAATCACAGAGTTCTCTTCTGCAGAATGAGAACTGACCGGAATATGGCTTGGCTACAAAATCCCCAAAAAGGAACTCCATATCTTGGACGGCTCTCTACAGGAGCATAGTAAGTTAAGGTACTTATCACCACTCCAAGTTGGCCAGAAACGATCCTTATAGCAAAACATCCCGCTGCCAACTTCTTGTTCATCGTCTCAATATGATTACAGAACTTCAACTAATCATCAATTTCAAGTCCCAGATATTCTACAGCCGCCTTTCCGCCTTTTTGTCTTGTTTACATGAAGGCATGATTTGTTCGAGTCACACCACTCCTTAACCAGTTGCATATCATGCACCACCATTTGTGTTAGAATGATAGAATGTCTTGGTCTCTATGACTTCACAAAATAACTGTGTCATCAGCAAAAAGTGTGAATTGTCCTTGAATACGAAGACACGGCAGATCATAAAGCTGGCAGGACTCGCCCTGTTAGGTTGGATTCAACATTTTCAATTTCACTGTAGACTTTTTTTTATTCAATAACATAATGATCCCATCTTCTGAGAATGCTATAATATCGATCTTCTACGTAATCTATCCATATAGAAGGCGACGAAAGATAAAAAAGCAAGGGTGAAATCGTGCAATGCTAGTCCTAACCTAACGCGCGAGCATTGAGGTTGATGCGTACTGTTAGGAAGAATCTGACGACGCGGGTAACCGCGTGATAAATTGAAAGAAAATAAATTATGATCTACACAAATAAATTAATCAAAAATAAAACAGAAGAATAATAATGAAATGGATAAAAAATTAAAATGATTCAATAATTATAGAATAATAATAATAAAATAAGCAATAAATTAATAAAAATATATGAATCCTCAAAAAATACTATATGAGAACATAATTGAAGGAATATACTCGCAAGCGTGTGTGACTATACACGAGAGCTTGCGTTGGGAGGAATCTATACACGCAAGCTCATGTTAGGAGGTTTCTTTACGCCATACTCATCGCGTTATCAGAATAGGCGCGAGTCCCCCCGGGTTAATATAAAGCAGAAACAGGATGGGCCCAAGCTCAAGTTTTCAAAGGTCATTAATATACAGACTGTTCACGGATAGGGTTTAGATGCTTGAAAAGAAAGTATAATTCACGACGAGAAAATTTTAATTTCTAATACTGGGTTCGCAAAAACTGCGAAAACCTGATTTTTTTCCGATAGTAAACCGCGAAAATAAAAAATGGAAGTGGTGAAAAAAATTCACGTTTTTGACGTTTTTGCGAAGCCTGTACAAAAAATCAAAATTTCCTTTCCGTGGATCGTATTTTTTTCACAATCAATCTTTTTTTTATAAAGAATGAGTTTTTCACGAAAACTGAAATTCTTCACTAATTTATTTGTGCTATTCTGAACCCTGTCCGTGGAAAGTCTGTAAATACGCCAAAGAAAGACGTATTTTAACCAAGCGTGATTACTATTTAAAAAAATCCCGGGTAATAAAAAATGTTGCGAAAAGATGTAACAGACAAGATCCCATAAAAAGGCCTCCATTCATTCTATAAATTCTCTCATCACACTCGAAAAAATCTATATAGAGACATTTGCAATATAAAACTGTTAGACCTTTGACAATTTGAACAGTTCAATCCCCGTTAGAATTGTGAGGAAAAATGTTCTTCCGACTTAAAAATCAAAAATACATTTTCCCGGTAGTTTCATGCTCTTTAGATGCTCCTCCAACTCAATATTAATTTTTATGCTCTACTATAGGTTACTTCAATACTTCAAAGGAAGATGATATGATGTGTGTGGTGGAACAACGCAAACATTCGGAAAAGAAAAAAATTACTTCAACTTTTAACATTCGCAATATCTCATGTTTAAATATGAAAAAAATCAAGGCAGAGCGAATACATCATTATTAAAATAAATCGTTCTGAGCGAAAAAAGGTAAAAAGCCCCGGTATATGGACTCGGCAATTTTTTAAATTGTTAAAATCTTACCTATTCAAACATTTATGGAACTAACCATACACAAGAAAAATAGGAAACAAAAAAACTCAAATTCAAAATTTCTATTCACTGTTTTATTTTTGTCCTGAGTCGAAAAGGTCGGCCAAGCATTTTCAAGTCGAGGCGTTTTTCAAATGTCAAAACATCTTCGTCTTTTAAATTAAAGATCTCATACCCAACGACAACAATCCAATGGATCCGACATCTTAAAAACAAAATTTGAATTCGCGACCGATTACCGATGTTATGTAGACAATCCGCCCGCAAAATAAAATCAATAGAAATCTATCAGCATCAGATGACTTGACATTACCTGCCTCAATCGCTCATAATGTGTGACAAAGAAGGAGGACGTTGAAAGTGTAAGTCGCAAATTAACCACGTGCCAGTGGGATCAATGCCAATTTTGACATAATATGTTTTTTCATTCTGACACGCTGATTTGACGCTAATTATTACTTTTCTTTTTCCACCATACCTCCAGCCGCTGATGCGTGATGATATTGCATTTGGATAAACAAGCGATTTTTCGTCAAAGCTGAATTTTGACCAAAATAATCTGTCGCTTTTTAAGATGTGTTGGTGGGAAAACGCTTAGGATGTGTTGGTATTACAGGGTGTCCCGGCAAGGGTGGCCACCGGTCATATCTCGGAAACTACTGGACCTAAAAGTTCAGGAAAAAAAATATGATCACTAAAGTGGCCACGAGAAAATGCTGGAAAATATTTATAACTTCGAAATTTTTCCGCTAGGGGGCGCAATGAAAGCTTAAATATTAAAATTCGAAATTTTTCCGGAAATTCTCAGATTGAGGTATATCTTTATCAACATGGTTAGAAAACCTAGACAATTTCACGTCTTTTTGGTACAGGGCTCATTGGCGTACCGATCTTCGTGTGAGTAGGGGAAGGTAGTGAAAGTGTAATTGTTCAAGTGGCTGTAACTTATAAACGACTTGTCCGATTTTGTTGCGTATAGGCTTGTTTGGAAGATAAATGTGAGTACTTTCGTATATCGTATCCAGTGATGCGTGATTGTCTCCAGAAAAGTTGCTAGAAGGCGTAATTTGAATTAAAAACTGTTATTTTCGTTTCACCGCAAAAATTTAAATGGTATGGTATAATTCGGATAATAATAACTAGTCCAAATTATGTAAAATTTAATGTTTTAAGGTTTTTAAGTTTTTTTTTTTTGTAAATTTAATCTTCATTTCGATTCTGTTATCAGAATTATACAGTACCATTTAAATTTTTGCGGTGAAACAAAAATAACAGTTTTTAATTCAAATTACGCCTTCTAGCAACTTTTGTGGAGACAATCACGCATCACTGGATACGATATACGAAAGTACTCACATTTATCTTCCAAACAAGCCTATACGCAACAAAATCGGACAAGTCGTTTATAAGTTACAGCCACTTGAACAATTACACTTTCACTACCTTCCCCTACTCACACGAAGATCGGTACGCCAATGAGCCCTGTAACAAAAAGACGTGAAATTGTCTAGGTTTTCTAACCATGTTGATAAAGATATACCTCAATCTGAGAATTTCCGGAGAAATTTCGAATTTTAATATTTAAGCTTTGATTGCGCCCCCTAGCGGAAAAATTTCGAAGTTATAAATATTTCCCAGCATTTTCTCGTGGCCACTTTAGTCATAATTTTTTTTTCCTGAACCTTTAGGTCCAGTAGTTTCTGAGATATGGCCGGTGGCCACCCTTGCTGGGACACCCTGTATATTCCCGTCTCACAAATACATCAAAGGTGTACAAGATCAGCAAGCTCTATGAATTTTTATGTCAAAACTAGCCATAAAACAAGTTCAATGAAAAATTTATTTCATAAGGGAGTGGCACAATTCAATCTTATACCTCAGAATATTAAATCTAGTGAAAATATAATAATATTTAAAAAGCTGCTGATTGTTTATTTGAAAAATAATCCTACTAAGATAGTGTAGTGGTTCATACTTAGATAGCTACTTAATTATTTCTAGTTAGTGTATTTTATCTCAATCATTTTTTATTAGTTCGGTTTTTGAGTTCAATAAATGTAAGTATTCATCACCTTGCAATTTATCGGTTAGATGTAATTTATTTTGCTGATATCGTCGTATATATGTATATGTCACGGCTAAAGCCCTAATATTGGGTAATTCGCGAATTATCCGGATAATGTTAGAATTATCCATACAGAGTGGATAAAGCCAGTTATTCAAAGGAAGCACGTTGCTTTTTGGGCATTGACCGGTTCATACTAGAATTATCCAACCTCCCTTGGATAAAACCCGAAATATGAAATGGTCCTCATTTGGTACTCGCAATTTGGGTTAGTTTGAGTTAGTTTGGGTTAGTTTGGGTTAGGAACCGATGTTTTTTCAATCTTCTCCATTACTTATAAGTAGGTACAATTATACCGATATGTGCCTCGAAATATTTTTCTGTTAGAATTGCCACCTTATGTTTGTTTCAGTGAATAATAAAAAATGACTTTATCAGAGTCTATAAGTTATTTCGAGAATATTACAGAATACTTTACTTATTGTGGAATGAGTTCTTTTTCTTTTCGTGATTTAGCCATTGCTTCCTGGCTAAAACTAGAACTACCTGGATAATGCCCGAAGTCATTCAGTTCTTCGCGCTTTATCCAGCAGATTTGGATAAAACGCGAAGTATCCGGTCAATACTAGATCTATCCAATTACGGGCTTTAGCCGTAACATATACATATAATATAAAATTGATCTATTTTGTAACTAGTGTGAGTGAGATTGTTAATATTATCTTTTTTTGATAAATAAAGATCTATTATTATTATTATTATTATTATTATAACGTGCACTGCATGATTATGGGATGTATCAATGGTAGTTTTTATTGGGGAATATTATAAAAGTAGATTGATATGAAATCTTAATGATGACCATTTGACTCTATTGTAAAGTCGCAGTTGATTGAAAGTCTTCATTTTATTCAAAACAAATAACTCTGAAATGTGTTTCACCACCAGAAAAGCAAGCTGTTATCTTTGTCTATCTATTCTTAAACGCTATATCAACTTGCATTCAAGACAGGTCGCTAGATTTTCCAATTAGTTTAGTGCATATGACATCCCGATCTGGCATCGCAGGTATAATAATCTAAATGGCTTATTGGCGTGTGTCCACCCCACGTTGATTATCACAAACATGTTTATCTATGTAAAAAAAGATGTTCTATGTAGATTTATTATTCGAGAAAATATCTGCAATGTTCTAAATTGACAGACATTTGTGTATTTCCAGGACAAATCGTGGTACAACGATTTACCACTAAAACTTTTAGAAAAATTTTTTTCGTGAGATCAGTGTCGGATGAAGGGATTTGAAGAACTGATAAGCAGCAAATGGAGGTAAAGGCCGACGATGATCATTTATTGTTAAGATGATTGATGATTTTTTTGGCACCTTGGGCAATCTACAACCACGTAGGTGGGATTAGAAAGCTTCGGAGGACTTTGATTACCTGGACACAGGTTATCAAAGTTTTTTACGATTTTAACTCATTTATTAAATCATTTTGAACTCTTTCAACTCAATTTAATAATTATTGGATTTGACTGATCCTATTTTATCGCATTTGATTTGTTTGTTGGAATAATTGCTAATTTAATTTTATCACTGTTGCTGCGCATATTATTATGACTAGATCAATGAGCTTTTCCATTGACATTGATGATTGAGTTTTGGTTTATTTGCCAATGTATTGAATTTATTGCCAGTGTTGAAGCCGACATCATCATGTGCGGTTGCGGCTGATAGTCTTTAATATGTACGTACTTTCAATGATCAATTAGTCAATTTCTAATTCAAATTATACAATGATTGTTCATTTTACTCGCCTTTATCAGAGTTACGATTTTTATTATAGTGTTCACCTATATTGTTCAAATATAGACAATTCAACGAACCCCAACTTGGAAGAGTAAGGCATTGTTGGCATTGAATTAAGAATAATCATCCTTCTCTCTAACTTTAGAATCAAGAACGTGTTCCCAACAGATCTGGAAGAAGTGATTATTAATGAGTCAAAACCTCACGTACTTTGGACTAATGATCTACAGCTGCCCTAGGGCATAGATCGTGTAGGTATACTCCACACACTGATTGGAGGCTGTACAGATAGCCTTTATATTTATTTCTTTTGAAGACTAGAAGGCCTGATAGTTTTTTTTGAAATTAACTCGCATCGGTTGAAAGTTTTCAATATATGTGATCATTTCTCGTCTGTTTTTGAGAAGAAAATCACTGCTGGACTCTCCGTAATGAAATTTTCTTTACTCAAATTTTCTTCTGTATTGCCTTTTATCACTCGCTGAGATTTCTGAATGTTTTGCTTGCCTCTAAGGTTGATTTTCCGCAATTTTTATCGATAAGGGCAGTTATAGCTCTTTCATTAAAATTTTATTATAATTATTCTTTTTTTTAGTCTTTTTTAGTCTTTTTTACATTACAACAATTCTTGCATCTTGAATCTTTCCACTTACTTTTCTAGCTATCTTCCTACATTACGAAGAACTTTTTTTTTAAATTTTTGATGCGTTTTCAGAGAATTAAGATTTTTTCTCTTTATTTATTTCCTCTTTCACGCTATGTCCAATGAAAAATAGATCCCTTTCGATGTGGCGTCATGTGGCGTGTTGAGTGGCGAGTTCTGGCTTCAACGCGTTGTTCTATTGGTTCTCTAGAGTTCCCTCCGAAAGTTGAGGTTTGACTCGTTTATATAAAAAAAAATTATTCGTTTTTGGGATATGGCTTTTCAATTTTGCTTTTTGTTTGAATCTCTCATCGTACATCCATATTCATAATCTTTTTTTTAAGCATGGAACATAACAAAGGTTTATCGTTCAAAAAATGGACACTGCGAATGTGAGTGTGTGCTGAATGTGATCATTGCTTGATCGTTACTCAATGCTTTATGACCTGTTTTTGTTTGCAATATTTTGTTTCTATCTAACTCTTTATAAAACAGTATGTATTGTATTTGAAAATGATTCACATTTCCTGTGGGTTTGAATGACAACATTTTTAAAATGTAATTTTTGTTTACCCCTAATTTTTGCAAAGTAATAAATTTGCCATTATTATTGATTCTCAATCCTGTTTGTCATTTCAATTGGCAAAATACAATCTGCTTCATTAATCAAATAGAGAATATATGATTTTGAAGGAAGTTTAATTGTTGTGAAATTCACCAATCACGTAAAAGAATCATTAAATAGCATACCTGATTAAATAGTGGCGAGAGGTAGTAATTGCCATTAAACATAAAATTTCGAAGTTTTATAATTCACCCCTATCTTTCTCATAAAATAATATCATTTAGAAAGCCTGCATTTCACCATTCTTTTGATTAAACAATAGGAAAATGTTTGTTTGTTGTTTGTAGACTTTGACCTGTTATCGTGTTATAATCAAGATCTAAGTTCAATATAGTGTCATTTCTAATGAGGTAGCGTTAGTGATTGCACAATACCAACAAACTTGGACATTACCATTTTTATTGTTCTTGCCACAACAATCAGAGGGGCCGATACATAAATAGCTTAATTGATACTCTGTTTAACAACAGACAACAATGCGGATCGTACATTCCAGTCCGATCACGAAAATATAACGAATGGCTATATTACGTGCACCATGATATTCAAATACAAAGTTATTTTTGTCGAGGCGACCCAACTCATCAAATTTATCAAGTAATTCAAAATACGATTCCAATAATGTCAGTGGAATAATACGTAGCCGCAGTTTTTGTCAGGTTATTGAAATGAGTCCTATTGAATTGCGACAAATTACGATTTATTTTATTGCGTTCAATTTAAAATGAATATTTGTTCGAAAAAATAATGTACTGAATGCTAATGCACTCTCGGTAATGATGAGTGTGTTCAACCGAATATACCATATTTGTTTATGCTAGTATTTATACTTGTTCAAATCAAAATGATATTAGCAGCCATCTCTTTAAATGCATAAACATTTAGTTAGATAATTGTTCGGTTGATGTTAATAATGTCGAGTTTGTAAACAAAAAAGTAATGTTTCTATTTGTTGTGAATCACTCCATTGATCAATGTCTAAGGTACTCATTTGAACTTCTTGCCAAATCTCTATTTCCTTTCGAACTGGAAAAAAATATCATGCGTCACCCATACTGCTGCTCCTTGGGCTGAGTATTATTGCTACATCATTGCTGGAGCCAAAGGCATAGAGTCTCTTGCTGTTTGATTTCTATAGTAGTTAATCTGCGCCTAGGTTCAAGAGAGTGGTCTCCTAGATTCTTCAGGATGGTATCCATTTTGGTTTCTTTGAAGTGAGGTCTGTCCTGAATGTACTTTTCAACCATTTTCTTCATCGTTTCAGGTATGTGTCGGTCTGAGGGCCTTGACTGGAGAATAGTCTTTCCCAGGTTTCAGTGAAAGTTTCCAGGGCGTCGGTACCTTTGTGCACTTGCAAGGTTGCCCTGAATAGTAGACGAGGTATCGGTAAGTGTTGACTTTTGCGCTGCTGCATAGTCTGCCATTATCTCGTCACATTCAAAAGCTTTGTGAGGTTCTGATGGACCCAGTCGTTTCTGTTGTACGTCATAATTTGACAGGCTAGCCCAGTTATTCCTTGATGCTTAAATCTTGAGGTTGTTGGGAGATAGGGAGTTTGTTCCTTCTTGTGACTTGCCTATAGTCCAATCTGGAAAGTGTGAACTCAATGGTTTCTCTGCTGGTTCTCGTATATTAAGCACTGGGCTTCTTCAATGTACCCATTGGTGAAAGGATATATTCAAGGCGTGCACCTCGGGAGATTTTTACAACCTCGCTGCAGAACTTATAATCACTCAAATTTTGATTATTTATGTTTATAGTTAAAATAAAAAAAGTTGGGTGTGAACTTGAGTTTGTTGAATGGATAACGCCTATGCCACATCCTTATTGTGCGGTAAAATGAATTTTTCAAGCTCTAGACTTTTGCGCATGCGGAAGCCTAAGAGCACGTTGGGTAGCGACTAGTTGGCTTACCATGATGACTGAACGGAATACTTCATCTCTCACTTGTTTTTGAATATTCATTATGTTGTGTTCTGTGCTCAGAATTCCCTATCCGTGAAGAAATCCTCTGGTGATCCTCAGCAGAAAACCTAAGGAGGCAGGGCACAGTCAGGAAGCTCCATTAGCTCCGCTTCCAAAAAAGTGGCGGAGAAATTGGGAAGTGAAGAGAGCCACAAAAGCAAAAGTCAATCGGCAACATGAACAAATGGGATAACGCTCTAAGTACTTCATATCAAACACTGCGGCCCTGCAACTGTCACCATCATGAAAGGAGCTAACAAAGAGAAATAAAAATCAGTGTTCCTTACATATCCAAGGCGTTTGACAAGCCTTCACATCAAAGTGACCAAGTCGTCATTCTTTCTATCCTTCCAGGTTACATCAGGAAGTCATACATTTTCTTAAAGATCTATCAAAAAAGGATTTTCGCGGGGTTCCTATTCGAGCCCGCAGCTATTTCACATATTTGCTGGTGACATTCCCCAGTCCAATCACACTGTTCTCTTGGCGTATGCAGACGTTAGGATCCTACTTTATTCAGAAAATATTGTAGGACTATCTTGGGAAACTATGAAGCGCTGGATGGATCACTGTTGGCTATCTGTTAATCCAAAGTAGAACAATGCCTTTTCTAGAAATATACGACTTCCTTCAGGTATATCTTGACAAAATCTATCGTGAAGCTCCAAGAAAGACAAAATGCAAGTGAGATGGAGAGCCACAGAGCAAACCAGTCAATTTCATCCACTCCTCCGTGCAGGAAGCAGACATTCCCCAGTTTGTAAGCTGTACATCCGACATATTATGACGAAAATCCCAAACATGCACTGTTACAATCTGTCCCATTCTGTAGTTGGAGAACACATTTCTTCGACAGATGAACTTTGGATCATCCGCACATCGATCTAATACGATTTTGTCTAGAAACAAGTGTCAAGCAGAATTACGTTATCTTGTGAGTTAAACTTCGACTGGTGACGATGCAAAGATCCTTGTTTTATGGAAAGAGTCACACACGATAACGTTATCATGCTCAATTATCCTATTTTGATTCTTTTTTTGTATCGTGCTTTAAGATGAACTTGTCAACATATCAGCAGATTTTAAGACACTCTAATCTTACATATAAACTCTGTAGCAAAGCAATCTATATCAAAATGTATTGCAAAAATCCTCAATGCATTTTATCTAAGTCTATTGGTTTGATCCGCAGCCACTGCATTTCCTTGCGCTAGGGTGGCGTGGTTTTCTTAGTCCTAGCAGCCATTTACTGAACAAGAATTTTTTGGACCCACTCTTGCAATATGGTATTGATAATTACGGAACCGCAGTTTACCTCTTCCTAATATCGCGAAATTTCCCATTCTGTTCAAATATTAAACACAATATTTGAGGTGTTGCTCAATTCATGCAAAACATTTCTCGCAATGGAATTTGAAAAAGTTTTGGGCTGTATAATTCAACACCGCAGGGAGCAAATCCCATTTTCTTGTTCTAAATTTGCTTGCAAAATATATGCCACATGAGTGAGTCTTGCTCTTTCGCGCTACATACTATTTGAGAGATTGTGTGCAGAATTTGCGGTCTTGTTCTAGTGTTTTGGGTGATCATGTGTTGTGAATTGGAGTTTTTGTGAATATAGAATATATCAGCCATGTTTTGACTTTTGATAATAGATCCAGCACAGGAGTTTACTGAGTTCGGGTAAGGCCACGCTTGTCTCCCAGAATCACTTTATCCTGTTCAAGCATTTTAATTCACGCATCTAAGACATTGGTTAGTTCGGCACATTCGTATTCGTATTCGTGAGGGAACAACATCTTTGCGTAGAAGCTCTAGAACCCTGAGCGATTTGGTTGGAAGGCTGTTGATATAATTCCGGTTGTGAAGGTTTTTCTGACTTTGAATAGTTTGTTGCATGATTGATGATTAGTATGATTTTTCATAAAGTGTTATCTCACGCTTTGGCTTGAAAAGAGTTATTGACTGATTGCTATCCTCAAATTTTCTTCTTTGCTTTTCCCAAGTTCGAGTTATTCTTCCATTTCTTTTATTCTTTTCTCGTGGAGGAGTTATAGCCTCCGATGTCACTGATGAAACCATTTTACATTACATAAGAACGCTTTGTGGTAGTTCACCATGTGTTTGCGTGGAATTGAAGGATTCTGGATACGCGAGATTCAGAAAGTTTAGTCTCCCAGTTACCGAAACCCAAATTATCTTGCGGGATTGCATTTCCTATGCACACAGCAAATTCACGAAAACAAATAATATAACAACTTGCTTGTTTGGGAGAAGCTAGGCTACAGACATCAATTATGAAAGTTCCAAGCAGACCCAATCTCCAGAAACATCATTATAGGGAAAATTGAATTAATTGGAGAGTCGTATTTAAATTGTCATATGAGGTCATTGCCCTTATTACTGCTTCACCTGTATTTTATAAATCAAATCATTTCCATTCCATAGAAACCTTACAATCCACTTTGATGCACAGTTGAAATATCGTAATTGATTACAAAAACTATTTTGACATCAAAAAAAGAACCAGCACTGTGGTAATATAACTCATTTACCTCCAACGAAAGAGTCCCCTTTCCAATTTAGTTACGAAATGGAGACTCTAAATTATTCTTATTCTTTGCAGACAGTGCGCTTTTGATTTAATTTTCTTTCAACAGGAAATTCCAAATCGAATTGCTTATGACTTTTTTTTTGTTCATCTTTTGTGAAGTAAATTGAATAACCAGCTACAGTGATGAATCTTTGATATTAAGGGTCTTTTTTTTGCAGGAACTTATTTTCTACTGTATGACTTCATCGACTTTTTCGAGAAGGATGGACCAAGTTTCTTGCAACGAGAGAAGTATCACGACATCGTCGATACCATCTTCAAGAACTTTTCAAAGCTGGAGAGGGATGCCATTGTATTTCAGGTGAGTAGTGCAATTTTGAGCAAAAATAGTGTATAATTCTGAAATATTACTGACATAAATAAAGAGAACGTATGTATTAAGTGTAATATTCCCCATTATTGCAAGCGTTAAGAAATATTCTTCCCTGTACGACAGACATGAATGATTACATTTTATTTTTTTCATTATCTAAAATAGTCACCCAATAGGTCACATGGATCAAATCGATATCTTCTTCATGCTAGTGGATGCCCCAAACAAGCGAGTAGATACTATAATCCATATGAATAAAGATGTATACTCCTTAAGAATCTATTGTCATGTACAAAGGCAGTTGATCATAATCTCAAGATTATCATGAACGAAGCTTAGTACTCAAGAATGTGGATATTTACTTTGTTATTTCAGAATCTTGTATTATAGACAAGATTCTCAATTGCCAATACGTTTTCGGAAATGTATGCCCGTTCAAAATGACAGAATTCATGCTGGAGCGATGCAATAATATGGACAGGTGAATCACGAATATTGATGACTGTACTAGTAGGACTTTTTGAGAAAGTGTCAAATCATTCCCAATAAATAAGCTTTCTAGTGAGAATGTGAGATGAACTGGAGTAGAATACATCCTTTTCAAAAGTACTAGGTACTCATTGTGAAGATGTTTTGTGCCTCATTATATTATTTCCTTTAGTTGATGAAGCCAACTCTCAACTCTTGTGAACCAAAGATTTTCACAAGGTTTCAACATGAATGTCAACAGAGGTTTAAAACTCTGCAACTGTTTTCATCTGTGATTCGAACTTGTGTGCAGTGGATCATTCTCCCTTTAAAAGGTTTTTTCAACTTTGGCTTCGCATGTTGGATTTCTTCAAGAGAAACAGTGATCTTGATCCACTTACTATCAACCGCAATCCTCACTTTTGAATGTATTGTTTGATGCGCATCTTTGGTGAATTGGATTCAAAGTTGATTGATGTTTAGGTGGGAAGCTAAGCCAAGATCTGCTCAGGTCTCTCCCACAAGTAATTGAAGGAAGTCTATTGAATGCACGACCCTCTTTTTTCCTGAAGTCTTGTGAATGAGACTCCAAAGTAGTCCAAGCTAGTGCTACCAACCACAGGACATTCGGTTGGGAGGGGGGCTACGGTCTTCAGAGCAACACCTGCAATCTAAATCTTTTCCGATTTTGATTATTTGCAGATAATTTTTCAGGTTCATGTGACCAGTTGATAGACCTACCAATGTGCGAAGGTTTTTCCTGCTCAGATTCAAGAGCTCTTTGGTATAAACCGCATCAGGTCCTGTCAGTGATGCCTTTGCATGTAATATGCTTGGAGAATTGTTTGTTTTCTTGCCTAGCCTACTCCTTTTGCCTTATGGACGCAAATCATTGGTAAGGATCTCATATCAACCAATTTCAGCAAGTCGGTGAGGTCGGCCCCAGTGTTTCTTCATGCCGCTTGAGGCCTGGTGCCCATATCAGCCTAACTCATCATTCTATGCAGAACCTTTTTGCGTTCAAGGCGGCTTTGGAGTTTCCCTCAGTTCCCACAACCATCTCCAATGCTGAAGTCCTATGTGGAGAGATTTTGGAAGTTCTGTGGAAAAAAGTAATTTACCTGTTCGTCCTGTTCTTACAAAATCCTGTGCTCAAAGCTCTCATTAGAACACCACATTTATCTTGTTTGTTGGCTGGTTTGCCCTTATCCATCCAATCTTCCAGTCTGATAATAATCTTCAGGCGAGATGCCAGCTAGTGCATGAGCGGGACCCAATCCTTTAGTTGGAGTTCACTCATTATTGCTCCTCAGTTTCAGATGACTCAGACCGTTCAATCGGTACCTGGGTGCAACGTTCTGTACAAAAATGTGCAGAGTAGTAAGCCCAAGATCACTCTCAATGCTCCAGTTAGTGTGGTCCCATCTTTAGGATATTATCCAGCTGCCGATAGATATATGTACACTATTTTGGGTTTTAGTCTCCATGTTGTCTCTATAGCTCATTCACATGTCCATAAAGAGAATCCAAGTTTCTGGACAAGGGTTTGGGTTGGTCCTAGCTATTTGACCGTTTTTCTCTATTCCGGGACTTCTCCCGAGAGCGCCATGACTTGCTTGAAACCTCATAGTATTTTCTGGTAAACAACAAGATTATGATTTCTTCATAATTGATCTTAAGTCCTTTAATGGAGCGCCAATCCTCTATAATTCTCAGGGCTCGCATTGTGGGAGCACCAAGCTCCTTGATGTAGCGCCCTCCCATCAGGAATGTGTACATAATACCGAATTATTCAGCTGCTATAGCAGATTGTTCACCACAAGACTGCAAAGGACAAAACTCTTCTCAGGGAACAGCCATGTTTCTGAATTTTGATCGTTCAATTTGGAAAATATCATTCTTTGTGAAGCATATTTGCTATCCACTGGATGGAGGGGTCACATGACTTTATACTCAGCTTTATTCATACCAATCTTGAGTTGATACATACCCGTCTTTCTACACAAGAGTAGATATTCAACAAGTTCATACTCCTAACATCTTTATTCATATGGATTGGAGTATCTATTCCATTTTTTTGAGCATGGAGTTGATACTTTTTTTATTAATCAAGTCACCAAATGTATAAGCTCATGAGCATCTGTGGTTATTCTAAGAAACGGAGCCGCGCCATGTCTGACACAGCACACGTTCTTCGGAAAACGATTTTCCAATATTAAAAGAATGAATTTGGTTATTTTGAGTAGCTTTTTTGGACAATACAACAAACTTCCTCGATCCTCTGGTACTTATAACAAAAATGTTATTTTGCAGTACACAGAATGGGAACACGTGAATGATGGCTATCTAAATCAGAAGATGGTGGGTAACGTTGTGGGAGATTATTTCTTCGTATGCCCGATGAACGATTTTGCTGAACTGGCCGCTGAAAGAGGAATGAAAGTGTACTACTACTATTTCACCCATGTAAGTAGTAGCTCTATACAGTTGAAATATTAAGGGTAATCCATAAACGCGTATATCAAAAGGTACACATTCTATGACTCGAATACCAAGAGGAATATATTTTCCAAGAAGAAAAAGCAGTGAACCTAAATTTCCTCCAGACTTATATTCATATTCATCATGCTAAACCAAAGATGTATTATTAGTGACAAAACAATTGATCAATAATAATGATGATAATTCTCTCATTGACTTGCATGCAGATTAATTAGAACATTATTCTGGCACCTAATAAATAGCTATGACCCACTTTCGTAATGAGACATATCGCTTATCAACAAAAGTAAGAATTACAGCGGATTGAAGAAATTACGCGTGTCTTGAAAGCATTAACGAAGACGCTAATCCAGGAATCGACAAAGCCGGATGTTTAAGACCACAAGTTTCGACTTTTTGTGCTGGCTTGAGGGTCAGTAAAATTAATTAGGGTCGTGCGTGACGAGGCGTTACCCAATCCGAAAAAGCTTTACTGAACACTACCTATCGAAGTATGTGTTTCTATCGCTTGGTCATTTGTCTGGACTTTCTAGTAGCAAGATAAAAACAACCAGGTGTTTTGCCATTTACACGGCAAGACAAATTGATCTATTTCCGACAATAAGTGGAGCTCCACATAGATTACCTGTGTTAATTTTTTTGGTCCTTTTTGTTTGCATGGAACGTTATTCTATGATAGACTTTGTGTCCACGATTACGAGTGACTCGGATAAATTGATGCCAATTATTGCTGAACTGAAGTTATATGGGATGTTTTGACTGTCTTAGCCTATATTTTCTGATTAAGATTGGTTTCCTGCAACAAATTCCTCGCCTTCTCCACTTTAGTTCGGTTAGTTCTTTCGGTCACTCCATGGTAGAAGTAGGCTTTGAATTGCCCAAAAAATGACCACTTAAGTCTGTAGACGTTGTTTTGCAGCAAACCTCTCAAAATATAACTATTTTTAGTTTTTTGAATCTGCTTTTATCTTGAAGCTCTACAATGCAAATATTATGTTTTCACTGAACATTTTATGCACTATGAAATGTCATAACATTCTTATTTGAAAAAATGCTTGAGAACGAAATCAATAAAATATAACATCCCTTACATTACATACATATAATTATTTCGCTTTGTGACAGCAAATATTGGAAGACATCTATTTAAATTTTCGAGACCGAGAACAAACGAGACAAGACCAAGACCGGGACCAAGACTATCCATGGTCTTGATCTCGGTCTCGGTTTCAAGACCGAGACCAAGACCGAGACCATGATGCATTTTTCGAGACCAAGACCGAGACTACGTTAGTCCCGGTCTTGGTCTTGGTCTCGCGAGCCCCTAACTGTAGTTTTAACTGAGTTGATGATGGAGAACATCATCCAGCTATATATTTGAACTAGCAAGACCAATTAATTTAGGCTGATCATTTAAACTTTTTGACTGTCAGTAATTATTGATACTGCAGTCTACTCAGTAACGTTAGCCAACGAGAGCACCACTGAATGTCGAACAGAAAATGATGTCTGCTCACCTCGGGATTTGAACCCGATCATCGCGTACTATCCTCTCCGGTGATTTTGTCGAATGACGACCCAGACAAATCAGCTACCTAGTCGCCTTAGTTCGAACCAACCAAGATCGCAACTGTCACAAAAATAATATCAATAACAAAGAGTGACTACTTTGTCAGTTTGGAAGCTCTATTCGATACATCGAGTGAAATAATTCACGTATTTCCATTAAATAGTCAAAAATGAGCATAAATGGCTAAGAAAATGGTAAATTCACAAATAATATAACGTAATTGAAACCGATTACCACGTTTCATCATAATTAAAACGATGAACGCAATACTATTCTTGGCTTTCCTGGAATGCTCAATTAAGTTAATTAAATATACCCCGCGCCTCTGAGTGTTTATGCAAAGAAAATGAGAATAACCATTAAAAAAATACCTGTAGTTTGGAGTTGAGAAAGATGTTTTTTATTCCAAAAAATGTTTTCTTTTATTGATCTTCAAGACAAGAACTCCTGATTATGACCGGAGGCTAGTAACAAGACCTGCTCTAATAGATAAAATTTTTTGTAAGAGAACAACGAAACTAAAATAAAGTAACTGCGATAATCTACCCTTCAAAAGAACTCTTTATCCATGAATTAATTCATATTATGTAGATCGGATCATCAATCTGTTGAGCACTTTGGTCTATTGTGTGTGGATAACTTACATCGGCAACTCCAATAATTATTGTTCACATTTTGTCAACTTTCACAACATGAATCAGAGTTTCGTAGTGGATACAGTACTTTCTGATTATTATGGCCATATCCTGTAGCTGTCTAACGCAAGAGGATTTTTTCTGAAAATAGAGTGAAGCATTTCAGAAATGATTCGGCAGGGATGAGATGGAATGAAGTCTACTGTATGCCAGATCTTGATTTTGCTTACAACAATTTTTTTCTAGAATTCGAACAATCATTTGACATACAATTGACATATAAAACCGTGGAAAATCATGCTAAAGCAGATGAGACTTGAAAAAACAAGAAAATGGCAAGCATGTTTCTACTGAGAACTACTGAAAATGCTGGGAAGACGTTGAATCTACAAAAGATATAGAAATACAAAATCAAGAGGCCCTCATACATTCCACATGATTCATTTACACAAATTATACCTCCAAAAGAAGTTCCACTCTGCCTGGATCTGTGAAAAGCATTTGACAGCGTACAGAATGATATTTTGATCATAAGAATAGAGAGTCATGCCCTCTGAGGAATAAGTAGTGTCAAGCTTATAGAAAACCGCTTTTGATGGACTGTGTATAATGATCCATAGAGACATCAGATTATTTCTACTATGCAGAGAGTGGAGATAGGAGTCCCTCCAGGCTCAATTCTGGGTCTCCTAGTCTACAAAATTTACACAAATGGAATTATTCCAAAAGTTACCAATACGCTGGTGATATCACGATAATTGTTTTGAAGATATTTAGATTGGTAGGAAAAATATTAGAGATAAGGCTGGATCTTGCTCGATACATAGTTTGATTCAATTCAAACAGGTAAAAAAAAAGACACAACTTATCCAGATTTCGTACAATACTGATGTATGCTCTAAACTTTGAGAATGTGGGACTGGAATCTGCATTGACTAAAGACGTAGTCTCAAGGATGAGATGGAATTGTTACTGTATGATCTTGCATGGGTGGCGGCTCTGACGGCAATTCAGGTCTTCGAAAAGTGCTGTTCCCGAATTATATTCAAGATGAAACTGAAAGATAGTTGAATGATTTTTGAAAAGGAGGTCTCCTTACAGCTGTGCATCCACGAATCATTGTTGTTTTCCAAGTTTAACAAGATATCAACATCATAATACTAGCAGAAAGATAAGGTTTTTGTATCCAAAATTCAAATGAACATACTTTCAAAAGAATGCACAATATCTAGTGATTAAAATATTCAATGGATTGCCACTTGACATAAGAAGTACAGATTTTAACCATGGCTTCATGATCAGTGAAAGACTTATTGGGGGAAAAAGCATTGACAATACTCTTTTTGAGTCAAGGTTATAGGTTATGGTTCGCTCTGCACTGTGAATTCACTTTGCATGACCTTCACTTGGAGGCCAAATCTCCATTGAGTTCCCCTTTTTTAAAATGTGGTACCGCGGTCACTCAACCTGCAGCTTTCCATTTTCTTCGTTCTGAACCATCCCATGATTTTTATGAGGTCCAAAATTTGAACGTTGTCTATGTTTTCCGCTTCTTCCAAGTCTTCAAGGTAGTTTAATCCCATATTCATGAGGCGTCTTTCTTTCAGAGATGCACAGTGGCATAGTAAATCTTTCATAATTTCATCCTCCTTGATGAAGTTCTTGTAGAAATCAATTCTGTGATTTCACTGAGTAGATAGGCATTCGTCCACTACTAGAATGGCGACGTCATCTTCATAGGCTAACATCTTTATTCCTTGTTCTCCGGTCGTTTTTAAGATCGAGTCTACCACGAATAACCACAGAAGTGGAGAGACGACTTCACTCTGTAGTGTCTCTCTTGTTGCTCTTTTGCTTATCGAACAATTTCCGTTTTCTGAATTCATAATTCTGCTTGAACGGTTTTGGAAATACGACTCTTGGATTTGTGTTGTCTATTTGATGATGATTTGTTCTTCTACCATCTCTGCCATCTATAGCTTTTCCAGTTTTTTAAGCGAAAAGGATGATGAGCTGATTGATCCCATTGTGTATTCCAATTTGAAAAAATCGAAGTATATTTCAACCAGATTATCTATAATGCTCTTTAGGGATTTCTGTTAAATGCCAGGCATTATTCCGGTCGGTATCCATGACTTATACGGATCTAAACCGTTCAATGCCCATTCTAATTTTTCCCTCATTATCCTTGATATAACTTCCACATGTATTTCCGTATTTGACTAGAGCTGTTCTTCACAACTGATGATTTCTGTTACGTTACTTACCGGGAAGTGCGTATCTGGCAGATGTTCCAATGTCTCCTTGCAGGAATCTGTCCATGAGTTATCAAGCCATTTTTAATACTTCTCCAGCTTATTGCTTTCCTTGAAAGTGTCTTTCCTAGTCTTGTAGACTTTTGGTCTTCCTGATTTCACTTCTGTATCTGTTGAAGCTGGTCTTGTATTCATCCCAGTCCTCTCTTTCACACTTTTCATCGCTTGGTTTTTTTGTGCCTAATCTGCCCCAGTTCCGCTGTCCAACAGAAAGGCATGGCTCTTTGGGTGGTTGGCTTGGGGTACATGATTTGTGAAAGGCTTTCCTCAATTTTTTCTTAAGCTTTCTTGACTTATCCTCTATTTTCTCTTGGGCATTAGACTATGATACTTTGACAGAAGTCAATAGTTTCTTGTCCCTTTCCATGAGATCTGAGAATTTTTGCCAGTCCGTCTTATGAGGATTCCAAAATGGTTCTACCTTTGGAAGTGTACTATTGATTTCGAAGAGAATTTCATGATTCGAAAAGGATTGAGAGAAACTCTCCAATTTTCTACTATAGACTAGTCAGGGTAAGTAGTCAAATTTGAACCTATTCTCTTCTCCTATTGATGAACGTAGGTACATCCACACTTTTAACATGATACAAGGTCAATGGTTAGTATAAAGTCTGAAATTGGCCTACCTCTATTGTAAATGTTCTGCTGTTCGACTATATGTGAAGACCATCATTGGCGTCACATCTTATTTTCAACAACTTTTCTTTATATTCCGCATGCTGGATCAGAGTTTGAATGGCTGGCGATGGTGGTTCAGTTTTTTCACATGTCATGTACGCAGATGTTAGAAGAAATGTGTGCTTATTCTTTTGATCACATGTTACCACCGTCAGGTCATCTGTGCTGTGCTATGAGGAGAGATAATAGTTGAAACTGATCAAAGTTATTGTCTCACTGAGGTTATAAGAACGAAGATATGTTTCACTCAAGGCTGTAAGTTAGTTTCCAGGTTTTTTTTTCCGGGCGACAATCATGTTCTATGGCTCTTGTTGTCTTATATTATCAAAAAACAAATAAAGCATTTGTGCACAGATTGTGCTTCATCACATCAATCTTCAAAATTTCGTATCCAAAATAATTCCTTTAACCTTTGTGCCTAGTGGTCTTCAATCGTTAGTTTTGATTTTTGACCAGAAATGTGGAGCTATTGATTGGCTCCATTAAATGTTCAAGATCAAATCATCCATGCAGAGAATTGAAACCGTTTTATTATTGATATAAAGTGGAACAATATTTATCATAAGTCTGCCCACTATTGACCAAGCAACATGTGGTATTGTATTATAAATTTCTCAACCCATTCGCAATTGATGTACTTCTCATAAAACCTCTCTGTCAATCTATGGGTCAAAATGAGACGTAAATTTTCCATAAAAGTCCAATTATCTGGAACTATCAATTAACCCAAATGAAAACTCGTAGAGACCAGTAATGCGCTTCGGAGCAATTGGATCAGGGACTAGGGAAAGAAAATGAAAATTCTCGTTCAATGTTGAATAACTTGGCTTTCCATTATCGAGATTATGCAGCGCCCTGCTGCTTTATGTGTCGTTTTGAATCATATATAGCTGGATTTTACGATCGTTGAAAACGAGATATCGTTTTTGTGAAAAGAAAGTTCTTGTTATCTCCTAAGGACATTGCCAGAATACACAAACAAATACGCAAATTTAAAAATAATCATAGTCGTTCATATGATGGATGGTTAATTATTTTTGATCAAAATTTGTTGATAATATATTTCATTCAATATATTGTATGGCCCATATATTGATGAAGAAAATGACCATTAAGCTTTCAGGAAAATGGGTATCTACATATTAAATAGAGGATCCACAAAAACCGAGTAGTAAACTCTTCCAATTTAGTGATTGTGGATTCTGAATCAATGAAAGTTGATCAAAACATTGCTTGTACGTCAAACCAGGAGTGAATACTGGAGCAGTTGGATGTTGTAGGTCTAGATTTTGGGTTTCACAACCCAGAGATTTTTTTTCCAAAATCTCGACTTTATGCTCAACAACGAATAATTTTGAGACGTGTGCCTTGGTGATCGAGCGTGTGAGGTGCATGACAGAGGGAGCCAGTCTCAAAAGGACGTGGGTTCGATCCCCACGAACGGCAGAAAACATTTTTCTATGCCAAAATGATAGCTCAATCACTGATGAGAACTAGGTGATGTTCTCAATCAGCATCTTAGTCAGAATTGCGGTTTACGGTAGAGGTCAGTGTGTCCTCTGGCTACGTAGTATCGTCTGAGCTTTGTGATGGTCACCAAAAAATACTACTCATCCTTTACCATGTTCTGAATATATCAGAAATATTAAAACTCCCAGCTATAGCTGTTTGGATATCTACAGCAAATAACAAATAAACATTCAAAATTCTATCAAAAACAATCAATTATCCACAAAAAATGATGCGTATCATATTCCTAACACCAAAGCAACGTTTTATTCTATAATCACATTTTCAAGTTGTCACGTACATGATTAATCATTTTCCACCAAAATAAAGTTGTTTTCAATTGTACAAGCTCTGCGGCACAAAGATCAACAAAAGCCTTAACGTAGATATAATTTTCCGTATCGTTAATAATCCCGACAACAATGCTTATACAAGTTTTCTTGACAGATCAGGTCTGAAGTTCTTTGTTGGCATAGGCAACAGTCCCGGATATTATCGGATTTTGTGAGTTGAGTTGCGCAAGCTTCTACTTAGTTAAATGGAAGAAAAAATGATGTAGGACTTGGCGATGAGGAAAAAAAGAAAATCAACGTCTTCTGGGATTGGTTGTAAAATCATCATATACTGAGATATTGTCACTATAAATTAGATTTGATAACAAAACTATTGTTGGCTTTGAAGTGCAATCAGTCTACGATTGCTTCATCGTACAACTTGTTGGGAATCATGTCATCGTGATTTTTGGAAATATTCGAAGATGCGATGTAACCAAGTCTGGAGAGGATGGAGGATGTGGACAGACAAGACACTTGGTCGGCATCACTTTACAATTAGGAGAATAGGGGTGGGGGCTAGTCAGTTAGAGGTAAAATCTTGTATTGTACTGACAAGAAGCAAATGTACCGTAGAAAGCACTTCTAATTGAGATGAAAATGAAAAGTCCTGCTTATGCGATAAGCTATAGTCCCTGGAGTAGTGCAGATAGTATTTCCAAGTTCAAAACGATACTTTGTCGAAGTAAACACGTCTATCAATATCTTTCATGTCATACTTTATTTGATCGTCATCCGCAATACAAATATTTTGAAAAATCCGCAAATCCAATCAATTTTTAACATTCTTCATATATTAAACACTATCGTTGCAAAAGATATACTGTCAAACTTGAGACGTTAATGCAGAAAAGTTTCTAGGTTCACGCGTCAGGTGGGTTTGAATTACGCTATTACGTAGTTGATAACCAAGCATCGAAGTTATTATGACATTAGAGGTACAAACTTTTATTCTACAAAGTTCATGCTTTACAATGTAATATTTGCAACAATTGATTGAAGAGTCACGAGATCCCAAGTTTGGAAGTTGTTGTTGTGATGGTTCTAGCAGCTTTTATTATTGACAGCACCAAACTCATTGTTAGGCACATACGCGATGGGGCACTGACACAGAAAATACCCTATTGTCTGAACATCATCATGTCCTGTGAGTCAGCGCTACATAACTTTTACGATAGGATTGACGAGACTCCTAAAAGCAAGGAAATTATTCTGGACACCTTTTTTGATATAGAAGGTGCCTTTGACAACACCTATTTCAATGTGACCCACAAGGCTGCTGCAAGCGATGTTTTAGACGACACCACACATAAAATAGAATATGATTCCATTGGTGATTATAAACATGCTACATCACAGGAAATTGAAGATCACCCTCCATGGTGATACTCTAGAGGCTAATGAGGTGACATAGTGTACGTTATTTTCGGGGAAAGGGCAATCACGGCCTCATTGATCAAATACTAGATTCCAAACTTACTTGGAACACCCATCTGACAAGGACAAAATATGACTGATAACATGTGGGTGTCTGTTGGGAAAGACTTGAAGTCTAAGGTCAAAAATCATGCTGTTACTGTACACACCTATATTAACATAGGGCCGATCAAGTAGCTGAGAAGTCTTCAGAGGCTGACTTGTCTGTGCTTCACTGATGCGGTGCAGAGCACACTCATGACTGCGTTGGATATTGTTCTAGGGCCAAAGTCCTGGACATGAACATCAAAGGAGTGGTCATGCTAAAATCCTACAGAGCAAGGGACATCGGAGAATGACGCGAGCTTATTGTAGGGTATGGTCATGCCGCAGCCACAGACTTTAATGATGATGACGTTCTAAGAAGAAAATTAAACCTCTTGGTAGTCAGGTGCAGGTCTCGTTTGGTATACGTACGCCTCAAAGACGGATGAGGTTCTTGAGGCCGGAATAAACAGGGTGTCAACTTGAAAAGGACCAGCATTTAATTGTGTCCAAGCCAATGATGGTAAAAAAATTGGCGAGACGCATCAATTTATATATGGAGAAGGGCAACTTTTGAGGTATCTGTTGTTTTTCTGGATTCAACCTTCTCACGCCCAGGGTAGCACCCCTGAAATTTTGAATAGCAACCCCCACTTATTTCGCGATTTTTGAGTTTTTTATGCTATTCTTGATAAGTTACATCACTTTTTTTCGCAAAATTGAACCTCCTTACCTCACGAAAATTTTTAAACGAACAGAATCAATAAGTATTTCTTGAAATGATGATAGTATGAAAATTTGGTGAGACACATCTATTTAGATATTGGAGGGTACAACTTTTGAGGTATCTAGTGTCTCGCCAAATTTTTATACTATCATGGTTTGGACACAATTGAATGCTGGTCCTTTTCAAATTAACGTCCTGTATGCCACGGAACCATGCCAAATCCCCAATATACGCTAAGTAGATACTACAAGTATGTACCATCCCAAAATTTAGGCAATTCAAGCATGTGCAAATCAGACTGCCAGACTGCAATAACCAGAACATCTACATTCTCTCCTATAGTCAGGCTGCATTGAAAGCCCTGAAATCCTATCGCTTTGATCCAAAGATCGTGATAGATTTTCTTCACGATCTAGAAAAGTTAGCAACAAGAAAAAACCAAGTGATGATAATGAGTGTTCCTTGCTACTCAGGGATAGAAGGAAAAACTGATTAGCTGGAGAGAGCCGGCACAGCTTCATACAAAGAAGGTTGTTAAGGCTACACTCCACGGATAGTTGTGTGAACAACATCTTCAGGTAGTGGCATGCAATACCGGGGCTAAGACAGTCTTAGGATGCAGTCTTTAATTCCTCAAAACACCAACTTCTGACAAATTACTGCGACCAATGCGTACTCAGATAAGACATAAGAATTGCCCCACCATAAGCTTGACGAAGCACTGTCACCTCAGAATACATAAACATAGACTGAGTACCTACAATGTTCCCATAAGCTGTAGGCTATGTGGTAGAGAAGACGAAACTTCCTTACACATAATCATTCATTGTGAAGCTCTAGCTCGCAGAAGATACTATATCTTTGGTGCGACAGAAGAGTGGCCTCGTGCTCTCTCTTATGAAAAACTGAAAAGTAAGTTATTGGACCTATTTGGAAGGTCAGAACCGATCTAAATCGGCAAGGTTGGGACTTCACAACAAGCGACTGGTTTCAGTGCAAATCGGAAAAAGGATAGCGAAGTCAGGTCATCATATTGGTCATCAAGTTTTCCAGATATTGCACCCACCCCACCTGACTTATTTTGTGGCCTTACGTGGAAGAGCGGGTTCAATAATTTGCAAGAATTGCATAAGGAAATATTGACGATGGTAAATTCAAGTGAATATTATCTGAACTATGAGTTATTAGATTTTCAATTGGGAAATTAAATTTCAGTTTCAATTCTGTACTTGGAATTCTTTCTCTTATACGAAAACGGATAGACGTAGGAGCTTTCAGTTTGTTCTTTCATAACCTGATCCAAAACTTGATTCAGAAATGTCTACCTAAAAAAATGGAAAAAAGTTCCCCACCAATAAGAAATTCAAGCGTTGATCCGAATGATCTTTTTTTTATTTTGCGATTTTCATCTTCATATTAAACATTTCTGGTATGTTGTTTATATTTGCGTGATAATTCAACACAATAATTCTATTCATAAACAGAAAAGAGTTAGTTTCTTTTCAATATCCGGACATTTACCTCCTCAATCAAAAGAATCTTCCACCGTAAAGATACTTTTCTAAATTGTATTATGAGCTTTGTACTTCGCGAGTTTTGGATACTGACTTAGGAAAGTCTTTGGCTTGGCAACCCAATTTTAGCCGAAAAAAGTTTATTTTCGAGCCAAATTATTTTTGATAAAGGCTCAAAAAATGTAATATGAACTTATGAAGCTACATCATTTAAAGATATTCACTCAAAGAGATGAAAACTACAATGACCGCTCAATAGATGTACTGAGTAAACTGCAAATATTTTCATCTATAGCCCATATTCGCAACCCTAATTCGACATTCCTCATACATTCTCGAATTTCTGGACGGCACGGAAAATTTGCGGTCAAACAGCATGTCTGTTTTGGCCTCGTAATATTAGACAAAAATCGATCGATCGAATGTTCAAGCTAGAATACACAAGTATTTTACGATTTGTATACAGTAATATGAATAGTTCAAATCAGATTATAATTACTTAAACAGTGTGGTTCAAAAAGTCCCCTCCCCCTTATAACTTTTGAACCGTCTGATATATGCGTACGGTATTTTTGACATAGTTGTGAGTGGTGGAAATGTCAAAATGACAGCGTGGTGCCATTATGAATGAGGAAATCAAATGGAAAAAGGGATCGAGTGATACTTTATTTTGAAGGTCCTTTGACCCTGATTAAAACTACCGAGTCTCAAGCTTCTGATGACAGCGTGTCAATTTTTTTTCCTGTGATCTAAGAAGGTTTTTTCAAAATGTTAGCAGTAAGAGCAAGGTAGTCCTTGAATGAAATGGGATCGTTAATATGACGGTCTTCTATGTGGGACCTTGATACAAAATTAGGTGGCGATTGTCCTTCCTGAGTAGTAATAACCTCCACAGAGTTTAAGTAAATCGAAGTTCTCAGTTAGCCTTATTCAACTTAAGTATAACGGAAAAACATTGGATCGATATGTTACACGCATATCCTGAATTCAAGTACGTGCATCCCACTTTTCTTTGATCTTTCATTTGCATTCACGGTTTGGCTAGAATATTCGAGCTAATTAGCAGCGATTACTTTAAAGTGTCTTTATTAATTAGTGTAAAGAAAAGGAGCAACTCTATACATATATCTGAGGCCTTCGTGACTGGAACTGAAGAGGAAATATTTTTATTGGAAAATTGTGTGCGTGTCGTGAGGCTTTCCATTGATAATGGTAATACATTACAATGACTTAAATCTGGGCTGTTTCACTGGTGAAATAATGACATGGTGTGTTTTTATATGAGGTCGTGGAGACATTATGTCACCGGAAATTTGATTGAGAGCTTTATTTTTCTGCTAGATTTGATGTTGATGGGCCATGTTAATGCAGTGTTAAGATATAGTTTGACACGTTATTTGATGATACGAATAAAAATTAGAAGACGTCCTGGAAGCTCCACTATCAGGTCGGTAGTAGTATCGATTTCTATTTCTCTAGAACCTTAATTGTTGGCCAATCCTGCTGAAGAGTAGTTTCATCTGAACGTTGCCATCAAGAAAAAATGATTATTTGATGAACTACTCATAAGGTGGAATGGTAGATAGAGTTGCCATTCTTTATAATAATCTCTTTTTGATACTTGTATTCTCACAATCTTCTTCACTTTTCCAAAAATCAAGGATTCATATGGATAGGAACAGGAAACAATTGGCTTGGGCCAAGGTATCACAATCACCCACCAATTAGGAAAAAGAGGATGATACGGCAAAGCTGGGAGGACAATTTTAGAAAGCTTTTCAGAAATCATGTCGCTCACGCAAAAGCGTCTTCCAGGTGTACAGCGGAACTGAGACAGTTTGGGAACGCTTTTTAACCAAGAAAAGAGAAATGGAACAGAATAAGGCTTGAGTGAATACAAGACCAGCTTCAAGAGATGAGAAAAGGAAATCAGGAAGGACAAAAGAGACTCAAGGCAGTACGCCTGCGAGTCTATAAGGGATACAAATGAGTCTGCAAAGCTAAGAAAGATGCTTTCAATGAAGGTGGTAACCCCAAGAAGCATTGAAAGGTCGGATAACTCATGGACAAAATCCTGCAAGGGGACACTGGAACTTTTGATGGAGACGCACTTTCGAGGGTGTATCGTAGCCAAAATCAGCAGTTCTGACGAACAGCAGCTGATGCCAAATACAAGAACACATAAGGAGGTTGTATCAAGGATAATATCGAGGGAAAAAGTAAAGTGGGCAGTGATCGGTTTCGAGCCGTTTAATGCAGGGGGACCCGACGCAATTATGCCAATTTTGTCACAAAACACTTTCGACATCATATAAGATGACCCTGTCAAAATATTCTTTGACAGTCTTCACTTGGGATACACACCAGGCAGATGGTGAGAGGTCAAAGTTGTTTTTATACTCAAATCGGGAAAATCAAATGACCCATCTCCAAAAGACTACAGACCAATCAGCCTGTCATCATTCTTGCTGAAGACACTGGAACAGCTGATTGACCTGCACATGATAGAATCAACAACAAAGATAGAAATGCAATGTCCGGATCAACATGCTCACCTTGAGAGAAAGTCAACTGACAGTGCTCCAACACTGCTGATAGAGAACAATTGAAAAATCTGTCGATGACAAACAATGCACGCTGGGTCCGTTTCTAGACATAGAGGAAGCATTCAATGATTTCACGACCGAGGCCATTGAAAGTAAAATGGAAAGGGTGAAAAGAGAACCAGTCATAAAAATGCTGAGAAGCAGGATTATAAATTTTATAAAATGGGGACTGTTCTATAAGAAAAAGAACAACAAGAGGGACTTCACAAGGAGAAGTTATCTTTCCACTCTTGTGGTTGATCGTAGTGAAGCCCCTTTTTGAAAACCTTCAGACAACAAGAAATGAAGATGGTAGCATAATGCATTGCCAACTATCAGGGAAATCATGAAATCTGCATTGAAGGAACTTCCCAAATGGGCACTACAGAACATTCTTGCAGTGAACCCTGATAAGACAAATTAAGTACTGTTAACAAGAAAATACAAGCCCAAGTGTAAAATGCCCATATTCGGGAAAAAGACTCACGAAAGTACAACGACTGGCAACACTTGTACTGTACAACGGAAGCAACGAACAGCATACCGCAGGCAGCTTGAGAGGTGATTCTAAACCTCCTGCCCATCGACTTGTTTATTGAAAGCCCTGTCACAAAGGGAGCTCTAATACTGAGGGAGGTCAAATTGTGGAAACAGTCAAGAAGTGGACACGTAATGGTGCTGAGGGAGATCTCAAAGGCAGTCGATAAAGAAGAGGCAAAGCTGTCACGAACGGCAATAGACTACATGATGACCAAGAGCTCTTTTGAGAATAAGGTAGTTTTTAAAATACATTTTAGACAAGATTGGGATCAATACCAAGGGTGGAAGAGGTCTCCGTCTTTACAGACGCAGCAAAGACAAATACAGGTACATGAGCAGGAATATACTTGGAGGAACCAAATATCCAAGAGTCAAGCTGGAAAAAGGATGTGGCATTCTGCATGCAGAAATCTTGGCCACCGAGGAAACAAAAAACCTGCTGCTAAGACTAGACACACAACAAAAGACGTCACAGTCTATGCAGACAGCAAAGCAGCGTTGAGACTACTACAATCAGCTACAGTGAGGTCAAAGGTAGTGATAAGTTGCCGTGAGGCACTGTCCTGGATCATGAACAAGAAGCCCGTTCTATGCTGGGTTCCTTGACATGGGACAATATCGAAGGGAACAAGATGGCAGATGGACTGGCGAAATAACGAGGTCGATGTGGAAGACACATCGCTACAGACTACAAACTATTGAGAGATACAGTAGATAAAAACATGGTAGAGCTACAAAGCGACAGGTGGAGCAATCGAAACGACTGCAGCCGATCGAGAGCTCTGTGGTCAAACTTGGATATTGAAAAAACAGGGAAACTTCTAAAGCAGAGCAAATCCTCTGTGAGCAGCACTATGGAAGTAAACACAAGACACTTTGAAATCGGAACCATAGACCAAAAATGAGACCTGAGGAGTGATGATCTCTGCAACGACTGCATCGAGAAGGATAAAACGATAGAACATCTACTGTGCCACACTGGCCAACTCTGAAAGAATGACGCCTTAGGATTATGGGACAGAACTACTTCGAAGACTTTGTAGGAAGCGGCAAATGTAGTCATGGTGCTAATTTTGAACCTCGTAAGATCCATGAGATGACTGAGGAGGCACCTCTTTGAACAAGGGAAACGATGAGCCATTTGGCCACCAAGTGAAAGCAATGCCAAGCACGAAACTGTGAGCCAGGGCATACCCTTCGCAACCTAACCTAACCTAAGATTCATATGACGCAAAACACACAATTTACAAGCGGCTCAAGGTAACCCCTACACTGATGTTTGTTGCTATGACGGATAATTTCAGCTTATTTTATATCCCGATATAATTCAATCACCTATTATTCCTTTCATAGTTTCTTCGATAACCTCTAATCTGCCAAAGTGTACTTGATCAAAATTATCAGTTCACACAATAATTAAAACAAAATGCTACTGTGAAAAAGCAAAGATGATAGACCACCTAGTCTGATTGAAATAGGTCAACTACTCTTTTATTTTTATTCCCAATGCAATTCAATGAATTGTGATAATGTCGTGATACCTAAATGAATCGATTTGACGTTGATGTCACTGGGTTCTTTTCTGGGTAAACAAAAACTATGTTTGAAAGTTTTTTCTGAAGCCAACTCAAACACTTAATCAGCGGTTTGAATCAAAACGTGCTGCTAAAACTACAAGTTAGTATTAGTATCTTCTACGTAGTATTCACGTAGTATTTAATTTGATTTAATTTGATATAATTTGACTTCTACGTAGTATTTAATTCAAAACAAAGTATATACTACGTTCCGGAAGAATTTTCTTCTGTTTATCAGAAAATGCCACAACGAATAGGATTCTCCAAAAATGCGGACTATCTACTCCATAGTTGCCCAAAAATTATAGTGTGTGCAGCATTTCGTACTGACATCTTCATAGCGATGCCATCTTAAGAGTTCCTAAAAATTCTCCATGACGAAGTCGTTGATTCGCTAATTATAGAGGTGTAGTGGAAGTCGCCATTCAATATCAATGCTCAATATAATTTCCAAAAGATTTGAATTGATCAGAAATATCAGATATACTCTGATATTTTGGTAGATTAAATCATCAGAGAACTACTTCGCTTTGATTGAGAAAGAAAACATTATCTCGAAGTTGAGAGATTTGTCCAATATCAATATACTCCAAGACTGCAGCAGTATTTTCGATGAAAACAACTGACGATGACTGAATTATATTTCCTGCGCTAGAAGTTATTCTTCAACTCAAGAAAATTGGATGAAATATCTATATTATAACAGCAGGATAATACTTTTTTGTAAAGCAACACGAGAAGAATGATTTTATTCTAGAAAAATGTCTCAAAGTTTCAAATTTTGCAATCTAAAAACTTGAGCGCACCTTTCATATTTCATAGTGGTAAAGGCTCTAATATTCAAGGTGCCTCGGGTAACTGCAGAGAAAAAAAACAAATCCAGGCGAATTTCAGAAAACAACAAACGGAAATTATCTGGACTTTCCAAACAAACGCGATGGTGTTCTTGTTGCTCGAAATAGCTAACAACGATGTAGCTAATTTAGAGATTCCGGTAATTCAAGGGTCTGTTTGCTAGATACGAAATCCAGACAGTGATTAGATTACGACCAGACAACTCATTTAAAAAAAAATATATATTTTCTAATGGAAAATGCATTTCTTTCATTGAAGGATTCAGATGATTTGTGGGTAGTTAGTAGACAAAGACAATTCATGTTTTTCTGGTTGATGAGTCGTGAATTGAGGTTCGCTTGAACGCTGAATAATCAAGGATCTTTTAGCATTCACGACAGTCTTGTTCAAATACATATCATTATTCTCCACAAACACAATCCATCAATTCGCTCTATGAAGAATATGAACTACTATCCTGATAATACCCGCTCATTCCACATTCTAGCTTCGCAATTGTGGCACAGGATCCCCAAAGTCTTCTGTTGAAAGTTATGATTATTCCCATGAAATAAATATATTTGCCGGTATAACCTGACGTGAAACATCCGACGATAGAGGCCGACTGGACGATAGATCATTTATTTATTTTGGCTAAAGTTAGATTTTAACGCGGCCATAAATAAAGCCGACGAGTCGAGAACGCAACTGATGTAAGAAACAATGTGTCTATTGGGAATGACCGGAAACTTCTCGTGATTTTGTTTTTGGCTGATTTCAATTGATGTAGGAGACTTATCAATCATATTGTGAATAACACATTGATCTGAAGTCAAAAGATTTGATTGATGGCGCACAAAGGTTAACACGTGATATGTCAGTATTAAATGTTGGGCTATACATTGATATGTGATTGATACTAGCTCAGGCTCTCAAAATCGTTGTACACAGACACATTTTTCCATCAACAACACTGTTTCCATGCACTGTGCATATGACAAAGAGTTTCGGGGTACTTACCTTATGTTTGTATTCCGTGATTGGGATAACTCGTAGAACACTCTGCAGTCTATGGGTAAAAACTATCTTGATAGAAATTGTTTCACTAGAAGTGCAAGATTCAATTGATAGATCATTGTTTTCAAGTAGTATAGCGTATAGAAGAACACGTGTGATATAATATGTCCTCAAAGAATCTGCTGGCACAGGCATTCTCTTATTAAAATTCTCAATAACGCTGTTGCATAAATGTGGTGGTATTTCGTTAACGCTGCATCTTCTGATTTTGACTTTCGATGCCTTGGTGGTGGTGGGTTTGTTGTGTCATGAACCTGTGACCTTACAGCCAAAAATCCAATGGTGTCAAATCGCAATAGCGCGCTTGCCAATTTTGTTCACCAAAACGCTAAATGATACGATTAGGAAATAACTCCTGCTGCTCTGCAAGCGACCGATGATTCAACTCCCATTCATCTAAAATGTGAACTATGACAGTGAAAACGGTGCGAAAATCAAATCTTGCGCCCTTATTGAAAAACTCCTAAGCAGGGAAAATTATGATTTTCATCTGATTTGCTAAGATTCAGCGACGCTACGTTTGCGGAGCACCAATAGCAGTCACTCTGCCAACTTGTTGATCCCTGTGCTATATTCCATTTTCTCCTGGCTTAAGCACCTGGACCTTAATTTTTCTAATGACCTTCTCAATTGATTATTTTCATTTGCTGTCTATTGATTTTCAATTCCCGTTGAAGTCTCACATATGGACATGGTCTCATCAGTTTTTTCAGATGACGAGATACGCTTGCTGGTTTATATGTTTGGGTTTTTTTTTGCAGATCTGCAAAAAAATGGAAAATATGTAGAGCACATTTTCTTCAGCGTAAAGAGTATGAAACCTTATAGGTGTATCTCTCTACCTTATGACGTCAGCGGAAGATGCGCGTAATCATTGCCCAAATTTATAAGATGTACAAGTTGTGGAATTTTTACAGCTCGTTGTTATGAATGAGGCGCTGCTTTGTCAGCAGTCTCAAAGGACTCAACAGTCAACTGTCACTTGCCAAAGAGCGCTCTCGGAGCGTAGCGTCAACTGCTTCGTCTTATGAACCCGACCATTGTTTGTTATATAGTATCATGTACTGGATCTTGCGAAGAAGTAAATGTATCCATCTTGAGTGGAACAACTTGTGGATACATTTTCTTTGTATGCACCAGTGCGATTCTATGTTATTCATCCACATTCAACCAATCAAAACTTTGTTGAATTGTATTTTCAGCGTCAAATTAGTGTGCACTTCAGCTTCAACAACATTTTTCCATGTAACTTTCAAAATGAAACAAAGAGAATCGCTGTCCGCTTTTCAAACATACTTATACATAAAATAATGTATGTGCATTCAATTGTTGCATCTTCGCAAGATGCTATGGACAGGAAAATGTTGAACTACGTGGAATCGAGTCACTAGAAAAGTGCTGGTTCGTTGCCGCCCTGTATCGACGTTTTATACACCTTCCCACGTTTATAAAATTACGTGCTTGCTTGATTTTGATTGGCATTGATCGTGACTGACTCATTAAAAATAAGTCAAGTTTGTTGTTTATTATTCGACGTCGAAATTTTTTTTTTCCATCTTTTTGAAACATCTACATGATCTTGCAAACTCAGAAAACAGTCGTGCCAAAAGGTCATTTGCTAAAAATGCAGTCATGGACCTATTTAGAGCAGGACATCGGACAGCGCATGTAGCAATTGCAGTAGCTGCATTACATGTGATGTTAGTAAACGTCCTTTTTAGCCACTATTTTATTTGTTCATGATCAATACATCTTTTTGATGTTTGTTTCAAACTCAATCCAATGCTCAAAAACTGATTTTACTAAAATTCGATATCTCAACACCCAAACCAGCAAAAGAACCAGTTAGTAGGTCAAGCACTCTCCAAACAGAATGATTCTAACCCATTGGTCCAGGTATGATAAATTCGGAATATGTGGAATATTTGCTTGGATTCTGACGTAATGCCATACTAGGTGAGAAACCGTGCATTCTGCCATCACGGTCAGGTGAATAGGTATAAAGTCTCATTTGGAAGGCACCAATTTGGATGGCTAGTTCAACGCTGAGTGCTTTGATTTGTGGATATACCGAAAATTCTGGTAATCGTGCTCATTGCTTAGTTTGCTGATAATGGGCTTTGTTACGATAATTTGAACAGAATGTGGGATTCTTGTTATAGAACATAGTTGGTTGGAAGCAGTCGCTTACATTGATTCCTTAGATACATTAAAAATAAGAGTCTACCCATTTACTCGAAAAAACTCAGCTCACCTTGAAAGGTTCTTGGAAAAGTTCATAAATGGAATGCCTATCTCTTGCCAGTTTCAGCGCAATTTTGCATATAGCGATAGAAGAAGTTGATGTTGGAAAGATAATTCCAGTGGTTTTCTTACGTGCGTCTTCATTATCTATGTACTAACCCAAACCAATCCAAATCTTAAAAACAAATCGATGATACTTCAAGTACTACCTTGAGTAAGGAGGCTGAATAAAATATCCCTTCTAATACCAGCTGTGCTCCAACAGATATCTCTTCACCTTTCAAATCAAGTTTATTTTGACCATTGCCAAAAGTGAATCCACCAAAATTGAAGGTAAGGCTTTCTTTTATGGCTTTCTTCCTCAAAATCCTGGAGACTTTACCATGAGAAAAGACATGAACAAAAGCAGTGTGCCCTGCAAGAAAAAGAAGACATAGGATACGAAAGCAGAAGAACAAAGTTTTCAAAAAGTCAAAGTCTGTGTAAAAAAACCAGCAATAAAGACAAACATAAGTATTTATACTGTGACGGTTCAAAGTTTTTGAATTCAAAATTTAACGATTCATATCTCTATTTTGAAAAATTTTGTTTGTTTTTTCATTTACTCTTTCCATTTTTTTTTAATTAAAATGGTTTAATAATTATAATTAAGCAAGACAAGAAATGTTCTAGAGGCCTCGAGCTCTCGATAAAGATTGGTAGCGAAACTGTGCAAACAAGCATAGACTATATGATCAAAACGATATGGCTACTGTGTGTTCCTACATAAATGTGCAAAGCATGCACTAGGGACTGTATAGTTATTGCTTTATCGAACGCAGTTTCCAAGACGCCTACAAACATAGATTCTCCTGTTGGTTATAAAATATTCTTGTTTGATCTTTGCTATTCTGAAGCCTTCCATGCTTTGATGTATTCGTTCTATAGAACAATATGGCATATTATTTTTCCACAAAAATGCAATGTATTATCCTATCAAAAATAACTGACGCATTCCATCTTCATGGTGATTAAACGCAAAATGCTGAACATAGAATCAAACAGCAAGCTATATAATTTCCAACATTTGTTCGAGAATTAATAAATGTACATGGAAGTATTCGAACTAACAAGGATATTGTGTGTTAGTGTGTTTTTGGTATTAAATTTGCTTTGTAATGTTGCGTACCATGCAATAAAGCTGATAGGAACAATTTATAATTCGTCTAAAAATGGAAAGTTTTCATCAGCTGTTTCAAACGAGCTTTAGTACAATCAAGCAAGATATGTTTGTGCGAAGTCTGTCAGCTGATGCAGCAGCTAGTATATTAAGTGTTTCATACAGAGTGACCAACAGCAGTTGTCCATAGCTCAAAAAGTTCAGTTATTTGAGTCATGCAAATTTTTACTCATAAAGAAAAATGAACGTCTGATTATTTTAAAAATCACTTACTCCCCGTCCACTTTCAACTGCGATAATGTTTTTTTCTAAACCTCCCACTTAAGATGGATGCTAGTCAATATCTTGGCTATTTCTCAAAAGACGACGTTCATTTTTGATGTGGGGATGTAGTATGCATACACGCAAAGGTTTTCTTGTATGGAAAATATGAGAAGTGCCCAGCGGAATGTACCATTAAATGCCTCACATTTCAAAGAATTCACTCAACTTGTGAAGTAGACACAAATATTAAAATGAAGTTTCTTCTTGAAGCAGGTAAGGCAGATTCTACCGGAAATGTAGCATCCACCTTGCTTTGAGGTAAATACTACGTAGAAGATTTTAATACTCGTAGAAGTAGTAAGTAGTAGCAGGTACTTCGTTTAATTTATACCATTGATGTATTATATCAATACTATTGCCAAATATTTATGGTCCGGTCTTTTTGGGGACTCTCTCTAGAGGAGACATTGAAGATTGTTATTTGCTCCCAGAAGCTGGATAAAATCCAATTCTTGATCTTCTTAGATATAGAACACTGTGTTGTCATTTTTGCCACTGGCATAGATATTTTCGTACCTCTACCGCACTCCAGGAACAAAACGCGACCTCTGGATGCTTAACCCCTTCAATACTTTATCATGTTTGACGATGAGAAAGAGACGGGCAACAGTTTTCAACATTCTTAATCATTTGAAGAGTTCCTAGCGTAGCGACCACAAAAAATATGGCTCAAATATAGTCCACGAGCAGTATGACAAATGGCTTCAAGCCAAAAAGATAGATTGAGGGTATCAAAGTTTGGAAAAGTCAGAAAACTAATTTTTCGTAAAGAATCTGAAATCTTGGATGAGCCCAAACTTGACTCATCAACACGAGAAGAGGATTTTATTATAATCCAGTCAGATAAATTCCAGAAAATACGCAGATCAATAAAAAAGGTTGACTTCATATTCGTATATTTGAACATGCTTTATGGCCACAATAATTTATAGACAATGCGGAATAAAATCCTGGAGGTGAAAATAGAAAGAAAAGAAGTTAATAACGCATATTTATTCATACAAGATTCATTGACATAATATGAACGACGGAATAATAAAGATGATATGAGACCCGACAGGATGATAGTAGAAGGTACTCACATCTAGCTTCGTGTCACAAGATGGCATTGAAAAATTAGTCGATGCAATAGTATGCTTTGGTCTTTGACAATGATGTTCGTAACTGTCCTTCAGAAGAAACATGTCTCGATGATGCTTGTGGCAGATGATTTGTCACAATTCATTTTTCATAGGTAAATTGAGATTTTCTCTTGCTCGATTAAAAGATGGTTTTTCTTTTGTTGCAAATGAAATTTTAAAGGTTGTGCCGAATTGTTCATTTCTAAAATGATGAGTTTTCTGGATAACGAGTTGGAGTAGATAGAAACACTTTCGATTTTGGCACTAAAAATTCAATTTGTGGTACTACTTCATCGCAGAACTAACCTGGGGTCATGGTGGTAATTTTTTTCCAATCATCTTTTATTGCATTTTCGACATATTTTCACGATTTCTTGCATATTTTTCAGTTATTCAGCTCAACGAGCATTTCAAAACAATACAGTCTCGATTGGAGGCTTTGATGACCAGCTGACCGATCACTGTTTAGTGTCCATTTGACATTTTGGTTTGTTCGTATGGATCGACCGGAATCTGGTTCTGTACAACGTTGTCGGATTGTTCGGTGTGGAGGGCTTCTGAATCTTAGAAAAAGCATTTCTCTCGCTTCTGTACCAATACCTTGGACAGTCACGTGTCTCCAATCAATCTTTCCAAACCTGTAGAGGGTAGTTTGACCCTTTCTTAATTGGGATTGTCCTTTGAAAATTTGATGAATGATACACCGATGCTAGCGTAGGTCGTTTTTTCTTGTGCTTAGGCACGTTTTTGGACTTTCGAAGATCATCAAACCGCATGACGGGTGAATGAGAGAATTCCCAACCCTTTCAATCGAAAGGTAAGAGCCTCATGGTTTAGTTTTCTTTTTTTGAGAAATGGTTCACTTATTATGGTTTTATTCATCCTTTGGCGGTTTTTGCCAAGATTGATTTTCGGGCATCTTATTTGGAGTTAAACCTTCAAGGTCATAGCTTAGAAAAAAAGCGTAGTTGCTTAGCCTCGTGCTGGTGGATGCTGTTTCCCGATTAATGCTTCCACAAACGTCTTTGAGTCAAAGGCCTTTACTCAAAGTTTCAAAAATGCATCAACAATGACCTTGTGGAAGAACAAAGATAATGAATCAAGGTACCTATCTGATGTTTGAACTAGTATTGGGCAATGTAAACTGGAGTTAGCCACCCATCGTCTCTGTTAAGTACCTAACAAAACAATTATTGTGCGAGTGGTTATACTAAACATGGTGTCCCGAAATATTTGAAGGGTGAATTCCACACTGAAAAAAAATATTGGTTTTCTATATCAGAATGTTTGCTAAAACGCTTTGTTCTCGAGATACAGGGTGTCAAAGTTTGATTTCTATTTTTTTGTATCTGAATAAATCCCAAAATAATGCTGATAATTGAACAAAAATCGATATCCGGGGTCAAAAGAGATTCAAATTTGATATAATTATGACAATCTTGTATGTAGCGCCATTTACAAGTATTTTTACTGTTTCAAATAGTCATAACTTTGCGTATCTTTGTTTTGAGTAAAAAATGATGATAACATTTTCATATTAAAATGTTTTATTGGTTGGAAAATGCTAGGAGCAACCGATTTCGAGATATTTGCACATGAATTAATCCATGCAAAGGGGTTTTTAATTGCAAATTCTCAAAATAAACATAGGTGGCTTTGAAAATGACGTTTTCATAGTATTTTGATAGTTGTTCCGATCTTCGATGTTGCTTTACAAAAAAATATATAAAATGAGAAATAAAAAAAAAGAAAAAAACAAAAGAATAAAATTACAAATCGAAATTAGTCTTTTTGTAAGAAAAATTTGAACAATTGTCAGGATAACCATGTTGACGCCGTTTTCAACTTCCAACAAGAATATAGTTTTCATTTGAGAATAATTTTATGATAATTTTTTTTAATTCAATTAAAGATACAGGATTTGTCAACAAAGTTATGATTATTTGAAACGGTGGAAAAACTTGTTGATAGGACCACATACAAAAATCAAAATAATATTAAGTTTGAATTTCTTATGTCCAAAACACCCTGTATCACGATTTTAGCTAAATAGAAATTCAACTTTGACTATTTATCACGAAAACAAAGCCTTTTGCAAACATATTTATATGTATGTATTGCGAACTTTTTTTCAGTGTAGAATATACTGCTCAATTATTTCAACCTAATTTTGGGTCACCCTGTATTTGTAACTCACAACTGGTGACGCAAGAGAAAGGATAAAGTTTTAGGGGGGTTGTCAACTACACATTTCTTTTCTTTGATTTTTTTATCAGTTTTTTTTAATAATAAAGTGAGGATTGCTTATCAATTGATGTGATTGGGTTGTATTTGATATTTTACTTGTGGAGTCGTTGTAGACTCTCTTTTATTAACCGTTCTCGTCTATTTTCCACTACTTGGTAAAAACATTATCTCGGTATACTCACTCCATTATTGCTGAATGTACCTGCATACTTGAATTAACTTGTGTTTTTATAGACTCTATTTCAATCCCACATGTGACAGTCAATGATTTTTGCGCAACGAAGTGCTTTCTTTTTGAAACTTCAGAGATACGCAAGATTCATTTTAGTTAAAGAGTCCTCCAATTATCGAGAACAAGCCAAGAATATCAAGTCACATTTTCGAGAAACCAGAAAAAGCGAAACAGCAAATCTGTACTTTTGAGGATGTTCAAGTGAATAGTGAAGATATAAAATTCATCATTGCGCCATGTATTTTGTGCTGTTTTACCTTTAGTAGTAGTGGATTCAAGTTCAAGTGAGAAATAAAATGCTCTCACAGATAATCACGTTTTGTTTTTGAACACAACACATCCCATCGAAATAAAATACACAAATTTGGAAAATCACAACACCAACTACCCAGAAGTCTAGAAAACCAACACTGGAATATATTTTTGCAAAAAATTGAAATATCAAAATATAATATATTTAATAAAAAATTAGGAACCAAAACCGGTAAAAAAGTATGTCACTATAAAACAGAATCCCTACATTATTGATGTGAATAATACGTCCATGTCGCGGGCCTTTGTTCATAAAGGTAGTATATTGATCCTGTACTCATGGAATGTGAAATATGATTTTGCGGTCATTTTGACGCTGCTTTCATATCCCTTCACGGCAATTTATTCCATGGCAGATATAAAAGGAGATCAAATAACCTCTCTATCATTCGTTTTTTTTTCAAACACCATGGTAAATTCCCTTATGTGTTATTACTTTATATGTCTGAAGACTACATATTTCATTTTTGATATTGATTAAACCTATCGGCAGTACCCATCTCTCTGCTGGCAGCACCCAATTGTTCTGGACGTGTGTGAATTGGGTGTTGAGATCAATAACGCATCGTTCGATATGGCAACACTGGAGGTACGACATGTGACATTGTTCGTTCAGTGCAGTAGTTTGGATCTCCATTTCCGTTCTTTCCACGATAGCGGTTTTTGTAGAGCCTTCTGTATTTTGTTGATTTGTTTCTATTATGGCCAAGAAATCGTCTAAACGGAGTCTGTTCCTCTCCAACGCTATGAGGATACCAAGAGAATTATTTCGAGGACAACGTTTGATTGTGATGACTATAAAATAAAAAAAAAACAGTCTTACTGCTTGATTTACAAATCGTACATAAATCGCCTCACCAGAGCTGGATACTTCACGTAAGTGGAGTGTTATCTAACCATACTTCCTCATACTATTGGTTTATTGGATACTTATACAAAATCTTGAACATCGCAAAACAGTCAAGTGACATTAAAACAACAAAAACCGGAGCAGACACTTGCGGAAACGCTACAGTAATAGCGAAGTTGGTCGGAGAAGCATGTCGTTAGACGACAAGATTTCCTCCTAATGTATTGTAAAGCAGCTTTGAGAGCTGTGTGAGTGCTTAGGAAATCTTGAAGTAATCTCAGCTGTGGTTTGCTGTAGGCGGCTGTCGAGATTAAATTTCCATTGTTACAAAATTTGTAGTTTCAGTAAATACTAGACGAAGGGACATTTCATTTGTCCGAACAACGTCGCCGCATATATTTTTCAGCTAAAACCGAATTCTAATTACAGTAGTGACTCGGGTAATTTCCATTTCGTACTAGAAATTGAGAAAGTTTTCCAATCTGGAATAAAAGCAGTATACCCTAGTCAAATCCAAAACGACAAAATGTCGCTGTTCTGAATTAAAAGCTTCCAAATTACTTTATGTAAAGCAGTTGTATTGTTCTACTCTGATGAATACACAATTTCATAATACACTTCCTAATTATTATGAATTTAGATTCATGTTTGCAATAAACGCATTTTCATGAATGCAATTGACAAGATAGTTTTTTTTTAGTGTTTAAGGTTAAACGTCATTCGTAAAATGGATCCTGATAAAGATACAGGGTGTCAAAGTCTTAGACTTTTTGAGAAATATTGCACACCGACCAATAATGCAGTATCTATCTGAGTTGGGGGTCAAATAAATAGACGATTTTTTCTTTGACTATCATAAGGGGTGATGAATAAAAAATACGGTCGTAGGTGGCTGTGGTTTTCTTTTTCTATCAACGTAGGTCGAGGCCATATATAGAGAAGAGAATTAAATATAGAAGGTCGACTCCATTTGATTCTTCACTACCTATTTTAGTTCCTTGACTCCACCGCTATGCGCTGCAATCGCAATCATTTGACAAATTTGACATGCGACAACCATCATCAGTCAATAATGTCAATATTCCGTCTGTCCCTGTTGTGTTTGTTATTTTGGTGTAGGGTAGGGTAGTGCAGACTGCTGGTGTAAGTCATGGCTGTCAGTGTAAAGGAGATTCAACAAACGTGTTCGTGCAGATTCTGGAGATATTCTAACCTAAAAAATAAACAGACAAAACACCGATGGATGATTTGATTAGTAATCTTGAAGTATTATATTGTCTGAAGTTTTTGACGATGATGATAATTCCTCATCTTCAAGTTCTGATTCTGGAGACAGCTTAACCAAAATAATTTTAAATACACATACTGCAAAAAAAGCGAAACTGTCTAGAACAGAGATGTTTGAAACGGTGGTGCTTGGTGTCTGCCTATACGGATATTGAATTCAAAAGGCATTTCCGCATTGGCAAAGATTTATTCAACGAATTATCTTGATATCTACAATTTAGTTAATAGTCTATAATTAAATGGGTTGGATTTAGGCTAACATGCATGCTCTACCAGATAAGAAGTCACTACACCTTGGCTTGGGATCATTATCGTGATTGCTGCTAATGTTGATATTTGAGAGTGTATGAGAAGTTTTGCGAATTCTAAATCTAAGCAGGAAAGACAACTGAATATAAGAATAAAAAAATTAAAATAATGAATACAAAGCTTACCAGATTCGCATCTTTTTGCATCCTGAGTGGATAAAAAGACTCGATATGTTTGATCTGAGTCTATATCGTATCTGTATAATAATAATAATAATAATAATAATAAATTTATTCATGAAAGTACAGTGATACTGTTTACATAAATCACAAAATATATGAGTATAACAAATATTACTTGAGTACGTATTATTAAAGACGGAACCCAATTTAAAAATTGTATTGCATAAATTCATTATAGCTGTAAAAACAGTTTTCCATGAAGATACTTTTTAGTTGGGCTTTGAATCTGAGTATTCCCATAGTTTTTAGTGAGTTAGGTAAGATATTGTAGAACTTCACTGCCCAGTATCCAGGTCCATCCTGGCATCTGCTAAGTCTCTTATAGGCCGGGACCAGTTTTTGCCTGTTTCTGGTATTGTGATTGTGGATATCTCCATGTGTTGCAAATGAGGACAGGTTTATCCTGGCATGAAGACAACACTCATATATGAACTGACAAGGAGCTGTCAGTATACCAAGCCGAATAAATGACTGGCGGCAGTCATCTCTGTAGGGTATCCCAGAAACCACTCGTATCGCCCTTCGTTGAAGACCGAAGATCCTCCACATGTGTGGAGAGTGTCCCCAGATTATAATTGAATAGCTGAGATGGCTGTGAAAGATGGAGAAGTATGCATGTCTAAGGACTTCCCCTGACACACATGCCCTGAGGTTTCTCAGAACGAAAATACTCGAATTGAGCTTTGCACACAGCCTATCTCTATGGATATTCCACCGCTGTCCATCATCCAGCTGTACACCCAGGAATCCGAAATCACCATCCCTGACTCTAAGTGTCTCTTCCATGTTCTTGAGAGAGAAGACACAATGTCGAGTTTTGTCTTCGTTTAGCAAAAGCTTATTCCTTCGAAACCATTCTTCAGCTCTGATCCGCGCTGCACTGGCATCGGTCAGAACATCATCCAAGCTGCTTCCAATGACAGAAATTGTTGTGTCATCTGCATAGAGTGTATATGCCTCGCTGTCCCTGACTTCAGGTAGATCGTTGATGTATAGGAGGAACAAGATGGGTCCAAGTATGGAGCCCTGAGGCACACCAATATTTGTTACACTCTCAGATGATATTATTCCATCCATCTTCACCACCTGAATCCGGTCCCTGAGATAGGACCTCAAGAGAGAAACACTCTTTTCACAGAAATTGAAGTTTTTCAGTTTTCCCAACAAGATTTGGTGATCCACACAGTCGAAAGCCTTGCTTAAGTCACAGAAAAGCACTGCTGCATATTGACAGTTATGAAAAGCTTCGGTGATATGAGCGATCAGATTCGACACTGCCGACACTGTACTTCTTCCCGGTCTGAAGCCAAACTGGCTTTCGGAGATGATTTTATTCTCTTCCAGAAAAGCCATAATTTGTTGTGCCATGCATTTTTCTATTATTTTAGAAATTACTGGTAGCAGAGATACTGGTCTGTAGTTTTCCAGCAAATTGGCATCCCCCTTCTTGAAGATGGGAATGATGATGGCTTTCTTAAGTAGCGAGGGGAATGTAGACTCCCTGAAACACTCATTGATTAGCTTTGTTAAGGGGCTTATTATCAAGTTCTTGATGACCTTTATCACTTTTACATTTATGCCAAAGATGTCTCTGCTCTTTTTGTCCTTCATACCGCATATCACATCTCTGACCTCATTGCAACCAACCTCGGCAAAGCTGAAAGCCCCTCCAGTTGGAGGAGAGTACGGACTAGTACGGAGCATCAAAAGCCGGTCTATCCTCCTGATCATCGTTTGGGATAGCTTTTACAAGGTTCTCGGCAGCTGCTGTGAAAAACTCATTGAATGTATCAGGGGATATTTTGATATCCGGTTTACTCTTGTTCTTTCCTTTCCTATAGCAATTGATAATGTTCCACATAGTTTTTGCTGGATTGGAGGATGACCTTATATGATTATTGTTTGCTCTTATTTTGGCTTCCTGAATCACTTTTCTATATTGGGCTCTAAAACTATTGTGTAAATGGATTGTATATTGACACTTGTACTGTTGTTTGAGTTCAGACAGGAATCTCAGCTGGTCCCTCATTATTCTGAGCTCATCTGTGAACCAATCAACACTTTCAGCCCTATTGTTGTTTGTTATGTATGATTTCTCTGGGAAGGATTCCAGAAAAGCAGTTTCAAGAGCATCCATGAACAAGTTGAATTTTGCTTCAATATTCCTGCGATTACACTCGACGAAATCCCAATTTAGTTGTTCAACTTTGTTGTATAATGCATCAAGTCCTGACTGGGTGATAGGTCTGAAAGTTGACCTTTTCTGGGCAGGTCCACTCCCTTGAAGCTCCGAACTGAGTGTAATCTTCTGGCCCAAGTGATCGGACAAACCAATCTCACACAGCTCGGCTGAGACTACACAAATGTGGTCCTCCGTGAAAATGTTATCGAGGCAGTTTTCACCCCTTGTCGCTCTGTGGAAACATTTTCTCAGGTTAAAGCTGTTCAGTGTGTCCAACAATTTTACTGCATTAGAGTCAGGTTTGCAGAAATTTGTGTTGAAGTCCCCACATACTATGGATCTTGAGGCGGTCTCCATGCCATTCATCACCTGGTCCAGCGCCTCCACAAAAGGGTCAAAACTTCCAGATGGGCAGCGGTAGAAACACAGAACAATAAAGTTAAAATCTGGTAGATGCACACCACAACACTCGGTACATTTCTCCATATTATAGTTTTTACACACATTCAATCCACTGAACAACAGATTTTTTTTCACAAAAATCAATGTTCCTCCACCCTGACTTTGACTTCTACTGGAGAAGGTTGCTACTATGTACCCAGCCAGATGAAGGAGATTGAGTTCTTCCTCAACTAACCAGTGCTCAGAAATGCATATTACATCCAGATCTCTGTTCTCGATATATGCCTCTAGCTCATACTATACATTCACTTTCACTATTTTCATCACCGATTCCGATTTATTTGATAAGATCCACACTGATTCTTTACCACAAATTTTCCTTTTTGTTTGTTTATCTTTATTAAAGGTTAGGTTAAGACATGCTTTGTTCACAAAATACACGGAATAAGCTCCCCACCGTATTTTACACTAGGCTACGCTACACCTGTCACACCTCCTCTTGACCTGTGGTAGCGAGTGCAGTAATGGGCAACCTACCCTGATATAACAAACACTCTACACTGTTTGCATCAACAGCATAACAAACGTCGCAGGGTAGAAAAGTGTAGTTTCGTGTACACTAGTGGAGGATAACAAACACACCATATCTGTCATCCATTCGCCATTTGTCATTTTCTGTTTGGTTTATTTATGATTATGAATATTTTGAAAGTGTTAATGTGATGGTGTCTTGGCGTTATTTTGTTTCTGGATTTCGAACTGACTTTTATTCAGGCGAATTTGTGTAAAGTGGATTGTGTATCATTGAGAACATGTTTTATTGTGTTGTATCGTGTGAGAGCTCAAAAAAATACAGCTGATTGCACTGGTACACTCATTATTATGAAGTTAAAACTCGTTTAAATAAAAAAAAACATGTGCAATACCTACTTTCCTTGAAAGTAATTTTGAGATATTTTCGTGAACCATCTGGTCAGTGCCTTGGAAATAATCAATCAATTTTTCCGATCCAGCCAGTATGTTGATCAATACATTCAATAAAATACATAATTCGTTTCATTTGTTTTATTGCTATATTTCTGAATATAAAATACTTTGTAAACATAAGCAGTTGGTAATTATTATTATACAGCGAACATATGTCTGTTGAAAATGTATTGGTAATAATTATTTAATAATCAGCATTTTGAGCAGGCCGCCAGAAAATATCGTTTCCTTGACTCCACCACTATGGCAGCTCAGTCACCCATACTTTGCATGGGCAAATGCTATAGGAGTGAGCGTTCTATATTGAGTCTTTTTCCTATGGTCGAGGCTGAGTTCGTATGGTTTGATGGCAACTGTCACAATTGTCACTGAATGTCATCAATTGTCATTATTTGTAGATATTATTTTTTGAGGATTTGATTTTATTTTTTCAAATGAGTCACCGTGTAATTTTTTTATCCGAATCGATTGAGTTCTCTTTTCTGGACATTTTGATTTTTCCCTCAAACCAAAAACAACAATGTAACGCGTATTTTCCACAACTCAAGAAAACATTTATTGACGTCAGAGTAACAAGTTTCATATTGCAGTGCGTTTCACATACAATATTTACCGACCCTTCTCAAACTTGGTGGATGCGCCCGTGGAACTGCATCAGCCACCACTGCATATAGAATTGATTTGCTCCTAGTACATTCCAGTGAAACCAGGCGGCGTAGAACCTTCTACGCTCTTTTGCGTGTTTCTAGATCATTCTTGCAGTCCTGGCAAGGGGATATAGGTCCGTCATTTGGGAAAGTTAACTCATCTTAGTTATTGATCGTCGCGAGTAACAGAATCGTTCAGATCGTAAAACATAAATAAGCTGTGATTGTGAACATGAATATTTGTGGTGTTGTAAACAGTTGTCCTGTGGTGACTTTGGATAAATAAATGAAAACTTGGCAAGTGTTTCTATAGCCAAAATTTGCAACAATATGATAATATGTTATGATAGGTGAAGTAGCAAATATGGCAAACCAATACCTATGTAATAACTTTGTCAAAATTTCGAAGATGGTAAATTTGTCGAAAAATCAAAAAAGAGTATAATTCCGTCATTTTTGGATTCAAGCTTTATACATATACATTGTCCGGCACTGCATTATAGAATTGTATTGCCCACTACCCATTGCCAGCCTGACACCTTTTTAAGCTGTGACGTGCGTCCTGATAATATGAGAGATCTGAACAACAGACTGCGTAATGTCGAATATGTTATTGATTTGATTTTTGAGAGTTTTCTGTTGTTGGTCAGTTCAGTCATATAATCACGTGGGACTTAACAGCTCTCATGGTTTGTTTGGTCCATTGAACCGATTTAATTTGACTTTAAAAATACTGTATACAGGATGACCCGAAAAATGTAAGAAATCTGTCGGATACAGGTAGAACATGAGAAAAGATGATAATGGGTTCCGATAATTTTTTTTTCCTCCTTACAGAGATATGGCTCCACTTTTTATAAAGCGCCGCTGGAAATTTTCTCTCGTAAATAACTTTTGAAGCACAGTATAATTTGATGAAAATTTGATATGATGAACACTAATAAGGACCTGTTAATATAGTGTCCTCAAAACACATCTACTTTTTTTAGTTAACTAGGGGAAAAAAATACATATTTGGATAGCTTGAACTTTACACTGCTGTTGTGATTTGAAACAAAATACTATTTTGCTTTTCAGCCGATTCTGTCCTGCGAATATTTAGTTAATTAGTTTATTAGTTAGTTTATTTTTGGATTGTGTTTCGTTCACATGTGCATGTTGTTGTTTTGCGTTGTTGCATCTAAGCAGTGTTCACCGGTTGTATGTGTGATGACATTGATTGTCATTTGCGGAATGCACTTTCGATTGTGAGAGGAGAGGGCTGTAAAAAACAATTGAATTGTAACTAATAGAAGAAAAATATTGTTGTTGTCAATAAAAGAATAAAAAAAGCTCATGAAAAACCTTCTGTTAAAAAACCAATTTTCAGCAAAATATAATACATTGAAACACTTTTGGTGTATTAATCATACACACCAGGTGCCTATGGACATACAGATCAATTACTTAAATCAATCAAATTAGTTTATTGGTTTAATTTGGGTTTCCTCTACCTGAGGATGGTTCTTCGAAGGAACAAGGAATAAGGAAATAAATGTACTAATTGGTACATATTTTGGCCAGCTGCGAGCCGGATATTGAAGTTTGGGTTGTTTGAAGTGGACAACAATAATTGGCTGAAACTTATGGGATTTGCTGAATACTGGGTTGCTGCGTAGAAGGTGAAAGGTCAAGGTGATACCAAAACAAGAAGGATTTGGATCAAACAAGGTCAGACTGTTTTATACTATACTTTCTGTGGACTTTGCGAAATCGTGTTGTGTTAGCAGACCAACAGTGTTTTTATTGAATTTTTATCATGGAAGACCTCAAGAAAGAGCGTACAAAGGTTAAAAGGGCCATAACTAGGATAGAAAATTTCGTAAATACTAATGAAAATGACGTTAATGTAAATATTAATGAACTTGCTGTGAGGGACACTCATTTAAATAAGAATTTTGAGAATTATTGTACAATTCAAACAAAAATTGAGGATTTGGATGAGGCTGAAGAGGCTGATAGAGTTTTGATAGAGAATCAATATTTTAAAATTTTGGCTAAAATTAAAACCGTCATACAAACCCATTTAAATACAACTAGTGTCAATAATTCTTCTAGTAATTCACAACAACCTACTCTGCAAACACATAGCGATTCGATAAGTAGAGTAAAGTTGCCAAATTTAAATACTCCCTCGTTCTCGGGTAAATATGAGGATTGGAAGTCATTTATTGATTTATTCACTGCTCTCATTGATGACAGTACTCAATTGACTGACGTCCAGAAATTTTTATATTTAAAAGGCGCTTTATCCAATGAAGCTTTGAATTTGGTTAATGATTTGTCATTGACGCATGATAATTACCCAATTGCATTGGATATATTGAAGAAAAGGTATGACAACAACCTTGTCATTGTCAATACACATATTAAAGGGTTATTGGATACTCCTGTCATAACAAAGGGTGATGGGGTTCAGCTTAGAGCATTTTTGACAAATATAAGGCAACATCTAAATTCATTGAAAGCATTAAAATTGCCCGTTGATAGTTGGGACGTGTTACTTGTCTATATATTTTCACAGAAACTTGATTTTCAATCACTTAGGACTTATGAGCTTGAAAAAGATAGCACAGCGTTGCCAAATTTGGCTAAGTTTCTTGATTTTCTTGAAAAACGGTGCTGTGCGTTTGAAAGTATGCCTGGGAGTAACAAAAGTTTTAATTTTAAACAGATGAAATCTACTTTAGTAACCACTCAAGAGAATTTAAGGGCTGATTTTAGAAATAAAAAATCTTGCTTATTTTGTAATAAGGATGGGCACAAAATAGGCAACTGTTTTAAATTCAAGGACTGTTCTATAACAGATAAACGGAAGTTTGTGCAACAAAACAAATTGTGTTACAACTGTTTGGATTCAAAGCACACAGTTTCACAGTGTCAGTCAAATAAATGTAAAGTTTGTAATGGTAAACATCATTCATTACTTCATAGCGATGAAAGATATGTAAAAGAAAATTCCTTCACAGGAAGTCAAAGGGAGCCTGAGGTTGCTAGGGAAAATTTTGATAGGAATAGGCAGGGTCATAAGGGTTCAAACGAAAACTATGTTACAAGTCAACTTCCTACTTCAAATGAAACTCCTATTGATAATGCAAGTCTTCTGTCTATGGGATGGAAATCACAAATATTACTAGCAACTGCAAGAGTGCATTTGATAAATAGACAAGGAGAAAGGGTAGCTGTTCGTGCTCTTTTAGATTCCGGGTCACAGATTCCCTTTATTAGCACAAGGGTGCTAAAGCTTTTGAATTTAGATTTTTACAATAGAGCATTGACTGTAGGAGGTATTGGGAATACTGCTTCAAAGGTAAATAAAATGGTTGATCTCATTTTGGAATCGAGGTACGAAAGCTCACAGAATTTTAGAATTTCTTGCTGTGTTTTGGATAAAATCACTTGTTCATTGCCTCATGCTTTGGTTGATACAAGCAAAATAAGTTTGCCGGATAACATAACATTGGCGGATCCATGTTATTTTAGGCCTTCGGAAATTGACATGCTAATTTCAGCAGATTTATATTTTGATCTGTTGCTTCCTGGGATAATCAAGTTAGGTGCAAATTTGCCTGTGTTACAGAACACAAAATTGGGATGGTTAGTTTGTGGCAGCGCACCCATAAAGTCTTCTTTCAACAACAAAGTCTTCACTAATTTAAATGTGTCACTATTTTGTCAAAATCTAGACAATGTCAATGATATAATTCCAAGGTTCTGGCAGTTAGAAGAAGTGACAAATAAACACTATTTGTCACCAGAGGATAAGGTTTGTGAACAATATTTCACATCTACGGTACAAAGGTTGAAAAACGGACAATTTCAAGTTGATTTACCTTTGCGTTCACCTAAAGAACATTGTAAACTGGGAAATTCACTCGGTTCAGCTATAAAAAGGTTTCAGTTTTTAGAGAAAAGGTTTCAACATAACAAACAATTGTTCACGGATTATTCCAAGTTTATTAATGAATACATTTCATTGGGACATGGTAAAGTGGTACCTTTTGACTTTAATAATGCTGGGATTAAGAATATGAATTTTCGAGTGTTTTTGCCTCACCATTGCGTGGTTAGGGAAAATAGTTCAACTACAAAATTAAGAGTTGTTTTTGACGCTTCCTCAAAAACCTCTACAGGTGTTTCACTCAATAACATCATGTATAAGGGATTCACTGCTCAACCAGAGCTATTTGAAATTTTGTGTCGTTTTCGCAGTTTCATGTTTGTTCTTGTTGCTGATATTGAGAAAATGTACCGAATGGTGATGGTGAACCCTAATCAAAGGCATCTTCAGAACATTATATGGAGAGAGTCAAGTCATGACGAATTCAAATGCATTGAACTTCAAACTGTGACTTATGGTACCAACTCGGCGCCTTACCTGGCAACTCGGTGTTTGAATCAATTGGGTTTTGATGAGGCTACTATTTTTCCATTAGCTTCAAAAGCCATCCTTAATCAATGCTATGTTGATGATATTTTGTCAGGGGCTAATACTAAAGAGGAAGCATCAGAATTGAAAGACCAACTGATAAAAATGTTGAGTAGTGCTGGTTTTAAACTTCACAAGTGGAGTTCCAATGATAAGTCTTTAATCAATGAGATTGAGGAAATAAAAGGAAAGGAACGAGATATTTTGGATGAGACTGTTTCTAATAAGGTTTTGGGTATTAGTTGGAACCCGTCCGACGATATTTTCAAGATTTCAATTCCTGATATTGACTGTTTTGGCTGTTTTACAAAAAGGAGAGTCCTGTCTCATATTGCTCAAATGTTTGACCCTTTAGGTTTGGTAGGGCCTGTTATAGTGTTGGCAAAAATTTTAATGCAGGAAATTTGGGCTAGAAAAATAGATTGGGATGAGGAGCTTCCTGCAGATTTAAAAGAAAAATGGTTGACTCTGGCTAATAACTTATCAAGCTTGAAGTTATTGAAAATTCCTCGTAACCTGTTTACAGGAAAGTCGTTGGTTGAGATCCAGTATCACGGATATGCAGATGCGTCTGTAGCTGCGTATGCTGCTTGTATATACGTTAGGAGTGTTTATTCTGATGGTAGTGTTGCTTGTAATTTGTTGTGCTCTAAGTCACGTGTTGCACCACTCAAGACAGTTTCACTTCCAAGGCTGGAGTTATGTGGCGCATTACTTTTGTCCAGGCTTGTACATAAAGTTGTTTCTATTATGGGTTTAAATACTACAAAGATCTATCTGTACACAGATTCTAAAATAGTTCTTTGTTGGTTAGGAGGTTCACCGTCTAGATGGACCACATTTGTTGCAAATAGAGTGTCCGAAATACAAGAGCTCACCTCGAATTTTGAATGGTGTCATACTAGGTCGGAATACAACGCAGCTGATGGGCTATCTAGGGGGATTTTTCCTAGTAATTTGATTGATAATTCCTTTTTGTGGAATGGTACAAAAAATATTTTAGATCCAAGTTACTCAGTGATGCCTGTTGGTGCAATTGAATTGGACTCAATTTCTGAACAGAAAAAGGTTGTTTGTGCTCAATATACTCAAAATTTCGAGCCTGTTATTGATTGGTCACGGTTTTCAAACTTTTCACGTCTACAACGTGCAGTTGCGTTCTGTCTAAGGTTTGTTACCAATACTCAGAAAAGGTCAGATAATATGTTACATGGTTCTCTTGCGGTATCTGAATTAAATAGTGCTAGGTTAAAAATTGTACAGTTAGTTCAGCGAGATTCATTTTTCAGGGAAATTGAAGATTTGCAGTGTCAAATTGATAAAAATAAAAGTCATAAAGATCAGATAGTTCTTAAGGACAGCAAATTACGTTGCTTAAATCCATTCATTGATGGTCAGGGTTTGCTGAGAGTAAATGGTCGAATTTCAAACGCAGAAGTCCTTTACGATCAAAGGTATCCTCTGTTGCTACCAGCAAAACATCACGTTACGAAATTATTAATTAAGTTAGAGCATATTCGACTTGCCCATGCTGGAGCACAAGCTGTCTTGGCTTCGTTAAGGCTAAGATATTGGCCGATAAATGGGTCAAATTTTGTAAAAAGTGTGTTACATCATTTTACAGTTTGTTATAGGTTTAAAGCAAAGGTGTCATCACAATTAATGGGGACATTACCGGTGGATCGGGTATCGGTAGCTCGACCATTTCTCAAGGTTGGGATAGATTTTGGTGGTCCGCTTTTTATTAGGCAATCGAGACTTAGAAAATCTCCCAAATCTAAAGCATACATTGCACTGTTTGTGTGTATGGCTACGAAAGCCATGCATATTGAGGTTGTGAGTAGTCTCACAACAGAAGCATTCATGTTTACTCTAAAAAGGTTCATTGCTAGGCGTGGCAATCCCATCACTATTTATAGCGATAATGCCACAAATTTTAAGGGTACATCTAATGAGTTGAACGACTTGTACACATTTTTTAGGTCAGATGTAAATAAAACAGAAATTTTGAATTTCACTGGTACTAAAGAAATAGAGTGGCGTTTTATACCACCGCTCAGCCCACACTGGGGTGGTTTATGGGAGGCTGGCATAAAATCTGCCAAATCACATTTACGTAAAATTAGTGGCGACTCATGTATGACATTTGAAGAGCTGAGTACATTATTAGCTCAAATAGAGGCTATTCTTAACTCGCGCCCACTGTGTCCGGTATCAGTAGATCCTAACGATTTAACTTGTTTGACTCCAGGGCATTTTATAATAGGCGAACCACTTACAAGTTTTCCCGAAATTGACATCTCAAACTTAAATGAAAATAGGCTGTCTTTTTGGCAAAGGTGCTCTAAGATGCGCCAAAACTTTTGGACTCGTTGGTCTACTGAGTATTTAAATAGACCAAAATGGTTCCAATCCTCAAAAAATCTAGAGGTAAACTCTATTGTTTTGGTAAAAGAGGACAATTTGCCTCCGTTGAAATGGCAACTTGCTCGAATTATGGAATTGCTACCAGGCAAAGACAAAAAGGCTCGAATTGCTCGAATTCAAACTAAAGAAGGAATTTTTATACGACCTATTACGAAATTATGTCCTTTGCCATTTGAAACTTAGTTGAGGACGTTGCCTCAAGGGGGGGAGGATGTTGTGATTTGAAACAAAATACTATTTTGCTTTTCAGCCGATTCTGTCCTGCGAATATTTAGTTAATTAGTTTATTAGTTAGTTTATTTTTGGATTGTGTTTCGTTCACATGTGCATGTTGTTGTTTTGCGTTGTTGCATCTAAGCAGTGTTCACCGGTTGTATGTGTGATGACATTGATTGTCATTTGCGGAATGCACTTTCGATTGTGAGAGGAGAGGGCTGTAAAAAACAATTGAATTGTAACTAATAGAAGAAAAATATTGTTGTTGTCAATAAAAGAATAAAAAAAGCTCATGAAAAACCTTCTGTTAAAAAACCAATTTTCAGCAAAATATAATACATTGAAACACTTTTGGTGTATTAATCATACACACCAGGTGCCTATGGACATACAGATCAATTACTTAAATCAATCAAATTAGTTTATTGGTTTAATTTGGGTTTCCTCTACCTGAGGATGGTTCTTCGAAGGAACAAGGAATAAGGAAATAAATGTACTAATTGGTACAACTGCAAAAAAGGTACTCTTGTTCATCATCGATGGAATGAACCGTTTTTAAAAAATATATATATTTTTATCGAAGAAACCCCGAAAAAACCCATGAGTATGTGGTGTCTCCATAGTAATGTCCATATCGAAATTATTTAAAAAAATGTGAACTTATGTTTTATTTTAAATTTTACATTCTTTTCTAGGTTAATTTTCGTAAACTTTTTATTGAAAACTTCCAACGTCGCCATTTAGGGGGCCATATCTCCGTAGGGTGGGCATCTAGGAAAGAGAATTATAGAAACTTATTATCATCTTTTCTTATGCTCTCTCCACCTGTATCCGAGATATTTCCACACTTTTCTTGACGCCCTGTATAGTGAAAGATAGGCAAAAAATTGGAACAAAAATATATTAATTATGATTTATCTGCACTTTTAAAGTGGCTTGACGTTCAACTGTTAACAGTCAATCTGAAGAAAACGATTTGTTTACCATCCGGTATTAAAAATGTATGATTTATCAGCAAGCAATACTATTCCCATTCCTTGACCTTCCAGAGAAAAGGAATTTTGGAAAATGGAGTCGACAAATCAAGTGAACTATCCGGGAATGATAAACGACATTCAACCGAAGTGGAACTTCCAAATTGACTCACTGACCAAACGCCGGTTATCTTTAACGTTCATGTTCAAGCAACTGAACAGGAGAATAGATGACGTTTAAAACATTTTCACTTCTCTTTGGTTCACTCCCTTCTATCATATTTATGGAATCATTGGATGAGGTGTGACACGACATGTGAAGTAATAAATTGTTCAAAAACCAAGCTCTCGCTTTTCAATCATTTCAATACACTTGTCGATTGAATAAAAAAATATATACTATAAAGCAACTATGATGCATGCGAGCTGTCAAAATGTATTCGATGAATCGCACGACAAACCCGGTATACGTAACCAGACATATGAACAATGAAAATTTTATGATATCATAATTTCAAAAACCTTCTACACAAAGAAATCATATTCATGTTAAAAAGCTTGCGTTCCAATCCACTCCTCCTGCTATTTAGAAAATAAATGATACTAAATAATCTTTTAAAAATAATCACTTCGTGGCTACTTTCACACGGGCTCCAAACGTTCCGATATGAAGTAGTAGACAAAGTTCAAAGGCCGAAAAAGAAAGTCAAAATAACCCTAGTTTGTTAAAGATTTTTCTCAAGTGCCTCCTAACAGAGATACAGAGCCCTAAATCGGTACCTTCTGATTTGATTTTCAAGTCCTAACTTTTGAATCGGCTTGCAGTGGCGGCTCATGGGTTTAAAACCAGGTGAAGTGGAGGAAACATAGTAGGGCGCATTCGCCATTTTAGCTGCGACGAGTTATCAAAAAATCTATTTTATTCTGATCTGCCTATATACTGGTCGGGGTCTTCAGCAAAATTCAAACAATAGTGTCAACTGGATCCATTGTCGAATGTTTCATATACCAAAAAAATTAGAAAATCTAAAATCCAAACCCAAATACACCAACAAACACAAAAAAGTTTACTTCTTCACATCCAAAGTTGAAACTAAGCATCGATATCTATCCAATATTGATTATCCGAAGTTCGAAACTTTCACCCAGAGCAAGAAAACCAATGGAAACTATCTTGACTGGAACGACAATTAATTTATACATATCGTATCTAGATCTGTCAGAAATCTTAAATATCCGTGTTAAATCCACCACTACAGTTTGAGCTGGCAACTTTGCAGCGGGCCATAAGTTATGGCGTATGACGTCATTTCTTTGTGTTCAAATAATAATAATAGGTATTCATGAAAAAAAAAACTCATTTTCCCCATTAGTATGTGCACCTAATGACCCTAGACTGTCGATGTCAAGAGTCTCAAAACTCTCATTTCTCAGTCGATGATGTTCTATTGAGATTTTATTGAACAATGTGCAAAATTCCATATTGTGAGCTCGAGAGACAAATCCATATGAACACCAAAAAATTCGTATCATTGGCAACGCAGCAACTAGCCCTCGTATATGGGAATATTAAGATACGACTTTCGACCGAACGTTAACAGATCATAGATAAATAATATATTACACGGTTTACCAAACCCCACAAAACGTACTCCGACTGCAATGTTCTGAATTGACTCAGCGCAACACATTCAAGGAATCGCCCTGTCTCGACGCGTCGCCATGGCAACCAACATAATAAAGCATCAGCTGATTCATGATAAGCCACGCTTCCGGCTATTGTGTATGGTGTTTTAGTGGGGAGAAAGCATAATATATGGAGAAAGACTGTCGCGCCAGTGGTTTATTTATGATCATTTGAAGTGGTATTTGCAGTTAACGGACAAAAACCGCGAGCACCAGCGGTTCATAGATTGAAAAATCTCGTATTTTTTGTTTGAAAATATAGTCTTTAAATCATTTAGTTTTGGTGAATTGGCACTTCACCTACTCAACTTGAATAGCAGCCGTTGCCGGCTTGTATAATCTGTGACAAGTATGTTGTGTAGACAAAGACTTAAGGTTTTGACTGAGAGAGGTTGTATGCTCACTTCTGCTCTATATTTTTGTTAGAATGGATGCCCTACAAGGGAAAACTGATGTTTTTTTTAACGTCAATAGGTTCCTCGACCGACTCTGGAATCTGAACAAACAGAAGTTTAATTAAATTCATTCTTCATGTACCAAAGATAATCTACACAAAGACTTTGCATTTGAACTTATATTATGAACTCACAAACACAACAAGGAATAAAATTCACTTTGTCGAAAAATAGCTCAGACTTCCTCAAACATTTACTCCTTATTTCAGAGAACATCGACGTCATTATGGGGAGAGTGGATGGGCGTTATGCACGGCGACGAGATAGAATACGTGTTTGGCCATCCCTTGAACATGTCGCTTCAATTTAACTCCAGAGAACGGGAACTCAGTTTGAAGATCATGCAAGCTTTTGCTAGGTTTGCTGCTACGGGGTAAGTTTTCCTCGGATAATAACTGAAAGTATAAAAGACACGGCGTGGTTATTTTAGGAGTTTCCTGAACTTTCGACTAGTTTCATGGTAGTTCATGAATGTTATATTTTGATAGTCTTGCTACAATCTGTTTGTGTATATTGGGGGTGGAAGATTACACAGTTTGTGAATTCATTGTTTCAACCAATCTGTCGTTTATTGTATTGACTTAATTCGAGTAATTCACTTTGTTCAATCTTGACTGTATTCTATTCTAACATCTCAAATCGTAACGATTTTTAACAGATTTATGAAAATTGATTCCTACTTTGTAAATTCCAATAACTATTCAGTGTGTCGAAGATAAGATGGATACACCTCTGTATTCTCCTTATCCGAAGATTTTTGTAGAGTCAGACTGATGAGTGGTGAGAGTGAGTTATGTCATTCAACTGAAATTTGATGCCTGAACCCCGCCTACTACATCTTCGCAAAAAGGGCAAATTCTTGATATTTTGCTTCGCGTCAAAGATATCAAAAAAAAATACAGGAAAAAGTGGTTCTGAATTCTATTTTTACCTCGGAAATCAAGTTTCAAGAGAAAATTCAGTTTTCATTTTTGTATTTTTCTTGGATTCAATAAATTACCCAATAAAAATTATGACCTCAAAATTCTTTCGGAGAAACCATGACTGTATTTTATTGAAAAGGGGTCAAATTTTTAGTTTTTATGGAAATCATATTGAGTCAAACGGAGAAATAAAGGCGTAAATGAACAAAAATATTGAATAAAAACTTTGGGATTCGAATCATCAAATTTCAGTTATACATCATTGATCGTGGAGCTTGAACAAAAATATGAACCCTGGCTTCTTCAGATGAGGAAAGTACAGGGGTGTATTCATCTTATCTGCGACACACTGTATAATAAGCCCATAGTTTTTTCAAGATTCTTGGACGTTTTATTAGCGGAATTTGAAATTCAGAATGTAAAATTAAACTGCTCATTGGAAAACTCCGTGACATGCCATGAGTACCTACTTCAATCAAATGGCCACCTGTTTGCTCCACACTGTGTGGCCAACTAGGCCAACGTTGACGATGCGTGGAGTTTGAGCATATCTGGTCGGTGAATGAGATGAAACTCAATGGAATATATTATGCCGTATGAGGTGAGTCCTCATGTGGAAAATATTTCTTTGGAGTATATCTCATTAACCGACTCACAGACATGTTTCAAACTCCACGCATCGCCAACGTTTGCCTAGTTGGCCACATAGTGTGGAGCTGGTTTCAGAGTAGCATGTTTGCAACAAGAAGCACGTAGCACGCTACCTCGAAAAAAAGTCAATATCACTTTGAAGGTACGAGCAGTCCTTCCGGCGACGTACCATGCCAAAAAGTGTATGTCATCTACAAATAGAAGACACTGTCTGAGGTAATTTCTCTGGGGGCACCACTCAATGCAACATTCTCATCCAACATGAAACCACAAAAGTAGACAAAATGACGTCTATCGACAAGTTGGGACGTGGAAAAGTTTCATGTGAAAGTCGATATCCTTGTCTAAAAATTTCATGATCCAGCAGGTGAAATGCCTTCGCGAAATCAGGGTAGATGAATCAAGTAGATGTCCGCAATTGATAACCTCATAAGCTGAATGAAGAAATGAAGATTGGATAGTTGACCTGTCCCTGAAGAACCCATATTGATAAATTGAAATAAGATGCTTGATCTGGCAAAAAAAACGATAGTATATACAGGGTGTCCGGGAAAATGTGGGAGATCTCTCGGATTCTGATAGAATATTGAAAAATAAGATGACAAGTTCCTATAAATTTTTTTCCTAGCGTTAGGTTCACAATTTCGTCAAGAGGACCACTTCGTCATGGCTTTTTTCGAGGTTTTGTTTAATAAAAATTGTTTTTTCTCGAAAATGGTTCATTTTATCGACAATGAACAAGAGTACCTTTTCTTTAGCTTAATGTTCAAGGTATCCAAATTTTTTTTTTTTAACTCCTTATCATTACTGATTACTGATTACTGAAGTACAGGCGCTACGAGTTTCGGGCTGTTGGCCCCGACACCGCAGCCTCTAGTTGGGCTTATTGTATCTTCTCTGTGCCTGTCTCTCAGTCGAAGAGCTCCATTGCCCGAATAAGGTTTATGACTCGTTCTACTGTTTCCCTGTCCGTCCTTCGAGGAGTGGTTGTGAATTCCCCATTATCTCTTCTCCAGTACGCCAGCGCTTCACATTCGAATACAATGTGGGAGGCTGTTTCCTCCTCCTCGTTGCACAGCTTACATATGGGTTGCTCGTTGAAAAGACCCATGATATGCATGTGTTTCCTTAGAGTGCAGTGTCCAGTTAATATACCTGTTACTTTCCTAAGCTGATTCCTGCTGAGTTGCAGTAGGCTTCCAGAAAATGATGATTCGATCTCGTCTGCCATCATTAATTTACTGTGTTTCAGACCTGGTGATTGGCACCATCTAGCTTTCTGTTGTTTTTTGGACCAACAGTTCAGCCAACCTCTCACAGAGGATTTTGTAATACCAATAGCAGGTTCTGGACCCAGAAGTGGTGTGTTTGCAGCTTTGCGTGCTAGTAGATCCGCCCGCTCGTTCCCAGCTATCCCTGTGTGTCCTGGTATCCATCCAAGAGTAACATCGTTAGATACTCCCAGTGTGGCAAGGTTTTGCTGACAATCCATGACTTGTTTGGATTTGGTTTCCCGACAGGAGATGGTTTTGATTGCGGCTTGGCTGTCACTAAGGATAAGGATTTTCCTTCCTCTGTAGCCTCTCCTGAGATTTTCTTGCACGCATACGTTTATTGCATGTACTTCTACCTGGAAAACTCCTTATCATACAGGGTGTTGAAAATTTGAGCGTTAAAATGTACAATCTAGTCCGTCCCTGGTAAATTAAACAAGTTAATTATGTTTTAAGGAAAGTATTTTGAGAGGTCTTTACTACTGTTTATCATATTAAATTTTCATTGAATTATATTGAGTCGTTTAAAAGTTATCCAAGAAAAACCGATTTCCAGTGGGGTCCTTTAGGGGGCCGTATCTCCGTAGGGAGGGCCGCTAGGAAAAAAATGTATGGGAACTTGTCATCTTATTTTTTAATGTTCTATCTGAATCCGAAAGATCTCCCACATTTTCCCGGACACCCTGTATGTGTATATCTGGAACGTCTTTGCAAAGTTGGACTCACCAAGTACAAATGCTGAATGATAATGCAATAGAAATAAAGTAACTTCATCAAGGCCAGATGTTTCCTTGTTTCTCATTCATCAAGGTATTGGAAACATCGATATGTGGAAGAGAAGTAGGCATTCTGATCATAGCTGGGAGGTGGCATGGAGCTGATGAAAACACCTTCAAAGAAATTTGCAAGAGCTTTTGCAATATCTTGTGGTATGTTAAAACTTTTCCTATGGAAAGTCATGAATTCATAAAACTATATGTATAAAAACGATTTTCAAAACAATCAAGAGTAGCAATATGGTTTAATAAAGCTATATTACAAATGCGAGAATTACCAATTGAACAGCCGATCATATCCACTTCGTGCATGAGATGTGAAGTTCCTGAAGACCTATCTCTGCTGAAGGTAGATGCTTCCCTACACCAAACATCACTTCGCCTTCTTGGGTCAAATTCAGAGCACCAAGAGTTTTATCCACGTAGCACTAGTTGAAACCTCCTGAACGCTCACAACTCTTTGTAGGTGATAACATGATTTTCTCTGATGGACGCAGAATTTTAATATATTGAGTTTCTGGGCTAATACCTCGAATATTTTGGCAAAGAATGGTTATGCTCTCGTCAGTTCTGTTAGTTTGAAGGTCTCTGATTTCTTGAGAGATACATTTTCAGGGGATCCATAATTTTATAGAAGTCTCAGCTTTTGTCTTCAGCTCCAAGGCGCTGCTTTCTGATAATCCTGTGTCGCTGTGAAAGCATCCGCTATAGATTACTTCTGGATGGAAAGAGATCTATCTATCGCGGATGATAAGGCATCTCAAGAGCAGCAGCTAAAGTCAGGGATACGGATCTGGCCTGTGTCTAATTTGTTGATTTCACGATACGCCACTCTGATCAATTCTCGCATATTATGTATGGATATACATTGTACAGAACGGTGTTTTCCTAAGCAATTTTGCCTATGTTACTGATTCAGATTGGAAACACCTCTGTAAAACTACCATGTCATGATTTCGATAGTCTACCACGTGACAAATTTCAAAATAAATAAGTATTTCAATTTTCGGGGCAATGCATATGGATTGTGAAAATGAATCTATGAAAGTTCTTGATAAACAATATTCGTTAAAGAAAATATTTAACAAACCTGCTTTTTCTCGTATTCTAATATGTCCATTTTTATGTCGTTACGGCAGACCTCTCTGGAAAATTATGACTAAGCACAGGTTCAGGAAGTATATGCCCACCTTGCTTGTTGTTTTTCCCTGAGATGTATTTATTGTTAGGGAAAATGTCAAGCTGACAGGAAACGGTTGTCCCTCCCATTTCATTTCTTTCCTGTTTTTTGTATTCAATTTTTACATTTTCAAAAAAAATTTTGAACGCATGCAAGAGCGATGCGTTCCAATACATCAAAGTGACCACGACAGACCCCCATATGCAACGTAGAAATCTCATCCGGATGAAGTCTTTATCGCGATTATCTTCCATACCACCTAATGGAAAATAATCTCGATGAAGTCTTCATCCGGATTAGATTTCTACGGTGCATATGGGGGACATTCCACCAGAAAACAAAGTCGTTCGACTGGATGAAGTTCAGTGCTCAGATCCAAATGCGCAATATACAGGGTGTATTGTGAGTTGGCGTTTCCCTTTTAACTCTGTATAGAATGAAAGGATTCCTTGATAAGATTATGCCCGATATACAGGGTGTTGAAGTTTCAAGAAATGTATGCTTTTTTGTCATAACTTTCCTTCCACTCCAGATATTTCCACAAAATCTGGTACACTGCTATTGACCATTGAATTAAATTTTTTCATGTGAAAGTTCTCAAAAAATGTCTATCAGTGGCGTTCGAACCAGATCTGTATTGAATTTTTTTATAGAAAAAAATTTACGCCACTGCTTTTTTTCAAATCAATATTATTTTTGAAAAGCTCATGTTTACTCTGGAAGTGATTTTGTCTCTTGATATTTTTTCGTACGACGAACGGTTTTTATTTGTGCATTTTGATCCACGGCAAAAACTGATATGGTGAATACATTTTTCAAGTTTTGAGCTTTCGAGAAAATGTTATTTGAGAAATTTGCTTCTTTTATCAGATCCTGTGTCATGTAACAAGGAAAACTCCAACTTCAAATACATCCTGTATATTTCCGTTCCTCCACACTTCAAATCGATTTGAATAAATTCTTACAGCTGTCTGAAACTTGCACGTTATTACATACGACTACTTTTTGGCAAGATACAGATCAAGATACAGAAGCTATATACAGTGTACAAAAAGTCCCGGAAAAGTCAATTATTCAAAAAATTGTGCACAATACAAAAAACTTCCAATATCAAAGTTCTCGTTCTTTAAGAAATTTATCAAACTAGAATGAGACGAAGTGTCCCAAAAAGTCGTGGTATACGGGAATACATTTTTTAAGAAGCCATGAGTATTTTTAAAATGATCTACAAAAGTTTGGTTGATATTCAGAAAAAAATAATTGATTATGGTTGCTGAAATTCAAAACTTCGATCATTCTATTTTGAAAAGTGACGATTTATGTGTGGCATTCATTTTTAATTGATTCAGGACGATTTATATTCCACGCCTGATATCGCCAACTTACTCGTGATCCCAGACGTTGATTATATAATGGGTTCTGAGCTAAATTTGACTCGCGATACGCTACGTTAGATAAAAATATAGATAGACTGCACTCAGGAAGATACTCTGGAGCCTCTGCAGACCAACGCTGTTTCCGAGCCTCTTTCATCATCAATAAACTATCTGGTCCTCAGTCAGGTGAATGGCGTCCGAAACAGAATCGGAAGTATTCTGGATAAAGTGTTTGCTGATGACGACTTGTGCCGCTTCAGAGTATGCCGGGCTGACGATCCTCTAGTGTCTGTCGACTCCTTCCATCCTCCACTGACGATAACCTTCAAAAACCACAATCCGCCTTCTCTCCGACCTGAGGTCGTGGCTGTAGTGTACAATTTCAACAATGTGGAGTACGCAGATACCGAGAAGTACCCTTGATCGTACGACGGTCCTCCCAGAAAGCTGATCGGTGGAAAGAACAAGAGGTACAGAAAATTTCGGAAATCTGAGCTCAGGTCGAGCTACGATGCATATTCTTTGATTTGGAAGGAGGTGGAACACCGAGTGGATTTGTGCATTTCTGGTCTTACATCAACAACCTTAACAAAGACAGAAAAACTTTCTTCCGCCATGATCCATGATGGTGTAGTGCTTACCACCTCTGAAGGGATTGCTGACGCCTTTGCTGTCCACTTTCAATCGTGTTACTCGGACCAAGTTGATGTTAGCATTGGAAAAATGAATTATGTTACTTTTGCGAATCACCTGGCCTCACACCACTTCACCGGAGAAGAAATCACCACGAAACTGTTGTCTCTGTACCCTTCAGAGCGAGCTGGCCCTGATGAGATTTCGCCGATTCTTTTGAAGAACTGCCCATCTCTGGTATCTCCTCTACGCTATATGTTCCAGCGATCCATTGATGATGTCGTTTTTCTAGCGATGTGGAAGAATTCCGCCTTGATTCTGGTTTTCAAATCGGGTGATATCGCTTATATCGGCAATTAACGAGGCTTCTCCATCCTTTCTGCCATACCAAAGGTCTTCGAATCCATCATCACAAATGAGCTGTTTTCTGTTCACAAGAGGTGTATCATGGACCATTAGCATGGCTTCTTTTGGTAGCGCTCGACTGCCAAACATTGGTGTCCACCATAACTTGTCACTTCCATGGAAGACGGAAGTCAGGCTGACGTCATTTACACAGATATTTCTTTCTTTAACATTATTCTTTGACTGATATGTCAATGGCCTTTGACAGTGTCTGTCACGGCCTCCTTCTTGAAAAGCTGGACAAGATTGGCGTGGGCGGTAGCCACCCTGGATCCGATCCCATCTCACCAGACGGCAGCAACGAGTAAAGGTTTGTGGTTTTCTCTCTAAAGAAGTGACTGTAACCTCGGGTGTGCCCCAGGGTTCACATTGGATAGGATCTGTTTCTTTTGTTAATCTATTAGCTCGCTGTAGTACCTCGGAGTATATTCCGACCACCTGAAATTCTACGTCACCGTTAACACTCATCGCTCGCTTCAATCTGGCTTGGACAGTTTGGGGGAATGGTGCCAGAATAACTTTTTGAACCTTGATATCTTCAAGAATTATGTATTGGACGGTCGAGAGTGGCAGAGTGTTTCCTTCGTGAACGATCTTGGTGTCATTTTTGACAGCACATTATAGTCCTTCAACATTCACATCGACAATATATCATTGAAGGCTTCTAGAATGCTCGGTTTTATCCAAAGAAGTACCAGGCACTTTCATGACACATAGGCTATACTGTTGCTGTGTTTGTACAATGCCCTTGTCAGATCGACAATGGAATACTGCTCAATCATTTGGTCGCCTTTTCACAGCATCCATTCGTCAAGACTTAAACGTGAAAAGCGCAAATTCACTATATTTCTGCTGTACAAGCACAACTTTTTCCAGAAGGATTTGACATACTAGACCAGATTGCAGCTGTGTGGGCGGAGGAGTTTTGAGGAGAGAATAGAGGATTCCATGCTCATTTTCCTGTACAAATTGCTTAATGGTTTCACGAATTGTATCGAGATAATCAAAACAATATCAGTTCGGGTCCTGGCGAGACGTACCAGGCGGAACATCCTGTTCTCCGAGCCTCCTCAAAGAACAAACTATGGACCAACCCATTGCTCAGATAGGCTGCAAAGCTTCTACAATAAATCATTTTCCGACTGTGATATTTTTCACAACAGCTTATCGTTTGTGAAATTTGAGATACCATTATTGAGGTGTGTTCAATGGTCTGTTCGTCTTCGTTCTGCGTCACACTGTTCTGTCTCATCGCATTTTTGCATTTTTGATGATAAAGATTAAAACAGATTTTTATCCTTTTTCCTTTATTTTACTTTATTGTTTTGTTTTTTTTTACCAATTTAATTAAGTATGTACCATTTGGAATTATTTTATTCTGTATTGTACTGACAACAATAAACAAAAAATATGCAACCTGTATCGCTTAAAAATAAATCATTTTATTCGCCTATTGACTAGATTCATATACTAATTGGAAGATCATTTAAAAATATCAAGTTGCACTTAAAATTCAGTGATTAATGATCGACTGCAGTGAATCATTTACTTATTGGCAAAACGATATTTGCGACAGATAATGAATGAGGAGGACTTTAAATAAAAGCATGGCACTCCGCCATGATACTCCCCTCATAACTGATCTATTCAGAGGATTTCAGCAGCAGAAAACAACCGTGTACACTAGAATTTTGCATTTTATAACAGTCTTAGTCGTCGGTATTAATAAATGCCGCACTTTAAAATACTCTTTTCAATTACTGAGAGTGTTTTATGTTCAAGAGGAAAGTTTGTCATTACTTATCTGTTTGAAAAGAGTACACTCATTTTGGATAAACCATTCAATTAGTGATGAGATCGGTAAAAATGATTCCGATGAATTATTTCTATATGATGCAAATTGATTAACTCGGGTTGAATTGTGTTGATTATCTTCTTATAACAATGTCGCATGATATAACCATATTCACGATTAGTTGATGTCGTTTTTGTTTATGACCATGTTTGGAAAAAATTATTCCTATACGTCCGTTTGATGAAAGAAATGTTGTATATCATCTATAAAAAGGTGGAATGGGCTCTTGAGTCCTTCTCTCCGTACAAAGCTCCAGGGATGGATGAGGTTTTTCCGGCCTTGCTACAAAAAGCTGGAAATCGCATAACCGCATTCCTGGTGAAGCTCTTTCGTTAATACCTAGCCATGGGCTATATTCTCTCTAGCTGGAGAGAATCGAAGGTGATATTTATCCCGAAACCAGGAAAACCAGACTACACCAACCCCAAGTTCTCCCGACCGATTAGTCTATCAAGCTTTTCACTCAAGACGCTAGAAAGACTTGTTGATAGATACATCATGGAAACGCATTTGTTATCCATGCCACTGCATAACAATGAATATGACGGACACTGCTCTACATCACCTCATCACCTTATCACTAAGGTGGAAGGAGCGCTCGACGGAAAAAGATCAGCATTGAGTGCTTTTGTAGACATCGAAGGCGCATTTGACAATACCTCCTTTGAATCAACCTGTCGAGCATTGGAGACAAGAAGCTCAGAAAGAACACTGTGCCAGTGAATATCAGATATGCTATCACAAAGGATGATATTTGCCGAACTTAATGGACAAAATGTCAGATCCATGGCTGCCAGAGGCTGTCCCCAGGGTGAAGTCTTATCCCCTCTTCTTTGAAGTCTTGTGGTAGACAACCTGCCGAAAAAGCTGAACGATTCGGGATTGTATACACAGGCCTATGCTGATAATCTGGTGATCCAAACGACGGGTGCCCACATTCAGGAGCTCAGAGCTCCCACAATGCGAGCCCTGAGAATTATAGAACAATGGTGCTCCCCTAAAGGACTTAGGATCAACCCCGAAAAAATCTCTCCTTTTTGGGAGAAAGGTAGTGGACTCCAAAGCAGTAATAGAATACAAAGAGGTTCTGCATAGGATCATTCAAAATAACAACAGAGTGAGGCTAATTTGGGTCCCGGGCCATAGCGGTATAAAGGGAAACATTGAAGCTGACAGACTTGCCAAAATTGGTTCATCGCACAGGCCGATAGGACTCGAACCAATGATTGGCATCCCTAAAGCAACAGGAATGGGCGAGGCGAAGAAACTTTCACTCGAAAAGGCCACTCTATGCTGGAATAGCCCCTGGCATTCTACATGCCAAGGCAATGATAACAGGACCTGATACGGGCAGAACCAAAGAGCTCTTGAATATGAGCAGAAAAGACCTTCGCACAATGACTGGTCACATGAACCTGAAGGGTCACTTCCATAGGATCGGAATCGGGGAAGATTCAGACTTCAGGTGGTGCCTTGAAGACGTGGAGACCGTAGCCCACATCCTAACGGAATGCCCAGCTCTTCGAAGCATTAGATGAAATACTTCGGAGCTGAGCTCACAACACTCTAGGAATTGGAAGGGATCTATTCGAGGGACCTGCTGAGCTCCGCGAAAGCGTCGTGCCTTCAATAATCTCACTTCTATCTATTGTGGGTTGCAACGGACCCAGGAGGCCAAATCAGGTTTTGGCATGAGCCACCCACTAAAACATCTATACATCTACATCTACATCATCTTTCTGTTCTCTCCAGTATTCTGAAACATACATGAATTTCTTTATCAATGCCTTTTTTGGAATTTCATCAACTTAATGAGCTTTCAACAATCATCATGTTCGAGAATCTGTAACTTTTCAAAACCAGGAATTGAATCCTCTGACTTCACCGTAAGCTCTATATTTTGTTTGTGAAACACGAGTCAAAGTACATAAAGTAAACTTTGGCAAAGTTCACAGTGTTTCCAGAAATATTGTTTCCGCTACATCACACGGGCAAACAGAAACAAGCAAATCCATTTTAGTTGGCAGATCCGATTTAATTGAGTAAACAGCTTAAATGGGAACGACATCCTAAAATAGTATTATCGTCTACTCAGAAACGTAAATATTGGTCTTATGATTAAACGGAGTTGTCGTAACAACTTGCTCATAATCAAATGCCAATATTCTAAATAGAAAATGTTGATGTGATTACGATTCTTATAATTCTCTTTATCAAGAACAATTCATCAAAATCTTCAATATTTCTGCCTCTCGGGAGATAATTGCACCGACCAAATTGAGGATATCATGTGAGAAAGTGATTATCTGTTGCTCAATATGTGAAATCAGAGAACAGAAAACTGACCTTATTGAACTGAGTAGATAAGCTTTTTGTCCAACAAAGCAAGAAAGTTTGAATTAGAATTGATCAAAATAATCAAGTTGCCATTTAAACTGTCATCTTATTTAATTACCGCGTAATTTCAAAGTTCGGCGCTTAAGCCTGACACATTCTGGCTAATTATCTATTCCTATGTGGTTAATTAGGTGCCAGGAATAGAGCGAGAAATACTTTAGCAAGTCTAAATGCTTCCAGGGACTGAGTTATTTCGCAATATCTAAATGTCTCTTGAGAATCCAACTAGTTCTTGTGAAGTTTGTCACTCATCTAATTGGAAGTTGATCTTGGATAAGCTTCAACTTAATGATGGAAATATTTTGGTCGTGATGGCTTATACATTTCAAAGTTTTCCTTTGAAAAAGAAAAAGTGCAAATCACAATGTATAACAAAAGCCATAGATAGTCCATTGGAGGTTATATTGTGATCACCAGCAAAGTACATGGCAACACGCTTGGTGGCCATTGTGGTCACCAGCAAACCACATAGCAATATGCTTGGTAGCAGTGATGATTCACAATTAATGTATTATGTTTGGCGATGAGAATACTTTGAGTATTTCTTGACTCCCACATTTGCATGTAGAATGTGTTAAAAAGTGTCAACAATCAACGAAATCCGGAGCGGCGACGAAAACTTCGCGCCAGTCTGGGGTTTTCTTTAAAGAATTGGAAAGAAGAAAGTAGATAGTAGATACTTATGCTTTTCACCAAAAATAAAAAGAAAAACTAGGTACGTATCCAAAATTTAATTTTTTGGTTCTAACATGGAGAAATGAAATAATCGACAACTCAAATATTTTGAATAAATCATATCAATATCCATATTGAACGTCGCGTTGAAAAGTGATCCATATTGATTTGCAAACTCAATGAATCAATCTGCACACAGTCAATTCAATAAAAAATTCGGTAAGCTCAACCATGAAATCCAATTTTTTCAAAAGACGTATGTCTTGGCTAACATCGCAAACATTATTACATGACAGCCACCAAATCCACTTTCCAACCTAACTTTTGTATTGTTGTTGACTTTTTGAGAAGCTTTGTGTTAAGTGTTTTGAGTGTTTATAAATCAAAATTAGTTCATTTCAGAAGTCAACAAGTGGTGTCGCTGTATTTCTGCTCATTTAATAGTCCTAAAATACTTCAAACAATTCTGTAAGAAAAGCTGTTTAAAAATGTATTGAAAAAGGAGGTGGACATGTTCATCTTTTGTGATAAAATGTAATAATTTACTCAGCATTTTATCAATTTTCAGTCTAGAACAGGCGCGGGGAGATGTAAAGAGCAAGTCACATTCGAAAAACCGTGAAAAATCCACAGGTTGAGAGCTCGATTTCTAATGTTTCTGTGGATTTCAGATAATTTTTATCAAAAACGAAAAATAATGTCAACAAGGGATGATAATAGATGCCATCCATTAAAAATTGTGACGGTCGCCATCAAACCATACGAACTTAGTCACGACCTACGTTCATGATAGAAAAATAGTATATCACAGCCACCTACGATCGCATTTTTTATTGAACAGCCTTCATCAAAATGCCGTCGAGCAAAATAGTTTATTTCATGATAATCAATGGTCTCAAACTTCACAGAAAATTCATATGAAAACAAACAATTCAACTGAATTATTTGGAATTTTCAGGACTTGGCCCTCAATATGTTACATGGCAGTTGAAATGGTGAAAAACCGGTTTGTGTAAAACCTCTTGAAGTTTTTGATATATAACTACTTTTTGTTTTTATAGAGAAAAATATATATTTTTGTTTTGACTATTCACTAAAAGAGACAGACTTTTTGACAGAAAATGAAAACGTTTTCTATTTATGTCAGGTTTGAGCGATCAATTTCAAGTAGGTATGTTTGTTTATTCACAGTTGTTGGTCTTCTTGTTGAATTATGTTGTATTTGGTATTTGTTTTCTGGCCTGGTTTCAACGGCATCATGACGTTTCTGTAGATCCTCGATTCTTTGTCCGTTTCCATACTCTTATTGCACTATAATGGATTAAGGCAGCCAGCTTTTCTAATTGCTTTTGTTGTTTGATCTCTCACCTCTGCTTCAATATCACCAAAGCTGGAAAGTTCTATGCCAACGTAGTAAAGTTTTATTTTCTGTTCGAATACTTAACCGTCAAGTTCAAGTTTCCATCTTGGAGGGGTTTTTGTTATTGTTAAGCACTTTATTTTGGTCGTTGATATTTCCATGTTTAGAGACTTGACTGTTAGGATGAATAAGTGGAATGACCTTAGTAAGTCATCTTCATTTTCTGCAATGAGAGTGGCATCATCAGCATAGCACACTATTTTGATTTCTGCATCTCCCATTTGGGATACAGATCCTCGAACACTTGAACACACGAATAATTTCTTTTATCAAAAAATTAAAAGGGGTAGGACTCAGGGAGTCTCCCTGGCGAATCCCCCTACCCGCTGGTATTGGTTTTATGAGGTCTCCTTCTATTGTGCTCGTATTTTATTGTTTGTTTATAATATGTACTCTATGGTATTTATGAGATTGTGTGGGATTTGCCTGTTGTAAAGGATATGTAGGACGTCTTTCACCTGGACACGATCAAATGCTCTAGTTAGATCATGAAAAAACACACACTCCATTATTAAATTAATCTTGATACGAACACAGCGTTTGTGCAGGATCTTCCCAATCTGAATCCCTGTTGTTCGTCCGCCAGTGGTGTAAGATCGTTGATTTTGTTCGTAATTACTTTAGTTGTCATTTTCAGAGCAGTGCTTAAAAGGTCTATTGTTTTTATCGTAGCATCTGCGTTAATAGCTTTTCCAGGTGTGCTCGTCTGCCGTATTTGTCGTTTTATACAAATTGGTTGAATATCTGATTTATTCTTCCTTTTTTATGTTGCTGGTTCTTGCGGTACATCGACCCCGTTTCTCCGCGATCTTATGAATCGCCATATCTGCTGGGATTTGGAAAACAATTACCAAATTTTGTTATTGTTTTTTTTACTAGTCCGTTAGTTTTGTCCCCAAATTGCTTATACTCGTTATATGATTCTGGCGTTGGCATAGTGCAATATTTTAGGTAGGCTTTTCTTTTTTCTTTGCATTGTTACGTGACATCTGGGTAGAACGATGGTGTCTTCGAGATGATTACTTGGTTCTCCTTCATGGTTCGTTAACCAAGTGTTTCTCTTGCTGAATTCTTGTATATAGTAGAGTCCGATAGCTGCTCAATATTGAATTTCTGTGTTGAAGTCACCGGTTTTGATTGTTTTGAAATTCGGAAATTCTTCCGTGGGAATGGTTATGGTCGCTTCCTTTATTTGTCCAATTCAGTGTTCTGATTTCGAGTATTTGAGTTAGGTAAAAGTGCCTATAAGTCACAATGTAGTCGATTGTCGATGTTTGGTCTCTGTTATTTACAAATATGAGTTTGTATTGGGCATTTAGGTCGAGAAACATATGATTAAAACACAGTCAATTGTAAGAACAAAGGTCTATCATTGGCTTACCTTTATCATTCATCAAGTTCTCGTTGAAACTTTGATCAATTCCTTGGACGGTTTTCAGCTGGTGCATTGAAGTTTCCGGATACTATCATGGATTGGTCATTTTCTAGTAAGTCGATTGTGATATGGAGTTGATCAAAAAAATAATCTCTCTGGAGCTGTCAAATCAATGGCATCAAACAGTCCATGGATGATGAATGGTAGGCCCTTCTCAGATTTTGTTATTAACGACAAATGAACTGGTCAGCTTAATTTAGTAAATTCTAGGTCGTACACAAGACAATTGAAGATTTTTATTTTGGAGTAATTAATTCACCGTCTTCACTGACCATTCTATTAATCGTTGATCCAGTTCTTGAGCAACATCGAAAAAAGTTGACCTGTGCATCTTTCTCAGGTGTCATTTATAAAACAGTTACGACTAACGGCAGGAAGGTTCATAAAGGGCTTCACCAACGTCGTCCTCGAAAAATCATCCTCCATCAACCCTCATTCAACCATCTTCACCTTTTTTGTCATATCAACATCAACAATCTGAAAAAAGAAATTTCGCCAAAGCTTCCCATGGCCGTTTATAATGAATAACTACTGACAAAAGTATCGCTGTCTTCTCAAGCACAATCTTTTTACATCCACCTTCACTCTATCGGCATGTCATATCAATTCTGTTTGAATAACCTTTACACCCGGTAGCCGGAAGTATGCCTTCCTGGAATGCATCACCATTGACTCTATGACCTATGTGTGTCTCTCAACCTGTGTATCTGGATTTGGTCAGCCGTACCAACATGTATCATCCAACCACCAAAAGACAAGAGTTAATCCAGCTTTCAAGACTTCGAGAAGTTGAGACCAATTTCAGACACTGTTTAGTCCTCCGTGAAACCTGTAATTGGAAACATCATCACACAGGACTTTTTATTCTCTTCACTTGATCATGTCAACATCACTTGAACCTGGAGTACTTATTCAGAATCTAGAACGTTTTCTTGATACAAGTAGTTTCATCACTGCATAGCTTGAACACAAACATTGAACTATATAAAAGATCCACTCCAACGCCACCACCACCAACGTGACACTTTGAACTAGCGTCATCAAAAGAACGCCGGCGCCGTCTTAACAATCATCGTTTTCGTAGCAGTGCGAGCATGTTATTATACGAGATTCTCGAAAGTCACAGACAAACTGTGACTGGTATGTATAGAGGTCAAAACATGTTTCCGTCTTCCGTATCTTGAATTTTAGGGAGAGAAGTGCTCCTCAAAAAGTTCTCTTTCATTAACACCCCCTAGAAAAGAAACGTTCTATTCTTGAAAAATCCAAGTCGCTGGGGTATTCGATTATGACGCAAAATTGGGAATCATCTATGTCGGTTTGCTCAACCAATGTACTTCAGCAGACCTCCACATAAAAGATAATCGTTAGCCTTAGTGGGAATGTTTTTGTTTGTTTTTTGTTTGATTTATTCTCAGGTTTATTGCATAGAAAGGTCATAGTCCCAAATAAAACTAAACTTTGGTTGAATTTGTCTACGCACGATTTAATATGTATGAAAAGGCAAATCAACCGCCACCGCCACTTATTCAAAGGCAGTAAGCATGGCAATGTGGTGAGAAGTGGCCTACAATTTAAATGCAATTTCTTTAGGGAAAAATCAGTCCCATATTGTGTTTTCTATGTGCCTGTCTTTCAGTCAGAGGGCTGTATAGCCTGAAAAGGGTTTGTGACTCTTTTGTTTCTCTGTCTGTCTTCGAGTCAGTGCTTTACGTTCAAAAACGATGTGTGAAGCTGTTTCTCCTCATTATTGCAGGGCCTACATATGGATTCATCGTCAAAGAGGCCTTTTAGTATGCATATGTTTTCTTAGTTTTCAGTGTCCTGTTAAGCTGATAGACTCTCAGTGATGATTGTTATTATTATTATTCCTGTTATTATCTAGACCAACTGTTTAGCGAGCCTCTAATTAAGGATTTAATGATCACAATGGCAGGTTCCGGACCCATAAGTGGTGTATTTGCAGCTTTGCGTGCCAGTTAGTCCACTCGTTCATTATCAGCTATCCCCTTATGTCCCGGTATCCATCCCACAGTAACGTCGTTGGATTTTTCCAGAGATGCATGGTTTTACTGACATTCCAAGACTTGCTTGTATTTAGTTTCCCGACTTGAGAGAGTTTTGATTGCCACTTGTCCATCAATCAAGATAAGAATCAACCTTCCTCTAAAGCCTCTCCTCAGATTTTCGTCTACGCAGATGTTTATTACGTGTATTTTCGCTTGAAAGACAGTAGCATATTGTTCATATGGTTTTCACGTTGGATCTTTTCCTACGATACCGGTGCCTATCCCCTGGCTTATCTTGGAACCGTCTGTGTACCAAATTGCTCCAAGTGATTTCCGGAGTTGTGCCATGATTTCTTACTTCTAGTGTAGCTTGTTTTTGAAAGGCATGTTGAAGTTGGCTTCTTAAACATGATGTCACTGCCCATTGTTATTATCCGTGATTGTGCTGGAGTTCTTGGTATGCCCTCTAAAGTTCAAGTGGCTTCAGCTTTCGATGTTGCCAAGTCCATATGCTCCCGTTGTTGTTTCCCGAAAGGTAAAGCATGACCTACATAGCAAGGGTTGGGGTAGTTCTCATGGCTCCAGTGATACAAAGATATGTCAACCTCTGAACTCTTGCCTGTTCTATTGCTGCCTACCGTTGCTCGATTTTTGGCCACGAGAGAACAGAGCCGTTGAGAAGTGTTGGTCTTACCACAGTACAAGCCAGCGGATTTGAGCCCTAGGTCTTGCCTAGAGCTATTTTTGTTGCCATTATTGTGACTTTTTCTCGATTTTCGATTTTCCATGGGTGATAGTTTCACAAGAATTGTCAATGATTTCTAGATATGACTGCTCTCGCAATTCTTGTCCAAAGAATATGGGTTTGAATTGGCTCCCTGTATTCCTTTTCCTCGCGAAGTTGACCAGGAAGCCTTTTATGTACATAAATGCGGCTAGAGCAACTTCTTGGTTATTTGGTGGTTGCTCTATTTGTGTACTGAATTTGCCAGATTACTAGGCATTTTGATTTTTGTAAAGTGGATTCCATAGATTTTCCGAAAGTTCCTTTCCACCATTTTTTCCACCGTTTTAAGTAGGAATAATGAGGGATTTGTCAGTCGCAACACCTGGCCTGGTATGTGTCCCGTTGTCAGGCTGGCCTTGAATAGTTGTCAAAGTATCGTTATGAGTAGGGTTTTGCCCGGCTGCAGATGAGGTAGTATCATTTCATCACATCCAAATTCTTTGTATGAATTTATAGCCCACTCGATTCTGTTATACGTGATAATTTGTCGGGCTATAGCCCAGTCATTCCTTGTTGTTCTCACCATGGACATTTCAGGAGATAGGGTGTTGGTTCCAGTTGCAAGTTGAATATAAGTCTGGAAAAAGCAGTCTGAGTTTTCTTCACTACCTGTTCTCATGTATTCACTGTTGGGCTTCTTCACTATTATAAGTCCTTCGACGGTTTTTTTGACCTCCCTGCAGAACTTTTTCCAAGTTCCAAGAGAGTCTTTTGGCTGCCCTTCTGTCTTTATTTAATTTGACCAAAGCCTGGTGGTATTAGTCCCATTCTACGGTTCTTTTTGTCACACTTAAATTTTTGCGTGTCTTTTTCCTTTATACGTCAAGATTATCTTCCACGTTATCTCCTATATAAAGACAGTCCAGATCTGGCCACTTTTCAAAATTCTACTCAAGATCACCATAAATGGTTATTATTGAGCTCTTATCATTCACATCTTAGTCTGAGATTAGGCGGGACTACCGGAATTTCAACTTGGAGCTCTTAAATTTGTAGTTATCAACATAATATATTTGTACAATTATCCTGGGACACACAGTAAATTGTTTTGGGTTTGGTGGTTTGGATGCCAGTGTTTTGGGAGGATCAGATTATCAACCATTGTTTTCTCTGACCTGATCATCAACAGCTACGTCTTTCTGCACTCTGATGCCATTCGTTTCAAAAACTCTACTCTGGTCTCAATAAGCTCTCCGTAATTAACTAAAAGACTAACATGAAGAGCTAGAGACTGCAAGGCGAGCTAACCTCTAGTATCAGCAACCTTCACAGGTTGGTCACTAACCCAAAGAAGATCAATGTTCCACCCTGCGAGTAAGGAACGTCATCAATATGAAGGACTAATAATTTTCGAAATCTCAGGAACGATTCCAAAAGGTTCATTGGATCCATGCGGATGTGTGTAGAGACTCCTCCAGACAAAAGTTATGCGAAAAAAGATCTGCGGCTACAATGGAAAATCAAAATATGATGCGCATCGTGCATACATCAACAAGTATTTGATTGAGAATCTGGCGCCGAAAAATCGCTTGTCAACCAGTACATACCTCATCACGAAAAGTGAAGTATCTCATGCAAATCTTTGGAGCCTGCTGTAATTTTTTTTTGTAAAGGACCTTCGAAGTCAAGATGACTTATTCATCTCATTTTATTCAATGAGCTTTGACCATTCGCTGATGTGCATTGAATGGACAGTCAAGGAGCTTCATGGTTGAGCGAGGTAGGGTTCAATCCCCACGATATGCAGGAACTATATTCTGCTCCAATATTTTGCGGCACCCTGATAAGCTAATGAAACTAAGTATAATTAATCACTCTCACCCTACAAGTTGATAATCCAGGCTGAGATTGACTTTGTCAAGGATCTATGGCACTGGGAGGTGTTCTCACTCAATCCACACTCTAGTCAAACTTGACGGTTGACTACGAGGATGCACAACTGGCTCACACGTGACAGCGGTGTGAAGGACACTAAACTAGTGTACCATGGGGTCTACCTCAAACCCAGCTAACGTGGGCCCTTCTAACCCCTAATTCAGAAGAAACGGTAACTCAAATTCTAAATTTCAAGACAGCTTTTCCATACCTTTCCGAAATCAATCTGATAAGTTCTACTAGCCACAATTGGTGCAGTAAACTGAGTTTTAATAGCATACAAAATGGATTGCTCTGTAACTTTGCTCAACTTCATAGCGAACATAAAACAGATTACCGCTAAGGATAGAAAGCGATTGAAATGGACATGAAATTAGTATAAAATGGGAAAAGTTGCTGAGAAACTCTGTTCAGGGGTGAGCTCTGGCGCATTATTCTAAACAAGAGAACTGATGAAAAAGTTTGTTAAGTGCGTGCTGGAGAAGGTGTGTTGGAGCTATACCTTGCGCACATTGACTCCAATTAGCGTACCTGTCGGGAAAGTTTTTTTGATATTGCACAGCTGAGTGGAAATATTTTTCCGTAATACTTAGTTGCGGAAAGTTATCACGTTATCAGAGTTCACAGTAAGATTGATGAAAAAATCTACTTTTTCTTCTGACGCAGTTAACGATCATCTAACACATAAAGATTTTCTCTGTGAAAGTTTTTTGACCATGATCTTTCTTGTTGGTTGAAAGTCTTGTTTATTATATCCACGTATCAACAAAAAAATCAGAACAGGTCAAAATATGGTCAATAAGATATCAGAGAATTGAACGTTTTTGAGAGGAAGTTCATGTACAGCTGGTTCGTGAAAAAACTGGTATTGCTCATAGAAATGTTTACAAAATTGAGCAGTGTGATATTTCTTTTGACAAAACTATACGACAGTGACATGTCATTCAAGTGAAAAGTTTGGGTATGTTATGATGTATGTATGTAAATAATTGATTTGAATCAGGTAGATTTGCAAATTTTGATACACACAATCAATCAATTCAATATTTTCGCTTTAGCTCCTGTACTCATGTGAGGATTCATTTGAAAAAAATATTCAAAAGTATCAACCTGGTAAAAATATGACGTCATACTTTTTTGTTTTGTCAAAACAAATATTACACTGCTCAATTTTTTGAACATTTGTATGAGCAATACCAGTTTTTTTTACGAACCAGCTGTACTTTCAATAATTCAGCGAATCTGAATAACAAATTGGAAGCAGATATGAAAAGGATGAATATTTAATCTTATCAGATCATACTTGGCGATCTGTATCTTCTAGTCATGCGAATAAAATAAAATTTTGATTTATATCAAAGTATCTGAAATTAAGAGCGATGATGAAAATGGGTGATTTTCAAATTGTAATGTTTCTAATGTTCTTTCGAGGTAGGTAAAAACAAATAGTATAAGCAGAACATTATAAAAAGTTATATGAACAATCAATCTTGTAATCTATTTTCAGAAAACCAGTCACAGATGACGTAAATTGGCCACTGTACACGAAAGAACAACCACAATACTTCATCTTTAACGCCGAGAAAAATGGTATTGGTCGAGGTCCCCGTGCTCAGGCTTGTGCTTTCTGGAATCATTTTCTACCTAAACTTCGAGAAAATTCAGGTAAGTGTTGAGCTTGGTTAAGGTGAATGGGTTCGGTCGTAGGTGATAAGAGCCCTCTATAGATTATTATGTCCTATATCACGCGAAGACAAGCTCACTCTAAGCCCACTATAATATATCAAGAATTAAGTTAGTCAATATCAGCCGGAAAACTCGACATGAAATACGACGTGGAGCGTTCATAGAGAACAGTCATTTATAAGGTGTAAAAAGAGTTATGTGGTAATAAAGCTCCAAAACCAGTCACGGAATAAATCCTATGTCGGTCGGCACGAAAAATTATTCGACATCAACGATCTTGATTGATGGCGGAGCTGACAGTTACGTCAACTTGATAGGACACTATATCTCTGATAATCAATATCGATGGCATTCGGGGCATTGATGGTTCAATATTCCCCAAATGAATTGTGGTTTTTGGTCGAGTGGAACTTGAAAATAATACTTAATCAATATTTGAGCAGATATTGATTTTTGTAAACATTGGGTTTCTACGAATTTTGTACTTTGCGAATTTTGAAAATAATCTTCAATTACACTATTCCAAAAAGAAAAAAATTCTGGATTGATCAATTTTTTGCAGGAAAAAAACTATTTTAGGCACATTGTTTAAACAGAACATTTTCCAAACATTTCGATTTGTTCCAGTTGTAGATCACTGAAATGCACAATCTCAGTTATTCTCATGTACTGCGCTTGCTAACGTAATACACTAGAAGATGTTAGAACAAATATTTGAACGGGAAAAACTAATTTTAAACTTTGATCACAACTGATTGTGAATTCGATATTGTCATATATCTATTAACTCTATATTAGAACCGTCCCATTTGAACAACGAGCGACAGTTGACGTTGACATGAGATAGAAGATCCGCGGGGATCTTTTATCTCGGATGTCGTCGATAATGTACAAGGGGGACTAAAAAGAAACAGGAAGAAGGCTTTGTTGGGAAGGTAGAGTGTGGGATCTGTTGTTTGGTAGGGGATTCTGTAGTGTGAAGTTTGGTCTTTGTGAGTGCATAGGTTCCACAAAACATTCCCCCTGTCCTTGATATATTTTTTAGTGAAATAACTTTTTTCGTTTTGGCGAAAACGCTCGATGGCTGACTGCCGGGAGACACGCGCGAATGTGAACTCCACTTCCTGTTCGAGAAAACTGCCGCGAAAACTCTTTTGAAACAGCTTATAGGGATGCTGCCCTAAGTAGAACACGTGTCTACGTTTGCTTTTCGCGTTTCATAAATGGTGAGATGTCAATTGAAGACCAACACCGTACTGGACGCCCTTCAACTTCAAGGACGGACGACAACGTTGCTTCACTCAACACCCTTGTGCATGGAGACCGTCGCCGAACCATTGTTGAACTTAGTGAGATGTCTGGAGTGTCATGGAGTTCAATTCAAAGGATTTTATCTAAAGATTTACACATGAGAAGGGCTGCAGCCAAATCTGTTCTTCGCCTTCTCACTGACGATCAAAGAGATCGTCGAGCTTGTTTTGAACTGCAAACAGAGTTGGAAGTGAACCCAGATTTTTTCTCCAAGATCATAACTGGTGACTAATCATGGTGTTATAGATACGACTCCGAAACAAAGCAGCGATCAAGCCAGTGGAAGACATCTGGCTCCCCCCTTCCAAACAAAGCCCGCCAAGTGAAGTCAAACATCAAAGCAATGTTGATTTGTTACTTTTATTACAGAGGTGTTGTGCACGCGGAATTTGTTGCTGTTGATCAAACGGTCAATCAACAATCTTATCTGGGGGTTTTCAAAAAAAAAATGAGTGAGAGCATCTGGAAAACGAGGGCGGCTCTTTGGCAAACAGGTGACTGGTTCTTTCATCACGATAACGCGCCTGCTCATACCGCTTTGTCTGTGAAGCACTTTTTGACGAATAACGGCATGATACCGATGACCCTATTAACCGGACCCCGCCCTCTGTAACTTTTCTCTATTTTCTCGACTCAAAAATGGCATGAAAAGACAACGTTTTGGGACTGTAGGGGTTAAAGGCCGTTCCAAAAAATGTGTTCCAAAAATTTTTTGAACAATGGAGGAAACTATTGGACAAGTGTATTACAGTTTATGGGGATTACTTTGAAGTCGATTCCCATTTGCTGGAGAATATTCACAAAAAAAAATTATAACGAAATGCGAATAAAATTTATTGAGTTCTATGAGGTAGCTACAGAACATTTTTTGACATGCAATTAAGAAATTCATGTTTATCAGTGGCGCGCATGAGGGTAATGAACCTAATTTTCTCAAAGAAAAACGAAGCATTTGCGGACATCTGTTCATATAGCAAATTGTCATTATTTTTCCATGCAGAATCACCTTCTAAAAATTGTCGCATTTTACAATTACTCAACCCCTGTATATTAACACAGATTTCCATCATGCCACCGTACTCACATCCTGATTTATTTTTATATTATGGGAATTCGGACACAGTTACGTTAAAAGCTAATTTACACATATAAGTTGATAAGACAAACTTCAGGATTTCACGAACAAATATCAAGTGGGTTGATATAATCTATCGACATGACGGTTTCCAGCAGAGAGTCTTCAGGTTCACCGTTGTAGCATCTTCTGGGACATTCCTCCGTGATGTGTTTAATCGTTTGATGTTCTTCGTAGTCGCAGTATGTTGATGGTTGATTGCCCCATTTGTGCAGGAGGTATGCGAATCTGCCAAGTTGCATTCTGATTCTGTTAAGTGTGGACCAGGTTTTGCAAGGCAGGTCAAACCCTGACCGCTTTTGGGTAATGCAGAGCATATTATCGCCTTGTTGAGTGGTCCATTCTTGCGTCCATGCACTGGATAGGCTGCATTGCTGCACTCGCCGTTCTAGTCGGTGGATTTCTGGAAGGGAGATGATTGTGGTGAGCGTCCTCAATATCTTGATGTATTGGCAGATTCCCATTTTCCAAGATCTTTTTGTACTCTTGTGTAGGAGCATTTATCCGTCGTAGCTTTGGGGGTTGGATATGACTTGAAACCGGGAGCCACTGCGTGGAGGTCGACCTATTGACGCCAGCGAACATCCTCATGGTGTTATTCAGTTGGGCGTCCACCTTTTTCACGTGCGGTATGTCAATCCACACTGGGGCTGCTGTCAAGTGGACAAGTTCCAGAGCGCAGCCACGTACTGTGGATGCCGATGCTCCACAAGTGGTACCACATAGCTTCTAGATTATGTTGTTTCTGGTTCTCCGCTTCTTGGTGGGTTTAGCTAGGTGTTCTTTGAATGAAAGTGTTCTGTCAAGGGCAAGTTCCAGTTGTTTCGGTGTTTTGTTATGGGTTGGTTGGTACCATCAAATCGTACGTTGAGCTCTTTGGATGATTTGTTGCCGTTGTTGAATTTCTTTGGTGAGCTGATGTCGGTGCCCATTATAACTTGACTATTTTTTTGAAAAGAGGTCGTTAAATGCAGCTGACGTTCGAAACTTCCTCGATAAAAAAGGGGCGAGAGGGTTCCGTTCTCGTGGCTTCGGTTCTTGAGCTTAGTTTTGGTTAGTTTGAATAAGTTTTTGTTAGGCACATTTTCATAATAACTGGTCACCAAAAAGTTTTGGTAAGTATTCATAGTTTCAATTAAAAAATCACTAGGCAAACAATAGAAACCACAGCAAGTAACCAGGACTGTTTGGTGATCATATATTGTGAAATTGAGCCTCGATTGGGTTATTTTCAGTTGGTTTGATGTGTTGGTCTGGGTTGGTTTGGGTAAGCTTCGGTGAGTTTGGGTTGATTTTGGTAAGTTTGGTTGGTTTTGGTTAATTTGGGTTAATTTTGGTTGCTTTGAGTTGATTTTGATTAATATCGGTTGATTTAGTTTTTATTGGTTTGGGATAGTTTTGGTTAGTTTTGATTTTGACTAACTCAAACTCCACTTCAAAATTGGAAAAGATATATCAATGTGAGGTTGCCTAATCTTCACAAGAATCCAAGCATTATTTGTTCGAAGAAAACTGTATTCCATTCGTATAATACAAAACCTTTCTTTCTGTCTAGAGACTGTGATTTTTTACCTTCTCTTGTTACAGGGAAATCTCAACTTGTAATTTGGTGACCGCTACCCGTTTGTTACAGTTGTGGTCTGGCTCAGTTTCGATAAACTTGCAGTAGTTAATAGCTTATCACAGGTCGATTGACATTCACGTTTGCACTAGGAATAACGGGTAACAGATACTAGTCCAAAAACATATTTCATATTTATGAAGAAATCTATGAAATATCTTGGATATCTCTTCACAGAAGCCTTCAAAATTCAAAGCGGGATAAGCTTTGGAAGCATCTTTTCTTCTATGGAAGATAAGATCACACATTATACAGGGTATTTCACATGAAAACCGATATAGAGCAGGGAAACTCAAAATATCATGATTTAACGAGACTTACCTATACAGGGTGCCACAGATTCAAGTGCATACATGGGGATCTCAGTTATCATAAGAGATACAGTGTCGGTTAAATGGTTGCGCAAAGTTGCGCATTTTTATGCCCAAGAAAATGCCATTTCAAAATCTGAAAAATTTCGACCACTTCCGAAGATTATTAAAAAAAAAACGAAATTTCGCCAAAATGTTTTCATCATTTCCTGCGTTCGTTTGAACAGACATTCTAAAATAAATTACACTTTCTCATTGCCAGTTTTTCTTCTTTAAAATATGGTGGTATCAAATTCAAAATCTGACGTTTCGTCTTCGAGCTGTCATCATCAACTTTATTTTTTCAAATACGGACCTGGATTTTTTAGTTTATTTTTAATTATCTTCTGACGTCCTTGATGCATTGAGGTATCGCAACCGTCTAAAAAAAAAATTTATTTAAAGAATAATACTAGAGAAAATCAGTTAGGCCACCCTTGTCTCCCCAAAACATAGTTTGGTTCATAAATCTTTCTTTATTTGACAAGTTATTCTTATGAGAAGACCTGCAAAACTGAACAAAATTTATTGACTGAACCAAAATCGAAATAACATCTAATAACGATACATTTAATGAAATTAAATTAAATCCACAAATGACGTGGAATATAGAAAAATTAAAAATAAAAAACTGAATCAATTTTTGCAAAAATGTTCAAAAATATTGGCATTTTAACAAAATATCGAGCAAAATATTGAAAATAACAATAATAGGTGGATAATAATTGAAAATATTGAGGTTGCTAAGGCAACTCATCATTCTATGCCCCCATCTGATCACCTCAATCCCTCAAGGCCGTCAAAAGATAACTGAAAATAAAATAAAAAATCCAGGTCCGTATTTGAAAAAATTGAGTTGATGATGGAAGACGACGTTTTTGGACAAATGACAAGAGCAAGAGAAGTTTGAGAACCAAATCCCCATAAAATAAAATAATAATTTTTCAAGTCCGCCAACAGGTTAAAAAAAATCTGTTTTATTTTGAGGGTGCATCATCCATTATCCACACTCTAGAACACCCCAATTGAACTCCAATCACTGTCGATTGATGCTCTCAGTACACTTGGAACAAATTTGGGGTTTCTAGCACAACCAAGATATTGAATTGTTCCGAAATTTTCAATCTCACTTGGGATCAGTATAACTTCTTGGGCGTACAACTTGGTATACAGGGTGTTTCGAAAAAAAAGAGAAATATTTGGAAAACATGTTCAGAAGGTCAAAATGAGAGCAATGAACCCATACTTTTTAATCCGACCAATAAAATATCACCCTATGGGTGAAAAGGTGAGGCATTACGTATGGAACCTTTCCTCTTCTTGAGTTAAGGCACTCAGAATCAGTCACAATGACAACCATGCTTGTTGTGAAATCAAGTTAATTAATTAAAATCAATTATTCATTCAATAACAAAACAAACTTTGGAACCGATTATATCGGGGACGGTAATGAATCGGATCAGAAAATTCAGGGAATAATTTCTTTTATTTTGATCTTCCGCGAACATGTTATCAAATTATTTTTCTTTTTCCCCGAAACACCCTGTATAGGTTACTCGCCTCAAATTATGATATTTTGAGTGATTTTACATGCTCCTGCTTAGTGTCGGTTCTTATGCGAAACACCCTGTATATTGATCTACTCATTTGAACCTTTTTCCCATCCTATACACTATTGTTAAAATGTCCCTAGCACAGAGGGATTTATATAATTTAAATGAGTAGCCCCACGATGTTTGTTGTTCCCTCCGGCAAAAGACAAAATTGAGAAAAAGCTCAAGTTAGTTTTAGTACAAACTCACTGAAACTGAGTAGAACAAATGCAATAAAACGCATCTTCCCTCGTCCTATTACATTTTCCATGCCAGAAGCAGACAATTTTAGAACAGACGAACTGTTTCAAAATTTATTGGTACGAGGCTCGGACTTGTCTCGAGAATAAAACTTCGCCTGTTTAATTGAAATAAAGACGAAGTCGTCCAAAGAGAAATTAGAGTGCATTCACGTCTACTGTGTCTTGATGTATATTCGGAACAAAAGAAAAGTGAACTATTCTATTCGGATAATCAACATCTCCTCACTGAGGCACAAAGAGTATTTCTTTACTTGTTCCAGAGTAGATATGAATATTTAAAATACCAATAAGCGAATACACAAAACTCTTCCAAGTCAGTGACGTAGCCCATTTATTTTGTATAGTATTACTGTCATTTCATACAGGGTGGCCCAACGAAAAGATCCCACCCTTATTTATGACTTTCCTGGTAAATTTTGGGAAAAACGCTCGGACACATCAATTTTTATTTTTAGGGGGACGTCTTTTCGAATATGACTGTAGAATACAGGGTGTTCCAAAAATAAGATATCGCATAACAATTGACATTTTTAAATGGAAACCCCCATTTTTTTTTCTATTTTTGGATTTTCCATGAAGTTTTTAGTACCTTTTGTATAATACAGTTTATACCTATCTTCAACCGTTTATTAAAAAATTTAAACAAAAATTAATTACTTAGCTATAATGTGTCAAAACGTCAATGTGGTAATAAATGTTGAAAGTGGTATCCGTTTACCTCCATGCAATAATAAAGATTTTGCTCAACAACTAACATTTTCACACATTTCTGGAGATATTTGCCTGCATTCCGCCGTGATCCGCTCCCGAAGATCACTCATAATCTCCCTGGAGCTCGAATTATTTCCGGAAATTTTGTCGAGTTGCGAATTTTCCTTAAAAATTCGCAACGAGAACAAATTTCCGGATTTTTATTTCGAGCTCGTGGGAGATTCGGCAAGAAAATTTCATGCCAAAACTGATCATTGGAAAAAACATAACCCAGGACTCACCTCGCATTTAGTGGTAGAAACCAACGGCTCCTTACTCTACTCGCCATTGAGGAAGAAAGAAGGGAATCAGGATTTTATAAAACATTTGGAAGTTATAACCAATCTTGTCCATAATTGATAACATTGCAACTTTGTATTGGAAGTTGAAAATAAATCATTTATCAAAAATGTTTGTCAGTGTTTTTAACAGCTGTCAAGCACTTGCGGCTGGATGTAGCTCCCATGCACCAACCACAGTGTTGCCGTTTGCCTTATCTCTGTCTGTGAAGGTTGGGTTGGGTTGAGGACGGCAACACTGTAATCATATGGGAGCTACATCCAGATGCAAAGCCAGGGTGATTTCCACTTATCAATCTTTCAGTCACGTGATTATGAGCAGGGTGATTTCCGATAAAATTAGTTCCTTGCCATAGCAACATAATAAAATGCAAGCGTATGATTGGTTAGAATTGACTGGTACGAAATTTTCATTATAATTAACTTCATTTTCTATTATTTTGATTATTTGTGGCTCTATTGTATATTCCAACATGTCCAAGAACGTCTCCCCCGTCAAGTTTCCAGGAATAAAGAAAATAATAAATGATAAAAAATAAAAAAAAAACATGAAAAATTCAAATAACTTAAAAACGGTTGAAGATAGGTATAAACTGTATAATACAAAAGTTTCTCCGAACGTTTTTCCCAAAATATACCAGGAAAGTCATAAATAAGGGTGGGACCTTTTCGTTGGGCCACCCTGTATGTTGAAAACTTCACAATATTGGATCAAGTTAATTGATTCTCCTCATGGATGGATTTGGAAGGTGTGACAGCTGCATTTTCATACACCATGAATTATCTTTTTTGATCTATCATTTTTATGTTTATTTTTCTCTTTATTTCTCTCTTTGCAACTGGCCTAACCAATATAGCTGGTGGCATCGTTTAATCGAGCTTAATTATCAAGTCCAGTCAGCTTCCTTTTGGAAAAGTCTTTTTTGAATGATTAAGTATTCAATTCAGGATAATATTCCATCAGTCGTTAACTTCAGAGTGATTTATATGTTTACCAGACGCCAAACCAGAGCAGTGTAATTTTAATTAAATAATAAAATAGAGAAATCAAAATATATGGCGACAGATGAACGTTCAACAAAGCTCTATAAAGGCTCTTAAACAACTTCAGCACAGACACATGCTTTAGAGCTTTAACTTCATAACGATTATTTCTGGTTTATGGCTGTGCTGTGGTCGATTTTCATAATGAGGTCTTCTTGCATGAAAACAGGAAAAAAACAAATATTTTGGATCTCGAAAATCCACGTCTTGAAACTTGAGAACATAGTTTGTTCCATTGATCATGTTCAATTTTGCTGACTGATCAACATACAGCTGATAGATCTCTTCTAAAATGATGATTTTGAAATCACAAAATAGAGGAATGGTTACAGATTTCTACGAATTATTGAAAGCCATAAAAAGACTGCATTTAAAGCTAGTTGCATGAAGGGTATAATTTTAATCTATTTTAAACTGGACTTCAAGGATCGTCATAGCAGAATCCTCTTGAAAAAAAAATGTTACTCAATTTAGTCAATAATCATTATGGAAATAATCATTATGTCAGATGACAATAATTGCCTTCAACTTCATATTCCTGATTCATGTATCCAAAAGTACATTGATACATTTCTTGTCTAGTCAACAGACTGTTATTGAATACTTGTAAACGCTTTCAAGTATTTAGTTGTGAATCCAACCACGAATTAACGTACCTACGCGGGTACATGACATGGTGGCAGTGAAAAGGCGACAAGAACTGTAAGACCAAAAAGTTTCTTTGTCCAAATAATGTACAGAAGGTGGTTTTCGTGGCGTAGGGACAGAAAGGGAAATGATAAAAGTTGGTACCAGGCGGGATTTGAACCCACGACCTTCGTCATACCAGGACCATTTCAAAGTATATTAAGAATTAAAAATTACAATGTTATATGGTTAAACTGAAACTATAGACAAGCAATGTCAGGAAGTAAATATGAATATTTACACAATTACCTATCAAATAGTATTGATTAAGTTTTAGTGACGCAGAAGCACGACCCGAGATACCGAACATACCCACTAAATTGGATGGAAAACGAAGGCGGCCAGAAAAAACAAGTTTTGGTTGCTATGTAATGTTTTTTGACATCTATTGTAATAAAAGTCTAATAAAAAAGCTCTATGTTGTAAAATTGAACGAGTTGAGTATTATTCATGAAGATTAGTGGATATCTGCAGCCAAACCTCATACCGGCGAGATCCGCAAAATTATACATGGTCCTTCGTGTAACCGGATAGAAGAGCGTATCTGAAAAGTCCGAAAAAGCCAACCCGAATCCGCAAGGAGTGAGAACTAGCGGCACTGCTGTGTAATTTGGAACTGGATCACGATATACATAACTGGTGCAGCCAAAGGAGCAAGGTCGTATAATATTTAAAATTCAAACCATCTGAACCTTTTTTTGCGCGTTTTTTAACCAGTCTTCTGGACATTTATTTATTACTTGACTAGTAAAAGCCTCATTGTCGATATCCTACTACCCAACCCATAAATTTCCAAAATGCCTAAATCTAAAAAGCTGAGCAGCATTTTTGCTAATACGGATAAAACTCAAGATGCTCATTCAAAGGAGCAGATAGATACGTATAATAAGCTCGTAGCTCATCGTGACGCTCTTTCGAATCAAGTTAGTCGATCTCAATCGTTTTTGGAGAATAAATGTGTCTCTTTGGACAGCAAAACACTCAAATTTGACTTAAACACCCGCTTAGCCAAAATCGAAACAGTTCTCAGTGAATTTGAACAGGTTCAACTGAGAATTGAACAAGTTTGTCTTGAAAATAAATTTGATGAATATAAAGATCAAGAAGAAGAACGTTTAGCTTTTGAAAATTCTTATTATGACAATGTGTCTAATGCTAAGTTGGTTTTACAAAGAATCAATTCAATGCAGCAGTCATCATCAGGTAATTCACTGAATTTAAGTTCAATAGCGAATCTGCCAGGATCTCAATATGGTCTACGTCTTCCACCCATACCCTTACCCAAATTCAATGGCACTTATGAAACTTGGACAAATTTTAAGGACACCTTTATATCTCTCATTGACAAAAGCACTCAAATAAACAATGTAGAAACATTTTACTATTTGCAATCAACCTTACAAGGGGAAGCAGCCCAAATCATTAGCTCTTTGGCAGCCACTGAAAGCAATTACACAACAGCATGGTCTTTATTGCAGGAAAGGTATGAAAATCAAAAGGCCATCATTCACTCTCATGTGAAATGTATCTCTGATTTACCCATTATTAAAGACGATTCTCATGTTCAGTTGAGAAAATTCTTGGACTTTCAAAACCATTTTAAAACATTGCAGAATCTCAATGAGCCTGTAGATCAATGGTCTACGCTCATCATTTACCTTTTAAATTCAAAGGTAGATTTTATAACACGCAAAGAATGGAAAACTTATTCCAGGGACATTGACAAACCTACAACACAAGATTTTTTGACATTTTTGTCGCAACGTTGCCGTTTCCTGGAATCCTTGGACTTTAAATTGAATAACAAAAGACAACAGTTTAAAATTAAGAAGCCCTTTGAACGCAAGACCTTGATCTCCCAGATTTCTAATCCTCCTTGCCCAATCTGCAAAGATAACCATTTCATTTACTCCTGCAAAAAATTCCTAGATTTTTCAGTATCAAGTAAGTTTTTTGAAACAAAAAAGGCCAACCTATGTACCAACTGTTTACGACCAAGTCACCGAAATGGTGAATGCCACTCAATCCACACCTGCAGAAAATGTCAAGGTAAACATCACTCCCTTTTACATAAAGACTCAAACCATGCTTCAAGTTTCAATGTGAACCATCTCAACATGTCTTTAAAACCATCCTACTCTAGAGATATGCCAAGCAATCAACCCCAGCCCAACAGAGGCCCAAATTCGCATTCCATAAATGGCTCTAATTCTACAAATTCAATGATCAACGAAACTGTCAATTACCCAGCTGGATCCTCTAGTCCTAATCCCGACTCGCGTCTTGTACCAAATCATGGCAGAATCTATGAATCCTCAAACCCAAACCTCTATAATGAAGCTGTTCATTCACCCAAACCAAATATGAGTCAAAATACTCAAAATTTGCACTGCTCCAGCCAAATTTCAAACAGTTTTGTACTCTTGTCTACGGCATCCATATATGTCTACGATAAAAATCATAAACCCGTTTTATGCAAAGCCATTCTGGATAATGGCAGTCAATCCAATTTCATCAGTGAAAGGTTATTCAAAATCTTGGATTTGCCTCACCAATCTATAAACATGTCTGTTTCTGGTATAGGCCCAGATGCCACCAACCTCAATAAACGAACCCAACTGCATATCAAATCCTCCGTAAATAATTATTCTGTCAAAATACCCGCTTTAGTGATTAGCAAAATCACAGAACTTACACCCCAATTACCTGTTGATTTTTCTCTATTAAAAATTCCCAAAGATTTGATTCTTGCTGACCCAGACTTTTGCGTTCCATCAGAAATTGATATTCTGTTAGGTGCAGGTTTGTTTTATGACCTCATTGGTTCTAGACAGATAAAAACTGGTAGAGGAAACCCTATTCTAGCCGAAACTCAACTTGGATGGATCATAGGCGGTCCAATATCCCTACTTGCCAATGTGTCGCATAACAAAGGCTCTTGTCAATCACTTCTATGCAACAATGCACTCCAAAATACCCTAGAAAAATTCTGGTTGTTTGAAGAAACTACGCAGCAAACTTCGCAAACCCTTTCTAAGGAAGAACTTGAATGCGAAAAACATTTTCAAGCCACCACTCGTGTTGACCCAACAGGCAGATTCATAGTAAAGCTTTCAGTTAAACCCACCGTTTTTAAGCTAGGTGACTCTTTTCAACCTGCTTTGAACCGGTTTTTTTTCCCTAGAGCGGAAATTTAGCAAAAAGCCTGAAATTAAAAATGCCTACACTGATTTCATTAACGAATATATATCCTTGGGTCACATGTCCGAAGTGGATCCTGACCAACCAATTGATTCCGAATATCCAATCTACTATCTCCCACATCACTGCGTTGAGAAACTTAATAGCACGACCACTCGATTGAGGGTAGTTTTTGATGCCTCATGCAACTCAAGTACCGGAGTATCTCTTAATGATGTCCTCTTGGTCGGACCTAATGTTCAAAATGACCTATTTTCAATAATTTTTAAATTTCGCAAACACAATTTTGTTTTTGTTGGTGATATTGCTAAAATGTACCGGCAAATTCTAGTGGATCCCAGCCAGCGCAATCTTCAGCGCATCATATGGCGCGACCAACCCGATGGAAAGCTTCGGCATTTCGAGCTTAATACTGTCACTTATGGCATGGCCAGTTCAGCTCATTTAGCTACTCGCTGCATCATTGAAATTTCTAATCGATCTGTACATGATTATCCTCACGAAAGTTACGTGCTTCGCTCCGAATGCTACGTCGACGACATTTTGACTGGTTCGGATACCAAAGAAGAACTCATCATTCTTAAAAAAAATATTACTGATTTGCTCAAGTCTTTCGGTTTTGATCTTGGAAAATTTTGCTCTAATGACCCCGATGTATTAGCTGATTTGCACCAGGAAGATTCGGCTAATACCAATTTATACCTGGACAACGACCAAAGCACAAAAACCCTAGGAAAATCATGGAACTCTAAACGTGACTTATTCATATACAACTCAACTATTGAACCCAATTCCAAACCTGTTACTAAACGTACCATATTTTCTTTGATTTCACAAATTTTCGACCCTTTGGGTCTCCTTGGCCCGATGATAATTCAAGTTAAACTACTTCTTCAAAAACTATGGATTCTCAAAACAGAATGGGACGAACCAGTTCCTATCGATATTTATAGAATCTGGAAAAATTTCACCAACCATTAATCTCTAATTGACTATTTCACAATACCTAGACAGGTCACCATCAAAAATGCTATCTTTTTGGAACTCCATGGTTTTAGCGATTCATCAATAAATGCTTTTGGCGCATCCATCTATGTACTTTCAATTGACTCATTTGGAAATATTGCTGTAAACCTTTTATGCGCAAAAAGTCGCGTAGCTCCATTAAAGGCAATAACCCTACCTCATCTTGAGCTTTGCGGAGCTTTAGTCTTAGCGAGATTAATGAATAAGGCAATTATTGCTTTAAATTGCATTTCAGACAAAATTAATTTCAATGCTGATTCTTCCATCGTTCTTTGTTGGCTTTCTCTAGAACCTCGCCAATTAAAAACTTATGTATGTAACATGGTGTCTGAGATCCAACAACTTACTAATGTTAACGATTGGTACCACGTATCTTCGGCGGAGAATCCCGCTGATATTATTTCCAGGGGCATCAATCCCCAAGACCTGAATAGTAGTTCCCTATGGTGGCATGGACCATCGTTTTTATCAAAACCCACAGAATTCTGGCCTAGCGAAACCCATATATCTAATTTTCATCGCAGAAAATTTAATCCTGAAGATTTAGAAATCAACCCCAAATCTATAATTCTTGTCTCAGCTACTATGTCAAGAGACTACATATTTGACAAGTTTTCCAATTTCAATAAATTGATTAATGTCAATGCCTATTGTATCCGATTAATCCAAAACTCAAGAAAACCCAGGACATTTCGTCAAATAGGACTTCTGACTCCTTCAGAACTACAAAACAGTTTAACCATCCTAATTATCATGGTTCAGAATGAGCAATTTTCTAGTGACATAAGAGACCTCAAGTCAAGAAATGGTATAAGGTCTCAAAGTACGTTGAAATCTCTAAACCCCTTTCTCGATGATCGCGGAGTAATCAGAGTGGGTGGACGACTTGAAAATTCTGCTCTTGAGTACCAAAGCAAGCATCCTGTGTTACTGCCCCAAAACCATCCCTTTACTCGTTTGATTATAACCTACGAACACCAAAGAAACTTTCATCCAGGAGTTCAATCTACCCTGTCTTTCATAAGACAAAAATCTTGGCCTATACATGGCAAATCCGCTGTTAAGGCTGTTATTTGTAAATGCGTAGTTTGCTATAGACTTAAGCCTAAGCCTTCAAGTACACTTATGGCAGATCTTCCCCAAGCCAGAGTTAACCCTTCCAGACCTTTTTTACACACTGGCGTGGATTATGCAGGCTTCCTTTTGATCAAAAATTCAAAATTAAGAAATCGAGTTTGCATCAAGGCATATTTACGCGTTTTTGTGTGTTTGGCTACCAAAGCGGTACATCTGGAACTGGTCACTGACCTTACTTCCCAAGGTTTTTTGGCTATGCTCAGAAGATTTGTTTCAAGACGTGGACTATGTCATCACTTGTATTGCGACAACGGATTAGTGGATATCTGCAGCCAAACCTCATACCGGCGAGATCCGCAAAATTATACATGGTCCTTCGAGCCGGATAGAAGAGCGTATCTGAAAAGTCCGAAAAAGCCAACCCGAATCCGCAAGGAGTGAGAACTAGCGGCATTGCTGTGTAATTTGGAACTGGATCACGATATACATAACTGGTGCAGCCAAAGGAGCAAGGTCGTATAATATTTAAAATTCAAACCATCTGAACCTTTTTTTGCGCGTTTTTGTGTGTTTGGCTGCCAAAGCGGTACATCTGGAACTGGTCACTGACCTTACTTCCCAAGGTTTTTTGGCTATGCTCAGAAGATTTGTTTCAAGACGTGGACTATGTCATCACTTGTATTGCGACAACGGAACAAATTTCGTTGGGGCTGACAATGAACTACGAGAAATATACAAACTGTATCAATCCTCCGAATTTCAATCTTACCCTAAGGCCAACATGATTCAATTTCATTTTAACCCAGCGCGTTCCCCGCATTTTGGCGGTTTATGGGAAGGAGTAGTGAAATCATTCAAGTACCATTTGCGCAGAGTACTATCCGATAAAAACCCTCTCAGTTACGAGGAATATTACACTTTTGTGGTTCAGGTGGAGGCGATTTTGAATTCTCGTCCCTTGCTACCCCTGAGCAACGATCCTAATGACCTAGAAACCTTAACACCTGGACATTTCCTTGTCGGTCATCCTTTAAATTATGGTTCCTGACGTTGACCTTCAACCAATTACCGCTAACCATTTGACCAGATACCAGATGCTCCAGTCCATGCTACAAAACATTTTTGGCGGAGATGGTCCGAACAGTATCTACACACTCTTCATGAACGATCCAAGTGGCGCTTCAAGGCCGAAGAACGAAACCTATTAGGAGCTTTAGTTTTGCTGAAGGAGGAAAATAACTCCCCATCAAAATGGACTACTGCTAGAATCACTGCCCTTCATCCAGGGAAGGATGGCATCACCCGTGTAGTCAGTGTGCGCACGGCCAATGGGACCATTTTGAAGCGCGGTGTAGTCAAAGTGTGCGTTCTCCCAATTCATGATGAATAGACTGTTGGTGAAGACACTATTAGCATAATATAAACTTATTCCCATTTTCTTTTTGAAATTTAACGCAGTCATTTCAAGGGCGGCGGTATGATGAAGTTTTAGTAACGCAGAAGCACGACCCGAGATACCGAACATACCCACTAAATTGGATGGAAAACGAAGGCGGCCAGAAAAAACAAGTTTTGGTTGCTATGTAATGTTTTTTGACATCTATTGTAATAAAAGTCTAATAAAAAAGCTCTCCGTTGTAAAATTGAACGAGTTGAGTATTATTCATAAAGATTAGTGGATATCTGCAGCCAAACCTCATACCGGCAAGATCCGCAAAATTATACAAGTATAGTTTGTCCATATTTTAGTAAACAATAAGAATACGCTCATTTCCTACAACCGTTTACAAGTGCACTTACTAGCTAGAATTATTGAAAGGAACAATTTAACAACGGCAGATGTTATTATGGTGAAACTATGGGCAGAGGGCAACAGACGCATGACCGAACTTAACGCTCTATCAACTGAGCTTATCAGCAATGAAAGCATCCAACCAGATTTTGACCAAACTGAGACTACCAATAGAATGTGTGCTCCAAAGTTCCAGAAGTTTTTGGGAATGGTTGTCTATCAAATGTCATCCCCAACTTATCACATGGAACTAGTATCATCAGGAAGCTTCTTAGTGATAGAAATGAATGGGCTTGTACTCTCAATGAACAAGCATGTTTTGAGAGGATCAAATACTCGGTGTCTTCAGCTTAAACTCTACACTATTTTGATACTGAGTTTGAGACTGTTTACTGTGGATGCGAGCCCCTATGGAATTGGAGCCATGATTTCTCAAAATGGAAAGCCCATTGGATTTGCATCTGCTACATTGACATATAGAGAAGAAACCTCTAGCTCTTGTTTTTTGCTGTGAAAAATAATCATTTCATCTCTTTGATATCAAGTTTGTGGCTGAAACAGATCATGAACCTCTTTGGACTACTCAGGAGACCTCTTGATGACATGTCTCCTAGACTGCAAAGGTTGGCACTTGAGTTGTTGAGATATTAGTTAAACATAGTTCATGTTCCAGGAAAATCACTCAAAGTTCCTGATACACTCAGTAGAAAACCATTATCTCGAAACATTAATTAGGACCATTTAGAGAGTACTTGAAAGTATTTTCAATAATTTCTACCACTAAACAGAATGCCACTAGAGTGTGGAAATCTTTTGATAAAGACCATATTCTGCAAAAAGTTAGATGTTATAGCTTGAATCGGCGTCTTCATAAAAAATCTTCTGTACCTAGTTAAGTTAAAAATATTGGCCCTTCAGAGATAAATCTATCTTCATGAGCAGGTGCTGTTTTATAAGAAGAGGCTTGTGATCCCAACTTCACTGAAGTTTGAGTTCTTAGACATAATCCATCAGTCACATCAAGAGGTGGTGTTCTGCAAGAAGAAGGCCGTAGACGCAATGTTTTTATCCTGGACTCAAGGATGATATTGAAAAAGTTGTGCTGTGTGTCGTCACAGGACTTTTCAGTGTTGGTGGGCTATTTCTCAAAAATTGCAGTGGTTAATGATGTCAGGGATAGAACTGCTTCTGATGTAATGACAACATATTTTTGCTGTGAATGGACTTTCACTAGAAATATTTTCAATGGGCCTCCTTTTAGTTTTCGTGAACTCATATGTTTTGCAGATAGATATGATGTGAAGCTTATCACACCTAGTCCTTATTATCCACAAAGTAGTGAAATGATAGAGAGAACTATTCAAACCATCAAGGGATTGTTCATCAAGGTGAAACAATCAGGACGATATCCATTTTTGGCTGTACTGGACTACAATAGTACACCAAAGCAACACCTGCCCCTTCTAGGTTGTTGATGGGAAGAAAACTCAGAACCAATCTTCCAGTATGCAGTGATCAGCATTTTTGAATTCTGAGATGCAGAAGAGAATTGTGCCACGATAATTAAAATAACCAAACTAATGAGAAATCTTATTTTGCTAAATGAGCACACATACTCTATGAATTAAAGGAAGGTGACCCAGTTCTTCTCCAACAAGCGAGAAGACAATGGACTCCTGGATTGGTGGTCAAGAAGAATGAACCTTGAGACTACTCAGTCAAGATTGAAGGTACTGAGTACCAAAGAAATAGACAGGCTTTGAGACCGTTCAAAAGTCAAACCCATAAAACTTCGACAAAAGGCAGCAACGCCAAGAGTCAAGCTCGTGAGACCCCAACTGAGAACAATATTTTGGATGATATTGTGCCTGTTCCTCAGTCAACTCCACCAGTTTGTAGAACCAGAAGTGGCCGAGTCATAGTGGTCCACCAAATCGATCAAATTTATAAATTTTTTACTACTTCTTTTGTTAAGGGGGGACGTGTGATATGTATGTATGGTTTCATACATAATAAAGCTGCTTGTACTGTCATTGTTAGATTACAGGTACATGAAGTTAGTCATTATTCATTATGTCAGATGACGCCTTTAACTTCATAATCCTTATCCATGTATCTCAAAGTACATTGATACATCTCTTGTTTACTCAACAGACTGTTATTGAATACTAGTAAACGCTATCAGCTATTTAGTTGTGACACCAACAACGTATTAACGTGCCTACACGAGTAAATGACAAAGGGTACATACCTTACATGATGATAATGATGAGCTGATTGTTACTGCAGCAGAACGACAGATGATTGAGACTTTCATCACAATATTACAAAATATGAATTACAAACATGATAGGCTTGCCATGTTTGTTGCAAATCTTGTTTTTCAAGACCTCAAACTATTGAACTGTTGATAACGTGCTCAGATAAGTTTATTCTGCAAGAACTCTATCACACATTCATTCTCCTCCTTGCTATAGAACGTGCAAATATCCAAATCCCAGAAGAATAAAATAGATCGAACATGTTTGTATGCACAGAACCTGACCGGTCAAAATATTACGGCTGCCTTTGGCAACAGAGAGAAGATCGAATTTAGTTTGAAAACCCTTGGCCATTTCCTTGGGCTTTTCTCGATGGACCCTATTGAAAGAATATTCTATTAGTCCAATCTTTCTCGAAAGAGATTTTTTTTGTAACTATAGAGAGACTGCTTAGTTCCGAGTTCGTCTTGTTGGTAATCATTAATAAATCATCAAGTTCCCTTGACAATAATAGGTTTAGTCAAAAAGTGTTTGTTCGATCAACAATCATCATTGTTCTAACCTAAGCAATGTTTCTATTGTCACAGTCTCGAGTCGTCCTATGAATAACTAGCTGTACCCGCCTAGGCTTCTCCCGCTTCCATGATAGTTTTAATTAAATCAATAAAAAACTGTATTTTTGGTCACATCGACTTCAAACTTAATATTAATAATCTTGCATGAAATCAATAAATCCCTTGTTTCATTTGATATATAATCCTCAAGATGGCTTCGCTGGTACTTAGCTGCAGCTGCATGATGTACTACAAGATTTTTTTTTCTATATGTGGTTGAAGCCTTTCGCATTTGCTCTTGTCGCGGGATTCAGCCCTGCTTGGATGGAGACCAATTTGTGTAATAATTTTAGTCCCAAAAAAGTGTCCTGAAAATAAACTCAAACGTTATTTTTCTCACTAAAAGAGTTACGACAAAAAGTTATTGAAGAAAGTTGTTCTTAATGAAAAACTGAGTAAGAATTCAAAATTCCAAAACCCTCCGTCTACTTTGAGGGTGGGGGTGGGGGTGGGAATAATCATATATTAATGAAAAACTATATATTTTTTGTCACATCGACTTGAAACTTCACAATGATGATCATTGCGGGCGAAGCCGTGACGGCTACTGCTGGTGTCATATAAAATTTCAAACACTTCAAATTGAGATTATTAATTTAAAGTTGATGTGATCAAAAATATAATACACAACTTTTCATTATTTATTTTATGATTTTTGCTCGGATTTTTGCCACCCACAGCTTTCGCCCCTTTAGATAAGGTTTGAATTTAAAAAAAAAAAACGAAACACGTGCTTCATCAATTTTAAACAAGATTATTTATACGAAGTTCAACATGATGTTAACAAAAATACATAATCTTTCATCAATTGATGATTTTTTCCACCTCATCTCCTTTGAGCCCGACTTTGTCCTCCCTAAGGGTTGAATTTTAAAAAACAATGATACATGTTCAATTTTATTCAAGACTGTTAATATTAAGTTTCAACATGATGTTAACAATAATACATAATCTTTCATCAATCAACGATTTTTTTTCCACCCTTTGAGTCCTAATTTGACCCCGTTACGGGCTCAATTTTGCAAAATAACGTAACACATATTCAATTGAATTTGAGATTATTTATACGAAGTTTCAAGATGAAGTTACCAAAAATACATAATTTTATATCAATTACCGATTTTTTCCACCCACTCCTTTGAGTCCGAGTTTGACCCCCTTAGGGACTGAATTTCGCAAAATAACGTAACATGTATCTAATTAATTTAATTTGGAATTATTTATACGATGTTTCAGGATGATGTTACCAAAAATACATGATCTTTTATCAATTAATGATTTTTCTCCCCTCATCTCCTTTGAGCCCGACTTTGACCTCCTTAGGGGTTGAATTTCAAAAAAGAACGGGACATGTGTTCAATCAAGTTTTTCAAGTTGATGTGACCAAAAACACATAATTTTTTATCAATATATGATTTTTCCTACCCCCTCAGGAGTGAAATTTCGCAAAATCCTCTCTTAGCCACCTAGAAATATTTAGCAGAACATCTCTTCAAAATCTCATGGCTCTATCTATAATAGTTTTGGCTCGGCGTTGATGATAGATTATTTATCACACCGCCGCCCCTCTCAACCCCTTTGAGGGTTAAATTTTTGAAAACGACGAAACAAGTGTTTTATTAAATTCACTGAAGATCATCATAATCAAGTTTCAAGTCGATGTGATCAAAAATACATTTTTCTATTGATTTATGATTTTTCACGCCCCCACCCCTTTCACCTTCCTAAGGGTTGAATTTTGGAAAACGGCGAAACATGTATTTTATTGATTTCATTCAAGATTATTGATATGAAGTTTCAAGTCGATGTGGTCAAAAATACAGTTTTTTTATTGATTTATGATTTTTCACACCCCCACCCCTTTCACCTCCCCAAGGGTTGAATTTTGGAGAACGACAAAACACGTATTCCATTGATTTCATTTAAGATTATTATTATGAAGTTTTAAGTCGATGTGACCAAAAATACATAATTTTTCATTTTTCTACCCCCACCCTTTTCACCCCCTTAGGAATAAAATTTTGCAAAATCCTTTCTTAACACATAAAGAAATATTAAGCAGAACATCTCTTTAAAATTTCATGGGTCTATCTATAATAGTTTTGGCTTGGCGTTGATGATATTATTCATCACACCCCCCCCCCTCCGCCCTTTCAACCCCTTAAGGGTCGAATTTTGGAAAACGACGAAACACATGTTTTATTCAATTCACTCAAGATCATCATAATGAAGTTTCAAGTCGATGTGATCAAAAATACAGCTTTTTAATTGATTTATGATTTCACATCCCCACCCCTTTCACATCCTTAAGGGTTGAATTTTGGAAAACGACGAAACATGTATTTCATTGATTTCATTCAAGATCATAAATATGAAGTTTCAAGTCGATGTGACCAAAAATACATAATTTTTCATCTTTCTACCCCCACCCTTTTCACTCCCTTAGGGATAAAATTTCACAAAATCCTTTCTCAGCACACCTAGAAATATTAAGCAGAACATCTCTTCAAAATTTCATGGCTCTTTCTATAATAGTTTTGGCTCAGCGTTGATGACGAAGTCAGGACAAGCTCTTTTATAAATATAGATAATATTGGTTTCATGTCGTTACTTTGCTCTTGGTCGCTGGCGTCACTGCACATTATCCAGACTTGGAAAATATGTCTTGAAAGTTGCACTGTTGTGCAACAAGAGGATCAAGCACTGTGCCCGGTCAAGAATGCCAGATGAGAAAAACCATACTTCCGGAAATCGATACTATCAGCTCCGTTCTATAGTATGGCAGTTTCCGATTTTTCATCCGACTTTTTCAACTTAAAATCAAGAGGTACTCTTTGCAGTTTTTATTCTTTGGGTTTATTTTTTTAATTTCTACTTTCGTGTACACAGCCCTTAAACTACTTTTAATACTATAGTCGTTAACGTTCTCAACGATGGATGTGTTTGTTAAAATATTCGAAGATCAGTCAATTAGAAACTTATACTTACTAAACTTCGAGGAATTTTTGAACAAAGATAAATAGGAAAGGATCACTAGCTTCTGGCGTCTTGTTAAAATCATTTTTACGAAAAAAAATATAGAAAACCAGACAATGCTCAGAATTGACGAGAGAGATCAGTTGTGGTCAATATCATTATCAATAAAGTTATCTTGAAAAGACAACTATTTGATTCAATGTATAAACTGCAGTTGACTCACTTACCAATGATGCGAAAACTCATTCTATCGAAACACAACAGATAAAAGTTCACAATAAAATCAATACTTGAGACCTAATACCAGGGTTTCAGACATTCATCAATGATATTTCGATTTACCTAATCGTCCTTTCTGAAATAATATGACGAAACCTAGCTCAGTTAACCCTTATTATCTGTATGGGTCATACCTAGTCCTTGACATATTTATATCACCATTAACCTTAATTGATAGGATCTTGACGGAAACATAAAGGGTAAAAGCTGATAGAGTGTACATGAAGTTTATTGAATGTTTGCGTTGCTATAACTAATGGATTATTAATTAGTTCCTAATCAAAAGTGAACACTCTTTTTGAGTGATTTTTTCATTAACGAGTATGGGAAAAAGTACATGGGTCGCAGAAAAAAACATTTTCAACACAATTATTTATTCTGATGATTTTCTTTTTTTTCTTTTTGGAAAAAACACACCATGTGCTTATGTCATGAGTGTACTTTATCGAAGTTCAATCAATCTTTATCGCAATTCAGGGATTTTGAGTAGGGTTCCATCACAAAAGAAAGTATAAATATTCAGAATTTAAGCATATATCATTCCGAATAGTATGATATTATGCTTATGTAAGGAAAACTCAAAATCCAACAAATTATTTATTCATTTGGAGAAATACGTAGTAGTTAATTGCTTGTTAAAGTTGAATCCACATCTGCTTTATGATTATAAAGTCAGACAGTGTTGTTTTCTGAGCTGAATACAACCTGTCAGAAACTTGTCCAAAATTAATAATGGGAACGTTAGACTTGGGATCTTTATGTTCAGTTTATTCGAGTTATGGGCATGTTCAAAAATTGGTAGACACAAATCAAAAAATCATTCATTTGTTGGAGGTTTATTGTTAAAAAATCTGGAAATCTATTCGATTTTGTCAGTAATATCTAGGAAGATTGGAGTTTTGAATCATCATTTAGAATAAAGGGGAAGTCGTATGGTCCTGAATGAATAAAACCGAGTGATAGACATTACTGAAATTGAGTGGACAACGCAAATCAGTTTATTCAACTCAAATCAGCGTTTCGAGAGTTTATACGCTTGTCTTGTGGATTGGAACAGGCCCTTATTGTTAAGCTGAAACCTCTAATTACTTGAAATGGAAGTACCAGTTCAACATCCATGAAGAGGAGAATTACAACTCTTGACTATCTTTATGGTAGATGAGCATCAGAGATCATTCTACAAAATAACAAAAAAACAAAATAAAGAGAAATGATCTTGTTTATAGCGGAAGGTACTGAATTCACGAATCTGTAGATTTATATTTAAAAATAAAGAGACAACATAGACAACAATACACACTGCAGTAGAAACCGTGCGGAAGGGATCTTCATCTCGTACGCGAGGACAAATCAACTTAATATTAGGTATATTTAAATACCCAATAAGACGAAGCCAATCTCATTGGAAAAGTTTTGGAAATTGAGCAAAAAAGGGTTCATTGACATCTCAAAATATATAGGCTTTAAACCTACGGAAAACATAAGGAAATTATTCGAGGTAGCAAGAAGGAGTTGTGACCAGTATAGTGCGATCACGCTGTGAAGACAAAAATATCTGGAAAAGAGCGAATACATGTTTTCTTCCCAAATATTAACTTATTTCGGATAATATGTTGAAGATTTAAAAAGCGGTGTATCATATTGAATAAAATTATGTTTCAAACACTGTGCGATTTTTACACACGATATCCTCAAGTTGATATGATAGGAGGGGATAATTGGAATATTCAATTTTTATTTATTACCTTATATGGACTGAGAAATGCTGGGTCCAATATTGAAATATATCCACCCTCAACAACAGAGGTAATCAGTTTTTTTCTAACCATTAGCCATCAAAACATACGTCGATGTTGCAGTGTTTTCATCAGGGTTTTCACTGAAGTATAGAATCGATTCTTGAGATGAAGAATCAATAATTATTCAATTATCCACATCAACATTTCGATATGTGGTGATTGTCATGACTGTCTATAGTTTTTCAATATGACCCTGCAAAGATGGATGTATTGTGGATTAGGAAAAGAGATCAATATTTTTCTTCCATTAACTTACTATACGCAAACTTATTCTTATCGGTAAGCCACTATCAACATGTTTTTCTGATGACGTTCGTGTACTTCAAAACTCAAAAAACCTTTTTAATGTCCTGATATCAATTAATTTGTATTAGTGGGGGATGATGTCGAGATTCTAGACTGGATGTGAAATCGGGATGGTCAAAATTATCAAGATAAGGAATGTTTCAATTTAATCAGATAAGATTGGTATTGTGTTCGCCCACACATTTGTAAGAAAGCGATCCTTCATATGAACAGAGATAAATTCACAGATCCGCAAGTCCATATGTAATTACACTAGTCTAACTTTGTCTTGTGGATCTCTAATAGTCTGAGATGTAGAGATACATATTATTATATTTTTAAGCAATGTGATATTTTCTATAAGAGCAAAAGAAAGCTATTTGTGTTACCCAAAAGTGCAAAGTATCCAATTTACAAAATTTAATTCTGCCTGTATAAAGTGACAAGCATTATTCAGTGCCGTACACTGTCTACTAACGATTTCTACACACACACATACAAACATAGCTCTTGACAAAAGATCAACTAATCCACTGACAAACATTGCCAATTTGTTAAACTATTTCGGTCAGTTTGTCACTTTGAATAATCGCAACTGTATGAGCTTCCAAATGTAAAATGGGCGATAGCGCGTTAAACTTCAGGAAAGTTGGAAAACTGGTGAACGGTATGAGCGACAACGAATACGAGAATATCCAAGATTCAGCAGTGTTCCGGACTTGACAATTTCGCTTCACTGCAAAGTATGCAGAGTGGATTCGAAGCTGGTATTTGGAATAAGACAAGACAAAGACAAGACTAAAGAACGTTGTCCAATTATATGGAAATATCCAGGCTGTAACGATCACTTTGAATGGTGGAAATGGCGAAAGTAGTTTAGATGTGAGCAGCATTAACAGAGAAGGAGCAAATAGTAATTCACGTTTCTTAGCCGGTTGATGACTTTTTAGATTAATAATAATTGGAACCATGAGATGGCGCCAATAAAACCATGCTTACACTACCAAAGTTAATGACATTTTGTATTTTTTTAGTCCAGTTTCACAGTATCTGATCATTTAGCGGACTAGATAAGTGAATGTTCATCACAGTTTCTGATGATGTAGAGTGACATTCACTGGACTGGTTTTGAGTCCGGTAAATGTCACTCCAGAGTAGAGTATAGAATAAAAGTGATTTACAAGAGATTTCAAAACAATTCATTTTTGACTTCTTGAAAGACGACGGTGAGTCGGACATATCGACGATTGAAAAAACTAGCAATATAATTGAGAATAGGTATGGTAGTAGATTCTTCAACCCAGTATTTTTTAGGCAATCGTGTTGAGTCAGTCAAGGACATTGGGACCCCATATTTCATCGTTCATTTTTCAAATTTCTTTTCCTTATTTTTTTTCTTCAAAATATTGAAGGGATAACAGACATCCTATTGACCAGCAACACAAAATGTTCTCGTGTAATATTTTCTTTCAATAGCTACCCAAAGACCAGCATTCTTTTCTGCGGAAAGATCAAATCTTGTAGGAAAGAACGCCAGTTATGGGAAATAGGACGATCATTCATCATTCTTGTCACGATGTAGCGACGTTTGATCTCGCGTTGTTTCCTGTGGGAATATCGAATCCCATAGTCAAATATGAGATGACAGGTCGAAAGAAAAAATTGTGATGAGAGATGACAAGATAACATTTTGTGTTGCTGGGTGATGAAATGTTTATTATCCTTCAATATTTTAAAAGGAAAGAATGTGATCCTGTGAAAATATGTATGCGCATTCCATCTTTCCTCAGGTCCCTTATCCTTGACTGTCTGTGAAGAAAGCACTCTCAAAAATGTTCTCAAGAAATAAACTAGTTCGCTTTTACTCCATGGAACCAGTGGTGTTTCGTATTTTTGGGAACCATGTAATGCAGGCAGGGTTGCCGCGTATGCAAATAGTTCTCCATGTTTGAGAATCGGTACAAAAAAGAAATAGGTGTACCCAATCGTGAGAATCTAACTTAAAACCTTTTTGTAATGAAAAATTCTGAAACTAATCGATTTTCAGGAAATATTGAAATTTCAAACTAAAAACACATTGTATGGCGAATAAATTAACGAAGCTCAAGCGTTTTAAACATATGCTATATCTTTAAAAGTTGTTGATGTACCTGTAAGTTTATTTCAAGAATCTTGGTTGAAAATATGGATAACAAGTCTTTATTCAAACCACCCATTGTTATGGTCGACGCTCGTGTTGGTGCAGTAACTTATTATGGAGTCACCATGTTCACTATTTCCTAGCATACATTTCTGCTAAGACGGTAAAGTTTCACGAACTTATGGTACGAAAGGGTGGAAGGATCTCTTTGAGGTAGAACATCTATTTTTATTTTCATACCCTCTAAACCGTTTTCTACAACCTCTTGAATGATGCCATGCATGAGTATATGATTTAAATCATCTACACTGTGGGCCAAATTAAGTTAGAACCTAGTTTGATCCTTAATAACATTTTTGTTTGTTTATGGATTCAGATGAATTTTGGATATGATATTGGTCAATTTGTTCTGGATGTTCGTCCAAAATTAAGTTCTCGAATTTTGAACAGGACCGGACTCACGACGTTTTTATAAAATTGGTGCATTTGAGCACGTTGCAAAAACGAACTGCGCTACGTACAGACCAACTGATATATTTTTTGAGGACATTAGTGGAAAAAGGTATCTTGATAATATCAGTATTTTAGAACCATAACCTAAGAAACTATGATTTTTTCTATATGATGGTGCTTGTCGGCATTAAAACTATTTCACTTCGTTTTGATCAAAATTTCTTGAAATTCCATTGCAACTTGGATTGTTTGTTGAAAAGTGTTAAAATTTTTGAGATTCCAGAAATTGCCTGTTTGATTTTGAATACGTAGACATGGTTCTATCTATGAAAGATAAAATCTCGATCAAACGATTAATGGAAAAGAACATTTATGCACGGCAATGTTGCGGCACCTTTCAAATTATCAAGTGAAATTAAACAAAGTTTGAGAACGAAAAAAAAAATAATGATTGGGTATTATTTTTTTTTCCAAATCAAAAAATCTAGAATGTGAAAAAATCGACAAATCTCTAACAAACAATTCACGCTGCTATGAAATTTTAAGAAACTCTGATCAAAATGAAGTGAAATAGTTTTTATGCCGACAAGCACCATCATATTATAGAAAAAATCATAGTTTCTTAGGTTCTATGGTTCTGAAATATTGATATTATCGGTAAACCTTTTCCCACTAATATCCTTCTCAAAAAATATATCAGTTAGTCTGTACGTAGCGCAGTTCGTTTTTGCAACGAGCTTAAATGCACCAATTTTATAAAAACGTCGTAAGTCCGGTCCTGTCCAAAATTCGGAAACTCAATTTTGGAGAAACATCCAGAACATATTGACCAATATCATATCCAAAATTCATCCAAATCCATAAACAAACAAAAAAGTTATTAGGGATCAAACTAGGTTCTAACTTAATTTGGCCCACAGTGTAGATGCATTGGATGAACAACATACAATTCATACAAAACCGACTTCAACAAGAAAATTAGTAGACTCTGAGGTAAAAAACGCTAGTGGGGGTTTATTTTCTTTTGTGTATGAGGTGGAAATCTTTCCGCCCGGGAACATTTGAATCATCCATCAAATTTTCAAGAATTCGCTGTATTATGGAAAATCACGACCCCACTTTCCGCACAAATTCTCATGCCAGATATATAACATGCAGTCTTGTCGGGATTATAAGTCGATACATCGCAGGAAAAGAATGCTGGTCTATAAAGGTATCTACAGAGAGAATGGTTGAAGTCATACATATTTTGTACCACATCTCAAGACAATTGGATAAACTGCTAACGCCAATTCCATATTCAGCTACACCCTGAGGTACATACTCAGTTTGACAATGACGATTGGTGCAGCCAAAATGCCAACTGCAGGGTTGTGGATCCACGCGCCACCTGAATTATGGCGGCCTATTCAGGATATTTTAATTAAATACACTGGTATACTGTTCTCACTGACTCGACATTGTGAGTACTTCCATGGGTTGTCATCTGCTCAGAATACCAGTTTTCCATCTTCACTTGAAACCCATCCACCGCACCAACAATCGGTACTGTTCAGGAAAAGAATCTGGGATATGGAGATCTTTGCCCTCACGATTAATAATTTTGAACTCAAACTATTGTAAAGTCACTTCCCAACGAGTCAATAGTTGGGTTCGGCATTTTCATCGCAGATGTGACAGATTTTTAGTCACGTGATAACAATCAAAACATAAACGACCAAATCACGTGCTGGGCTATTGAGTTCGATCCAAACTAGCGGAGTCACGTGATTTGATCGTGTATGACTTAACTGTTATCACGTGACAACAAATCTGTCGCATCCGCGATGATGATGCCGAACTCAACTAATCTTTCACGTGGATCCTACAGATTTTGTAGCCGTAACAACGAGTTATATTCAGTTGTTACGGTGAATGATATGCCTTCCAAAAAAGATCAGACTCGATCACAAACTCAAAGAAATGCAAGATATTTTTGTTCAGTTACAGTGAAGTTTCTTTTCAATCTGGTCAACGATCAGCTGATGTAAGCAACGACTTTATCTCCTGGGTGGGGTTAGTTTGGGTAAGCTTGGGCTAGTCGACAAAACGGTCCTTAGTCCATATCCTGATGCATCGCATTGTCCAACGGAAGGCAAATCATAATTTGGGCAACTGGACACAGGGAACATCGGTCGTTACGCAATTCAGGTATGATTTTCGTCTACAGAAATCTGCACCCAAAATTAGTGAATGTGCTGGTAAAACTAACACGTCCGTGGGCACTACTTTTAATTGAACATCAACTGGTACAGTAAGGATTCCCAACACAAAACAATTTTCACCATTAGCAACTGAGCATGTGGTTATGGAAGAATTTAAGGTTAAGTTTGATCCTCTCAAGCGTTCCTAACTCGTTCTTTTCACAATTGTGTGAGTTGCGCCACTTTCCATGACGCCTAAGAACTTAAAACTCATTCTACATACGATCTTTGATCCTCAACAGCATGGGATAATACGTAGTCCAAAATCAGTTTGTTTTTCATTTCAATAGCCAACTTTTCATCAGAGACAAACTCATGCCCCTTTATCATCTCCTCAGTTTCTCAAATTCTAAATACCGTTTGGACAAGTACGTTATACTGTATATTTGAGTCAACTACATCTAGAACCTTCTTTTGTGGGATTGGTGACAGTTCACTGCTTTGTGGCCAATTTTATCGCAGTTATGACACTTAATATGACGTCTGTCTTGGATTGCGTCCATTTCATCAACATGACTTCCGTTATCGCTGTAGAGGTAGGCTGAGTCCGGTTCCAATAAGCGATCTGATCTATGCCATGGTATGGTATGAATCGTTCTACTCATACTTTTCGTGCTTCTATGTAGTTGTCCAAGATCCAATCTCTTCGGTTCTGATTTCAGTCAAGGCCTAAACTGTGTGGGGTAGAAAGGCGAAAGGTTATTGACCAAAATCTTTATCCGATTGGACTGTAAACCGTTAGACGTCTATAGAGGTTATCCATAACAGCAAGAAAAATTCCAATTTGTTCATTTGTACCCTTAGCACGATATTGATCAGTTCACAAAAATGGCTAAAATCAGATGATCACATCTCAATATTGTCAAATTGAGGTTGAGGATCTGCATTGAACAGAACAAAGATTACTTCGCAAACTGACAGTCATTTAAGTTAAAGCAGTGATTCTAGTTGATTTTGTAATTTCCGTTTAGCTTGAACGAATTATTGAAAACGGTTTCTATTAATCTGTTTTCATAATGAGTCTTGTAACAAGATTATTATCTTTTGAACATCGATTTGATCTTTGACAGCAAGTGAAATTGTTTCAAACTATAAAGTTTTTCAACGTTCATCACATTTTTCTTAAAACTTGATAAAAAGGATATTGTGATTGTTTCAGGTTCAGAAGACCCTCCATGCGTCAACACGTACCTCAGCAAAAGATCATCATCATCCAGAATTCAGTCCAGATCACTTCTAGCAGTCTTTATCGTCATTTTGGCAAAAATCTTAATATGAATTGCCAAAGAAAAGTTAGTAGTTGCAACTAGAGCCTAGAGCGAGGGTGAAACTGTAGCAAGCGTAACTAGACGAACTGCTGCTAGCATGATTTTCACATACCTGAGAACTAGCTATTTAAATGGCGGTAGAGTAGCTACTCTTGGAATATATGGTGAGGCTTGGGTTGCAAATTAAGATTTGGAAATGAGGTTTGCCCAAAAAAAGTATTTTGATATAAGACGACTATATAAATGTTAATTATACAATGTGTACTATGGGTAGGCATTATTTGCTGCTATATTTGATGTGCAAATAGATCAATGTCTTCACTAAAAGTTTGGATGTGCAATGCACCTGTTATTTTTTGATTGGGAACTTTTGATGTTCGCTGAAAAACTTTTCAACTTTATTTGCTAATCCTTGCCTCACTAGGTTAAGAAATGTGCTTATATTTAGGACAAAGAGTTAATACTAGGTTTATGCGATCTGAGAAAGATGAACGTTAGTATATTAGTGAAAAATGTCTCTTCAATGAAGGTTCGTAAAAAAATATTTCTGATGGTCAGTAATATTTTAGTTTAATTTTTTTTGATTTATTGAAAGATTTCAGAAACATTTATATCTCCTCTAAATCGTACGTCTATAGATAGTATCTTGGTGACTGTAAAACAATTATGACAGTGGCGTTTCAGGACTTGAATAGATTTTTTTCATTCTACTTAAAAAACTTTTATCAGCTCAAGTAGAGCGATCTTGTATTGAACTAAAAAGATTGAATAGTGTAACTTCACATGGCAGCTCGTGAAAATAATATTTAATAATAAGAACTCGAACTAAATCTTCCTGATTCATAGTTCGTGCGATTATGGAAGAGTACAGGGACGTAAGTGACGCCACAAAATCGCTTTCCCAGCTCAGCTGTTGTATAGGTTTTTGTCTGAGACTCAGAAAGAGAAAAACCAATTCAACGCAGGAATTCAAGTCACTATAATCTCTTTTGATTGCATGATGAGTGAAAAAATCAAAATCGATATTTTACCAGTGCCGTTTGAAAATAACGTACTATTAACCGTCATGGTGAGGACCAGCTTCTTAGTGATATTCAAAATCTGGAACAGCCTTTCTCCCTTAACCTAGATACATCTAAACTACTCACCTTGTATATAATTTGAACAATCCATGATAACATGGACGTATATTGTACAAAGAAATATTATTTATAGCTTATCAAAAAAGCTACATGTGACCTTCACAGTTGGATATAAAGCAACTTAGTACTCACTATAGCTATAATAACAACTCATCAAAGATTAAACTAAAATATTCATCAAACAGAGCTGAAAAGTATGTTTTTTTGCAGTTAATGGAAAAGGCTTTGTAAACAGAAAAATATGCTCGTCACGATCCTCTAAAAAGGATAATTTTCTGATAATCTGTATATTTGCTGGACAAAAATGATATACTGAAAAAACCATCAAAATGATTGAACTTATCGTGACAAGTATCATTTCAAATAACCTCCAAGTATTTCAAACACATCTGACATAGTATAAATACCTACAAACCAAATTTATACTAAGTCATAGACAATCATAGAATCTTCGACGTAAAAAAATCTTATGCTAGACTAGGTAAATCTATGCAAAAAATGCGCAAGTAGCTAACTGTATCATAAGACACTTAGATAAAATGTTACATATCTTCAAACGTTACATATCAGTGTAAAAGCAGGTGATAATTTTTGCAAGGACACGTATAGTAATGAAAAAGTATACATTGCAAACTATATTGAGCCAAAGTATATTATATATGAAAACTCTGTTACATATACAATGTAAATTTTATACACCTATCCTATACGCTTAACATATTATAGAGATCTATACTGCAGCCTGTAGATGAAGGTCTATTTAGAACTTCAATATACTGGATAGCTCTGGACTAGGGGTGATAGATAGTCGTTTTAGCTGATCCCACAGGTTGCTTTTTCAAGTAGGTTTATTCGGCTCGAGGTTGATTCGTTGTACGGTGAGTAGAATTACATTAGCATCTTGGTATTGGCAGATTTATTTTACCGATCTGGTATCTCATTTATGTGATATGGGGTTCATATTTAATCCCCTTCCCTCGTTAACTCCGACAAAATTTATCACCCACCAGCATAGTACATCGTAAATTTTGATTTTGCTTCTTCTTTTGTTTCGGATATAAACTAGAATTTTGACAAAGAAATTGCTTGGATCGTGTATGTCGTTGAATCAGTATTGGTGATGCAAACGGCTCCGACAGCGCCGCAACGGAGAGCGCGCGAGCCTGCGAGAACGTGACTACTCCATTATTGCTCGGAGCTCGTAGCGTGATATATTGTTTGTTGTTTGTTTACTTTTGTTGTAGTTTTTGTAATAGAAATCGAGTGCCAAGAGTTTCTTGATATTATCGACACCCCTCACGAGTTTATGATTTCAAGATTCATGATAAATTTCGGAAAAATTCATTCAATTAGCACGAAATAATCAGTATTTATCAACGTGGTTATCAAATCTTCTCATATATCTTCATAAGTTATCACGATCATAGTAGAGACAGCTGATGTCTATCGCGTTCTCGCAAGTTCGAGCGGATGTCGCTCCGCTACTATTTGGATAGCCAATCACGGTCTCGCGGTTTCGCAACCTTGTAACGCATCATTAGACGATACAGATCTCAACATCAATGGAACCCTTAACTACATAATGAATACTGATTGGGTTTTTCTTTTTAAGATATGTCCACCAGCAAATCGTTTCCATTCAACTTGAAAAATAATGTGTAGTTTTGCAAGATTTAGATTATTTGTTGGAAATTGCATACCTAGTAGGTAGTAGCATTACTTGTTTCTAAAATTATAAGAGAAATAACTTGAGAAATCGCAAGACGGAAAGCAATATTAAGAATAGAGAGACAAATATGCGAATTTTGTCATGAGATCAATTATTACTTAAGCTGAGTAATTTTCAGTTCTATGCTCAAATATAGACTTTGAAAAGAATATAGACATAATTATATCATTTATAATCCTAAATCTGCCAATACCTCATTTTTGTGTATGAGAGGTTAGGTAGCACATTGTTTTGCTGAATTATTTCGTTTTATCATATTTTTCACAACGAAGCAAGTTTTCTATGGCCTAGATCGTGTTTAGAGAAAAAGTGTTTTGAAACGATTGTACTCAAATATTATGAATCCATGTTGTAGTTTATCATTCTAGTGAGTAAGATGTATTATGCAAAGTTGATAGATTTCTCTCGATTTTGAATGTGGTGAATCGAAAAACGGAGATTTGATTTTGGTAATTATAACTTTCTCAAGGGTATTAGGTATTTTCTTATTATGCTACTAATAACGCTTTGTTCAATATTTTTGGAGCAGCAGTCATGTCCATTTATGATCTGCTCGAAAACTTTAAATTGTAAATTCAAAGCAAAAACACAATCATTTGTAGTTCAGTAAATATTATTGAAATGTGATTGGATTCCTGCAGTTGGACTATGAAATGATGATAGACAACAGCCAACAACTGTGAAGAAATTTAATATTGTTGTAGCTATTCACAATCTCAACAAGACAAGTGACGAAGGGTTAATTGGCAAAAACGTGCTAAAACTAGTTGTATCATTTGAGAAAATGATATAACACAAGACAAAAAATATACAAAAACAATCATAAAAGTAATATATTAACCTACATCAAACAAACTTAAAGTAACAATCATTATAAAACAATATAAAATTTCACATTATATAATAGAAGACAGATAAGTAATACTACAACACGGGGTTCAAAAAATAGTCAGTCAAGATTCAATAAGCCCTATTCAATAGAACTGTATATCTGATTATCCTTACAGTGTCGGATCTTGAGTTTCATTTTTTTTTGTTTTTTTTTCCAATTTCCACTAATTCTGGTATAGGCAATCAATCTGAGAGTGTTTCTTCAATACCAAAACAACTGGTGTCTCGCCGTAGTATTTTAGTGTATCATCGCAGTAAGACAAAAATCTATTTTTATCGAAAACGGTGATTTTGATCGGAACTAAAGAACAACATTATTGATGAGAAAAGGTCAAATGATTTGAAAAAGTAGTTTTCAGCTCTGTTGAATGACACCTGTCTAAAACTGGGACCAAAAGGTTTGGTGGCCAGTCCGTTTCTGGTTCCCTATACAATTTTTAATATTGACTTCACTATAATTTTATTAGTCTTCATGGCCTTCACAACATACTAAAATTTCATTAAATTATACAAGCCGGTTCAAGAGTTAGAACTAAAAAACTTAATCGATGGGTACCCCTTTAGGGCTCTGTATCTCAGTTACAAACTGGGGTTATTTTGACCTCCCCAACACGATCCCGAAATTATGCCGTGAACTTAACGGACACGCCGTTTATCACTCCAAGTGATGCTATTAATGCTATCTGCCAGTCTACACACAAGTTTTTCATTTTGACGCATCCACAGTCAAACTATTGTAAGTCACTACCTGCTCTACACAACATTTTGTCGTCTGCAATCTTTGCCACCGATTCTAAGATCATTAATATAAATGAGGAATAACAATAGTGGCTCAGTACCTTGTGGTACCCTATGTTCAACATTCATAGGTTGAGACAATACATCCATAGTATGATAGTTATTATCACTATGCTAGTATATCATCAACTTGAGTTCTATTACATAAGTATAGTACAAGTAAAACCACACAAAAACAATGCCAGCTATACCAGTCCTTTCCAGTTCCCTGGGAAGTATGGTTCTGCGTTTATGGTTTCGAAACCCTTACGGAAATCCAAAAACACCGTAACCACGTAATTCTCTTGTCTATTTTCTTCAGAAACTCGTCACAAACATCAACAACAACGAATTCACATGAGTGCTGATGTATAAAACCAAACTTATTGAACACCATTGCTACTCACAGTATTCCTGCAGCTGCTCCTTCACAACCAACTCTAAAAATTTCTCATATTATAAGGGGACAGTATTTACCTGAATTCTTTTTTGAACTCCACGTTGGTAACTTGGTTACCTTGTATACAAGTGTGACCACTGAACACTGCCACCGGTATTATAGTATTAATGATGTCCAGAATTCGATTTCCTGCCACACATAACAGGTCCTTGAAAATCCTGGTAGAAATCCTCAATCTTCCACCGCCAACAGTGTGTTCTGCCATTGTATTTGTCGTGAACAACCAGAATCTTGCTGATTCGCAGTTTTTCAGATCATGTTCACCATCATAATGGACCATCTGCACATTTTTTGGAAATGTGAAAAATATAAGGATTAGTAAGTACTGATGCCATTGATCTTTAAAAAATCAACCTACCACCTTTTATAATGTAGTAGTCACCGATTAAAGAGCGCCATTCAACATCCACTACGTCACAAGAATGCACTATCTATCTCCGTCTGCCGTATTGACTGAGATGACTCTCCCTCTCTCGGAAGGGTTATATGGCCCCACCCCTTTTGCGATCATACAGTGAAATTCGCGTCTTCTTTTTCATTTATTTAGTATATTTTTGAGTATTTCGAAAAAAAAGTTTTGGTGGTGATTTTCAAATAATTTCTAGAATACGTATATAAAACTTCAAGTCAATTGAAAATGCATGCAAATTGTCCATTGGCACATGATTTTACACTCCTGCGGTCCTGCAGCAAATTATTCTACTGAATCACTAAAACCACGACAGCTATTTGAAACTATGTTCATCTTTTGTACCTACAAAGTAATGATATTAGTTCAACCAGGAATATGATACTGTAGCTCCACTTCTCAAATCCCTACCTCCACACTTTCGTTTCGTTTCGTTTCCCACCATTTCTATGCTTCAGATGTCATTGAACAGTCCCAGGATCGCTTATCAGCACCATTCACCTTATCACCGTTTATATAAAAATTGACCACAGACTTGATAAATCAAAATATAACTATACAGGGTGTATTTTAAGTTGAGGTTTTCCTTGTAACGACATGAGACAGGACACATTTCTCAAAAAAATATATATATATATTACTTTTTTTTACATTTGAATGATGATTTTGCATTACAATCATTTCCGAAATATTCTACACTTTTTCCTAGAATGTCAGCTTCTTCTTTTTATTAAATCAAGCTTTCGCACAATAGGGAATTTATTTAGCCACATCTATCTTTTTGAGCTTTCGAGGAAATGTTATTTGAGAAATTTGCTTCTTTTATCAAGTCCTGTCTACTGATTTAATTGAACTACGTATGTATTACTGTTTTAATCGTTAATACAATCGATCAATATAAAGAAACCAATATCAACTTGGATCTTGCTCAAATATTATGCTTATTTATTATATCAAATCAATAAATTCACCGTCTCATTGGTATGTATCGAAATTTTGTGGCTTGCTCTTAGAATGCTTCCAGTTCTTCCAATTTTTGTACATAGCAATAAAAGTAAAAAATGACCAACTTGAGATTCTAGAGATGGGGGTCTTCAAACAAGGGGAACGTTAAAAAGTGAATAAGTTTACAAAATGGTCAGAAGACTATCTGATATTCAACTTTTTGAACTCACATTTCTCATAGTTATCTCAAGTACATGTGGATAGCTACACATTTATTCTCATTCATAATTATACAGGGTCGCTGATATGTATGGCAACAGTCGATTATTGGCTAAAGTATAAGAGCTACCAGAAAAAGTTAAACACAAAAATTATAGGGTTTTTAGATATCCATTAACTGGTGATAATTTGAAGTAAACAGGATCGGTCATAAAGTCGTGGCACATCAAAGTTGCATTTTTTTAAATGGAAGCCCCTGTATTTTAATCGATATTTCACTTCTTTCTTCAATTTGGAACAAAAATTGTTATACAACTAATGTTCCTAGATTCAACCGTTATCGAGATATCGCGTCTTAAAAATGGCATTTTTGCACCTTTGACATGCTATAAAATTCAAACTATTCAAGTAAGAGGAAAATGGTTTGCACTTTCCTGTCTTAACTTTCCAAGAGCTATTCAAGGAGATTAAATTCATTCTTGTGAAAAAATGTCAAATTGTGCCGAAAAAAGTTGACAGTTGACGGTATCTTCTATCCAAATGACAGAAGAGCTCTTGAAAAGTTAAGATAGAAAAGTGCAGACCATTTTTCTCTAACTTGTATAGTTTGAGTTTTATAGCATGTCAAAGGTGCAAAAATGCTATTTTTAAGACGCGATATCTCGATAACGGTTGAATTGAGGAACATTAGTTGTTTGACAATTTTTGTTCCAAATTGAAGAAAGAATTGAAATATCAATTAAAATACAGGGGTTCCATTTAAAAACATGCAACTTTGATGTGCCACGACTTTATGACCGACCCTGTATACTTCAAATTATCACCAGTTGATGGATATCTAAAAACCCTATAACTTTGAGTTCAACTATTTCTGGTAGCTCTTATACTTTAGCAAATAATCGACTGTTGCCATACATATCAGCGACCCTGTATACAGTCGTGTGTATCGATGTTATTCAAATATCTACTTGCAGTAGTTTTTTGTTATGGACTAGATAATCCCAAAGTACAGGTGAACTGGGGCATATCTACCTTCTTATAAATTATGATGTCATATCCTTTGGATCATAATATTTTGGGAATCATCAAATTTATCAGAAAACTGATGCTAATTCTTGATACAATGGTGGATGAAATTTTGGATATATGGTATAATTATTGACCAACCCCCTTTATTTTGATTTTTTATGTTTCGAATACTTCATGGTTTGACGATGGTCAATTCTGCTAAATCCCTTTGAAACTGAGGGAAAACGCTGCATCTATCATTGATATCCATAATCTTAAGAATTACCTACAAATGGTTCAAGTTTCTTTTCTCATTTTACCTAGCACTTCACTTGTGTTCTTGAACAAAGATAAACGGTACGATAACGTTTTTGCTCTTACCACCCTTCCATCACTATTTGTGTCAAGTCAGTTTTCTACTGACAGTTTCAGTCAACTTTCCTATCCTAAAGAAGTAAACAGATGATTAGAACTATCCTTGTTTGTGCTTTCTTGCCAGCCAGATAATAATATCCTCATCATGTCCATATCATTATTTTTTGTCTTTTGAATTAACGAGATTCCTGTTTTATATTTATGACTAAAATATCAAATACGTGGCCATTTCCAGATGATGTCTATTCAAAATCCGATTGGAAAGACATGGGAACCCCTGAATCAGTTTGTATCTATTTTTTCATAAATATAACGACTCGCTTCATACCATCAAGATAAGTGTGCCCAATGAAAAAAAATTATGAAGACTTTGATGCTGACATCAAGCAGGTGAATAATTGATGTTCAATGTATACGATGCCACTCACTAATAATAACAAAACTCGCAAGTAGTCGGTTACATCATGACAAGAAATCCCAGAACGATAGATTGTTCAGGATGATGAAAAATAATTAAAAACACTCGAAAGAATCAAAAAACAGTTTTTCTTTGAAACATCACAAATATTAACTGTGAGGAGGTGATACATTTTTTTTTTAGTATTATATTCAAGCACTCAATTTGTTATTTCTGATTCTCTTTACATGTATAATAGCTTGACTGTTCAGGTTTTCAGGCAATCACGAGAAACCTAGTCCTAAGGTGGTCAACATTTTGTAATTTTAAATTTTATCAAAATTGAAACTAATCACGTTTGCTAATAAAAGAATCGTTTTCAACTTTGCATAATACTCAATCACGAAAAATTACCTCTCACTGTAAAATACATTATAATCTTGTCTTTTCACAAGGTGTCTTTCATAAATTTAGAATAGCTTATGTTACATATCAATGAATATAGCGCATAGAATATAATGTATTACATGTTTCGTTACACAATATTCAAAAAGCAGTCGGATTTCTTTGGAATCTTTTCATTGTAGTTATGAAAGATCCAATGTCTTTGACAAAATAGCGTCATGAACAAAGATGTTGCTTTATGTAAGACACTTTGAAAATCACGCTTCAATTGTCAATTAAATTGTACAATAATTTCCAGGACTGTTTTACACCAACAAGACTTGTATTCGGATTCAAGAGGGTCAAGTCCAATGTCAACTGAATATTTGAATATCGAGTGACTAAGTCGAAGTAGTCTGGAATTAAGATGTCATATTTTGTGATTTTATGAATCAATGAACTATGATAAGATGAACATCAAATGTGTTATAAGGTCATCCGCATGTTTTTGCGAAATAATTTCAATGCCACATTGGCAATGTTATTTTGATTAAATTCGAAATCTGTTTGTCATGGAGTCACATTTAACAGATCTTGTAACGACACATTATCTTAGATTATAAATATTTAATTTGTGATTTTAGTAATTTCGATGTACACCTTCACTACGAGGTGTGCTAATTTACAAATTTCATAATCAGAGAACTCCAAAAAAATATTTACATATTTATTTGATGCTTTAGAGTAGTGTACTGCATTTTTTTATGGTGTCCATACACTGTCGGTCAAATTAGCTTGAGTCTTTTTCTAATTGTTCATAACTCATGTGTGAATGATCCGGGATTCTTAATTTTTGTATATGTTATGTGAGTGGGTATGTAGTCTAAAGTTGTTGATGCATAATCTACTTCGAAAAATATACAGAACCTCACGTGATGCTTTTATGGAAAAAAATTATATTTATCATGTTATTTGTTTGATATAAAAAATTATTTTATTCCAAATTTTTCATTTCGATCTCTAAATATTGTCTCATGTCTTACCCAGTCAGTATTTTAGTCATTGAGGTCCTGAAATCATCGGAAAAAAATTAGAACTTTGTTGATCCATAATATTTGTTTTCTTCACTAAAGCCTTTTGAGCGAGTGTTTGATTGCTGCTGTTTGTTGTTTCAACGGATACTCGTCGTGAAAAATCATAAACTATTGAGGAAGCAAGTGAATCAGACCTCCATTGAATACTGAGTTATTTAATTCAATTTTTCTTAAGGTATTTGTTGAACATTCGTTCCGAATAAAATAGAAAAATCGAAAACGATATTGATTTTCACAACTTCAATAATAAATTCGCAAATATGGCTTCTTTTTTTCGATTTTTCTGACTGTCAAGGCATATTTCAAAAATATTAACATATCAAAATTGGGACTAAATAAAACATATCATGAATACACTTATACACAAACTTATTGTATCTTAGTCTAAATGTCTATAGACGTTCAGTGTGCAAGAGTAGAAATCAACATATCAAATGTTAAGTTTCTAGTTTGATAAGATCACGGAATTTTTTCAAAATTCCTCAATTGGCTAGACAAGAGAACTATAACGTGAACTGTAGTAGTAGAAAAATATGTATACCACTCGTAGTCGACTGCACTCAACATAAGTAGATTGGTGCAGGTGGTTCAGGGAAGCTTTTTCTTGAACTATTTATACAGCTTGATTTGTTCGCCATTTCGATGTGATATTTATGCGATACCCTGTATATAGAAGGCTTTAAGTAGTAGACCTTTCTGAGTAACTTGTGGCAAGTGTCTTTGTTTCTAGTGAAGCAAGATAAATGTCCTCAGAAATCTAGTACTAGACTGTAGAAGACTATAAAACATTGAAATAGATACATGTGCTTGAAGTTTCCAAATTCCATTCCAATGTGATCAAATTCGTGTTAGAATTGAAATTGGAGATTTACGCGTTATCTCGAAACTCTTATGATTTTAAAAGGCTTTTAACTGTTTCAATATGGTCTGTAGACAGACATATTTGCTCTGAAGAGTCAATATTAATCTAGATTATAGATTTAAGAGTTTTAGATGAAATCCATATATGTATATGTAGCTTAAGTAACAAACTATACACGTAGGCTTATCTTGTACCAAAAATTATTAGTTTTATACACTTCTACCTATTTTGTTAACTTTATACGATATGTGCGAAAATCTAATCCTAGAAACGTTATAAATATTTATCGTTATTTCATTGTTTATGAATCTTTAAAATGATATGATTATGTTGTTTGTCTTACCTTGAATAAAATGAGGTATATTCCCTATGTGTCTTGTGTACTTATTTCAAATTGATCCCTTCAGTAATATCTTATATAGGCAACAGTTTTGCATCTTTTTACTTAAATTTCATATTATGTAAGTAATAAGGATAAGAGGACACTACTCCTTTATAGAATGAAATGAAATTAAGAACAATTTTCTTGACGCTTCCATTCACATTTCTTTGATGTTCAGAGAGGGGGTGAGTCACAAAACGATCCGTGAGGACCATATTATGATTCAAATATCAAAATTATTATCAGACAACAATGTTCTTCAAAAACTTTGATTCAACATTCAACAACAACGAAAATCGTACATTGTACAGTTTGGTTCATGTGCAAAAAAAAGAAGCATCCCAATGAACTCGTGACGGTTCACTAAACGACTCCAACAGAGTCAGGGACCGTTCAAGAAGCGTTCCTCGTGTTGTCATTACGATACTTAGCTTGATCTTTGTACTGTTTGGACCTTTACACTTCGTTTGGTTTAGTTACAATGATTAAAAATAATAATTATGAATGTGAATAAAAACTAGTCAAAGTTCAGTTTGGCGTGATCCATTTTGGAAAAAGCATGAAACAAAAACATTAACAAAAGCAAATGGAAAAGTTAAGTTAGCTTCAAGATTATCGGATCTTGATTGCGCTCAAAAACCGTTCCAATGTTGCCATGGTTATGAAACCGTGCCATTTTGACACCTGCGCACAAAAACAATTCACAGTTGCGTGTCGGTTCTGGGACCACACAAAATATCGCACACTTCATAAAAGATATACAAACGTATCGAAAGCGAATCTGCTTCCGTCGTCAGTGGAAACTAAAAAAGGAATGATCAATTCAAATCCAAAAAATATTGTTTCGCAGTAAAATTGGCTTTTTTGTGTTTATGGCAGAAATGGAGTGACATTTTGTAGCGTGTTAGTAGATAAGGCTGTCAAGTGTGACGTCATGATGGAGTTAATATCTACTCCAAAATTTACCAAAATCAATTTCAAAATATCATCAATATACAAAAAAGACCGCAAAATTACTATACATATAAATATCAGATACGTACAACTCTGGGCTTAGTTTATGGCAGAAGCAAGAAGCCTTTCTTCTTGGTTATGACACGCGTGAAACGTATACAGCAAATGCCAAACAACTTTCGATTCACGTCATATTGCCACCAAGTGAATTATTATGTGATTTGCTGGTGACCAAATTTGGCCACCAGCAAACGGATAACAACGAGCTTGGTGGCAATGACGTAGATCCAAAGTTCTTTGGCGTTTACCATATGTAAAATTCGACGGGACAAAAAGGCATACCGCTTTATGTGTATCGTGATTCTTGTAAACAGAAACGCGAGTGATTTCAACCCAACATAATAAAAATTAAGAAGATATTGCATTATTTCTCAATCCAGTTTGTCAAGCATATTACCTTTTAATCATATATCTATTACCTCTATATGAGAACCGTCCCATTCGAAAAACGAGCGACGCTTGATGCCAGGATGAGATGGAAGATCCCGCTGTACTGTATAGTTTTGGCTTGGTTTTGTCCTCTCGCGATAGAGAAGGATAGACTTATGCGAAAAACATACAGTACAGCGGGATCTTCTATCTCATCCTGGCATCAAGCGTGTAGAATTGCTTCCCATAGTTATGAATAGATATATGCTTTTATTCATTGGATTTCTATGGTTACCAGTCAGACTATTATATTAAAAATATATATTCAAAATGTATAAATGGTTTTGTTGTTAATTTATTCTAGAGGATAGAAATTCTTCCCATTTTGTGGATATTCATTTGCAGTGATGTTAAAGGCACTACCTATACTCTATATCACAATGGCTCATAAAACTATACTCAAGTCATTTTGTGAGAATCACACATCAACAATCTCAGCTGCCACATCATGAATTTGAACTTTATGCTCAGTTCTATACATACAGGATGATATACAAGAAACTGCTCACCCTGGTTTTCTCTCAAGAAAAAATCGCTTCCCAAAAAACCAAAAATTGAAAAATTGGAATGTTCAAGTGATTATTGATCAATCACCTTACACCTGAGAAAACCAGGATGGAAAGTTTTTTGTGCTCCCCCTTGTATGTCACATTAACTGGATGTTTTCTCACTTGTATGTGCAATATTATGTCAATTACCGTTTTAATCTATTCCTTGATGATAAAAATAGTATTTTATCGGTAATATCGGTCCGCCTATGCTCGTTAACAAGTGTATTATTATGAGAATATAATCTTTTTTGCTAGTATATCTCAAATCAACTAGCTCGTCAAGTAACTTCAAGTGAGTTACCGGACTTCTGATGGACGTTTAGTATTAGTTAAATACAAATCTACTCTGAATCAACTCCGAATAATTATTGGTTATGTCAATGATTATAGTACACTTGAGATTATTTTATTGATTCACCTACTTAGGGTGACCATTTGAAAAGGAAACAAAGGTATTTTGGGCGCTCGAATACATTCAAGAAAAAATCCTCGGACCCGTCGATTTTTGATATAAGGGGAAACCATTTTTTGGCATTTTCGCCACATGTGGACCAAAGCCCTAACTGGGGTGGCAAGGGCCCCCAAAATTTTAGATGGCATGAGGGGTCAAGTGATACCTTATTTTGAAGGTATTTCTATGCAGACTCTGATCCCCAAGTTTTACACCGCTGCTATCTAGCCATCAAAGAGGTTGATTAAAAAAAAAAATCAAATTATCTCAACCAGACGGTTTCAGGACAATGGATATTGGAAGAAGAGGAGCTATTGAGTGGCTTTCACGTTTTCCAGATTTGGCGCCCAAAACTACCTGTTTCCTTTTTAAATGGCCACCCTGTATACTTTATACAAGGTTCGATGAATCAATGCCTTGAAGTGAGAACAAATCCTTCTTTTTTCAAATTTGAGAAAAAGAAGACCTCATTTTCAAAAATTATTAGTAGAAACACTACTCATTGAGCAGTAGCTGTCAATATCAATTTCTGTGGTGGTTTCAGCCCAAGAATAATCTTTTTCAATAATACTAATACTTTGTGTCAATCTTTCCAGAATCATATAAATCAAATTATGATAAACGCTATCGATGCAAGGAAATGTCAAAGTCAGGAACATCTTGTAAATAAAATAATTTTGTCTATTACTAAATCTAATCAAGATAAGTGCAAGATGACAAATGGAGTCAAAAACTTTCATTTATCACTTGTAAGGAAAAAGATTTCATATCTGATATCTTATCTGATGACCGTGAATGTGTATACAATCTGAAGAGACAAATTATTCAAAATTTATGTAATAGGAGATATTGAACTTGACGTGTATACTTTCGTGCATCATTACGGATTTTTAAGAAGGTTATATCCTAAAGAAAAGGGTTGTCAATCAATAATCTTTGAAGGCATTCATAAAAAAGTCGGATCACTTTTATATTACAAAACTGTCTTTACGCATATACGATACGCATTCAATGATGTTTCATTGTTACCTAAGACCGTGGAGACATTGTTGGTACCTTAACCATTTGGTCATTTTTAACAAGTTGTCAGCCTATTGCCTGTATATCAGATATGAGTGGTGAAGAATTACATGATGCGGTATTGGCATATACCTAGAAATAAAGGTATATAGGTATTGAAAAATCGAGTTGGGACTATAAATTATCTTCACCAATTTTTCTTATTGAACAGTTTTCACGATGTTGCCACTGTTACTTGGGGGCTTGATCACACTATTGAAGGCTCTGATGGTACTATCAATAATGTGTGGCATGTATAAAGAAAAAGTAAATGCTTTTACTTCATTGCTGTCTTTGTCACTTGTTTGTGTAGTGTATACGTTAACTTCAAGAAATGTTATTAGAAGTGATCGTTATATCAAGGGTATATTAGCCTTCTTCTATCTTGACTTTCTAGATCTCCGTGTACGAGGTATCAAGGTGGACATTCATTGGTCCATATTCCCGACTGTAAATACGGACGTGCTCTTACGGAAGTATGATCCGGCACTCGTTCTGTCAAATACATTCGAACCAGCACACTGATGATCCGTTTTAACCATTACGCCTGTAAAGACCACGCGGTATACGTACCATGAATGTCCAGAATTATGAATCCGATATTCCCTCTTTTGATATCTTGGAAAGGAGAAGATACTTCGAAGTTTCAACCATGGCAATGTTTTAGTTTGCCCAATATAAGTAGCAGAAGAAGACGCGGAAAGATGACGTTGCGGTGCGAGAATGGCAAAGCATCAACTTCTATAATCAGTTGTGCAGAATCCGAAATGTACGTGGACATCGATGGTGACGAGGATATGATATAAGCTTTTCTCCCTTGCCTCGTCCCGGGCAACCCGGTTGTAGTTGCAGCGATTATTGTCATATGGAACAAGAGGCGCGCTTCCACAAAACCAATTGGGAATTGCAGGTCTAGCGCGGCAAAAGCCCTCAAGCAACGTCATATAGGTGGTCCTTTCTCACTTTTTAACATATAGAGGAAGAGTGGAACTATGCAAAGCGCCTTCCGCCATGCTTGCACTGCGCCGCCGCCTTTTGCCACTTTTATGTGCATTGGGTCTGAAAGTTGAGAAAATTCCGGAATCCTCCTCCTCACTTCTACAGCTTGTGTCGATATAGTCCCTCATTTGCTACATTTTGTTATATTCATGAGTTCATCTGCTTCTGGTTTCTGAGTGGTATATACCAACGGCGGCTCGTGATACAGCTTCAGGGGGGTCAGATTATTCAATCTATCTAAATGTTGGTAGGTACCTATGTTTTGTGATCAGTCATGGATATATCCAAATATTATTTTTTTGATCCCTCTGAAGCTATATCACGAGCTGTCGTTGGTATAAATCATATTTCGTCGTTTGTCTCACAAAGTGATGATTCTCAAAAAAATCCCATTTTGAGATAGAACCAAGAACTTTCACCTTAAATAAAACCTTTTTATCTCAAAAAGTGTCGTATCTCATGGAGTTATACTTAAAGTTTATTAAATTGAGATACAATAATTTGTGAGATGAAAAAGCTTTATATTTATAAGGAAAAAGTCCACAGTCTTATCTCAAAATGTGTTCTCTTGATATACGTGAGTTTGTGAGATTCGACATCTTGGAAAGGTTGTGAGGAGACACCACTCTATTGGATCGTGCATTCTATGACCTCATTCAACTTTTTTTGGCAAGTGTGACTTCTTTGATTTCCCATTCGCAAGATGACAAGACACACAGGACTTGCTTAGATAACTGGCTTGTGCTACAACTGGATCTTCTACATCATCTGAAACAGGTCGACAAAGATCAGATGTTGACATCTGATCTGAATAAGCTGATAATCAAGTCAATTAAAGAGACATCAGTCCTGAATTTTGAAAGCTTTCATTCCACGAAAACTAATGAGAAATCTGTTTTTTACAGACTACAGATTTCCTATTCCCACTGCGTCATTTTTTTTTTCTCTTTATGACATTAAAGATAATTCACCACTGCAGCAAGCTCCTCCATGGGACTGTACTACCCAGTACAGCGAGGTATTTTTGACATGCGACATGTGGATTGCTTCCTTAGGTCAAATCTGTCAACCTTTGAAGATAGGAACTTTGGGGGTGGCCATGTCTTCGCACACTCAACCTCTTTATGGCCGAGTACACCGTTCTTTCATGAACAATATAAATCATTTTTGACATAAATACAGTGTGTTCCCGGATCGACGCATGAAAAGGTAAAAAAGACATTAAAAATTTTGAATTGAAATCTCATCTTCCGGGGTTCAGCCCTGCTTGGATAAAAACTAATGTGTGGAAATTCAACTAGTAGCTATTTTTTTTCACCAGTAAAGTGCTTTTTCTGTCGGAGATACGTTTGTTTAAAATGAAAAACTGAATGAGAATGCAAAATTTCAAAACCCTCCGCCCACTTTGAAATTTTGTTTAATCTTTATATTCTTTTGTGCGTGTTTTTTTTTATTTTAAAATTGGTTTTTTAATCGCAAAATTTTCTAATATTTTCGAAAAATCAAAGTGAGCGAAGGATTTTGAAATTTTGCACTCTAACTCGGTTTTTTTTCTGAACAATTTTGTCGTATCTCTTATAGAAGAGGCTCTTTACTGGTGAGAAAAATAGCTTCTAGATTAATTACCAAGACATGCTTGATTTTTCGAAACTAAACTAATGACACAAATTAGTTTCTATCCAAGCAGGGCTGAAGCCCTGAAGATGAAATTTCAATTCAAAAATATTTTGTCTTTTTCACCTATTCAAGCGTTGAACCAGAAACACACGGTATATTTGGTCACCAAAAATTTTTCATAGGTTAAAATCTGGAAGTTAAAATCTGGAAGCATAAAGATCTCCGACATTATATTCTTGAGATTTTTTATTTCGTTTTTTTCGGTGAAAGTTTGTGCATCCAAGAAATCAATTTTGACACATGTCATGAGTTCATCGGTCTAGCGAGAATTTTATAAAAACTTCTTTCCGGTGTCAAAAAATGGGTTGATTTGACAAGTTCATGGAAAATTTTATTGGAAAAAGTTCTTTAGAATCCACAAGGGGCTCTGAATGCCCATTTTGGAGAAAATCCCATAAAGACATTTTGAACTCATATTTTATCCTTTTCATTGATATGAAAATCAAAATTGATGATTTTATTTTTAAATCAACTTTATCAACCAAACTACATAGGTTTGATGTAAGATCAGTCGAATTTCTTATAAAATAAATCAGTGATGGGATATAAATTTCGAAATACCGTTCGTGTCCCTGTTCCGTTCCCCGAGGAAAGTTTTCAAAAAATATGAATAATTAAAAAAAATCTCATTTGTACCCAACTTTATGGCCGACACTTTATACAGGGTGTTAGGGAAAATGTGGGAAACCTCTTGGATACAGGTGGAACATAAAAAAATACGGTAATACGTTTCTATGATTATTTTCCCCCTACGGACATATGGCCACTTAAAAGACTCCAGCCGGCCGCTAAAAATCGATTTTCTTGAATAACTTTCGAAGTAATCGATAAAGTTTGATTCAAATTTTATAATGCGGACACTACTAGCGACCGCTTGAAATAGTGGCCTTGGAACACATTTACTTTATTTAGTTTCGCAGTTTCGTACATTTTATTGCGTACAGCCTAAACAACACCTTGTATAATAAAGACTAGAACAAAATAGATTTGGATAGCTAGAACCTCAAACTACAAAGAAAGTATTCTTGCTCATAATTAATACAATGAACCGTTCTGCAGAAAAAAAAAATGAAAAAAACCTCGAAAGACACCACTTCGTCCTTGGCGAAATTATTCACAAAAATGTATGTGTTTATGGAAATTAACCTGAAAAAAAATGACAATTTCAAAGAAAGCATAGGTTTAACTATTTTTTTAATAATTTCGCTAAGGACACCACTCCTTCATGGCTTCTTTCGAGGTTTTTTTTAACAGAATATTTTTTTCTCCAGACCGGTTCATCTTATCAATAATGAACAAGTGTATCTTTTTTGTGATAAAAGCTTCAAGCTATTCAAATTATTTTTTGTTCAATCTTTGTGTTGCAAATGTAAGCAGGAAAATGTACAACATATTCTGCCCCTGGTAAACTAAATGAGATAAATATGTTTCAAGTACACTATTTTGAAAGTTCCTTAAGAGTGTCCATCACATAAAACTTGTATCAGGTTACACGAGTACAGGGTACAGGTACATTTTGGGTAGCCTTGCAGGGATTCTCCGTTATTTTTATAGAAAGAAACTTGCGGGTTTCGTGTCAGTGTGCTACTTCTTCGTTGAACTAAAGATGCTTTTCATAGACCTTGCAGTTTTTAAGATACAGGGCTAAATTGAAAATGGTGCAATTCAGGGTACCACACCATCTAAACTACCAGATAACTTATGGAACATATAAAAACTGTTTCTTATAAAGCTTTTTTCGTAGAATTCAATTCAGCCTTCGGAATTATCATGATATAGGGTCAGGTCAAAAAGTTATCGGACCCCACTTTACTTTTTTGAATGAAACACCCTGTATACTTATAAGCTATGGAATTTATCTTTTTTCCACCTTCTCGAAAATATATCGTATATTATATTATAGTATGCACTTTTTCTCATAAACACCCAAAGAAATGAAATTTGAAAGTAGGTCATGAATAAGAATGATAAACAACTAGTCTTCTCCTATGAAAATACTCATAGAGTTCTCTGACAAACATAATAAAAAAAAAACAAAAAAAAAATATTATTGGAAAAACAAAAAAAACCATTGTCAGAAGTCGATTCAAAAACAATGAGACAAATGATATCTGACATTAATTTTTGTTTGCTGCTACAAATTATGCATAAAATTCCAGAAAATTGTCATTCATTTGGGTCTTTATGAGAAAAATTGGAATAAATTCATCCAAAATTCAGGTTTCTTTTGTGTGAAAGTGCTCGGAAACGACGATTTTTATTTTCGACAACGGTGTTTTTGATTATAATCTTACGTATACAAGGTGGATCGAAACAAAATTACGACCATTAACTGAATTTTTCCAAATGAAAACCCCCTTTCAATGTCATTTTCGAATTCTACATCAAACTCCAGGGGCGAAATTCCGTGTACTGTGGAATTCCATAGCAACACGTCGCTCTCTGTGTAAAATTATGGGAAAGCGACATGTTGCTAGAATTTCACAGGTACACGGAATACGGGTCCAGGTTAGTTATCTGATAGTTCAGATACGAGCAGGGGTAACTTATAGAATGCAACATTTTCAATTTAGCCCTTTATCTTAAAAACTTAAAGGGCTATGAAAATGTTGTCAAAGTCATTTTTGGTTTTACCAAAAAGAAGGACACTGTCGCGAAAACCGCAACTTGCTATCTATAAAAATAACGTAAATATCAAGTAAGTACCCAAAATAGGACACTTTCCTTTGAAAATTATTTTTAGAAAATCGATTTTCCGCGGCGGTGGCCATATTATCTCCGTAGGGAGGGCCTCTACGGATAAAAATAATTAAAATTTATCACATTATTTTTTCATGTTCCACCGGCATCCGGGAGATCTCTCACATTTTCCTGGACACTCTGTGAGTTTTCTTATGTTCAGCCAAGGGATCTTGGAAACCATAGCAGAGGCGAGAGAGTTCAAAGAAGCAAAGATTTGCAGTTCTGTAAGCTCTACAGAAAATTTAAAAAATTTACAGCTGTCAAAGGATATGAAAAAAACTGTTTTTTGGCGATTTTAAAACGCCCCTAGCTCCACGAATATCGTTTGTAGGAGAAAATGTTAAATACACAGAAGTTTCAGGAAATTTTACTCTGAATAAAATGATATAGGAGCATTTTATGCCACACCCGTTATTTTTGACATATGACATCAACTTATGTATCAGCACATATCAGTCAAAAGAGGCGACCGCTATCTTCACTTTTTTCAAAATGATTTAGAAGATATGTTGGACAATTTAGATTTAAACATTCGAAGAAATCTACGGCGGTATCAACATGATAGCGCTCCACTCCATAATTTTCTTCCAAAAGGCTAGCTAGTGCTTGTTATGCAGTGCGGTGGAATTGACAGTAAATATTCTGTAGAAACTAAATGAATAAGTATGGTAACCGTCACATCAAAATAAATCGTATGATATATCGTGTGAAAATTCTCTATTTGAAAAGAATAAAATTTAATAATAATATGGTTTTCATCCAAAAAAACATAAGTTTATGTCATAATATGTGAAAAATGACGGGGTGCTGAAATAGTACATTTTGTATCTAGGGCGGAAAGTAGATTTTGACTCGGCTAATATCTGCCCTCGCTTCGCTCGTGCTGCTAATTATGCCCTCGTCAAAATCATCTTTCGTCCTTGGTGCAAACAGTGCTTTTTGTACAACCAGTTTTAAATCATTTAAAAAAGAATAATTATCATTAAAATCAGAAATAAATAATCGATACACTGCACTACACCACTAACAAGTCAAACAACTGACAACGGTGACAACTGTCAATCATTGTTACAATAGGTGTGTTCCCGTATTCTTTTGAGTTGCGTATTCATTGTCACGTGACTAGTTCGATTTGGTATGCTAGACGGTCACACGGTTATTAAAATCAGAGGCGTTGGGATCCAATGAACCGTTGCTAAGCATATACCTCAAATTGCAAAGCGAACTACTTTTGCGCCCGCGGGTGCGAGAGTACTTTTAGGCGTGGCTGCCAAATTTAGCGACTTTCCGCCTGCTTGCATGCATTAAAACTTGGAGTTTACGTGTACGCTGTACAAAATAGTACATTTTGTATTAAGGGCGGAAAGAAGATGATTTTGACGAGGGTATAAGTAGCAGCACAAGCGAAGCGAGGGCAGATATTAGCCGAGTCAAAATCAACTTTCGTCCGTGATGCAAACAGTTTTTTTTGTACAACCAGCTTGTGATCATTCAAAATAGAATAATAATTATGAAAATCAAAAATAAATAATCGATACACTGCTGACAAGTCAGACAACTGACAAGTGGCAACTGTCAATCATGGTTACAATATAGGTGTGTTCCCGTATTCTTTTGTGGTGCGGATTTATTGCCACCGAGATTGTCAGGTGATTAGTTCCTTCTAGTATGCTAGACTGTCACGTGGTTATCATATTCAGAGTTGCTAAGCGTTGGGCGCGAAAGTACTTTTAGGCCCGGCTGCCAAAATTAGCGACTTTCCGCCTGCTTTGCATGCATTAAAAAGTAAACTTCACGTGTGGGTTGTACAAAAAATGTTTTAATTCCATTTTAGTAGAATACAAGTGGAATTTCCCGACACTTTTGTATTGATTATTTCCTCCTAGAATCAATATTCACGAAGCTAGGAGCGTTTTAGAAATTCACCGAAAAAGCTATGTACCTAACAAGTGTGGAAAATTAGTTTTTCCACACGAGTCTAGTGCAGTAAATATTAGGGCGGAAAAACATTTTCCGCAAGTGTAAGGTACAATAGTTTTTCCACAGACGTGCGGAAATAAGGATCTAATTCGCAATTTGAAAGTTTCTGATGCAACTAATGACAAATTAATAATAATAAATGTCGAAATGTGTAACTAAGCGACCATAGTAACCTGGAAACCTGATTGCTGTTTGCTTATGATATTGTTAATTTTGACATATCCGTGCGGAAAAATTTTTCCACACTGCTTTGGGAAATCTGATTTTCTACACGGATATCGCTGCGGAAAATTCATTTTTCCGCACGGCTGTAGAAAATAGTAATTTTCCTAACAAGTTCGCAAAGTGATGCTTTCCCGCACGCAAAAGCAGTTAGACGAACGACGCGAAGCGGAGTTCGGATATGCTTTGAGGGCGGGAAAGACACTTTGCGAACTTGTTAGGAACAATATTTTTTCTACGAGCGTCCACAGATTAGACACGAAAAACTTTAGATAATATATTATTTGAACGCACTTAAAAACATAGAACTTGAGAATAATGATTATTTATGTTTAACAATATTTATATTGAAAGAACAGTTTGTGGCGGCAGCTGGAAATTGGATAATATGGGTATAATCAAAATCATAATTGATTTATTTTATATTTGAAATGCAAGGGCATGTCCGATCACTGTTCATAAAATTTCCTCTTTTGTCGCCTTATTCCCTGCTATTGGCAACACTGTTTTGATTTGACAACACACTCTAGACAGCTGTGTCATTAAGATCAGTCAGTCTTCAGTCTTCGTTTAATCGTTTATACTTTTATAAATTTGTTTGTCCGTTTGTTTGTATACATGATCAGGTTTTTTTGATGCCAGTATTCAGCTCAAATCTTTCGAAGATTTCCACAGTAAACACAGTAGTTTGCACCAAAATCAAGCAAGAACAACTCACAAATGCCGATTGAAAGTCGTCATTATCAATGTTTGTTTACGTTACTGGCGAATGCGTTTTTAACGCAAAAAAAGAATTGTGTGTTTCATTTTGATTTTGACTGAAAAGTGAAAAGTAACAAGAACATTATTTTGTGCATTACAAAGTGCATTATCTACAGTTTGGTTGGTATGGAAACGAAGTTTAAAACAACAAATTGGTAGGTAGTTATTTGACATTTGACATTTGAGTGCGGGAAAAGGTTACTTTGCACACGCAAATGACTGTGCGAAGTGGCTACTTTGCGCACGCTCGTAGAAAAATAAGTTTTTTTGAATATCTTTTGACAGCTGTTAAATTTGAAAAACTCAAAATGGTTTTGAGTGGAGCTTACAAAACGGCATATCTTTGCTTCTACTTTCTCGTATCTGCTATATTTCACGAGATGTCTGCACTGAACATAAAAAATACATAAAGAAAACTCACAATGCATTGCTTCTGAAAGAATGGAACACGACCACCAATATATCTGTATCGCCTCGTAATACCCTCAGACTGATGGATTTGTTTGCATTTGTTCAAATCAGAACACCTGCACGGTATTCTTTTATACTTTTAGATTGATTATTTTAGAATCTAATGCTATTACAAGATTATCAACGCTCCAGCTTCTACTCCAGTTCAGGGATCCTATTGATTAAATTTCTGTATTTCCATACATGTTCCCCTACTTCTGGAAAATTATTCATTCTTCATATTGCTCGTATCTGAACGTAAAAGCCATTCACTCACTTGCCTATTATTTTAACGGTTGTTAAAATTCAACAGACATTGCCCTTTATCCGCTATTTTGTATGACTGCAGCATAGAGATCACACATTACATCGACTCAAGTGTTTTTTCTTTGTAGAGTTTTTGTCAATTGTTTTTTATAGTTTGGCATCATTCTTGAGTTGGCTCGTTTTTGGAAATGTGTGTGATGATGGTTTAGGCTTGGGTAGACTCTTAATCTCTGATTTACCTAAGAAGATTTCCATTTGCAACCGTGTCATTGTCATTAATTCAAATGAACGATTTAATTATCAATCACTTCATAGACCTATAAAATAAAGGCGTTACTTTTCACAAATATCTTCCACTTCAAGAAATACCGAAGTTCAAAAATAATCAGAAACACAAAGTTGTCGAGCACATTTTGCATAGTCCACAGCATTTTTCAGCTTTACCGGTATTAAACCTTGGTAAATCTCTTGCTAAAATATGTGAAACTTTCCAAAACTAATTTTTCATTATTTTAACTGGAATTAAAACTTTTCCGTTTCTGCGTTCCGCGTTCGAAGTTTCTGAATAAAAGCCAAATGCACTTGATTTAATGGAAGTTTCAGAATGGTTTTTATTATTAGGTTCACATAAAAATTTTGATTTTTAGAATTTGATCTTGAATTTCGAATGTCAAATGCAATTTACAATGTCCTTATACTATCATGATAGCTTCAATGTTAATACCACGAGTGATGTCAACAAATGAAATGAACAGAATCAAAATTCAACAATAAAAAGTGTGGAGACAAATAAGAAAAATGAGCATGATATGAAGAATCACATAACTAATGAAAAATTATCACACAACTGTAGTACTATCCATAAATATTGATAAATCTCTGACATGAGGACTTGATTGATAAAATTGACTTCACCGTCAAAAACAATTAAGTAAACTTTTATCGGCGGGTTTTCAGAAGTTGATAACTGTTAAACATCTGTCAAATTTTACAAATTTGAAAATTTCTCATAAATTATTGATACATTTTTTTCTCAATAGGAGAGTTAATCAATGTGTTTGATGATCCCATTGATCCTAAAAATGTGCCCAAGAGTTAAAATACTACAGGGAAAAAGTTGTTACATCCTTGACTGAATATTGACCACTTGAAGTAATATCATTGGTTTATTTATATTCATTTTCCCTGCATGGCGTCTTAAATAAATAATATATTCATCCACCTAATATTTTCTCTGTTTAGTTCGATTTTGAAAATTTATTGACGCAACAACCCTTGTGCTCTTCATATAAAAATTAAAAAGTACTTGAATATTTTATCATGAGGAATACCCATATTTTTTGATTTGTAAAAATGAGGATCACTGTGAATGTTTTCATAAGTTAAGTTGTCCATGATTTTGTTGATTCCAAATATCATCAACTTTACAGTGCATAACTGGATCCTTGGTCCATTTTCGACATAGATTTTTTTAAATCAAATTTTGGAAAAACGAAAAGTAGATCGTAAATCTTGCAGTAATTGGACCATTTTTCAAGCCTGAAGTGGTGATATGGATGAAGCTAGTTTGGCTGTGACAATTTTTTTTGCCTCAAGCATAGTTGTCAGTGCTTCCATAACTTCAGCTAGTCGCTGCCGAACAATCATTCACTAGCTAGATGTACGAGTGTCTGCAGGAAGATGATGCTCAGTTTGTGTCAACAACGGCTTTGGAGATTTCTTGATACCCCTACTGAGTATCCAAAACCATAACCTAGGATATTGTCAAAAAAACAAACAGTTGTTTTTGACAAAATGGAAAACTAGCGCTTTTGATGATCAAACTAAACAAATCGCTCTGCATACTCCACTGTTCTAGTAGGGATTTTTCCAGTTAATCTGTCTCCATTGTATTATAATGATTTTTATTTGATCATGAATCACAACATTCATACTCATAGCTAAACCGCACTTATAAGTATGCTGGAATAATTCAGGATTAAAAGATGAAAAACACGGTGAAAAAAGAAAAATTAGCAAAAGATTATTGAAAAGTCATGAGCAAAACAAAGGAGTGAAAAGAAAAGAGGGAGGACAGTCCAGAGCTTGATCCAAAGATTCGAAAAACCCAGCTCTTCCAGAGATAAAACTCGTCCCGGAAGACCAAAATCAGCAGTAAATGACGAAAAAAAAATGGAGACATTACTTCATATTGTTGAGAATCCACATCTAATACCTAGAGAAGCTGCCGTCCATGTTGATGTTTCTTTTAGATCAGTTGAAAATATTTTTAAAAACTGTCACTGCTACCCCTTTAAAGTAACTCTCTTCCAAGAACTATCAGAAGGCGATTTTGATCAAAGATTAGATTTTTGTGAATTAATGATGCAAAAACGAGATGAGAATAACAATTTTTTCAACCAAATAGTTTTTTTGGATGAGGCAACATTCATGTTTAACGGGACTATCAATCGACATTATTGCCGTTACTGGACTGACCAGAATCCACATCGGATGCAAGAAGTACATACGCAAAACCCCCATTATTAGCAACAGATCAGTGGGTCTTTTCTTGTATCTCCACCTGCTGCGAAATGTGATTGTGCCAAAAATAACTAATGAGGTAGGGCCACTAATACGACATCCGTGGTTTCAGCAGGATGGAGCTCCGCCCTATTTTGGGCAACACGTTAGAGCCTATTTAGACAATACTGTCCCTTATTGCTGGATAGGGCGAAGAGGCCCCATAGAATCGCCCGCTAGATCTCCAGACTTAACGCGCCTTGATTATTTTCTTTGAGGACACCTGAAAAATGAAGTGTATGCGACAAAACCTGAAGATCTAGACGAATTGAGAAGAAGAATTATTGAACAATGTGCCTCTATCATCCAAGAAGTTTAACAAAACGTCATCGACAAATTTTATTATAACTAAGTAACTGTAGGGAAAAACATTTTCAACATTCAATCAGATAACTATTCACATTCAAGTTCATAATTTGATCCTTCAAAATTAATAAATAATAATAATATCGTGAAATCCACAAAGTTTCTACTTGGTCCTCCAACTCAAATTATTTCGAAAACTAATGGGTTAAGCCATAAGACATCTTTCATATTTTGTGTTCAAAATGTTACGAGTAATCAGAAAAAGTGATAAAAAAGGGGTATTCTATATAAAAAAAGTAATTTCTGGTACACCACATCTTCATAAGGCACCTTGTTTAATCGAAGAAGTGATAGTAGGATAGATTTCGTTGATACCCGAAACATTTATATTTGAAGTTTTTTGATATTGTAGACCGTTTTCGAAATAATTCGGGGGTCCGAGACTTTTTGCACACACTGTATACTATGGTGATTTTTGTTGTTTTTTAGGCTTTCGTCAAACTCAATCCATTAATGGTTCACGATTACGATAACTACAAAATATGTCTCGGGCTGACGCTGTTGGTGCTTCGGAGGGTGCTAGTGGATGTGAAAATTCGCGGCTTAGTTCGGTGCAAAACATAATTTCAAACTTCTCCTCCTTTAATTATTAAAGTTTGAAAATCAAGGTAAAGAGTTATTATTTTAACATTAGATTCTTGTAGTTGTAGATATTTCCAGTTTTATATTAATATACGTATACCTTTGCTGGAGTGGACCTTTTTTTAATGGTAGGTAATAATTGACTTTTGTTTCCACGAATACTTTTTCCGGATAGGGCAACAAGTTTAGTATTGTTTCCACGAAAGAATACAAAACTTTTTTTCTTTTTGATGAACCCATACTCACCCATACTCACACATGACGAGCCACCACTGAATTTCATATAAAGAGAATCACAGCGAGCGAGCCTGCCAGATTTGGTCAACATCTCGTCTCATCCCCTCTTTCACCCCTTCAAGGATGTAGTTTCAAAAACGCTGGGACACGACGTGTTGATTTATTCCCCTTCAGAGTAGAATTTCAAATCCTCTGAAAAACGTGTTAATTTATATACAGGGTGTTCATTTATTGAATGCCGATACTCAAGGGTGATAATCCTTGGATGATTTTAAGACAAAAAGATCATATGGACATAGGTCCGCAAAAGCATAGATTTTGAGATACAGGTTGTTGAAATTTAAAAAAAAATCTTTTTTTTATCATCACTTTGATACTATTCCAGATATCTTTTTAAAATCTGGTACACGTCTTCTATGCATCAAAATGCATGTGAAATTTAAAGAGGGCGCCACTGATTTGAAAATATTGGATGACACAGAGCAGGGTGCTGTGTGCAATTAAGTAGATTTTATTCTTTCAAGCGAAAACCATGCGCCGGATGGAAAAAAATCAGGGTAACAAATTGGCTCAGAAATAAATAGAGATTTTAAAAATCATTTTTATTTTGGAAGAAGCAGTGGAGTACAAGTTTTTTCTTCAAAAATATTGAGTGCAAAGCCCGTACGGACGCCACTGGTAAAAATAATGAAATTATTTGTACATCACAAAATGCATATTGAAGACGTGTACAGAATTTCATCAAGATATCTGGAATAGTATCAAAGTAATTTTCAAAAAATCATTTATTTTTTAATATTTCAACACCCTGTATCTTGAAAATTAAGCTCTTACGAAGCTATGTTCACATGAACTTTTTGTCTTAAAATCATCCAAGGATTATCACCCTTAAGTATCGGCATCCAATTAATAGACACCCTGTATTGTTATTTTATTAGTGTAAGGTAAGATGCTGATAGATGTGTTCTTTTAACAAGTGCAAAAGCTCCAATGCCAATGAATCAGTGCCAGACTGACATGATACCTACACGATTAGTGTGACAATACGGTATTTTGGTCGTTCTACTGATATAATAGCATTTATTTTTATAATAGCATTTATATTATTATTCAATGGTCATTCAGTAGTCATTTAGTTCCACGTTTCCAATAACAGTGTCATGTACCAAATTAATAAATTATGAATTATTGTTTATTGATAAATACAACTTTATTACTTCTACTTGTATGTCACTTATGAATGTTACTAATAAAATAAATATGTCGTACTTTTGCTACTTGCGGATAATTAACAAGAATAATTACTCTTCTATTTAATTAACTGGAAATTGTTATTGCCCACTTTAGAAAACTGCTGATGATGTACAGGGTGTTCACAGATAAATGGACCTCCACATTAAGTTTTAATTTGATGTTTGGGAAAAAAATGTTTCAAAGAAAGTTTAATGGTTCAAAATGAATTTTGTGAAAACAAGGTTTTCACATATACAGGGTGTTTCAGAACTTCTGGGCGTGCTCCAACTTTCTTATTTCAAATTAAAACCATATTTTTTTGTTTGATTTTTGCATTTTCTGGAAAATTCTGAACATTTTCCATATAGCATACCCTATACACAAATCCAACCAATAAGAAGACGTTAGAAATTTGATATTTTTTCAAACATGTTCTGAAATGTACATCAAATGCCAAACAACTCTCGATTCACGTCATAATCTCCACCAAGCAAGTTTCAATGTGATTTGCAGGTGACCAAATCTGGCCACCAGCAAACTTCATAACAAAAAGCCTGGTGGCAACGATGACGTAGATCGAAAGTTGTTTGGCATTTACTATATGTTATTATTTCGAGACCTTGGACACGAAGTAGTTGTTAATATACATGATACTGTCGTAGTATCATGGTTAATATATGTCAACTTGTCAAGAAAGGTTTGAAGGAGAAGGTGGTGGGGAGCTCAGCAGTCAAAATGAGCGGTCCACGAAGCGTGGTTTATTTTTTATTTTTTCTGTATGCTCTATCTTCACATTACTCTAATTGGTAAGTTTTTTCTTATCCTAGTTTTGTACACATACTTATATCCATGTTTTGTTAATACTTATAGTCTTTTCTGAAGAAGGAACAAATTAGTTCCGGAAGCTCGAATAAACAATAAATGAGAATCCACGCTTCGTAGACCGTTCATTTTGACTGCTCCCCACCACCTTCTCCTTCATAATTGCAAGCCAGTCACGAAAACTTTTCAAGAAAGATTTGAACATGTTATATTGCAAAGAAGAAAAAGTTGAAATATTTTCTTTATACATACAGGGTGAGCCAGTTTTATCCCACAATATTTTAAATCAAGATGCTACCTCGGATTCTACTAAGTGATTGAAATGAACAATTTTTATTCTATGAAAGCCTCCAAAATATTCAGTTTGTTTTTTGAACAGTTTTTCAAAATGATCATAACCCCTATTGTTCAAGTGGATTTTGTCATGATTCCAGGGGCTATTTCGTCGTCTTTCAGAATAAATGTCGATAGGATAAAGATTGTTCATTTCAATTAGCCACCCTGTACGTTGTTCAAATCTTTTTTGAAAAGTTGACATCTATTAACAACTACCTTGTTCCCAAGGTTTCCAAATAATACCATATATTTCAAAACGTGCTCAAAAAAATTGCAAATTTCCAATGTTACTATCTTCTTATTGGTTGAGTCTGGGTATATGGTATATTATATGAAAAATGTTAAGAATTTTTCAGAAAATGCAAAAATCAAATAAAAAACAGGGTTGCGATTTGAAATAAGAACGCCCAGAAGTTCTGAAACACCATGTATATGTGAAAATTTTGTTTTCACAAAATTCATTTTGAGCCATTAAACTTTCATTTGAAACATTTTTTTCCCAAACATGAAATTGAAAAGTTGATGAGGGGTCCATTTATCTGTTAACAGCCTGTACAAAGAAAATGTTTGGTTGTTATATCCGGAATACAAAATACAACAGCATACAGAGAGTTACAACCAAAAGCCCAAGGGCTAGGGGTTTCTACATCATGTGAATACTACCTATGTTAGTTCTTGATAGTAGGTTTCTCACCACCACCAATAGATGGAGATGATGTCTCCAAACCTTCGTATACAGAGAGTTGTACGGAAATATGTGAAGTTCGCATTCCATCGGTCATCCAAATTTGTCATAACTCTTGACAACAGTTTTCTCAATGTATTCTCTTTATTATGACGGTCACATTTTCTAAGGAACTAGAATTGTATTGCTTCAGAATGAATACAGATGGTAAAATCAATTTGTATGGACTCCTGAACAACTTTGTAACTTTTCCGGTTACGCAAAACAACTGCTTTTAGCTCATAAAAGTAATGATATATTGTCATATCCTCGGTCATATCGTCTTGTTGATTAATAAAACGTTCCGTGATATTTTCATATAATGATGACCAGAAGCAATAAATGTGTTTACTTTGAATGCCAATTTGCGCATCAAAAACATAAAAGTCGTAAATCATATAAATTATCATCTTGCGAAGCCAAGAGAGCCGTCCTAAATAAAAGCTACTATAACCGATTCGTAACAAATCAAATAAATAATGAGTAATCGACATCAACCTGCCGCCAAAACTAATAACTCATTTCATAAAAATAACTGCAATAAAATACAAATATTTACTCAAACAGCATAGATTATGACACATTTATAGAGGTGCGAACCTCTTTATTGTGGTCTTACGTTCTTTCAAAGAAATCCTATGCATGCATTGTTTTTTTTTGGAATTGAAATCAAACGTATGAGTCCCGGAAAAAAAAATTAACATAAATTCCAGAAACCATAGTTATTTTTTTTGTCTGGGATTTTTTTTGAAAAACTGACTTCAAAAAACTGGTCTGCCCCCCAAAAAACGTTGGATTTATCAGTTGAGATGAGAACAGCAGAATGTTCCAACTTTTCTTTGTAAAACTCGATTTTATTAAAAAATACAAAATATGAAGTAGGTAACTTTTAACTTCTCGACCATCCAAAGTAATCAAAAAAAATATAAGGTCATTTTCATTCGGGAGGACATCTGCCTTTCAGTTTGATAGTTGACTTCTAGGATACCCTGTATATATCTGATCATCTATCAATATCCATTCTCATCAGCCATTTAATTTTTTTAAAATTTTAAGATAATTTTCAACTAGTAAATCGGTCCTCACTTGCATATTATGACATTGTGTTTGTAGACTTTCTGTTGGATAACTTAAATGAGTAAAAAAAGAAGATAACGATAAAATAAAAATATAAAATATTCTCATGGATTTCTAAATTTATTATACCATGATATTCCATATATTTAACAACATTTTTTGGTTTTATATACAATTTCCAAGATTCAAGTTGCCTTGAAACTAATTGCCTGTGCCATTAAATTGAATGAGATTAAAAAAACTAGATCGGTGTTATAATTTTTGAACTTTAGAAAAAACAGTGACAGGGTTCTGCTTTGTATTTATTGGTTTTTTGAAAAATGTCAGACGTCGACGGGTCTTTTCTTGTGAAGAAAGGGAGCCAAAAATCTGTGTTTTCCTTTATTCAAAGATTATTTCATGAAACTTGTTGCTTTTATTACGTCAACCAAGAAATCAGACTTCACTCCTATTCTGAACGTTTCATAATCAATTGATAGGAAGATCATGGGAGAGTATATGTATGACTCTCAAAGTTTCCAATGCGGATGTCCTTGGTGTTCTCAAAATATCGCAGGAGTAACGAACTCGACTTGTCATAATCTACGTATTAGTCTACATTGCTCTAAAAGCTGCTAATGAATTTCAGGAAAAAAAGTACTTTGATCAAAACAATCTTTATTTTTTTTGTAAATTTGCCACCTAGTTAGAGGTGCTAATTTGTTCATTGTGGTTTAACCATGCTTCAAAGAATATTTGCGATTCACAACGATTCCGAGAAGACAACATAGATACTGATATCAATAATATATTGCAAATATTGCAAAAAACAATATGATGAACAGATAATAAATTTAGAATGTTATAATTAGCCTTTTGATTTTTTTTCTTCATTTGCAGCTTTGCTCCAAAACAAAAAAATGTAGGTTGGTCACTCTTTATAGTTATTCTCGTTTTTTTGTTTTTTAACCCCCCGTAAAATATTTTCAAATTTCAGGCATGGCAATGTACTTCTGAAAACAAGTACGAGTTGTTATGAAGAGTGATTCTTTACCGAAAAATGAATTTTTCAGTCTATATGAGACCTTGTGAAATTTTCGCTTTTCTCACGTGTTCTTCCAAACACTATTCTCAGAGTTTATTATTTCTAAAAAAAGTTAATAAATTTTTGTCACCGCTCATCTTTTGAACTTTACATTTTAAAAGGGTTTTTTTGGTTTTATGATCTATTTAGGATTTGCCAGAATTATTCATGAACTCAATAAATTCTGAATATAATGACAAATATATCTACTTTTTAACATTTATAAAAAAACTCATCAATCATGATAATTCCACCTAATCCGACATAAACTAGTCTATGGGATCTGTGAAACACATTGATTTACTGGTTTGATTTTGTATATTGATAGTTATGTATTTCTATTGAGTGAATCTTGTGTGATTTTTTGTGATTGTGACACCATTTCACCACTTATCAAGCACGGTTTACACTGAGGGCCAGTTTGCCAATTTATAATTTGTTAGTCTTTTTATCATATTTTTCAACAAGAATGGAAGACTTTTTAATCAATGCTACGATCAAGATGTTCAAGAATTTCTAGAACATGTGCGGCGGCCGTAACCTGTAACCCTTGCGAAGATTTTGACATTGCCGATTCCTTCGCACGATTTTGTCACGAGAATCTCCTATCATTTGTCATTATTGCATTAACCAAAATTTGATTTTTTTCATCACCAAAGCTCTGCCCTTTTTTTCATTCGGACATGTTGAGGAATATAATATCTTGAATAACGACAGATTTTTGTTCACGATGAAATGAATAACTTTGGTAGGATATCTGGGGTTTGACGACAATTTTCCCAGGATGTTATACTAAGTACGGACGTTCACCCTTTTTAAGCCGATATAGAGGGCATCAACCGGTAGTAGTGTCAGGTGTTTCCGGTCAGGACCCTGCCGCCCGAGCTGACGGTGATAAAAGCAGCAAGCCCTTACATGGCATCAAACCAGATCACACCCTAACACTGACTGAAACAACAAACACTTACAGACATAACCTCCCTCTCACTTATCATGGAACATGATTTTAACTCTTTTCCAAATGATAAATCGCCACTATCCAGTGCCAAGGGTAATCTTGACCCAAAGAGTTTCAACGTCACTGACATGGATGTGATTCCACTCGAGGTAGAGGCACTTTCAGTCATCTTGACAAGTAGCTCCTAGACTGAGCAAGCCTCCAGATGTTCGCTCGGATCTCACGCCAGAAGAGCTGCAACAGCTGTAGCTCAAAAAGAGCTGCGGAAGAACCGCGGACGAACAGGCCGTGAGAAAAACATCCAGTGAACTACCTGCCTTGCTATCAATGCTTCAACAGAAGATGGTCGGAAAGAGAGATCTGTTAGCAAGAAGCTCGCAGGGAGGTGTCCGACATGAAGGGAAGCGTCCGGAGCCTTCTTCGTTGGCTCTTACCGCTCGGTGGCTGAGAGGACAAATAGGGTGATGGTTCACCCAGGGAGGCAAGACTTCACAGCGTACCCAAAGGAAGCGGCAAAAACCGGAGCCTACTCATCTTTTGCTCTTCTGGGTTACAAGAGAGTGACTGGTTCCTGGTGGACGCTGGTGACGGAATTTCTGCCACTAGTCAGGAAAGGCTGAAAATTCTGGGCATTTCGTGCCGCGGATGGTCACCTTCACTATAAAGAGCAAGGACAATCCAGAGGTGTGACGCCAACCCGCATTGCACTATTTGGATAGGCACAGACACCTACGCGAAGGCTGTCGCTTTTCTAGATAAACTCACGGTGAAGAATCTTGAAGTCTCTAATGAAATTGCGAAGAAGACTACGTCAATCGCCTCAGACGAGAAGTGATAGATATCACGGTTCTGTCACAAAAATTATTAGTGCAATGTGAAAAACTGGCAACTTGCAGATGACATAACAATGTCTTATCCTAGGCTAATCCGCATCCCATTAGATGCGCATCGAGAAAGTTCGTCTCTCAAACGGAACCCGAGGTCAACCAATTGGGATAAGTCTTATAACTACTGTCTAAGTGCAGCATCGGATATCGGCATATAATCTCCAATGAGGACTCGATGCATCCCGTCCTTCCCGGAAGGCCAGGAACAAAATGCATCGTGGGAAGGTATACTGGAGCGGTTCGAAAAGGACGCCAGAAGGACGCTCTTCCGAACTCTAAAGGAAGAACGACATCTTGAATAAAATTCAAATGAAAGGTGAGAAGTAGCATGAGGTCTCATGACGTAGATTCTGCGGGGATATCAAATCTTTCTCAGAGTTGGCAAGAGTATCTTTCAGGCCAGCATCACCTTGGGACAAGTCCCAGATGAATGAAATCTGCCAAGATAGTATTCATACCGAAATTCAGTGAGGAAGACTACGGGCTACCAAGATCCTACAGGCTTATCAATATGACTTCTTTTCAAATAACATAATTGAAAGAGATGATAATCATTTGACAGAAAATATTCTATGGAGATCTCTAATTCAAAGGAACCAGCACGCTTACTGCAAGGGCAAGAGTACGGAAAGATAAGAGGTCAAGTACTTTGTCGTCTCGGGGTGTAAGCTAATGTTGAAATCCCATGAACAAGAACATATCCCCAGCCTCACCGTGGCTGATGCGCAGTGCGATGGGTAGACAGTTTGGATCAAAATCACATGTCGTTCAATGGCTTTCTCAGGCCGTGATCAGACCAATGATCTCAGACTAAAACGTGGTCTGGTGGCCGGTGACCACCAAACTACTATCGAAGTCAAACTAATCAGACTAAAAAGAAGCCTGTCTGAGTATTACCGGTTCAATGAGTACCACTGCTGCAGCTTCACTAAACATTTTTCTTACACTGCCAGAAATGACACTATGGTTAAAGAGAGAAGCGATGAAAGCATAGGTAAGATGACTGCTAAGGAAATTGATCATCTATTGTGCGGCGTGAGGTGCCGTTACTGTTGGCAAGACTGACACCCACGAATGGAAGACTCAGGCTTCATGGAAGTTTTGAGGTTCAACTTTGGTACAGGGACGAGTAAGGGACCAACCCGACAGCCATTCTGACAGCTATCGGCACCAAAGGCATTATGCAAACCAAGGATCATCTGCTCGCTGCTATAAAACTGCAAAGATGTTCAGCATCCCTTGGGCGAAAGAGAGAATGTGAAACTGGTATAGGTACTGGAACCCATGGGCATTATCGGAAACGAATGTGGTGATGAGCTTGCCAGACGAGGGTTCTCCTCCCTGCCCGATCCAGAATCAAACCTGGATCATCTCCGAGGGGGCTTGGCAGAAAACAGTGAAGAACTGCAGAAATAACACGACATGTGGACAAGCCAGAAAAATTATTGCACAACTCAACAAACCCAGGACGGCTCAGTTGTTCAACACGAGTAGAAAGGCTCTGACCATCACTGAAGGCTTTTTGAAAGGTCATTGCAAGCTCAAACGATAGTTGCATCTTCTAGGAATAAGAGAACATTTCCCTACCGTAGAGGGGTGGAGGAAATCTCCTAACATCTATTGGAAGTCTGCGACGAGTTGGGTCGCCTGAGGAAAAAAGTCCTTGGAGCGGAAACGATTTCTCGGAAGGAGTTTGGGGACATGAGATGGTATGACTTGCTCCACTTCATAAAGGCGACGGGACGGTTCGAGGAGTAGATGGGGTTGGCGACACGGGCCCTTGCCCCTCATCACTTATCATTGCGATCACCTTCACCGTTACATAAAAATAGGATACAGCTATAAAACATCAAACTTGGTCCATATCTTAAGTATTTTGTGCCGGGGAGTGTAGCATTTTTTAATAGCAAATGTGGACCAGGTTTTATGCTTGAACATAGCATTTTTCACAAAGCGAAACTATTGTATGAAAACCATGTTTCAGGATTTTCAGTGTTTATATTATGTAGACTCCATTCACAACCAAACGTCACCAAAAGTAAAAAAACTACACGTGATAAGACATATCGGAATGATTGAACTGATCACATATGTTGGTGTATCTCACATGTCTTTTCATTCGTTTCCCTTTGTTCGATCACGTGTAGTTTGTTGGCGTTGGTGACTTTTGGTTAAAAATAGAGTCTATAGGTACCTATATGTGTATCAGTTATGGTTATAACGAATATTTTAGTAATGTAATGGATTTCAAGTGACTCCACTTGCTGTGGGTGAACGAAGAATTATTGATTGAGAAATCAGCTATTATTTTATGAATCATCAGGTTATAATGTTTTCAACAAGAAATGCAAATCACGAAATAATTTTATTTGATGATCATGTCAAACTGATTTACGACGTCAGACAAAATTATCCTCACATAAAATTCGTTCTTGGTTATATTGCAGTTGTAACCATTTTTACGATCGATTTTGAATGATAGGCACGGGTCATTACCTATTTTTGGCTGATTCGGCGCTCTTAGTCATGTACAGAAAAATGCTGATACTGAATGAAACAAAGATTTGTCTTCTCTGACTACATGAATGTAGATACGGGTTGTTGATCTCCATTGACGTTGACAAGGTGACTGACTTAGCAGATCTTAGGTACGGTATTTCAATGTCACCTCAAGGTACAGAATAGCTAAGGTACCCTCAACGTCAAGGTGGATCTCACAATTGTCTGCCGTGAGTGCCGTATTTCAATCGTGCCGCTCCTTTCACTTGGCTAGAAATCTGACATGAGGACACAATTGAAATACGGCACTTACGGCAGACAATATCACGGTCCACCTCGACGTTCAAGGGTACCTTGATCTTAGGGTGAGATTAAAACATCGACCTTAGGTCTGCTTTGGAAGCAATCGAAGAAATTATATATTGGATGACGCAAACAAACCACTGTCACTGCCTGGAAAAAATTGAAATAAAACATTTTTCATATTTTTTTATTATGTTAGAATTCTTCAAGTTTTGATCAAAGCATCGTTTTTTATCTGCTATTAAACGTGTACAAAATAAGCTTTTGTCCATAGAAAAAAAAAACATTACATAATTTTATTATGGAAACAATATTCTCCTATTTTATACAAGCGATGAACGTGATGGTAATTGAATTACATATTGAAGTGCATAGATCATCAAGTTCTGTTGAAAAATACCAATTAGAAGATCTATAAAAATATCTAATAACACTTGTCCAATTATTATTGCTCAGATAAATGATAAATTTAATTAATAATAGTTTCTGTTGAATACTACACCAAGCACTGTTGCAATAACCATTAAAATCTCTAATTTATGCTATAGGCTTGTGATAAAATATTAATTTTACTGGATGATTTTGTAATTTATTTTAAATAGAGTAATTAAGTAACATTCGAGTTATTACTATGAAAATATATTGGAAAATAAAAATGCAAATCACTTCCTTTTGTTGATGGATGTCTAAAAAACAGTAATTCTTCAGATTATAATTCAAGGTTTAGTGCTTGGAAAAAAATTCAATATCCAAGGAGGATTCCATGATCATTTCAAGTTCTCATATAAAAAAAATATTTGTGCATACATAAAACGATAGCTGTGATAGAAGTATCCGAATAAGTTGTTGAAGCTTCCAAGTATTCAGAGGAATTATTGGAAGACTTGCTCATCAATCTTCTCTGAAACATATTCCAGAGGCCTATTTTTGCCAGAGTGATTTAGTGAAGTATTATTTCACATTGATCGCTTCCATGAATAAATTTTACTGCCTATTTTCACCAACTCCAGTTACTTTTAATAGGCTCTCCAAAACAAAGTCAGATCTCAAACTGATACATCTTTTAGTGGCTTATTTTCTATTTGTGAATAGAATAATCAATAATTAATTCGAATTAGGATAATTTTGTTTATAAAGCCAAATAAATAGATATTCTTCTTTCACTCTTAGTTGACTATGACAAAGTGATGTTTACGTGAAGAAGCCCAAATGAATGTGAACTACTTTCAAGCCTGGTTCAACCGTATCAAATCATGTGTTATTGTCAGAATTACCAAACAGCTATAACAAATTTCGGTGAAATCATATGTCTTTCTCTTCAAAAACTATCCCTTGAATATGCAAGGTGATTGAAAAAAAGTATATTTTTACTAACATATATCAAAAAGTTTTCTCAAATCGATAAATTTGAGATTAGATAGGGATCATCCGCATCCCTGTAATTTCTAAACTGTATATCTTGTCATTTCATATTGGATTCAGCACTTCATGTATATGAGGTCTGGATCCAGCACTTCATGTATATGAGGTCTAAAGATAAAGATATTGTTCTTAGTGGCTCATCAACATAGCTACAAGAACTTCAGATTTCTATCTTGGAAATAGACTACAATGCTTTTTCAGGACAAAGAAGTTAACAGCCCAAGTAATGGTGGCCCGCGAGTGTAAGAGGCTGTGTTCCTCAATGTGTCCTGGCTGAGAAAAAGGTGTATGAAGGCCTTGCGCTATCGCTAGACCTTGATGTTGGTTGTCAGTGACTGAATCTCTGTCTTAGGAGTGACTGGGGACATACTTTGAGATGGTGGGGCTCAGTGAGGGCCGGGTGTTGGGATCTTCTCAACTCCTTGGAATGTTAGGAGCATCCAATCTATGAAGATGGATTGGATCCGGCGCAATCGTAACAATTGCTGGGAGAGTCTCCGGATTTGACGCATTGGTGTGTTGAGTGGTCTTAAGCACATTTAAGGCATTGGAGTCGACCCATGCAGTGAGCAGGCTGTGTAGATCTGTAAAAATGTTTTTCATCATTGGGAAGGATCACACGCCAGCTGTTTGTCCTTGTTTTTGGAACGGATGACGTGGATGTGATAAAGCCCGAGGGGGAAGAAGTATTCCATCTGGTTGTTATCTAGATAGGCCTGCCAAAAACAAACATACATAAATAAAATAAATAAATAAATATATTCTTTTTATCCAATTGTTGATCTTTCTCGAGATACAAAAGGAGGGCCAATACAATGGCTAACTTATTTGTCTGACGTGAGCCCACTTGATTTTTTATGGGGCTATTTTGAAGAAAAAGGGTATTCAACAGTCTCCTGATGAGCTGACACTCCTCAAAAAAAAGCTGTTGTGGAGCAGATCAGGCACAAACAAGCCCTACGACGAATCAACCGACATTTTTTTAGTAGGTGAAGATCAAAGATTAAAACATTTTCTTGAATAAGTTCATGAATTGAGTTTAATATTTTACCTTCAGGTTCATTTTTGGGTTACCGTAAATTGAAAATATTGTTAAAGAACAAAAGAAGACTTATTTCCTGCGAAATGGTAGCTGATGCGAATACATTTTTTAAATAATTTTTCTCGTAAAATAAAATGTGTGTAAATAATGTAGCACCGAGTGTGAAATTATGTTTTTGCAAAACTATTTTTCCCATCAACTTCTTCTACCTTGTTCACTGGTTGACTGAAGAGCTTGATTTTGGTGGATGTTTCAGCTCTTTATACGTGGACATTTGTAATATAAGTGGTTTCTCTTATTGCAAATAGCATCCCCTTCAACTCAGAGTCGTTCGATCCATGCCTTATTGGACACCCTGTATAGAGTATATGAAGAAGACTTAATTAAGTTGGAAATGACCAAACAGTTACCTTCAAGGACAAGACTGGATTTGTTCTGAGTTAAGCTGGAATATTACTAAATTTTAACCACAATTCTGTCTTAATCGCTATCTTTCTATTAGGTTTTCACAAAGGTGGATATTGAGTCGATCTTCACTCAATTTGAGGATCAATGTCTTCAAGGTAGAAAATAATGGCAAAAACTAGGTTGTAGGTACAAGACATCAGGGTGGCAATATTTTGATACACCATCTTAGAAAACAATGCATTATGCCCGCATTCTATCCACATGAACAGATGATCAAAACCACGAGCAAGTTTGTTTATAACTCTCCTAGGCTATCATTATTATTTTGGAACCAAGGTTATGTTTTGAAACTTTGCAAACTATGGCAATAATTTATCGGAATGGGCATGTTTTCATGATGCATCAATTTTTTGAAAGTATCTACGTCGACTTTACCATGTGTCTTTATCCTTGTCCATCTTACACCAATATGCAGATATATTTTCTTTCATTGTTTTTCCACGAACAGGTGAGAAATAGGTTACATTGAGAACCAACAAACGTTAGATTTTCCACTTTTTCGCGTAAAGCAACTTGAAAGCTGCTCTGTTCACCTTCAGTCTCTAATTGGCAAGAACCTATCGACCTCTTTATCACATCCAAATCTCCCCAGTTTCTTTACACGCATAGGGAAATATGTGGACTGATGTCGGTAATTTTGACCTATTCATATTTGAACATCATTGTCTCTGGAACTATTTCTAGGTCGAGAAGCGGTAAATTTGATCTTTGTTTGTTGGATGGCTCTGAAATCGTCGATTAATTCTGGATGGATTATCATCCCTCTATTGCTATTCATGCCCTTTCCAAAGTTGATATTGTGGGATTTGAAGAGTTTGCTCGTGGACTCTGATGAATAGAGAAATAAAATTAGAATCACCACGTCTTGATTTTACTCGATACTGATAGAATCGCTTATTGGTTCACTCATCAAATGACTTCAGAAATAGAAACGAAATTCAGCCATTTTCGGAAATACTTGGGGATTTCTGTGTTGTAACACTCTTACTCCTGCATATGTCCACTCATACAATTCGACCAAGTAGGTCTAATCGCTTCGTTTTTCTTTCACAAGGTTATGAAAGGATAATATTTTACGATAGAAAACTCCATGTGAGTGCCAATTTTCGATAGAGACGTCACTTTTCCATGCGATAATACTTTTCTACTTATCAGAGTCCCACTGCTCGATAAGTTCTCGTAGGATCCATTGTCCCTAATTACGATAGAAAATCAAGGGGTTACCTTGTTTCAGGCTTATCCTGAATGTAATGGTTGATTAGAAGACCAAGTGTTGATTTTCTTGGGAGCTGGAAGATGAACATTGTCTCTATCACTGTCACTTGGACGTGACCTTTTGTGTGGCCCTTTTTTGCGATTGAAAACCACGTAGTCTAGATCATCAGACTCTTGATTCATGCTATATGGAATGAAGGCCATTTCAGAGATTTATTTTGGAGTGGAAACCTCTCAACTTGCCTTTGACCTGTACAAATATTTTTTGCTCGATGTCATCTTGAAACAGTTGTATGCTCATTGAATCTGTGCCTGGAGGTTGGTGGATGATGTCAATTTATGCTGTCTCCAAATTCTCCAAAGTGGAAAAGCCCCTTCTCCTCAAAGCGGGGCTCGTTGTCGGGTCTCTGACTAACAGCTGGTATCTTGTTTATGGTTGACATCTGTGAGGCAACTATCTTGGACGTGTCCAGATGTAGAAAGCTTTGTTTTTCCGTAGCTGACGTCTTCTCCTCCAAGTGAAGAAAGGACCTGATAGAAAAAGGAATCTTTTTTCCTGACTTCCTTGACATCCTGGCACTTTAGCACTTGGCTCAGCCAAGCGACCAATATATCCTTCACATCACCACTTAAGTGTGCGTCAATTAAAAAAATAAAGTCTGGAACAGCTCGAACACGACATACCTGAAGGATATTCAACAATAACGTGATTTCTAAAGAAAAAGTGGATCAAGAGTAATGCAGAAGTTCTCAACAAAGAAGATAAGAAGCAAAAGGAACATACCTGGCATACAATTCTCGACAACCAATGGTGGAATATATTTATTTATGGTAAGGTAAGGGTCAAGCAACGAACAAATCAATAATCAAAGACCGTGTTTTACAAATTCAAAAACAAATTATTCAATGAACCCCAACGTCACACAGAGATGCCAGTGAGATGTAACACTCAGCATCTTTTGTGTCAAAGCTGAAGCCGGTAGATTGTACTAGTTAAGATCTGGAAACCGATAAACAACGAATAAAATGAGTTCCAATTTCGTCATAGTGCTACTACCACATTGATCAAAAATGTGTTGTATCTTCCGTCACCACACGCGTACAAAAACATACGATTTTTCACCTGAATGAATTTGATGAATCATGAGTCCGCACAAACAAAATATAATTGCATCATTGGCAAAGTGATAAATCTCTTGATTTCTTGATTTGAATTTAAGTAGACAGCCATATTGCCTAAAACACCAAACTTATCTTAGGATATCCGGCAAGCATAATTTTTCAGCGCTGATTTATAGCATCATGAAGGTGGAGATTATCGAATTAGTTATTGAGCTAAGCGCCTCTAGTTTTGATTCCAGTTATCGAGCTTTTAATTAGCTATAATTGATTAATAGGTTTAGCAGAATTGTGACATTTCCTTGTGTTGATGTGCGAAGAAAAGGTCAATACATATTGGATATATATAACGGATATGGATGCTCAACAAAAATATTTGCGACATGTGGTTTCTTCCGTTTTTTTTTTACACTAGTGATCTGGATATTTGGCTGGCCTCACATTTTTGTTAAGCTTTTTCCTCACTTATTATCGTAGGGAAGAATCTAGGACTTTGTTCAAGGGAGTTGGAGTGAGGTGAGGCAGAAATATCGAGAGAGGCCCACCTCAGTCAAGAAATTTTGTCACGCCCAAAACTTTTATTTTGAGATTTTCAAAAATGATAAATCTTGGAGCTCAGTAATGGGACGATGCCTTTTTTGCCTTATCACACTATCCGCCACTGACTCATCACGTTTAGAAACGATCCCAAGTTATTTAAAGTTCCTGTTTGCTGCATGGATTGATTTTTCATTTGCTTGTAGGAATATGAGATTTTTTCTAAGGCTGTTGTTATTTGAATGCTTCTATTGTCATATAGCTGTTCTCTCAGCTTATGACGATTGAAACTTTCACACAATTCAAGTCCGTATGAACCGACGGCAAATTTCTGACGATGCTTCAATGGGGTCTGAAGGTTATTATCAGACACCAAGAACTCCTGTTCAAGTCATTACTGCTATATTACATTGAGATGGGGGGATTTGAGAATCGAATTTATTCCTAAACCTGGAAAGGACGACTACTTGTACCCAAAATCAACTCGACTTCATCTCTTATGAAAATTCTGGCAAGGCTCTGTGACAGACAGGTGGTTGAACATCTTGATCAATGAATTTTGCAACAGCTAGTGTTTCGGAATAGGCAATGGAATCAGATCGGTCTCTCGAAGCTTGTATCTGGTCTGTCTGTCCCGGATGCGGTGTTTCCTGAAGATCAGACAAACCTCAAGATGAAGATGCATGGAAGATTGAGAATAGCATGCTTTTTTAAAAAGGGTCTGCAAGATACTCTCATTCCCATTCAGTCTTGGCTGCAAAAACCCAAGAAGGGAACTCCATACCGAAGAAGGCTATCTATTAGAGCAAAATAGGTGGTCCGGGCAACCATTTCAATAAATTCGTTAAATATTATCTTGATGTGGGTTGAGAATTTGCTCCAACCATCATTGTAGATGCCCGTATATTTCACTGAAGGCTTCCGTTACAAGTTTTCACCATCGAAAGTCAGAGGGCACTATCGTAATCGAGGTTCAGTAGATTGGTTTTTATGAAGTTGAGGGAGAGCCGGTTTGCATCACACCACTCTTTGACACTCAACATTTTCTCTGTTACCATACTCGTCATGGTTTCATTATTCTCATGTTTCCACAATACGACTGTATCATCAGCAAACAGCGTAAACTGACCAGAGATATCAATAGATGTCAGATCATTGATATATAGTAGTGACGAAATAGATCCGGGTACAGATCCTTGTGGGACAACATGTTTATTGTGTAGTGGATTTGAAGTGTCGTGTTTCATTTTCACAATTTGCTGCCTTCCGTCCCAATAAGAACTGAACCATTCCAATGCCTTGACTTAGTTTATCTGAAGGTATTTTATCGCTGACGCAGTCAAACGCCTTTGAAAAATCACAGAAGACAGAGCCGCAGCCAATAGTGATTCCAGAAGATCGAATATGGCATCAGACGGTCCTCTACATTCTCGGAAAGCATGTTTGGATTCAGAAAAATTACCATTCACTAAAAAATAAAAGCATCAATCTAGATTTGACAAGCTTTTCCACTTTTTTGGAAATGGTGGAAAGTAATGGAATCGGCCGAAAGCTCAACCCATATCCTCCCCCTTTCAAATTGGTATGACTACGACCAGTTTCAAAAAATCTGGGAACACACCAGTATCGAACGAGTTGTTGATAAACCCTCGTCACTCAGGCTCTCGATGACTTTCATAGATATTTCATCGAATCCACTAGCTTTTGTATTTAATATTGTTTTGAAGATTTTCTTCAGCTCATCTTTATCCGTCGAGAACACAAAAAAGAGCAGAAAACTGAGTTCTAAAGATAATAAGGGGCTATCAATTCCAATACTGAATTGGTTGTGAAGGTAATCGTTACCTTGCAGCTCATTGATGATGTCCCAACTCTTCTTTGATTTGTTAGTTGATTCAATCAGCCTCCTCTCGAAATGCCCCTCTTTGGCAGCCTTGATAACCGATCGGTTGGTTCTAAGATAATCACGATAGTATTTGTGAGAACATTCATCATTTGTAAATCTCTCCATATTTCGCAGGCAACCCAGATTTTTCGATGAGTAACAGCTCAGAACAAAATGAAGCAACTACGGAGAACAGCAGTGGACTAGCATGTCTAGCTATCACATGGCAAAGCAAATGCCACTGTGCTGGCGGCATCTTGCAAGAAAGTGGAGGAAAATGCTCGGCTGTAATAAGACAGCCTCTTGTGGAGCACCAAACTGATATCCTCATTTCGTGTCACAATTTCAGAAGAACCTATAGGATCTATAAAGAAGGTGCAGTATAGAGCGGTGGATAAACACATCTACGCAGGCGGTTCACAAAACCAAAGTGGCGTTGTCTTTGGTGTGTTCACACCAGACTTCAAACTTGAAGACAAAAGAAGAAATGCTAAAGGAAAGGAACAAGATAATCAGCAGGAACATTATCTCTCTTACCGACAGTTAACTAAATCACAATGAAATTACAAGTGATTTGAGCATCTCACCAGTCCAGAGAGTTTCTTATGAGAACTTGGTCTAAAAAAAAATTAGAAACCATGTAGCCCAGGGCCCTTCGTCTCACTGTCCTCACAGACCATCAACCGAAAAACAGCAGTTTAAGAACGGGAGAAGTTTTAACGGATAGATGGGAGACACGACAGTTCAGACAATCAGGTGCCACTATGAAAGGTCCCGAGGTTGCACGAATGGAGCTTCTCCTTGGACTCTCGCGGAGCAGCCTCAGTCATCTGCCTGGATTGCTAACGGTGCATTGTGAGTTGCATATGTACCTCTGCACCTTGAATATCAGAGAATCCATTATGGAGAAAAGATGGTCAGAAATGGCCTCAGTCGGGGAAAGCTCGTCCATCACATTCTTGAACTGTATCAACACTGTTGGCTGGCTCGATAAGTGAACTCAGAAGGAGGTTATATCGGGCTCACGTAAGTCGTCTAAGTAAAAACTTCCCACAACTTTATGTATCAGTATCATCCTTACATCCTCACTTACACATATCACCTTATTTTAGTCACCACTTTCATCCCGACGGTCCATCGACCCTTGATCTGCAGATGTTCTATTCAAGAGCAGTGACCGATTAATAACTATGCCATCCATGCTTTCGAGAGCGTATCTACAGGGTGGCCACGAAAAACTTCCCACCCACGTTTTCTCTTGTGCAAAAATCGCTCGGATACGTTGAATTTTGTTTTTTGAGAAACAATTTTGTCGTGTCCTAGCGATTTTTCATGAATCCTCTGAAACCTGAGAAAGCCTAGTTGGGGATTTTTGCGTGTCCCAACCTGTATATCCTAGTAGGTTCACAAATATCGGAAATTGGTCTATATTATATTGATTGTCACTGGATCGGCTAAGGAAGTATTGACTTATTATTTTTGATAATTTGGAACTGAAAATGGAAAAGTAACAAGAGGTTATCGAAATGAAATCTCTTATGTGTGCCATGTTGCTTGAATATTCAACACGGTAACTGTAATATCTCTGATCATCAGATAGTTTAATCGATGATTTCTAACGATTGCCAAAAAATTAATATTCATATTTGCACCAAAGAAATGAAAGTGGTTTCATAAAATTACGAACAATAAATTTAGTGAACCGCCAGGGAGTCTATGTCTATGTTGAACACCTGTTTCAAAATTATGATAATTGTTTAACAAAGACTAACATTTTGTTTTCATTTTATACGAAGAAATCTATTGACCAGGTAACTCTATCCGATCAACGTTGGTCATTCATCCAAGTTGAGATCATTTTGTTCCAAGACCAAAAAATATTCATTTCTAAGAATAAGATGATCTTGAGAAATACGGCTTGTTGCTTGGTCCAGGTTGAACAAATGCCTGAGGTGTTTTTTTTATTGAGTTTCTGATGAGATGGGATTAATATTAGATTGTCAGACCACATGTCGCCAGTTTATGATTTTATTACAATATGCCCTCTGGTTTTTTTTAAAAATATAAGATGTTTCATCGATCGTTTCTTGAGGTTCGAGTTTTTTCATTGCGTCTCGTCATCTCTCTTCTTTCTAGGTTTGGTGAACAAGCACTATTTTGAGAAGATAAAGAAATAAACTTGTCGTTCTAAAAGGTATCATTCATCTTCTGATGGCAGAACAAGAGGATGATTGGGTATATCTCTATTTCAAAAGATCTTTAATGCTCTCCAATTGTATTCATCAGAAAAAGGAAAAAAAAATACTTAAATTTCTTTTCGTGCTGAGATACTCAACACAGAGCATTGGTAGCCTGTCAACAGCCTGTCGATTTGTCGGCAGGCGGAAAATATTCGGAAGAATGCACTATGTACTAGTTTATCTATTGTACAATGTCAATATACCTGACTAATTATCAAATGAGATGTTCTTTTAGTCAGAAAAAACGATTGCTGGAGCCAAAAAAATGGAGCTTCTGATATTTTCGATAAAAAAAAAATTGAAGTTTCGACTTCACCCTGTTTATCATGAGCCCCCAATTAGTGGTACAATATTTATTTGTCATAATTTTTTTCAAATATCTACAGTGTGTCCACTCTGAAGTGTCCCACCCCTGTAACATTTTTGTTAATTAACCGATTTTCAATTTTTTTTTCTCGGTCTCGACAAACACTGTTCATTTCAGGGGCCCACTTATGGGTTATTGTGAGGGTTCAAAGGGTGTCAAATTTTAGAAAATGATATAAGGTCATTTTTTAGAAAAAAAATTAACACCCTGTATTAGGTGTCGATGATTTTTTACATCTTTACTGTGAAATAGAACGTACAGGAAGACTCAATGAGCAGTATAAGTATAAAATCAACAAATTAACAAAACAAAAATTACCAAAACAGTAACATTTTTTTTTTAATGTGAACAGGGAGGTTTTTGGTCATCTGATTGAGATTCCGTTGTCAGTTTTTTTCTAAGAAATTCCCCAATACGATGTTTTGAAACTTGACTCACTTTGAACACCCATACTCACCCAAAAGTACGTCCCTGAACTGATTTGGTATAATGTTCAGAAAGTGTTTGACAAGACCTAACAAACAAAAAAAAATGAGAATCGGTTAATAAACAAAGATGTTACAGGGGTAGGACACTTCAGAGTGGACACCCTGTATAATATTCTATTGTAATATATTTTAACTAATGAAAGTCATACATAATTTCAAATAGATATAATGATTTATTATATTCGATAATTTTCTACCGGAACCATGCAGGAGTGAAAGTATTTTCTTGGTAATTCTTTCAAAATACTCCATTTTCAATAACATTGACCATAATAATGTGCATCAAACAATACAGTTTTTTAAAATTTGTTCATCCATCAATTCAATTGTTCATATAATGATCATTACCAGAACAGTGAACGACTAACAAATCACACATTTCAAAACAATTATTATTACACGTTAATACAATGTTTAAAAAAAATCACGGAATCAATATAATGACATTCAATCAAGCACGTTGATGTTTACAAATAAATGGTTTGTGATCATTTGTTTTACAACTTGCAGAACTGATTCATTCATAATGTTAATGGCAAAATCGTGTTCCCACAACAGGCAACGGAAAAATTTGCAACATTTCACGGTCAGCATGGTCAAACTGGCTTGGCGAAAACAATATTTCTTCCATATTGAATTTGTTCCGTTAGTGCATAATATACCATGAAGATATAGTTTGTCTATAATCTGAGACGTCCGGTATTTTGCATAAGAAACCCATAAATTTACGAGTTTATCATAATCCTCTTAATTGACAGTAACGCCACTAGAAATTTAAAAATAATAATTAAATAGAAGGGGATTGAGAATATCTTATCATATGCATTATATGGTATTATTAGCAATCGTCCGAGTGTTTCCGAGTTCTAATATCGGATATGAAATTAGATCATCAGAAACATAATCATCAAATTTGACTAGATAACTGTAAGCTAAAGCCAAACGCTTCCTATCGTTTATTATTCTCCAATACTGTTTTCATTCAAGATGATTATTTGGATTTATTTAAAAAGGTTTTGTCAAATTATCATTTTGGTTTTTATGTTGTTTTTGAGTTGTTGCCAGTCATTTTGGATTTTTTTTCACAGAAAATACTAGCGGGGACCACAAGGGTTACGTAAGAGATAGTTTACAATAAATATGCATTTCTTGTTCATAACTCATAAAAGTGTGTTTCACATTATTTAAATTGCGTAAGGTGATTTCTGATCGCCACGATTTTAGAAATTTGTATGATCAAAAATCTACCCCATGTAAACTTTTTATGGAAAAAACAAGAATCATGGTTAAAGAGTTTCAAGTTCAGTGACGAGTTCTGCTGATCTCCAAATTCCAATCAGATCCAACACATTAACAAGTCCTAAATGAAAAATCAGCTTTTATGACCAAGAAATTCAAAGATTATTTTGATTTAGGGTGGAAAGTTCATATCAAAAGAAATACAGGATGACAGGATGAAGTTAACTTCAAATTTGTGATATTTTCAAATAACTTTTAAAATAAAAAAATTATTTTAATAAACTCTGGTATTTTTTTCTGAAAAGGGCAATGTGACTTTGTATCTCCCTACACCACGCACACACCTTTTCACCCTTGCGCATAGTTTTTTTCACACACTACTTTTTTTCAATGATATGCTCTTTTTCTCATATTTACATTGAAAGGTGGATGGTGAAAGAGACCAGTGGTAGCCTTTTCTAAGATATTCTTGGGTTCTTGAAGTAATCCATGCAGAGGTTGTGGATGGCGAATTTTAAACATGAACGGAGGTGGCTTTTTCTCCATTTGAAAAGATACGATGCAAACAACTTTATTGATTTGCTATGTGAAATAAAATAATGGAATAAGAAGTATTGGATGTTTTCGCGGGTCGATCACGAACCAGTTCATAACTGATAATACGCATGCGCGGTTGAAATTATTTCAAAATGCGCATGCGTATTTACGCACGCCACGAAAACAACTAATATCATTTAACGAAGACATTTGCCATTTAACACACATGGACTACTTCATGTGCAAATATCTTGAAAAAGGTTAGTTCCAGCCACTTTTTCATAGTTTACCCCTTTGATGTAAATATGGCGGAAAATCAGTTTTTTAATCAAGGAAAGTAAAAGTAGGTACGAGCAAAGAAGTAAGTGAGATAGTGGCAACCCCTTCAACTGAGAAGCAGGACATGTTCAGATTTGAGTTTCGCATGTCAAGTACCAGAAAACAGTTTGAATTCAATATCTCTTCTAATATCATCTTTTGGTACACCAAGGAAGTAATTTTGATCTCAAGGGATATATACGATATTTTCCGTACTTCCAAAACTGAAACGTAGATAAATAATATAAAAAAGTACATAGCAACACAGATAATCATTTATTTTTTGTTGGGGTTGGTTTAATAGGGCTTTCTTTTGAAAAGTCACTGTTTCATAATTGTTAATTGGTTACCATTTTACCGTTGCATTGTTTGTTACAATCAGTTTTGTTCAAAATTTATTGCTTCTGGGACTTGATAAAAATCCTGGAGGTACAAAAAGTGACAGTCTTGTCCCTGTCATAAGGAAGTGAATGTGTCACCTTCTTAGTCCCGTAAGTACGACAGAAAAATTGAAGTACACTGAGGAAAACAGTGCAAATTTTCAGTTTTGCAAGATTCAAATTTTAATTCATTTTTCAACAACAAGTGGGCTCACGCAAAAAAAGTTTGAGGTCTTTTTCGTACGCATCAATAGATTCAATTTATCGCCATGATTGCAAATATTCAATATTTGGAAATATTGGGCAATTCTAGATATTCTGTTACAAAATCGATGTTGATTTTTCAAAACTCATCTATATCGTTTAGCGACAAAAATTGCCCATAATCATAGAGTTAACGAAAACAAAAATAATATTTTGAGAAGATTGATCGCACCCAATTCAAAATGAATAAGTGAGCGACAAACATCGACTACTCTTCCGCTTTATCAATCACCAATGATTCAAGATCCCCATGTTCAAAAGCTTTTCTACTTCATTTAAATTTTTAGGCAGCCAACATTCTGAAATTTATTGGGGTACTAATAAAGTTATTTATTTAGGCAGTTTTTATGTAAAAAAATTGGAAATTGTCTAATTTCAATACAGTAACAGTATCCAAGACATCATCAAAAACCACATAAAATTTAAAAAACATAGCCCTACCTAACCCATACCACGGTATATCATATCAAAAATATCTAAAATTCATCAAGATTTATTTCATGGTCCCAGCCTTCAATAATTTGCACCTTGAAATTTAATAAAGCTGACTGTTTTGGTTTTGGAACTGTTTTCATTTATTTACATTATGATCATGAATGTAGGTATGTATTTGACAACTGCTCATAAATCGACATGATTTGCTCAAGACAAATTTGAAGCTCTGAGAATCCAAGAAGTCAACTTGAGTCTCGATTACTGAATAAATTAATGGGAGATGAGTTATGTGACCGAGTCGATTAAAAACTTGAGCAGGTTTAAGGTCAAGTGACGATGTTTCGACATTTTTATGACGAAGTTTTATAAATTGAATATATGTTGAAATTGAAAGATGAATTTGTTGGATGTATTGCTTGGTGCAGATATTATTTTTATTACCCTCAAGAGTACTTATATTTCTTGATAACGTGGTTTGATTAAGATAAGTCTTGATAGAAGATAAGAATTCATATTCGAAGAAAGATCTTGAAAACTTTTTTTTCCAAAGAGTTGACACATTTCTCAAAAATGAATATAAAGGACAAAAGTTATGCAGATATTCATTCTGAGCAACTTTTTCCATAAATTTGAATAAATGAAGAAAATGCCATATTGAGCTGGAATCTCCCAACACTTTCCAAGGTCTTCATCTGGTGATATACCCGCTCCAGTCCTCTGTATGTCCGGCCACGTGTCCTGCACACTACCATTCATCTCGTTCGATTATGTCGAAGACTATGGTTTTTACCCTTATCCATGCATTTGTTTTGTGGTCTCTCAGGGAAATTCCCAAAATATGTTTCTCAATGGCCCTCTGATGTATATCTAGTTTATGTTTGATATTACCGGTTATCACCCAGGTGTCCGCCTGTGATGGTTGATGGGTGAATGGAGTAGCCCATTCACTTTCACTGCCGGTCCCAAGCACGGATAAAGGAGGAGGGTTGAAGGGTGATGCTAGCAACCTGCCCCCCTGTAAAAAGACATGGACGTTCACAGAACTGACTTGTCAGCCTTGGACCCGGACGGATTAATAACGACGACACAGCACGAAAAAGGAAAAACGAGTATGGAAAAGGGATGTGATAAGATTGGGTAGCTGGAACATTACATCATGGACCAACAAAGACTACGAGATGATATTGGAAATTGAGAAAAATAAGATAGACATCTGCAATCTCTCAGAAACTAAGAAAAAAGGCACTGGTAATCAAAGATAATGTAGAAGACGCATGGAAAAAAAAACAACATAAAGAACAGTGCCAAGGAAGCCTTTTCGAAACAAAAATGAACACAAATGAAAAAAAGCATGACCCATGGTTCACCTCGGCAGTCAAGGAACAAGCAGAAGAGAAAAAGAAAGCTTACATAAGGTACATCAACAACAAATCACCCGAAGAATATCAAGTCCACAAAAGAGAAAGAAGCAGAACAACTAATGCGAATAAAGAACTCAAAAGGACATACTAGGACATTTTTTCGTGGAAATGGAACATGACCTATACGGAGGACAGAAGAAAACCTGGAACATGCTACGAAAGAGAAAAAAGCAAGTCAATGAGGAAGTTGTAATAAGCGTAACACCTATACGATATCAATAGCGAAAGAAGCGATGATACAAAAATCTAATATTTATAATTTTCAGGCGAGCAAGAGGAAAACATAGCACTGGAATGAGTACAAATGGCCATACAGAGATTGAAGAACCGGAAATTACCAGGTACTCAAATAAATCACTTTAGTACGGAGGTCAAAAAATCGAAATAAAATGAGTGATACCCAATGAATGAAGAGCCAGCATAACAATACCGATATACAAAAAAGGCCCAAAATCGGACCAAAAAAATTACAGAGGCATAAAGTCACTAAGTAGTGTACTAAAACTGCTAACAAAAATATCAGCATACAAAATGACCGATAAAGTGGGAATCTCGGAGGATCAGCAAGGCTTCCGCTCAAATAGATCAACGATAGACGCAATATTTATACTACTCCAATTGATATAAAATCCATTAAACTCAAAAGGCCAACATCTGAAGCAAGCATTTGAGAATGTACAGTTTACGGATGTTATCGATAAACTGAACAAAAAAGATGTTAAAAAGTGCCACATAATCCTGATAAAGCAGCTTAACATGAACAATAAAACAATGATGAGAACAGAATGTGGTCTAACAGGAGAACTTGAAATCTCATCTGGCATTAGGCAGAGAGATAGTCTTAGCTCATGCCTTTTTACCATCATAATGGACCAAATATTTAAAAGTGTGAACGAAGTCGATGCAGGATTCAGACGGCAGAGAGCGAAGATGACCTGCAGCGCTTCTCTATACACTGTGGGCAAAATTAAATTAGAACCTAGTTTGATCCTTAATAACTTTTTTGTTTGTTTATGGATTTAGATAAATTTTGGATATGATATTGGTCAATATGTTCTGGATGTTCCTCAACAATTAAGTTTTCGAATTTTGTACAGGACCGGACTTACGACGTTTTTATAACACCAATTATTTAAGCTCGTTGCAAAAACGAGCTGCGCTACGTACATACCAACTGATATATTTTTTGAGATGGTCATTAGTGGGAAAAGGTATCCTGATAATATCAATAATTTAGAACCATAACCTAAGAAACTATGATTTTTTCTATATGATGGTGCTTGTCGGCATAAAAACTATTTCACTTCATTTTGATCAAAGTTTTTTAAAATTTCATAGCAACTTGGATTGTTTGTTAGAGATTTGTCGGTTCTTTCACATTTTAGATTTTTCAATTTGGAAAAAAAATTATACCCAATTATTATATTATTTTTTTTCGTTTTTAAACTGTGTTTAATTTCACTCGATAATCTGAAAGGGGCCGCAACATTGCCGTGCATATATGTTTTTTCCATCAATCGTTTGATCGAGATTTTATCTTTCATAGATAGAACCATGTCTACGTATTCAAAATCAAACAGTCAAACTCTGGAATCTCAAAAATGTTAACAATTTTCAACAAACAATCCACGTTGTAATGGAATTTCAACAAATTTTGATCAAAAGAAAGTGAAATAGTTTTTATGCCGACAAGCACCATCATATTGAAAAAATCATAGTTTCTTAGGTTATGGTTCAAAAATATTGATATTATCAGGATACCTTTTCTCACTTATGTCCTTCTCAAAAAATATATCAGTTGGTCTGTACGTAGCGCAGTTCGTTTTCGCAACGAGCTTAAATGCACCAATTTTATTAAAAAGGTCGTAAGTCCGGTCCTGTCCAAAATTCAAAAACTCAATCTTGGAGGAACATCCAGAACATATTGACCAATATCATATTCAAAATTCATCTAAATCCATAGACAAACAAAAAAGTTATTAAGGATCAAACTAGGTTCTAATTTAATCTGGCCCACAGTGTAGATTCGACAGCACAGAAGCTTAATATGCAAATTTCGATAAAAAAACGCAATCTATGGTATTATTCAAAGACCCGATCCGTTGTGAGTTGGTTGTGAGTAAGCGCGTTATACATCAGGTGATGAATTTCAACTATCTGGGAGTATCGAGCAGCAGAAGTATAGTGAATGAGGTGGACAACCAGATCAGTAAAGCTGTTAAAGTATCAGGATGTTCGCGAGAATTAATTTGGAAAAAGAAATTCATGACCACAGATAGCAAGGCATAAATTTAATAGACCTACGTAAGGCCCATAATGACCTACGCCGCCTAGAAAAGATCTAAAACGGCTGTCACCAAAAGGAAAATGAGAACAGCGAATATAAAAATTCTAAGAATAATAAAAGGGATCAGATTGCACGACAGGATGCGCAACAAGAACAAGAAAAGCACTGGGAGTTCAGGATGTGGTGTGGTTGAGACCATATATAACGAATGAGTCCAGACCGAATTGCAAAGTGGGTCAAAATACAAGAACCTGAAACAGACGCTCAGCACGCAGGCCCCCAAAACGCTGGTTTGAGAGCTGGACATCAATGTCACAGGAAGGCTGATGACAGAATTGACAGGACTTTGTCCTATATCACGGAAAAGAAGAAGACCCAGGTCTGGCAACCATACGTGACAACAGGAAGTATAAACTCGTTATAGACTTGAGTTTTCAAAGTCATCGACAAATCGACAAAAGCCATCCATAGGGTCATGTTATATCCTGTAGCCTTCCCGATCATCTGCCTTAGTGTGTTCTCTCGTACTATGATGGATTCGATACCCAGCCTGTTCATCTTATCTGATTGTGATTATTCTGGTAAATAATTTGTATATGTGTGATGTCAAGCTTATCAGCCGGTAGTTTTCGAGGGTCACCTCTCTTTTAGATCAGTAGAGCTACAGCATTCTCCCAATTTTTGGGTATATGTTTTTTTGTTGGGTACTCATTGAATTGGTTCCTAGTTCTTGTCTCGTCTTGATATCACTGAAAACAACATTTCTCCTGGCGCTTTGCTATTCTTCATCTGAGATGGTCTTTTGTCTAGTCCTTTCATATCTATCTCTGTCATTTATTCTGAGTTGACATTTCCTATTATTTTGTCATCTATATTGTCATTGTGTTTGTTATTTTGTATTCGTACAGATCTCTTTAAAAAGATTACATAGCTTTTAACACCTGTTGTCTGTCTTCTACCATTTTGTTTTTCGCATCTTTTATTCATGTTATCTGTTTCTCGGGTGTGTTATGTCTTCTAAATATATTGAGTTCTTTGTTCTGTTCTGATAGGCATCGCACTTTTTTTTTTATTTAACTTTTTATTAAAACGATTAAATACATTAACTTGAATCCAAAACATAAAGAATAAACAAACACTCTAAGCATTAAATTAAAGATAAAAAACTCCGTCCAAAGGCTGTGGGTCGGAAAGTGTTTCCAGGACAGGCAGCGTTACCTCTCTGAATGGCAAGGCTTATCCTCTGCATCAAAAAATAAGAGGATCTAGGCTCGTGAGTTGACGAGTAAATTCAGTTCTTTAACGAATGATTAAGCTCTTTCTCCCCATGTCCCAAAAGTTTCAACACAAAAACGGATAAACAAATAATTGGAAGAAATTTCAGAATTCTTTTTAATTTTGACTTGCTCGGAATGTTTTGCAGCTTCCTGTTTTGATTATCAGTATTCTCCTTTTCTCAAGGAGGTGTTTTGTTTTTGTCGACAGTTTTTGCGGCATTTTCTCCGGGAGCTATTTTCTTTTCTGCTGTTTCTTTTATTACTTTTGTTATTCTCCTATTTCCATCATCTGATGACTGTTTTTCCAGGATTGTTGGAAAAACTTTCGTTAGGCTCTTCTTTGTATTTTTTTTTCCTTTCCGATATCTTTTCTCCACATCCTCTCTTCGTCGTTTGTTTCATTTTTCTCTTTCTTTCCATTTTTGTGTTTAGTAGTAGTAGTAGTTTGCATCTTACCATCGCTGTCGAATGGATTGACTACATTTAAGAGATAACTTACTGGAGAGACAGAAGAGCGATATCCATAAAAAAAAACATTATAATACTTTCGACCACGTCTTTTTAAATATTTGATGGATAATTGGGATCAAAATTATTGAGACATTTTTTGATGCGGGTCTGTAGTGGCCCAGTAGTGACCTTTTTCGCCAACGCTGCTTTGCCAACTCTAACTACTCCTCGAACCGTCCCATTTCCATCAAAGCTCACTTGATAAATAGAAGTTATGTCTTTATAAAAAAAAATTCCTAGAATCCTTTATATGTCCTTGTAATTCATTGTTTCTCTAACGGCAACGACATCTTAAGTAACACAAACGCTCTGGGTGCACAGCGATCGATTTTCGAAACTGATACGTCTGATTGGACGAGTGCTGTTGTTGCTCAATACGGCGATCATAGCAGATTTTGGGCTGCAAGGCGGCAGAACCCCACGAAGGATTATTTTGTTTTTCGAGATACGTGCGCGGCCGTGGGATAAAATATGAATTCAATCGATTATTTCCAAAATCATAGTTTTAGTTTTTTGGCATTCGAAGAATAAATTATAGTTAATAACAGATCAATAAATATTATTTATGAGCACAAGGATTCTTCAATAGAATATTATGCAGAAATTCGAGTGATATTTGTTAGTAGCCAAGATATAAATCAATCAACTGATAAAAAGCGTTTGCCTAATGATGAGAATTTTTGTTTTGGTTGAAGATTTTGTATAGACTGTTTTGCTGAATCAGAGGTTTTAGCAGGGATACAGATAATAATATGTTGATAAAATTCGTACATGCTGTATATAATTACTACTTATTTCCGTTGATATCATAATTCTCAAAGACAGACAGTATAGTGAAAGTGCTGGAAAATTCTGGCATATTCTTCAAATAGAATTCGTAGACTGCATGCCGACGAGGGCGGTTTTGATTTTGACATTTGCAGTGGAGAGTGGTTGCTGGAAAATTGAGGCAAAAAGGCGCGATTTTTTTTTATCAAGGATAACTGTGTTCTCTCTTTTTCTCAATTGTGACGCGTGACACGTATTGTATTCTGTACTGTCTGTACTCAATAAATATTGTTTCATCTGAGTGTAGTGTTGACTTCCATTGGTGAGCTCAAAATATACCTCTAGACCAACGGAGAAAGACCTTCATTTTTCAGCGCTCATCCGAGATGGTTTCAATTTGATGGCCTCGGATGGATGAATGGATGGATTGCAGAGACGTCTTCAATAAAGGGAGGTCTGCAGTTATACTTCAACAGCGTCACGGTGACGTATCGGACGTAGACGGCGTTCATTATATGATGTTGATGGATCATTAGATGGTGGATGGCTCATTATTAGTTCATTGGATGGTGACATATTGGACAAAGACGACGTTCAAGTCATTGGATGGTAATCAGCTACAAGTCTGATGAATGGTAACCTTGCTGCTTACAAGGTGGGATGCACATTATCTTTTTATGGATGTCAAGTTGTCAGGACTGTTGGGTCTTGAATGTCAAAGGTGATTGAAGAAATAAGAGACTGAGGTTTCAGAATACTAGACTTATTTGCTTTGACGTTCCGTGATGCAGAGGACAGTATTGGATCTTTTAATAGGAAAAAAATTATCTGGTTTAAAAATGGATTTCCTATCTCGAAGACATCGAAGACATTACCAGATGGAATGACCCACAGCTGAAGCTAATTTTTGCCAAGAAATCCATAACAGAGATGGCTTCGCTATTGGTACAATGAGAAGAATGGATCAAAACCTGGTCAGTTTTGAAAAACAAGCTTTTGGATGAATTCAAGATTACTGTTAGCAGCGCACTTATTCACAAATTGTCAAAGGAGAGGAAGTCCTTCAAAAACAGTGCAAGAATATGCTTTGATTATGCCCTTTACTTTTCTATGTCCTTCATGAAGCAGATAATTTTGCGAACTTCAAGAAGAAGATCAAAAGATACGATCAAATCAAGTTGAAGGAGTGTAAGGATAATCCATACAAGAATGGAAATAAATTGACGTGGAGAGAAGGTGGAAAAGGTTCTTAATCGAGTTCTGGATACAGAAAGGATTGTAGAAGATATAAAAATAAGGATACAAGAGAGGTCAAGGATGATCAACCTAGAAAATTTTTCAACTGTGGCCAGGTGGGACATTAATCTCTTAATTGTCCTGATGAATCAGAAGGTGTCAAATGAGCATTGAGTTTGGTCATTTTGGACCGGACTGCAATAAGTCGACTGATAATCCAGACCAAAGTAGACGAATACATACCGTGGAAGTTATCCAGAATGTATCGAAGTAAACATCGAAAACGTATGTATCATAGCGTTGTTTGATACTGGCAGTGACATTAGTGCCAAACAACATGAAGTTTATCAAAATTATTTTCAGCAAATGGAGTTGAAATATAAGGATATTTTCGTCAAGAAGTTATCATCAATAGTGGGACAGTGACGTTTCATGTGATTCGAACAGATACTTGAGTTAAAGAGCTATCATTGGCAACGACCTTTTGGATCATGAAGGTAAACATGAAAAATTGAGTCATTGACATATACAGGAAGAAGAAGCAGCATTTTCTGATGGACATAAGAGTAACCAGAGAAGAGGAGAGGAAGGCACACGAAACGGGACATTTTGCTGTATCAAAGAAGGAAGAAGTTATAGGAAGAGAATTCTACATTCCCAAGTGGACGAAAAAGGTTCAATCTTACAACAAAAGTCTTGTTACCGGCATACCAGGAAATCTTAGTCCGGGACAAGAGAATGGAAAAGTTAAAGCTGAGGACGCTGCAGTGGCTGGGGACACTGGACAACCCATCACTAAACGACAAGTTGAGCTGATGTTGATGGCAGCGGAGAATAAGCATTGTCCTAACTCCCGATCCAAGACTCTTCGACGCTTAAATTCAAGGACATCAAGTCGAACGCGTTCTAGCTCCAAAAGCCGGAAGATCAGGTTAAGTTCAGGAGGATCAAACAGAAGGATGACATGTTGCAGAAAAAGGGGCATTATCGTTCCAAAAAATACAGCTCGGACAGTGAAAATGATCGGAGGTAGGAACGTTTAGGATCAAGAAGTATAAGCAGATACATGAGTACTTCAAGGAAGAGGAGTATGAGCAGACGACGCAGAAGTCTATCAAGGGGACTCAAAGGCCAATCATTAATTCAAGTTTTAGAGCGCATCCTATTAGAAGACTTTGGACACGACGTACTAGACCCAGTAGGCGCAGAAGAAATCCCATCAGAAGAAAAAGTGGAAGTTTAAGCAAAAGAAGAAGCCGCGAATGAAAATCAGAAGAAGGAGTAGATGTTCAAGAAGAAGAAGAAGCCGCAAAAGGAAGAAACCACATGCATACAAAATTGAAGTTACGTGACGAATTCAATTTGATGCTGGTTTGAAATTGTGCAAGAAGTAATTAGGACCGTAGATAGCCGAACAAGCATCATGACCTAGTGAAAAGAAAAATACGGTGGTACCGGGTCGAACATCCTGTTGTGCTGAGTTTATGAAGCCATGGGAGGTGAGTCTTATTGAATCTAAGGCAGATTCTTGACAGGACGGCCGCATTTGGATAAAAATCGAACATTTTTTATATAACCAATAATGTCCCTTCTCATATTCTCAAAAATAGATAGTATAGTGAAAGTGCAAAAAAATTCTGGTTGATTCTAAAAATAGAATTTTCAGAGTAGAAGGCGCCAGCATATATATAATGGCTTAAAAACTCCAGGCGGGGTATCGCCGCAAAAAGCTTTCTAGATCTATTTAAATAGGGGTAGTTCAGTCCCCAGGCGCCAGCATACAGATCCAAATTAAGTTGTTTCTAATGGTTCACGTCTACCCCTGAATTAAGATGTTTGCAAGTTGCTAGGCAATTTTGGCATGATTTGCGGGGAGAATCGTTGTTGGAAAGTCGAGGCAAAAAGACGCAATAGCCGTGTACTTTCTCTTTCTTGCTTGAAGACGATTTATTGGATTTCACGTGACAAATTTATACATTTTAGAGAAAGAATTGATCAGGAGAATATTTTGGCGTAGGTATATATCAACATACATAAGCACATTCCCAAGATACCTACATTTATTGTTACTTCTAAAAAACTCATACGAGCAGCACTGTGTGTGGCGAACATGGACGGGATAACCAGAATGAAACGCTCGGTGCATTTCAACATCGTCATTTTCAAAGAAGGAACGAACCAGTATTTTTTGCAAACCCAAATATTGTTCTGGACCGGGTTGGGAAAATGAAGACCCTAGTTTGGCTATAAGCAGTTGAAATCGGATCTCCAGTGCTACTTTGGCAAAACGTTGTTTCTTTCCAGCAGTGGATCCTGGAAAGAGTTGTCGAGGTTCACCCGGAAAAGATGACATTATTAGTGCAGCAAGTATAAAGACCAAAACTGGATTGTTCAAACGATCTGCCAGAAAGTTAGGTGTATTGTCCATTAGGATCGATTGAAAAGTAATGCGGAGAAATGCATTGAAAGGAACTTTGCCAAGTACTTTATCTGTTGTCATTGCATCATTCCTGTAAAGTAGAAATACAATAATCAATATTTGATTGTTTCACGAACTATTAAAAGAAATAAAACGCATCCGATAGGGTCCTCTTATACTCATTTCCAGCAATGCCTGACTTTCAGACAAAGAAACCATGAAATCAACGTCTACAAAACCAGTTGCCTATTTATAAATATTAAAAAAATCAATATCGATCAGATAAGCAAAATACTAAGCACATAATTGAGATTTATATCTACTACCAAATTTGAAAAAGGAAAAATCGGCTTCTCTTGAACATTATTAATTTGGGGACGACGTTCTTAATTAATGTAAATTATCTACCATTTATATAGCTGATGACAGGTGCATTTTCATGAACCGTGCTCATTTATAGAAAAGACGATTTTTTATTGGGCGGCTATCCGATAGGAATGATATAATGTCAAAAACTAAGCTATAATTTATAATGCCGTTATTTTGGATAGCCTAGAGCGCTGATAGTTGAACAAAGAACAAGGTGATTGGTGATATGGTAAATGGATAGAAACATATTGAAACCGGTTGATTTTGTGTTGCAATACCATTTATCATTCTTCTCCAAGTTTTTTGCTTGAAGCATTGAATATTTGGCTTCCCAAATCTCACCTTTGTTCACAACGGCTGTGATCTCATTCCTGGATAAGGTTTTGATCTTTGATACACAACATGTTGCACATGATCTTGGACCTCGTCCTGGGGTTTATACCTGAGAAGATGGTGATTATGATCAAGGAGAAGAAACTTTTATCCCTTACCATCCTTGTTTGGAGGCAGAATCCAAAAAACTTTTCCACATAAGTGCCAACATTTCTAGGGAGAAACTAAACATCCTCACATGAGTGATATTTGAAGATGATCAGTTTCCAGTGGAAGTACTAGTAGGATCCGGTGGATAGTTTGGGTTAGTTTAGGTTAGTATACTCCGATCAATGAGTGAAAGTTAGTTTTTAGTCTCAAATATGAATAGGAAAGTAGTGTTTTCTGAGAAAAAGAATATTCTAGTCCTTTTTTATAAAATTCGATCAAATCGTACCTTCCTACCTTCCAATGCATTGTTGGGTAAATTGAAAATGAGTTTTCATCAACAAACAATTTTTTTTTGTTCACACGATACGATGAAATCGGAATTTGTAGGTCATGGTTCAAAACATCGAACCACTCCATCATGGTGTGAATTCTAGTGGGTGCCTCTTATCATAAAATGTCACCGATTAATTCACATGATATGTATTGCATTTATTAACATATTTATCTTATCAGATAAGGAAACAAACGTGGCGCACTCACTCAGAGTTATGATAATCATTCATTTTATCTTGCCTGTTGAAAGCTTATTCAAAACACGGTGATTTGGACAATAGGATTATTCGTGTTCACAACAAAAGGTTGTAGACAATGTGTGATTCATAGATGTTTCGTCTAGCAGACATCTGCCGCAGGCTCGTTTTGATCAGAATAATACGTATATGATGAAAGTACACAATAAACCGTTGAGAGATACCTGTGCTGTGAGCTGACAAAAGGCGATCTTGTCATGGTTTTGATACTCCGTTTGGTCGTTCAAAATAAATCAATTGGTTAATTTTTTGTATCTGTTTGGTACATGTGACGTCAGCGTTTTGACGTATGATACCAAACATTTTGACCCTTCAGAAATCGGCCCCCAAAAGATCTGGGCCTCTGATTCATATGTTTGTCGCCCCATGCAGAGCCCGTGTGGGCTCTGCATGGGGGCTCTCGTGGAGCAACCTTGGAAAACTGACAGGGATGCTAATGAGAAATTGAGAGCAGAATAAGCACCTCAACACCTTGGGTGTGGTGACAGATCCGACTTGTAAAGGGTGCCACAAGGACGACGAGAGTGCTGAGCATGTCCTTGGTCACTGCTCAGCTCTGGTGAATATCAGAGAATCCATTGTGGGGGAGAAATGGCCAGACCCAAGACCAAGACTGACCCAGTCTTGTCTTGGTCTTGATATATCGAGACCAATACCAAGACCAAGACCAAATTTATTTTTCGAGACCAAGACCAAGACCAGCTAGTCTTGGTATTGGTCTTGGTCTTGCGAAGCCTTTATCAGGTGGTTGGGTTGACAAATTCCAGGACTTCTTTGATACTATGAGAAAAACACGCCAGAACAGTATCTCCTCTTCGCGTAACTTTATAAGCATACAGCTATTATCTTCTTTCCGCTATCCTCTTTCCTTGCCTCTTCACTAGAATCGCAGCCTTCGTAGTAGCCTAAAAGTAGTAGGATGGCCTAAGAAATAGGGTGCCCAAATTTCTTGACAACTTCAAGATCTAGTTTCGAAATCTAGACAAGAAGTGAATTTTTATGTTGAAGGCAAGAAATAGTATGTCAATATCAAGACTTGTTGACAAGAAATTTCGAAAAATATTTGCTAAAGAATAAATTACGGACCGACCAAGTTTTGGAACAAGTGAGTATTAGCGAATAGTAACGAATATTATATTATCTTGCAATAAGAAAAATGACTTTGAATAGATAAAGATAATAAGTGTTGAATAAAAAAAAAAACGTTCAGCTCACCTATGTATAGTAATTGTTTTTAAAAACGTATGTCTTGACTTGGCTAACATCGCAAACATTATTACATGACAGCCACCAAACCCACTTTCCAACATAATTTTTGAATTATTGTTGACTTTTCAAGATGTTTTGTGTTTTTGAGTTTTTGAGCCTGTTTTCAAATCAAGATTGGTTCTTTTCAGAACTTGACAATATTTGTTGTAGTCGTATTTTTGCTCACTTAACAACCCTCAAATGCTTCAAAATGTGCCCATTTTAATGAAAAAGAGTTTAAAAATGTATTGAAGAAGGGGGTGGGCATGTTCAACACCTTTTTCAATGAAATGTAGTAATTAACCTATCATTTTATCAATTTTGAGTTTGGAACAGGCACGAGGAGAGGTAAAGGGCAAGCCACATTCGAAAAACCGATAAAAAATTCACAAGTTCCACCGAGATAGAGATTGTGGAGTAGATTCTTGTTTGTGCCAATTGTACATTTCCAATGTTTTTGTGAACCTCATATCATTTTAATCGAGAACTGTTTTGAATTGAGGATATAATGCCAACAGATAATGACAATAGATGACATTCAGTGACCTGTTATTCCATCACCAAGGAGTGTTGAAAAAAAAATACCCCAATATAGAAAGCGCCTCTCCAATACCAGTGTTTAATTCAATCTTGGAATCTATTTTTTGATGTGGCATTTTGATAGTTATGTTGTTATCGTGGCAAACCCCATTTCTCTCATGGATTTCCTTGGATTTGGGAACAGGAAAAAGTCGCACAGACCCAAATTTTGTTAATTCGGTGACTGATTCATGAATACGTGCTGTGTTTTATAAAAAAATCATGAGTAAACAACGATGTTTGGCGATCAAATCATGATTTGTTTTGCCAAACATCTAATTATTTTGATCGCATCGCCACACGCAAACGGCACATGATTTCATTGACCGTACAACATTTGACCAAACTTGTTCCTGGTCTATTCAGGATCTTCTAGTTGGATCCATTTATATGATGGGGCTTTGATTTTGACTTGATAAGCATTTATTTTATTAATATTTCGTCACCTGCAGGTATGACCCTTTTGATATCCCGACATTTTCAACATTTTTCCTTCGACGATTCTCCATAATATTTTTTTACTGGTTGAAGATTTCCATTTATTCTTGATGTGTGTCATTGACATTAACATCGATCTTTTGTGAAGAGATTGTAACACTTATGAACATTTGGTTTGTTTTGTTTTGATAGAACATTGTAAGTTCGTTGCCGTCTAATCTTTTTATTTGTCAAAAACAAACTAGAGAAACACAAAATGGATACCTAATATTTTCAACTATACAGTGTAATCCTTTAATGTGCTGTGACTTATCTTTTTTGTTTAAAGACGTCTGTGCAACATATGCATTCTAGGGTGATGTTATCGGTTGTCTATAATCGCTGCGCACCTTTCACTTCAGTGACCTATCCTAACGATAAATCTATTACAGATTGGCTGTAAAAAAACAGCATCGAATTAATGTTATTAGTTAATTTAATGATGTTAGCCACTCTTGGTGCATCGCTATTTTTATATTTGGCAATTTATTGTCTGTTGAATCTAATCACACTCACAGACCAGATTTGCTGACTAGATAAGCCATAAATGGATGATTGCTGTGCAGAGACTAACAGAATAGAGAAACATATTTTTTGAATGTGTTGGTGGGGATTAACTTATATCGTGAAATTGACGAGAAATAAGAGTATAGATGGCCATGAAATATTATTTGCATAACCTTTCGGAGAGTCTAAAATGATTCTGTTTTTGTTTATGATACTTGGATTCTGAGGTTTTGATCGTCTTGAACGACCAATGGACTTGAGGTATGGATATTGTTAACACAGATGCTTAAGATTTTGCAGCAACTTTTACATTTGACATCAGTATTCAATACTGAAGATCATGAGAGCACAGAGAGTCGTTCGATTATATCGATACAGGATGGACCAATGGAAACACTACCAAATTTTCGGATTTTATCTTAACAAAATTTTTCCCACATTGATTCCGAGTGAATCTTCAAGTTTTATACCGTATGGAAAATTTTTTAGTGCTGATAGTTCCGCAACCATAACCTGATCTGTTTCTTGCGGTTTAGATTGTATGTTTGTACAAAAGCTTCTCAAGTTTTCATTATTTCTAGCTAATAGCTAATAATAAGTTTCCCAATTTTCTTATGTCGTATCGAAATGATCCATTTTATTTTGATGAAAAGAACATACTGGAGCTCTTATATAATAATAATAATAATAATAATATTAATATATCTTTATTAAGCATCAAGCTTCAAGGAGTACAATAAATAATAATATAATATAATAAACCTTAAAAAATATAAAAAGTATAAACATATAGTTAAATGAATAAAAAAGGACAGAGAGAAAAAAAAAAACCTACATGGATAAAAATACATAAGTGATTAAAAGTGAAACATGTTAGGTTGGCAGGACATTGTTTAAAATATAGTCTTTGGTAATTTTTTTAAAATTTGGTAGATTATCACAGTTTTTCAGAAATGCAGGCAGGTTGTTGAACTCCTGCAGACCTTTACACAAGATCGAGTTTGCGAGTTGGTTGGTTCTGCTTCTGGTGTTGAGGATGAAGTCGCAACGATTTCTGGTATTGTACCTGTGAATATCTTGGAATGTGTTTGTTCTGTTACAGATATAGGGTGGCAACAACTTATTCTTGATCTTGAAGATAAAGACGAATACATTGAACATGACTTTTTGTTCAACAGAGAAGATATTTACAGTACTCAACATATATTTGATTGGTGTATACCGGTTACGTTTGAGGATTGCCCGCATCGCTCGATTCTGCACAACTTGAAATTCGTCTAATATATATTTTGGCTGGTTGTAGAATAATGTGGTACAAAATTCCAAGTGTGGAGCAGCTATAGAACAATATAGCAGTAGTTTGGTGTACATTGACAGATGCTTTCCTACCCTCCTGATGAAGTTCACTTTGGTGGAAAATTTCCTCATTACATATCTAATATGCGTTCGAAAAGTCAGATTTGGGTCAAATATCACTCCGAGATATTCAATTTCCATGCTATATAAAATTTTGACATTATTTATAACCAGATTGATACCATTAACATCAACTTCAGAGAGTCTAAACTTTTTTCCGAACATACAAAATTTCGATTTTGACACATTTACATTTAAACAATTGTTGTACAACCAGTCTCTAATAGATACAAGCTCACAGTTCATGGTGTCCTGTAATTCACTCAAGTCACTGCCCGATATACAGCATTGTGTCGTCTGCAGAAAGTTCGATTTTCGCCACTTTCACCACGTTTACAATATCATTAATATAAATCAGAAACAGCAACGGACCCAACACAGTGCCCTGCGGTACCCCATGTTCAACATTCATAGATTGTGACAACACATCCAGGAACTTTACAACTTGAGTTCTGTTAGTCAAATAGGAGTTGAACCACGCTAAAACAATGTCAGATATACCAATCTTTTCCAGTTTTTTGAGCAGTATGTTTCTGTTTATGGTTTCAAAAGCCCTACGGAAATCCAAAAACACAGCAAACACATACTTCTCCCTGTCGATTTCCTTCACAAACTCGTCACATACATTGACAACAACGGACTCACATGAATGATGATGTCTGAAGCCGGACTGATTGGACACCAATATATCATGCCGCTCACAGTATTCCTGGAGCTGCACCTTCACTACCACCTCCAAAAACTTCTCATACAAGGGCACAGTATTTATAGGTCTGAACTCTTCCCCGAGCTTCGTGTTGGTAACTTTGGGAACTGGTGTGACCACTGAACACTTCCATTGATCTGGAAATACTCCATAACTCATAGATGTATTTATTATGTCGAGAATTCTGTTCCCTGCCACATAAAACACGTCCCTGAAGACCATTGTAGAAATCCCTGATGTGCCACCGCCTACAGTTTTTATCCCCTTCACATGTTCTTTCAGTTCTGCCATTGAGATTTTCTTGAATTGCTTCCACGAGCTTTTCTGTTCTGTGACCGTCTGGACAACCTGCTCTGGTGTTGCATAAGTTTGAATAGACGAAACGATGCTGTTGACACTACTCAGAAAAAACTCGTTAAATTTGTTTGCAATGCACAAGCTGTCCATCGTTGGGCCATCATCAAAAAATATCTCCACTGAGTCCGGACCCTTTTTATCAGGAAGTAACTCTAGGATGAAGTTTACAAATAACAAACAGAATATTTGGAAGAAAATAAGTCCATTGACATGCTATTTGATACTTTGATCATGACTATTAACATTCATCATTATTAAATGATTTTATATCATTTTGATGAGTCAAAGCACACCTGGACAGGAAAAGCATTGAATATTAAATTGAATTTTCGAACCCAAATGAGGATTTGATTTGAGACTGAGTGCATAATGACCTTTTTAACGACTTTCACAAAAAACGCGATTGAAAGTCCCATGGACATATAACTGTGAACTATTGAATATGTCTCAATCCTAAATAACTAGGTAGTCCTCTTATTCATCAATCGACTAGAAAAAAATATTGTCGTCATTAGAAGAATAAAAGATCAAATACCAATATTTATCTAGTTGCGTGTTGACCAGTTGACTTGATTCAATCGTGGAAAAGTGGCGTCAATTCATGATGAGTTAGATCAATATTATTGGATCTGTTCGGAAAAAAATATTTACTTTCTGAATGCGTTGTCTCAATTTTCAGAACATGTTTTCTTGTGAGTGGATTGTGATGTTTTCTAGTTTCAGTCAACTTGATTGTAATGAGTGAATAATTTGAAGAAAAATGGTTTTTTCAATATATTCAATATTCAAGCGTTTTTGTGTTTATTCAATTGAGTATTGTGAAGTAGAATCGGTCTTTCAATATAGACGAGAAAATACAGGATGAACCAACGATGTGTTTTTTGACTAAAAATTTTCTTTTCAAGACATCAATATTAATAAATATAGCTTTGTTTTCTCAACCGTAAGAATAAAAAGCTACGTGAATAAATATGAATAGATCCTTGGACCAGTCAATAGGGTTCTTGCTTTCATCATACCCCTAAATTCAATTCTCCAACACGAGGACGACCTCCAACATTTCATCGTAACAAAGATTTTTTAGGTATAATCAAATATTGTATAATAAATCTGAAAATCTAATGGCATCATCTCGATCCATAACGACGCCAACGTAACAGCTTGTCAAGCTTTATTATCATGTTACCAGAAACTTGCGTAAGTTGATCAAAAAAAGTATAAATAGGAAGAAATGGCTGTGTTGCCCATTACGAAGTAGCAGAAAGTAGCAGGAAGGAATTCTTTAGTTTTTCTACAGTAGCTCTAACCGCTCTGGTTGAGTAGTGTTCACCCCAGGTGCACTCTTCTTCAATTAAATTCGTACACGAATAGTGCAGAAAATCAAATGCATATTTGTATACGGATTAATTGGAGAACTGAGTATCAGGGCGTTGAAATCTTTAAAAGAATTCTATCACGATTATCAAATTTGATCAAATCAATGCATTGATGGTTCCAATATAATTTTCACTCAAATCCTTTTCACAAGTGCTGCTGGAGAAATAAGGAGAAGTGATAAGGTCACCGGGCATCTGGAAGGACTTTCCGAGAATCATTTCAGCTGGTGAGGCCTGCAGTTCCACCTTGAAGAAGACACAAAAGATCTGCTGGGAAGCTGCTCTTCAGAAGAGTGCCAAACTATCTGTGCGATTGTGTGCGAACTGGTATTGATTGGTTGGTTGGCCAATTAGCAAAAATCAGAGCCTTGAGACAGTGGGAGCCTGATCAAGTCCTCATGTATGTGGTCGAAGAGTGAACGGCCAAAAGTATTCGAGAGCAACAAGCATGGCTGCAGCTGATTGACGAGGAGAAAAGGGTTGATGGTGCCCTGAAAGTCGCAGTTGACCAGGCTGTGCCCGTCATCGTCGAGGTGGAGCAACATGGAACATGGGTTGGACAGAAGATACGAGAGCAGATCATCAGCAAGTTGAGCTCTGCTGATATCCCTGAAGATGAATTCTGCGGGTATGGAGACGTGGGGTGAGAGAACTTCATCCTCAACATTTTGATGTGCAATGAAGTCGATTCGTTGGCACCGACGGGACGATGTATGCCTTGTCGGACTTCTAAGCCAGGGCAAAGATTAGTAAGTGTTGATCAATGTTGGTGATGCAACATTCCCCTACAACGATTTGTGTGTGATGTGTATGATGACTGAAAAAACTTTCACGAGTAAACGATCGTACGTTCAATAACGCTGCTTCAAACCAATAGCTTTTTGGAAAATAACCTTATATGTCCCATTAGTCTGCTGTTGGTGCAAAACTGCTCCGATGATTTTATCGGAGGCATCAGTGTGTGATACTAGAGGTTGTGACTGCAGAAGCAAGGCTAAAGTAGCACCAGAGGCGATACCCCGTCTATAGAGATCAAATGTGGCGACGGCTTCCAGTGTCCAGTTGAGTTGGAAATTCTTGGCCGTGATACCTTTGAACGTCTAGATTAACGGCGCTTGGAGAGCAGCATGCTGAACACAGTGAATGTGGTGGTTGAATTTCTTGAGAAATCTCCTCAGATTCGTAGGGTCGTCTGGTTCAGAGAAGTCCAGAAAGTCTTGGGAGCAGGCGGTCAAGATTCCTGCTTGGAGAATAGGTAATTTACTAAAATAATTTCTGGTGAGCCCATCTGCCATCTACTCCAATTGACATGCAGTTTGGCATCTCGCAGAACCAGAAGATACAGCTTGAGGTGACGTTGGTGCTCGTTAAGATCGTTGGAGAATACAGAGTCATCATCTGGAGTTTGGAGTAACTCGAGCTACCCAATGGGGCAAATCATGGTTCAATGCATGATTTGCATTTTCGAGTGCCAGTGGCATGCCAACAAATTAAAAAAAAAAAAGACTAAATGGTGTGTTGACTGCTATCTTCACCACATCTTACGGAGCGACTGAGATGGTAGTGGGCCCCAATAAGTTCAATGATTCAAAAAAAATGTAGCCCGGAGCGTCTTGACGGAGGCCTTCAATTATGTGAATAGGAGATACCGGTCAGAGATAGTGCAAGTATTCAGTTGACGGTGATCGCCAGTGGCGCACAAACCGACCCCATGCTTGGGAACCGTGTGTATAGAGTGCTGGCCCTTTGACGTGATGATGGACGAATAACACCACGCTCCAACAGTGACTCAAATGCTTGCTTGCTTGACTGCGTTGAGACGTTCCTCAACAAGACGATGTGATCTCGCCAAAGTGAGAGGTCATTTGTGATGATTTTGTGGTGCTCACGTAGATCTGGAAGCCATGTCGCCAGGTAGCGTTGCGATCTATGCAATGCTGTCAATGAATGTTAACATCACGAAGGGGGAGGCCGTGCTGCGAAAACGCTGGCGGATTTGATATTGAGCGTGATTCGGCTTCTGGGCATTACAAGCGCTTTGAATTACTGGAAAAGCAACAAAAACGCCACGATAGCAGGCATTTTCATGTCGCTAGACGCGTATGATTTCTTAATAGTTAAGAAAAAAATTAAATCATCAAACGATTATTATTATAGATAAATTCAAAAATTGAAAGATAATGTGTTTCATTCTTTTCATTACTCCTTTGATACTGTGAGAAAAACACGCCAGGACACAGTATTCCTCCGCACTCCTTTTCTCCTTACTTTAATCGCATCCAGCCTTTTGAGTCTTTCAAAAGAAGGGCCGGTTTGATTCGCCAATTTCTTGAAAATATCAAGGTCTTGTTTTGGAATCAAGACAAAAAGTAGATTTTTATAATTCAGACATGAAATGTTATGTCAATATCAAGATAGGATTGGTGAAAATTACTGCAAAAAAAATACGTTTGTGAAGGGTGTGCCATCGCCCAAGTGGAATTTTGCCGTATGAAAATTAAGCAGAAAGTTCATATTAGTATAATGAGGCTTTATTTATGAGATGGTATTGCACACATGAGGTTTTTGTGAGATAATATTGATAATATCAACAATCCGCAATATTTTCCTCTGAATTTTAAACACCTTTCAACTTTGGTGAATGGGATTATCTAGTCACAAACTCTCAAGATTACTACTTACAGAACAGCGAAGACTGAAGGGTGAATGAATATGTATACAGTGGATGAGACTTTTTTTAGAAAAAAAATCGACATGCCACAAGACTTGTCACCTTTGGATGATACACTTTCAAACTACAAAAAATTATTATGTCTTTTTTTTTTGATTATTTTCCATTCAAAAACAAAAATTTGTAAAGAAAAGATTGAAGCACATAAGACTTCTCATGGAATCCCTCATCTCACAATAAGAAAAACAACTATAAATATAGATACTTTGAGCGCACGTTTTCGCGTACCCACTTACTAGAGGGGGGAAAAAGAAGATTGGCCTTCCACAAGATCTGATTAAGATCGCAAAATATATACACAAAATAGTATGGAGATCCTTGTTTCTATTTTGAAAACCTGCTTCCAGGTCTCATCTCGTTTGTCATCCTCGAATGGATTCTCAGCAGATATAAAAACACATGTACCAGCTTTTGTTATCTTGAAAGCATTTCTGAAATCCATTTTGTGGTGATGCCTTGAGTTCTTTCAACAATAATGTTGTCAATCGAGGCAAACCTCATTTTTTTTATGGAATTCCTCGGATCTGGGATCAAAAAAAAGTCACACAGACCCAAATTTTGTAGATTCGGTGACTAAGAGATAAATACGTGTTGTGTTTTATAGAAAAATCATGAATAAACAACGATGTTTGGAGTCATTATGGTTCAAAGCATGATTTGTTTTGGCACACATCAAAGTATTTTGATCGCATCGCCACACGCAAACGGCACATCACCTCGTCGAACGTATAACCTTTTGGAAAGAACTATTTATTCACGATGCGCCATCACATTGTTTTCGAAAAAAACAATAAAAAAAACCTTGACATTTGCCCAAACTTTTCAATTTTCTATTTTGGACTGTGGTTGGATACATTGGGATGATTGGGCTTTGGTTTTGACTTGATAGGGGTATGACCCTTTTGATATGCTGACATTGTCGACAACTTTCCTCTGATGATACTCCATAACAATTTTTTCACTGGTTACAAATTTCCATCAACTTGTGATGTGCGTCATTGACATCAACATACTCTCGGACTTCTATGAAGAGATGGTACCACTCATGAACATTTTCTTTGCTCAAAAAGGCACGCCACATACCATAGTGAACATTTTTAGTCCCTTGTCGTTTAGCCTTCTCATCTCTCAAGAACAAACTGGAAAATAGAAAATGGTTAATATTGTCAAGTATACAATGCAACACTTTAATGTACCCCTTAAGTTTTATGTGGATACCCAATAAATGAGCGCGTACTAGCAATTCACGTCACCAGGCCGGGAAATTACTTATCAAAGAACGAGCCAAGAATTACTGGAAGAGTAATTTAATGACATTTCACGGCTATGTATCGTACAATGTTTAATTCCATATTGTGAAACTTATTTGATCGGTTCAAAACAAAAAATGCTTTCTTGTCAAACCACACATTGAGAGGGCGGTGCAGGCAGTGCGCCTCACATCTCTTATCCTGAGATGGTGCCAGCCAAACCATGTTAGAACTAAGGTGCAATAGATAGGAACTTATGTGACCATCATTTTATGTCAACTCATTAATCATAACCAATGATACAACTTCCAAAGTTTAGTTCAATATATAATTTCTTGTAATCCAATTTTACCGGCTCTGATGATAAGACTGATTTTGAGTCCAATAAATATTACATTACAGTACAGTATAAAATAATAGTGAATTGTGATTGTTATTATATCATTTTCCGCTGTCACTACTATGTCAAAAAATAAGGAACGTCCTCGGATTTGATCTATCCAAACATTAAAGAATTGCACTGTATGTAGAGACCTCGATATCTTCTTTGAATAGCTGTTCGTACAATCACATAACCAAAACTCAAAGTCATTCAAGTTCAATCTCTTCAATCTGCATTCAAATCACCCAATATCTCATGTTTACAGGTGCAAATATATCGTCCCACCTGTTAAACGTGAGAAAATGTCGGAGTGCTTTATTAGTGATTCAAACTTGTTATAATCTTCACCATCTTCACAATTAATTTGGATCACATTGTGACCATTCGCGATGTTTTTGTGTCCATACATTTTAACCAGAACGAAAACCAACTCTACCTCAAATTGGAACACATTTTGATAACGAATTGGCCATTTATTCGAAACAAAATGAATATTCAGGATCATTTTATTTTAGGATGGTTACAGTTGCTATTTATAGATAAGTTTAACGAAAGCTGCTGTTTTAAAAGAATAAAATCATGAATAATAATGTTCGATATTAATTACTATCAGTGATCATGCTGAGCTGAGCTTTAGCGTATTCACAGTTGCCTGTGTTATAGATCAAATGATACATGTGGAGAATTAGGTCTAGTGAAAATGAACAAGTTGATTCGAACGAATTCAGTGGAGTGCTCAATGGGGTACTAACGAAGGGGACAACGAAGATTTATCCGTCTCAGATGTTCCCAAAAGATCCCAAAACTTGCCAAAGTAAAGTTTAAAAAAGTGAACCTCTCACAATTATCACAGCATTCGTCATGTGCACTGCACGCCTCTGTCTTCCTAACTGAAGTTCAAACTATCTGTGACTTTGGGAGCTACTTGCATCCATGCAGAAGATGCTTTCACATCCCATACAGTGTGTCCACTGATAAAGTTCGGAAGAGAAAAGACTTTTTATTTAGAAGAAAAAGTCACTCTTAATAAAAGCGTCTGCGTCTGCTTGTGTTGAAACTACAATTTCGCATACCAAATTTACAAATGCTATACAGGGTACATGAAAAATAATATCTTCATTGACTTGATTTTGAAATTTTATGAAATTATTTTTTAAACCGTGATCTATTGTTACATCAATTGTACAAAAAAGTCTTTTAAAAAATGTTCTCAAAGTGGTTTGAGTTCAAGTGAGTAATTTTGAAAAAATATGAGCTGTTCCAGAAACAAAAAAAAATAGGAAAAATTGACAAATGACTCACTTGCCCCAAGGTAAGTGGTAAGTGGAATACCTATAAGGGGCTAGTGAGTTCCTATACAAATGATTACTGGCAAATGACACAAATAAAATTATTTGCACTAGGAACACTCCTCGTGCATTCAGGCACCACTCGAATGCACATTCGTCCTGACTGGAGTCTCCATTTGTCTCCTGACAGTAGACGCGAATTGTTGCATTTTTCTATTCTGCCATTTTCTCCTTTTGCAGCACTCTTCCTCAATATTTTTTTCTCCTTTTTCGACACTTGACCAAGCCCAAGTTTACAGAATTGACTGATTGATTGATGCTGTCTAAATTGGACATCTTCTAAAGAATGTTTTCAGCCGCCTCAAAGTCACTCTCTTGAAACACACCGATATCATGTAGATAGATTCTCGATTTTTGAGACACGCTGTATAGCATCTTCTATACAGGGTGTCCGGGAAAATGTGGAAGATCTCTCGGATTCAGATAGAACATTGAAAAATAGGATGACAAGTTCCCATAAATTTTTTTCCTAGCGGCCCTCCCTACGGAGATACGGCCCCCTAAAGGACCCCACTGGAAATCGGTTTTTCTTGAATTACTTTTAAACGACTCAATATAAATCAATGAAAATTTAATATGATGAACAATAGTGAGGACCTCTCAAAATACTTCCCTTAAAACATAATTAGCTTGTTTAGTTTACCAGGGACGGACTAGATTGTACATTTTAACGCTCAAATTTTCAACGCCCTGTATGATAAGGAGTTAAAAAAAATAAATTTGAATACCTTGAGCATTAAGCTAAAGAAAAGGTACTCTTGTTCATTGTCGATAAAATGAACCATTTTCGAGAAAAAACAATTTTTATTAAACAAAACCTCGAAAAAAGCCATGACGAAGTGGTAATCTTGACGAAATTGTGAACCTAACGCTAGGAAAAAAATATTCTATCAGAATCTGAGAGATCTTCCACATTTTCCCGGACACCCTGTATATTAAGACCCTTTTTGGGTCTCGCGCACACAGTTACGTACCATATTCAACCTGTTAAAAAAATATTCTGTCATTCTGATGAAGCAACTTCTTTTTCGATTCTAGCAATAATATCACATGTCCCGCTCACACTTCATTTTATAAGCTAAAAACTTATAGGACATCTATGTACAGGGTGATTCATTTTCAGAGTCAGGGTGCCAGTTCTCGTAAACTATTCAACGTAGAGGCTTGCGACAAAAATTTGTATTACTGAAACGGCCAAGAGAAAAACCTGGAAAATATTTTCAAGTTTCTTAAATGGTCGCTAGCGGGCGTATCAACCAACACCAAGTAGAAAAATAGGATTTTTATGGAATTTTGTCCAATGAAAATATATCGATGAGCTCATTTTCGGATTTACTGACTATTTACCTACGCTTTTTGTCCAAAACGTTTTTTTCTATCTATCATAATAAAGTGGTGGGAAAAGTTCAATTGTTTTATTAAACAAACGGAGATTTCTCCCGTTTTGCTTGACCGATTTGTTTGGTTTTGAATTTTTGACCTTCGCCATCGCCGCTAGATGGCGTTAACTGAAATGGTAGCATGTTCAAAATCAAATGTAATGGTATATTTATTTTTATATATTTTAAAGGGGGATACATTTTCCTATAAAAAAAAACAAAAAAATTAATGATTTTTTTTTGTTTTTTTTTAATTTTGTTTTTTTTTTTCATTTTTTCAATAGGAGAATGTATCCCCTTTCAAAATATATAAAAATGAATATACCATTACATTTGATTTTTTTGGAAAAAACTCAAAAACATGCTACCATTTCAGTTAACGCCATCTAGCGGCGACGGCGCAGGTCAAAAATTCAAAACCAAAAAAGTTTTTTGAAGTGCAGATCATGCTCTTTCATATGAGCCCAAGCTCGTTTGAATCGGTCAAGCGAAACGGGAGAAATCTCCGTTTGTTTAATAAAACAGTTGAACTTCCCCCACCACTTTATTATGATAGATAGAAAAAAACGTTCATGACAAAAAGTGTAGGTAAATAGTCAGTCAATCCGGAAATGAGCTCATCGATATTTTTTCATTGGACAAAATTCCATAAAAATCATATTTTTCTACTTGGTGTTGGTTGTAACGCCCCCTAGCGACCATTTCAGAAACTTGAAAATATTTTACAGGTTTTTCTCTTGGCCGTTTTAGTACTAAAATTTTTTGCCGCAAGCCTCTACGATGAATAGTTTACGAGAACTCTGGCACACTGACTCTGAAAATGAATCACCCTGTACAATCAACATCCTAATCATCTATAATACTGTGGAGCAGGTTTGTCATAGCTATGACTCACTTGACCCAACGCGTCCTAAAAATTTTGAGAAATAAATCCAAGTAGAACAAATTATACATTTGGCATAAATCTTAATAACACGTGTTACTAATAAAATGTAAGGTTATGTTGTGTCCATTATGAAATACCCAGATATTGTGTTTGAACCGTGAAAAACCACACTCAATTCACCAGAAATAATACATCGCGATTTGCCAAGAACAAAAAGTATTCAAATTTTTCGGTCTGTTTTTTATAAACACGATGCACCTTTATGAAAGCGATCAGAAAAAAATGCTTCCAAGATTGAAAAAAGCACTGGTACAATATACAGGGTGTCTCATTATATCAATCCATTATGTTAGTTGTTTCTTAAACGATATCGTTCGTTGTCGGTATGGAGATGTATGGCCATAAGGCTCACATTTTCTTCCAAGTACATTGGCGCAATTAGGAGGGGGCTAGGAGGGTTATCATGAAGTACAGAGATATCCACAAAAGTTAAGTCTAAAATATTCTCCATCATGGTGGACGAAGCACGCGCCGGTCGCAAAGAACAAAAAAATGTCGCTGTGGGTCAGATATTCGTCTGGACTGGAAGTGAAAGAGAGATTACTGAAATTCATCGATTGTTCAGAAAAAACAACTGCTGCAGAAATAGATTCATTGATAAATCAGGAGCACGTAGACTTGAAACTATCTGGATTGTATTTAGTGGGGAAGTATGATGGTGCAGCTATGATGTTTGGACAAATTGGTGGTCTGCAAGCTTAGATCAGAGAAACCTATCCTTATGCCATAAATACATACGCATTGTATGGCACATAGGGTCAACTTGGCACTTCTTGACACTTGCAAAAGCGTACAGTCCATTGCAAACTTTTTCAATACCTACTACTCAAGCCCTATATAAGATCATATCCCACATGAAACAGGTTTTTTCCTTGTCCATTTGTTGGTCTTGGAAGAGATTCTCACCATACTGAATTATTTTATCACAGTCACTCCAATCAACAACAGCAAGATTGGGAGGAGCGGTTGGAGTAAGAAAAGGCGTTATAAATACCTTAGAAGCACTGCGTTCTGGTGACAGTTATGAGCACATCCATGGCAAAATTAGTGACTTTGCGGCTCATGTGGTCGTGACCATGGAACCTTCATCATCCAAGAGAAAAAAGTTGTCGGTGAAACTGAAAGATTTTGTGTATGACTCGAGTGTTGGAGCTGCAGAAGGCGCAGATTCTCCAAATGTTGTCGAATATTGGAGAGTCAATGCTTTCTTTAGGATTATAGATTCTGTGGTAGGGCTATTAAAGTCAAGATTCTGTGAGGAAAATATTCGAATTTCTGCAGCTATAGACAAATAGCCTTGGCGCTTGACTACGAAAGATCCACAGACCCAACTTATGAGTATGCATAGTACTTTAATCTTGAACAAAATGTCATGAAGGCTGAAATGACATTTCTGAAAAATAGATTAACTTAGGAAAGGAAGCACAATATGAGACTCTCAAAAATGAACTTGAGTTAGCCGTATTTCCATCATTAAACATATGTGCTTTTTCAAGTAGCAATAACATTGCGGGTGAAAGGTCATTCTCCATAATGAGGTTGATTTTGAATTGGTTACGAATTTCGATGGGCCAAGAAGAATTCTCATCACCTCGAATATATGATTTGCAGAAAAAAACATCTCTATTGATTTTAATACTGTAGTGGACAGATATGCGACATAAGAAAAAATGTGTCACGTTGGTGAAGTTGGTTTTGATGATCAATCATTTTATTTTTAGTTTATTGATTATAGATAATGAGCTATCTTTTGTTAATTGGAATTATTATTCTGTTGTTGTTCCATGTGATATCTCGGTCTCATCAAAAATCAATACTTCTGATAACCTGCGGCAGTAGCCCCTCCAAAATGTCCAAGCTAGTTGCGCACCTGTCCAGGTATGAAGTTTGATGACTCTTAGGCGTATTTTTTAAGGGAGATTGAATATAATTTTTTTTTCAATGGAAAACCACCTTTGGGACCCAATTCAGAGCAAATCTAATAGTTAAAGTCAATTCGTCATCACCCAAGATACTAATGTTCCAATTTTGATAAAAAATTGTAAGGGATGTGTCCCCAAAACACATATACAAAGTTTAGAAGACAAACTGACGTATAAAATTTCACGAAACAATGCGCAACGGTATGCAGTGGATTCGAATCGAACTATCAGTCGTGGATAATGTACTTTTGAAGATTTCTGCACTATATTATATAGATTTTTATACATAAAAGCACAGACTTTGACTTTGTCTTAGAATTTGTCTTTATTAGTTAAATAAAGACAACAACTATATGAATAAATGTCGATTTTTCTGTTTTCTCTTGAATGTCCGGAGCCATCGGGGGGTGGGGTCAGTGTGAGCTTCCCTAGTTGATGTGTTCTGTGCTGCGGGGCGCTGACCCTGTGTGATGGTGACTATGAGAAAATGCCACTCACTCCGGAGATCTGGGGAAGCGGTGGATGGCTCCATGTCTACCCCACATGGAGACGGCAGGGCTGTTACGAACCTCCTGCAGGAACACTTCTTCTGTTTTCTCAATTTTCAGGCCCCTTTTCATGCAGGATGGTGTCACTTAGCCTCACTGTTTGATCTGTTTTGGAGTGCTCTTCGCGAAATGTCATCTGTTCATCAGGCAGAAAGTTTTTTGCTTCTGTGACTTCCTTTATTTTGTGAATGATGCATTTCGGCCGCCTCACTTTTCTGGGGGCGGCGGTAGGACTCCTGTATACCCGGTTGTGCTCTGCCTCCTTACATTCATGGCAAGCCAGTAAGCTGTCATATGGCATTCTAGTTGCCGCCATCTTCTCGAGTTTTAATGAACTTTAGGCGCATCAGCGCCTCTCCGTGGATGCGAATCAAAGCTTTCACTCAGGCTTTGCTTCACACGTCTTTCAACTGACAAAAGTATTTGTGTGTGACTTGATGGTCAATCAAAAACAAGAATTATCACACAAAAAATATATATCATTATATTAAAAGTACTGTCTTGGACACAGCTTGTTATCCTAACATTATTCTTTCGCAGTGCGCAAAATCCTATATGCCTGGATTTGCTTGAGTTCATTTACATTTTTAGCTCGTAATCCAGCCATTTCGAAAACCGCATATTGTTCATCCAGTTTTTTAGAGTGTTTTAACCTACCATAATATTATATTTTACTGTGGTGATTAATGTTGGTTATTGTTCCGGTGTTTGTAAGACTCAATATATTTGCTTACTAGTACGATTACTACATATAATCTCCTGGGCTGTCGCTGTTCGTGCTTCGGAGGTTGCTAGTAAAAGTGAAAATCCAGGAAAATCGGTGCAAAACCTGACTTTAAACTTTTTCTCCTTTATTTTGGAATAAAAACCGACGTTTGGACTTTTCATTTGAATAGTAGATTCTTGTGGATACATACTCCTAGTGATTATATCAACTTACGTATACTAAGGTGGTATTTTTTTAATGCTAGGTGATGATTGATTTTTCTTCACGTAACAATACTTCACTTGTTTTTTTTTTGGTGGAGCGATAAATACACCGATTTTCTAAATAATTGGTTCATGGCTCTTTTGTTTGGATCTTATTTTGATTGAGTCACAAATCTTAAACCAATTATAAATTATTTAAATGAGATGGTGCATCGTATTTTTTCCCGAGATTTTTTTTTTGGTAGCGCACAACTATAGTTACACATCACGAACCGCTACTAGAAAGACATTTGTTTTATTGTGAAATGATAATTCATAAATGTTGTCAGATATTTTTGAAATAACCAATGAATGTAACTCAAAATTGAACTTTTAAAAACTGCATTTACGCTGTGTGTATCCCAAAAGAAATCTGAATCAAACTTCGTCTGAAAAATTGAATGCTATTGATCTTAGTGGAACATTTTCAGTTATAGTCATGATTGGTGCTTCCATTCACTCCAAACCCAAAATTCCATTTCCAATTTCACTCTATTCATCACCATCACATCTTCTCAACGTTAATGATAAGACACAAACAATCTAATCTTAACTAAATGCACAAAAGTCTACATTGCCGTCAATAATACCTCCGTCCCTTAAACAACAACGATTCATAAATAATATAAAAGAAAAAAAACGGAAAAAATCAAGCAAGCCGAGGTCTTCGACTTCCAGGTGACTACTAGTTGCATCGGTAGCCGGCGAGTCTTCAGAAAAAAGTCCTTGGTAGTCAAGTCTGGCCGATCGGCGGGATATATAATCAAGATGCCGGCTCGCGATGCCAAGAGTATAATCTGTGCAACACAGACAGACTGGCGACACTCAAATTATTTCTCTTCGATTCTCCGGTCTTTCTTCTTCCCTTATCGCAGAAGAAACGCTTCCGCGTTTTGGCAAGCTAAGTCGTGAAGGTGATTTCTTAACCATCGGACGTCTTTACGGTGTACGGTTTAAAATAATTTGGAGTGGATTTTTCTCAATAAGTGAGTATTGTTGTGTTTTATTATTTTTTGTTTTTTTGAGCTAAAATATTTTTTTGTTCTATTCTAATAGTCTCATTTGATTGTCTCTTCATTTCCTAACCCAGTTTTTTATTAGTTTCATTTATTAATCATTTTTCTATTGGATATTTGGAATTAGAGATTTTCTAAGTATTTTTTTCAACGATAAATGTCCCTTTTATCTTTTCCAAAATTGCATATTCTCTTATATGTACTTGATGGAAATTTTCAGTTGTCCGATTTTTTTTGATAGTTCATATTCAATCTTACATGAAAGTAGAAGATTGTTCAAGTAATTTCACTCCACAACTCCACAACTTCAATTCAGAGAAATAAGAAATTACATTTGAAGATTAACAGTAAGGAAAAATATTTAATGGAGTGCTGAAATTTCTACGCTTTTCATTCTCAAATACAAAATAATTTCATGATTAGAATGGTGCAATTTTTTAAATTTGATTATAAGATTCAATGTATTGAAAAAACAAGGAACTTTATTCTGGGACTTAGTATGTCGATCATCTTCACCATGAGAAATTGAATGAATCCAAAAGTCATGATGAAATAAATTCTCCAAAAGTCCTATTTCCTCTTTGACTATCAAAGGCAACGGAATGCATTCATGCGTCCCGAACTCTCTGTTGCATTATAAATAAGTTCAGTATTCGCATCATTTCGTAAAACTCATTCGAGTATACATCGATCAAATAATACTGATCTATTTTCTTATAAATTTATCGAACTTGCCAAAGTTGATAGAAAATGCCTTATTTGATCGGTGGTGAGCGCAACAGAATTCAAACAAGGGGTAAATCAATTGATAGTGTCTCAAAAAGTGACATTGATAGATGGTGGAAAAACAACTTTGTCTATTTTGGATGGGGGTCTGGATTGGGATGGAAAGGTCGCTAAGGGTTTGTCAATATAAACTCTTGTCATTTGTCACTACAATAATTAATGATCCACAAATTACCAATACTTCAAAGATATAAGAGGGATTAATCAATAAATTGTGAAAGCTTCATTTGTCTATCGAGACCTGCTCTTTCCTTTCATCATCAACAGTTTACATATTAAATATCATTAATCAATGTGCAAAGCTCCATGTATCTCATCCTCCTACGAGAACGGAAACTTTTATCTTTAGTAATTCCCAGTGTCTGTCTATTAAGTCAATCTCAACTCTTAACCAAATCAAAGTGATTTTGTACTTTATAAGCCTTATCAAATCTTGGTCTATGTAGTTTGCAACTTTCTACTTCGAACGTTCTTATGGACTTAGAACGAACGGGATTTGGCCGAAATGGATTTTAGTTGAGTTAAAGAAATCGCAGAGTTCCAAGGAAAGTTTGTGGTTATTGAAAATTTAATTAAAGTTTAGTTAACATGAACGCGATTCCAAATTCTACTCTGCTCTACAACTATGAAGATATAAGTTCAAGGCCTAGGCAATATAAAAGTGATTTACTTTTCCATTTTGCACATGTCATTGTATGTTGATCTTTTAAATAAACATGTCCGCGTTAGCAATCGACATGGTAGAATTTTCAAAATATTTTATATAAATGAGATTAGACAGTGGTATATGAAACGGATTTAAATCTACAATTTGAGGGCCTTATACTGGATTCGCAAGATATTATGTAACCATGTTGGCTGGAGTTTCCCAAAACATGCGGTGTTCTGGTGAATTGTTTTCTCGAAAATAGACGATTTCTCACTTCGTCTGTGATGGAAGGGTGGTATAAGTACCATTTGTGGTTTCATGAAAGTTTCTCTTTTCTCTCTAGAAATATCACAAGACAATGTTGTAGTTTGGTGTGCATTTTCATTTTTTAAGTTGTCTTGTACGTTCGAAATCAATCATCCCATAAAACATTTCTTCTCTCTTGAGTTAATTTTCTTTCAAATACGTCTGCGACTTGACGGTTTCATTAAAGATGGCTATATGAAATTAATCTCTTTGAAAAATATTGTGTAAGTATCTTGTGATTCTCTTTAAAACCCCAATAAGCCAATAATAAAACAAAGCAGACTTGAGAGTGGTCGCTCTTATAAAACTGGTTTTATAATGCTATGAGAATTCAATTTTTTTTATTTTATAAAAGGCTAATGAGCTGATCTTAAAGAAAGCCATATTACATAATTGAGACCCATTTTTGTATCCGAGATAATTAATTAGATAAAGCAGGAGCTTGATATATCAGTTATATAGCTTTTCAGTAGATCAAGGAAACGATCTGTGTTAGTTGGGACCTCATACCTTTAGAACGAGATAATAAAAATTTTGTTCTGCACCTCTAACTAATTGAGTTTGTAAATCAGCACAGATCACTAGAAAAAATAAGAATGTATTTGAGCGAGTAGGTATTTCTGATTCAAGTCCAAAATTTAGATTTTCATGGTTCTGCTACTTAACGTGTTTTTAAGAATTTATCTCAGATTTCTGAGTTGGTTTTTGGGAAATGTGTTTTTTTGTACCCAAAAGTAGCGTCCAATACAATGCGAAAACTCAAGTATACATCAAAAACTTGGATGTTTTCAATCAGTTTTAAAACCTTTGTCATAATATCAAGTATTGTTTCATTTTCAAATTTTTTGCTAGTCATTATTTCTTATTATTATTTGATCAGGTGGAAATTTCTATTATTCAAATCAGTGTATCTATTTTGAATTTTGAAAATCCAATGAGATTGAAATAATTGAATTGTTTCGACAGCTCGATCCGGATCTTAACCCAAGTGGATTTATAAATCCTACTTGAATATACAGTGTGTCCAAGATAAGAATGTCTATCATGGGGATCTTGTAATCCATGAAAGATACGGAGATGGTTGAATAAGAGAAAAGTTGCACATTTTCAAGCCTACCAATATGCCTAAAGAAGAGAAATTTGTCGTTCCGTTTTTTTTTCTGACGTTATTCAAAGAGATATGGAACAACAAAAGACACTTTCTCAAAGCCACTTTTTGAGCTCTACAAAACCGCGTCGAGAGATTCTTCGTACAACGTTTTGTTGCGGAGATTTGGTTTCCAAGATCCCTATGATAGACATCCTTATCTTGGACACACCGTATATACGTCACTTTAGTTTGAAAAGTGAGGTTACATTTAGGTATTTTGGTCATGTCAATCTTTTACGCAATCCTCAAAATAAACAATATAGATCAAAGATGCAGTTTTCAAGACACAAGGATGTATGAACCTACCTTATAGCGACGGTAATCTCATTCATTTGGAGCACTTCCAATAAGTAATCTCATCAGATCGGATCAAAGCATTAACAATTCAAATACCTTTAATCCCATTAGATAACAATAATAAATCACGGATTTGTCGTAAAAACCACAGCGATTATCACGTGAAGAATATATCTGTTAACGTTTGATATTCCGTTTTGAAAAATTCTTGAGATTTCAATTTAGAGAAGATAACCACATTATAGGACATTCGACATATTCCAAGTTAATGGATTCATAGTCTACTCTGATATAGGTAGAACTCAATGTTCGTCAAATGTATGGATAGGAAGTAGCTTTAGAACAAAGTAGGTCGTATATTATATATATATAGCACTTCCATTGAAAACAACATTATTATATCCGAAGTGTGGTACTATCACATATTAGTCACAAAAGTTCAAAATCAAGGCAAACTGCATGGATTAAGTTAATTATCAGAAACATTCAGATGAACCATTTGAGACATGACGGACATAGGATTATAAGATAAATGTTTGATATAAAGCATATAATTTTCATGGTCACTATCAGACAATACGATTGGATTATTAATGGATGCAACGGAAAGTTTTTGACTATAAGTTTGATAAAATGACCCCAGGGATCTCTTCTGATCAATTAATAGACAAAGACATTGATTATTCAACATTTTGTGATAAATTAGTAGAAAAGGTATAGCTTAAAATATTCAACAGCCCAAATTCATCTTTTCAAATAACCGGAATAGATCAACCTTATTAACATGTTTTATTGGGCAATAAAAAATTATGCTAGAGATAAAAATTACGTGGTGAAATTTTTCTTGCGCCTAAAATGGCAGAGTTGGTTCGTCAATAAGAGCGCTCGTGCGCGCGTACTGCCGGCGAATAGAAGAAATAAAGATGAAAATGATATTTTGAACAGATTATCACGTAGTATTTCTCCTATTTTCATACAGCGCAGAAGTGCAAGATTGCCCTAACTATTAGCACAAAGCTCTCGCGCTTTTCGCTTCTTCTATTTCCTTGAATAGTCACTTTGTTGTCTGTCCTCATGTGTGTATTTGTTCGGCGCTCGAGTCAAATTAATTTTTTCCATGATAACTATTGGAGAGATCTTCCGATATAAGGGCGCCACCGTGCGCTATCAGAAGACACACTAGGGCGGGAAAATGTTTTTACTTTTTCAGGTGTGTCCTGATCGAAGTGATAATTTAGTTCGACACATATTCGAAACGAAGCATTTCAGTACATTTTTGCTCATTGTTCTAGTACAATGATAATAATTGTTATCTGCCTTGTCAGTTGTCACTATTGTCATCCTGTCAGTCCAATTCTTCAACGATACACATACACGCCGATACGCATATGTGACGTCACGAAAGAGTAGTTAATTGCTTCAAAATCTACCAAAATCAACTCCAAAATATCATAAACACACAAAAAAACAAGCAAAATTACGATATAAATATCAAATACGTACGACTTTAGCCTTCATTGATGGCAGAAAAGGCATTTACTTCTTGGTAATGGCACGCGTGTGACGTGTTTACCTCTATGTGTATCGTGGTTCTTTGAAACAGCGACGCAAGTGATTTTGCCTCACCTTTACGGTCATGACGTCATCTGTGTCGCGTGTTGCCGGATCCCTATCAAAAACAGTACAACAAAAACCCATGGGCGAAATCAGTGGATCTCCTGTTAAAACAGTACCGCTGGCAACCTTGCGCATGACACATGAAAATATACGATGCAGACCGATGCAATCGAATGACAAGATTCAGTCTACTGCAGATGCTCGACACTGATGACGTCATATTTCCCCCTCTCCGTCTCTTACCACAGGCAAAGTGAGGCAACCTCTTGTATACTGATCTTGATTTTAACCCAAGATAATATTAATCAATCTATGGTGATTTTTGTTTGATATTTTTTCGGTTTTTGCAAGGGTTTTTGTTTTACTCAATATTTATTAATTATTGTTTACCAGTACGAGTACTTCAAATTATGTCTTGGCTGTTTGTGATTACTGCTTCGGTGATTGCTGGTGGAAGTGAAAGTGCAAAACATAATTTTAAACTTTTCCTCCTTTAATTTAAGCATGAAAACCGATCCATGGACTTTTTATTTGAAGATTAGATTTTTGTAAATACTTCTAGTTTTCATATCAATATACGTATACTTTGACTGGAGTGGTTTTTTTTTAATGGTAGGTAATAATGAATTTTTGTTTTATCGAAACATTTCTTCATGTACTTGTTTTTCTTTTGCTGAAGCGATAAATACACCGATTTTCTAAAGAATTGTTTTATTGCGATTTTGTTTCGATCTCATTTGAGTCAAGTCACAAACCTTGAAGCAATTATCCATTACTCGAATAAGATGGTGAATGCGCCGTATTGTTTCCTGATCTTTATTTTGTTGATAGCGCACACCCATAACTACACATCACGAGCCGCCACTGTAATATGGCCACCTACATGGTGATCACGGTCAAGTTCGATTAACTTGGTAGAGAGACTTAATTATACTGATAAAACGGTTCATACCAGCTTTTTAATTGAAAAATTATTCAAATAAATCTTAAATGTGTTAAGTATGTAAATATTTTTCGTTGATTAGAAAAAGATTGCTATCAGTACCAAAAATCTTCAAACTCATCATAATCTTGAAAAAGTGAATCAAAAAGGCAATACTTGTAATGTGAATACCTTTTTTCAGTAACAAGAATGGTTCCGAGACATCATGTAGCAATCCTGTTCATGGGAGCAGCCATTGTATACACAGCTTCAGCATGCAACAGACAAATCCTTAGTGAGTTTTATTTTTATATTCTCACGATCATTGATTTGTGAGTAATTGTGTAGTCTTTGTAACATTTTTTCAATATTTCAGGAGCAAATGGTGTTTCTCCGCAGGAAAAGCAGATAATTCTGGAGCATCATAATAAACTACGACAAACGGTGGCATTAGGTCGAATAGGTAGTCAGCCCCCAGCTTCTAATATGATGGAAATGGTAAGTTTATAAAATATTTTTTCAATCAGAGTTTTAGATAAGTAATCGCGAATCATACCTCTAACCAGTTCTTGAGAAACCTTCCAAATAACCAAACTGATCCACCCAAATCAAATTTCCATACAGTCAAGTTCACCACACCCAAAAGCAAATCGTCTTCCGGCAGTCGGAACTAATGAAATTATGAATCCCCGTTCGAGAAGTACCAACTGATCTATTGTTTTCGAACCGCATTAGCATTTTTATTTGCACAATACAATTACGAGAACATTAGCGAAATAACGCTACCGTCGAAAAACGTTGAGGTCAGTTATGGCCGCCAGGCATGATCGTACAATTTCATTGATATGTATGTGTCTTCGTCAATAAAAGAAAGTGTAACCTTTGTCTCAATGTTACAGTAAAGGAACTGTCTAGAGTCGATTGATTTCTTTTTGGTCTGTGGGTAGATGTATTCAATTAATTTGCAACTTCTAGGTCGTCTTCAAGACTCATTTTTGAATGTTGAAGAATTATTTCTTACTGCATCAACTTGAAAAATGGCAAGGTGATTCAAGCTATGTCCAAATGACTTTAATAATAAATAAAACTATAATTTGATATTTAATATTCCTGATACGTTTAGTGATCTTTAACATTTTTTTTGTCTGCCTTTTTTTTCATTTATCGTGAGGCATAAGCAAACAACAATAATTCAATAAATGTTGCTTTCAGTCCTATTGAATAATTCCTTATCAGTAATCAAAGCTCATCAATTAAAAATTATTATTTTGTTTAAATTTTCAATAAATGTTTGTTAGGGCTGTCTAAAATGATGTTGGTTTTGTACTGTAATTTACATAAGTTGAAAGTGAAAATTTAATAATTCTATTTGTCTTTAAGAAATGGGACGATGAACTAGCAAAGCGTGCTCAATGGTGGGTATCATCATGTCATTCAGAGAGACACGATGAATCTAGACATAATTGTAAGTACTTCCATCCTACCTTATTATATCGTTATATCTAAAACTCCTTCCAGCTCGTTTTCCTGTGGGTCAGAATATTGCGACAACCTGGACAACGAAACCTCCATCCTCTTATGCCGATATTGATCCCGATTTTCCAGACGCAATCCGTAAATGGTTCAACGAATATAAGCTTTTCAATTTTGGGGGAATAATAAGAGGCAGAACAGGACATTATACTCAGGTATTGTTATTTTTTATAATATTTGGGGACTTCCTATGGAAGAAATGGTCTTGTTGTGTGACTCAGAAATTTTGTATTTTAACCATGTTCAACCATAACCTCTTTCTAGATGCTCTGGGCTGAGACCAATCTCGTCGGTTGCGGATTTGCTTTTTACTACGATCCATCAAAAGGCTATACCAAAAATTATGTATGCAATTATGGACCTGGGTAAGCTATAACATTTTGATTCTGTGGATTTTATGATGATGTACGTTATAAAATGGAAGGATTCAGTTTGTAGAGCTTGTCTAGAACCTTGCTTGTATTTTAATGACAAATTTTAATAGTGGCATAATTGATGAGTTCAAGATAAAGTCACCGATGATTTTTTTTGATTGAGATCTACAATCTTATAAGTCTTCGCCATAAGAATTTTGACATCATATTGTATTATGTGTTTATCGACCCTAAACTCTCCATCATAATGAGTCTGCTAAATCCATAATTTATTTAAGTTTTTTCAATTACAGTGGAAACGTTTTGGGCCAGACGCCGTACGAAAAGGGTTACCCCAGCTGTAATCAATATGGACTACAAGAATCTAGTCAATATTCTGGATTATGCTGTGAGTGAATATAATCGTGTTATTTTGGGTTCATTGAATTGGGCTTAACCCTTTGATAAGTACAATTTAGTAATTGAGTTATCAATTATACATGATCGCTTTTGTGATTACGGACAGGTGTGGGAGGCCTTCGAATTATTTCTGTTATTAAATCTATGGAGTAAAGTGTTTGTTCTGGCTCAGATGTGCAGTATTTCAATGCACATATCAAAACCAAATTTTTTTGAGATCATATGGAATGGAACATTTATATATTCATCAAATTTACTTTTGCCATAGCTCAATTCAATTAACTTATTCGAGATAATACGATACCTGTGCCAACATAACGTTGCTTGAAGCACTCTAAGCAATATTCAGTTTTACTCATGTCTATTTTATTTCGTTTCAGCTAAACCCAGCAATTACTACTTTGGAATCTCAAATTTTATTCTGGATAGGATCTCCCACTAAAGTGAAAATTGAAGAAACGTGGATTAATTGAGTGTACCTTAAACGTATTTTACGTAATGTGATTATTTATATCAATTAGGATATTATAGAGTACATGAAAGTCTCAATGCAAAAATTGGAAAGAAATTAGAAAATGTGTCTAGTCAAATTATCTAATTCTAAGTCTAATTCTTTAAAACGTCTGAATGGGTGATGTCATGATTAAGTTATGGTCATGATAAGAATCTTGCATGTTAGAATGTTCCACTAATATAATTTTACGGCCATAGTATTATAGTTTTAAGTGACTTACATTGTAGAAATAGATTGTAATAGATATAATAATTGAATACAACTTATTTTTTTACAAATAGTTTTATTCGATGTGCAAGCGGGATACTTACAGGCAAAACAAAAACTTTTTGGACAATATACAAGTGAGAAGCTTCCTGATTGATGATGAGTAGTAGCAGTGATAAATATTCTTGTCATTTTTTTTTATCATTTGCCTGTTGTCCTGTTTTGCTAGGACAAGAAATTGACCAACATCACGCGCCTTTCAAGGTTATTCACTTTATACATGGAGGTTTTATTGATTCGAGAATATTCTATCCTCAAGAACATGATTATAATAATTGCTTGAGTTTTTGGTTGTATTGAATTCAAATCATTATGGTTTTTTCGAATCGACCTAATTCTTCTCATGTCGCACCGTTCTCTCACTGCATCAATGTAAGTATTGCAGTTTGGACTTAGAAAGCATTCCTGTGCCAAGAGCCAAGACTATAACGTAACAAGATAAATAGTATTCACAAAGGGAAACACCCAGTATATAATTGGATGACACCCTTTTTACCTGAATCACCTAAGCAAGATATGAGACGGAAGCGGTAGGTATACATTTTTTCAAATGTATATGTAAACAGTCAAACCCCTCTATTTAAAAATTTATCTAGAAAAGGAAATTCATCTTCTCTCTCTGTTACATCATGTAAATGTAACTTTTCTCTCATGAAGATCAAACTGGACAAACCAAAATCTTTTTGTGTGGAGCTCTAATTATTCTTCTTCCTGTTAATGTGCCGTCTCCATTAGTAGAGGTTGGATATCAGAGTAGCATACTGTTGCCAATTGCCGGCTCTTATAAGATCTTCTAAGTCTTGATGTACTTCTTCCATTCCTCCAGGTTTTTTTTTCGTAGGGTCTAGCAGCTCCCATCTGGACTCAGCATGCTATGGATTGTGAGTTTTTTATTCGTCGATGTGAACTCTTTCACTTTTCTATGAAGGTTCAGAAAACGTGGCGTGGCTGTAGACTCTGGATCTCGGAACATTTACCTTCAGTTCAAAATTTCTTTGATCATCCATTCCTGCCTACTTCTTGATAAAAATGGTTTTATATTTTGTGAGGGGTCCTATTTACGACGTCTCTCATGGTTTACCACATGCAATTCACATTATTGGATAAAGCAGGATCACGAGACACATTTGCAAGATGTTTCGTCTTATTTTTCACTCACTGTTTGTTTCATGGTGGAATCTCTCAGAAGTCCAGCATCAAGTCTACAGGCTTTGACTTTTTCATGGTTTTCCATTTGGGCCGCTCTGTAGGCTACTGGATGGGTCCTAACATTGATAAGGGCATTGTGATATCTTTTATTGACCATCATGATATCAATCTGGTTGCGAACCGTTCTGACACTTGTATGTTGTGGTGATGTCCATGTATAAAGTCTGCGAGGGTGATCTTCAAACCATGTATTTGGTACCTTATAAAGTCTTTCGTCCAATTTAGTTCAGAAATCTTCCATAATTGAGGTGAGATCCTATTTCTTGGTCATGTTTTACCGTTTTTTCGAGCTCCATATACTAGACCTCAAGCACGCTTTCGGGTTTGTTCGGCTGTGAGTGCATATGTCTGTATGATATTCATATTCATTGGTTTTTCCGCCACGCTTGGATTGAATCTAGAATCACTCCAACTTCATTGCGGTGGTTAGAGTCATTATTACCAGAGTAATATAGCGTTTTGTTTATAATTCAAGTTGTTTGATATCCTGGTCATCTATCCTCGCTCAAGCTTAACAATCGGATGCCCAAGCAATCCATTCCAATACTTCGTTGGCAAGTTTTCCGGTTTCAAACAGAGTACTTTCATTTCATATCGCAATCTCACATTCTGTCTGTGAGGTTTTCAATCTTACCTGGGGAATTCTTCCCTTGGACATTTTAGCCCTGCCGGGAACTGGAGGCCATTATATTTTTTTGTACTGCCATTGTGATTATTCATGATACATGAACCTGCATTCCAGCGCGCGAGTGTGTGGTCATAGAACGAAAGTCAAGATTTTTATAGTAACTATAATATACAGTAGGGACTTGATAATCCGATACGCATATGCCTCAATACTTCAAGGACGTGGAATCAGCAAAAGCATGAAAACGCCGCGCATTTGGGGTCCTTGACGTGGCTTCTTTAGTTAGTAATTCAACTCTACCTCACATCCTCGCCTCATGTTACTACTACTCTACTTGACTACGTGGGACATGCCCGAATACTCTACCTGACGCTTGAGTCGAAACATATTCACTATGCAGGCTGTAATCTAAAGAGAATATACATTTTTCAGAAAGTCCGTGGAGCACATTTTTTTGTCGATATAATTCGTAAAACTGCCCCTTGGGATGCCACTGGAACTCATAATTACCATGTATTTGGATCATGTTGGATTGAAAATCTGACAAGATTCAACACAGCACATGTTCATAAGACCTTCTCTGCACAAATTTGGTTCAGGAATGCGTCTTTGGAATCATGCAGTAACACTCTCCATTAAACAATACAGACTTGATAATCAGTACGTGTGTACAGCAACACAGCTTGATGAAAAAACTTTGTATAATTTTCCCTAAGATTATCAGGTTTGTTTTAGTTCCAATAGTTCTAGAACCATCTAGTGCGAATGTATAGTAGGTTCTAGAATTGTTCGAGAAAAGCTTTAAGTCAGAATCAAAACAGGGCTGTAGAGAGGAATATTTTTCATTCCATATAATATACATCATTGGAGGGAAAATCGAAATTTTATCACACATCAATGGCACCGACAAGCTATATCACTTCTCTTTGTTTTGTTCACTCTGGTTGAAGTACCAAACCAATATGATATATTGATCGGCACTTCATAGCAACTATCGGATTGACCTCACTATTGCCGCTCACGTAGGGTATTGCGTAAGCTTCAATTTATAGGTACATAGCATTTGGGAAAAAACATCCGGACATGTATAAACGTCATCGTTGCAACCTATCTGTCGTCGTCATCCCAAAACCTTTGATAAAATGACCTTGAGACGCATGACTAAGGATGCCGATTCTCTGGTGGACGCGGGTTCAATCCTCATGGTGGGCAATACACATTTTTCTTAACATTCAGTCACACCCTTGATGGGTAATGAAACTAGGTAGGCTGTAGTAGTATTGACAACTCCAGGTCAAACAGTTGAATGTTTTTTAGCCCAAATTGATAAATGATCCTATACTATAGGTATCTTCTTGATCAGGACTGTGGTATACGGAAGACAACGTTGTCACCTTTAAGCTGAATTGCTGTGGCTTGACGACGACCCAAGAGGGCAACCTATTTTTTTGGAAGTGCACAATGGGACCAAGTGCTATGGAATTTAAAAATAACAATAATTTTGCTTTCATAATAATAAATGGACATTTTTCTTTTTCACTGTGTATCTCTTCGACTTATGATTCAAAATAAAACAAAGGTAGAATACTTTAGAGCATACAAACAAATACGCGATTTTTTTCCATATGAGCGACTTTGTATCCTCTACCGTTCCCAATATCCACATGTACATCTTTTTATTCTGTACTCACTGTATAGTGGACCATGTCCAAACTAAATTATTTTTCAAGCTAACTGATCAATAAATAGCAGATTATTACAATTCGGTGTGAATCACATTTTACCGAGTTATGGAGATGAATCAAATTGGTTGATTTCATTTTCTACTTTTGCTGATGATGAATAATTCATTTCTCCAAAGTGAAGCAAAGCGTTGTAATTATTGATGCAGTTGCAAGCTTCGAAGGGTGCTGATAGTTCCAGATATAGTGAGTAATGATTATTCATTCATAGTAAGTAATGGCTTATATGTGTTTGAAAAGGTAAAAGGAAAATCCAGATTTCAGGCGTTTTACCGAAAAGTTGATTAGATTATGGTATAGAGTAAATTTCATAATGACGAACTGAACAAAAATTATTCTTTTTCCATTCTGCTGTTGATATTGGCGTTGATGAAACTCAATATCAGCACATGAAGCTGATAGCATACATTTTTTAATCACAGTTTTAAAAAAAAAACTGTCGATTTGGGGATATTATAGGATACTATAAATAATATGAGACTGTGCATATTGACTTTTCTATGGAATGCAGCAGGGCTTTGAACTCGGCTGCTTTTTCTGTATCTCAACTCAACCTAATGAGACATGGTACAATTTGGTTTTATTTGCCAAAAAAGTCATACCCCTAGAGTGTCCAACGGGGTAAGGGACAAAATTTCACTACGTGTTCTTTAGGTAAATTCGAGTTGTGTCTTAACTCGCGGGATACCCTGTTTTTTCATTGAATATGAATTGATGACTTCCAAGAAATTCTCCAATTCTGTGGATTCCACTTTGTCAACAATTCAGAGTGGTATAGATTATTTCTTCATCGCCTGATGAAGTTTCATCACCACTCAACGAAGAACTCAAAAAAAATTCTGATACATTTTTGTGAACTTTTTTCCATCATAATCATAAAGTGACATTCGTGATGATTCGTCATAATAATACTATCCCAAGCTTACCCTTACTAACCCATTGTCTTATCTTTGATCATCAAGCCTGAACCACAGCTTAAATAACAATCCCGAATTGTCAAGGACAAGAAACGATCGAATCGAAGTCTAACAGAAATAAACCAAAACTATGGTTTGAAAATTTGTAAAAGATGAAATTACACTTGAAGAGCCACCTATCGCTAAAGCTTTCAAGTATTATTGATCTGAAAGGCAGCGCGTATTTGGGTTTTGATTTTACCATATTATAATAATGATTTTATTTTTGAAGACGTAGTTGTGGTTGATAAGGATTATTATTTCAGTGGAACTGCTACGACTGTGAGATGATCTATTATTCAAAAGTCGTCCACAGTGGGTGAGCTTCTATTTTTGGAAGCAATCAATCATCAAAAAATAAGTAGGAACTTATTTTCATACTATGTGTCATTTCAGTGTCGATTTACCTATATTTTTCGAGATAAGTACTGCTGCGTTACTGTTACACAATGATTTTACTGAAAAAAATCAGAAAACCAGTCATGATCTTGTCAAACTATAATTATTATGCAGAGAAATCAACTAATAAGAGGACTTCAAGCTGACATGCTTCTTTGTCAATGAATTTCAATCTGAATAATATACCTACCAAATCACTCTTCTAGAATAAAGTTTAAGCAATTGCATCATAGGATAAATGTTGACAAAATAAATACCAATATTCAAATATTCTCACAAACAAACAAAAACAAAGAAACCCAGATAGAATCTATAAAATCACCTTCGCCAAATGATGTTGAAATGAATAACAATGATGTAAAATAAATCTTGAAGTCTAAGGTAAAATCGGCATCTTTCATGAAATAAAATTCAACTTTGGAAATCCCAGTGTTTGTATCAGGAAAGTCAGGTGTTGACAATCATTTGTTGATAAGATGATCAAATTATTGGTCTTAGACACAAATCATCAAAAATATTTCGTTGACCAGTGGTTTGACCTCGTTTCTGCAAAAAAAAAACACTTATTTGTCTCAAAATACAGTACAATGTCGCTTGGTAGTAGTATCATGAAATAATGTCTATTTCTGAGGAGAGCAACGCGGTTAAATACCTCACACACACACAATAGACGGGAGGGTGACTTGGACCCGAGCTTGGACCCATACTATTCTCTGGGGACCTGCTTTATGGGAAAAAATAGAAATACTCGTCTCTTATAATGTCATTTTTGTCTTGATATTGAAAATGGCCGCCACTGCTATGCTGTAGAGTTCAGAGTCTCTTTCATTTCTTGGGTCTATGATTTGAATTGACATCAATATCATATTAGGTGAGTTCGAGTTTACGCTCTTCGTGCGTGTTTAGAGCGGAAACTCGAACGCGCCTATTGAATTTACTCATTGACATTGACATAAGTTTGTTTTGTCATGGAATGGTGACATGTGACATCCCGAATGAGAAGTTGTGTTTTCAGGTTTTTTCGGGGGATTTTCCAGCTTTTCTCGCCATAAAAACAATCCCAAGACTTTAAGCAACAATTCAAAAAAAAATAATTACTCAAACTGCCCCAGCCGTTCTCAAGTTATTGATCTTCTAGAAGAAATCGGTACTCATTTTTATTTATTGAGATGGTTATCAAGATACAAATCCAGAATTTAGAAATTTTCACAAAATTGAACAGCCTTTATCTAGAAAGTGGCAAAAGTTACGATAGATTTGATTAGAATTTAACGTATGATCCAAAAATAAAATAAAATACAGGGTGTCTTTTCTAAAATTTTAAAGTTGGGTGCTGTTTACAGCTTTTGTGCCACCCTGTATAAATGATATAGCCCGATTTAAAAAAATCATCATGAACCAAACAACTTTTGTATCACACTTTTTTTTCTACACCTTGTGTAAAATGAGTTAGAGTGGGTCAAAATATTGGATTTTCCACAAAATTTAACAGCCTTTATCTCGAAAGCCACAAGAGATAACATGGATATACCTCATACACATTTGACTTAGAATTTACCGTAGAATCTAAAAATAAAATAAAATACAGGGTGTCCCGTTTAAAATTTTATAGTTGGGTGCTGCGGACAGCTTTTGGGAGACCCTGTATAGATGATACTGCTAAATTAACAAAATTTAGTATAAACCAAACAACTTTTGTCTTAAACTTTTTTCTGTACACTCTGTATAGAATGAGTTAGAGGGGGGGTCAACATATAGTGGATCACCCTGTACATCTTGTTACCAAACCGTTGCTTTCTTGCAAAAAATATGTTTGAGAATGATGAACCGGTATGCTAATGCCAATGATGTCTTTTGTTACAAAATTATCTTTTTCACCACTTCCTTCTGTTTCGTCTCTTTTTGATTCACAATACTAAGATGATAATGTCTTAATATTGTTCTTCATAGATGGAGTATATAACACCTTTCTTGCGAATGGGAATTCATCAGTAGAATATATTTTTTTTCAATTTAATTGAGGGTAAAAGGAAACCAATATTCAAAGCCAAATTAGTTTATTTAATGAAGAATTTCAGCATAAGTTCTCACATCCACTAGTTCCAACTTTGTAGGGAAGTTGTCCCGGAAAGTTACCACTAGAAAAAAATGATCAGATAGTAAGTCAGTTTGGCCAAAATCATTTTTCTTACCCTGGTCCATAATTGCACACATACAACTTCTTATATTTCATGATTCCAGGTGCAGTGAAAAAGGTGTATCCACATCCAACATACTCATTATCTGCCCAAACCATCTATAAAAAAACAACAGGAATATTAGGACCTAACAGAACCTTAATTGCTCAAATGATCTTCTGAAACGGAACTTATCTCACCTGAGTATAGTGTCCTGTCACTCCTGAATTATTTGAACCATACGGTCCGAATTTGTAATACTCGTACTCATCAAACCAAACCTGAATAGCACTTTCCCAATCAGCTTGATTGGAAGTTGAATCGGAAGAAGACTGATATAGATTTTGTCCTACTTTAGCTGGCCAGTGATCTGGAAAATGAAGCTGTTTTTCTCATACAGTCGTAGATTTTATTGTACTGACCATCAAAAACTTTTTTGTGTTCAAATACACAGGTATCGGCAATCTTTTGTGCTTCCCTGGCCAAGTCGTGGTCATATTTCTGTTGAAGGTAAATACTTTGATCAGTAAACATGTATAGTTCAGGAAAATAAATGCAAATATTTCAAGATAATATCAAGATGAAGGCAGACTTTCCCAATTGACCTCCAAGCGAATCAATAAAAGAATCTAAAACAGTGCATATTATGAAATAAACAAACAAAAGAGAAATTTTCATAGTGAGAGGCAAATGATGAATATAATGAAACTTGGAAAAAGTTATTTTTTGAGGCTGGATGATTAAGGATTATTTGGGAGAGCACCGACGAAAAATTCGTAAAAATACACTAAAAAGTTCTACGAAACACATCTAACCAGTTCTTGATCGAAATACATAATCGGAAGTCTCGAACTCAAGTCATAGTAGAGCACGATGGGCGAGCACAAGATTTTTCTTCCATAGTCATTTACGATTTGTGGCTCCTCGTTGGAGTTCTCTGAACAGGGTACATGTTCCAAAAACATAAACTGGTAGTACTAAAAAAAACAAGTCCTCCAAGAACACAGGTAAGAGGAGATAGTTCTTTGAAAACATTTCTGCAAGGCCTCTGCCAGATCACAAAGTTTGTCTATGGAAAGCTCATAGAAAATTGGACGAATCGACAGAGCTGGTTAGTGGAAAAAGGTCTTTGCACAGACCAATAGAAGATCTATCATGTTGTGGAAAAGATACAGAGTAGTCCTGGATAGAACATAAAATTCATTCCGGTACGGTAAGTACCAATATTGATCTTGTACAGTTTGACGACAGTTAGTACTGACCAAGACTATCATTTTTGGGAAAGGAGTGATGAATGATACTCTCAGCAGAGAGATCGTTGCAAAAAAATTATTGGAGTTAGAACAATACTTTGATTGAAAATTAGGATGTAATTGTTTTCTGTTAACTAAGACTTTTTTTTTTCTTCAAGTTAATTGGATAGTGGAACTGTCATCTGGATCCGTGAAAAATATTCTCTTGATTTGTATGCCCTTTTCTATTTTATGACAATACAGTTTCGGATTTTGCTTCTATCTTGGCAAAATTCCAAGATGTTCTTGAGATTTGTATCTTTCTGTTATATGCATGTTTTGTCTGTGATCGACTAAATGACCAATGGCAATTATTCAATGACTGATACTTTATCATCGCTTTTGCAATCATTGATGTTTATTCAATCTCCACAACATTGTCAGCTCCAAGGCGGCTTCCACCACAAAGTAACATGCTATTTACATAAAGACCTATAGCCAGCATGGCACCCAGGTTGCCATGGTTGCATAGATTATAAATATATATATGTAGCATGTTTGCAACCAGCCGAACGTCGAGTAATACTCTGGTGTGAGGTCCGCCTTAATGTAATGAGGATGTTTACTCGTCTCATGCAACTTTGGTGTGATTGTCTTCAAAAAAATTATATTTCCTGATAGCTTTATTGAGTGATACGATCGTATTCATTTCTGCTCCTGCCAGTTTGAAATGTCTGATTTTGATCTTCAGAAATATGATTAGTTTCTCAAGTGATTGTGCATGTCAACAATGGATTGTACGTCTGTTCTGGAAACTTCGTTTGCTGGAATATAGTATATTCATTAACCAATCGTCTGAGTATTTATGCATCACCAGCGATAAGCAATCATGGTTTACATGGAGCGTGCAGGGCAACTATCAAACCGTTTCACTTACCCACGAGTAAACATTCCGATCCATAAGCTAGACCAAATAGTCCAAAGAAAAACACAAGATCTTCATGTCTCGAAAAATTCTGAACTAGAATGTGAATCAACATCATGTCCTCGGTCATTTTATACGATCGCGATCGTGTCGAACCTAATCTTTATGTCGCTGTGTCGTGATTTTTTCAATCGCTTAAGCTGTGAACTCTCAATCAATTTGTGATTTCAGTACATACATAACTTCAAAATCAAAACGTTATTGGACTGGATCTAGCATATACAGGGTGTCCCGAAATTAAGAGACGTCAATATTTCAACCACGTATTCTACGCCCCAACTTCAGATAAACTAGTATCCACAAACTATTCGTTTTCAAGATACATGCAGATTGAAATTTGGTACATTTACTAAACTTTTGACACTCTATCTAACGAACAAAAACTTAGTATTGTATAACCTTTATGAGCGAAATATACATGGATGAGTTTGAGAAAAATGGGCCCCACTTTTTGGTTGTTGATTTTCAGTAGTTTTGCCTAAAAATTTCAAAAATCTGGAGTCTTCTACACAAATGAGATACTACTGTTGTAACTCGCTGAGACGCACCATTTTTGAGAAAAACGCACTTAAAAATCTTTCAACACACTGATTTTAGTGAAAAATGTCCTGTGCATCTGGTAAAGCTATCATAGGTGAACTCGCGCTTTTGCTCAGAGTTCCGGTATATGCAATTTGGTTTGTAATAAGATTCTCAAATCCATTTTTCTCGAAAATGGTGCGTTCCAGCGAGGTGGGAGAGGAGCACCTCAGCTATGGTAAAGACTCTAGATTTTTAAATTGTGCAAGTAAAACTCAAAAAACAACAAACAAAAAATTTTGGACACTTTTTTCCAAGCCCGTCCCTGTATTGCCTAGCCATCAAGGTAATACAATACTACGGAGCCGTGGTATGGTGGAAAACCATCGACACGAACTCGAACGTAAAGATGCTCACGAAAGTACAACGTCTGGCAACACTAGAGAGGCCAAATTTTGGAAACAGGCAACAGGTGGGCACTCAACGGTGCTAAGGGAAATCTCAAAGGCAATAGATAACCAAGAGGCGAAGCTGCTACAAACGACAACAGACTACATGGTGACCAAGAGCTCTTTTGAGAACAAGGTAGTGGTTGAAATACCTACCAGAGAAGACCGGATTCAAGACTTGATTAAAAGGGAGGAAGAGATATTCATCTGTACAGACGCAGCAAAGACAAATACAGGCACAGGACCAGGGATATACTCAAAGAAACTAAACATCCAAGAGTCTATCAAGCTTGAGAAAGGATGTGGCTTTCTGCATGCAGAAATCATTGCCATGAGGAAAGCAGCCAACCTGCTGCAGAGACTGGACAACACAACAAAAGACGTCACAATCTTTGCAGACAGCAAAGCATCGTTGAGACTACTAGAATCAGATACAGTAAGGTCAGAGGTAGTGATGAGTTGCCGTGAGGCATTGTCCTGGATCAGGATCAAGAAGCTCGCTCTATGCTGTGTTCCTGGACATAGCAATATTGAAGAAAACACGATGGCAGATGTACTGGCGATATTGGAACTAAGAAAGGACGAAGCCAAAATGAAAAATACATCGCTACGAACGATAGAACTATCGAAAGATACAGTGGGTAGATAAAAACATGGTAGAGCTACACAGCGACAGGTGGAGCAATCAAAACGACTGCAACATATCGAGAGCTCTGTGGCCAAACTTGGATATGAAATAACTGAAGCAAAGCAGATCCTCCGTGAGCACCCCTGTGGAAGTAATCACAGGACACTGTGAAATCAGAACCATGCTTCAAAAATGGGGCCTAGGGACTGATGAGCTCTGCAAGCACTGCATGTAGGAGGGTCAGACGATAGAACATCTACTGTGCCACAGCTCAACTCTGAAGCAAAGACGCCTCAGGAATATGGAACAATACTACCTTGAAGACTTGGGGAAAGCGGCAAATGTAGACATCATGCTAATCCTGAACTTCGTAAAAACGATTGGATGGTTTAAGACGATGAAGAGACAGACTGCAGGTTAAGACCGAGGGGACACCTCTTCAAACAAGGAATCACAATGGGCCATTTGGCCTCCAAGTGAAAGCAATGCGAAGCAGAAAATTGTGGGGCAGGCATACCCTTCTCAACCTAACCTTACCTAACCTGAACTGTTATCTAAATCCGTTAAAAATATTCTCTCGAATTGTGTGCCCTTTTCTATTTTATGAAACTATAGTTTTGGCTTTGTTTTTTATCTTGGCGAAATACAAAGATATTGTTGAGATTTGTATCTATCTGATATCTGTTTTGTCAGCAATTGATCAAATGTCTAATAACAACTATTCAATGACTGATACTATATCACTGCTTTTGCAATTATTGATGTTGGTCCAATCTCCACCATTGTCAGCTCTAAGGCGGCTTCCACAAGAAAAGAATCATGCGACGAGTAAACATGCTATTTGCATTGATGAAACCTATATAAGCTGCCATGGTTGTATAGATTATAAATGTTTGTAGCTGGTTTGCGACCAGCCAAATGTCGCGTGATACTTTGGTGTGGGGTCCTGATAGCTTTATTGAGCAATCGTTTTTATTTCTGCTTGTTCAGAAAAGTTTAACCCTACCAGTATAAAATGTCTGATTTTGATCTTCAGAAATATAATGAAGTCACTTGTAGTCAACTCACCATTTTCTTCAGATTGACACCTCGTGGTTGGCCAGGAACTTCTCCATTGGCGATTAGTTTTCTCAAGTCATTGTGCATGTCAACAATAGATTGTGCGTCTGTTTCGGAAACTTCGTTTGCTGAAAATAATATATTTGCTAATCGACTGAGTGATTACGCAGCACCAGCAATTAGTAATCATGGTGTACATTGACAGTGCAGGTCACCTATCAAACCATTTCACTTACCCACAATTGAACATTCCGATCCATAAGCTAGACCAAAAAGTCCACAGAAAAACATAAACAAGATCTCCATGTCTCGATAAATTTTGAAACTAGAATGCTAATCAACACAAAGTGTTCGGTAATTTTATACCATCGCGATCGTGTCGAACTTAATCTTGATGTCACTGTGTCGTGATTATTTTTATTGCTTCAGCTGTAAATTCTTAATCAATTTGTTATTTCAGTACATACATAACTTTGAAGTTGATAAGTTCCTAGACTAGACCCAGCATATAACTAGACCTCAACATATACTGAAGACAGGAATGTAAGTGTTATCTCGAAGCAATAAATATCTCAACTCAAATGCAAGAAGAGCTTTTTTAAAGAATTCCAGTTTTCTATTTGTTCATGTACACACACCTCCAAAAGTCTTGGCCCCCCTTGTTATATTTTGCCGTGTTTAATTTAAGGTGGTCATGTTTTGTATATAAATACCTTCTTATCTTAGCATAGAAATAAACAATAATATGTGGCAAAAAATTGTTTTAGGTCGACGATATACAGGCATTTATAAAATAAAGCAGTTCTGACTGATTTCGAGTAAGAAACAATCGATTAATTTTTTGGTAAAATGCCAGGTAATCTGATTTCTCAGTTTAATCGGGCAAGAATAGTGGCTTTACATCAAGAAGGTTTATCAAATCACCAGATTGAGCGTCGTTTGAATGTTCCACGGACTTCGATAAGGCGCATAGTGGCCCTTTTCCAGGAAACTGGCAGCGTTGCGCGAAGGCCGGTCACTGGTCGACCTAGAGTGACATCAGAGAGGGAAAACCATTATATGGTTAATTTCACTAGGAGAAACCGAACGATAACGGTAACAGCTCTTCGAAGTCATTTTTTGCGTACATACCGGAGAGTGGTTTCGACAAGTACCATAAGCAGAAGGTTGCATTCTTCAAATCTAAGGGCAAGAAGGCCTTTAAGGGTACCTAGACTCACACCTGAACATAGAGCAAGACGTCGTCAATGGGCTGATGAGCACCAGCATTGGCTTCTACCGCAATGGCGCAACGTCTTATTTTTGGACGAGTCACGACTTGGCCTACAGAGTGATAGTCGGCGAAAAAGAGTCTGGAGAGGTCCAGGTAGACTGGAACGACTCACTTTTGCCAGAGAAGTTGTTCCTTATCAAGGCGGATCACTGATGTTTTGGGGAGGTATAATGTATGGTCACCGTACCCCACTTATTCTTATAGAGAGAACAATGACAGGTGCCATATACGCTGAGGACATTATTAAAGCAATCATTCAACTTTTGCGTAACGAATTTGGAAACAATTTCATTTTTCAAGACGATAATGCCAGACCACATCGCACGCGAAGGGTAGAAAACTTGTTACGGGAAGGCAATATCCAGAGAATGAACTGGCCCGCCAACTCTCCAGACATGAATCCCATTGAACATGTATGGGATTATCTTGGTAGAGCAATATCCAATCGAGACAATCCTCCTTTGACGTTTCAGGACTTGAGGATAGCTGTTCAAGAAGAGTGGGACAATATGCCAGAGAACTTTGTCAATAACTTGATTAGAGGAATGCCAAGACGTGTTGGTCTATTGATTGATAGAAGAGGTGATCATACAGAATACTAAAGTTATGTTTTTCGTGCCTATCTCATTTTTTTCATGAAAATAATTTTTTATAAAGTTTTCATTTTCAACACATTTTTCTTTTTCTTGCATTGTTCTACCTTATTTGGAAAGCAAATTAAAACATTCTTTGTCACATTATGTTATTCGAATAGAGAATAAAATGCAATATATTTCGAAAATGTGATTTGTTTATTTTTTCAAATAACCAGGGGGGCCAAGACTTTTGGAGATGTGTGTATAAGGACGTTTTTGGTAAGAGACAGAGTAGGTAAATGAAGAGGACTTTTTTTAATTCTAGTTTTATTCGAAGTTAGAAATTTTGCCGCACTTTGTAATCGCGGGATTATCTTCTGGTTTTGGAAACATCTATCGTCTTTATTTTACTTTGTAACACAATTTTTTCAAGAAATTTGATTATGCTACGAGCCAGCAATTGAACTACATTGATGAGTCCAAAATCTCTGATTCGGTGGGGTTGAGAGTACATCCAAGTACTAGCACATAAAAAGAAAAATGAATTGGATAATTATTCTTGGATCTACCCTTAATTTTTGACAGAGAATTACAAAAATCCTACTTTTATTATTTTCAAAAAAGTACCATCAAGTGATCAAATGCCAGAACAAAACGATACTGTCGTTGAAGTTGATTATCTGTCTCCACTGTCTAAAGGCTACCCGACAGGCACTGCACCAGTCTTCTGCCTGGAGGGTGGCGCCCGAGATTTGAAAGATATCACTTTCCAACCCCGTCAGAAGCCAGGCAAAGTCGCAATTTTTTCCTGTGTAGTTTTCCATACACAGATCGATCTTTGGGACACCCTGTATATGGGACAATCATAATTCACACACCAATTCCTTTGAAAAAACTAGTAGATCGGAAGATTATTTTCACATTTTCATGATTCCTGTGGATGGAACTATCAATCAATCAATCAATCAATCTCTATATTTATAAAAATACATCAGGGCGTATTTAGATAAATTTCGTCAAAAACATTTTAATTTATAGGATCAAAAAAGTTAAAAACATATTATAGTAACATTAAAATGTAAAAAACATGCAAGTTGATAAAGTAGCTTCATCCAGACTAAACTTACAACAATGATGAAAAAATACACAAGAAAACACTTTTGGATATACTTATATGGAACACTGGCGATAACATTAAAAGCCAGAGATCACACGTCCTCAATTAAACATCAATGTCTGGATTTGTCTGGATTGGTTCTCAGTTCCCCATCAATTGATTTCCAGTGGGGGTGATAATAATTATCAAATAAAAAAATTGAAAATTGTAAAATTACTAAAAGGAACTATAAAATATAAAACCAATCGACAGAGCGTCATGACATGAAAAATGTATGGATGAAATTATGAGATATGCTTTTGTCTGAAATTTTATAGTCTGCTTTGAAACTATTTTTATGTTGCCAATATCACTGACACTCACGACCAAAACGTTACCTATTAGCGGTATTTTATTATAGTTCACCTTTTAGCAGTGCACACATTTGTTTTAGTCTTCCTATGCCAATGTTTTTTTATTTTCCACTCTTCATATCTTCTCAACTCTTTGGCCCATTTTCATTAGCCAGTGTATAAACTTCAGCCATCACTAATTCAGGATTCAGTGCGTTTTGATATTTCTCTACTCTCAAGATTATAAGATTGATAGATTGATGTTACAGAAATCAGTACTGTGTGACTGTGTTGTTCTGGCAAACCTTTTATTTTCCCAGAATATCTACTTTGATCAACATATCTCTCAACAATGATCTGTTCGAAAAACCATCTTGAAATCATTTCAAACACAATTCAAAAGCTGTTTAAATGGTTATTTGAAAAGAGGTGCGTTCACCAGCAGATGAAGAACTGTCGTAGCTTTTAGTTTGAATCTTAAGATATGATTTTTACCAAATGATGTTTCCACAGAAATGCTGATGACAAAATTGCCAACTTGATTGAGGGTGAGGAATAGTTTCAAAAAATCGAAGAAAATAAAAAGAAAAGTCCTGGGCAAAGTGAGATGATTGACGGGAGGGAATAAGCGTTCATCCTTACCGGATCGGGACTCCAGATGAGCTCAATAATTTGTATGATTCAGTAGCCGCTGAGGTTATCAACAAAATGCAGGAGGCGTTGATCCTTTAATATATCTTCCTGACATTCAAGAACTGAGAAGATTTTGTGGTGAGTGTTCATCGGACATATTTTAAGGATGGTATGGATGATGGGGGATTCACAGTTTTTCAGATCCCCTAATTTTAGTGTTCCGTGTCATCAATTCGTTTCTCACTGACCGCGATTGTCTTAAGAGATTGTCTGCATCGATCTTTTCTTTGGAGATTGAGGTAACACCCTTCGTAAAAGAGGGCAGAACAAATGCAGCATACATTTTTCGAACGATAGCGTTGATTTAGAGCCTTGTTAAGAATGTAGAGAGACTGCCTAGTGGGATTAATGAAACTCCTTAGCAATGCTCAACTCGCTAAACAGGCAAAACGAGTGTGAGTGTAAAGTCGGGATTGCGAGGAATGTCACGAGGGTCCGTGCTTGGGCCACTACTCTTTTCGTTTTATGCGAATGATATTACTGAGCTGTATATCCGGATGAATAACTACGACCACTGACGCCATTATAGTGCTCTAGCATGCAACCGATGTTTATCGACTAGAGAGGGCAATGTCGAGTGAATAAGACAAGATCAGAACGTGGTGCGACTCGAATAAGCTCTCATTGGACGTTTTCAAGACCAACATCATGTCATTCAAATGTTGTATGAGTGATGTACCACCACACGATATAGTCCTAAACGGTACCTATTAGCTTTTGGTGGAGATGGGGGCATCCATTCTATATTTGTGCTGCAGAAGCGAGCCATCGTTCATTTCCGAATATGCCATCGTAATTCTTGCGAGATTACTTTCCCACTTGACAAATTTTGAATCTTCCTTGCATTTTTATTTTGGAAACGGCCTGTCCGATATTCTAGAAATTCAGCAAGGTCAAGATGACTGCCTGAATCTCTCTACCCATTCCTAAAGCAAGCCTCACAAAACAGTCAGAGAATTTTGAAAGATTGTCCCTTATTAATCTTTCAAAGGAATGGTAAGTAATCTCAGTGGTAGCTCGTGAGGTGTAGGTATGGGTGTGCGCTATCAAAAGGAAACCACACCAATAATGGTTATTTACTTGATGTTCGAGACTCAATCAAAATGAGATCCAAATAAAATCGGAATGAACCAAATAAAAAAACTGATGTATAAACCCCCCACATTCACTCGATCATGTTGGGCGAGCTCGAGTTGGAAGTAGGCTCGGACCAACATGCTCGACAGTGTGTGGGATATTCAAGCCTAGTTGGCGGTTGGCTTCATCACACCCACCAACATGAGAGCAACACAAATATGTTCGAACGTATATGGTCGTCGCGAGCGTATTGGGCTCGTCACGAGCCCAACATGCTCGAACGTCTGTGGGGGTCTTGGCAAAACTGATAGTTAAATACTGTTTTGTAAAAAACATCAAGTCTACCGTCAAAAAAAGTCCACGTCAGTGCAAGTAGAGATATTATAAATACACGTGATATCACCACGGCGTGAAACTTTCTAAAATACCGTGGAGCGTGAACTATTTATTGGTTTTGGAAAATTCTCAACCACATGGCATAATTATCTCTGATCGTAAGAAGAAACCCCTTCTTTTGACAACACTGTTCATCTTGGATGAATACACGCGGTCTGCAGCCTGACCGCATCAGACATCAGACTGACAATGACAATAGTGACGACTTACTAGACAGGAGACCATTGTACTGTAAAATGACAAATGTACTAGATGCGTCTGTTTTGAACATGGAGGTAGAAGGAGTGGAGATGACATCACGTGACTACATTGGGAACACTTTCGCCCTTTTACCGCGATCGTTCTGTCAAAGTATTTGTTCACATTTGTAGAACGGTTCAAGCTGTGTTGTGAGGATTATTTTGAGACCTTTCTGTGTTGTTACATTTTTCAATTATGATTACATGTGCCCTGACGAGTTGTGCGAGTAGAGAATCATGAGAGACGCTATCGATGTTCCTTGGCGACTCTCATGATTTTATCTTGATGGTTTTGAAACACGTTTTTGAACTAAGACATTAGTACAATCCGCACAATAACTGTTGTACTAGGTTTGACACACAGCTGAAAAACTAAAAACGCTTCCCGTCCCTAGTGTGTATTCATATAGCGCACGGTGGGGCTATATGAAAATAGTGAGATGCACCGTTATCTTCTATACATTTATAAAAGGGAAGGTATGTTTGTCCGTAAAAAAAGATAGCATTATGCGTGTATCTAATGAGGGAGAGAGAAGGCTTCATTCTTGCAATCTCTAATTGGTCAGATTGGTTGACATGGCGTTGTCATGGTGATCGCCAAAGTAACAATGGCAACATTCAGGCGGTCCCAGCAAGTAAAGCTGCTTGATAAGAAGCCTACCTGAACGAGATGCTGTTGTAAAGCGTCACGTCAGCGACTGGGTGTTTTGCTTAGCGTGAAAAATTGTCGCTTTTTTGAATCTCGCTTGACATTTAAATTTGGGTTATGTTCATTTGCTTATGATCAAATGTGTACTATATTATTAGGATGATATTTTATGTCTTTTTGTGGCACAATATCAACCGACTGGACAAATTTCTCTACGGCCACGAGTAGTGAGTACAAACCCATCAAAATAAAATAATTCCAAAAAGAGCTTCCCAATGATTTGATGTAACAGGACGATTCCTTCAAATGGAATTTAAGAAAAAATCGTACAAGACGAAAGTAGTGCGGAATTACATTCCCAGCAACTTTTTTCCACTTATTTCAATGATTGCTGGGATTTTGATTCTTCACAATTTTCAACGAGTACGATTTCTTTCCACCATCGTATCACCCTGTTGATTTATAACTACGGATTTAAAAAAAAGAAAGTTTTATAGAAAAGTTAATGAGAATGTAGATCCGAACAATTCTTGTTAAATGATACTTTACCGTAAGTCTAAAAAAGGAACGGATAAAAGAAATAGCGCCCTCATTTCCAAGATGGTGGGATAAGCTCAACTTTGATTCTCCCGAAAACTCATAGTTGAACGAAAGCGTAGAGCTGCCATGGCATTGTTGAAAAATATTTTTTGGGAAATTAACAGATTTTCTGTAAATTTACACTTTTTCTGTAAATTTACATTTTAATCTGTAAATTCACACTTTTTCTGTAAATTCACACTTTTTCTGTAAATAATACGATGGCGACGTTGTCATGTGTTCTTCATTCAGTCAGTAGTGAAAAGAGAGTCGTATTGTTCGGTTTGTGGTTCTGTTTAACGCCGTGGCTGGTCAATTGTCTTTGTGCCGATGCTGTACAGGCATTTTGATTATGGACGAATATATCAAATCCTACTTTCAAATCGGACTGAGCCACAATGAAATTCTGTCATGTCTTCTGGAAGACGGATAATATGTTCTAAGTATGCGTCATTATTAGATATCTTAGGAGAATACACAATTAATTTTGTTACCGTTTTTATTTTTTCAAGAGTAGATAGGTGTGCTCTATTTTATTTAACAGATAACCATAGTTATTTTCTATATGATACTTTAATAGGTAGGATATTCCTATTTTCTATTATGTGTAACTTTTACTTAATAAATACAAGTATTTTTATGCATAAAGGGATTTAATTCCACATTACTGGACTGAAAAGATATCAAAAAAGGCATACAACTACCATATGGATGCCAAAATAGTCTCACACATTTTAAACAATCAATTGTGAGAAACGAAAAAAAGATTTTATATTCGAAAAAGACCAAAATACCTCAATTCTCAAATACATATTGACCTTAAGTGAACCTGAAGCATTGGAATTCGAATCCAGAACAACAAGAGAAATCTCTCAGATTAAAAAGAGAGGAAATCGAAAAACCAAAATTGGGTATTCTCTCTAACACAAGGTCTGTCATCTCTGTACTTACAGGATGTAAGTAGTCAGTGGACATGAAATCTTGAGGTCTGTTGTACATGTACGTGAATGGTCGTCCATAAGGCGCAATGCTATTTCTAGAACGCGATATTCTTTGTGTATTCCATTCTAGGACCACCGTATCAAGTCCTTCCTAGACAAAAAAATCAGATTATGTAATTTATAGGTTATACAGGGTGCCTCCGATCAAGTCCGCACCATTGCTAATATGCTAATCAGCAGAATTGCAAACTTGGTTATTGTTGTCTTTGACAGAGCCTAAACACCGACGACTTACCTTCATAATATACAATAAGCAAAATTGTATAAGTGATTTATTCATTGTTCTTCCTGAGAATAATCCCTCATCTTTCAATGAATGAAAGACATTGAGCCAAAATTGTGAATGATGTTTTCTCAAGATTAACCATCACGCCTCTATGCATTGATTTAAATGACTTTTTTTCCATATAAAAATCCCGGAAGATAAGATCGCTCATCTGGACCATGCATCCAGTTTTGAATTTGTCCGTATTTGTTCAATGATGACAATTTCAGTACCCAAATCGGCGCGTAGCGTCTGTGGACATCCACCTCTACTTGTAACCGCTCGCATAAATAAATGATAAGCAATTACCGAGGGATCGTTGATATTTGGTCCAGCTCTCAACCAAATTATGTAACGAGAAAATCCGTCTACGCAGCCTGTTATACAAATTCCAAAAGGCTTATGTTTGTCGTTACAATCGGTATGCCAGAGAAAATTGGGCCCTGCATTGTGGTATTGTCTGCTTCGTAGACGACGTCGCTGAAGTAGTCTAGCTCCATCAGGATTCAAGTTAGGCAATAGTTTCCTGACTGTGTTTTGAGTTACCACAAATCCCTGCTGATGAAGACACTTGAGGTGGTAGCTGTCCGTGTGTCAATCTGTGTTTCCAAAAATGGTATCAAAATATACAGATCCGTGTAAATCTTTCTTCGGAATAAACGAATTCGTCTTAGATGCCTCCGCAAATGACGCATACTTAGAACATATCATCCGTCTTCCAGAAGACATGACAGAATTTCATTGTGGCTCAGTCTGATTTGAAAGTAGGATTTGATATATTCGTCCATAATCAAAATGCCTGTAGAGCATCGGCACAAAGACAATTGAGCAGGCACGGCGTTGAACAGAACCACAAACAGAACAATAAGACTCTGTTTTCACTTCTGACTGAATGAAGAGCACATGACAACGTCGCCATCGTATTATTTACAGAAAAAGTGTAAATTTACAGAAAAAGTCGAAAATTTAGAGATTAAAGTGTAAATTTACAGAAAATCTGTAAATTTCCCAAAAAATATTTTTCAACAAAGCCATGACAGCTCTACGCTTTCGTATAGTTGAGCTACAGGGAAGTCAGCAAAGATTTTAAAAACAAGTTTTTGTGCATTTTCCGAAATTCTCAGATGGCGCTATAACAAGCACGGATTTACTGTACTAAGTAGATAGATTTGTTTTGTTTCGATTAGGATTTGGATTTTTTACTTTGTTTAAGGATTTAGTATTTTTTTCTTTTGAATGAGGATATTGACATTTTGTGCACAAGATGCACGTCAGTTCTTTTCTTCATACAAGTTGAATTTCAATTTTAAGATGGATTTAAATCAAAACTGGGTTTTGCCTGGGCTGCTTGGAGAGCGGGTAATTCAGCTGGACCAAAATAAAATTGGTACAAGGACTTTTTTTTTAAAATCCCGTCTTCATTTCCTCTTCTTGTTTTCGCTGGCAGTACGCGCGCACGGGTGCTCTTATTGACGAGCCGCACATGAAGAATCTGTTACTAAAGAAGCCATACAACGCAATGGACGAGTTATTGATTGATATGTGAGATGTTAATGTAATATTGATATACAGTGTGTCCACGGATAGAGTTCCGAAGAAGAAAAACTTATTATTTGTGGGTTTGGAACAAAAAGTGACTCTTTATAAAAACGTCTGCTTGTGTTGAAACTACAATAGTTTCGAAAACCAAATTCACGATAACTATACAGGATACATAAAAAATTCAAAAATAACATTTTAATGATTTCGAAAAAAATCAAAATCAAACGATTTTTTCCCAAATTTTATAAAAATATTTTCAAAACCGTAGTTTATTAGGTACACCAATTGTGCAGAGAACCCTGATCAAAAACATTCTCATAGTGGCTAATTTCAAATTCACTACAAATCATTTTTGATTGAAAGTTACAGTGAGAGATCAAAATTGTAGGTTAAAGAGATCAAAATTGTATGGTTGGCAAACATGTTCTTTCACTATACTGGGACTCATTTTTTGCTATGTTCAAAATGTATTTGATTCGATAGAAAAAAATCTTCGAGAATGGACAGTGATGATAATTTTAGAATTGATGATCAAAATCCTTCTTCGATAAAAGGAAAATAATAATCAGATATTTTATCTTTTTATTTCAATTATAGCTAGCACTTTATGACAATTTTATTTTTGCCAAACTTCAACCTCCAA